>OX439141.1:90329021-92784195 GCA_949318255.1 Pollenia labialis
CAACAACAACAGCCGCAACAGCAACAAGCAGCGCAACCACAAACAACCATACAACAAAGTGAAACACCAACATCTGCTGCGGCTGCATCAACAGTACCAACATCTATTTCACAACAACCACAGCAAACAACACCAGCATCTGCAACAATGTCACCGGCTCACGTCTCCTCACCTCTAACAACAATGTCATCAACGCTGTCAAACTCTCAGCAAAATCAACTGCAAGCGACACAACAACCTTCTACTCCTTCCACGCCTACACAACATCATCTAATTAGTGGAATACTCAATGAAACTGCCAACTCTAATGATTCATCAACGCTTGCCGTTGCGGCAAATGATAGCAACAACAGTAGCAGTAATTCATCGACCAATAGTACGGTCAACAATCATCCAACATCAATACATGACAGCAACTCACAAAGTTCGATTAATAGCAATCATAACACTCCAGCGGCTCTTAATACTATTGAGACGAGCTTAGGAGCCACCAGTACAGGCCTATTAAATTCTAACTCAAATTCGGGCACAAATGCGGGATTAGTGGGTGGTGGCGAAAGCAATAGTGTGGGTGGAGGTATTTTGAATAGCGCTGGCGCTAGTCTGTTCGATAATAATTCCATGTCTTCAAACAGTGGAGCGTTAAATACCCAAGTATCGGCTTCGTCTACCGCTGCAGCGGCGATAATGGACAGCAATTCACAGAGTTCTTTTATGGGAGCCATGGCTGGTCAGGAATTTAAAGAAGAAAAATCAATGGAAAAATCCACTGAATGTGAGGAAATACCCTTGGATACAACGGAACCAGCTGTTCCACCAACTATGCAAACTGAAACGACAATAAATGAAGAAACTAGTGGGATAAATGAAGTCCAAACAAAAGTGTCCGGAGAAGATGAGCAAATTACTTCTTTAGTTTCTACACAACCTCAAAGTAATGAAAAAGATACAACAAGTATTGCCTCCAAAACGCCTAGCGAAAGTTTCACAGAGTTGACACTTGCACCAGAATTAACGACTGCGCCTGAAGTCACAAAAGAGGATAAATTAAGCGATACCAAATCGGAGGAAAAGGCGGAAGCATTAACCGCCATAAATACACCTCAAACACAATCGCCAGTACCAACTTTAACGCTATTGTCGACACCTATTCAAAGTCAGACACAAATTCCACAAATGGCAAGTGAAACTGGGTTGTTGGTACAAAAACCTAACCAGCCAGCCATACAAACTATGCCTCCACGAGCTCCCCATTCTGGTATAGGACAATCAACAACACTACTTCCCAACACAATTACAGGAATGATGCCTCCTCATGTTCCGCCGCCGCCACCGCCTCCGCATGTTGTGCCACCAGGACCGGGAATGACCGCATTAGGTTATGATGGCACGCCAGTAGGACCTACATCGGTTCAGCCGCCTATAGCTCCTCACGTTATTCCACCCCTTCCCATGATGCCTCCGTATCCACCTCCGCCAACCACTCAAGGTACACCCCAGGCTCCTCATATAAGTTATCCACCATACCCCATGCTTCATCAGCAGGAAATTGCAGCTTTGCAACAGCAATTGCAAGAACTTTTTTGTATGGCACCGCAACATGATCACCAAGAAAAAATTTTGCGCCTACAAGAACGCCTAAACATTGTACAGCAACATGAGGTCAACGATCAGTGCGCAGGAGGACCTCAATGTCTGTTGTATCAATCAATGCCGCCTCAATTATATGGACCCGCGGCTATGCATCAACCCCAAATGATAGAAACACCACAAGTTTCCAGCACAACTGGCAGAGGAAGAGGCAAAGGTACAAACAAACCACGCAAGCCAAGAGCGAAGAAGGGTGAGAAAGGTCTTTTAGCACCCAGCAGTGAATTGATGGATATCAGTGGCAACGTAGTGGTACAGCAAACATCCATACCTCCAAATCAGTTACCCGTATCTGAAGACTGCGTTACTCAAGGAGCTGGTGATACCTCAGTAGTTGGTATGTTGGAGTATCATGAAGGTAGTGGTGGTGATCATTCCCAAGATGTACATTCTGCAAATGAATTGGATACATCTACAGATGGAACGGGCAAAAAAAAGAAGCCACGAAAACCTCGAACACCTAAAGATCCAAATAAACCACCCAAGGAAAAAACGCCGAAAGTAAAAAAGATTAAAGCTGTACCAGTGGAAGGCCAAGAGGGAGTTGAATCAACGCCGGGAAGCGTAGGTCGTAAACGACAGACCGGTGGAGCTCGTAAAAAAAAATTGGTCGATGAGACGGACACTGAAAAACCTCCAATTCTAGCCGAAGGCAGTGAAAATGAAGACAACAAACCGTTAATGGCAAAAACACCAGTAGGCGAAGGGTCAACAGCAGAACCAAATATAGAAGCTGATAATAAACCTGAAACCACTACTTTAGATGAGGATATAAAATGTACCACAGTTGATGGAGAATCTCCTGATTATGACGATATACCAGTATCGAAAATTCCGAAAGGAGATGATAGTGGCCAACATGAGGCAGGCGATGAAACTATAGACTCAATTCCTGATTCAGCTGGAGATTCTACGACCACTCCCAGCAGAAGAACTAAGAAGAGACGCGGTCGTGGGGCTGGCAGTAATCATGGCGAAGATGGTGAGGGCAGATCCGCTCGGAGAAGGTCTCAACTTTCAGCTAAAGCCTTGAAAAAGAGACGCAATAGAGGTCGCATTGTGCCTGAATCAGATGGTGAAGATGATAATTTACAAGCTACACCACCGCCATCACCTCCAGTTGATAATGAGTTGGACACCAACAAACGTAGATCATCGCGTAATACTCAACGTAAAAAATACATTGACGATGTTATGCTCAGATTCTCCGAGGATGAAACTGAATCGTTATTAAGCACTTCGCCACTGAAAAAAGAAAAGAAATCTTCTTCATCTGCAGCTTCCACTTCAGCTGCTGCTGCTTTAGCAGCCTCAGCTGTGAGTGATAGCACTAATGAAGACGAAAAGGGAGATCAATTAAATTCTTCCCAACAAGGTGAAGGGAGTGAAGAATTACCATCAACAACCGAAGATAAATCTAATAATGCCGAAGATTTACCAGGAGGCGAAGCTACCTCAAGTACCACATCATCTGCCACTTTTCTCAATGAAAAATCAGATAAATCGCAAGAGGCTCCACCACCGGCATCGGCCAAACCCAATTACGTGTATATTAATACCGGAGATGAGGATAGTATGGTGGTTCAATATGTTTTGGCAATTAGAATGGGCAAACGAGAGTTACTGCCTGAACAGCCGCCAAAACCTCCAACACTACCTAAAGTGGAGGAATCCAAAACCGAGGTAGAGAATAAAGAAACTATGAAGGAATCTACAGATGATGATAAGAAAGAAAAAACGGGAGATGACAAAGAAAAAACAGATGAAAAAGAAAATAAAGTTGAAACAAAAGAAGGCGAAGAAAAGGAGGATACTTCCGAAGACAAAGATGTCACTGAACAAAAAACTAAAGATGAAACAAATAAATCAGATTTTGAAAGTTCCGAAGCCAAGACAGAAGATAGCAAAGCTGGTACAGAAGAGAAAATGGATATAGATGAAAACACCAGCGCAGACAAGAAAGAAGAAGAAAAAGAACAGACAGAAGTTAAAGAAGATTCTAAAGAAGATGTAGAAGAGACAGAAAAAGAACAAAAAGTAGAAACACAATTATCAGAAAAGAAAACCCTAACAGAAGATAAAGAAATTAAGAAAGATACAGAAGAAAAGATGGAAGTGGACAAAGAAGAAATTAAAGAAGAAGAAGAAGAAGAAGACAGCGCCAGTGTCAAAGATATAAACAAAACAACCGCTAGGAGTGAAGGGAATTTAACAAAGATTGAGAAAATAGATGAAGAAGATAGAAAAAGAAAAGAAGAGTCCATTGAAATTGACTCTGCCGAAGATGACAAAAATTCAGCTGCCGAAAAATTCAAAAAACAAGACATTAAAGAGACAAGCTCCGAAGAAACTAAAGATGATAAGAAAGATTCAGATAACGAAGATGAAAAAAAGGATAGTGAGAATAAAAATAAACCGGAACCTGTATACATAGAAGTAGAGGAATACTTAGTAAAATATCGCAATTTCTCTTATCTCCATTGTGAATGGCGTACCGAAGAAGAACTTTTCAAAGGTGATCGCCGTGTGGGAGCCAAAATTCGACGTTTCCAACAAAAACAAGCGCAACAAATGAACGTTTTCGAAAATCTCGAAGAAGAATATTTCAATCCTGATTTTGTTGAGGTCGATCGTGTCTTAGACATGTCAGTTCACACCGATGAAACAACGAGCGAAACAACAAAACATTATTTGGTCAAATGGAAGTCTTTGGCCTACGAAGACTGTACTTGGGAATTGGAAGAAGACGTCGATAAGGATAAAATCGACCAATATACTCGATTCAATAAAGTCCCACCTAGAACTGAGTGGAAGAGCAAAAAGAGACCCAATTCCGATCTATGGAAAAAGCTGGACAAGACCCCTGTCTATAAGGGCGGCAATACATTGAGGCCCTACCAATTAGAAGGTTTGAATTGGTTGAAATTCTCTTGGTACAATTCGCATAATTGTATATTGGCCGATGAGATGGGTTTGGGTAAAACCATACAAAGTTTAACATTTGTGCATTCCGTCTACGAATGCGGCATTAAAGGACCTTTCCTGGTTATAGCACCTCTTTCCACTATAC
This sequence comes from Pollenia labialis, assembly GCA_949318255.1. Lineage (NCBI taxonomy): Eukaryota > Metazoa > Arthropoda > Insecta > Diptera > Polleniidae > Pollenia > Pollenia labialis. The sequence continues at coordinate 90,333,742 of OX439141.1, forward strand.
CTAATTGGCAGAGGGAATTTGAAAGTTGGACAGATATGAATATTGTAGTCTATCACGGTTCAGTAACCAGTAAGCAAATGATCCAGGATTATGAATTCTTTTATAAAACCGAAAGCGGAAAGGTTCTTAAAGAACCAACGAAGTTTAATGTCCTAATTACAACCTTTGAAATGATTGTAACTGATCATATGGATTTAAAAAATTTCAATTGGCGTCTGTGTGTTATTGATGAGGCCCACCGATTGAAAAATCGCAATTGCAAACTGCTGGATGGCCTGAGACAACTAAATTTGGAACACAGAGTCTTACTGTCAGGTACACCTTTACAAAACAATATGAGCGAATTGTTTTCTTTACTTAATTTCCTGGAACCTCATCAATTTTCTTCGGCCGAAGAATTTATGGCTGAATTTGGTAGTTTGAAAACTGAAGAGGAAGTCAATAAATTGCAGGCTCTTTTAAAACCCATGATGTTGCGACGATTAAAGGATGATGTTGAAAAGTCTTTGGCTCCCAAAGAAGAAACTATTATAGAAGTAGAACTGACCAATATACAAAAGAAATACTACAGAGGTATTTTAGAACAAAATTTTGCATTTTTAAAAAAGGGTACAACTTCTGCAAATATTCCAAATCTTATGAATACCATGATGGAATTGAGAAAATGTTGTATACATCCTTATCTGTTGAATGGTGCAGAGGAACAAATACAATACGATTCTCGCCACCAGCACGGTGAGGATCCAGAATCATACTATAAAAACATTATACACTCTTCTGGTAAAATGGTATTAATAGACAAACTGTTGCCCAAATTAAAAGCCAATGGCCACAGAGTATTAATATTCTCCCAAATGGTTAAATGTCTAGATATTCTGGAGGATTATTTGATCTATCGTAAATATCCCTTTGAACGTATAGATGGTCGTATACGCGGTAATTTAAGACAAGAAGCAATTGATCGTTATTCTAAGCCGGGTTCTGATAGATTTGTTTTCTTACTGTGTACTAAGGCCGGTGGTTTGGGCATAAATTTAACTGCTGCTGATACTGTCATCATTTACGATTCCGACTGGAATCCTCAAAATGATTTACAAGCTCAGGCTAGATGTCATCGTATAGGTCAACGTAAAATGGTTAAAATTTATCGTTTATTATGTCGCAACACTTACGAACGTGAGATGTTCGATAAGGCATCTTTGAAATTAGGTCTTGATAAAGCAGTGCTGCAATCCATGAACACCCATGCCTCCAAAGACGGTGGCAATAAACAGTTATCGAAAAAAGAAATTGAGGACCTTTTGAAAAAGGGTGCTTATGGTGCTGTCATGGATGATGATAATGCCGGCGATAAGTTTTGTGAAGAAGATATTGATTCTATATTAAAACGTCGTACCCAGGTTATTACAATGGAACAGGAAAAGGGCTCTACTTTTTCAAAAGCCTCCTTTGCGGCTTCCGGCAATCGTTCTGATATTACCATTGACGATCCTGACTTTTGGACTAAGTGGGCCAAGAAAGCCGATATTGATCCAGATGCCTGTGAAAAAGATGAAACTGAAGATTTGGTTTTATCAGAACCTAGACGTAGAACACAAATTAAACGTTACGGTCATGAAGATGTTATGGAAATCAACTCCGATGATTCTTCAAATGAGAATAGTGATGAAGAAGGCGGTATTGGATTGCGTTCAACGCGTAGATCACGCAAAGAAAAGCGGGAAAGATGTCGTGAAAAGAAAGCAAATGACGAGTATATTCCCAGAGAAAGAGATGCTTTGGCTGCTCTTGGTCTAGAGGAAATACACTACGGCAACTGGGCAAAATCGGAATGCTTCAAAGTGGAAAAGGGCTTATTATCTTTTGGGTAAGTATTCTATATTAAATACATAAAATTTACAATAGATAGTGCCTATTGTTATAAGATACAAAGATTGCTGACGAAGGCCGTAGCGGGCTAGAAAATACATTACATTCTGCTGGTATCTAATATTTGTATAGATTTTCTTTACAATTTACTTTGCTAGCTAAAGCAAACCTCGTAACAGAAATATACAAACAAAAATTCTGATAGTGCATACAAAATATTCCTGGAAAATATTGGAGGAATAAGACTATTAAAATATAAAAGCTTTTGAGGATTGTAATTTGACATATTCGAATAATATGCTCCTTGCAGGAGTAAAAGGAACAAATATATATATATATATATAATCAATAAAAGTATTAAATTTCAAGATAATAAAATTAGTATATTTTGCTACTCAATTATATTTATAAAAATATTTGAATTATTTTTACGTTTACATTTCTTTTGTGTATTCTCCAGTTTCATATTCAATATATAGATTTTACGCCTTAAAATTTTCTCTTCTTTTTCCAAGGCCAACACTTCATCCTTCTGTTCGATATATTGACTAACACTGGGTGCCTCATATTGTTCCAACTGATTACGCATATGTTCTAATATCAGAATGTCTTTTTGATTCTCAGTCTCCACCATTTCGGCTTCCTTTTCCAATTTGGCTATTGCCTTAACTACTTCAATGGTTCTATTATTCAGTTGTTTCGATTCCTTTTCAACATTCATCATAATTTGTTTTTCTTCTGCCATAGAAAGAGCAGCTCTACCCGTAACTCCTTTTAAGCCGGCCATATGAGCATTTTTTTCTTCCAAAGCATTTAATAATTCAGTACGTTTTATAACCAGTTTCTCAAAATCTATAGCAGTCAATATGCCACTTAGGTCGGCTTTAGTTAGTAAATCATTGCGCAATTGCTGACAGTGTTCTTGTAAAGCGGTGATTTTTAAGCGCATTGTTGCTAACAGGGCCCTAGCGTTTTTTATCCAATTATTAACGAATTTTCTAAATTTACGTTCCAACTGTTTTTCGGTGGCTTTATTTAGAAAAGCCAAATCGCGTTCATCCCGCAAAAAATGAAGTTCAAAATTTCTTGCTGTTTCCTGCGTTTCAATATGCATAAAACGTAATTCTTCCATATGCCCACGTAAAAGTTTGATTTCCTGCGAAGCTGTAATTTAGATTAAAACAGAGTGTGGATTAGAATAATTATCATCAATCAACAATCGATTAACTCCCATGATCATGAATATATTTTCGGTTTATAAAACGAATTAAATAGCGTAAGGAAAAATATGTAATGTTATTTACTGCCATTTGAATTGCGCTGTTTTTAAAATGTTTAGCTTTCTGACTTGATTTAGTCTAAATATTAGGCATTAAACCTTTGTTTAGGTTCGAAAGTACTGTTTCTTTACTTACCATTCCTCTGTTTTTCTCGTACTCTCTTCTCAATTTCATTTGCCAATTTCTCGGCCATTTCTGTTTTAGATCGAAAATTTAATTTATATTCGTAAGCCAATTTCTTTTGTGAACCAGCCGTATTTAAGGACATAGAATTTAAAAAAGATTTTGTCATGCTACTTTTTGATCTATAACCGACTGAACTGCCTCTTCCGCCGTCAGCCATTGATGTATAACTCGATTTACTAGACGTTTTTAAGGCTATTCCTTGTACTGAAAATGCCGTAGCACGACGATTTTCCAAACCTATCAATAATTTTGGATCATTCTTTTTTAGAAAATCAATTAGAAAATGATTTTCTAATTGTACCATTGCAAATTCATGATAAACATTTTGCACTGCTTGAAATAATTCCAATACATCGATCTTAGCCAATCGTTCATTTTGCTCATCTTCAGAAAATTTAAAAAATGTATGCAATTGAATGTTGTTGATGAAAGTTTCCAAAGCTAATTCGTTACTTATAACATCGTGATTGGGTTGAGGTTGAGTTTTTCGCGGTGGTGTTATTGCTAAAGTACTGCTTGTAAGGTAACGTCCTGTTTGGTTTGAATATCTTGAGGTTTGGGAACTTGACATTTTGTATTTATTTCTTAAAATTGGGGTTAGCAAATATTTTTTATTTATATTTTTTTGAGAAATTTTTAAATTGTCAGAATTTCTTAATTTTTGAAAAAGAGTTCCAAATTTTCTTGAGGGTTTTTGTAAACTGTGTGAGGTAAGATTTCACGAATGTTAGACTTTTTATGGGTTTGTATAAGAAAAGTGAAATAGGTGTACCACCTTTACGTGATAAAGTCTTTGCCGTTAGACAAAAAGGACTTAAACATGGAGAATTCATGTAAACGGTAGCGGCGATACTACAACACCAAAACATATCATTGTATTTTTTTTTGTTGCTTTCGTTGGTCGATATGCCAAAAACACAAGCAACTTTGGACATTCCTCTCTCCAAATACGAAAAAAGTAGCTGTGCTTTCAATGCCACCTAAAAAATTTTGTTGTTTGATTTTTTTATTTTTTGTTTCAATTGCAAAATATTTATTATTTGCATTCCCTAATATTTTCTTTTAAAAATTAAATTTTGTTGGAAATCTATATATGGGCATTTTCATTTTGACGTGTCGTGATACTTGAACTACAAAATGTAAAAAAATATATATACAAAGTAATGAAGTAGCACTGTATTCAGAAAAAAATTACAGCAATCGACGCTAAGGAATTGCAGATATAAGCAAAAATATGCGCTGGCGTGACGTTAAAAAAACGGAAGTAAATTTTGACTTACATTAGAAAATTGAATAAGACTGCGAATTGAGCAAGACGTTTTGTATAAAACCTTTTTTAGTTAACTTTGGACTTATATAGATTTATTTTTCAAGCTATCAAATTTTAAAATCTTTGCTCGTTTTATGGTACGCATGGGCATTTTCAGCGAAAAGTCTACTTTTTTTAATGTAACGCCAGAATGCAAATAATGTTGTATTTTTAGACCACGTTGTTTAATAATATTCCTTTTTTTACTTAATGTAGAGCTAGTTGTGCTTTACACCAAAATATAAAAAAGTAAACTATAAGGGTATTCACGTCACAAGTTGCATCCTTGCAAAAAAGCAAAAGTGCGAACACATAACAACAACCACAAATAAAATTATTTACGCACAACTAATTGTCTTGTCTGTGTGGTTGTTGTTATATTTTTGCACTTTTGCTTCTTCGCAAGGGTGTAACTTGTGACTATACCTTCTTAATTAATTAACCGATTCTTTTAAAAAGTTTATGTATTTTTTTGACAAATTTTTTCTCCGGTTATTCTACTTCGGAATTTGAACCCACCACGGCTATGCAATGGTACACGAATGGTCGTAAAAAAATTTATGAAAACGCTATCGACCATTTTGAATGGTAAATTCCGAGACAAAAATGTTTTACTGCTACGAACTCCGATGATTCCCATTGAATTGAATTCAAACGCGTTTAATTTCCTATTAGATTGGCATTTGCGATGACAATCAAAAAGTCGCAAGGCAAAAAGATACCTGTTTAAGGCTCATGGCGTTTTCTTTTCTAAAAAAAAAAGTGTTGCATAAGTGTTACATGTGACTTGGCAACATTTTTAAATGCTCCCCTAATTTTTAAGAAGTGTTTCATATTTTGCGTTTACAAAAGAACACAAATTTTGGTATTTAACAATAAAGTACAATTAGCGCAAGGTAAATTCAATTACAGGTGGTGGCAAGACTACAACAATCCAAAGCCAACAGAAACAACAGATGTTTTTTGTATTGCATTGTTAGTGTTTACGGTTCGAAACTTGCCACCACCTTGCATTGAATTCGCCTTAATCTAGTGCTGCACTCATGCCCCTTTAAATAAAATGAGTGTTGAACATGTAGCACTTTCTTAATTTGTTCCCTTTAAAATTTATCAGAAAAGAACGCTTTACACTTTTAAAATAACACATGTATTTCAGAAAAGAACATAAAAAATGTAAACGGCAGAAAAATGCAGAATTTTACTCAGAAAAGCAATAAGATTTGGAGACACAATGCACAGACAATTATACGTGGCATGTTCTCGCGTCGGCAAGAAATCGGGCTTATTAAAGACGTACTAACAAAACATATATCGTACACGTAATTGCTCTCCGTAATGAAAATTGATTGTCTCGGTTAGATTTTCAATGAAAATTTTTTGTACTTCAGGATAAAAAATACATCACTTTTTTATTTTTAACTTTTGAATATGTAACGAACAGAAATAAAGAAATAAATGGTTTAAGTTTTTTCCATTCCTCTTTCTTTCAATAGAAATAAGTTATATGGCAAAAAAACGTTTGCCGAGCCAGCTAGTTATTTTATATATATGTACATATGTACGACATTCATATATTTTTAAAAAAAAGTATCGAATTTTTGGTACTTTTAATTTTCTAGGTTCAAAACAAGGTACATTAACACAAGGTAGACTCATTTGGGAGTTTAGACATGCTGCTCTATAAAAATACCCGACTTGATAAAATTGTCTTCATATAAAACAAAAACAATTTAACGCACCCATGTACAAATTTTGGCTTATACACACGAATTTGACAATTGGGGTTTATGCCTGTCCGCTAACGAGTCTACCTTGTGTAAATATACCTTGGGTTCGAAACAGGAAATTTATAGCCAAAATTACTGAAAATAATTTTCTTTAAAATGTTTCAAAGTAGTATAAAAAACTATTGGTCTTTTTATGAAGTTCGAAAATCGAATGTGTACATATATATTTAAAAATTGTTATTACTCGTACAAACACATACATACTTGTTTTATTTCCTAAAATGATGATCAACCATGCTAATATTGAGAAAACTTTAGGTTTTCGCTGAGCAAAACAAAACTTCTCATTAAAACTGATTAGATAATATGAAAATAAAAAATGTTTAAGAATATTTGCAAATGAGTTATAATAATTAAACTTTTATTATTTTTATAGCTGGGGACGATGGCCAGAAATCTTGGAATTGGGTCAATTTAAACGCGGTTGGCGCGAAATTGATGTTGAAGATTGTGCTCGAATTGTTGTAAGTAAAAAAATGCTCTATATAACTAACAGTAAAAAAATTTCTTAAGAGTAAAAAGAGAAGTACGGATTTTGTAAAATAATCAATTTGACCATTTTTAAGTTTTATAGACAGTAATTTAAATCTAAACAAAAATAAAACTAGAATATGTATGATGTGTCGTTTCACTTAAAAAAATGGAACTGTATTTAAATTCGAGAGAGCTACGCAAAATATTTTAAAGGTTATGCGTACTATTTTAGAGTAGTTCCAATCACTTTATTTCAGTAAAAACATTAGTAATTAACAAAACAAATATAACAAAACATGACTCAAACTAAAATAAATCAAGCATCATTCGAAAAGTTTTTATGAATAACTTTTTTATGGCTTGTGTTTCCAAAACAAGCAGAATATCATCAAAAATACCGAGAATGAAATAAAAAGGGAAATCACGATGGGTAGTGCAACTTGTGTAAACAATGCAAATGCGTGCAAAAATACACACAAAAACAAAATGTACGTATTTGCAATTTGCTCTATTTTACTTCGTTTGAACTAACCATGAGCAAAATCAGTAGTGTATATTTGCTCAGTTGCAAACAAAGTTAAACACTAACATTTAACATTTTAAGAGCCATATTGTTTTTAAAGGAAACTTAGATTGACAATTTTCGTGGGTTTTAATATAAAATATAGAGTATTCGTTTTAAATAATTTAAAAAGAAAAAATTATTCTTATTTGCTTGTGTATAATTGCAAGCAAGTGCAGATTTTTAACACTGTTGACAGAATAAATTTTAAGAAAAAAAATAACATGCACAAAAAATTAAAGTGGTATACTCACGATCACTCAAAATATATGCACTGCAAATTTATAAATTGCAAATTTGCACTTTTGCATATTTGCTCAGTTGCAAACAAATGTAAACAATAACAATATTAACCGCCATATTGTTTTATAAGAAATTGAATATTTTCGTGGGTTTTAATATAAAATAGAGAATTTAATTTAAATAATTTGCTTGTGTATAATGCAGATTTTTTACAGTGCTGCCAGAAATTTTTTGTGTTGCCAGAAAAATAGCACATTTGCACAAAAATTATTTGCAAATTTGCACAACGACCATCGCGATTACCCTAAAAGGGAGAGTAAAAACACACACTATTTTAAATTTAATGAGATTGCTTGTAAAGGCCGGGATTCACTATCCTACACAATCGTACGATTCATTCACACGAAAATCTGATGGAATTCTATCCGACATAAAAAATGTCTTCATAGAAACTATAATTTTATGAAAAGTTTCATAAACATTTGCAAGTCGTACAGACTTGGCAAAAAAAATCTGTCACTTAATTAATTTTTAAGCCACACTATCCTATTTTATGAGCACACACGATTTGTTTGACAAGCCGTACGACTGAATAGGATAGTGAATCGCGGGCTTAAGCCTTTTGCTTGTGCAGCTCTTTATTAAATATGTACATCTTAAATTTTAATAAAAATTAACAAAATACATGATTAAATACGAAGTCGAAAATTGGTCATAAGATTTTCCATGTGAGCCTTTTTGATTTCGAACATTTTTTTTAATTGATATACAAATAAATTTCAAGGATGGAATTTCTTTCTATTTTTACTCTTAACAAATTTTGTACTCTTTAAATTGTAACTTTAAAATAAAATTTATAATGATGATTACCATGCTAATGATGAGAAAACTTTAGGTTTTCGCTGAACACAAAACTAAGAACTTCTCACTTGAAACTGAATAATAAAATTAAAAATAAAAGGTAACAAAAAGTTAAAACATAAAGTGCTGTTTTGAAAATTATTTATATTTGATTTGAAACCAACATTATTATAAAAAACATCTAGATAAAGAGGAGAAATAGTTGCAACATCGAATGTTTTTTGCCTATAAATCCGTTGTTGTTGTTTATTTTTATTATTTTTTTATGTATATCGGTAGAACGGCAAGAGCCAAACTTTCGAAATTAGGTACAAGAATCTTGGTTGTCAATACAGAAGAACATCGGACAAAATGTGAGCGGGATTGGAGAAGTAGGCGTTGCACTTTCCATACAAAGATATTACAGATTTCTGTATACCTGAAGAACACCAAGAGCCAAAGTTTCTAAAAAAGGTACCAGCAACTTGATTAACAATAAACAGCATCCGACGAAATGTGGACGTAGTTAAAAATAAATTAATTTATATCTAAAGAACGTTATTTATATAAATTTATGTTCTTATCGTGCCGTGGTGAAGGGTTTGTATGATTTATTTCAATGTGTTTCTTTTTGCATTTTTTTACACATAACAAACGCATGCATGATTTGCCGCTTAAATAGAGAAATGTGTATTTAATGAACATCCGTACTCAATGCAATGTAGGTTATTGGTAATTTCTATAATATTTTGTTATTATAACACCATGGAAGAAGATTATATACGATTCAGCATAGACGAATATTTTGTGAATAAGATATTGATCAAAATTTTAATTGAATTTTACTATAAATTGTTTAATTAATTTTTTCTTGAAATTCCAAAGAGCTAGTGCCATGTTTGCTGGCAAACATTTGAGTTTGAAAGTGAAAAGGAAAAGACGTATGTAAAAGTGTACTTTGTTTTGTGTACAAGTAGTTTTTGTCAGTTTATTATAGAAAGTAAGCAGATGAAAGTGAGTAGGCGTTGGCTGGTTGGTTGGTTGGTAAACGTGTTAGCAGTGACTCCGTTTTGACACCACAACACTCGTCAAGAATTGAAACCCCAATCAAACTTGACCCGGGGGCAATACCGAGGTGGCTAAAGCCAGCCCGTTGCATTGAGTTATTTCAGCCAGCTGCTGAGTTTCACCCGCGATATCTCCGAGAGTCCTTGTAGGTGGTAATTCCCAAATAGCACATTTCGTATTGAATTAAAAGCTGGGCAATCACATAGGAGATGAAATACTGTCTCCACAGTTCCAGGTTCCCTGCAGCTGTGGTAGCATTCATTAAAAGGGAGGCCGAGTCTCATAGCGTGCTTACCGATCGTCCAAGGACCAGTTAGCACGTATACAAGTCTCGACACGTCTCTCCGATTGAAGTTGAGAAGTCGCTCAGAGCGACCTATGTCATATGTGTGCCACGTTACCTTGGTAGCCCTGCAACCATTTAGCTTCTTCCATTTATCGTCAGCAATATCCAGATAGTGTCTGAAGATTTCGCTTCTAATAGTTCCCAGGGATGTTTCCCAGTCTGGATAGTTCCTCCCTACATTGGTTGACGAGAATGGACGTTGTTTTATGTGACTTCAGTGACATCAGAGCCGCCTGGCTATCGACGAAAATGCTAATTCTGCCGCTGATGTTCCTGCTGTACAGTGCTCTACATGCCTCCCTTATCGCCAGTATTTCAGCCTGAAATACGCTGGCCCAGTCCGGCAGACGAAAAGAGATATTCACGTGCAGTTCCTCCGAGAAGACCCAGAGCCGACACCACAAGTCATCTTTGACCCATCCGTGTAAACCCTCGTGCTGTATTCCTCGGCCAGGATTGCCCTGCTCCATTCCCGCCTTGACGGAAATATGACCTTGAATTTCTTATCAAAGTCCGTGCGGGGTATCATAAAGTCCGTTGGTCGTTTTAGAGATGTGGGTAGTTTCTGTAAGATCCCCGCATCACCGTACGTCCTCGCCTTCCAACATCACGATGCAGAGAGCCTAACCGCGCTGTTGACGGATATGGTCATAAGGTATATTTCTATTGGAACAAGGTATACTTCTATTGGAACATGTAAAGAGTAGGCATACAAAATACCTAAATGCTGCAAAAAAGGCTTCATTGTCTGGACAAAAGGCAATTGAAGAAAGTTTTTATATAAATATATGTATATAATTTTCAACACAAACTTTAATGTTTTATCTCTTTTATCTTTTTATAATAAACTTAAAACTTTTTTTTAAATTTTTTCAAACTTCTTATTAATTTATTTAATTTTGGATTTTTCTAGCTCCTCTATTGCCTGCAAGTCTACAAGGGTGATGAGAAAATTAAAACTTTCATTTGGGATCTCATAACACCAACCGAAGATGGTGAATTACAAAAAATTAGCCGTGATCATAGTGGTCTCCATAATTTGGTGCCACGAGGTAGGAATGCAAAAGGTATGGTAAACAAATAGATACAAACACACGCACTTATTTGAAGACATCTCCCTAAAAATGAACGGCACGGATGTAGTTAAAAAATGTATTTTCAAAAAAATTAAAAAAAAAACGCGTATATTAAATTTTAAAAAATAGCACACGCATTAAAAACACACATAAAAAAAACAACGAAAACTTCAAAATTTTGAAAGATTTAACGTTTAGTAAAAAGGGTTGGCTTTAAAATTCCTTTTCTTTTAATGGTAAAAATGACTAATAGATTATTAATTTTTTCTTAGTTTACTAATATTTTATCCTGTGGCTGTTTTTCCTAAATCGTGGATTGTTATATCTTGATTTTAAATTATACGTTTAGAATTGGCAAAGTAAATGTCTCCCTTAAAAGATTTGTAATATTTTTTTATTGTCTGTCCCTTGACTTCGAATGAAGAGTTCGTTTGCCTTATTTAAATTTGAAACAAAACAAATTTTAAAATATTGTTTTTGTTTTAAATGTAAGCGAACGAAATATTCGTTTTAAATCAAGGGACAAGCAGTTAATTATTTTAAAGGCAAACTTCTTAAAACAGAGGCAAAACGATAGAAATGCTAGGAACACAATTGGGTCGCATGTCGTAAGAACGTATATTTTTAAAAATACGCTCTATTTTCCCACAATTTCGTAAACGTATTTTTTTTCTTTGGAAATTAATGTTAAAAAATCTAAATTAATTAAATTTTTTGTTTAAATTTTCTTTTAAATATTCAATTCGAAAAAACAAAAAAATAATTTCATTTTATATTTTTAATTTTTCTTTTTCATTGACAATGCGGTCGTAAACGGTGTATGAAAAAGAATAAGATCGAAGTCGACGTACGACGTAGATACGCTTTTACGGCTATTGTATGCCATTGTATTAAATATTATACATTTAAATTTGACAACGTATCTACGTTATACGCTACTACGTTGATACGGTGTAGTTGTGTTCCTACGGTAATATGTACAAATGAGAAGATTAAAGCAAGCTTAAATTTGTAAATCAATTTCATTTTTCTTTATTTATACATATTAAATTTTTATGTTCGAAGCAAGGCGAATTCATAAAGGTGACATTTTCGGGTCATCTGTTAAATGTTTATTTCCTTGTGTGTATACTGAATGTCAAGCGTTGTTTACATTTTATGAAAAAAATTTGTTAAAATTTACAATTCAATAAAAATATAAATTCTTGAAAAATCCCAGTTTAAATGTTATAAAGCAAAAAAGTGAACATAAAATTTAAACACAAGGATTTTAAAAGGCGTAAGGAATAAGTGGATCCACATTAAAATTGCAATACAGGAAAAAAAATTACATTCTAAAGCAATTGTGTACATTTTATAAACAAATTATTTTGACGTTCACTCTAACTTTTTACAAAAACAAAATACATAGCATTTTTTCAAAAAAAGGGATAGCTAGCATAGCTCTATCTCATGATGCGGTCACCTTTATGAATTCGCCTTGGTTCGAAGTTATTTGTTTTTTTAAATTAATTTGCCTTCGGAAATTCTTTAGGAAAAAAGTGTTTGTTTTTTAATTTAGCTAAGCCTTTAAGCTAATAATTTTCCAATTTAATTAACTTACTTTTATCAAGTTCTCTTCGGGATCCAAACTTTCGAACATACCCAGGCAGAAAAAGACAATCACCACGACGCTGTGTCGACGTTGCAGGGGGTACTATCAACATCAATACAACGTACTGTTTACCAAATTTACAATGTTGTCACAATATTAAAATGATAACGCCAAATGTGCGTCTTCCGACTCTTCTTTTTAGTGTTGTCACAGTACTGTAAATATAAATTTTCAATGTTGGATTCACGAATTTACAACGTAGTCACAACCGTCTTCCGACTCTTATTTTCAATATTGTTACAAAGCCGTAAATAAAAATTTACAACATTAAAGCAGTAAACACAAAACTTTAATATAAATCTTGATCTGATGTTGATAAACTGAAAATAACGTTCCCATAAAATGTTACAATTTGTATACCCATGCAATACCTCTTAAATAAGAAAACGTTTTAAAAATTAAGATTGATTTATATATTGAAAATTTTATTATAAATATTCATTGTTCTATCAAAAAAAAAAAGCATTTATAAAAGACAACCAAAAGAAGGAAATGGAATTCAGGTTAATATAATACATATGTATATATTTCGCAAACTAATTCCTACTTTTTCTTCCAAATTCCGGAATCAAGAGCTTGTTTTTCTTTTTTTTAATATTTGTGGGTTTAAAATTACAACAACCCATCCTGATAATATATGTTTACTTCAAAATGGACATATACTAATAGTCACAGAAATTGTGGGCAAACAATTTTCCCAAAACAAACCTAATGAAATTTTTGTAAAAGGTAAAATTTTTCTTGAAATCAATGAATTTTTCGAATATCCGCTTTTATCAAAAGAAATTGGATTGTATAACGTCAAAAAACTTGACAATAATATCGTCGAGGTTAATACTGAACAAAGTTGAACAAAAATGTATTCTTATTAAATTTAATGAAGAAATAATTGCTATTACTCTTTTACATTAATAATTAACATACATAATAAACAAGCAACAATTTTTATATTTTCTTACCGAAAATAGTTTTTGTGTTTTCATTTTAATACGACACTATTAAATAAAGACTGAAATTTTGTATATACAGCGTTGTAGCGGTATAGAATTATTGTAAACACGGCATTAAGAAATAAAGGTTTAATTCTTGTATATACAGTGTTGTAGCGGTATAGTTTTATGGTAAATGCGACTTAAAAAAACTAAAGTCGTATATTTGTATTTAGGGTGTTGTACCGGTGTTGAATCTTTTTTAAAACGGTATTAAAAAACTAAGGTTGTAATTTTGTATCTACAGTGTTGTGATGGTACCATATTTTTGATAGAATCACAATTTTGTATTTACAGGGTTGTAGCGGTACATAATATTTAGAAGAGTCGTAATTTCTGCCTGGGTAATTTCGAAAATTTCACTTGAAATATCTGTTTATTGTAAAAATGTACAAAATTAATTTTAATTTTGTAAACTCTTAGGCCCGTTTTCACAACTTACCGTATCGGCCGTATAAAATGTGTTCCATTATTACAACTTTACTTTGACCTACAGGTAAGATGAACCTTAATTTACTTTAGCGCTCACTTTAGGTTTAAGTAACGTTTTAATAATGGAACACTTTTTATAAGGCCGGTTAAAGTCAACTTGTTATAATAAAATAATTTAGAACAATATATTACTTCTCTTTAACATAGTTTATATATAAAATAGTTTAGCCTTCTCTTATAAAATTTTCTTATTGTTCTAATTAAAGTATAACAAGTAACACGACTCTTTGACATCTAATAAATCTCTTAAATATTTTAATTGTTTCAATGTTAAACTTTCTAATATAATGTATATATTACAATTTTTTGTGAGTGTTATTATTGTTGCTAATTGTAATTTGTAATTAAAATACCGTTAAAAAAAGATAAAAATCTATAAACGTATTCAAATGTGTTTGTAATAAGCTCTGTCTTGCTGTACCATATCTTTTTTTCCATATTGTTTAAATTGTACAAATATTTTTGTTGTTGTTTTATACGTATTAATTACATATGTATAAACATATTTTTTTAATTCGTTTAAAATAGTAACCCAGCGGTAAATATTGAAAGGACCACAAGTGACAGGCCTATTTCAAGCCCTCTATATTCCTTTTTAAAAGATTCGCTTTTTATGATATTTTGCCTTCAGAAGTATGCCTTCTTGAAGATATAAACTTCTTTTTGAAAGACCTTCCAAAATAGTTAGTACACATTCGCTACTGCGTTCCTTAAAAAGGGAGAAAGGAAGTTGCTCATTTTTTTATTTTATTTTTAGTGACCTTCCTTACTCCCTTCTTTGGGAAGGTATCGCAGTTGTTATTAAAGGTAGTGTGAAAGGGCTTGCGACCAATGACAACCTTTGGAAAAATTAAATAAGTTGGAATGCGGCGAGGATGGCTTGTGTCTGCTAATTAAGACCTTAAATTAGGCCTCTTTACTCATTCTAGTTACCGCTGGGAAATAGAATATATTGTTTTTAATATGATGGATTTTATAGACGATATGACAAAACGTTACATTTCGCATTGAGTATATAAACCAAAGATGGAAAGGTTATGATGTGAATGATTTATGTGGGTACCTGCCGTATCGGCCTCACCGTCACCGTTAGGGAAACAGTGCGTTTTAATAATCCAAAGTTATGCACAAAAAATAGTGCATAACTCGCTTTTTCGACTAAGCATGTTTTGAAATTGAGCTGTCGATATACAGTTTTTTGGTATTAAACATGTTCAGCCCAATTATGAATGAAAATTCCCCTGGAGTTTTTTCCCTTTTCCCATTTTTACAATTGAATTAACATACGGCTTAGAATCATCATACATCATATAGTCCTAACCTTTTGTTTAAAATACAGTTTTATTTAAGTTTAAATAAATAAAGACGGAAAATAAGAGGAAAATGTATTAGAAATTAATTTAAAATTGTACTAAACACGAAATGTTTGGTATAAAATCGTTTCGTTTTCAAAATCGATTCGACATTCTTATGTATAAAATATTACAATGATATTCGGATATAAAATCCATCATACTTAGTTTAAAATATTTTAATTAATTTTTTTATTTTTTAATTTTTTTGTAAGGTATTTGGGTTTATTTAATTTAAATTTTTTATCGACATTGTATTTTTATTTAAGAGAAAGGTTATCATATTTTCTTTCTCTAAAATAATAATAATTCTCTTGCAAAGTCCTACGATTTTATACAATGTCGATTGAATTTTTGTTTATCGAAAAATAATTATAAAAAATTTCTTTACTAAATCTTTTAACACTTTCCCCTCTGCCTTGTAGGACGTAACGGTGGTAAGACACAAAAAGAATTAGCTGCTCAAGCAGCTGCCGAAGCAGCCGAGGCTGCAGCTGCTGTGGCTGCCGCTGCTGCTGCAGCTGCAAGCGGCCTAAAGTCAGCTAAAAAAGAAATTGGTACACAAGGATTACAAAATATACAGGATCCAAATCACTGGAGCAAACATGAGAAATATGATGCTGATTCGTATTTGGAAGGAGCCTACAAAAAACACTTAAGCAGACACGCGAATAAGTGAGTCGTGTGGAATCGAATTTATTATATTAACCCCAAGAAAAAGAATGCATTTTAAACTAATAACAATTTCTAACTGTCTTCTTTCTGCTTTTTTATTATTATTATTTATATTTTATATAAATATCTTTTGTTTTTTTTTTTTATTATTATATTGAATTTTTTTTAAACAGAGTTTTACTACGCGTTCGTATGCTTTATTATATACAACATGAGGTGATTGGAGATTTAGTACAACAAATTAAAGAAAATACTCCAGTCAGGTATGCCAATATTTTTTATATGTATTTTAAAAATGTCTTTCCATTTGGTATAATTGTTTAAGCATTTTTTTAATATTACTTGTTTAAAATAACTACTATTTTTATTTTTTTATAAACTATTTTAATATTTCTCATAACTATTTGTTGTATATTTTCCTATTTGTTTGTTGTTTATTATTAGTGTTTTACTATCGTATTCTGACAATCGCAAAACGCTTAACATTAGCGATTCTGACTTGAAATGGGATATTAGTTGTAAATCCTAATTGCAAGAAGTTTGGCGACTTGAAATCGTAATAGTATGCTCATGGAAACTAGAATATTATTAAGAAACTGCGGCAGATTGCAAGCGAAACGCATGAGTTTCAGTACATAACATAAACCTGGTGTTTTGCGAATTCAAATCGTGCGATTGTCAGAACATGGCCGCATAATTAACTGTCCCTAGTTTGTTTTGAACATTTTAATTATTGTTTGTTTTAAAAGTTTCCTCTTTGAAAAAAAAATTCTCTTTTTACGCCACGTCATCTTATAAAAATTGTTAATTAAGTGTGTAAACATATTTTTTTCCAAAAAGTTTTGATTGAAAAGTTTTTATCGTTGATTATACACTACTGAACTGTACACTTAACTTACTATAGCGTAGTTAGAGCCAATTTTCTACTTTAAGATTAAACCAGTAGTATAATAAGGGTATTCACGTCACAAGTTGCACCCTTGCGAAAAAGCAAAAGTGCAAAAATATAACAACAACCACACAGACAATTAGTTGTGCGTAAATAATTTTCTTTGTGGTTGTTGTTATGTTTTTGCACTTTTGCTTTTTTGCAAAGGTCCAATTGAGACGTGAATACTCTTAATATAAATAAAGGTTTGGTTAAGTTAAGAAGGGTAACGCGCCCAATGGCATGCCTCCACCGGAGACGAATGTGGTCCATTGTAAATCCCTTCAATATTGAGAAAGAAGAAAGAGAGAAGAAAACAATTGAAAAGTAGAGTTAAGAAAAATAGTAGAGAACAGTTCTCTCCCTACAGTCCCCTCATCAGAAATAACCGGTCTATTCCTCCGACAAAACCCAATAGATCGACTGGAATACATCCAGCGATACTCCCCAGTTCGTTGTGAAACCTATCTCCTAGCCATTTCTGCCTGAGAAACTGTACCCTTAGACAGTGGTACAGTGCATGTTCAATCGTCTTTAGCTCCTCAGCATCCTCGCATAGTCTGCGGTAGTCCGGTTGGGTATTTTTCTATTTACTCGTAAAAGCCTAATAGAACAATGACACGTCAAAAACCCTATAAGAGTCCTGAGACCACTCCTATCCAAGCCTAATAGAACTTTGGTTGCCTGCATCCAATCCGGGCCATAACGTGACGTCGTCATCAATTCGATACAAAGCTTGTATTCTATAAAAGCAATGTAACGATGTCGATTGTTTATCGTTTTTTAAAGCACATCTCTAATAATTTAGAGAGTTTGTTTTTGTTAGTGTAGAGAAGTAAATTTTAGTCAAATACATTTTGATGTTGCAGTGTTCTAAATCTTATTACTTTGACTAAATAAATAAGATTCACAAGGTCTACAAGGGACTTTACTATCAAGGGTGAACACCTCTAATGTTATAGATTGTTGATTATGCTAAACAATAGGCTGTTGACTAAATTATAAAACAAAGTGTACAATGTGTGCTATGTATTCGATTAAAAACATAAGATTTGGTTACAGAATCTAAATTTTTGTCTAGCAATAACTTGAAAACGTACTACTTACTACAGAGATTAAAAACTGGTATTATAGATTAAATCAACTACTTTTCAATCTAAACTTATGTTTTAAATATAATTTTTGCATATGCTTGTATATGTGTGTTTTTTTCACTCCCTATTAAATATATATCACATTTTTTTTGGCCTTATTTCTAATAACAAAATAAAAAACAAATTCTTATAAATTCCCCTTAAAAAAAGGTTTATGGAATTATTTTACAAAAGAATTTGCAATTGAAAATTTCAGTAATATAAAATATTTCCAAAATCTTGTAAAATCAGCCTTATAACGGTTCTCTATGTCGAAAACGACTTTGTAGTTGATTAAAGTAACACACACAAACGTAGTAAGGCTGAATAACTTTTGCTTGTTTTTAATGTTAATTTGCCTTTTCTAATTTTCATTGTACCATAAAGTGGTATATGTATAGACAATTATTTTCTTAAAGAAAAAATTGTTGCAGTCCATATTCATTGATATTTATACGAAATAAGTAACATTTTCAGATTTTCTAAGCGTTAGTAAGTAAAACATTTTCTTCAACGCCTTAAAAAAACAACAAATTCAAAAAAAATAACAACAAAACTTTTTTTTTTTTAAAGAGATTCACACAATTGTTTTAGATTTTTATAGTTACAATGTAATCTCATGAACCGGACGGTGGTAATTAAATATTAGAGTCCACAGATTATTGAAATAACCAGACGTTTTTTCGACTACTTTGTTTAGTGAAATAAATGTATAAAATCAAAAATTTGTTTTTGGAACAGATTTTATAATTTCTTTTATTTATTATGTCTAATGACACTCGATCGGTTAATAAACAACAAACTTTTGGTTTTTGGAGTTTGTAACATTAAACTTGTCGTTATTTTACAAAAACAAAGTGATCGAGAAAAATATCAAGAATTTTCATTAAGGGAAATCACGATGGGTAGTGCAAAGTGTGCAAACGATGCAAATGCGTGCTAAAATACACACATTTGCACAACACAACAACAAAATGTACGTATATGCAATTTGCTCTATTTTACTTCGTTTGCACTAAAAAACCATGAGCAAGATTAGTAGTGCATATTTGCTACGTTGCAAACAAATGTAAACAATAACATTTGACATATGGAGAGCCATATTGTTTTTAAGAAAACTTATAAATAAAACACTTTAGTAGGTTTTATTATAAAATAGAGAATTCAATTTAAGTTAATTAAAAAGAAAAAATTTATTTTAATTTGCTTGTGTATAATTGTAAACAAATGCAGATTTTTTGCAGTGCTGCCAGAAGTTTTTAGTGTTGCCAGAATAAATTTTAAGAAAAATAGCACATTTGCACAAAAAATAAAAGTGGTATGCTCACGATCAATCATAATATGCACTGCAAATATACACATTGCAAATTTGCACAATTACCATCGTGATTACCCTTAATATCTTTGGAGTTAAACTATGCAGAATTACTTTATGAAATCCCCTGCATAATTAGTTTTTATCCTGATATTACCATTAGTGTAAGGGTAATCACGATGGTCATTGTGCAAATTTGCAGTGCATATTATGATTGATCGCGGGCATACCACATTTATCTTTTGTGCAAATGTATTAGTTTTCTATTTTCTGGCAACACAAAAAACTTTTGGCAGCACTTTAAACAAATCTGCATTTGTTAACAATTTTACACAAGCATAAAACAATAAATTTTTTCTTTTTAAATAATTCAAATTTAATTCTCTATTATGTATTAAAATCCACGAAAATGTTCAATTTATAAGATTCCTTAAAACCCATATGGCGCTTAATATGTCAAATGTTTTTGTTTACATTTGTTTGCAACCGAGCAAATATACACTACTTATTTTGCACGTGGTTTTTTTTAAGTGCA
Organism: Pollenia labialis; assembly: GCA_949318255.1. Lineage (NCBI taxonomy): Eukaryota > Metazoa > Arthropoda > Insecta > Diptera > Polleniidae > Pollenia > Pollenia labialis. The sequence continues at coordinate 90,353,855 of OX439141.1, forward strand.
AACGAAGTAAAAAAGAGCAAATTGCAAATACGTAGATCTTGTTTTTGTGTGTGCAAATGTGTGTATTTTTGCATCGTTTGCACACTTTGCACAAACCATCGTGATTTCCCTCAGTATTTAAAACTTTGTGAATTCCTCTATATCTTTCCCCTTTTGAAAACTTTTTTTTTTTGCCAAATTTAATTTAAAAAATTTACAAAAATTGGCTTTTTAATTAATTTTTCACTTTTTCATTTAAATTATATTTTAAACAAATTTTTTTCCTATATAAATCATCTTTCATTCATAAATTTGTGTATATGTTACTCCAATAAAAAAAAATAAAAAAAATGTAGCGAGCTTCTTATACGACCTCCAACAATGGCTGAGACAGTGCCTGCTTCTTGGTGGAATCCTCCCTGTTGCGATAAGAGTCTTTTGGTGGGCACTTTTAAACATGGCTGTGAAATGTATCGAGTAATGCGTTCAGATCCTGCATTATGTTTTGCTGGTCACGTTGGTTCGACGAACGATGATATAACTGTAACCAATTTGCCGATGTAAGTCTTTTTAAATAGTTAATCAATTATGTACATTAAAATAATCATAAGTCATTATGAAATCATTTTCGTAGTTCAAGTGTTAAATGAAGAAAATACATTGAAATAATAATTAAATGTTAAATATGGATTCAAACAAAAATTTTAAAAATTTTAATTTCATTAGTAAGCAAGTTTTAAATAAATAATAGAAATTTTATTTTAAAATTAAAATAATCAATTTTTTTATCTTACGAAAATTGTGCTTTACTTTTTTTATTCTTAATACACAAATAACTACATTCTGTATGAAGCAGTTAAAATAATTTTAGGACCCATTAAAAACAATGTCATTTTACCATGTTCCCATAAATATGCTCGTTAATTAAAGCTTTTTTTAAAATCTTGTTTATTCATACCACAAAAGAAAACGAAATTGATTTTTAAATATTCTTTAATTATTCTAAAAAATCCTTAAATAATTGTTAAGCATGTTTTTAGACAATATATCGCTGATATGCGCAGCATCGTCATAACCCAAATTTTGAAGTTAGTGGTAGTGGCAAATCAAAGTTTATTTCGAAATCTATTTGTTTTTTTTTTAAGTTATGACGACTTTGCAGCAAATGAGCGATATATAGAAACTATTTCATACGTGTTGAATAATAATTTAATTATTTATTAAAATTTTTTTTATTTACTTAATAGAATCGAAGACGATGCGAATTCAAAACAAGATGCCGATGTCGAAGAAATCGATGATGATGGCACAACCACCAAAGACTCAGATTCCACCAAATTGACAGCGGGCGATAAAGATAAAGATTCTTTAGATCCTCCCGAACGCCCCAGCTCTTCGGGTAAGAATAAAAAATTGGCGAAAAAGGCAACCGCCGACGAAACAGTTTCAATCAATGACAATGACAAGGCTGATGAGAATGAAAAGGCTGTAGATGAAGACGCCAAAGAAACGAAAGAAAAATCAGAAGTTATTAAAGATTCTACAGAAAATGTCAAAGAAAAAGATAAAATTAAAGCAAAAGTCATTGAAGATATTAGTGATAAAAAAGAAAAACGAAAACGAAAAGATAAACCTTCAAATATAACAACTTCTGATGTTTCTGAAAGCAAAATCGAAAAAATGGAAGAGGACGATGAAACAGCGTCTGTTGCTGCAGTTGTAATTGCTGAAAAATCGGAGGCAGATGCCAATACTACGGACAATAGTAATGACACAACAACAGCCGCTGTTACCGATTCCAATTCGATGGATGCCACTGTTTCTGAATCTGGTGCTACAACAACAGCTGGCGCTGATTCTCCTGCAGCTAGCACATCGATTGAAACTGTTAACGTTGAGGAAGCTTCTTCAAATTCGGCCTCTAATACGGCCACAAATACATGTACTACCACCACCATCACCTCAACTACCACTACTACCAATTTAACAACTACCACTACATCCACCACCACATCTTCTATTACCACCACCATCACCTCAGCTACCACCAATTCATCTTCAAATGAACAAACGCAAAATGATACTGTTAACACAACAACCTCATGTTTAGGCCTGGACGAAGAAGAAAGTGTGGCTGGTTCATATCCTCCTACACAAGCGCCCATTGATGATAACTCTGCCACTTTGTGGCCCTCCATGCAAGACTTAAATACACGTCTAAGACGTGTCATCACCGCCTATCAAAGAAACTATAAGAAAGAAGAATTAAAACAACAACAAAAGGCCAAGGTAAGTTATTGAAATTCGTTTAAAATTTGTTTACCCTACAGCGAATTCAAATTGTATTCGCCTTTATCCCTCCAAAGAAATAAATTTGCACATTTTATGTATTTATGAAAATTGTCTGTGTAGTCTAAAAATGTAGTTTTTGTTTTTGTCTAAATTTTATTTAGTTTTTTTTTTTACTATTCTGGGTATTTTGGCTGTAAAGAATTGGTATAATAAGTACTACTACTATTTGTTAAACTTAAAATGTGCAAACTTGAACCTAATTTAACATTTATTTCATAAGATAACTTGGCTTATATCATTACTATTGTTGAAATATGATAAAGAAAATGAAAACTGAAAATTGTAAAACGTTGTTACATTTTTCTTTGGTATAATTTTATATGTAGAAAATTAGTAAAAGTAGTCGTCAGAGTTGTATAATGTGATTTGATTTGTTTTAGTAATTAATGCTGTTTAACAGTATGATTTAAAATAATAAAGTAGTTTTTTTAAATACTAAAATCAGTAAAAATGTTAACTTGTTAAGTTGTTAAAAGTAGAAAACTGAAGTGAAATGTGTATCTTGAATGTTTAAACTAAACATTTGAATGTATGTCAGATAAAAGCTTGAAAAATATTTTACATTTTAATAAAATGTATGTATGAATATGTACGTAGATATATGTATATATATGTATATCAATGGAAATCTTGCACTATATACAAAAAAAAAAATAAAATTATTTGAAAGGGAATAAATTATTTCTGTAACTCGCTTGAAATCTTGAGGATACATTTGAAAGCGAATTTTGTATGAGTATGTACATACGTAAGTTTTAAGCTTGGCAAAAACATATTAAGGCAATTCACGTCACAACTTGTACCCGTGCGAAAAAGCAAAAGTGCAAAAACATAACAACAACCACATAGACAATTATTTATGTTCATCTAATTTCCTATGTGGTTGTTGTTATGTTTTTGCTTTTTCGCAAGCGTGCGACTTGTGTCGTGAATTACCTTATTAATGTAAAATTTATTAATTAATATATTTAAAAGTGGAATCATTGGCTTTTGTTTTAATTTAAGGATTTACCCCCGAATTCATAAACGAGTATTAAATTTAACAAACGTTTATTAAGTTCAGTTTCCATCGAAATTTTTAATAAATTAAAAATGCTTTTTGTGAATAAGGGTTTAATGATTAAATTCAAATTAGTATGTTCGAAATGTAAATTGCATTCTACAGAATATGAATCGAAAACAATTCTTAAAATGGCACTCATATGAATAATCGCCGTGATAAAATAAAGCATGGTCAACTTATTTGTGTGTCCGTTCTAATAAATAACCAATATTTTCTCAAACCGAAAAAATAATAAAAATTGCCAAAATCAAATGGAATAATTTATAATGAAGATAATCAATATACAATAATAGGGCTTACAATACCGAGTCGGTATTCGAAAGTCAGTATTTCGAATGTCGTTATTTATTAAAATAAGTACATAAAAGGGCGGTTCAGTAAATCGGTGTGTTTTTGAATTTTCTGCCTCTTAAGGGCAACACTGCTCCTTTCAACAGCCATCTGTCAATTGACTCCGGTCAAAGTTTTAATAAACTGCGCCATGTAGTTTGTGTTTGACAGCCATTGATAACCGATTGGCTACCTTCTGATTTGCGGTAGTTTGTTCATTACGCATTCAATGGCAAAGTCCATGAATTAGGCTACGAATGGCTCCCACATCCGCCCTATTCTCGGGGCTTAGCTCCAAGTGTCTATTTCTTGTTTCCAAGCCTGATGAAATAAATGACTCAGCGATGAAATCATCTTAAAAACAAATGCCTGTATTGATGACCTGACGAATCTTTTTTTATAAGGAGTAAACAAGTTGGAATATAGCTAAAAGGAGACTGCGTTGAAAAAGAAACAATCCAACAATTTATATATAAAAAAGCTTATATAAAGGGTGGTCCAACCAAAATGCTTGATGTTAAACTAAAAGTTTTTAGGGAATTATCTTAAAATTTTTTATTATAATAGAAGGATCTATGACAATTATGTGTGAAACAAAATATAGTCCAAATGCCCGCCATGGCCTCGGTGCTGTACCTCTATCCGATAGCCTATATTTTCAATGATTCTTAAGATATAATTGAGGTTCAATTTCATTAATGTGGCGAATTATCTCATCCTTTAACTCTTGAATTGTTCTTGGCTTATTGACGTACACTTTTTCTTTTAAATATCCCCAAAGAAAGAAGTCAAACGTTTTCAAATAACATGATCGTGACGGCCAACTAACATCGTCACGACGTGGGATAACACGGCCATTGAATTTCTCGCAAAAAAAAGACATTGTTTCGTTAGATGTGTGGCAACTGGCACTATCCTGTTGGAACCACATCTCCCATTTCTGACCACAAAAACTCCGTTATCATCTCGCGATAGCGAACGCCATTCACGGTAACTGCTTGGCCGACCTCATTTTCGAAGAAGTACGGCCCATGACGCCGCTATCCCATAAACCGCACCAAACATTGTTTTCACATTTCCTACATAGCCGTTTTGCTGAAATTTGCTCACAATTCTCCCGATTGTGGACACATTTGGTCGATTAGGCTGACCGAAAAATATCACGAAATGCATTTTGATTTGAACGCAAATTTTCGTAAAAGGCTTTAACGATCTTAACGCGCTGCTCAATTGTGTACCTCTCCATGGCTGAATTTGTCAAATACAGGAACAAAGAAATGTCAAATTAAGTTGGGCAAGAAACTTTTTGACGTTAAGGTGTGACTCACAATTAACATCGTGCATTATTATTGGACCAATTCTATTTATTTTAACAAGTTTTATTTCTTAAATTAAAAAAAAAAATTAAATGATTTTGTTATTCGTGCTTAATTCCCAATTTTTATTTGATATAAACACTGAAATTTATTGTTGATGGGATAAGCTATTCCTATTCGCATTTCACTGGTTGCTTAGGCCAGATCATCAGGAAACTTCATCCATAAAGATTTTAGAAAAACTAAAGATATTAAACCAAGTAAAACTGATAAGCGTATAAGAATTACAGAAACAGTTCTATTTGTAACAATATCAAAGTTTAAACAAAATCATCAACAATAAACAGTGAGTTTATCTCTCACAGTTTTACTTGGTTTAATATCTTTAGTTTTTCTAAAATCTTTATGGATGAAGTTTCCTGAATATTATAAATAAAAAAAAAAAAAAAAGAACGAAACGAAGTTAAAATTTTTTTTTCCAAACAATAACAATAACAGCTGTTTTAGTTATAGTGCATTTTTAACCCCTTAGTAAAATCGAGGGCGAAATATATAACAAATTTGTTGTTTTGTTGGCCAAAAGTATAAGAAAAGAACACTTAGAGCGCCTTCAGTATTAAATTTTTTTTTAGAAAAGAACCAAAAAAAGGCAAAATTTTTGCCAGGCAAGAAAGCGCCATAAATCATTGTGTTTTTACAGTATACATCAAGTTGCTTTAGGGTTGTGTGCGCCTGTCTGTTCCATACTGCAGCACATATGTAGATTGTAATGTGGGATTCTATAAATTTGATTAACAACTTCGAAACTAAAACAAAACCGAACGTCAAAAAATCATTTCGTCTGATAAACATCTGCAACTTATTATTACGAAACATCAACCATAAGATGATAACGAGATTTATTGAAATACATAGTTTTTTTTAAGATTTGTATATTCTTTTTTTATTGTAATAAAATCTAAATCAAAAATAATTAGCTTTTATTAAAATCCGATATATATTAATTTAAATATTATTTTTTTTAAGCTAGAAACCAGAATTAAAATTGTTTCTCATTTATTAAACTATTACTTTTACTACTTACTACTGTTGATATGCCAAGAAAAATGTAACACTTTTTTACTTTGGAAAATTCAAAATCATTTTGAAATCCCCAACCATTCGTCCTTGCCCGTTAAACTCATCACCTAATAATTGCTAAATATCATAAAAAATGGACCTTAAATTAAAAAAAAAAAAAATAAAACTCGATATAAACTTTACAAAAACAAATCCCTCCTACTCCTCCCTTCAATGACAGCTACAAGCTTTGGTTTCTTCAACACCCCCACTGTCGGTACCCACTACACCGACTTTGCAATCAATGCAAATGCAGATGCAAAATACTGCTGGCGTTTCCACACCAACCATATCGAATCAAGATCCTGGTAGCCGTAGTTTACAGTCATTGATACAAAGTAACAATAGTACATTATCGACGGGACCAAGTACTTCGGCCGCTGCTGCTGCTGCTGCTGCCGCCGCACAAAATGCCGCTCAAAATGCTTCAATACAGCATCAATTGCAGCAACAGCAACAACATCAGCAACAACTCCAACAACACCAACAGCAGCAACATCAGCAGCAACAGCACCAACAACAACAGCAGCAACAGCAATCTTTGCAACAACAGCAACATCAAGCTAGTGCTGCTGTTGCTGCTCTAACCTCGACACCCATGCCGACAGCGGCCGACATTAATTTAATGCTGAACATTTTGAATACAACCGACGTTAGTCAATTGGCTAATTTGGATATCAATAAACTGGCCATGTATTTGGTTAGTATGAATAATGTAAATGTTCGTTCCAAACAAAAAAAAAAAAAACTATTTTTTTTCTTTTCTCTGTTTCGCTTCACTGTAATTCATTATATAATATTCTTTTATAAATTCACTCATCTTCATTTATTTTAGATGTAAGATTTTATTAAAATCTCCTTACACATAATTTACACATTTACATATACCCATTATATACACATTTACCCAAAAACATAACATATGTACATACATAATTTTTTTAATCAAATTTTTTATACATTTGTATGTATTTAAATTAAAGCATGTTCCAATTTTTTCCGTTATTACTAAATATATTTCACATTTTTATTGAGAGCTTGGCGATTGATCAAATTTTGTTTACTCGGAATGTTACTTAATCGATTAATCAACTTTTCAGATTTATCAATAACTCAAGTTTTGATTTATCAAGCTTGAATAGTTTTATTAAAAAAAATCCTTAAATTGCAAAAATAATAAAAATTAAGCAAATTAAACCTTCATACAAAACTATGTATGTCAGTCTGATGTTATGCCCCTCAATATTGCACAATCCTGTAAAATAAGTGCAAAATACAAGAAAATTTATAAAACAAAGAAAATTATCGGTATTCACGTTTTGTTCTTGAAGACATTGTACATTTTATAAGTCTTGTAAATCTTGATTTAAAACAGGACAACAAGGAAATGCATATATTTCATAATTCACTATGTCATGTCTATGTCTTTGATTAATCGCACATTCCTAATTTTAAAATTTTTTTATTAAGATTTGTGAAAGGATTGATTTTTTTTTTCGAATTCCTATCGAAACTATACATAAAATTTTAATCTAAAATTTAGTTTTTAGCCTTAAAATTTCTAAACAATCGAATAAGTGATTTATCATAATTTTCACTAATCAAGAAATTTGATTTGAATATATTTTTTTTTTCTGACGGAGATTTGTTTTAAGATTGTGCTCTCTTCGAATCGAAACTATATACATGAAATTTTAATCTAGAACTTTTTAATCTTATAAACATTTCAAAAATGCTAGTTTTATTTTTAAAAATTTTGTTTGAATTGCAGGTTTTAATAAGAAGTTATTAAAAATCTAAAATTTTGTCCATAATTTTCAATAACACTAGTATGTACTTGTAATACTGTACAACACATAATAATCAATCATTATGAACATTCGTAGGGTGTAGAAAGGCTTGCCTATATTAAAAGTCATTAAGAAAATTTTGTCAGTGAGAACGAAAACATTGCAATTTATGAAATGAAACGTTTTTCAATATGAATGTTGAAATGGATACAAAGAAGTTGTGTGAAATGTATTAAAGACCTAATTTAAAAAGTCAATTTTGTAATGAATTTTGATAGAATAAAAGAATCTAACTGGTGATATTTTAAATAACTGCGTCATAGGTACGGTTAAATTTGTTATCTTAAATACATCAGTTTCATTTAAGGCCGGGACTTACTTTGCTAGACAAACGTAGGATTCACGCACAAGAAAATCTGTCAAAAATTCTATCCGGCATAACAAATGTATGCACCCTCACACAAAACGATGTAAAAGCATGCGACTCAGCTATTTTACAAAAATTAAACTTTGATCGCTTAGAATCTAACTTGTTTTAAAAATGTTCATAAACATTTGCAAGTCGAATAGGTTAGTTTAGGTTATGTTCCAACTACAACTAAGTTATTAGATCACTCTATTACGTGTAGTCGTTGACTTAACATTTTCGGATTTTCCTGTTCAATTTGTTTTTTGAGTGCTTTTCATGTAAATTTTACTACACGTTCAATCACTTTTATTGTAAAAGCAGCACATAAGTTTAATTTTGAAATGTCTTAATTACAATTTATTCATTTTCAAATACAATTCGAATGTTTGGTTATACATAGTAGTAGGAAATTGTATTGCAGAGCTGCCAAAGATTGCAATCGATTTAGGCCCCTATTACGGTTTACAACTCAACCGAGAATTAAAACAACTGGTTGTGATCAGTTGTAGTTTGTGCTATGTTTTTGTTCACAGCAATATAGCAAAGTTGTAAACCATAATACAAAAATTAAGAAATTACAACTCAACTGAGTTGTGATTAAAATCACATTATATCTTGCATGCATATAAAATCGGAAAATAGTTGTATAATTTCAATTTGAAATCAATCAATACGATAAAAAATGATTGAATCAAACAAATCCAATAAGAATCAAAATCTTTGTTCTCTTTAAATAAAAATACTACTAAAAATAAAGTTGACTCTGATCTTTTGGAATTGCCAACCATGTAAATTTTTGTTTAGTGCTGGTTCACACTTTTAAAGTCTTATGGCAATTTTCTCAATATATCGACAAACTGCTTGTTACTTAATGGCGACATAAATTTATTGGACCGATAAACTGTCCGGTGACGAATTTGGTTTTCTCAATATATCGACAAAAAATTATGTGTTTAGTTGCATGTAAAAGTTGGGAGTCAGCTGATTGAAGTTATCTGTATGACAAATAAACGGCAAATAAATAATTGGCAGATGAGGGCCGGTTAGCTTTGCGACAGAATAGAATGAAATAAGACATTGAGAAAACCAAATATCTTTAATGTACAGTTTTTCGTTGGGAAACCAGATAATATATAAAAATAACCCAAATTTCAAAAGATTGAAATAGAAAAATAACTACGCTGGTGGTTGTATTATGAGTTTAATTATGGAACTTTTTTGTTTATATATTTTTAAAATTAACCCCATTTTGGTTTAATTTTTTCCAACCCTGGGTTAATTCTGTAACTGCGTAAAATATATTTCAAATAGTAGCTTTTAAGTCAGCAATATTTTAAGTACATATTTCGTGTGAATGAACATTCAAACTGCCTACTTGTGTAAAAAACTAACAGGTAAACCTTTTGTTTAGTTATGTTTCTTTACTAACTTAACTCTTGTGTTAAAAAGTATGAAAACAAAAAAATGTTCTCTTCTTGTAATTTTTACAATTTATTCATTTAATATTTATAAAAAATCAATTGAAATTTATTAATACAAAAATATTCGAAATATTTTTGTTTCTCTCTCTCTCCTTCTCTCACTCTCTCTCTTTCTTAACTCTTCTAACGTCTTGATTATGTGTCGTTTAAACACACATCCATACCTACTTTTTCGTCAGACGACCAGGAACATCAGTGTTGTCAAAATATTTAAAATACCCGCTAAAAAAAACACAAATTTTGTAGACAAACCCAAAATAAAAAGGACAACAAACATAAGCCACCAACCAAATCTAATGAAAAATCCTATAAAGACAACTAAATTGGCAATGACGCTGCTACTTGCCAATGTAACTTACTAAAACGGCTGCTCATTTGCAATGTTTAAAATAAAAATCAAAATGAATAACGAAGAATAGTACAAAAATACAGCAACAAATCGCAATCCTAAAAGGAAACAACACAGCAATAATTTATTGGTATTCTTTTCAACCCCCAAAACAATTTTACAAATTTTAGATAATTTTTTTTTTCGCTTTTGCGAAATAACTTATACTTTACGTTCTTTACTTTACTTTACATATAGAGTATGTATAATACAATAAAAGCAAAGAAATAGGAACATTTTTCATTGAGATTAAAAAACCGGAGGGAGAGAAAATAAAATTTGTAAAAAACAATTTGACTTTATCCCACACCTTGAAATACGAAAAGTACCCCTAAATTTATTTTATTTAAACTCTTATTGTCACTAACCATCACCGCCATTCAAACACACATGTCTGGGCTGACTGACTTGGTTGGCTCTCTTTATGACTTCTCAGTTTGTAAATTTTATTATATGTTTTTTTTCTTTCTTGGCAAATACATTTTCTATTTTACAATTGGTAAATTTATTATAATAAAATATTTTACACCTTTTGCTGCAAAATAAAGAAAAATAAAATTGTACATTCGTATATCTGTTAGTACGACTTTCATTACCCCGACTATTCAAATTCCTGCTATTAAGAGCCCACTCTCTTGCTATTTTTTTTCGTCTTGAATTTTTTTTTAAACTTTGAATTTCAGACACAAGTTTAAGTTTATAAGATTTTGGTTATTAATGGGTGATTTGTGTGATTTTTTCTAATGGTAATTTTTTTTTTTGAAGGGTGGGCATTGGTGGTGGATGTTTTATTACGAATATTTCGTAGGTGTTCCTTTTTGAATTCACTGATTACAGTCGAACTTGCCTATAATGAATTAATAATTTACATGGAACCATAAAAACAATACATTATACAGAAGTTATATGGTTTCCACTTTTATTTAAAATAATCAGGTGTTTTAGTTTGGATTACACTTTTCGTCGTGTAGCGCTTTTCCATCTGATCATTGCCTTATAAGATATCCTCTTGCGTTTAATGCTTAAAAGCTTTTCTTCTACATTTTAAAAATAACTGAATTTTTTTAATTTGTACCTGATAAAGTGCTGTGAAGAATTCCAAAATGCTAAGATTTTTGTTTTTGTACGTGTTTTTTTCATTTTATTAAATACTAAAAACACTTTTCCAGAGAAATGCTACTTCGGCTCGAAATTTTCGGACATGGTGCACGGACCGTGCAACCAGAAGAATTTTTTCTTTTATTCTTATTTTCATCTTTGGGAATCCCTTAACAGAAATTTAATATAAACAACACTGCGGAACAGACATTTTGCGGTCTGGAATTTGATTGCAAATTTTTACTAATTTGAGGTCGCTGATTTGAAATCTTATCTCCACTTTTCTCTATCAGCTCTACTTTTCTCGATATACCATTATGTCCAAAATTAAAGCACTTTCACTACATGTATTGGCATAACTTGAAAACGATTGACCATATTCAGTTTACAAAAACAAATCCGAAACTCGGCAACATTATAATCTCTAAGCCGTACTTACATTGTTTTTAAATTTGCCATCTAGTTTCAGAGATATGGTTACATTTTTGAAGGAATAAAGAAACATTTTGAAAAAAAATTCATATAAAATAAAAATGAAACAAGTCAGTTTTGGTCTTAAGACATTTGTCTTAACATAATTTCGAATGAAATGAGGTTGGTTTCACTGTAATCGGAGCACAACTTTTGATTTTATTTACAATTTACTGAGAAAACTGAATATCGATTTCCATATATTCACTATAGAGAAGTTCGACTGTATATATGTATGTACATATATTATAAATACAAAAGTTATGTCCTTTTGTTAGGAATAGCTTGGTAGTTATTTGAAAAACTGCAAGGATGTTGACAATTATTGCCAGCTTTAATATACTTTATTTTTGTTGTTCTTTAGATCTTTTAAAAATTTCGCCATATGATAAACTGTACTTTTGAGATTAGTTGTTAAAAAAAGGGGTGCAAATGTATTTTTTGTGGTTCTTTGTTAAAATGCGATAAATAAAAGGGTGTAATCATTTTTTATGGTTAAATATTTAATTAAAAAAAAAAAAAAAAAAAAACTTTATAGACTATACTATATAATGATCTGCAGTATGCACTTAAAAATACCTTCTATAGCATAGTATATGCACTACACTATATAATTTTTTTGCATAATGTGTAGTTAAAGTATTCTGAAAAACTTTAATTGTAATAATGCAAAGCTATTTATCGGTCCAACAAAATCCGACTTTTAACTATTGGCAAGTTGTAATAATGGCCCTTAATAACTTCAAGGGTCCAGTTTTATCTTTCTATATTTCTTCGTAAATTATTGTGTTCTATTCATAATTTTTGTCTAAATGCATATGCATACAATTCATATCGACAGCTCATTAATTTCAGTAATTTCACCATGATATGCGCCAAATTAATAATGAGCTGACGATATGACGATTTGTTACCACTTCTTAAAAAAATTTTTATAGATATTTCACAGAGTTCAAATTTTTTTTTATTAAACGTTTGCACCTAAATAAACATTATACCTATAATTATAACGTAATATAAAGTACTAATCCGTTATAAGAAACATTTGTTTTCTAAAAGAGACACAAACGATTTCAGTGACTGAAACCGTCTGGCTGGCCTTATGTGTTATTTTAGCATCACAAAGTATTACACAAATTGAAAATGAGAGCTATTAATCGAATCTTGAAAAAAAAAATCAAATGACAGGATAAGAACAAAAAATTTCATAGTAAAACAAAAGCAATAAAACAATAATTAAGATAAAAGGGAAAACTATTGTGCAAGATATTTTTCCAGACTAAAATATTTTAATGTTTTCATTAATTTATGCATCTTTTAAATGACAATGGATAAGGAAACCACATTTAATTCAGCCAAAGGTTATTAAATTCTATCGAAAAAAATTAGAAGTTTTTGCGTGTAAACGTATTAACATTTTTTGGGTTACATACATACAGTGAGCGTCAAAAGAAAGTGTAAAGCTTGTGTTCCAATATAGCAATTGTTATTTGAGTAATAAAAAATACTATCAAAAAGAACAAAGCCGGGTATTTAATGATTTTAAAAGAAAATTTTGCGCCTAGCGTAAAAAAAACTTGACTGGACTGCTCATGGATCTTCCGACAGGACAACGATTCTAAACGCACAGCCAACATATGTAGCTAGAAAATGTTTTTTGTTCGATGTCCCAGAACAGTTGGATCACCATAACCGTCGCCGGATCTCAACCCAATCGAATCGAACATTTTTGGAAGCATTTGAAAAGACAAATAAAAAAAATACAGAAAAAACTTTGCAGGAAAACTGTTTTTTTTTTTATACTAAAATAAGACTTTATATTGTAAAACAAGGTTTATTTTGACGCTCACTGTACATATGTACATATGTATGTACATATGTATGTATATTGATTTAAATTATTTTTCTTGTACCTAAAATTCTTAACATTTACACTTTATTTTGATTTCGTACGATTCTACTACTCGATATTTAAAATAGCCTTTAACTGTAAACATTTTTTTATACAAAGCTAAAATAATAATTCCATCTAATTACCCTTAAGGCATAAATTCTAACCTCAAAATTAATGTTTTCACAAAAGTATACCTACATACATACATACATACTTACATATGTACATAAAGAGCATACCAAATGTAAATCAAAAGAAGAAATCTATAAAAAAGGTGCACAAAAAAAGAAAAGAGTATAAAATATCAACAGCCAGCCTCATCATACATGTAATTATTGCACAAAGTTGGAAAAAAATTAGTATATTTTATTAAATGATGCACATTCGAATAATATATCAAACGTATGTTTGTGTACTTATGTATGTATCTATGAATGTTTATATGTACATACTTATATGAACTGTATGTAAAACAGTGATGATAAGACGTTGCGACGTCCATTGACGACATCGACCAACCAACAAATCAGCGTAAAACGAATTCACTATAATAAACTAAAAACAAACACAACAAAAAGGAATCAATTCAATTCATAAAACACATATGAAGGTACTTGTCAGGGATGGAAATAACGATTTACCTTTTTGTCAAATGGTGAAATTTTTTCGACTTAAGTTTTATTGACATCATTACTATGTATATAGTTTTTAGTTAGTGTAAACGTTTATTCAACCGAAAAAAAATCTTTTAGAATAAATAACTATTTCCGATTTTCTTTGCAGTTTAGATTTTCCCTAAGGATTTTAATATAAAATTTTTAAATTTGGAAATTAGGGAAGTTAAAATAAATAATAAGTTAATTTTTTTAACATTCCGCATTTGTTAATTAAAAGTCAACTGTGTCTTCAAATTATTAGGCTCTCTTTTAATTTTTTAATTGATCTCCTCTTCCGCAAAATCGCAGTGGCAACTTAAAAACCCGATCTAATACAAATGAGCTGGCAAATCGGCGAACGAAATTATTAATTCTGAACGATTAATTAAATTCACCCAAGTTAAACAATGTGGATGGCGTTGGTTCTACGTTTGTTCTGTTTATTGCCAACTTTTAACAATTAATAGACCTTTCGTTTACTAATAAAAAATGCAAATTTTAAAACTGAAAAATCACCCCAAACATTTTTACACAAATTATATAAAATTGTATGTAAAAGTTTCTAGCGATAGTATAAAAACCCGAATTCTTATACGAAAGTGGAGCGAAGCCGGTGTTTGATATACCATAGAAGAAAAAATCCTTGCGGCCGGCCGAAGTCCGGCTATTTAGAGAAGCTTTACTGAGCGAATCCAGTGTTCGTTATACCATAGAAAAGAAAATCCTTACGCCCGGCCGAAGGTCGTCTATGTAGTGAAGCTTTAGTTAGCGAAACCAGTGTTCGTTATACCATAGAGGAAAATATCCTGGCGCATGCCCGAAAGCCCAACCATACCATCAATCGTACGATTTTTAAAACCAAAGCTGTATAATTATTCATATTTTGAAATTTCGGATTCGATTCGAGCATATGAACTCCACCCAAAATTTTTAATATAACTTTGTGTTCCTTTTTGGGGTTAAAATTCATTATAAATTTTTAGGTGTGAACTCCACTCAAAATTTTTAACATAACTTTGTGTTCTTTTTTGGGGTTAAAAATTCATTATAAATTTTTAGGTGATTATTCATAATGAAGAATTACCCCAAATTTAGGGTCATATTTCACATAATTTTAAGGTTATTTTTCATTTTTGGGGGTAATTTTTCATTAAAATAATGGGGTATACTGCATTATGAAAAATAGCCCAAAATTTGGTGTCAATTTTCATTTATTTTTTGGGGCCGTATTTCCTGGGGCCATATTTCGCAGCGCCATATAAGAAAGAATATGTGTAATTTTTGAAGCAATAAATTAATTAAAGATATTTTGTTTGACTAGTGGAGGTAAAGTTCGGTTCTAAAAAGTATTATTGAAAAAGGAATTTCTAATGCATAAAATATAAAGAAAGTTGTAAATTTTTAAAGAAAATTTTCAATTGTAAATAATAAAAGCTAATTGTTTAGATTTTTAGGACTGATATTTTGGTTATATATATTGACAAAGAATATCTATATTTCTTAGACATCATTTACGCTTTAAATACTTTAAAACTGATCCATAATCTATGTATGTTTATACATATGTATATGTATATCGTTACTTTAATTTATAAAATGTGTATCCTACATATAAAATTTTTTTTTAAGTTTGAGACATAAAAAAGGAATATATAAAAAAAGCTAATGGATATTTCAAGAAATTTTATAAGAAATGTAGGACTTTTCCTGCATATCTTAGAGTTCTAAAACTATGCAAAAGCTGTGATGTATATTGATTTTTATTAAGTTTTATTTCTCAAACATAAACTAATTTTAATGTTAGATACGCCCTTCCTAAATTAAAGTAGCGATATATAAAATTGTAACGTTACTGAAAGGCTGATTTATCATCACACAGCCTAAACTCCTAAAGCTGTAAAGTTAAATTTGGACCAAAGGTCAAATTTTTCTCCATTCATTGACATATGCATATGATTGTACATACCTATTAAATTATGGGCTCCAACTACAATATTGCAATTTCAAATACTTCAAAGGGGAGAAAAAAGTATCAAATAGGAAAATTCCGTTCAACATGTGGTACTTTTTGAATTTTCTATAATATTAAACTTAGAAAATAATTAGTATTGTGTTAATTTTGTTGAACTATTTATGGTTTTTAATCCAAATTTTCAATATTTTAAATCAGACTCAAGTTCATAAAATTTAATTTTCTTCATAAAAATAATTAAATGAAAATTAAATTTGATAAACTTGAGCCTGATTAAAAATATTAAAAACTTAGAAATATAAAATAAGATGAAGAACCTTTGTACGTTTTTGAAACATACATTTTGTTGTTTTGATCAACATCTACCATCAATTTGCGAAGATGTTAACATCTTACCATAAGAAATACATAGCGCTAAAAACCAACATCTTTCAATTTATTTACAAGATGTTCCTATCTCATTTTATTCCATTCTACATTTTTCGATTATGTTAATGTCATCACTATAAAAGTGGCAATAAGTTCTATTATTGTTGTGGCATCACTGACAAAAAGAAGTTTATTTTGAAAGCAGCGTTACCATTTGTCAAGTTTTCTCTTTCATTGCAATGTTTTTTTGTTAAGTATTTTTAATATTTTTAAACCAATTGAACTTCAAATATATTTTTCTTTTTAAATTTTTTGCACTTTTGTAGAAAAAAACATTTTTTTTTTTAAAAATTGTGACATTTTTGCTTGATGATGTTAGATGTGAACAATGTAAACGAATGTTTCACATTACTACATCTTTGATGGTAGATGTTAGATGTTGACCAGTGTAAAAGCCTATAACGAAGCTGCGTGTTAAATGTTATTAACCAAATATTACAAGATTTGATCATATCATTACATTAAATGAATCAAACAATTATTTAATAAGTGATATTTGATGTTCTTTTAACTTTGTAAATTAATTTTCAAATAATATTTAAAATGAAGCAGCAAGCTTTTACATTTGCGTACCTCTTTGCTTATATTTACATAAAAAGTACTAATGCAACAATTTTCCTACCCTGCGATTACAAAAGATTTTCAAATGTCTGTATGTTATATGCATGTGTATGTATGTACTTCCCACTGTATAGTGGTTAAAAATTATTATTATACAAATGGATACTGTATTGATATATAATCAAACACACATTCACAAACGTTCTCGTGCACTATCCAAACACACAATCATACGATAATATAAAATAAATTTTACCAAAAAGTACATTTTTTGTGCTAGAAACCATATTGGTATGGAAAAATATACCTAATGCTTGGTTGGAAGTATGGATGGCAGGCGACAAACAAGCCTTTGTGCATAATCACACAGATGTTTAAACCTTAATTTGTTTTATAAAACAAAAAGGGTGAGAAAGAGAGAGAGAGAAGTAGAGATGAAATGAGAGAAAGAAAGCGTGAGATGAGATGGTTGATGTTTATTTTCAGTTTAGTTTCTGTTTTGGTTACTTTTAACCAAAACTGGTAACTTTTATTTATTATTTATTTATTTTATTTATATTTTGGCTACTTTTTTCAACACAAAAATAACTAATTTGATACTTCTAATGCTTCATAGTTCTGAAATATTTTTTAGATAAACGATAAAGTCAAAGGTGTTTGCCTTTCTGAACCCATTCCGATTAATATGATTTTTACTAATTCCAGTGGGATAAAATATCTATCGCATAATTTAGCTTAATCTTGAGCTTGATACCATAATAACATAGCAATACATAAAAAGTTATACTTGTAATAGCTCTTTAAATAAAAAGGTTGTTTTCATTAAGTTGTTTTAAATATACGAAAATATTTAAGTGGTAATAGGACGTGCCACGCTACCTTAAAACTTTAAAAATTATATAGCCTGTTGTTTTTTCCAGACTATCGGTAACATCTTGTCGAAATTTTATTGAAATCGGCCCAGCGGTTTAGGCGCCTACAAGGTGCAAACAAACGAACTTTCTTATTTATGTATGTATCGAAATTCTTTAAATACAAAATAATTTTGCTTACTTTTTTCGCCTTTGGTTACTTTTTGTTATCATTTTGGCTACAAACTTTTTTTGGTTGTGGCAACGCTGGTGGCCATTGTTTTCCTCCTTTTGCAGTTGTTTTTAAACAAAATTCTAAGTTTTAATAGTTAAAAGTCCATGTACGTATGTATGCACAAATATCTATATGTATGTATATTGAATAAAACAACAACAACACCAAGAACAACAATACGTTTAATAATACGACTAATAATCTTAAGAAGAATATCAACAAACAAACGTCAAGTGTAGTAGTTTGACCCTGGGTATAATAAAAAATAAAAGCTTATACTATTCATACATATGTATGTACATACATACATATCAACACTTGCCACACTTGGTGGCAGGGTAAAAGCAGACAACAGGCAGCCACAGTCATGCTTTGCTAAAAAGCTGGAGAAGTATACCTTATGATATTAGAGCTGAGTTTTTTTAAATTACTTGTTGTAAAAATACAAATTTATCTCTAGAAGTTAATTCACGGCTTTGTAGGGTGAGACAAATCCAAGAGTTTCTAAGACTGCTGCATAGTTAAAGCTGAATATGAGTAATCTGAAATATCGTCATTTTGACGATTTTGGGGCCCAAAAATGTCCATTGGCGATTAGGCGATTTATACCCTAAATTTGAAGATTTTTCAAATGAAATTTTGTTTTACTAATTTACAAAAGTTTACTATATCGTATTTTCGAATAACTTTTTGGATACTTTCGGTTATTAAATTGACAATAATTGGACCGTGTAAGCAGTTCATAGCAGTGTTCGAAAATAACCAGTACAACAGTATTTAGCATTCGGCTCACACAGCCAAGAACGATATCTATTTAACAGCCTGTTTTTAGAAAACGTAAACAAGTGAGTGAGTGAGAAATTATATTAAAAACAAAAACAAATTTTCGTTTTTTATTGTTGTTTTCAATATAATTTCTCACTCACTCACTTGTTTACGTTTTCTAAAAACAGGCAGTAAGTGATTGTGTAGACGAACACAAGCCTTAATACCGTTCGTAACTATTTTCAAGAAAGAGCCGAACATTATTAATTGTTCTGGGGCCAGATTCTGGCAGTAGTGATCGAGTAATTTCTCGATTTATACGCAATTTATTATCTAATTATTTTAGTCAATACTGAACGAATCGGAATTTTTGTGTGTTATAAAGCATTAATTTGAGTTTCACAATACTGAAAAAATAATTTCGATTTGTTAAGTATCGGCTGAAATAAAATTGCTTTCGAATCGATCACGACTGCCAGAATTAGGCCCCTGCTCTTCGTTAAAAAACAGAACAATTGTTGGGATACTGTAGACAAACATTATATTTTAATGTTTTATAATGTTTTATTTTTTTACATTGATGAAGAAATGAACAAACAAAACATTTTAGCAACGACCACCGCACCACGAACAGCTTGTGTGTGTATTGTTATATGGTTTGTTTGTGTAAAATTATTTTGCTGGATTTTTGTTTTTTTCGTATATATTTGGTTTTTTTTGAAAGCCAAAAAGGACGAAATTAATGAGCCGAACCGAACACAATAAAGTTTGTAGATTTAAAAAAAAAACCGAACGGAATTAAATGTTCTCATATTTTGTTGAGTTTGATAACAACAGTATTTTGTTTGTGTTTGAAAGATGACTAACAGGGAAAGGTTATTTTTTTTTAACGATTTTCTATGCAAACACTATTAGCGTTTGTGTATTCCACAAATCTACCGAACCGAAAACTAAGGCGATATTTAGAGTTTATTTTATGGTTCATAGTACAAATATAAATATAATAGTTTACGCTTGGAATTCTGGTAATAGATCAATTCTCAACCATTTTCCTAAGCGCTGTAGCAGAGTTCCTGATCAGTAAAATCAGTGTTCGATATCTTTCTTGATTTATTACCTTATTTGAGTCACGTCGCTAATTCTAGTACATTCTTAAACTTTTGTAGTATATTCGGACATATGACATCCTGAACAATACAAGATAAGCAAAATCATCAGTTGACAAGCCGATTGGCTGAAAGTACAAAAATTGTGTGAAAGTTAGTGAAAAAGTGTGAGTGTATTGAGTTTTTCGAACTTGCATGTGGAAACGGGGGGTTAAGTAGACAAAATTTACAAAAAATTAACTGCTTCGCCCACGATGTTGACAAGAACATTTCTTTCGTATATTTATATTCAAAACAAATTTTAGTTTTTTATTATTGTTTTCAATATAAATATGCGAATGAAATGTTCTTGTCGACACTGTGGGCCTGGCAGTTAAAGTTTCCAAATTTGTTACAAGCCTATTGTTGCCGGCGTTCTATTTGTATCTAAAGTTGGAGAAGATTTATTTGTATCTAAAGAACGGTAAAAGAAAAATGTTCTAAATTTGGTACCCAAAGATGGGTAATCAAATATTTCTAAAACAAAATGAGTGGGATTAAAAAAGTGGGCGATGCACCTCCCGTACAAAGACTACATTTCTGTTTATCTGGAGAACGGCAAGAGCCAAAGTTTTTAAATTTGGTTATAATTACAGAACACGCAGGCGGGCTTGGAGAATTGGGCGTTGCACAAAATAGATTTATTTATATCTAAATATAGTGCACTCTTGGTTTTCTAATTTTTGCAATAGTCTGCAGTTTGTCTGTTGGATATTGCTCGTGTGACCCAACTATCTGTTTGACAGAAAATATTGTTTTTCAGATGCCAATATAAAAATAAATACTGCTACCTCTTCTCTTACCTTCCCTTCTTTGACAGGTTCATATTTTGGCTGCTAAACTATGTCGAAACACAGACTTGACATCAAAAAGAATGAATAAAAATAAAAAGGGTGGATATTACAGGAAAATTAAACGGCATAAAAACCATAAAGTATAAGAACAGATTACACACATACGATGATAACAAAATATCTTTCGCATGTGTAAGAGCCAGACGCTCAAAGCTAAGAAGACATTCTTTTAAAACTTAGCAAAGTGAGTGCTTTTAATAACAAAAATAATAAATCGACTTTGGTGGCAAAGCACAGCAATATACATACTAAACATTTTATTTGTACACAAGTATGAGTTTCCTTTTTTGACTGGAATAAATTTGAAAATGTTTGTCTTGTTGTTGGTCTATCAAAAACTTAGTGTGACCAGAAGTTTGATTTTTGCATTTTGAATTAGAGTTTTGAATTAGCTCTTTGTTTCAAAAATCTAGAAATTTAAAACATGTTTAATAAATGTCGAACGAAATTTATAGATTAAGGAGATCTAAACAAAAAACGTAGATAAGTCTGGGTTCACACTATGAAAGTTCTCTTTCAGAAAGTCTGAGTTTATGGGTGAGAGAGGAGGAAAGAAAAGCATTTTCTCTTCCCTTTCCTTCTCACTAATAAACTTAGAATTTTTGAAAGAAAACTTTTCTGGTGTGAGCCCAGACTAATGCTGTTATGTATTTGCATTACCCCAATATAACTGTATCATCTGTTGATAACACACTGCAAGAAATTTACTTTTTTTGAGTGCTTCAGTGCTGCCAAGTTATTTTTTTTAATTTGCGAATAACATTTGAAAACAATTTTACAACAAATTGATAAACATTGTAAGCCAAATGTTTATATTCAAATCATTATCAATTTGAATTCAAATTTTAAAATCATAGTGTACGGATTATAAAGGAAAAATATGTGGCTCAATGTAAAAAATTAAAAAAAAAATGAGAAAACCCTCTAATTCGCAGATTTTCGTATTTTTTACGTTCACCCCAAAATCACTTCCGTTCTATGTCACGTACGACATGCACTTACTTTGTTCGATATTTTGGACAACAGGGATCCGAATTTAATAATTTTTTTTCATATATAGAACCCTCTAAATAAATCACAATGATAAAAAAAAATTCCAGTTAAAACTATTTTTTGCAAAATTTCTATCCCTCTGCAGGCGTACAAATGTCACGTACGATGACATGGAAATGTCCATATATAAAATAAAATTTAAAAGAATATACACAGAAAATAAGAAGAAAATGTGTTTTAAGTAAATTTGTAAAGATACTAAAAACGATATTGCAGATTTGAAATCGTTTCGTTTTCTAAAACGATTTTCATCACATGCCTGATTAAGTTTACCAGAAAACATACAATTTTAAAAGAAAAGTGAGTTAAGAAAATTGTTTGGAATTTATTTAAAACAACACATTTGGCCACCCTAATTTATAACCACATAATTTGCTAGGTGAAACGATTTTGTTGATACTATATTTGGATAAACTGTTAAACATCGACATCAGAGTTATAAGCACAGGTTACTGTAGAAAGTTTGCAGCGGACGATGGCATTGTATTTAATATAAAGAAGCTATGATACCGTTTCATATGTTGTATGTACATTTGTATATGTTCATACAGTAAACTCTCGATCATATGCCAATTAAAAATCAATGCTGTTTATTCTAACAAATTCTTCCGCAATTTCAATTCAATTATTTAATTAATAATGGCCCCTAATATGGTTCACAACTCAACTGGTTGTGTTTAGTTGTAATTTTTTGAGGTTTTTGTTCGCCGCAATATAGCAAAGTTGTAAACTATAATACAAAAATTACAACTCAACTGAGTTGAGTTGTGAACCGTAATAGGGGCCAATATTTGATGCTTAACAAGTTGTTTGGTTCAACTTAGATTATAACAAGTAAGAGTGCTATACTTGACTTTGCCTAAACTTTAATACCGTTCACATGCAGCGTCTTAGATCACTCACCCACTGACACACATTATCAAACTTATTTATAGTTAAAAAAAAAGAAAAAAATTGGTTGAGTGAATTTTTTGTTTAAAACATATTTCTCTAAGCGGCAAATCAAAGCAAGCTGATTATTATTCAAGCAGCGGATAATTTTTCTATGAATGTATTGCGTACTGCGATATACGAACTTGGACTTGCTGGAAGGGAAATGGTGGCCATTTTGAACAATACTTTGTAAATACATTCCTGCATATGTAACAAATAAAAAAAAGCTACATAGTTGTTATAAAAAAATGTTTCTATGGTTATATTCATAAAAACTTTGATTAATAAACCCTTATAACGCGGTTTTTTATATATATTTTAATTTTGTACAGCCATAATCCTGAAGCTTTTCAGATGAAAATTGTCATACTGGGGTGTGCTGGAAATTGGAAACGTAAAACGCAAGAATTTTAAAAGTCGTTTTTTAATAAAAATTTCTTTAATAAAAGATTTTTATGACAAATATTATACTATTTAACAGAATTGTATAACAAAAATTTTAAAAATTAGATAAAAGTGTTTTAGAAACAACTTTCAAATTCTGGCGTTTTACGTTTACGATTTCCAGCACACCCTTGATAGACAAAAAACGCCACTTGCACTTACACAGTTAGGGACAATAATATAGGGTCACTAGTAGTACAAATACAGTTGCCGAAATTTTGCAAAGAAGTAATGATGTTATTAGAAGTATATCTTATAAACAAGCAGATAACAGTAATATAGCACATTGTTTTACATTACAAATAACATTCGTTAATACAAAAAATATTAGACAAAAGAAAGGGGTTGTACAAAACTTAAAAACTAAACAGAAACAAGCTAATTATGCAGGTATGTGATGGAAATCGATTTTGAAAACGAAACAATTTGAAACCGAAAATATCGTTTTCAGTTTCTTTTAAAATGTATTTTTAATACATTTACCTTTTATTTTCGGTCTTTATTCTATTAAATTTTATATAACATACGTTAACTGAACGAAAATTTAAGACTATAATTCAGAAATGGATTTTAAAATCACTCGAAATTCATCACACCTTTTTGAAAACGTTCGTTTTGAAATCGATCTATTTTCATCACATACCTGATAGTGAGACTTTTGCAGCTGCAGCTATTAAGCTGGGTATTGGAGTTTCTACTAGGACTGTTAGTAAAAAAGATCTTTTCGTGAAATATATATATACATACATATATATATATAGAAAGCTCTCAATATATGGTCAGACTAATCTAAAACTAATTTGCTTCGAAGTAATAGAAAAAACATGGGTTAGACGCCCTTAATATTAAAAAAAAAATTTTTCAGTTACACTACACCAACTTTTAAGCAGTGACCCTATTTTTTTCGTAACTGTATATTTAAAATTTAGTTAGAATTTTTAAAATAAGTTTATAAAAAATAACCCTTTGATTTTTGAAATCTGTAATTTTAAGTAAGTTGTTATTTTACATGAAGTGCTCGGGAAAAAGTTAATTACAGTTTCGTTTAATTGTAGTTTCGTAATCTGTAGAGTCCAATAAAGCAGAATTGCTACATACATACATACTTATGTAATTAGGAAATTAAAAATTACAAACCAGCAACAATTAGAATGAAAACTAGCTAATTATTTATGTATGTATGTAAATTTTAAATTATACAGATAACAATTAAATGGTACATTATCCACCATTTTCTTTCTATTAAAAATTGCCAATTTTTCTCTTACTCTCAACATAAGTAAACATATTTTATACGCACACACACACACACACTCTCCTTCCCATTTTGTAACTTATGCACAGTGATGCCAACTTAGCCCTTTTTTAAGATCCCGAAACGCGAAAAAGAAATTTACCCTAAACAAAAAACGTGCAAGTTTAGCCCTTTTTGTTATAATTATTTGACCCTTTTTTACTTTTGGTTCTGTATGATTATATTTTTTGTTTTTCCGGCAATATGGAATTGTGAACACTGTCCTAAAAAATTAAAAGCACGCAAAGGAATTTTAATGTCATAATTTATTAAAAAAAAAAAAAAAATCCTTTGAAGACATTTACTTTATATTAAATAAATGTAGTCTTACGGCCAATTTTTAGGTTAATATTATATCACAATTATATTAAAAATAGTTTTAAATACAAAATTTTGTTCTTCACTAAGGGCTAGTTTACACTATCTCACAAGTCTTACGTATTCCATAATATTATGTCAGATAGAAATCTAATGAATTTTGTTGCGAATGGCAAAAAATCTAATTTAACATAACAGTTTGTTTTCACACCATCCCACAAAGTATAAACTTTCACAGATGAAATAAAATGCAACCCTGATCCAATGAAAAGTATTATTGTTTAGAAAATTTTCAAAAACAATAAAGTGGTATGGGATGTAAAGCTTCCCAGCGGTAAAACTTAGAAGACCTTCTTACTTCAGGCCTTTTTGAAGGCCTGATTAAAAAATTTTTTGATTTAATTACTATTCTTATGTAACTGCTAAAGAATGCCTCATAGAAGGCCTCGGCTCTTTGGTATAAAAGATAAGATACACCTTCCACACTCGCTTCTATGAGAAGCGATAAAAGAAGGAGTAACATTTTTTGTTTTGTTTTTTTGCACACGCAAAAGCAAAAGAGTTCAGATTCCTTTACAAAAACAAAGTAACATACATAATAAAATAACTTCCAAATGAAAACAATAACGTAAATCTGTTTAGTTGATGTTAAAAAGAGAAAGAGTAAAATTTTTTGTTCTGTTTTTTCGCCAAGGCAAAAGCGAAAGAATTCAGATCCCGTTATAAAAATAAAGTTACATACATATTAAAATACCAAGTGAAAACAATAATGTAAATCTTTTTAGTTGTGTTTTGTTCATTGAAGAAGAAGGTTCTGTGTAGGGATGGACACTGTAAAAAAACATCGATGTTTTTTTCGATGCGATGCAAATGAAAATGGTCAGCCAATTTCCATTAGAACCGATGCACTTTTTACAAGGATGGTTCGAAAGGCCTTTTAAGAGCCATTAATTAAAAGGCCTTTTAACATACCTTTCTTAAAAACCCTTTAAGATAACCTTTATTCTAAAGCCTTTTAACAGTCCTTCTCGGGAAAGCCTTCTAAGAGCCATATATTTGAATGCCTTTAAGAAGCTCTGGCGAAAGAAAGGAAAGCGGAAGGCCTTCTCCGCAATGACAACGCTTGTAAAAAAGATATGAGTATGGAATGGAGCAAGAAGGCCTTGTACATCCAAAAGAAGGGGTACAGAGGCCTTCTAGAAGGCCTTCGTACTCCTTCTTTTTCCCGCTGGGTTTTTCATAATACTTGTCATTTTCATCACACATGCATTCACACTATCAGACTTTTACATATTAATTGAGGTTTTGACATGTATAAATACAAAGTATTAAAGTGTAAACTAGCCTTCAGCACTTAAACTTAACTAAATTCACCAAGCTGGTACATTAAAATTCAACTTAAGTTTCCATTGTAATAACTAAGCAAGGTGGCCTCAATTTCACAATAATACAACAACAACAGACAAAGCAATAACAGACAGCTGTTTTATGAGACCACCTTGTTAATAAATACACTTTTTATGATGTTTTTTTTATGTATTTAGTAGTGCTACCATACTTTTATCTTAATTAAATAGGACTTTTGAAATAAAACTCAAAAAATCAATCTGTATTTAAATACGATTTAAGTTGATATGAAAATTAACTTAATATAGATTTAAATACTATCCAGAAAATTGGGCATTAAACAAGTTAATAAATTTTGCTCAAGCTACGAAATACATACTTGACCAGTTATGCTGAAAACTTATTCTGATTTATGGAATGAAGACGAGAGATGACCAAGTACTGCAAATTTTTTAAAACAGTAACCAATTTTAAAAGCCTGTAAAAGCTACGTAAAACTTCAGTAGTTTTTTTTTTGTTTATTTTCGGTTTAAAAAATATTTGTTAGCTCTTTTTGCGCTTTTTTGAAATAACTTACCAATTTATTATTTTATTTTACTAAATTCAATGACTCTATGCTAATAGTGTCTCCTTAACAAACATTTAAGCAACCTTTTTTTCTTAATAATTACACACACGTACTTGTAATTAGTCGTATGAATTTATTTCTGTTTGTGTAAATAGTGTTTTTGTATACACTTGCTCGTAAGTCATGTTGACATTGTATTTATGTACATATGCATGTACATTAGGGTGATAACTTTTTTTTACAAAACTTCTTCATTCCACTACGTTTTGGGCAATAATAAAAATCACTTTTAAAGGTCATTTTGGTGAAAAAAATTTGACTGATTTTTTTAATTTCCATATTATAAAAAAGTTCTTAACAATATTTTCAATACACAAATTTTAAATAATAAAGAAATTCTTTTGGAGCTTTGCTTTAAATACAAGATTTTCAAGATTTCGACAAATGAGGCTTCTATTTTAAGCCGTTGTAGCACCTTACATGTTTAAAGTATTTAATCAAAAACTGTTAAAAGTTACCTGCTTGGCACATGCGTTGCAGAGAATTTAGAAGCCAATTCAGTAATAATTTTGCAATTTTAATGAAATGTATCCCGCAGCAAGTAGTAGCAAAATGGGGGCCTGGCTATTTGCTTCAGAATTCTATTGAATAACTTCAAGTAATTTAAGAATGTTAGAAAAGCTTGTTGATGCCGATGTTTATGCAATTAATAAACTAAAAGAAATATTAAATTTAAATAACATCAAAAGTCAATTAGCATACGTATTTTCCAATTACGGATATATTGGTAAATCAATTAGGGGTGTGCTGGAAATCGCAAACGCCAAACGCAAGAATTTGGAAGTTGTTTTTAATAAACTTTAAACATAATTCTTATAATTTTTGGTTTAAAATCCTGTGTAATAGTGAAATATTTGTTATAAAATTTCTTATTACATAAATCTTATTAAAAAACGACGTTTAAATTTCTTGCGCTTGCGATTTCCAGCACGCCCCTAATAACTAATTAAAATGGATTTAGTTCATTTTATACCTAAGTCAAATTAATTGATATTGCAGAAGGTAAAATTAACAATGTGGAAGGAAAAAAATTTAGGATTTCAAAAAATAAAATAAATTTCAAATATTTTGATCTGATCTGGAATCAAAGTGGAATCTGAAAATTATTTTTTTCAAAATGCATTGGCATTCTTCAAGCACAAGACAAAGTTTTACTTTTAATAAAACAGTATTTATTTTTTAAACAAACAAAAATTTAAATTAGCCATTTAGGTTTTTTACTAAAATTGAAAAAAGGCCCCATATTAAGAATACTCTCAAGAAATAAAAGTTCGTGAATATTTATCTATAATTTACCACTGGCCCTATTAAAACCGCATTCTCAAAAATCACGCCTTAGACTGCAGAAAATTTTAATACATATTTTGTTAAAATTTAGTTGGATAAAACAACTAGAGACACGTGTACCACACAGATTTACTTAATTTAAAAAAAAGTTGTATCTCAAAATTACTCGGGAATCCCGCAATTAATTCCCGGAAAAGCGGAAATAAAAAAACAATTGAAAATCCTGGGAATTCCCGGGACGGGAAGGTGCGTGAACTGTTTTATCGATTGCAAATGGGCTGAATATGTATATCATTTCATGGTCTATACGATTATGCAATGAATATATTTTAATTGATATTTAAAAAAAAATGCAAAAGGTTATGACCCTAATGTACATACATACGTATAAGTATGTTATTTAGTTTGTATTATACAATTTTCATAAAAGAAAAAAATCAACATTGTGTTCTATATACATATGTTTCTTTTTCTTTTTTCGAGTTAGATTATTGACTTTAATTCATTCACCCATTGTTTCCGAACACATTTTTTATATGTATGTATGAAGTTTAACGTCTCGCTTCGTAAGAAAAAGTTAAATTACTTTTAAAAAAAAGTTGTTCGGAGCAATAAAAGTGCTCGGAAACCATGAGTGTTTTTCAGTAAATTTTCGAGGAGTAAATTTTTACTTTATTAATTAAGAGTCACTTTTTGGGCTTAAG
This sequence comes from Pollenia labialis, assembly GCA_949318255.1. Taxonomy (NCBI): domain Eukaryota; kingdom Metazoa; phylum Arthropoda; class Insecta; order Diptera; family Polleniidae; genus Pollenia; species Pollenia labialis. The sequence continues at coordinate 90,383,021 of OX439141.1, forward strand.
ATTAAAGTTAATGTTATTTTATAATAAGCTAATCTGAGAATTAAGTTAATCTAGTATCAATTGAATTTAATAATTTTGGGTGATGGTTTAAACCATGTAGTGTTGCCATACTGTTTATATATTTTCAACAGGTGTTTATGTTAAACATGTGTATGATGATAGTTTAAGTTAAGGTTTTAACCCCCACAATTGGCCACTTAAACTAGCAAAAAAAAAGGGGTAAAAAAATACAACTCAAAATGTAAATACGGAGATTAAAGTTAATTTACGCCCGTTTACACCACCTTTGATTAAAAAATAATCATAATTTTAACCGAAAGTTTGGCCAAATTGCATTACACAATATATGATTAACTCTTAACTGACATAATTTAACCAAAAAGTGTGTGTTAAATTTAACCGAAGAAAATTTGGCGGTTAGCACACTAATCGGAAAATAAAATAAATAAAATGGATAGAAATATGAACCAACATTTACATTTTTGTAATATTTTTTATTTTAAAAGTTCATATCGCAAAAAAAGAAATGTTCCTGACCACCGGAACCACTTCAAATTATCTGATGAAGAATTCAGACAGAGATATAGATTATCAAAGTCTGCAATACGTTTTATTTGCAGTCTTGTTCACAAAAATATAAAGTCTGCAACAGATGCAATGAGATCTTACCTTTGTCGCTTTCCTTTGTTAACATCCAAACAAGAATCCTTATTTTCGCTGCAAAATATTTCATCGTCTGAGAACATGCTGAATACATAAAAAAAACAGTTTTTAATTTACATTAATATATGTACAATAATATTTACCTTGATTTTTAAATTATTATATTTGAAATTTTTATTTTATTTATTAATTTTTATATAAATTAAAATACACACAAAATTTTGTTCACTTTTAGCCGCCTTTTAGTATTTTTTTTTTATGTAAACAAACCGATAGTATTGCCACATTTTTATTAAATTCTTTCGTTAAATAACCGAAAGATGATGAAACGAAAATCGGTAACCGTTGATTAAAAAGTACCCGTTAGCCAAACCAGCAATTAGTTAATTTTTTTTTAACAAACATTTAATCATAGATCGTGAAAGCGGGCGTTAATCGCTAATTTCTAACCTAAACAGTTGCTCTAAGAATTACACATGCAATTACAAATTACATATACATACATATGTACATATGTATATTAACTTAACCGATCAATAGTAACATAGACCTTTAGACCGTTGAAAAGGGGTTGCTTAAGAAAAAAAACGAATATACTTTTGAAGCATCTATTACTCGTTTTTACATCAATCTTATTAAATGAGGACCTCCGTAAGATTTACTAAACAGATTAAATAAAAAAAACTTTTATTCTTTTCGACTTGGCTATCAATTTTGAAATATGATGCCATGATCCCAATGATTTTTTTTTCATTTGGATTATTTTTATCTCTAGTAATCATAGAATGGAAAACCCCTTTTGTAGATGGATGACAAGCAAAATATACACTTGAAAAAAACGTTTCCTTATTTCTAAGAAGTTAAGACATTTTTGGCCTTACACTTTTTTTAAAATAAAGTTCAAATTTTAAATTGCTTCCTATATTTTTTTAAACTTTATTAATATTCACCACATTTTCTAAATTGTATTTTTGTTTATACTAAAAGTTGCAACCATGGTAAAAGAAATCCTTTAATCCACCACACATAATTAGATTGTTTAACATGTTGTTAATTAAAAGAACTATTCTATACAGAGTACAAACCGTTAAAATAATCACTTACATGTACATATATACATACATATACATATCCATACACATGTCCATATACATATGTATATATGTCAGTGTAATAACATAGCCTTATGCACAATGCTACATGCAGTGTTGCCTTTTTAAAAATAAAAAGCGTCAAAGCTATAGGTAGTAAAAATGGTTAAAAAAAACACGTTAACAACTTAAAATTGTATAAAAATTTTTAAAAATTATAGTTTTGCTTTTCAAATAATACTTTAAAAATGGGCGGGTAGAATAGGAAAAGCTTGCACTTTAAGGGTAAGCAACTTTAAAACTAAAAAAAAAACTTGAAAAAAATAATATTTAAATTTTAATAATGAATAAACATAAACTAAGGAAACTTTTTTGTAAATCTTGCGTTAAACAAATTGTTATACATAGCCAGTGATGCCAACAGTAGGGATTTTATCGAAAAATTGCAAGCGTAGGGAAAAAAGGACAGGTTTTTTTAATTATAGCCAAATGTAGGGAATTTTCAAAATAATATCTGATTTTCAATATTTAATAGTCTAAAATACGTCGTAATATTCGACTTATTTTCACTTATAAATTGAAATTTTTCATGTACAATAGCATTTAGGTACAAATGTGGTATTTCTTAAAAGAAACCCCATACTATGAGTGCTAACAGCCTGGCAATCCATGTATTAAAACGATGTTTCCGAATATTCGTCGAACCCCCTAATATATATGCAATTATGGGGCGACATTTATTCGCATCTGCCAACCATTCTCTTATTTTTGCTATTTGCATTCCACTCACATTCGCTAAAATTAATGCGAATATTAAAAGCGAATATATAATAATTGAAATTTCTACATAGAGGGAGTTTACACGGTGTCTTCCAGACATGTCTGTTTTTGACATTCTCTTTTGAACATGCTACCAAAAACGTTTTGTCTTTTCACGATGTCTTTCCAAACATGTCTGTTTTCATGTAGAATAGTCTAATACACATATACATACATACAAATTAAAAACATGAAAATTCATATTAACAAACATGAAAACTCATTTCTGTTTGGCAACCCCTCTTTCTTCTGTACCCCGATGGCCCACAAACAAAACAAACATGTTTGTTAGCCATGCCTGAAAAGACGCCGTGTGAACTCCCTCATAGAAATTTATTTGTAAAAAAGAAAACAATCACACCTTCTAAGGGCCACTGCTACACGTTCAATAAATATCGTGATATTTGGATCGCGATCCATTTTAAAATATTGATGGATCACGAGCGTATGCTACATGTTCAATATTTATCGCGTCAATATTTATGTTATTTTTGTGCTGTGCGGGTCGTTTATCAATGTCGCGAGAAAACCAAAAGAAAGCCTGTTTAGCTATTTTGCTTTCTTTTTATTGAAGAAAAAAGTGGGAAAAAAAATTTGAACAAAAAGCCAAAATTTTTTCACTGGCTGTCACTATCTTCTGCCATTACCATTTATTACAATAAACATTACACAAATTTTGTCAATTGTTTTACTTTTTATTTGTTTAATTTTTTCCACAACGTATTTTATTTTATTTCTTTTATTTGTCACTTTTTACTGACGTATCATGATTAAATATCATGAAAATTCTACTCGATCTGGATTTCATATTTTAGGCCATTCTGCGATATGGATCGCGATCCATCAATATTGCATGTATCTTTCTAGTATCACGATATTTATTGAACGTGTAGCAGTGCCATAACCCTGCGGCCACACGATCAAGTTGTTCTTGACATATACTGCTTGTCAAAATTTACAAAATTTGAAAGCTGTGACGTAGGCTGCACTCAATTTGTAAGCAATTTACTTTTCATCAAAATGTCATCAAGAAAACAATTTATAAAGACAAACATGTAATCAGCTGTTAAATTGAAAGTAAAATTGCCAAACAAATGGAAAGGTGAAATTGAAAGCAATCTCGTGGTCAATTTCAAAAGTTTGAGTGTGTTAGTAAAAAAGTGAGAGTGTATTGCAAATTTAATGAAATTGAAAGGCAAAACTTGATCGTGTGGCCACCAAGTAAAATAAGCTTAGAGAAATAAAAATATACAATTTCGAATTTTAAATGAAAACTTTTAAGGATAACGAAGGATTTCATTTTATAAGGAAATTTTGTTAATATTTTTCTTCATAATTAGGCTGATAAATGTTTTTTGAATTTTTTAAAATTTGTATGAACATATTTTTTTTAGTGAAATTATAAGATTACAATTTTGTATTTAATAAGGTACACGTTTAAAAGAAAAACAATTTTTTTTCAAAATAATAAAATTTTTAGACGTTTTATAACTGTGATTTAAAATGCACTTAAAGGCAATTTGCAATTGGGGCATATATTTTTTTGTTGGTTTGGATCGTATTTAATATGCAGTAATGAATTAGTTGAGTTTAAAGAAAGACCATATTCTATTTAGTTAAAAAAAATCATGTTCATGTTCAGTTTTCGAGTAAAGATTCGCATTGCAGAAACCAAAAGCGCAAAAAAAAAGCGAAAAATAACCTTTTGAAAAGCGGGGGGAAATAAGAATAACTAGACCAAAAAAGCGTCAAAATGGCAACACTGGATACATGCATACTCCTAGAAGAGACATTACTTTGCCAATGTCACAGAGGTAGAAAACAAAAACGAAGCAATGATATTTATATCTTCTTTTACCTTATTGGTAAGAGTTTGTGTACAGGTGTGTATTATGTATAGTACATTTTATACTTACATATACACATATCGACATAAAATATCCTTTTGCTTAACCTGACCGTCAGTCAGTTAGTTAGTTAGTCCGTCTGTATGTTCCTCGCTATTAAATGAGAAAACGCCAAGCCAACATCATTATGCTACCAACATTATTCATATATCACTTGCTTCGCTAAAGCGGTAGCTTGTCTTTTTCATACGACTGCTTTGCTTCGTTTTTCTCTTTGTGTGTGTGAGAAAGTCTAAAATTACAAATACATGTTCAAAATTCTTATATTTTTCCTGCTTCCATCATTCTTTTAAAGGGAAATAACGAACAACAAAAAACAGACTTTTTATAATTTTATAGTTTAGGTTGCTTTTTCCGATTGTTGTGGGGCTAATGTATGTATTTGCAACAATAACAACAACCAAAAAGGTTTATTTTATATTGTTGTAGACAAGCTCATTTGTAAAAATCTTTTTATTGAAAAGTAGAAATAAAAAATTAAAAAAAAACCGAACTGAATCTAAATAAAAATATGTACAAATTTGACTCTCTGTGTTGTGTCTCACAATCTCGTGGTGCAATAATAGCAATAACAACAACAACATATACAATAACATAAGTAGTAATGGTAAAGTTTTTAGCAAAAGAAAAGAATATTTTTCTTAGTTTGTCTCAGTTGTTGCTGTAGGTATTTTTTACTCGATATACCTATTGTTTTTGTATTTATTTGTACCAAACATTGAACAACAATTACACTTAAATTAAGGGAAGTGTAGCTAAGAATAGTTATTGAAAATATTTTACATTGAATATTTTCAGGTTACGTCAATTTTAAATCTTAAATTGTTTGATACCTATTATAAAAAAAAATCTTTCATTTAAAATACTGTTTAAAATAGCTATTTAATTATGACTGCCTCTAATTTAATTTGCCTCCTGGCAAATGGCAATTTAAACAATATGCAGATATGCTGAATCTTACATGCCCCCTCACCATGGTGCGGTTTTATATACCCCTCACCATGGTGCGATAACAACAGAAAGTTTCATTAATACCGTTCCTTAGATATAAATAAATCTATATTATGCCACGCCCACCTTTTCAATCCCGCAACACATTTTGTCGGATGTTGTGTATTAACAACCAAGATGCTTGAACCTAGTTCAGAAACTTTGGCTCTTGCCGCTGTCCAGATATACAGAAATTTATAATGTCTTTGTGTGGGAGGTGCCAGACACACTTTTCTAATCCCGTCCACATTTTGTCGGATGTTGTGTGATGCTCGTGCTGTTATCCATAAAAAAACACCAACAATGAATCTAGGGATAAAATTGGAGACAGTCGTGGTTATTGCTCGTATCTCAGTCATTTATGAACCGATCAGGCTGAAATTTAATAGCAAACCATTCTGGACTATATGTGACATAATTGTATAATTCTACCTTGTCCTCATCATATCGGGGGACTTCGGAAACTCCATTTCAACGGATAGACGGACATCGTGATTTGAGCAGCTTCTCCTCTCTACGACTATAGTGGAACGAAGTCAAACATCGCGCTGATTATCGAGATCATTGGAATCAAATTGTTGCGAATAGAAAAGGGCAAGCAATGTCAAACCGTTGCGTGTTCATTCAAATCTATTCGTTGAAAAATTGTGACACAAAATATCCATTTATTCTTCGCAACAAAAAGAAAATGTATATTATTCTTAATTCCTCGCGTTGTCAATAATCAATTTCGTTTCGAATTTTTTATGTTGTGTGGCGTAGTTTGATATCTATGGTGTAACAAATTTTTGATAATTTTAACATGTTTTCCTTACCTACTGGTTGAACTGTAGTGTATTTTACACCATCTATTTTTGACAGTTAATTAAAAATATTAATAAAAATACAAATACAAATGTTGCCATATTTTAAAAAAAAAACTTAAAGGAAAAAACACATAGGCAAAATTAACGTTGAAATTACCAAACTATTTTTACCGGATAGGTAAAGATAACTGTTAGGTAAGAACACGACCAGATACCTGTTTGTAGAAATTACGGGCATTGATTACGCTTATAAGTGGTGTTTTTTGCTTATCTTTTTTAATTTTTAGATTCCCTAGATTTATTTCATATAAGTACATATGTACATACATACATATGTAGTTGGGTCGTTCTTAAAAAACATAACCATTCTGAATTTTGTAATTTTAAAAAATTAAGTTGGCCAAATATGTTTATAATTGGCCTCATGTGGTTACGGATCTTATCAACAATAGGAATCCATAACCAGCAGTATTTTTTTAAATTTTTGGAGTTTTTACTGATAATAAGTCACAGAGTGGACCGGTAACAGAGGGGACAAATTAACTCAAAAATACCATATTTTAGCTTTTTATTAGAATTTTGTAAAATTTATTTGTCCACTTAATTAGTGTACACAAAATATTTATCAAAAAATTATAAAATAAATAAAAAATCACTTTACTCACCGTTTTTCAACAGTAACAGAGTAGACACTGAATAAGGGTACGCACCCGGCCTACAATTAAGTTACTTACTCAACCACGCACTAAACAAGACTGAACAGTTATAAACATATTTTGTTGATTTTAGCTAAGTTTTGATGGAGAAGCATTAGAGAAATATACGCGTTCTAACGTTTAAAAAACATTTTTCAATAAAATGTGTGGACGTAACAGAGGGGACCAAAACCTGGGGACAAGATTTTTCGTCAAAAAAATTATACAAAAAAATTATTTTTCATCATTCTTTTCTATATATGGTATTAATATATACAAACTGAATAACAAAAATTGTAAATATTATTTTTTTTCAATTTTATTTTAACTGAAAATAATTATTAAATTTTAATAAATTGGCTCGGGACACAGGTTTTTGCTAAACCTCTGACATTAAAAATATTTTTCAAGTTATTTTCAGATAACTTATTATTTATAATATAGTTACGTAGAATCGATAATAATTTATAAAAATGCAGATATTTTTCTATTTTCTTTTTGGAGAAACAAAATATAAAATAGTAAAGTCTGGGGACACCAATTGGTCATGTTTTTTAAGAATGACCCAGTTATGTTTCGAAAAATTTTTGTCCGGGATTTTGTAATAAATAGGTTTTATTTAATTATAGTGTTTTTTTATATTATTTTTTTTAAGAGGATTGCCAAATAAATTTGTTTACATTGTGTATGTAATTTTTTAAAATTTTGGAAAAATAACTAAATTTGTTCTTTAAAAAAAAAATTTTTTTTTTTTGAATCATTAAGTTCTCAAATTAGTTCCCTATAATTAAGGTAACATACGATTATAGGCATACTTCTTATTGTAATTGTATCATACACACACCATTTTTCTACATTCAATACACTTTGATCTTTTTTATTATAATTCTCTACTCTACGTATGGTGTACTTTAAAATATTAGTAATATACAGCCAGCCCCTGCCTGCTTGACTGTCCTGTACTGTTTGGTGATGATGATGGTTGGTTATTTCGTACTACTTCTACTACTAGTGAATTGGTAGTAGCTTTTATAAAAGTAGCTGCTTACATTCCTTGCTGGCTGGCTGCTTGGATTGTGCTCCTCTTAAAAGCCATCTACAACAAATATGAAAATGAAATAAATAAAAAGGCATTCGAAAATAAAAGAAATATTCTTCGCTCGCTTGTCGCACAACAACACATGGTGCCTGCTTGTTCTTCATCTTCTGTTCTGCTAGTGCTATAGTGGGTTTTTGTGTGTGATTGTTTGTTTGTTTGTAAACTGTGTGTGCATGTAGCACAAACAAAAACGACGTTTATCTCTCTTGTATTTAGCGCGCTGTGCTCATTATTTGTTTGAGCGCCGCGCTGTAAAGTTGGGAAAAATTTCAATTCATTAAAACAACGACGACAACGGCACCACTAACGCTAACAATAATAATAATTATTATTAAATAAAAAAAAATTAAAATCGAAACCAAGAAATATATACATATGTATGTAATTATAATAAAACTCAAGAAAATGAAAGAAGAAGAATTATGGGTACCTTTTTTCTGCAACCAATCTACAAACCACCCGAATAACAAAAAAAGTAGTAGAACCAGTAGTGTTTAGTGAGTGCGAGTGCCAAAGTGGTAACAACAACAAAAAAAAACGAGATACAAGGAGGCATTTTTTGAATACTAATAAAAAAAACCAAAAATTTGAATTTCAAAGGAATAAAAAAATGGGAGCTTTATTATAGCAACATCAAAAAGAAGAGTTTAATTAAAAAAAATAATCTAGTCTAGTGCAAATAATAAAATTTATTAAGCAAACAAATGAAATTCAAATTAAAAAATTAAATATTAATTTCTTTGTACGTAGTTGTTACTAATTAATTTAATAAAATTTATGTAAAAAAAATACATACCTATAGGTACCTACCTGAAAATATAAAAAATATATAAAAAATTAAGAAATTAGCAACTGTGATGATAAAATAATAAAAAACAAAAATTTTTTTGTTACTTAAAAACAATAACAACAACAAAATTAAAATAATGTTCTTTAAGAAAAGTTTTAATTAACCAAATGTGTTGTTGATCTTTTTTAATAAAGAGAATTAATTAAACAAATTGAGATTTGTTTAAGTATGTGTATGTTTGGCTGTGGCTTGCTTGTATTTTTGTTTGTTTTTCATTATTCTTGTGTTCTCTAAAACAAAATGGAAGTTATTAAACCTATGGATTTTAGCAGTTTTACTGCTTTTTGTGAACATTTAAATAAATCAACAACATCTTCGACAACTACAGCAGCAACAAACACACAACATACAGTGGCGGTGGTGACAGCAGCAGTAACAACGCCACCACCAGCAGCGCCACCACCACTTTTATTAATACAACAACAGCAAAAAACAACCACACCAATGCCGCCATCGTCCTCATCATCACAACCGACTTCTCACATTAATGGCACTATTTACTTAGAGGTAAAAATACAAAAACAACAAAATAATTGAATTAAAAAATGTTTAATACCTACTATTAAAAAATATAAAATAAATAAAAACGGATACAAAAACATGCCATTCCTTCTTCGGAACTCATGATCAATTAATAATTTAAATGCATTGTTTTTGATAAATTTTTTAATTATTCTTTATAAATAACAAAACTTTTTTTTAATTTCCACCTCAATCAATCAATTGCTTTTAAATATGTACTATGTATGTATGTACGCTTATTTATTTTTCGTAATAATTTATGTCCTCTTTCAATTTCGCAGGTCTGTTTTATTTTAATTTGAATTTATTTAATTTTTTTTTACTGTAAACACTTTTTGTTTGTAACATCTCATTTCTTTTTATTTATTTTGTACTCATCTCCTTTATGTTGTGACATTCAAGACCTCTCCTTTCTCTTATTATATTATCACACAATCTCTCTTTCAATTTGCTACATTCTCTCTCTTTGATTGTGCCTCATTTACATTTCATACAAAACTGTATGAAAACGTGTGTGTGTAATTTGTCTTGTGTTTTCAATTGCTTAAAATTATTTTAAATAATTTTCTTTTTTGAGTTCCTAACAGGGTTGTCAATTATTACGTGTAGTGCAGTAAAAAAAACGCGCGTAACTTTTAAATAAAGAAATTGATCAAAAACTTACAACACTTACGTTGGTGCATGACCTGGCTGGCACCTTTATATAATTATGTAATTGGGTATTTTTTTTATTGAATTTTTTTTTAATCTGTAGTAAAAATAAACACATATGCAATGGTATATTCTTTTTATTTCCGTCAATTAAATATACCTAATTTTGTTCAGACGCGCACGTGAGAATGCTTTATCGTGTCAACGACCTTTTCTAAGGGACATCTTATAAGACACAGATAAAAAATAGTAAACTTTGTTCAAAAGTATACACGTATGTAAATATTTCAAAGAAAAGTTAAAATAATAAAGCAAAATATTTAGTAATAGAGGGATAGTTTGATTACTACAACGTCAGTTTTTTGCACTTTTTAAATTTTATGTAGTAAAATATTTTCTAAAATTCTGGCAGCACAGCACGTCTTTCGAAATCTTCACAAGTCCGCAAGCAATCGACCTGTTGTTTTGCATTTTGTTGAGCAAAACATCAGTTTGTGCGTTATTAACTGGTATTTGCCCTTAATATTCGAGTTATAAGAAGAAGTACTTACATACATACATATTCTGTTCCCCCAGCAAAAAGAAAGTGAGAAAATCATTGGGAAAAGTGAACAAATAACGAGGGAAAAACTATTACGATATAGGGAATTTTTTCGCGTGAACATTTTTTCTTATTATTATCCTTTGAATTACCTCAAAAAATGTTCATGGAAGTTGTTTGTGATCGCAAATATGTGAAAAGGAAAAAAATTACGTGGGAAAAAGTATTCACGATAGGGGTACAAATATAAACAACTTGCGTTCATTCGAAAAATTCCACGAAAATCGTAATGCACAGTACAAATCAGTGTTTTAAAATAAACACTAAATATCGCTCCTTAGTGTTCGGTTCGGTAGATTTGTGGAAAACACAAACGCTAATAGTGTTTGTGTAGAAAATCATTACAAAAATAACGTTTCCCTGTTAGTCATCTTTCGAACACAAAAATAATACTGGTTTTTATCAAATTCAACAAAAGATGAACATTTAATTCCGTTCGGTTTTTTTTAAATCCACAAACTTCAGACAAAAAGCCTGCAAAATAATTTTACACAAACCTATACACAATACACACACAAGCTGTTCGTGATGCGATCGTTGCTAACATTTTTTTTTTTTGTTCATTTCTTTATCAATGTAAAAAAATACATTTTAGAACATTAAAATATAATGATTGTTTTTTTAACGAAGAACAGAACAGATAGTTACGAACTATCTGTTCCATATACAATTTTATACGAGCGTTAACGTTAGAAATTATTGAACAATTAGTTGGCGTCTATTTATTTATCCATTTGTAATACATGTAGCCTTTTGGCCAATAATTTTTATATTACAAGTATTTTATTATCTATGAGAACATCCATACATCCTAACGACAAATAATAATAATATAAGATTTGAATAGCCCTTATTGTCAGCTTAAAGGGAAAAGAAAAAATAATAGATGCGAAAGACAAATGCGCAAACGCATTAAAGAGTATAAATGGCTAGATTTGCTACCATTCTCGTTCGCATCGCAATAGAGAGTAGCCCCCCTGTTTACAATCCTGTCTTACTGCGGTTAACAAACACAACTCATCACTAGCAATTGTAAACTCAACTGAGTCGTATTCGATTCGAAAACGTAATAGGGGCACAAAAAACATCTGATTCCGTACGGAATGTGTGATCAGTTTCGCACTTTGCTTAAGGAAATGACAGTTTCATAAAACTTAACGAAAAGTTTCTTTAAGTTCTATATGGTATGACACATACTTATGATTTATATGTGCTCGATTAAGCCAGCTCTGGCACATTATGGTTTTGTCTTTAATAATATTTTTAAGTATTCGAAAACTTTAAAGTGTTTATTTACAAATGTACAATAAAACAAACAACAGGGCTTTTTATTGTTGTTATCCGATGAGAACTGTTCAACAGTCGCCAAATTTAAAAACATAAGTTATTTGTGTGCGTGTTGGTAAAACATAAACAACGTATGACAGATTATATCACGAATCAAGCCAATAAAACAACTATCAAACAGCTCTTCGAGACTACCACCTATAATTCTATCATGATCTTGTCATACAATCTGCAATATGTATGTAAAAAGATTGTTGTTTAAAAAAAAACAAATTTTAAATATAGTTGGACCAAACTTTGTGCTCTTCAAGATCGGATTATTAAGGGAGTAGAATTGTAATTGAAATCTTTTAATCACAGCAACTAAGTCCGTAGATTAGGAAGGACGAAAGGAAGACACATTTGAGACTCAATTTTACATTACTTGAAGGTTGTTTATAGCCGCTGTACATGTTAAAGTTGTTTTAAGGGACTTAAATACAATATCTATATGTCGGTAGTTAAATAAATTTCAAAAAAATAACAAAAATTTGCAGAAAATGAGAGGACAAAGAAATAAAATTGGGTCAGACAAATTTACTTTATTTGAATTTGTATTGAATAGATTAGTCGACCTTAATCAAAGATTGACTGCCTGTTTTTAGAAAACTTAAACAAGTAAGTGAGTGAGAAATTATATTGAAAACAACAATAACAAACGAAAATTTGTTTTTGTTTTTAATATAACAAACGAAAATTTGTTTTTGATTTTAATATAATTTCTCACTAACTCTTGTTTTCATTTTCTAAAAATATTCAGTAAATTAAAGTGTATATATAAATCCAATTTTAATTTTTATTTTTTTTTTTAATTCTTAAGATATATTTTGCAAGCAGCATATGAATAATTAGCATCAAAAGTATTGCAAATACTTTTACATGAAACCATCCTTCACGATATGCTTTACAAACTTGCGATTAATTAAAAAAAAAAAATTATAATAAATTTGGTCCGCAGGCTTCTTGAAAAATACACAAAATGATTAATTTTATTTACTTATAACTTATCTACCTCAACAATTGCATTTGCAGACAAGTAGTCCAGTATTTTTATTATTTTTGCCACCTTTCATTTTTTAAATGCTGCTATTTTGTTATTGTTTTATATATCATAGAGTTCATCTTTAAACACTATTTATAGTCCTAATTAATTCAAAGAAAAAAATTTTGATAAAAGATTTTTCAGCGTTGTTGTTTAGTGTAGAGTTGATTTTATGAGTACTTTTTAAGTATTTGGTTCAACTTGGCAATGTTATGTTGCACAACTTTTTTACTGCCGTATTCATAAAAAATTTAAACGGATTTGAAATGTATTTTAAGACAATTTTTTTTTAGAAAATTTTGCCTTCAAACACATTTCAAACTTATTTTATTTTTTATGAGTATCAGATATCTTGCACGTACTAACGTTACAATTCGCAAACGCCAGATTTATTTTATGGTGTTCTGAAACTCGTGTGTTTTGTTTGCGTTCTGCCATATTTTCTTACAAATATTCCAGTTTCCTTGATCATACTTTTGCAATTTTAAGTTAAAGTATTTTTTCTATATTGTCTAAAAATTGTGTTTTTATTATAGTTTTGCTATGTATGTATATAGGGGTGTCATAGCATCCAAGTCGGTTTTGCTAATTTGTCGGTTTTGCAAACCAATATTGGTTTCATTTGGTGTTATGAAATCAAGTCGTATTTGTTATTTCGAATACAAATAAAACCGATATTCGATACAGCTGTTAAATGTTTTTGCTCATGTGCTTACAATTTTTGTTTGACAATTTTGTAAATTAAGATTTTTTGCGCTAATAAAATAAAATATTGGTAAAACTTGTGTTTTTAATTAAAGGAAAATTATAAAAAAGATAATACTTAAGAAGTGGTAATAAAGTAAACATATGAAATAAAAAGTATCGTTGTATTACTTGCATTGCATTTGTTGTTTACATTTGTGTAATTTCTTTGTTTTGTTAAAATATGAAGGTGCATATAAAGCGAATCTATTAAAAATATAAACAAATTTGTTGTTTAACGTTATAAATAAATAAAATGACCACTGCCGTTGTTGCATACATATTTGTTTGCAGAAAAAGTGAGAAGAAGACTTTTGCGAATTTGCAGCAGTCCGCTACCGGGAACATGCAAAAAATAATATTTTACCAATTTATCAATTTTATTTACATCCATCTGAGGAACAAATCTCACTGTTTAAACAAAAATTAAGCTTTTAATGACTATATTTATTTCCAATAATGAAACAAGAGCTGTAAGCTGCTTTGTTTATTTTCAATTAAAAACCGATAACATTGTATTTCATGACACCAACGTATTTTTTTTTTGTCGATTTTAAATCCAATACCGATGAGATTGGCTTCTATGAAACCCCTGATAAATTCACAATTAAAGTATAATTTAGTTCATTTACTAAACAAACTTTTTATTTTCAGGCCTGTGACAAAAATCAATTCCGATCGAAAGTGGAAGTGATTTCGCATCTTGTTGCACATAAAACGAAATCACTTTTGATCGCAATTGATTTCTGCGACAGGACTGATTATTTAATCCTCTGAAAACAACTCAATTAACTAAAATCATTACTTTTAAAAATCTCTAAATTGTCAACATTTATAACTTCCTCCATTTTTGGGCCTTTCTTTGTTGCCAACATTTTCTCTTCCTTGTTATTAAAATTCTTTAATTTTGTCTCTTCTTAATATCTCATGAGAGTTTTTATGTTTTATAAATTTACTCATTTCTCAAATGTGTGTGTGTGTGTGTCTGTTTTTTGTTGAGATATTTGTTCTTGTTTTATTAAAAAAAAAAAGGACACTTACACCAAAACCCCGCACTTTTATAAAAACAAAGAGTAGATGTTTGGGTACGTATAATTGTGTGTAGGGTTCTATATATTTTTTATCCAACGTTTTTAATTATAAATCATTGTGTCTTAATTTAACCCATTAAACATCAATGATGGTATTTTTTGATTTTTTTTAAATTAAGATGTTTAAAATTCAACAAGAACTAGTTTTTGTACGCCTATGGGTGCGTACTTTTTTCTGTAAAATATATTTGATCTGAACTATTTTTGGATCTTTTGATCATTCTTATTCTTAAGCAAATATGTATATAATTTAACGCTCTACTTTACCATGCAGAGTTAATTGTTCATTTAGCACTTTTTGCAGATGGGATTATAAAATACAAGTACCTATGTAGCTATTTTACCAGGCTCGAGTTATGTGCTTTGGTGCCATTTATTAGTTTTTTTGTAATGGAAAACAAAATAACTATTTGATCCAATGGAATATACGTACATGCATATAAAGGAAGTTCAGGGATGTGTATTCAACCAAACGGGGTTTTTTAAAGTATTTTTGAAGAAATTAAAATAAAGTTATTAATTTAGCCAAAAACTAACTAAACTAAAAACGTGGTGATTGCTGTGTGGTTGCCGCATACTTAGAGTAAAAAATATACGAACTCAAACAATTTGTACTGTGTATTACTCTTGTAGTAAGTTTTAACTATATTAACGCGTTCTTCGGTTTTTAAGCGATCCTTAAGCTGGGATCACACGATTGCCGCAAATGCACCAATATGACACAATTATTATTGTGCTTTATTGACGCACAATAATGAAATTGCCCCAACCAAATTTTCTGAAATCACACGATTGCCCTGTTTTATACAAATTTAATTGCCGCTAGTTGGTACAAAGCGAAATGGTTACAACAATTGCCGCAGAACAGTCACACGATTGTTCTTACTTATGTATATTAACTGCGAAAACAGCTGTTGTGGTAGCTTTTTTATTTGTTTGAAAGTTCTTGTTGGATTGTTCATTGAAAAAAATTAAATGATAAATGATACAAATCATATACTTAAACAAATTATTGTTGAATAGTTTTATTTAATTTTTTAAGATATTCCAAAAATTAACAGTCTGTTTAACAATTTCGTATGTTTAGGTTCGAATAGAAATATCTTTAAAAAAATTATCGCACAGAACAGCTCAATATGCTTGTGAACATACATACTTAAAATAATTAATTAAAAAAATTTAAATGCAAAATAAATAAATACATACATATTTATTTTCATTACCTACTAAAAGAAACACAAAAAAGTAAATCTAATAAAAAAGGCAAATATTGGCGCGTATTGTGTTGTTTGATTGCCGCACAAGAACACAATAAATATTGGTGCATTTTTGTCATTTTTATTGACGCGCGGTTGCATAGCAAACAGTCACACGATTGCCGCACCAGGGTTGCATTTGATTGGTAAAAGTAAGCACAATATTGTCCTCGATTGGTACAAGAGCCATTTGGTTGTGCAGTCACACGATTGGGGTATTAAAAAGTGTGAAAATTGGTGCATTGCGGCAATCGTGTGATCCCAGCTTTAGTCGTAAATTGAGAAAAACATTTCACTAAACACTAAACAAACACTTCAGATGACAGATATTTAGCAGCTGACAGCCTTAAAAGAAACAACTTTCTCTAAATTAAGTGCGTTTACACAAGCGGAATTAACGCTTTGTAGTAAATAAGCATTGTAGACCTAGCTACTTTTGTGGTTATAGTATACTTATATACCACGGTTTACAAGATCACAACAACAAAATGCATCAAACTGTAATTTACAACATTGTTATTAAAGTACTATACCAACAATTGTACATTTATTTATAAGCTTTTGGTTTTGCCGTTTTTTTCTGTTTTGTAAAAAAAATTATGAAATACATACATATGTAAAATAATTGTACAGGTACCTTTTTAATAAAAACGAAAACTTGGTAACCAAAATAAATTAATTTATTTTTGGCATTTTTAAGCTGTAAACTGTTTTTAATTTATGAATTTCCGCAATACAAATTACCATAAAAAACAAAACTTTTTGCTATATTTAGAAATTGGTGATCCAACAATCAAAATAAACATCAGCTTTTTCGATTTTTTTACTACATCTAAAAGGGTTTTAAGAGTACTACTAAGCTTAAATTCTGCTATTATAATTTTATGACATTACCGAGATTTTGTTTTCATAACAAAAACAGCTGACTTGAAAGTATTTTGTGTAACACGTACAAACATACATACATATATATGTATAAAGAAATAGGCAAAAATTGCATTACCTTTTATTTATAATCAACTTCATTTATTCTGGCCACGAAGCAAGTTTTGTTTTGTATGGAAATCTAGCCAACAACAACTAGATTTGGCTCGAAATCTTGTAAGTTCAGTGTAGTGTAAAATTTTATTGTAATTTTCAGTATGTATTTTCATTTTTATTACACTAACAACCAACTTGTCAAAAAAAATTTTTTTAGCTTAATCCTTAAAGGGTTAATTCTAACTACTTAAATTTTTATTTTCATATTATTTGTGTTGTCTATATGAATGTATGTTCTCTCAAAATAAATATATAAGGAATAGTGTCCGACCGAAGTCACTTTTTTGTTAAAGATGAAGTTCGGCTAAATACGGCCGAACCAAACCGAAACTTTATTTATCTAAACTTACATACAAAAAGAAAAAAACTTTAAAAGGGAGAGCGAAATGTCACAAGATCCTTGTGATTTTGACATATCGACCAACAAAAGCAACAAATATATTACAATGTTGTGTTTTGGCTTTGTACTTGTTGTTGTATTAAAACCACCATTTACATGAATTCACCTTGGCTCAGCTTATGTTAAGGACAGGGCTGTGGAGTTGTCAAAAAATAGTTCTAACAACGACTGAAATCGCTGAAATTTTTTAAGTCCGACTCCTACTCTTATCTTGATGCTAAATGATATGAGGCTGGTCCTTATATTACTTTAAACCCTTTTTAATGCAGTTCCTTTTAAATGGTTAAATAAAGCAAGAAAATTATTCTGTAAGAATTTTAATTCGATTGCCGCATTGAGCTTTAATATATTTATTTATGTACATATATACCAGGATCGCCCGGTGGCCGAAATTCGACCTGTGCGTTATACAACAAAAACGTACACATTTTAAGAGAACGGCAAAATCCACAATTCACCCATCTTTGTACGTGTGTCTTCAAGATAAATTAACACGCTTTTTAACACTTTAATTCCAAAAATGTAAGAAAAAAAATATATTGTGCATATCTTTCTTAAATACCTTTAAAACGATGTGTTTCATTCAAATCGGTGGACGGTAAGATACTTATGGCGTTTTCTTTTCTGAGTAAAATTCTGCATTTATTCCGCCTTTTACATTTTTGTATGTTCTTTTCTGAAAAACATGTGTTATTTAAAAAGTGTAAAGCGTTCTTTTCTGATGATGTTCCCTTTAAAATTAAAAAAAATGCTACATGTTCAACACTCACTTCAATTAAAGGGGCATGAGTGCAGCACTAGATCATGGCGAATTCAGTACATGGTGGTGGCAAGTTTCCACCCGTAAACACCACCACCTGTAATTGAATTTACCTTGCGCTAATTGTACTTTATTGTTTTAAGCCGAAATTTATGTTCTTTTGTAAACGTAAAATATGAAACACTTCTTTTAAATTAGGGGAGAATTTAAAAATGTTGCCAATTCACATGTAACACTTATGCAACACTTTTTTTCAGAAAAGAAAAGGCCATTAGTTACCAACCACACGAAAATTGTTCCTGTATTTATATATATAAGATACATATCTTAAGAAGACGGGTCCTTTTTTCTAATTTCAAAATTTTTAAAGCAGACCCACTTAAATTTTTTTTATATTGGAAAACTCTAATTATAAATTTTTTTTATAATTTTTTGACTTTTTCCAGTTTTTTTTATATAATTATTAAGTCATTTAAAGTATTTTTTACAAGAAAATAAGAAAAAGTGTAAAAACCGTGGGGTTCGTTAGTGTGAGTTTTTTCTATAGCCACAAAAACTCCATACAAATTACTAGGGGCCCCAGCTAGGCCCAGGTGGTAATTTGTGCCACCTTGCCATTGTTGCAGGCTGTTATGTATAAATTTTTTGTATATAAAGTTCCAGTATTATGCATAATTTGCAATTTCTTTAAGAATAAATATATTGTTAAAATAAAAGCTAAAACCGAGGTTTTTGTCGGTTTTCGGTTTCGGGTTTTAGGCATTTTGAACCGCGGTTTCGATTTCGGTTAAAACCGAACAGCAATCCCTAATGTTTAATCATATGCGTCAAACCATATTCAACTTAAGGAAACTGTTTGTTAAGTTTTACAAAACTGTTATTTTCTAAAGCAAAGTTCGAAACTGATCACGCATTCCGAACAGAATCAAATGTTTTTTTAATTTGGTTTCGTTTTCTTTTTATGGCATTTGAGAGGCTTTTTGTTAATTTTTGGCAGTAGCTCATGCATATTAACGTTGGTTCTTAAAAAGTGACGCCATACATACCTATATGTAGTATAATGTTTCCTCTTTTTTCTTTTCGATATTGCTAGCTTGCTTACCTATTTTAGATATTGTTTCCAAACCCGAATTTGAAAACAAGTTTGTAGGTGATTATTTCTGCATGGTTTTGTAACATTTGCAAGAAAGGTCATCCCTTGGCAAAATTCCGCCAAATTAATGTCGAACACCGATTATTGATCGGCACCGAAGCCGATTAATCGGTCAGACACTAATAAGGAAGAAGACAAGAAGGCAGGCATTAAAATACGAAAAAAATACCGAAAATTTATTACAACTAAATGTTGCTTATTCTGCTGCTAACTTTTCTCTAACAAATAATGAAGTTTTTGTTTTATTCAAATTTACACTCTTTCTGTCTCTTACTCGCTCACTCTCCCTAATAATTCATTTAGCAAACCATTATACTACCTTATATTACACAAAAAACACACACACACACATATTTTGACTGTGAATGACTTCCTCTATTTTGCCTGTTGGCTTCAATTCATTTCGCTTATTCGGAATGTTTTATGGTGTGGGGTGTTTGGTTTAGGAGGTTCAATACCTTTTTTCGTTAGTTATTTTATTTATTTATTTTTTTTGTCAAGTAGATTTTAAACCGTGCAATTGGTTTTATGTAATGTAAAGTGTTATATGCATATTATACATAGATATCTACATAAGTATGTTTATAAAATCCATCCTTGTGTATAAGAGAAAGAAGAGAGTAATCAACGGTTTTTTTTGTCATCGTTGTTTTATAGTCGTCATTATTATTATCATCTTTATGCCGTTCAAATCGAACTCATTTGAGTGTGTCTTTGTTTTTATACGAATTTACTATGTATATAAAATACAAAAAATAGTAATAAAAATTCAACGTGTGGCGTACAGACGTCGTCGACGATATCGTCTCCTCTATACATATATGTATATAGAGGAGACGGTGTGTTTGAACATATATGTATGTATATTCCGAGTGCTCATCATGTTCCTTGTACTTTTTTGGCTTTTTAGTACACACACTCGTAATCACACTTTTGTTTTTGAGATAGATTTGGTGGCTGTGATGTTCATGTTGACGTCTCTGAGGATGATGATGATGACGATGATGAGCCTTTAAAATCAACGTTAGTTAGTAATAATGTTAATGCAAAATTTCGTTTTGAAATTAGGGGTGCAAAAATGGATTTTTACTCTTATTTATTTTTTTATCACTACCTACATACATACACACATACATACATACCTACGTATGTACTTCTTTTTCTATCTTTTGTATTGTTAATTTTTTTGTACAGTAAAACATACAAAATTCTTTACAATGATAGATTTATAACGAATATATAATTAATTAAATGATTAATGAAATGAATTTGGATTGAACTTTTATTTTTGAGTTTGATTTTAGGTTATATGTACTTGAGATATGCTTTTTTCTATAGTTAGCTTTCACTTAATAATTTTTAAATCGTTTGGTTTTAATAAAAAATACATTTTATAACAGCTGTTAATAATAAATATTATTTAAAAATTTGTTTTGGCTCAAGTTTAATTAACAGATTCTGTATGTACAAAAAAAAATCACAGTCTTTTTTTTATTAAAACAACAATTTAATTATTATTATCTATATTTGGCTCTGACTTTTACCCCTGACAGACATATGTATAGTTTTCATACCATGGTATGCATACTACAATTCTAAAAAGCTGTGCTTAATAAGATACCACATTTATACCACCTACATTTTAGTAGTACATAAACCAGCAATATATGTATGTACCACTTGTTTCGAGGTTTAATTGTGTAGTATACCTGCAGGAAATGTCACTAGTGAATCTGTACTGATTGACTATTGACACAGTCACCAGTACTAGTGACTTATTATACCGCAGGCAATGTTAGACATGCTAGACATTCAACATGTGCGTGCCATTGGAAATCTACGTTGGTACTACTGACTAGGTAGTTCCTTTGGGAACATATGTAGCCATTGAAACCAGAGAATCGCTAGTACATTTGAGAAAAAGAAGTCTACACTTTTTGTAATAATACGAAATAATAACAATCTTTATTTTATTATTTCTTTAGCTTTTATAAGAATTGTACTTCTCAGGTGTTATTGATACAGTAGAGTCTCACAAATTCGAACCGTCCAGAAATTAGAAACGGCCATTTCAATGTATTGGACGCTCTGAAATAAGAACCTGTGGTTTTAATTTCTGAAGTGTTTTTTTTTTTGTTTTTATTTCTACTAGGAATCATTTTTTTATGATTTTAAACTTAATAGGCGAAAAACCAAAGTAAAAAAAGGGGAATCACCGAGTTATTGCGGGTGTGTACAAATCGATCATATGCGTATGAAATTTGAATAATTTTGTAAATATTGACAGAACTATATTTTTATTAATGTTGTAATTATTGGCTGATTTAATTCTTTTTTAAGAACAACCAGCCCAATATTTACAATCCGGCTCGAGGGACCATGAATAATTTTATATTTTGGTAAATATTGACAGCACAATATTTTTGTTAATGTTGTAATTATTTACTGATTTAATTCTATTTTAAGAACAACCAGCACAAAAATTACAGTACGGTTCGAAGGACAATGTATAATTTTATATTTTGTATTTAACAAGCATTCAAAAGAAGAAGTCCACTTTATTCAATAAATTGTTTGATGACTTGAGTGTCCTACAAACATTCAAGAGGTTTACTTCTCATAAATAATTTTATTATTTTGGAAATAGTTATAAACCACAAACTATAAAATCCGCCAACTTTCTTGTAAAAAAGCTTAAATTCTTAAAGACTCATTAAATATTAACAGCCGTATTCTTAATGAAATAAGAACTATAATCCTTCACTAATGTTAATGTAACTCAAATACTCAATACATATCATTATATTGAATTATTTTATAATTTTTTATATCCACATTTTTTTATTTTTTCGAATTTATTCTATGAGCTAAATTTCAGTTACGTATTTTATAAAGCTTTTTTTTTTGTAATAGCCCTTTTCCTTTAATTTTTAGGAATGGCTTATACACTACCAGACCTTTATATTGTATCTTCTTGTTACATTTTACCTTAGCTATCCTTTGGATAGCAATGAAGTATATTGTATGTACAGAACAATTTACAATTATTAGACACCAGCAGAATGTAATGCATTTTCTGGCCCGCTAGAGCCATTCCCAAAAATTAAAGGAATAGGACTATTACAAAAAAAAAAAAGCTTTGTAAAATACATAACTGAAATTTTGCTCATAGAATAAATTCGAAAAAATAAAAAATTTTGAATATAATTAAGTAACCTATGAAAGTATATAATTCCCAGTTTCTATAATTTTTTATTTTTATTATTTATAAAATTAATTAATACTATGTAATATTAAAGTAGTTACAAAATTAAAAAACAAAAGGAAGTTTCATCAATAATTAAATACATATTGGTTCATAAAAACCTTAGCAATTATTTGCCTTCAACAAAACTAAGTTTTCAAAATTAGAGTCACTTAATTTATTTCTGCGAGGAGTGTCTACCATTCCACTAAAAGAAAAGAGTCGCTCTACTGGAGCAGAAGATGGCAATGGGACATTTAATTTTAGAAACATTTGTCTAATTATGTTATATATTTTAAGACAATGCAAATTCGTTGCTAATTTTAAAAAGTAAAAAAAAGTGTAGACAAGTTGATTTTTAGCTATCAAAAAAGTATGTTGACGAATTTAAATCCGGGGATGTTTTATTTTTTTTTAACTTAATATTTTATTCTTTAAGTATATTTCTTAAAACATTAGGTTATACTGCGTTATACGTTGTTAAATTATATTAAAACAAATTAAAATTGCTAAGATTATCAAAAAGTAATTTCAATTTTTGGGAATACAAAATTTTTAATTTCAAAAGTTTTAGTTATTCGTGCTCAATTCCCAGTTTTTATTCTTGATAAAAACACTTGAAATTTTTTGTTGATGGGATAAGCTATTCCTATGCGCATTTCACTGGTTGCTTAGGCCAGATCATCAGGAAACTTCATCCATAAAGATTTTAGAAAAACTAAAGATATTAAACCAAATAAAAATGTTAAACTTATAAGACTTATAGCAACAGTTCTACTGGTAATAATATCAAAGCTTAAACAAAACAACATCAACACGGGGAATGTAAGATGAGATAAAGCCACTGGTTATTGTTGATGTTGTTTTGTTTAAGCTTTGATATTATTACAAGTAGAACTGTTGCTATAAGTCTTATACGTTTAACATTTTTATTTGGTTTAATATCTTTAGTTTTTCTAAAATCTTTATGGATGAAGTTTCCTGATGATCTGGCCTAAGCAACCAGTGAAATGCGCATAGGAATAGCTTATCCCATCAACAATAAATTTCAAGTGTTTTTATCAAGAATAAAAACTGGGAATTGAGCACGAATAACTAAAACTTTTGAAATTGCTAAGATTTTAATTCCTGAAATTAATTTACTTAAAAATTTAAAGTTTTTATTTTATTTTTTTATACAATAAAAAATAATATAATGGAAATATTTTGACTATATTTCCAATTTGTTTGGAATATTTCTATAAACACTATTTTTTGAGATTTTAGTGGATATAATATAATTAAAGCATTCATGTAGTGACTGTTAAAAATTTGCACTATTTTACATAAGTGGTAGTGGAAAAGTTTTCACTACCACTAATTTTTTTTAGCGGTAGCTAAAATATGTTTCACTACCACTAATTTTTTTAGTGGTACATAGTTAAAATATTTTTCACTACCATTAATAGTGGAAAATCAAAATGTCACTATAGTGGGATTTAGTGGAAACCAAGTGCACTAAATATTTAATGCACTACCCCCAACTCTGATAGATATATTACTAGGCCTTAATTAGCTAACTGCATGGAATCGAATATTGATGTCGCCTAGCTCCCATATAAATATCGATTTTGCAACAATAAGTTTGTTAATGGTATTCAGTATTTCAGCTATGTTAACCAAAAAAAAATTTAAAAAGCTCCAATAGTAAGAGTGAAAATAAATTTTTAAAATGCTTTAACGAAGGTCGTTACTTTTAGAATTTTAAAATACCTTAAAAATCTAAAGTTATCGGTTAAAAAATCATTGTTTTACGGAATTCATGGTCAAAACATTTTTTCAACTACGTCACTATTTCTTTGATTTAAAATTTGTGTACGGGCTTAAAAACGGAAAATTAAGCTTTCTACTCGCGGTGCGAGTCGAATACGTCACTATTTCTTTGATTTAAAATTTGTGTACGGGCTTAAAAACGGATAATTAAGCTTTCTACTCGCGGTGCGAGTCGAATATTCTGTTTCGCAATTGCCAACAACAATTCGTTTAATTTTTGCTATTTGCATTCGAACTCGCTTTCGTAAAATGTATGCAATAAATATCAATTCATTTTAAAATATAGCTTTTTATATAATTTTATTTTTATTTGACATGAAAAACTAATTTTAAACATACATAAATTCATATGTACATACATATAAACAAATTGATGAAATCGTCCGAATTCTATTTTCAGATTATAGATAAATATTTCATACATTATACTACTAAAATTAAAATTCTTACCGCCTTATTTACATATGTATAAAAAAAACAGGTTGATAAAGGGTTTATTTAACAAATTTTCATAGAGAGTCTGTTCCATTAACCTTAAACCAGTTAAAATTTAGTATCAAAAAAATAATCAATATTTACTTGCATAAGCTTACAAAATTATTAATTATTTATTATTAAATTATACTTACTTACATACGAACAAACATATGTATGTATATGTAAATTAAATACATGTTACTAAACCTAACAAAGTACAAACTCGTGAACACATGATGTGTGCTTTAAAAAATTCTACATAAATGACTTTTTTTATAGAAATATAAAGAATAAAATATTCATATAGAAATGTCAACCTACCAACTACAATTGTTCAAAAACTATTTATTCATTTAGTTATTTAATTTAAATACAAATAGCAAAAATACAACAAAAATAACGATTAAAATAAAAAAAAAAAAAAAAAAAAACGAAACGAAAATGTACCTCTAAAAGAGTCAGTTTGATTTTAGTTCCTACTTTTGTTTTTGCTGATTTCAACAAAAGAAGGAAATAAAAGGGGGTGTTATTTACAAATCCATGTACTTATTTGTCCTTTTTAAACTATAAAAACGTAGCAAATGAAAAGTAAAAAAAAAAAAAAAAAAATAATAAATTATGGTAAATTTTTCACCATTTAAGAAATAAGGGGATTTTAGAATTGTGAACGAATTTGTTTGTTTGTGTGTTTAAATATAATACTAGGGGTTTAAGAATATTTATAAAAATACTTGAAACAATTTTAATACATAAATCCTAATTTTAACCCCACAATTTTACTCTCTCTCTCTTGTACTCTTTCTCTTATTCTTACGTAATTACACAGTGAAACAAATAAATACAATATGTAAATAGATTAAAAGTAGTGAATTCTAAAACTTCGTACAGACGATGGTAAGATCTTACAATATTGTCATTAAAAATTTTTTTAATTCCCTAAGCTAATCTCGCGAAGTTCTACGCTTGTCTGCAGGAACCAGAGTCTATGGCGGGAATCGAACCCACAGCCCGGCGCTGCTAGACTAGCTCACTACCAGCTAGCCTACCGGGGCACTCAATTGCCTGAAAATGTCTTGAAACTGTGTGAACATTGTAAGCTCATTTTTATTTGGCAGATGTGTAATGGTACCATTGTCAGAAAAATGACAACAACTGTAAGATCTGACAACCGTTTGTACGAAGCTTAAAGGGAAGCAGCAAATATTTGGATTATTAAAAAACAGAGTTGTGAGATAATGTATTCATCCCTGAATTAAAAAAAAAAAAAAAAAAACATGATCGCGCACTCATCATTAAATATTTTAAGACATATGACTTTACAACTTTATGACTACCTTGTGAATAGCCCATATGTTTTTAAAATTTGACACGTACGTTTTTTAAATTTAAATAGGAAAACAATCATGATATGCAATTACATGTTTTTTAATGTTAATATTTATGTTTTAGAGATTCCCAGCAAAAACTTTACTTACCTGGTAAGTTAGCAAGTAATGTTGGAGAAAAGTAAACACTACTTATTTTTCGGCTGAATACCTACTTATTTTTGTTCGAGGTGTCCACAGAATTCAGTACTTACAATACACTTGCTTGAAGTCAAAAAATATCTAGTTATTATTAAGCTATGAGTAAGTTGAATTGTAAGTACTTACAATATACCTACCAGAAGCCAAAAAATCACTAGTTAATAGACCTAATAAGTAGTTATTGAGTACGTTACCAGTAAGTAAATATTCAGTACTGAAAACAACACAACTAATAAGTAGTTATTGTGTTGATTATTATTTAAAAATGATCAGTAGTGCAAAAAAAAAAATGTAATAAGTAGTTGCTGAGGTCATTACTAGTAAGTACTTATTGAAGTTATTAGAATAATGAACACTGTTATGACAACTACTTACCTGGGAATTTTATGAATTTTGGCATAGATTTGTTAGTGCAATATTACTTTTTGTCGCATTTTTTTTTCATATTATAATTAAAAGAGCATTTGTGCAGCATTTTTTAAAGTTTATAGCACACATTTTACCTTTTTAGAATCATATTTTTTTATTTTTTTTTGAAACGTTTATTTAACGAAAACTTAAAAGCTTAACCTAAAAACAAAAAAACAGTAGGAAATAAAACTTACAATTTCACATAGTCCCATATTCGGGCTCTCATGTATATTGCTTATCTACATATGTATGTCAATTTCAAAAAAAACGAACACATCAAAATTTTTTTTTGCTTATTTTTAAAGTTTTTTTCAATTCGCCTGTAAGAGTGGCAAATTTATGTAGAAATTGATGAAGAATCCGTACTTTTAGGCTCTCAAAAAATCAATATTTTTTGATTTTTTTTTTTAGGTTTTCTATGATTTCGATCTTTAGCGTCACACACCAAATATGATTAAGAATTCGCTAAAAATGCAAAAATATTTGAAATTCAAGTTTACTACGATGTTCTTTTGTTTCTCAAGATTGACTTTTGTGAAAATCACCTTTTTGATTATAAACACAAAATCACGATTCACTTTGATTTTTAATTTTTTTTAAAAGTGACTAGTTATTTTAAAATTTTAAGATGAAAATATGTAAATTTTTGTTAAAAAAAGACTTGAACTTAGAGGTTACTTGCAAAGTAATAGGGTGTAACAATGTATTAAAAAAAACTGCAATTATAAGCGTTTTAAGGGAAAAAATGTAAGTGTGACGCTCAAGATATTTTGTGACGATCAAGAGATTTTGTTGCACGTAAATAAGAAATAATGCCTAATTTAAAGTTTAACGAAAAAAAGTTTATTCTTTTACAAAAATTAAATAAAAAAAAAAACAAAAATTTTCATACAAAACTAAACATGTACATATTCTTTGATGTCTTTAACAAAAATGGAAAAAAGGAAGTAATTCTTGAAGAAACTTATACACATATGTAAATATTTGACGCAAAACAATAACTTAACTTAATTTAATTTATAAATTTTCATTCGAATTCTTATTCTGAATCTGCATAAACTTTACGAAATGACAAGCGGCTTTGTTTTTCTCATTCTCATTCAGTTTTACCACTTTCAAATTAAGTTTGTGGCAGTTGCAGAAATTTCCGGTCCTAAAGAGGTTTAAATTGCAAAAGCACGAGCGAGATCTGTAAATCAATTCACCTCTGGATTTTGTAATTATATGGTGAATATCGATTATACCTTTCTTTCTTCTTTCATTGCGCGCTTTATCGAGCTTTATTTTCTCTCGATATCTTCGTGCTCTTTCAAACGCCATTAATTTTGTTGTTTTACTCTTGTAAATTAAAAAAATTAAATCAAAATTAAGCATTTTAAGCTATGAAGCAATATATATCAAAAGTGATGTTCATGAAATGTTTGCCTATTTTGGTTTTTTTCGTAGGCAATTTTTTTCTCAAATTCACAAATTATAAAAAAATGAGTTGAAACCATGTAAACAATGATTGTCAAATTCAATTTTTTACATTCAATATATTCACTTTAAAAAAAAATTTGAGTGACGCTAATGAAATTTTATCGCGCCCTTACCATGGTGTTCACAAAAACTAAGCAAACGCACACTTTTTTTAATTGATTTTTTTTTCGCTTTTTCACATTTGTAATAATTTAAGTTTGTAATTTCCTTACTTTATTTACTTTATTTAAATGAAAATTGAAAACTAGTAATATTACTTGAATAATAAAAAAGTGACGCTCAATGCAAATTGTGGGGACAACCTTTTTTTGCAACGCCAAATTCGCAGTAATTCAGTTTTGACGACTATAACAAATCAAAACACAAGAAAGAAACGCAATAATTCGAAAACTGTTATTAAATGTTGCATATTTAACGTTATTTTCCGACAATTTGTTTTTTAATCGATTTAACGACCTCAAAGAGTTTATTTAAGAGTTTATTTCAAATTTTAGCCATATTCGCGATAAAAGCGATTTGTTGCTGTAAGTTTTCTGATTCTTTACAGCTTTAACGATTTATAATAAAAAGTAGACTTTGTTATCTTGCCGCGGTTAGCAAGTTTTTGCGAATTTCCGCTAGTTTAGCAATTTTGACCAAATTTTTGCCATTATTTACTGTTTTAGGGACTTTTAATAAATTTTATGGCTTGTTTGAACTATTAAAAATTTTCGCGAAATTTCGCTATTTTTTGATTTTTTTAACCAATTTAGAGCCACTTTTTGGGATTGAGATTAAAGTTAATTTCATTCTATAATAAGATAATCTGAGAATTAAGTTAATCTAGCATAAATTGAATTTGATATTTTTGGGTTGTGGCTTAAACCATGTAGTGCTACCATAATGAGCACAAAAAAATGGCAATATTTTTTTGCAAATCAAAGCAAGATGGATGTTTTCAAAGAAGAAGAAGAAGAAGTGTTTACAAGGTAGAAATTTTTTACGTTTAAAGAAAAAATATATTAATGAAAAAATATAGAATGGGAAAATTATATAAAAGTGCTTAGCAATACATATATTTAAATTTAAAAATTATTTTTTGTTTATATTTTTGCATTAATTGTTTAAGTTAAACATGTGTATGTTGACAGTTTAAGTTAAGGTTTAAACCACCACCATTGGCCGCTTAAACTAGCAAAAAAAGTTTAAAAGGAGAGATTTAAGTTAATTTAATCGGTAATCTCTAACCCAAAAAGTGGCTCTTAGCGGTTTCAAATAAATTTTGGGGTTTGTTTAAAAGTTTGCAATTTTACGCGAATTTTAGCCATGCTCGCGAAAAAAGCGATTTTTTCCTTTAATTCTTTACAGCTTTAACTATTTTTAATAAATATTAGACTTTGCTATCACACTGCGGTGTTTTCAATTCGTGTCGAAACCTAGAATATACCTCAACATTTTCTTTACAATATTCATTAAATATGAAATTAAAATGCTATGTTAAAAGTTAAAAATGCATTTAAAATTTTTTTTCAAAATGTATCTTTTTGGGAAAAGGTGTATCTTTTTGGAAACTAAAATGTATCTTTCTCGAAATTTCACTGGCAACACTGGTATGTTTACACATCGTTCGCTCTTTTTGCATTTTCATTTTGTATTTGCCCATACATGGTCATAATGTTTCACTCGAAGCCGATGTGACATTGCAGACGTTAAGAACGCCAGTCACACATATCGTTGGCGGCGGCCAAAATATACTAAAATTGAAAATTTTTCAACGACGGCGGTTAAAAAACAACCGTCGGTTATACCAAATAATGTGAAGTGCGACTTTAATCTCTGTGGTTTATTTTATAAAAATGTTTAGTGAGAAAAACAGTTGTTTCAATATATGGCATTTTTGTTTCATTTCACACATTTCAATCGAAAAGTTGCTCGATGCGGGTGTTAGTCCCAATTCACATTATACGATTTTTGTCGTTGCGATTGTTGTCGTTTCCTCTTTGAAGTCGGTCTGATGTTTACATTGTACGATTTTTGTCGTTACGACGGTGGCAAGCAAATAATATACATTTCAGGGTAAAATATGTTAAAAATTCGTACTTTTGGTACTGTTTGTTTTTTGTCCGCTATTGTTCTTAAACAATATTTTTTTAACAACAGTAATAAAATAAATAATAAAGTACATTTCAGTCTAAAACAGCATAAATTCGTACTATTGGTATTTTTTTTAACCATTTTGTGCAAACTTGAAAAAAACTTTCTTTAACATAAAAACAACAGTAATAAAATAAATAATAAAGTACATTTCAGGCTAAAACAGCATAAATTCGTACTATTGGTACTTTTTTTTAATCATTTTGCGCAAACTTGAAAAAAACTTTCTTTAACATAAAAACAACAGTAATAAAATAAATAATAAAGTACATTTCAGGCTAAAACAGCATAAATTCGTACTATTGGTACTTTTTTTTAATCATTTTGCGCAAACTTGAAAAAAACTTTCTTTAACATAAAGGCAGCAAACAAATAAAGTTAGCACGCTTTTTTTCAAAAAGATTTTGCGAAAACTTAAAACCTATGCTTTAGCATAAAGGCAGTAAACAACTAGAGAACATTTTATGGCAATACAAGGTAAAAATGGCACTTCTGGTACTTTTTGTGAACACTCTTTTTCAAAATAATTGTTTTTTTTTTGTCCGATATTGTTCTCGTCCATCAGCCACATTAAAGTATTGACCGGACGGAAAGTCTGTGAAAAGTCAGCCAATACATAAGTTTCATCACCCAACAGGTGTATTTATTTTATAAAATTTGACCTCACATTTTTCGCACGTTTTTTTTTCCTTCTAAATTCTTTGCCGCATTGCGATTTGGTACTTTCTTTTTACAACTTCAACCCCGGTAGACTAGCTGGTAGCGAGCTAGTCTATCATCACCGGGGTTGCGGGTACGATTCCCTCCTGAGACTCTGGTTTCTTACCTGCAGACAAGCATTAAGCTTCGCGGGATAAGCTTAGAAAAAAAAAATAAGCTTTAGCTCTGCACACAAAAAAATTAGAGCATTTAAGTTGTGATCTGCTTTTCTGATACAAGTGTCCGGTGCTCTTCGAAAGAGTTGTTCGACTTAATTGGTCTTACAAATGTCTGTTAAATCTTTTCTTCTTCCTAATCCAAGTTTTCTTTCCATGTTGCAAGTCGTCCTTATACTGTCTAATGGCGATAAACATTCAGATCTTGTGCCATTTTTTTGAAAGTTCATTTTGGAATTTTTTGAAAAGCTTTAAATTTTTTTTACGTACTTTTTTTGCTTCAAAATTAAAGATTTAGAAATGTGTAATACATATTTTTAAAATCGAAACCTAATTAAAACATAATAATTAGTTAGACCATGGATAAATTTTGGATGGAATAGTGTGTATAAGATTTTTCTGCATCCGGAAGCTGTGGTGAAAATACAAAAAAATTCTATCGAGTATATTTTGAAGAATCTTCTTGTTAAACTTCTTTGTTGCTTTTCTCCACTCCTACTTTTTGGCATATGCGCCAAACTGCTAATGAGCTGACGATATAATTAATTAAAAATCTCTTAAACTTGCAAATAATTATGAAATATACAATATTGATTTGATACTCCTAAATAATAATCCTGATAATAAACTTAAAAGAAAATATACAATTTTAAAGTAGATAATTAAAATCATTCATATTCGTTTTTAAACGTAATGTACACATTAATTTTTTATTGAAGTAGAATAATTTAATACACGAAACAAAAACAAAAATTTCTTATGAGAATTTAAGCTATACACATCTTTAAGCTGTTTACTTAATTTGTTAAATAAATATTATTTTTTTATTCATTTATTTAAAATTAATGCATTTTCATTACTAACACTAAATGTATTTATACACATCATACATACATACATACAAATATAACATCACATATCACTTAAAACATAACCTTACATTTTTAAAACCTTTTAGGCATATAAAATACTATGTTCTAATTACTTATGTCTTAATTTTTTTTTCTAATTTTCTAACAGAAAATGGAACGTCAGGGTAAAATGGAAATGGCTGCCCGTGAACGTGAAACGCAGCGTTTACAATGTATACCCAAAAAATGGAATCGTCGTGAGGAATATGAATTTCTAAGAGTTCTCACCGGTTATGGTATTGACCTTTTACCACCCTCTGTCTTAACACCGGGCATAACTACTCTAGCACCCGATTGGACGAAATTTAAACAAATGGCCCATTTGGAAAGAAAAAGTGACGAGACACTTTCAGATTACTATAAAGTATTTATAGCCATGTGTAAGAGACAGGCAGGCGTTAAGCTTGCGGAAAATGAAAAGGGCTTAGAAGGAATAATCGAAGATATAAGTGAAGATCATGCTAAGTTGATATTAGATCGTTTAGAATTGCTTTCGAAATTACGAGAAATTTCCAAACATCCACATTTGGAAGAGCGTTTGAAAATGTGTATGGTCAATGCTGATACACCAGATTGGTGGGAGTCGGGTAAACATGATAAGGAACTTATAGCAGCTGTACTAAAGCATGGTCTCTACCGATCAAAGACCTTTATATTTAATGATCATACATTTTCGTTTGCCGATTCGGAAAAGAGATTTTTACGTGAATTAGAAGCTCAAATGCAACGTTCTATAAAATTGGAAGCTTTAAATGCTGAAAAATTAGCGGGTGCAACAAAATCTACGGTTAAAGATGAAATTATTGATTTGGATGAAGAACTTTTAACAAAGGATAGCTTAATTAAGAAGGAAAATTTTTCACCAGTTAAAAATGAAATCAAAACAGAAATTTCGTTAGGCGAAAATAAAACAGAAGTTGCTAAAAAGGAACCTTTCGAAGACGATGATGATGAAAAAGCTAAAGACATAAAAACAACAAAGGAAGATATAGAAACCCAAGATTTGACAAATGATGAAGATGATGAAGTTGTATTGAACTTAAAAGAAAAAGAAAATGAAGCAGACATAAAAACTAAATTGAAAAATGAAACGAATGAAATTCAAGAGAAAAAGGTTGAAGAAAATAAAACAGGCGAAGAAGAAAAAGTAGATAGTAAAGAAAAATCGGAGCAAATGGAAGTGGATAATGAAGAATCTGTAACAGAAGATTTGAGTACATCTAAAGATGGGGAAAAATCTTTGGAAGATGATGAAAATGAAACTAAAGATAAAAAATCTGATTCGGATGCTAATGTAAAGCAACATAAAAACCAAGTTCAAGAAGAAGTTATATGTCAAGAAAAGAAAAAATCAGAAGACAAAAATAAAGAACAAGACCAAGACATAAACATAAACAAAGCGGTGGATTCTGAAGGTAAAGAGTCGGCCGAAGACAAAAATGAAGCCAATAAATGTAAAGAAACTAAAGCACAAGATGATGATATGCTTGATTTAACCACTGCCACTACCGGTTCTAATGATCCAGATGACGAGGAAGTAATGAAGGAAAAAGAAAAGGCCGTCGAGGAGGAATGCAAAAAGCAGGCAGCCGAACTAAAAGCAAGATTCCCCGACTTAGAAGTCATACAGCCAGGAGCTGCTAAACAAAAACAAGAAAAACCCAAACTCGAAGTCAGTATAAGTTGGTTTAAAGATTTCGCGTTGGAAAGACGTGTCTATCACATTGTTTCCTGCATTGAATCGGGCAAATGGCCAGTTGATAAATCCTATTCTGCCTTAGTAGGTTGTAAGGGTATTGAACTTAATATAGGCTTACACGAAGCCATTCCCCATCTCAGTGTTGCGGTAGAAAAACGTTCATCTACCCCAGATGTCATTACCATTACCACAGATCTCGGTGTTACCAAACATCTGCCCACTTCCCAAGTTCAACAAGCTGTTGCACCTGTTGCTTGTGTGACTTCGGCTCCAATAGTCTCGACAAATGTGACTGTGGCGGCAGTTAACACAACAATTAACTCTTCAAAGTCTACGTTGTCATTATCCACGCCTACCGTGGCAACTATTACAACATCGAGTACTCCGTCTGCTGTTCCAACTCTTTCACCTTCTTCTCCAGCTTCATCGGCTGCTGCTGCCGCGGCCGCCGCCGCTGCTGCAGCCGGATTAGGAGGCTTAGATGCCAATAGTTTTAATGCGGCCATGGCTGCTGCTGTAGCCGCAGCTGGTGGCAATGCTAATGCTCTAAGTGCTCTTTTACCTGGCATGTCTTTAACTTCATTGCCTGGTTTAAATATACCCAATACAAGTAGTCCTGGTCCTAGCAATAGCAATAATACAACATCTACAAATTCAGGTAAAAAACGTAAGCGCCACATAGCGATCGATGTGGAAACTGAACGGGCCAAATTGCATGCTCTACTTAATAGTGCTCAAACGTGTAAGTACATTTTGCTTAAATTTTTAGATGTTTTTTTTTTGTGTGTTACATTTTTAATTTTTTGTTTTTAGTGGCTCCTAAAGACTGGGAAACTGAAATTGCGAATATGACCGCCGCAGCTGCTGCGTCTGCTGGTGTTAATACTTCATCAAGACGTTCTTCGTCAGCTGCTTCTCCATCGGGAAATTCTTCTCTAAGCAGTGCTTTACAACCACCACCGGCTCATCAACATGCTCAACTGACACGTCAAAACTCTGGACAATTCAGTAAACCCGCTGTGCCACCTTTGAAAACACCACCACCCTCTTCAATGGGCGGAGCTATGGATTTGTCATCAAGGTAAATGATTCAGAAAACTTTTAACTCGTTTTAATTTTCACTTGCATTGTAAAATTGCATTTAATTTTTAGTCATTGCGAATACACTATAACTTATTGAATTATATTTTTAATTTAATCTCTTCCTTTTAGCTTACCCAAAATGAATATGGCTGATATTATGAAATCAGCTTCTTCATCTGGAGCCATTGATTTAAGTGAAGTGCAAGATTTTTCTATGAGTTCGAAAAAGTTATCATTATCCTCCCCCTCATCAGCGACGTCCAATACTTCAAGCATACAAGCTGCTTTAAGTTCCGCATTTCCATCAATGGCCAGTAAAGGTGGAAAACTAGATGATACATTAAATAAATTAATGAAGAAAAATAATTGCGTAAGTTTCTAGAATAATTATAGCAGAAAGTGTTATATTAACTAATAAATTATTTAATTTATTTTACCAGACCATTGAAGAGCCTGTAGTTGGCAAGGAAAAGAAGCGCAAAAAGTTGGATGAAATTGTTCTAGGTTTATCCGCTGCCAAGGAACAAAAAACCTTCCCAGATCCCTCATTGCCCTCTTCAAAGAAACCGCAGATACCACCCAGCGTTTCGGTAACACCAGCTAATATCCCAACATCATTGTCTTCACAACAACAAAATCAAAAACCTTTTACTATCACTGTTACGACAGTGCCTGGAAGTGAGTTTGAGTCTCTGAACTTTATTAATTTCTAAGTCAATGAAAATAAAAACCGCGGGAATTAAGAAAAAATAACCCCGCCATAAACTTTTATTTTTACTAATATGTCTTCTTATTTATTCTTATTTCGTTTTAATCATTTTTTAGAAGGTAAAAGTAGTACTTCATCTTCATCGGCTGGCCAATCTTCATCGACATCCTCGTCCTCATCAGCTAATACTGGACTTTCTGCTTTACAGAGTATGGCTGGTATGGGTGGTATTTCTGCCAAAGATAGTTTGAATGCTTTATTGGCACAGACAATGGCCACCGATCCGCAAACGTTCCTTAAGCAACAGCAAAAAATGATGCAATGTTTACCACCAGCCCAACGTAAACTTTATGAAAGCATGTTAGCTGATATGGAACAGGCTATGAAATCAAAGTAAGTAAAAATTATTTAGATACAATTTTTCCACTTATTTTAATTTAATTAAAATATTTGCGTTTATTGCCTTACAGCAAGTACGGCTCTCCTCATGAAACCAAGATAGATAAATGGTTAACTGATATTAATTCGCCCTTAACAATGGAATATTCGGGAGGACCATCAGGCAATACTGGTAGCAGTAGCAATACGGTTAGTTCAAACAACAGTCGGAGATCTAGTCGCCAACAGTCTTCTACTCCCACACAACAAACGTTAACTGCCTCCCAAATGTCATCATCAAAATCCTCAAACTCTTCGTCGCACAGTCAATCCCACCAACAGCAACAGCAATCCTCAATGTCAGCACCACAAGGCCTGACTGGAGATGAGCCAGTGCCGGTAATAAATAAACAAACTGGGAAGAGATTGACTGGAAATAAGGCGCCACAATTAAAAAGATTAATGCAGTGGTAAGTTAAAACAATAAAAGTACGTGAAGAAGTCAAAATATCCGATTTGCTTATTACTTATTTTAGGTTAACTGAAAATCCCAATTATGAGGTCGATCCAAAGTGGTTAGAGCAAATGCAAAATCCTATGTCTGCTCCTTCTCCCAAACCTATGGAAACGAGTTATTCTTCATCCAGTAAATCTCATTCTGGCCGACCTTCCTCTACATCGAGCAATGCCTCTTCGGGCAGCCATTCAAAT
Organism: Pollenia labialis; assembly: GCA_949318255.1. Classification (NCBI taxonomy): domain Eukaryota; kingdom Metazoa; phylum Arthropoda; class Insecta; order Diptera; family Polleniidae; genus Pollenia; species Pollenia labialis. Next base: position 90,419,976 of record OX439141.1, read on the forward strand.
TCCCAACAACAGTCCTCGTCACAATCTACTTCCTCTAACTCCAACTCATCAAAGAAATCTTCGAGACAAACTGCCATGGATCAGGCAAATGCTGCAATGCAATTTGGTTCTCTAGCTGGATTAAATCCTAATCTATTGGCCGGCTTACCCAATTTAGGAGGATTTGATCCTAAGAATCCCCTTTCAGCGTTCGATCCTAAGAACCCTTTGTTGTCAATGCCATTCGCCGGAATGCCTGGTATGGGCAATATACCCGGTTTGGGTAATCTCAACAATATGAACTTATTTGCCAGCTTGGCTGGCATGGGAGGTTTAGGCAATTTGGCTGGCATGGATACACAATCTTTAGCCGCTCTTATGGCTGCAGCTGGACCTGCTTTAAGTGGTTTAGGCGGTGTAACGGGTTCATCATCTAACAGCGGTTCGAATAGCAAAAACTCTTCCCAATCTAGTTCATCGAGCAAAAAGAGTAAGAACGACCAACAGGCTCAACAAAATGCTGCTGCTGCCGCAGCGGCTTTGGGAGCTTCATCTGGATCAGGCGTTAATAACTCATCTACGGGATCTAATTCAAAGAACTCTGCTGCTGCAGCAGCAGCTTCAGCTTCACAATTGGCGGCTGGTTTCCCCTTCTTATTTGCAAATCCTTCTTTACTGTACCCACCAATGGGTATGAGTGGTTTGAATCCTTATTCATTAGGTTCCACCGGCTTAGGATCGGCCTATGATCAATTGGCGCAACAGTATTTAATGAACGGAGCCTCGTCTGCAGGATCAACATCTACTACACAATCAAAATCCCATCAATCACAGTCGAAATCATCGAACTCCCGACTATCTGCTTCATCAGCCGCTGCCTCTTCTGCAGCCCAAGCAGCAAATCTAATGAATGCCATGGCAGCCAGCATGTCTAGCACAAGCGGTCAAGGCTCCAGCTCTTCACAATCTTCATCATTACGTGGTAGACAATCTTCTGCAAGTAGAGCTGCAGCACAAGCATCAGCTGAAATGGCTCAGTTGTCAAATTTATTAATGCCTCCTGCAGATGCTCAACTGTTGGAATCATTCTCAAGAATGGCAAATATGGATTTGGCTCAAGCCACAAGACTAATGAACTCTTTAGGTATGCCTCCCATAACAGGAGCATCAACTTCGTCTTCAAATACTATCAGCGAGAAGAGATCTTCATCTAGCTCATCAGCCTCAAATGCTGCTGCAGTTGCCGCTCAACAGGCCGCCAAGGAACAACAAAAACTAATGGAGCAATTGGCGAGAGGACAATTGCCTACCGATTTAGCAACATTGCAAGCCTTGTCTCAGGGCAAATTGCCAGCCTCGATGACGGGAGGCGCAAGCACATCCTTAAGTAATACCTCCTCTTCCAATACCTCCTCAAGTAAGAGTGCAAAAGCAGCAGCCGCGGCAGCTGCAGCCGCTGCTGCCGCCTTGCCACAAATACCAGGAATGCCAGCAGATTTTAGTCAAGCCTTTTTGGCTGAAATGGCTGCTCAAGCTATGGCTGCAGCTGGCACCTCCCTACCCTTAACAGGTCCTGGCTCCCTAGCCAGCTTAACAGGAAGTTTGGCTGGTCTTACCGGAGGCTCCTCAACTTCAACAAGCTCTTCATCATCCTCAGCCTCGAAGAGACAAAGAGACCAAGATGCTTTAGCCAAGGATGCCTTTCAAAAACAAATGGACTACTATACCAAACAATTGGGCCTGGGATCTGGCATTTCCCTTATTCCCACTTCGTCATCAGCTACCACTCCCTCCTCTTACTCGAGCATGTCATCTTCACAAGATGATCACCACAAGTTAAAGAGACAACGTACTGACACTTCATCATCTCTGAAAGATGATTTAAATACAGCAGCTGCTTTGGCGGCGGCAGGATTCCCGCTAAATTTGGGCGGAGGCATGACAAGTATAGAAAAGTCTATACGAGGATCATCATCCAACCAACAACCCGAGGCTGATAAGGTGACCCTTACACCTTTGAACTCGGCTGGCATAGCGGCTAATCTTCCCTCACAAACTACAATAACAATTGCACCTCCTATAAGCTCAGGAGCCAGTTCGAGTAGTGAACGTTCTGAACGCAGTGAATCTAGAATATCTTTGACCATTACTAATGCGGCAGAAGCTGCTAAGATGCCGCCACCATATGAGGAAGCCGATGAACTGATAATACAACCAATACTCAAGAAACCACCCGCACCAGCTCAAACGCAATCACAACAACAAAATCCATCCACATCCACCTCACAAACACCCACCTCGACTGCAAACACTACAACAGGAAGCACAGGCTCACACAGCGGTAGCATAGAAGACTTAGCTGCCACTGAGTCCAGCAATAATACTTCAGCATCTTCGACAAACGAAGAAACACGTAGATCCTCGGGTCGCCTAAAACGTCCACGTTCCGGTGCCGATCATTCCCTTATAAACGAACAGCCGCCAGAAAAACGACGAGAATTGAGATCGACCCGTCACACACGTCAATCATCTTCGGGTAGTGCCGACAATTCCTTAAATCTGTCCACTAGTAGTGAAAACGAAGAAAAACCAGAATGAGTTTTAAGGCGCTTAAGGCGCACATCTATAAATAAATAGTAGTAAATTTCAGTGAAAAGAGGCAGAAGGAGAAAATGAGTAAAAACTAAAAAAAGAAATTTGTTTAAAAGGCAATTTTCTGCAAATTAAATGTAAAAGCTGCTTTAAAAATTAAAGGGACATATAGAGAAAGTTAATTAACAGCTGCTTAGTAGCGTTAAAATGTGTTAAAAAGAAAAGAGAGACAGAAAGTTTATTTTATTAGAACGTAGACACACAAAACAAAACAAAATATTTAATAATAAACTGAGAGTAAATATCAGAGAAAGACTCTTTATAAAAGTAAACTTCGAAAGCAAGTAAAAAAAATATTAAAGAATAATAAAATATTCAAACGTGAGTTTTAGTTAAGTTCTTAAATTTAAGCTATAAAACAAACAAACAACCCCCCCCTCCCCCCATCTAGTTATAAATATTATAAAGTTTTAAAAAATTTTTATGCTAAACAAATAAAAAAATACATTTAAAAAAAAGAGAAAAACCAACAAAAAAAATCTTTTTTTAATTTTGTAATATAATAAATAAGATAAAAAAAATTCGTTTAATATTATTCTTAAATTTTTTAACGTTTTTATTTCAATTTTTTGTTTTTTTTATAGTTTTACTCATTTTACCCAACACACTATTTAGAAATTTATAATTATACAACAACAAAATTTTGAGAGAAGTTTTTAAATGTTTTATTCTATAAACTCTATAATTTAAAAGAGAATTTTATAAAAACTGTGATATTTTCTAATACAAAAAGATTTCTAAAATTCTGCTGCTGCTGTTGAAAATCAGTTTTTTTTTTAGAAATTCCTTGTTTTAGAAACTATATAACTAGTTCTTATAAAATTTTCCTTGCAAGCAATAAAATATTTATAAATTTATTTTAGGTCCTATTTGCTGAACTTAACTTAATTTTGAAATTTTACTAAATGCTGCTGTGATTTTCAATATTTTAAGTTATTGTAAGCAAATTGGCCTAAAACAAGATTTATATTTATTGTTGTTTTTATTCTAATATGTACTTTTTTTATAAAAAAAAAATGATATAAAAAATTATATATGTATTTATTCGATTATCACTTGTAAAATTATAATTATTATTATTGTAACTATTTTAAAATTAATAAGCAACCAATAACAACAACAAAATCTGTAATAAAACTCTAAAAAATACACATTATTTTCATATATATCAAATGAAATGATAAAAAAAAAATATTGGCATTTATTTTGTACATGAGTTGTTAAATCTGACAGGTTTTCAATGGAAATTTAGGTCACAGCTTAAAAGTAAGTTCTTACACGTTGTTACAATCGGTGTTGCAACGTGTAACCTGAAACACTTTCTCTTAAAATAATTTTGTAAAATGGCCGCTGGGGACAAATTACGGCATTATATCGAGCGAGCCCTTACAACAAAAATAGCTTAAGTGACATTATTTAAATTTTGGTTTATTTTTTTTTTTAATAAATCATTTGCGAAAAAATCATGGTCACATAAGGTACCGTTACGGTTTTATAGCAAAAACAATTTTAGCTTAAGCGACAACGTTCATACAAATTTTTTTATGAAATTAAATTTAAAAAAACCTCCTGTAAAATTGTATTTTTGTCGCTTAAGCTTTTTGTAGTAATTGCCTCGATATATGGATTGAAATAAAAATTAATTCAAATGAAAATTTCGATTGATGCCGTAATTTGGCCCCTGGATTTCTCCCTAAAGGCAGATGCTACTTTTTTATCTTCTAGACGTGCTCTTTGTTTTAATTCCCAGCAGGGATTCTTAAATTCTCCCTCGTGTCAAATACTACTTTTTTTCTTCCTGTTGTTGTGTTATGGCCAAAGAATTAAAGAAATCCAACAAGTAGTAAACAATGAATTTTCGAAAATATTTACTTAAAAATAGTAAAATTTCTAAACATCGAAATGAGTTAAAACTTTTCGTGAGTTTTTTTTCACTTCTCATTTTTGCTATTTGTATTTAAATTTAATTGTTAAAAGGGGAAAAACTCCCCGAATTTTTTTTAGTCATTAATTCTATCTAATTCTCTTACTATTCTCTATTTCAACTACACCAATTTTTTTGCCCTTTTAAAATTGATCAAATATTGATCGTTTTCTAATGTCAATTTCTAACTGAATGATGGTCTATATAAATTCGATTTCTATCTGAAATATCAGAGGCAGGAAGTTTAATTAACACAAAAACAAAATAATCAATAAGTTTTTTCTTTGAAATAAGACATTCAGCGATCAGTCTTAAAGCCAATTTATTCCTTAAGAACAACAAAAAATTTTAATCAAAGAGAAATTAAAACGTAAATTTTTTGGAATGAATCCAATTTAAACGACCTGCCACATTTTATATTCGGTTTGGTTTTCATTTTGTGTTTACATTCAAACGTTTTTAAATTTATTTGTTTTATAGTTAATTTCTTATGTTGATTTTTTAAAAGAACACGGCTGTTCATATTTAATTTTTTTTTTCTGGAATACCTGTTAATAGCAAAAATTGTTTTAAAGTTAAACGATTAAAACTCGACTATTATGTTCTTTTTTTTTGGCTCAAAATAATTTTACATAACAAGTTTTGATTCGAAACATGTCGAATATGGTTTTCAAAAAAAAAAAAAAATCCTATTACAAATTTTATTTTTTGTAGAAGAGAAAAAATGAAAGAATGGAGGCAAGTACATAATTTGTTGTTTAAAATACAAAATTTGCCAAAGAAAACTATGCGCAAAAGTCAAAGAAATCGAAAAAATAATTTTGTGAAAATTAAACTTGGCGTTTAAAAATGGCTATTATTCAATTTGTATTTTAATAAAAAAATAAACGAAATTGAATTCAGGAAACATTTTATCTTTCATGTTATTAAAAAATGTGAAAAATTAATTCATTCTTGAATGAATTTATTCAATACAAGAATGAATTCTTTTCAGTAAAAAAACTACTTTAAAAGCTTTTAAATTTTTATTAGAAAATTTTTGTTTTAAGAAAGGAAATCATAAAACTGTTGATTAAATTTTTCGAATAAAGTACATAATTTGCAGTTCTAATTGGTTATGCAAACTTAAATGTTGAATAAAACCCGGTAGTAGTTACAAACTTATTTTTAAAACTCTACAAAATTAAACAAGTAAATATTTCAGAAACCCGAAGTTTTTCAATTTTATAAAATGCAAAATGCCACAAGTCGAATTAAAATTTTAAAAAAATTTAGATTTCTAATGCTGCTGGAAAACTAAAAAAATTTAAATGTACCAGTTAATAGAATAAAAAATGTACTTCTCTTTTAAAAAATTATAATTTTTAATAAATTGTTAAAAAAAGCTGCTGTGAAAACCCGTGTTAAACCTTTTATTAAAAATTATTTTTTTTTATATTAAAATTAAACTATTTGATATTTAGTATAAAACTAAAAAATAAATAATTACATATAATAAAAAAACTTTATAAAGCGCTTATAAAATTAGAAAAACAAATAATCTCTATCATTAAAACCTAAAAAAAAACAAAAAAAAAATGCATGCTTATTAATAAAATATTCTCTAAATAATAAAATGTATCTTAATTTTTAATAAAAAAAACTACAAAAACCCCAATAAAACATTTCTCTATAAAAAAGCACAAACCATATTAATTTAAAAAAATAAAAAATATATATTTTCTTAAAAAAAAATTTTGTAAATATTTTAATAAAAAAAAATATATTATTTTTATCAATTGGACAATTAAAATATGGCTAATTTTATTATGTTAAATTTTTATTTATAAACTATTAATTAAGTAATAAAATAAAATTAAAAAAAAAACACACATTTTAATTTTCAAAAAATATATATTTTTTTTCAAACAGAAAACTTATCTCCGCTAACAGAAACCAACCACAAAAACTTATAGAATTTATCATAACAAAAAAAAAAAAAAAAAAAAAAAAACCACGAAATAGTAATTCAATACAAAAAATTCAAAATAAATAAAACCTGTTGCTTCATTATTAAAAAAAAATAAATAATTCAGAAAATTTATTATATAAATCTATAAAAATAAATATTTTTAAATCTACCAGCTAAAAAAAGCAACATAATTAACAAATAAACATTTCATGCTCTGTTACCAACCATATTTATACATTTAAAAATTTACATAAATATTGATGAAAGTTTTTTTTTTAATAAATAATAAAAACAATTATGTATGAAGAACATTTATTACATCTTTTTTTTTAAATAATTACTAATTAAATATAAGTATGATTTAATTATTAAAACAAACAACAACTATTACTACAACAAATGATATTGAATAATATATACAACAACAAAACAAAATTCTAAAAAAATAAAAAATGTATAAAAAATTGCTTGTTTTTATTTGAAAAGGAAGGGATAAATAAGCCGTCTCCTATGTAGGCTATTAAACGGCCTACACGTTCATGTAAAAAGGTGAACCTTCCAAATTCAGCCCCTTATCATTGCAGTGGTCTCTTCACGATACTTTGGGCCAGTGACCAGTATTAGAGCTTATTTACCCAATAGGCGTCCAACCAGGGATAAACAAACTTGCGACTCCGACTCCAAAACATTTTCGGCATAAACAATTTTAAGAGGGTCTGCTTTTAAAATTTTGAACTCGGAAAACAAGGACCAGTCTACTTAAGATAAGGGGCATTATTTGCGAAGCGGACTACCCAATAAAAAAAACATTTTGTTGGAAATTCTTTTATATTTGGCATAACTATAGTTCTAGTAGATAAGTGTGCGCAATATTTTTTCTATGTTTATTTGTTGGGTTACGGTTTGGTAAAGTGTTGCCGTTTTCAAAAAAGTGTTTCAAAATTATTTTTTCGAACCAAAAATTAATCAAACAAAAAAAATTTAAGTGATTCTTTATTTCGTCTGAAAATCAAAATGTTTCTAACTTTCAGGTCTGTTCTGAATATCACATGATTTCAAATCACAAGAGCTTTAAAAATCACACTTGTGATTTTGTGGTGTTCTGTAATAGCCTTTTCACACTTGTCAACATTTAACATTCATTTGCGAAGATGTTGGAATTTTCCCATAAGAAATACATAGGGCTAAAAATCAAAATTTTTCAACATTTTTACAGAATGTTACTATCTCACTTTGTTCCCTTTTACATTTTGCGATATTTTTAGTGTCTTCACTAGCTAAACTGACATTGGAAATGACATTTAAGTTCCATCACTAACAAAACTGACATTTATTGTCAACAAAAAATATTTTAACAAACAAAATGAACGGCGGTACATGTATTTTTTTTTAATTTAATTTTTTGTAATATATTTATAAAATATTTTTCCAATTTCAGGTTATCTTCAGAAAGATTTTCAATAGTTGCGCTTTTCTAACGGTATAGCTCTTCTAAAACGTGTCTTTTTTCGCATAACTTCTAACTTTTGTATAAGTACTGAAAACATTTTTCTTTCGACTCGGAAGTATTCCTTAAAGAAATCGTCATTATTATTTGGGATATCTCTTTCCCACAAATTTCCATAGCGATTCTTAAAAAAATATTTGTTTATATTAAAATAAAAGTTTTGATTACTCGTTTACATACAAACATCCATACGTTCCTTGAAATAGGCATGTGAGCATCTAGTAAGACGACCTCATTATCATCTTCATCTGCTATAGAATTTATTATTATCTCTATAAAGTGCGATAATAACTGGGTATGCTCTTGCCAACGTATATTTAATCCCATTACTAAATCTTTTTCAAAATTCATTGTAATTTTTAAAAGCGGCGTGGTGTTTGTTTATTTTGACAACTGATATAATGTTAAATGTTAAATGTTGCAAGTGTGAATGTCTGTTTCACAATTTCAACATATGCCATGCGTTCCTCCGAAATGTATGCAAGTGTAAAAAGGGTATAAATCACAGCGTTTTTTTGGTTTTCGGTGTGATTTTCTAATGTCGAAAGCACAACCAAACACAAAAGTTTGTTTATCAAAATTATAGCCCATTTTTAAGGCTTTTTATGTTATTTTCCGACAATTTATTTTTTATAAAATTAATTATTATTAAAAAACGTGGTGGACTAGTTATTTTTAATGCACTTCTACAATATGGGTATCAAATGAAAGGGCTTGCTAAGAATGTCTCGCAAAATAAAGTGGTCACTCTAAATCCAATATGGCGTACTACATAGTTATTTTTATTGCACTTTTACAAAATGGATATTAAATGAAAGGGCTTGCTAAGAATAACTCGAAAAATAAAGTGACATCACTCTAGATACAATATGGCTGACTTAATCCCCTATTACGGTTCACAACTCAACTCAGTTGAGTTGTAATAAAGGCAACTGGTTGTGATCAGTTGTAATTTTTGTTCAACGCAATATAGCAAAGTTGTAAACCATAATACAAAAATTAAGAAATTGCAACTGAACTGAGTTGAGTTGTGAACCGTAATGGGGCTTAAGTTTTTAATGCTTGCTGAGCATACGATACTATCGAATTTTTTTGCATACGATAGACACTGACGTATCGAATGAAAACTCGAGAAATGTAATTTCGAGTTACTCGATATCGAATGCTATTATTTCAAATTCTATAAATTTCATTCGATATCGAGAGTCATTTTGCTCGATATCGTATGCGGTGATTAAACCCCTGCACGAGTGTATCAGTAAGTATTGTTGAAACAGATACACCAGATATTTATCTGTTACTACTGATATAAATCAGAGAATGAGTGTAACTGATATTGTATGGTTTTGCTTTTGGCCTTTCACCACATCTTAAAAACAAAAACAGTTGCTTATGGTTTTGGATCAAGTATGTCATAACATTTTTTTGCCTACAAATATCTGTTGTCACCATAAGTAATTCTACAATATCTGTGGTTATCTGTTGTATATTAAATTATTGTTGGCAAGTTGATGAAAATAAGAGAGTTAAAAATTTGTATACGATCTCAATCAGGGCTGCCAGATGGTTTTGGTTAGAAATCGGCATATTTTCAAAAACAAATCAGAAATTAAATTTAAAAAATTCAGCAAATTAATATTACTATTTTAAACACAATAAAATATTGACAAAAATAAAAAAGCAAAACAATTAACCATTACCTAATGCTTTTAAAAAATTAATAAAAAATAAACTATTTATAAATAAATTTTAGGTTAGTAAAAAAACGCATTTTTGATTTGCTTTAATTCAATTTTTTGTTCTCTTTTGTTTGGTTTATATAACTTTAGTGTAGCTCAACTGCTTCTAATCGTTATCATCTGCTCTAAGGAAAAAGTCTATTAAATGCACCAAATAAATATTTTTCATTTAAACATAACGAAAAACTATAGGGTTAAGTAAAACTAATATTGAATTGGTGCCCTATGTTCTACTACATGAACTTTCTTTTAATTAATTCACAATCCTTGTGTATAATTATTATGAATAAAGGCAATAAAAAAACAAAAAAAAAAAAAGATTGAATCAATCTCAAAATGCTCTTGATTTAAGTATTATAAAGACGATTTAATCTAAATTCAGAATTAAGAATTTCTTAGATGGTTTAATCTTGATTCGTGCTTGAAATAATCCGAGAGTGAGATTAGATTGATTCTAACCCAAACGCTTACCCCACAGACTCAGAGAGAATATATAATTTCACTTACCCGGTACACATGTTTATTTCACTTTTGTTACTTAAGAATTCTCAATTATTTGATAACGGCAGCATGCCCAATAAGTTTACGTAGTTATTCTACTTTGTAAATTTAATGTATTAAATTAAATAGAATATGGGAATTATTGCATATTTTTTATTTAAACATGAAAATAATGTAAATTTTTCTTCTTGTGGTGTTGTTGTTATTTCTATGTAACAAACTTTTGCAAGCACATGTTTATGCACGCATATTGGTTTACGAAAGTTATCCCATTTTGGATTGTTTTAAGTATTATTCGCACTTAAATTTTCGAGTACGACTCGTACTAAAGTAGAAATAAGTTAAATTTAGAAAGTACCAGTTGTAAAACAAAAGACTAGAGACATGTTTTAACATTTTGCGAAAGTGATAGTGTACCAAATTGGCATTTAACTTTTCCATCGCAATAGAGAGTAGCACCCCTGTTCACCCAAACTGTCTTATGCTATTATCTCTGAGACCAGAGACAAATTACCGAATTCGATATCAATCGAAGTTACAATACAATTTAAATGAGAATTTCGATCGATATCGAATGCCGTTATTTGGCCCTAGAGAAAGGAATGTACCGTCTCTTCCGTCACCGCATTCTGACAGCTTCTACAGTTATCATAATCCAGGCCCACTGGTCGTTACCATGGAATGTCTAGCAGTATCGTTCGACTTAAACGTTCGACTTTCGAAAAAGTACCGAATTCGTATTTGCACCTTTTAGATTAGCTTCGAATGTGATAAAAACATTATTTGCATGTTTATTGGTTAATATTGGATAGATGGGGTGACAAAAAAAGTTCCAAAATACATATAGGTTTTCCTGAGTTGAGTTTCGAGTTTTTCTTTAAACGGACTTTTTCATTTCCCGGGAAAACGGGATTTATTTTTAAATTTCCCGGGAATGCCCGCTCAATACAAATCGATGCAAAATATTATTTAATCTAATTTATTTGAACAAATAACATTTCCTGAGATCAATTAATTAAATTTATAAATGCATTCAACTTTTTTATTTTTGTGGCAAAATGATCTTTTTGCCCAAAAGTACACATAGGCAAAATTCATTTATTTTGTAGGATTTTTGTGAAAGTTATAGAAAAATTATTTTTTGGTTATTTTTTTTAATGTGCAATAACATTTGGAATAATAAAAACTTCCGATATGTGACATTAGGAGGGTTTAGAAATAAAAACTTAAAAAAGTATAAGCGCAGAGAACTGATGATTATATTAAATTCGGACTAAATTTCCAAAAGACACCTTTAAAGTTTTAAATTGTTCTCCTACTAAACGAATAGACTCAAGCACTTTTTGCTACATAATTAATTCAAAGCCAACAGCATTTATATTAAACCAACAAAGTTAAATTATTTAAACAAATGATTACAAAATATTTCTTTTAAAACAGATTTTAGTTTAGAATAAGTATTTACAGAATTTTGCGGACCTCAGGGAATTGAAGGATTACATATACATATATTTATAGAATCGTTTGAAAGCCTATTTCTTACTTTTATTAAGAAGGTTTCAATGAGAAAATAGGTTTTCTTTCTACATATGTTTGCCTTTTTAGTCAAAGGAACATTTTATAATCTCTAGACACGTTTACTTTTCTAAGCACTTCCTTCAAAACTTGTAGTTCCTTTAAAAAAAAATTATTTTCTTCGAATCGAATAAGGGTTTTCTCTATTAATATATTTTGTCATTATCTCTTACAGAATATTATCCGAAAAATTTTTTATGCAGCTGCATTTGAAGCAAGTCGGATCAACTTTTTTCTTATTTATAAAATAAATCTGGGTCTTAAAACAAATTAAAAGTTCTGTAAACATTCAACATTGCCTTACTTATCGGATATGAAGGGACATCTCTTTGGCGTTTGGCAAAACTCAATCTCATTTTCGGATAATTGCAAATACGAATTCTTACCGTATTATGGACACCGCTTCGGCTTGATAAAAGTACAGATGGATTGATTTGTTTTTTTCAGTGTATAAACATAAAATTCAACCAAGGCGAATTGTTAGTGTTTACGGCTCGAAATGTCAGCCATTCTTAGAAAAACAATAACATATCAAAACAAATAGGCTCGAACGGTCAAAATCAGAAGACGTTTCGACAACACCTGTAGTTGATTCGCCTTGAAATCAACATGCAATGTCCTAAGTGGATTAGAAATTGTGAGTGAATTTTTTGGTACTTTTTTGCTTTTTAACTGGTATTTTTTGAATTTCTGTTAGTATTGGACATAAACATAAAATTAAACATCCAAGGTCCAGAGTGAATGAGAATCTGCTCTTTATTAACTGGTACTTTTTTAAATTTTCGTTAATATGCACCTATAAGCATAAAATTAAACATGCAATGTCCTGAGCGGATTAGAATAACTGGTTGGCACTTTTTTGTTTTACAACTGGTCGTCTTAAATCTAGAAACATAAACTTTGGCATATAAATATGTACATACAGTTAAACCTCCGTCATGCGGCTCTTTTTATTTGTTCCCTCTATTATCCGTGCTTTAGAGTTACACCTCTATTAACCGTGCTTTATACCTATTATCCGTGCAGCATTCATATGTTTTTTATTATGAACATATATCTTCTTAAAACATATTTAAAATTTAAATTAATGGTTTATAAATAATGCTCTTATGTACTGTTAACAAACGAAACAATCAATCGCCTGTCATTTGGAAACAGAACATTAATGTTTTGATTAAACATCTTTGCGTAAGGTAAATTCTTCTCAAAAACGGTAATTTTGTAAGGACCGTAAGGTAATGAAAAAATAAAAGTTAACATCACTGCCACCAGCTAGCCTCCCGGGGTACTCTGCCATATTAATAAATATTTTTGCGCATAATATACGCATAATATATCGCACTCGTTCAACAATACTGTATTAACTCAAAATTTTTATTTTTTCACTTTTTGGAAAAAATGGATACGTAATATTCATATCTACCCACTGTAAAAATATTGTGCAATTTTGTCCACTTTTTTGTAATGAAACGGCTGCTTTTAAAATTCTTTTTCATATGCCTGTAATGTTAAATTGAAAATTGTTTTGCTTCTACTGAAAATTTTTAAATTTTGAGTTAATACAGTATTGTTGAACGGGTGCGATATGTATTATTATTATTTTTTTAATAAAGCACAAGTTAGAATGCTATATTCGGCTGTGCCGAATCTTCGATAAAACCTCCATCGACAGTTTGAATATTTTAGGAGTGGGATCTACAGTGGCCAAAAAAACTATTCGACAGAGACAAAAAGTTTATAAAATCATTAATGAAAAACGATTGGCTGTTTTATTTAACAAAAAAACTTATTAAAGGTTTTATTGGGTAACAAAAATGTGTATTTCATACAAAAAATGAGATCTCGAAGTAAAATTACAAAAACTACATCACTTAAAACATAAATGGAAAAACTAAAACAAAAAAAGTATTCGACTTTGAAATAAATTTTTTTTAATAAAAGAACTTTTTTTAATAAAAACTTTGTTTTAGTTTCAGTATCGTATGGCTCTTTCATTGCGACGTATAACTTCTTTAAAACGATCTGGCATAGATTGAACCAAGGTGTTTGTATACTGTGGGTCAATTTTTGCCCCATTCCTCCTGCAGGATGATAGACAAGTTTATTAGAATTTTTAACAATTTATCAGGCAATTTAATATCTAGTTATTTCAGTCAATACTGAACGAATCGGATTTATTTTTTTCAGTGTTATAAAGCATTAATTTGAGTTTCTCAATACTGAAAAAATAATATGCCCAGAACACCTTTCTTGTGATTTCAAATCACTTTCATAAAATGCGATTTTCAGAACAGGCCTGATATATACAAATAACACAAAACGATAACTTATTTGCTACCATGTCAGCATTAATCAAACATTAAAAAAAATATCCAGTAAATTTTACTTAAAAAAATTTATTTCACCATATAACTAAATTGTGTTGATTTTTTTTGTTCATCAATAAAAAGTTAATTATTAAATACTATACATACTTGTATTGTATACATATTCATAATATTTGTGTGAATGTTGTGAATGTGTGTGTTTAACATTTTTTAATTATTTGTTAATTTTTATTTTTGCGTTATAAAATAATTGAAATTGGTTTTGGGCAAAAACATAAAGATATTTCAAATATAATGAAAAAAGTTTAATAATATGTATAAAATTTTTTGCGTTTATCTTGTTTTTTATAACAATAATTGTTGAGGCCATAAATTGAGGCGGTTTATCTTAAATTTTAAAAATAAATATGTATGTATTTGCTTTATATATATGAAAATTGCCAAGGCTAATTCATAACAGGTAAGTGCAGCTCTACAACTACAAAAAGCCCCATGTATTTTGTTTTTGCAATATAATTGATAGCTGTCAAAATTTTTTTATTGCAAATTAAAATTATCACTTTTTTATAAAAGAAATTAATAAATTCACTTCAATCATTCGCAGTTTTGAAATTTTTTTATTATAAAAATAATATTTTTAGCACTTTTCAATCAACTTCTTCTCAAAACAAAATTATATTTTGATGTTTCTCAATATTTTTTAATTCGCCGTGGATACAGCTGATAAACGGCTGACGAGATGAGTAAACCTTTTTCAATTCGCCTTGAAAACTGCCTTAACTAATGCGCGGTTTCCACAATACAAGTGATTGAACGTGTAAAATAATTTATGTATATGAAAAGCACTCAAAAAATCTAGGCGAATTTAAAAAGGTAAACTAAACTCGTCAGCCGTTCATCAGCTGTCTCCACGGCGAATTCGAAAAAAATAGGGAAACGTCAAAATATAATTTTGTTTATGTTTTGCGCCAAAAATAACCGAAAAAATTTCTGAGAAAAATTGCGAATAATTAAAGTGAATTTAATAATTTCTTATATAACCCAAAAAAAATTTTATTTTGGTTTTCAATTAATTTTTGCCTTGTCAGCATTTTTGACAGCCGCCTATTAAATTGCAAAAAAAATACATTGGGCTTTTTGTAGTTGTAGAGTTGCACTTAACTTTTTAAATTCGACTTGAAAAAAACTGAGTACCTATCAAGGCGAATTAATTTTTCAGGTGGTGTTGAAAGTACAGCTGTGCTACTTTTTTTCTTAAGGGCAAAATACACTTGTCAAATGCTTGTCCAGCCGGTGAATTCAACGTGTATGTGTGTTGGACGTAATATTCGCCGTTATATCTAAATTTTTTGATTTTTCATCAAGCGTTGTCGGTGTCACACATACAAACACATTTGCACTAATACTACCTACCATAATGCTTGATGAGTACTTTGATCAGTGTATTTGGGCCTTTACTTAAGTACTCATCAAACATTGTGGTAGTATTAGTGAAAATGTGTTTGTATGTGTGACACCGACAACGCTTGATGAAAAATCAAAAAAATTAAGATATAACGGTGAATATTTCGTCCAGCACACATACACGTTGAATTCACCGGCTGGACAAGCATTTGACAAGTGTATTTGGCCCTTTAGAGAGAGGAATGTCAAAAGTTGCTTGAGTTTTTGACATATCGGCCAACAAAAGCAACAAATAAAATACATTGCTGTGTTTTGGTGAATCACTTGTATTGTGGAAACCGCACATAAATAAAAAAATATTTCATACTTGAAGAAAACTCTTGCATCAACTTATTATAATAGTAAAAATGTAGTAACTATAACAAAAATAAAACTAATCATTCTGTGCTACTCAGATTTCGCTTCATATTCTTTATGATGGCCATAGAAATAGAGCATTTTTATATATATTGCAAAAACATGGAACGATCACAGGCTTCATCTAACCACTCTTGATAAAGTTTTTTTTCTTCTGGCGTCGGCTCTCTAACGAGTTCATCAAAATCATCATCAAACTGTTCTGGAGAATTATTATCATCATCTCTTTGATCCGTTTCCAATAGGGGTTCTCCTATTATAAGTCTTATATTGTTGGGTAAATTTTCGGCATCTTTTATTTGATGATATATAGCTTCAGCTATTTCGAGAGTACGCTTTAAATTAATATTACCCGATAGTTCGTTGACATGTTTTAGAATTTCCGTAAATTCATATTGACTTTCTATAATGATGTCGGTTTGTTGGTCTAAGATTGCCACCGATATAAGAATGTGGAAGTTGGGACAAGGTAATTTGGTCCATAGACATTCCCACAGTTTTAATATGTCATTATTTAAAAATTCACGCTTATACCAGACTAACAGCCAACGGAAACAGAAGTACATATTATCTGAATCATGAGTAATCATGTATTTGAATAGCCTTGGATTAGCGAATTCTAAAAGATGGCGTAATTGATTGAATTGTGATTTCATGCCTGCCTGATCGATATCAAAATTGGCGAATACCATGTCCATAAAACCGACGAAACACCAAAAGGCATCAACTTCATTTTCCTGAAAAAAATAAATAAAATGTCGGATTAGTTTAAAAGAATTTTACTAATCAGATATTAATTAACTTTGGAATTTTTGAAATTAAAATTTCCTTGTTATTTTGATATTTTGTAATTTTTTAGACTTTTCACTTTAATCATGGATTTTCTTTTAAATAATCTAAATAATAATGAACATAAGTAAGTTTGAAATTGGTCGTTAGTGTATTAACTTAAAATTTGTATTGTTTTCTTAAAGCAACAAATCGACGTTATTTTCATTTCTACCCGCTGTAAAAATGTCATGCTATCTTATCTACTTTTTTATAATGAAACGGTTGGTTTAAAAATTCTTTTTCATATGGCTTTAAGGCAAAATTAAAATTATTTTGCTTCTATCGAAAATTTTTAAATTTTGAGTTACTACAGTATGTATTTTTGAACAAATGCGATATGAACGTTTAGTAAATTTCTGTTTTTAACTATAATATACAGCCATGTTCTGGAAATCGAAATTGTGTGAAATTGAAGTCTATGGAGATTTCTAGTCTAATTGTTTTAAAAATGAGCGTAGTTTTTTCCTGACTTGAAAAGTAGTTCTGATGTAGATACGCAGTACGCATAGTATGAAGTATATAAAACAGATTATTTTAATGAACTTTAAACAGTGGATCATTTTCACAGTTGGTTCTGTTTAAATTTCACTCGAATTCGATTCCCGAACATGGCTGATTAACAATTTTTGTAACTGCCCGTAAATACCAGATATAAATATTGCGAAATATATTGCAGTAAATGTCAAAATTATGTTTTCTTTAATGTAGACTGCACTTTTTTGTACATATTTATTACCGACAATTTATGTTGCAATAATTGTTAGTCAATTTTCGTTGACAATTATTGCGAACATAAAACGTAAAATTTGGTTGTCAATTGAAAAAAGAAGCAACAAGAAAAGACAGAAGAAATTTGTGTGGGAAATAAATCAAATTTGTTAAATGGTATCAAATTATAATTTTTTTTAAATATAAACACTAAAATAAAATTGCAAAAATTATTTTTGTTAATATAATTTTTTCCTCTTCGATCTTTATTATTTAAATTTATATTAATTTGTTTAAGCTTGTGTTATTTTTTATATAAAAGTATTAATTTAATTTTAACAAAAAAAAAGTTAACAAATTGAATCTGGGAATTTATTTCTTATGGTGAGTAACATTTATTATATACATTTTTATATTAATGTGTATTCCAAGTCAAATTACAATTTTAAAAGCTTTTATACTTTATTAGTCTTATTCCTTTAATATTTTCTAGCAATATTTTCTATGCACTATCAGAATTTTCGTTTGTATATTTCTGTTACGAGGCTTACTTTAGCTATGCTTTGGCTGGCAATGAAGTAAATTGTACAGAAAATTTATATGTACAATTATTAGATACCAGCAGAATGTTATGCATTTTCTGCCCCGCTACGGCCTTCGTCAGCATTCTTTGTATCTTATAACTGGATAGTATCTATTGTAAATTTTATGCATTTAACTAAATTATTTTTAAGAAATAGAATCTGGGAATTTTTTCCTCATGGTGAGTAACATTTATTTTATAAATTTTTTTGTTAATTCGAATGTGTATTTTAAGTCAAATTACAATTTTAAAAGCCTTTATACTTTAATAGTCTTTGTTCGGGGTCGAACTATAATTTTGTAAATAAAAGGTTTTTTAATTTAAATATTAAGTTTTATTTAATTTTAACTTCACAAGTTATTTGGATTTGTGATTTTTTCAAAATATATGCCGGAAGCAGCGGAGAAAACATAAAAAAATTCTATCGTATAGATTTTGAGAAATCTTCATGTAAACATTCTTTTCGTTTTTCTCCACTCCGACTTTTTGGCATATACGCCAAACCAACAATGAGATAACAAGTTGTCAAATTTACATTAAGTATGGCAACTGTCAACCAACAGCTTGTTATTTCTGCTGCCATATTATTAACATACACTATGCGACAGTCAAAATCGGGATGGGATGAAACCAACGGGAAATGTTATATCGGTTAAAAAAGAAGTTATACGTGTCCCGGCGTATCGCTGGGTCACCTCTAGGAATCGAGATATATCGATTTGAAAAATGGGCTAAAAAACATCAAAATTTTTATAAAAACCTAAATTTTATGGCGTCCTATGGATATAGATTATATACCAAAATATCGGAAATTTTTTAGTAGAACATATTTAAAAAAAAAACTCGGAAAATCGGTTCAGATACAAAAAAGTTATGACCAAAATTAAATTTTTTTTTAAATACCCACTTTCGGTAACCATACATCTCCCCGAGTCCAAGCTCAAGTAAAAGTTAAATTTCTTCTTAAACACGTCGATATATAAATCTGTCAAATCGGTTAAAAAATGGCTGAGTTATAACCGAAATACTGAATCCCCAAAAATTAATTTCGGTATTTTGGTATATAAGTCATATCCATAGGACGTATGGCAGCCCTAAAATTTAGGTTTTTATAAAAATGTTGATGTTTTTTAGCCCATTTTTCAAACCGATATATCTCGATTCATAGACGTGACCCAGCGAAACGCCGGGACACGTATAACTTCTTTTTTACCGATATAACTTTCCCCGGTAGTTTGAACCCTTCCCGATCACTGACCCCTAACATTTGTCGCACAGTGCATATTGGGAACAACAAACTTGTAGTTGCTGCTAATACTTTTTAAATTTGAGAGGGCGATAAAAATAAAGCTTCAACCATAATGTGCTTTAGTTGGCTTAAGCAATTTTGCGAATACATGTAAATCATATTAGTCAAACTGTATTGAACACATGGAAACTTTTAGTTAAGATTGTGAAACTGCCATTTGCTTAAGCAAAGTGCGAAACTGATCACACATTCTGTTCGAAATTAAACGTTTCTTGATTTTGTTTTTAAAATACATTTGAGAGACATTTTGTTAATTATACGCACACCACAATAGTGGAGGGCATTAAGCATTTGTGCTAATGTGTGTAACACCTTAAAATATGGGTTCTGGACCCACCTTTAAGTATACCGATCGAATGAGAATCACTTTATGAGTCGATCTAACGATGTCCGTCCGGCTGGCTGTCATGTAACCTTGTGCACAAAGTACAGATCACAATTTTGGAGATAACTTGATAAAATTTGGCTTATGGGTTCTTATTCGCACAGACCAAAACTTTTGAAAATGGACCGGATCGTAGGACCACGAGGGAAGATAGGGGCAATTTCTGCCTCTCACATACTATCAAACCGATTTTAATGAAATTTAAAACATGGATTTATATGGACACTAGGGAATGGAAAATCGATTTCGATTCCAATCGATTTTGTGGTAAAAAAATCGATTTTTTGCAATCGAATTTACGTATGCGATTTTATAATGAAATCGATTATTGGGCTTTTAAAATCGATTTTTTTATTTTTATCAAAATGTTGGCAATTTTGAATTTTAATCTTAATTAAATGGATAAATTACGGGCATGCACAATTAAACTTGAGATTTTTTTGTGCGTACTTACGTGTGTAGGTGGTATGTTTATGCAGTTTTCTTAGTTTTAAGTTGTAGTTTTACATATTTACTAATTAGTACCCTCTGTATACATTCAACTTTAATATAGGGTCTCCTGTTCTTCAGAAATTAAAGTTATCAATGGAAAGTGAACAAAACAGTATACCTCACCGAAACATACACTGAAAGGCAGCTTTGTGAAAATCAACATATTATAAAAACACAACAGGTGAATTAAACCATGGCATTCCTGTGAAAATACGCTAATATTTAACTAGACCATTGTGTAAGCGATATTTAAATCTAGTTATAAGCAGAGTGAAAAACAGAAAGTATGTAATTTATCCTAGATTTGTTTTCTAAATCTAACTTAATAGTAACTTAGCAAAGAAACATTCGCCACCGATCAGGAACTATTGCCATAATACTTTGAAATATGTACTATCCATACATTCAGGCTTGTCACAGAAATCAATTCCCATCAAAAGTGATTTCGTTTTATGTGAAGCAAGATACGAAATCACTTTCGATCGGAATTGATTTATGTGACAGGTCTGATCGACTACACAAGAACACAATTTTAATGTGAAATGTACATATATATCGTACTTGATCCTCTAAAGGCCGTCTCAAAGTTTACACATTTTAACTTGTTGCAGGTAAATTATAAACAGTGGTCATATTTACCCTCTGTAGAAATCTTAGTTCAATTTTTCCAGTAGTTTGCCAAGAAAATTCCTTTGTGATATAAGGAATTAGTTTGCAAATAAATCTTAAACGATTTTGAAAACGATTTTGAAATTCGAATAATCGATTTCAAAAACTGAAATAAAAAAAGTCGATCGAAAAATCGAAAATCGATTTTGGAATCCATTTACCATTCCCTAATGGACACATAAGCATGATTCTCCATGGGTTCCGAATAGGGTGCACTCTCGTAAATGTGTTTTAAAATACTGTGATGTAGGGTATCATATAGTCGGGCTTGACCGATTGCACTTTCTTACTTGTTTTTGATTATTTTAGCGGATTTTCAAATTTAGTTAAATCTCAAAGAAAATAGTACCTATAACTGAAAATCAATTTTTATATAAAAATACACGTGATCACAGATTTTCGTAATTTTTGCTCCATTTCTTTTAGTTTTCAAGAAAAACTCATTTAAAGATTTTCATACAAAAATCCTAAGAAAATCAATTTTTATAAGGAAATGCAATTGATCATAGATTTTCGTTATTTTTTTTCTAGCTCTTTTGTTTTCAAAAAAAAAACCATTCAATTAAAATTGCTTTCGTACAAAACATGAAAATTAGACTTAAAAACTTTTTTCTTATTGCCAAAGATATTTTAACGTTTGCAATTTTAAAAGTTCAAAAAAAGAACATTAATGTTAAAAAAAATTAACTCCGCACTTACCAGTATTGCTAGAATTGGCGCCAACAGATCCGACATGCCCTGCACATATCCCAAATCAAAATTATACATAACATATGTCATCAATATACCCTGCAAAGTCAATAAATTTGGGTTATCTTCACCGGCGAAATATTCCAACGAGCGATCTGTTCTCTTAACATCCTTTTCAATTTGACACTTTCGATCGCGATAGCCAGAAAAGTTCGCCTCTTGTATTGTGGTCATCGACAACCATTGAGCCTTCATATGATAATATTCAATGGATTTTTGTTTTCTTCTAGCAATGCGTTCGACCTCTGTATCATTCCACTGATAGAAGTTAAGCAAATATTTCCAAACTTCGGGGCGGAGTTTGGGGTCAATGCCACCTCTAAAAATGATTTCCAAAATGCGACAAGGATCAGAAATACGACCATCAGGAGTCTGAAACTCTAACCATTGATTCTCGTTAAGAGGAAAACCTCTAAGCACAGGCTTGCGTTCGGGTAAAGGTGGTATAATTTTCTCATCGATTTCTTTGACATTTTCCAACTCGCTGGAATCCATTTCTGGCGATTTGTCCAGACTGCTTGCACGACTGCGGGAGTCAGAGGTATTTGTGCTGCCACTTATAGCCACAAGTTGATAGTTGTCCGATTGTGGTGATGACTTCTGCCGATCTTTGGCTTCTAAACTGCCGGGCCTCGCTTTTTGAGGAACTTTATGGGCCATATAATCGGGTATACTAGCAAGGAGACCTACAAATTTGTTAGGCAACCAGCCTTCGTTGCCCAAAGGACTGGCTTTAATTTCTCCTATATCTAACTCAGCAAATGTTTTCTTAAGCTTCTGGTTTTCGGTGGTTAAGACAACATACTCCTCCCCTGCACGAGCTGATGGGGCCATAGCAATAACATGTAATTTCTTTAGACTGCTCAAGAACAATTCAGCATTTCCATTATGAAAAAAGAATTCAGTGTGTAAAGTTCCATCTAATTTACGTATAAATTGTATGGTCTGTTGACGTTGCTTCACCTTAATACCCGCTAAGTCTTCTAAAACAGTTCGTATTAAACGGACTCTGATAGAACCGGTAGATGTTTCCATAGGCTTTGTATTAAAAACCTTACACTCAGAAATAGTGCGATTGCGTTGAGATATGGTATCAACTAGAGCCCAATCGCCTTGATCTTGACTATCGTCAGCAACTAAAATATTTTCATTTGGTTTCCACTCAATGTACAAACGTTTAGAGGGACCATATTCGACCAGAGACAAAGAGCCGCTGGTGTTCAAGTCCGCTATATGCTCGGCACTTGCCTTTTTCAACAAAACACCATCATGTGTGCAAAGGACCTAGAAAGTAAATGGAAAATCAATTTTCAATAGCTCATACATATAAATTTGTTTAATATAAAAAGCCTTACATTTCCTATACCCTGAGGTTCTTCTGTCGTGCTATTAGCAGGCGTTAACGATGCTTGACTAGGAGTATGAGGTGATTCACCTTCAGTACTGCTGTCAACACCACTGCAACTTAGAATATTAAATTGCATTTGTTCACTGCTATTGCTGCGTTCATATCTCACTGAATTTATCATTTTTTTTGGTAATTTAAAGCTGAAATGCAGTCTTTTAAAATGTATAAAAACCACAAAAAATAATTATATTTTCGAAAGATAAAAAAGTTGCAAAAAATTTTCTTTATTTCGTCGTTGTTATTTTTTTTGGTGATCAGCTGTTTAAAGAAGCAAAAAATCAACAAAGAAAAGTCCTGTTTATACAGTACTTTGCCCAAAGATGCCAGAGTTATATAATGGACACCCGGCGTCTGCTTTTACGTTCCCCTTCTTTATTTATTTTAAATTATTTATTATTATTTGTCTATGGATTTTCCTTACAACCATCTTATAAATTAAAACTTACATTTGATTACATAACATTAATTTTACTATCGATTAAGAAAAGCAATTATTAATCTACTAATTGACTTTGGATCCAATAAAATATCAATAATTCTTCTAGGCTCAGAACAGACGGTAAAACGCAAATGCAACGAAACCCTTTAGAAATTATTGTTTTTAAACCAGTTTCAATCGTTTTCCACACACCCTGGAACCTAAATTGTACCAGAATATAATGAAATTATCACAATCATTTTGATTTTCTTTGAGAACAAAGAATCATGAGTTTCCTTCACGTCGTTTTCAATTCAACTGATTTCCACTTCAGTTAAAACCGGTCTCAAAATGGTCGCGTCATGTGTGGTCCGTCAAAGGAGTCTATGGCATAAGCTCAAATGAAACTCGAATATAACTATATATAGAAGTTGCAGTTTCGTTTCACCGTCTGTTGTGGGGCTAAGTGAATCAGCATCACCATAATTATCTCTAAAGAATTTGACGGATAACGGTATGAAATTTCGGTATGATCGTTGAGGAATATTAAATGAGATCTCATTAATTTAAAATTCAGCGCAGATATCACCATTAATAATGTTCAAAATACACGCCACATTCATCATAGTTCAACGACTTTTAAAAGTAGGAAGCTTTATCAGAGCCTGTCGAGCTGTGTATGAAGGCAAGGATAGTTGGTTGAAATGTAATCCTAGCAGACAGAAGAGCATGAATTGTTTTTGTACCGATTCGATGAAATTATAATACGGATATAATTTTTTTTTAATATACGGGACATCAAACTCTTTTGCCCAGCGTTTTCCTCTAGCTTTATTATTATTGTAAGTTAAGAAATTTTTACGTCGTCAGCATCTATTAGATAGCTTTGGAGATGCTGATATTTCCCCCTATCTCGTGATCCTATTTTTAACCATCATAACAAAATTGCATAATTTTTTCTATTTTATATATATAGATTTAGATAAGTTTTTAGTTAAATGACAAATTCAATTTATTTTTCATGTTAAAGCGTACTTTACACTATCACACATAGAATACTTTTTATTTTTACGTCGTTTTTTTCAACTGCCAACCAAGGGGATACACAGGTTTTCTTTTAAGCAAAGTATTAAAGAAGGGCAACTTTTAACGTGCGTTGAGTTATTCAAACCTATCAGTTCGTTTTATGCTGGTTCAAACAGGTCAGATTTAGCTAAACAGGGTTTCTTTAATTTTCTTTTGAAATCACGTGTATATTTATACACAATCAGTTTGTGTCGTAAATTTTCTTCTTTTTTACCTTAAACTAACTTATTGCGAATACAAAAGGAAAAAAAACTGAATGTTAAGGTCAAGTCTGTGCCCCATTATATTCTCTTTTTTCTCCTACCAAAAAAACTCAAGACTTGGCGAATCAAACGTGATTTGTGTGGATCTGCACTTCTTGATTTTTTTAAATTAGTTTTGACAAAATAAAACAAACAAAAAAACTAAATATAAATAAATAAAATTGTCTCAGTCTTGATAAAATATCCGTCATTAAAGCGTTCATTGTATGCCACTCCTTCGTTGTTAAAGGCCGTGATTTAGTATCCTATTCAGTCGTACGATTTGTCAAAAAATTATGCGTGCTCATAAAGTGTGATCGTAAAATGAAATTGAGTGACAGAATTGTTTGATAATGATAGATTCTATGCGATCAGAGTTGAATTTTCTTGTAAATGAGCTGAGTCATATTATTTTTTATATTCATAGTGTGGCATTGACAACAGATTATGCAGACATTTTGTTGTGTCGGATAGAATACTGTCGATTTTCGGTAAATGAATCGTACGTACAAAGGATTTTATGTGACTATCTTTTACGTATTTCATAAAACGGCTCATACACTTTCAATATAATTGTTAAATTTTTCGTATTGTACAATTATATCGCCAATGTGTATGTGATATTCAAAGCTGGCACAGTATATTTGCATGCATTAAAAGCCTTTTGATTTTTATTCCACAACGAAGAGTGAATCATATTTGTTTCTGTTTCACTAAAGTTCACCGCAAACATTTCTGCAATAAAAATACTCAGCCAAGAACTTTCACTTTTCGTTGTCAATTGGTGTTTTCATTACCTGTATTTGTGTTCGAGAATGAAATTTAGTTGAATGCAGTAAAATTTAGTGAAAACTTTTGTTCACTCGAACACACCTATTATTTCAACATTATTTTCAAACTTTTGGCAGCACTGAAATTAAAAAAAATCTGGCGGCATTAGTCAATGTTTTGTTTTTAAGAAACGTCATAAACAACTGGTCGCACGTGCATTGTTCCTCATAATTTTCAAAAGTTTTTTAAAAATCGCTATAATTTTAATATATAAAACAAATAAAGATGAGTGATAGTGAAGGAGAGAAGCCACCTAAAAATACTAATGAGCCGGTAGAAAATGCATGGGACATGAAAATACCGACTTTCAGACCCGACGACAATCCCAATGGTTTGATTGAAGAGTCTTCATTTGCAACGTTATTTCCAAAGTATCGTGAGAAATATCTGAACGAAGTATGGCCCTTGGTGCAACAGGCAGTGGCAGAACATAATTTAAAGGCCGAATTAGATTTAATTGAAGGCAGTATGGTAGTAAAAACCACACGTAAAACTTGGGATCCCTACATTATCATCAAAGCTAGAGATATGATTAAACTAATGGCTCGTAGTGTACCATTTGAACAGGCTAAGCGAGTGCTGCAAGATGAAATTGGTTGTGATATTATTAAAATTGGTAATCTAGTAAAGAAAAAGGAAAAATTCGTTAAAAGACGCCAGAGACTTATTGGACCCAATGGGGCCACATTAAAGTCCATAGAATTGTTGACAGATTGTTATGTATTGGTGCAGGGTAATACTGTAGCAGCACTGGGTCCTTATAAAGGATTGCAACAAGTTCGTGAGATAGTTATAGATACCATGGAAAATGTTCATCCAATTTACAATATTAAGGCTTTAATGATCAAAAGAGAGTTAATGAAAGATCCCAAATTGGCAAATGAGGACTGGTCTCGTTTCTTGCCCAAGTTTAAGAACAAAAACATTAGCAAACGCAAACAACCTAAAGTTAAGAAACTCAAGAAAGAATACACACCATTCCCGCCACCTCAACCGGAAAGTAAAATTGATAAACAATTGGCTTCTGGTGAATATTTCCTTAATAAGGAACAAAAACAACAGCGTAAGCAACAGGAACGAGAATCAAAACAAGCCGAAGCCAATAAGAAACAACAGGAGAGACGCCAAAAAGATTTCATACCACCCAGTGAAGATCAACCATCAACTTCGAAAAAACGACATGCTGGTAGCGATAGTAAGATGGATGTTAAGGCTCTGAAAGCTAAATTGACAAAAGCTAACAAGAAAATGAAATCGTAGATACCTATGTAGTTAATAGATAAAAAAATTTTCTAGTTTTTAAGAAGTGTTTTATCTTAAGTAAGATTTTTTTAAAAGGATTTTATTAAATTGAATAAAAAAAACTAAAAAATAGTAATATAAAAATTAATTATGTCTTAAAAATTTTCGAAGATACACGTACATATCGTCACATAAAATAAAAAAATCGTCACTGACGATAAGTATATGCGAAAAATTTAAAACTTGTAAAAAATTCGCGAAAAGTTTTAATATTTTAAACAAGCCATAAAACGAATTAAAAGTTCAAAAAACTACAAGGAATGGCAAAAATTCGGTAAAAATTGTAAAATTAGCGTAAATTCGCAAAAATTTTCAAACAGCGGCATTATGGCAAAGTCTACTATTTATTGTAAATCTTTAAAGCTGTAAGTAATCAGAAAAATTACAGTAACAAATCGCTTCTATCGCGAACATTTCTGAAATTCGCAAAAAATTGCAAAATTTGAAACAAACCCTAAAACTAATTTCGGATCGCTAAGTGAAATAAATTAAATTTGTGTGCATTTGAAACGTTTTTTTTAATTTTAAATAAAAACTTACATTTTCTTCCTTTTTCGACAGACAACTCTTTGTGAATTATTTTCTTTATAAGTTGTAAAAATATTTCACATGTGAACTGTTAACAATCGTGTGTAAAAAAATAAATTCACAAATTATTTTTTTCGGAGTTTAAAAATATAAACATTCGGAAATTTCCACAACAAATTTTATTCACGATACCAACTGTTCACACGTTCGGAAATTTACATGTGAAATTTTATTCATGATAAGGGTGATTATTTACGCAGCTTTATTTAGAATTTAGCCACTTTAACAACCGTAATTTACAGCTTTTATTCACAACTCACTTCAATGTTTATAATTTTCTCCGAGTGATGCGTTATTGACAAAGTCTGAACTTAGAATGATCTTATGCCATATCTTGCGATTCTATTTATACTCTAGCCCAGATGTGTAGATGATACTCACGGCCTTTTCGATTTCAGGTGACCATATGTATATACATTTTTTTACCGTTAATGAAAGCTTGATGAATTATATAACAATAATATTTTCAACTTATTTACTCTCTATTATTCAATGTTCTCTATCTGCTCTTCTTTGCTTGTAATTAACAAAAATAAGCATGTTTAAAAAAAATAACTAAAACAAAACTTTGGGACAGGTCCTGTGATATATGTATGAGAACAGAATATGTTTATGGCTTAACTAGTTAAAATATGACAAAAATTTCAAATTTTTTTAATCAATTCAATTAAAATAATTCTAATTCTATTCGGTGACTAGTCTTATAATATCCAAAACAGAAGAGGTTTTCGACCTCACTATGTGACCAGTTATAAAGAGCCAAAAATATGTCAATTTACCAGCTTATAGGCTAACACCTTATTAATAAGACCCCTTCATATAAAATAATAGAACCAGATGGAATCAGCCACTACCCGCACAAAATTCAGTCACATGAGTAATTTTGTGTCAATTACCTTTCTTATGGAGTAACTTAACTTTAAACACATTATCACCCATTAGGTGATGTGTCTTGTTTTCACCTATCACAATTCTTTCCTTTTTATTACAATATTGTGTTCACTGGTCACGGGATGGGTACTTTAAGAACAATCAACACAAATTTCGCGCTGGATTAATTCCACGAAAATATGTGCAAATAATTAAATGCAATTGAGCGATTAATACTACATACATAAATAAATATACATATTGTTACGAAAGTAACTTTAGTTAAGAATTAGATTAATTAATTAGTTATCTTGTATTGATTCGTTATTTAGTATTTGTAAGTTATTTTATTAGTTTAAATTGTTATTGTATTAGTTCTGCACACTTCTAGTGTAAAAATCAATTTACAGATGTAATTTTAAAATTGTTGTGCATAATTGTACTTCAACCTCACTGTAAATACTAGAATGTTTGCTATTAAGTTATATTTATTGTAACACCTAAAAGTATGCCTCAGTTTATGATGCATAATAAGTCAATTAATTCACCGTTATAGATAAAGCACAATGTTAATAACTATAGATGAATAAGTTTAATTAAAAAAATAGCCGTTAGGTGGCGAACTTTCTAGAGCCATCTAGACGTTACTAGAATAATTTACACGTCTGGGTTAGAGTATAAATAGAATCGCAAGAGATGGCATTAGATCATTCTAAGTTCAGACTTTGTCAATAACGCATCACGCGGAGAAAATTATAAACATTGAAGTGAGTTGTGAATAAAAGCTGTAAATTACGGTTGTTAAAGTGGCTACCCAGCCAGCAAAATAATCCGACGTCGTTCAGATATCTGAGAGAAACGTCGGCAAAAAAGTCGGAATCGTATACGAATTCTGTCAGATTTCTGACCCAAAAACGTATGAAGTGGTTGACACGAATTCTGACAGACATGTCGTGGGAAATTTTGGTTTTTTGTCGGCATTTCTGATAGATATCTAACAGAAATCTAATGGAAAAGTCATGGGAAGTTCTGATGTGTTGGCCGAGATTTTTTTTGCTTTCGAACTGATAGATGAAAGAAATAATTTTATTGCAAAATATGTACATAATTATAAATTTTACACGTACGTACCTTTTTTATGCTTTTTACCTTGAACAAATAAATAAAATTAAAATTATTTCCAACAGAATGACAATTGTCATTATTTTAAAAAAATAATAAGTCTTGTTAGACAAATCTGAATGAATTCCGTTGGAATTCTATTGGACATATCTGTACATAAATTCCCCCGATATATCCATGCGAAATCGATCAGAAATCGGCCAGACCGTAAGTATATTCAATGTCAGACATTTGCACGAAATGTCTGATTCAGACAATGTCGAAGTATTTTGCTGGCTAGGTAAGTTCTAAATAAAGCTGTGTAAATAATACATAAGTGTTATAAATTAAGGTGTTGTGTTTTATTTAATTTCATTTGATTTGCCAACGAACTTGAAACTGTTTGTTGTAAAGGAAATAAACCAAAACGTTATTGAAAGGCAGTACCGTAACAATATATTTACATATACGTATAAAAAACTTCTGTTCTTTCCCAACCATGATGAAGGGTATATAAGATTCGGCATAGCCGAATATAGCAACCTTACTTGTTTTTACCTTGTGTCTCACTCAGAGCTCCACTGCCTCTTTAATAACCTCTTCAATTTCTCTTTCTTCTTCAGCAGCAAAATCAAGCTTTTCACCTTATATGCTTGCGGCCTTAAAATTATCCTTGCGGTTTCTTGTGCTAGGGCAAATGATACCGTTTCTGCAAACGATGACTTCTGTGATGAACATAACGCAAGTTTAACATTACACACAGAAAAAAATACCAATGTAAAATCAACATGGAAAAATGTTGATTGAGAATCATATTAAATTTCTGCAAAAGTATGCCCATTATTTAAATTTATCATTATTTCATATTAATTTTAAATGAAAAATATTAAAGTAATCTTAAATGACGCTTTTTTTAATATTATTCACTGTTAAAATAAATAAAAAAAATATAAATAAATATGGATTCAATATTGAATCCATTAAAAAACCTGTTTTATATTAAAATCAAAAGTTTATCTTGTTAAATTAACATGCATACATAGTTAAGTATGTTAATTTTTTTATTTTCATTCTAAAAATATGTTATAAAAAGAAGACAATTCCCATATTCTTTCAATTAAAATTATTTAGTTAAATATCACATCAAGCTTTCAAAGTAGAATGATGACAAAAACCATATCGGGCGATTCTGCTGATGCTTCTGTTGACAAAGGAGAATACAAAAAATGTAAGCATGTAAGTGTATCGAATTATTCTTAAATAAATGCATATGTTGTCTCTGAAGCTTCTTCACATTGTTATAACACACTCAAACCAATTTGATTCTACATGAAATTCACGTTGTTTCAACTTGAAATAACTTTCATTCAACGTGATTCGGATTGTTATTTCAATATAAATGACATTTTGCTCTAACTTTACTGCAATGTTAAATTAACATGAATTATAGTTATTTTAAAAGAAAAAATATTGTTCGCAAGTAATTGTAAAATAAGGTTGAATTAACATGAAAAACGTATGAAGCAAAATCAACACCGAAAAATGTTAAATCAACCTTGTTTTCTACGTTTTTAACTTGATTTTTTTCTGTGTGTAGCATTGCGTATACCGTTTACAATTGCTTCGGTCTTTAAGTGATCTAGCAATGGATGACTTTCACCTGGATAAGTAAGCTTTACCAAACGCTCAAACTCTAGTCCGAAATCTTGCTTAACTTAACTTTTTTATGGAATGCCCCTTTCCTGTTTTTAACACCTGACAAAAAGTTTGTTCTTTATCATTATACCTATCTAATTTTTTAATGCTTTTTATGTTATTTTCTGACATTTTCTTTTTTTTAACGATTTAGAAATTTCAAATAAGGTTTAGGGTTTTTTTTAGTTTTGCAATTGTTCGCGAATTTTAGCCATCTTCGCGATAAAAGCGATTTTTCCTGTAACTTTTCTGATTTTTTTAAATCTTTTACGATTTTTAATAAATATAAGAATTTGCCATTATACCGCTGTTTCAAAATTTTTGGGAAGTTCTACCAATTTGGATATTTTTTTTAACCGAATTTTTGCCATTCCTTTTAGTTTTAGGAACTTTTAATCTATTGTATGACTTTTTTTTATAAACAATTTTCGCTAGTTTTTGCAATTTTTGAAAACTTTTCCGAATTTTAAATATTTCGTTAGCTCTGTTGCTTTTTGAGGCAATCGTCTCCGTTTTAAAAATAGCCCCATATATTAACCGATGTCACCTATCAACACTGTTTATTTATACGGGGCGAAAAGTTCAATGTCCTATGCCATTAGTAAGGGTGAATTTTTTAGAATAAAACATGCAAAACATTTTTAAGAAACGAACACCAGATTGCATTATTTGAGAATAAAATGTCACATTTTTTGTAGACAAGAAAACCCATAAGTTATTCAATAAATAAAAAAAATTTATATAAAAGTAACAAATATTTATATGAGTTATGTTTGCTATTAGGGAAATAGTACTTAAATTTGTTCTTAACTATCAAAAATCTAATTAAGAAGTCGTTTCGAAATTCGAAAACACTTGTTTAGCTGAAGCACTACCAGTTTTCACCAGTTTTGACAAAAACAAAATGAGAGTGCTATTTCCAAAAAGTGGCAAAAAATAGTTAAAAATTATACAAAAGGGTTAATCAAAAAAATTGTCACAAAGGGTATCAAGACCATTTAAAAAGGGTCAAATTGATACTTAAATATCACACTTAGCACTCTGCACCGTAAATCCGTTCTGTATATCTCTTTTCTGTGTTCACCACCATACTTACGTTGCCAACCAGCTCTATGGCTTTTTCTTCATTGTTTAATGCATTTTTGTTGGCAACTGTGTCAAACTGGAACTTAAAAACATTAAATGGCGAACTGCCGTCAGAACTCGGGGCTTTAATTCTACTGGAGACGTCTGGTAAGCTCGAACCGCTCCCTCTTGGCACTGAATACTATTAACTATTACTTCCAGATGGTGTTGTTTTTCATCAAACACCGTATTTTTACATCAGACAATTCTATTTCCATATCTTCTACAATTTTCCAAGATTTTCATTAGTAGCCTGAAGTTTCGCGATTGTCACTCTAGAATTTTCTTGAATTTCGGCTAAGATGTTGCTTGAGTTTTTCTTTGTTATTTTCTCCATGCATCTTGAATTTTCTGCCGAACTTTCTTTCATCATTTTCTCTATGTTTCTTGAATTTTCTGCTACGATAGATTTTGAAGTTTCTGCCAACATTTTTTACATTTTCTCCATGTTGTTTGGTACTGCACGGGTAGCAACTTCCATTTCTTCTTTACAGTCTAGCTACTAGCCTAACACAAGGTCCTTTGTCACTGTATTAAAGCATAAATTCGACGGAATATGAACTGGCCAAAAAGTAAACCAATGTTTGAGTTCTTAAATTGAAGTAAAGTGCAGTTCAGTGAGGTTGCTTTGAGGTTGAATCGTTCGAAACATCTGTATGAAGAACATGGTCGTAGCTCTTAACAGTGTAGCAGCATGCAATCATGTTCTGGAAATCGAAATCGAATACGAGTGAAATAAATATGGCACAAGTGATCCTGTTTTACATAAATGTTCGTAAAAATATTTCCTTCTAAATATATACAAATTTAAAGGAATATAGAAGAAAAAGAGATATACATACATACATATGTATGTATAAGAAATCCATTTTTAAAGATACTGAAAACGACAGTATCGATTTTAAAATCGTTTTCTATCACATACCACCGAACTTTTATGATTATTTACTTCAACATATTTGGGGGATTCACAAGGTGTGCTATCAAGTCATATCGTCATAAAGTCCTAAATATTATTTTACAATTGTTAAAAAAAATATTGTTGTGCTTGAAACAAAATAAAAATTTTAATGCTGTGTTCATTGATTTATCATAACTGTACAGTAGAAATCAAAATTATAAGCGGTTTGCCACAGCAGTCATATATATTTCTTGTAATTATTTTAAGACATATGACTTTACAACTTTATGACTTCCTTGTGAATCCCCCAATTGTTTTCTGTTTAACAGGTAAATTTTTAACAAAGCTAAAGCCCGTCTATCGACTTCATAATACATAAGTTTTTGTATAATAATTTTATGATCAACAAGATCAAAGCCTTTGAAAAATCATAAAAGATACCATCAACCCCACTAAATCCTTCATCTAGCCCTTTACATATGTAATTTACTACTGACAACAGCTTCTTCAGTACCTGTTCAAACTAGTTGAACATATGTAAATATACCTGCTTCATGTACGTTGTTCATATTCAAGGACATTCCTTGAAAAATATAAATAAAAACACACAAATAGAAATACCAACATCTGCCGTAATGATGTTGGTATTTCCAATCGTTGTAGGAGGTAATTTTGGGTTATTTTTAAATGTGTACTGATAAGCCATACGCATGTGCGTTGGTCTTCGGCACAATGTATGTAAAACAACCCTCATTATTTCTACACATTAGTTTAAGATTTGGAAAATTAGTTCTTGTGTACTGATAAGCCATACGCATGTGCGTTGGTCTTCGGCACAATGTATGTAAAACAACCCTCATTATTTCTACACATTAGTTTAAGATTTGGAAAATTAGTTCTTGTGTACTGATAAGCCATACGCATGTGCGTTGGTCTTCGGCACAATGTATGTAAAACAACCCTCATTATTTCTACACATTAGTTTAAGATTTGGAAAATTAGTTCTTGTGTACTGATAAGCCATACGCATGTGCGTTGGTCTTCGGCACAATGTATGTAAAACAACCCTCATTATTTCTACACATTAGTTTAAGATTTGGAAAATTAGTTCTTGTGTACTGATAAGCCATACGCATGTGCGTTGGTCTTCGGCACAATGTATGTAAAACAACCCTCATTATTTCTACACATTAGTTTAAGATTTGGAAAATTAGTTCTTAAGGTTATATTTTAAATAAAATAATCAGTGTCTTACAAACATTCATCGACAATTGTTTAATTTATTACAACAAATTGTTCATGGTCCTTCGACAAAAAATTGAACCAATAATAAAAAATATATAAAATTTTTAAATTAAAGTTGGAAAAATATAAAAGCGTTTATCTCGGCTTAAATAAACAGAGATAAAATTAAAAATTAGTTAACAAATTCATTTGTTAAAGACAAAGAATTTAAATAAAAGCGTTTAATCTCGGCTTAAATAAACAGAGATAAAATTAAGAAAATATAAAAGCGTTTATCTCGGCTTAAATAAACAGAGAAAAAATTCAAAATTAATTAACAAATTCATTTGTTAAACAAAGAATTTTAAATAAAGCGTTTATCTCGGCTAAAACAGAGATAATAAAAAATTTATACATACATATACATAAAAAACAACAACAAATAACCACCAGTATGGCAAATATTCCCAAAATTTTGGAACGTCAAAAAGTGATTGGTGACGAAATTGTATGTATTCTGACAAGTTTGAGCGAACGACCAGTTCGTCAACCAAAACTGTACGATTTCCAAAAACGTCTGTTGAAACTCGAAGCTGAATTTAAAACAAACGATGGAGTTTTGGAACAGCATGCAAATAAGTCCGAAGATTATTTCGTACAAGAATATTTTAAAAATATTACGAAAATAATGAACGAAGTAAAAGATACCATTACAAAATATGAAAAAGCAAATGAAATGTCGGCGATGGATAAGGGAACAAAACATTCTGCACCGGAAAAAACGGAAGACGATGACGGGGTTTTTAAGATGTCAAACTCTGTCAAAGAACTTTGCGAGGATATAATCTCAAATATGGAAACTTTAACAATAGGAAGTATATCAATAAAAAAAATGCAGTTAGAAGCTAAATATCAGCGCATGCTAAAAGAATTTGACATGGTCGCAGGGTCAAAATACAGAAATGAATTGATAGAAACAGAAGATTATTATTTTAATGCGCTCATACTAATAAATAGCAAAATAGAAGAAGGAGCAACAAATACCAATTCTGCAAAATCAATAGAATTTTCCAGTTCAGCAAACCTGTCAAAAATAAAAATTCCGGAATTTGATGGGAATATAAATGATTGGGCATCTTTCTATGATTTATATAAAAACCTTGTTCACGATTGCAGTCAGCTTTCTAAAGTAGAAAAGATGTACCGCCTTACTACATCACTCAAAGGCGAAGCAAAAAGGTTGGTTCAACATTTGAATATAACTTCAAATAATTATGAAGCAGCTCTAGAAATCCTTAAACAAAGGTATGAGAATCATAGACTGCTATTTACTAATCAGGTTGACATATTGCTGGATCAACCAATAGTGAATAGTGAATCATCATCAAGTCTAAAGCAACTTTTGGATACAACAAATAGTTGCATTTACGCACTCAAGGGGATGAAGTTGAAATTAGCTGATGCTGAACCATTTATAGCACGCATAATTATCAGAAAATTGGATAAAGAAGGATTGCGGCATTACGAACAGACTGTGAAGAAATCCAAAGAAATTCAAAACCTTGAAGATGTAATGGAGTTTCTGGAACAACAGGTTCAAGCACTGGAAGCAGTTTCAAAAGGGCAGTTGAAAAAAGAATTAAAAAGAACCCCTAAAGAAATGAGCAAATCATCAAATTCATTTCATTCAGTACAAAAATCATGCCTTCACTGCAATCTAAGCAACCACACCACACCGGAATGCAGAAAGTATTTAGCTTTGTCAACTGCGGAGAGACGAAAATTAGCATATGACAACAGATGGTGCTTCACCTGCATAGAACATAAAAAAACCAACAAATGGTGCTCAAGCAAAATAAAATGCTGTCATTGTGGAAAAGGACACCATAAAACTCTTCACACTAATGAAGAAAATAAAGAAAAAACTCACACATCATCAATGACCACGAAAGATTCTACTACAACATCTGTACTTTTAGCAACAGCACAAGTGAAAGTACAGGCAGCTAACGGGGAACACTTAATTTTGAGAGCATTAATTGATCAAGGTTCTCAAATAACCACATTATCAGAAGAAGCTTCTCAACTTTTATGTCTACCAAAAACAAAATGCAAAACGGAAATTCATGGACTTGGAGGTGCAGTGGTGGGAGTATCAAGCTCAAAAGTAAAATTGATCTTAAGGCCAAGGTTTTTAAGCAACAACTTAGTGGAAACGGAAGCGCTTATATTGCCTCGTCTAACAGGAGCTCAACCGAGTCATTCATTTGAAAATGACATGAAGGAATGGAACAACTTTATTCTTGCGGATCCTTCCTTTAATGAATCGGATAGAATAGATATTGTAATTGGAGGCGATATAATTCCACATATAATTAAAGAAGGTGTAGAGAAAAAAAGAGGCATTTTGGCGCAATCAACAATTTTCGGGTGGATACTTTCGGGTGTAATTAAAAGAAAAACAAAATCTGAAAAGGTCGTGTCAGCTATTACCAACCTAGAACGTTTTTGGGAAATTGAAGAAATACCATTAGACGCCAATAATCAGGAAGAAGATGAATTCTGCCAAGAACTTTTTAAAACTACAACCAACATTGATGACTCCAATCGAATAGTGGTTAATTTACCGATTAAAAAAGATGACAATGAACTTGGCGAGTCAAAAAAGCAGGCAGTAGCTAGATTACATTCGATGGAGAAAAAATTTGATTCAAGCCCTAAATTAAAAGAAGAATACATACGTTTTATGGAAGAATATGAACGATTGGGTCACATGAAGTTAGCAGCGAATTCCAGTGGAAAATACTATCTTCCTCATCATGCAGTTATAAGGGAAAGCAGTTTAACAACAAAGCTCAGGGTAGTGTTCGATGCATCAGCCAAAACAACAAATGGCAAAAGTTTGAATGATATTATGTATACGGGTCCAAAATTACAAAAAGATATTTTTGATATCCTATTAAAATGGCGACAGTGGAAATATGTCATGATTGCAGATGTAGAGAAAATGTACAGACAAGTGAAAGTCGCAAACAAATTTCAACCATATCAACATATTCTTTGGCGGAAAAGCAAGGAGGAATCGATAAAGGAGTACAAACTTACAACAGTTACATATGGCACAGCTTCAGCTCCATTTTTAGCTGTAAGAGCTCTTTTTTATATTGCTGACAACACTATAAATGAAAAAATAAAAAAGATTATAAAAGAAGACTTTTACATGGATGATCTGATGACAGGTGCTGATACAATTACTGAATGCCAAACAATTCATCATAATATTCTATATCAATTAAAAATTTACGGATTCAATTTACGAAAGTGGTTGTCAAATAATAAGAAAATAACTGAAGGTGTTTGCAGTTTCACACAAAACGAGCTAATGCAGATCAAAGATGACGAATCAGTAAAAACTCTTGGGTTACAATGGGATCCATGCTTAGACATCTTTAAATTTAATATTAACTTTTCATCCGAAAATAAAATTACTAAAAGACATGTTCTATCCGAAGTAGCTAAGATTTTCGATCCTTTAGGCTGGTTGTCACCAGTTACAGTTCTTGCAAAGCTGTTCATACAAAAATTGTGGTTGTTGCAGACAAAGTGGGACGAAGTAATATCCGATGATCTAGAGAAAGAATGGCAAGATTTCAAAACTAATATGCATTGTCTACAAGAAATTTCTGTGCCTAGATGGGTGCAGCTAACAACTACTTCTAAATATGAGGTGCATGGTTTTGCGGATGCATCAGAAAAAGCATATGCAGCTGTGATTTATATAAAAATCGAAAACAATGTGACACTTCTTACCGCAAAAACAAAAGTAAATCCTATGAAAAATAGGAAAACTTTGCCGAAATTAGAACTTTGTGCTGCACACCTTTTAGCAAAATTACTACAAAAGGTATCCAATATTATTGATGGGCAACAAACGATCTATGCTTGGAGTGACTCAACAATAACTCTATCATGGGTCAAAAATAAAACAAACAAAGATAAGTTTATTAGAAATCGGGTAGCAGAAATAAACAACATTATACCTAATGCGATATGGAAGCATGTAAGAAGCCAAGATAATCCAGCAGATGTTGCATCACGAGGAATATGCGCCACACAACTATTATTACACCCATTATGGTGGCATGGTCCTGCATGGCTGAAAAAATCATTAGCGTTTTGGCCAAATAAAGAAGAAACATCCGAACAAGTACTGTTATTGTCTACTGCATCAGAAACTAGCAAAATTCTTAGAGATTTAATTAACAAATATTCGAATTACTCTAAACTTCAAAGAGTGGTTGCATTCATATTAAAGTTCATTAACAAATTGAAAGGCAAATCTAATAATTTACCATATCTTTTAGTAAAGGAATTAGAAGATGCTGAAAAACTAATAATACGATGTCATCAAGAATACGAATTTTTTCAAGATATTAAAGATTTAAAGAAGTATAATACAGTCAATAAAAGCAGTAAAATAGCCAACCTGTTTCCTTTCATCGATAAGGATGGTCTACTTCGTGTCGGTGGTAGATTACAAAACGCTAATTTATCATTCAATCAACAGCATCCTGTCATCATGAAGAAATCACACTTGGTAAATGTTATAATCAATAAGTACCATAATATTACTCTGCATGGTGGTGGTCGTATAATGGAATCTACCTTGCGAAGAAAATATTGGATTATAAATATGAAAAATAATATTAAAAAATGTATACGGAACTGCACTAAATGCATTCGATTTGGTCAGGAAAGAGCTCAACAACTGATGGGATCTCTTCCAGAATCAAGGGTGACCATTTCGGCTCCATTTAAATACGTTGGAATCGACTATGCCGGCCCTATTCAAATGAAATACTCAAAAGGCAGAGGGCAAAGGTCCTACAAGGGCTACATTGCTGTATTTGTATGTATGGCAACAAAAGCAATTCATCTGGAAGCAGTGAGTGAACTTACTTCAGAAGCATTTTTAGCCGCTTTAAAACGATTCTTTTCAAGACGAGGCGTCTGTTCTGATATTTATTCGGATAACGGAACAAACTTCGTTGGAGCTTCTAGAAAATTAGATAAAGATTTTATTAAAGCCATTCAACATAACAAAACAATAATTCCAATCCTGACTTCTCAAAAAATCCAGTGGCATTTTATTCCCCCGGCAGCCCCTCACTTTGGAGGGATATGGGAAGCTGGCGTAAAATCTGTAAAATTCCATTTGAAAAGAACAATTGGTGAATCAAAACTTACCTATGAAGAGATGAGTACCTTACTGGTACAGATAGAAGCAATATTGAATTCACGACCCCTAGTTAGTTTGAATGATAATGATCCAGAAAACATCGATGCATTAACTCCAGCCCATTTTCTTATTGGAAGGCCTATCAACCAATATCCAGAACATTTTGAGGATAACCCTATTACCTCACTGAATAGGTGGAAACTAATTCAAAAATTAAGAAAAGAATTTTGGAATCGATGGAGGGATGAATATCTAACTACTATTCAAC
This sequence comes from Pollenia labialis, assembly GCA_949318255.1. Lineage (NCBI taxonomy): Eukaryota > Metazoa > Arthropoda > Insecta > Diptera > Polleniidae > Pollenia > Pollenia labialis. Next base: position 90,459,977 of record OX439141.1, read on the forward strand.
AACGCAATAAATGGAAGTTTCCGTCAGAAAATTTAAAAGAAGGATCTATAGTTTTAATTAAAGATGAAAATACACAGCCAGCTAGTTGGCCATTGGCAAGGGTTTCTGAGGTTCATGGCGGAAAGGATGGTAAAGTAAGGGTGGTCACCTTAAAGACTAAAAACACTTCATTGAAAAGACCAATAAATAAGTTATGTCCTTTAATAAATGCTGAAAATAAAGAAGTTATATTGCCGCCAGTGACTTGTTGTTTAGCAAAAATAGAAAAACCCGAAATTAAAAAACTAAGCATGTTCCAAGTCATATTTATTTTAATAATGTTAACGGTTCCCGTCAAAGCTTTGCCAGTAAACAAATCAGTCTCAATAAAAGAGCTTTCAAAAAATACCGCTATTTATTTAGACAACGTTGGACAGCTAAACTCAGTAAATTCAAAATGGAATCTAGTGGTGTACTATGATCTGAATTTATACTATGATGAGGTTGAAAGAATTGGAAAACTTGTAGTGAAGGTAAATAAAGAATGTCAGAAATTAAATGTTTTCAAAGAGTCTTGCGAGATGGTTACGATTGCTATGCAAAAAAGATACAACCATCTTGTTCAAAACAACAATCTTCTAATGAAAAACCCGAGAAATAAGAGAGCTCCTTTTGAGTTTATTGGATCTATTTATAAAATTTTATTTGGAATGATGGATGCAGACGACCACAAAATAATGGAGGACAACTTAAAAAACATATTTGCAAATCAGCAGAACCTCAACAAGTTGATTGAACAGCAAACTTCGCTCATTGATTCAACGGCAAATATAATGAAAAAAACTACCGAAGATGTTAATCTCAATTTTAAAAAAATTTATGATCAGCTGATGTTATTTCGCGCAGAAGTGACAAATGAAGTAGAGTCACAAAAACTAACATTATTTTTTACGGTCATAATAACTCAATTAAATTTAATGATTGATGAATGCAACAATATACAATCATCTGTAATAAATCTGCTAATCGATGTCAACCATGGCCATATTAATACAAATTTGTTGACACCGTCACAACTAAAAAGGGAGTTAATGGAAATTGAAAAACTACTTCCAAAAAAGTTGGCTCTTCCAGGTCAGGCCAGTAGGACGGAGTTAACAGAAGTCTACCATGATATGAAGGCCAGAGGAACTATTGTTGACGAAAGACTGGTAGTTCAAGTAGAAATTCCTCTGATGGAAGAACACAGCTCTGAGGTGTATAAAATTATTAAGCTGCCAGTTGAGATAGGAGCAAACATAGTGATGCCAAAGATAAAAGAGGATTTTATCGTATATAACTTCGCGTCTAATATGTTTTATTTGATGTCACAAGCCCAATTAAATAAATGCAGGAAAAATCTTCAAGGGCAATTTAATTGCATAGGCAACATACCATGGAGGCCAGCTATTGAAAGATCATGTGAAGTTTCAGCATTAAAGCAATCTCGCCATGCCGAATGCTCTTTTGAGGCAGTTATAAGAAAAGGCGTTTGGGAGCAACTTACCACAGAGAATCAATGGATTTTTTCTCTATTTGATAACCATATTCTTACGGTGGATTGTGGAGAGGGTGAGCGTAATTGGATTACACTGCCATTAAAGGGAATTTTAATGTTACCACATGGATGTACAGCAACTTATGAAGGAATCGTCTTATCTGCTTCTAAACATTTCACAACAGTAAAAAGGACTTCCATTAAAACTTCATCATGGGAGTTGGATTATGAAATGGTAAAGAATAAATCGTTTAAACTCTTCGACAAGGTTATAGTAAACAACTCCATGCAAATAGAGCAGCTACAGAAGGATGTCGAATTAATGAAAACAAAACATACCAAGCTTAAGGAGCTGAATTTCCATAATACATCTGGGCCCGCATCATTTATTTTAATATTAATAGTCTTGATAATTATTTTTATAATTTATATTAGATTAAGATGTAATAAAGCCAAGACAGTCAAGTTAGATTTTTCTCCGCCGGTGTCTTTTAGCGCCCGGCAGAATGTTCAAACTAGTTGAACATATGTAAATATACCTGCTTCATGTACGTTGTTCATATTCAAGGACATTCCTTGAAAAATATAAATAAAAACACACAAATAGAAATACCAACATCTGCCGTAATGATGTTGGTATTTCCAATCGTTGTAGGAGGTAATTTTGGGTTATTTTTAAATGTGTACTGATAAGCCATACGCATGTGCGTTGGTCTTCGGCACAATGTATGTAAAACAACCCTCATTATTTCTACACATTAGTTTAAGATTTGGAAAATTAGTTCTTGTGTACTGATAAGCCATACGCATGTGCGTTGGTCTTCGGCACAATGTATGTAAAACAACCCTCATTATTTCTACACATTAGTTTAAGATTTGGAAAATTAGTTCTTGTGTACTGATAAGCCATACGCATGTGCGTTGGTCTTCGGCACAATGTATGTAAAACAACCCTCATTATTTCTACACATTAGTTTAAGATTTGGAAAATTAGTTCTTAAGGTTATATTTTAAATAAAATAATCAGTGTCTTACAAACATTCATCGACAATTGTTTAATTTATTACAACAAATTGTTCAGTACCGCATCCTTTTTTGATATTGGAATTTGTATACATAATAGTTTGTTTTCATTTAAATATGACGAAACTTGTTTATAAAGTTATTTTTCAAATATTTTGTCAATACTTGGTAGTAAAGCAATTGGCCTAAAATCTTATACTCTTGAAGAGTTAATTGTCTTAGGTATCGGCACAAACTTAGCCATTTTTAAATATTCAGGATATGTAGCAGCAGTAATAATATTGTTAAATATTATTGTAAGATGAGGAGATAAAATTTCACTGCATTCAAACAACATTTTCTGTGAAATCCCATCATATCCACAGCTTTATTTCAAATTTCAACCTCTTTTATATCAACAAAGTTAAAAACGCTTCTACAAGGCCCTAGTGTTCTTAAACTATTACATGAATCTGCAGGTAGACATACAATTTCTCGTTTTAATGTTTTTGGGATTTGAAGAAAAAAATTATTGAAAATATCACTTCTTTGTTCACCTGCAATAATAGCACCGTCAGTGTCAGTAATACTTATTTCACCTTTTAGTGTTCGACCTAAATTTTCATTTAAAAACTTCCAACATTTTTTTGGATCCTGTTTTTACCTTGTCTTCTCATTTTAAGCAAATTTTTCTTATACTTTATTAGGTCTAATAAATTTGATTCATCCAAGGCTTCAATTCATTTTTAATAAACTTTCGTTCTCGCTTTTTAATAGTAGCATTTGCAGCTGCAGATGAAATAATCTGTGTTATTTTAGAGATATTATCAGATGGATTTCCTGTCTCACGATACAATGACAGAAGGTTGCTTAGGTTGTTTTTCGCTTGGTTATAATCACAAACTCTTCTTATGGATTCAATAAATTCATATGTGTTAACGAGTGTATTCAATCTTAAAGATGGTATCTACGAAAATATCGTCACTGATATTACTATAAACATGATCAATCCATGTACCACATTTAGGACGCGTTATCAAATGATGACAATTTTTGTAGCTGAAGCTTGAGAGTGTATCAACTAACTCAACTTGTAATAAATCAATATTTGAATCACAAATGACCATTCCAGGATAGTGGCCATAGTGTGTTAACAAATTTTCTATACATTTTAACAAAATGTTTAAACTGCATTTCTGAGATCTATAAAATGATGTAAACTTTAAAAGTTTTCCATTGAGTTTTCTGCTCTCTAACGAAATTGTTATTGCTTCAATAAAGTCTTTGCTTTCACAACTATCAATTTTATATTCTAAACTTTTGTTTATATAAATCGATGTTCCACCATATCCATCTATTCTACAGCAGTGAACAGCATTAAAGCCAAAAATATTGTAAATTTGTGTTACATTTAGAGTTTTTTCCCGGACTTTTTCGATTCCCGGGAAAGCGGGACATTTTTTTAAATTTCCCGGGATCCCGCTTCATATAAATAATACAAAGTAACTGAGCTACCTAAATAAGAGCGGCAAGCGTCTGTTTTATGTCAAAACTTTTAATTTTTACACAGTTTATACAAAACATACCTTTAGAACACGAATTTAACACCACCCGGCTGGGAAATCGTATTTGATAAATCGCTTGGTCGTTTTATTTTATTGAAAATGTATTGGCAATAAAATTTTCATGCTTAAAAAAACGCTTGCCGCTCTTGTTTAGGTAGCTCAGTTAATTTTGTTTTTAATTAATGAAAAAAACTTTTATAAAAATACGTAAGGGAACTTGTTTACAGAGAAAGTAAAAGAAATGGTTCAATACTAAAAAAATTAATTGAAGATTGAAATTGGAACTTGAATTATTATTCCCTCATATGCTCTAGATACAAGATTAAAAGATAACATAAACATAACAATTTAATTCATAAAACAATAATAAAAAGGTACTCAAGACATGAGATCAAAAAGTTAATTAATAAAATAGATAAAATATTTTAAATAAATATATAACTTTTTAACGGCTTAGGAAATAACTTTCTGACATACTCAAAGCGCTTAGTAAGTCGTCAAAAAGTATATTTCTGATTTGATTTACGAATTATCATGTTACCGAAAAATTTCGTTCATTTTTTACCGAGGTTCGACAAATAGTTAAAAGTCCACCGATGTAGCATGCTTCGGATTCACAATCAGAAGCAGTTTCAAGGCGAATTGACTTTCAGGTGGCGTTGAAAACACAGCTGTGCTACTTTTTTTTCTTAATTAGAGAGAGGAACGTCAAAAGTTACTTGTGTTTTTGACATATCGGCCAACGAAAGCAAAAAATACATTGTTGTGTTTTTGGTGTTGTTACTTGTTGTAGTATCGACACCACCGTTTACATGAATTCGCCTTGAGCAGTTTTTTCTTTTTTATAAACAACGTCTATATCAGTCAAATGCATGTCAAGGTTTTTCAAGTTGCATGTTGTAGTATCTTACACGAGTCTCCAAAATGTTACTTTATTTCGGTTTCCCCGCACTTCACTGTTATATAAACCAACACAAATTGAAAAAATTTATGTTGTATCACCTAATAAACATATCGCTCCTTCATTGCATCATAGTCATATCTCAAAAAATCAAAAATTTCAAGTAACTTTAGCAAAGTTTTCCTTCACACCTTCTCGTATTATATCTCAAACTAAACCGAACTTATAGCAAAATATATATTTAAATCGGTACATTTTAAAAACTTTAATCGCATTTTGCCAAGACCGTTTGTTTTTGTAGATATGACTATGTTGCAATATGTTTAGGTATCTTCTATTTTTAAGACTTGTTCATGGACAATGAAATTTTACTGCCTGCATCTTATTTTGAATAAATTTACTTTATTAACTCTTCACTTTACTAAATGAAATAACTATCAACTGTTGCACTGCCCATTCTGCTTTTACTAGATTTATTGCATCAGGAGACTTTGTTTTAAATATGTACTCACTTCTTGTAATTGATCTAATCCGCAACCCATCCACAGATGCTAAATTTTAGAGAATAGAAAACTAAATTTTAAAGTATAAATAGCTGTTTTCTGTAATTATGAGGAATTTTTCATTTCCCGGGATCCCGCAAGAAAAATCCCGGGAAAACGGTAAATAAAATCAAAATGTTTATTATTCATTAATAAAAAAAAGGAAAAATATAAAAACTTTAATTAGCACAGAGAGAAAAAATAATAAATTTATTTGAGTCTATTGAACAGGCGACATAAATGGAGAACGGTTGCCATCATCATCATCAGTATCTTCTCTTACTCCTGGTGCTCGAAACGATCTACGCTTTGTTTTATTTGTTGTGGCTTCTAATAACAATTCATCAACATCTATCTCATTTTTTTTTATCAATTTGGTTTAGATATTGCGCTTTTCTCAACGTAAACTTTGTTATTGTAAGTGTAAATAGAGCAATATCCAAAATTTTTTAACCCCTTGGCATATTTAAAAATTGTAAGGGTCTCTCTACATAGATAGTCATTTACATATATATTTTTGGTATCATCGTTTTCTTTAAGTTTTGATTCAAACTTAAAGCTTTGTATTGTAACCTTTTGAAATAAAAACCCATTTGTATTATTTTTGTTTCACTATTTTAGATTTTGTTTTCGTTTTATTCATTAACAAACTTTCAGAATGGAAATGTATAAATTTTGCTGTATAATTTTTTAGTTTATGATATAAAATTTTTTAATGTCTTTAATTAACTTATGTATGATTTGTTATAATAATTTATTTCTGTTTTTTTCTGGTAAATCCTTTAAGGTTGATGCAACTGTGTTTTTATGTAGTAGATTTTGAGACTTAAAAGTCATACAAGAGTTTTCGTCTTTAAATAATGGCTCGTACTAAATACAATCTTAATGGTTTCTGTTATAGTTTTTATCGAATTGTTTTCTAAAAATTGTAAGATATGTGCACACATACAATGTTGCAAGTTTTTTTTTTACTTAAATTTAGTTTTTTTTTCAATAAACCTTAAAACTAAAAGTATTACGAATCTGGTAAAATATTTTAGGAAACAAAGCAATTCCTCCAGACAGTGACTTCTTTCTTACAGATCGGCGTATTACTTTAAGTTTTAATTATTGTTTTTTCTTTAGTTTAGACTTAATTACTACAAAAAAGTTTTATATTTTTGTTGTTGGTAAATTTTGCTTAATTCTTTCGATTAAAACTCTAAGTGCCGGTTCACACAAGTCAAGTTTGACTCGTCAAGTCTTGAGCTTTTAGGAAAGAAGGGTAAAGAGAATGCCATTTCATTTCCCTTCTCTCCTAAAAACTCAAGACTTGACGACTCAAACTTGACGTGTGTGAACCGGCACTAAGTTTACTTGGTTGACAATTAATTTTTATTGTTTTATGTACTAACCATGGTGAAATAAAAAGGTGGCAGCTCTACGCATTGTTTGTCTAGGTTTATGTCAAAGTTTTGTTTTTGTTTACAAAAAGTCCACGTTTTGTGCTGAGATTATTGTATTTTAAAGAAGTTTTTGATAATTTTTAATTAAAATAAATAAGATATTGACTATAATAATATAAAAATTGGCTTAACATTTATTTATTCCATCACTTTCAGCGGCACGCTTTGATTTTTGTTAAAAGTATTTTTTGACGTAAACGGTGATGTAATTTCCAATTTTGTTGTTATGTTTTATTTGTTGCCCTAACGATGCCACCTACTTTTTCCACCATGATACTAACGGAATGTTTTCTCTGGCTATCAATTACTGATACATATAAATTTAAATCTAAAAAAAGTATAGAAAATAATAAACCTAATTTAATTATTATTTATTATTATAAATCTACACAAAATTAACATTAAATACATATTTTGTTGTGATTTTTCGTTTTTTTTTCGTTTTTTTGTTTGTTTTTTTAAAAAGCATACAATAGTAGTCAAAATAATCTCTAAAAAAAACTATACACAAAAAGAAAAAGAGCTTAAAGCCTTCTAACAATCTCTCCCTTAAAAAATAATAATATTGTAATAATTCATAAATATAATTGGAATATAGTAAATATGTATAAATATACTTCTTACAAAGAAATTTACTGCCAGGCCGACAATGCCGACAAGCACATTTCATTCGCATATTTATAATGACATCAATAACAAAAAACTAATTTTTTTTTGTTTTCAATAAAAATATACGAAAGAAATGTTCTTGTCGACATCGTGGGCCAGACAGTTTATTTTTCTCACTTCTTATTTTAAATTAGTTTTTGTCTTTAGACTATTTTTATTTTGCTTATCCAAAAATTTCTATTTGTTTTTTTTTTAGTACTTTGTTGAAAATTTTAATTATTTTTTACTCCGGAAAAACTTATTTTGGTAATTCATAAAATTGGACGGGAAGCGCTTTAGGCGTTATTATTTCATCATCGAAATCTTCATCATGTATGGAATAATCACCATTACCACCACTTTGTTCATGATCAAATTCATTTGGTACTATTTCAACATCGATGGGTGTGCCCAAAGTCGATGATCGCCCATTATTACCGCCAGCATAATTTGTTCTTGATTTATGCTTGATAACAAATTCTCTCAATAGATGCGAATACAATATGTCGTCAATATAGAACATTGTGCCCAGATTGTAGACAAATATTTCACTTTCTGTTATTTTGGCGTTATTGACACTTGTGGCATTGCTGCCGGGATTTCGTGTGATTTTTATGTGTCCTCCACCGATAGTTTCAAATACCTCGTTATCTTTTAGATTACGGTTGTAAAGACGTCCTTTCACAAAGTGATTCAAAAGCATTTTGATACCGCGTTGTGAGGCCTGCAAAAAAAAAAAAGAAATAAAGTTTTCATTGAGTATAACTAAAAATGAACTTCGACCATTTTAACCCGAAGTTAATAGGAAAAAATTAATTCAAACAAGCTCCCGTAGTTTCAAACTAATTTATATAAAAAGAAGAAGAACAGCTCCTTTAGTTTCATTTTCTGTAAAATGTTAATCTCTCAAATTTAGCAAATTAAACTTATTGGATATATTTACGGGTTTGTCCAAGATATCCGCAGACATTTGATAACAACCATTAACCCGGCGTTTCCACATGCAAGTAATTACTTGCAAGTAGTGTATACGTATTATCAACGAAAAATCAAGGAAACAGCCGATTGGCTGAAAGTAAAAAAATTGTGTGAATGTTAGTGAAAAAGTGTGAGTGTATTGAGTTTTTCGAACTTGTACTTGCATGTGGAAACGGGAGGTAAAGGCAAATTTTTATAACAACCAATAAAGGCGAGCAGTGTTCGAAAATAAATAGAATAAAAATAAACATTATTTAGCTTTCGGCTTTCACACACCCAGGAACGATATCTATTTTTTAACGTTTGTGTAAACGAACACAATCCTTAATACGTAACTATTTTCAAGAAAAAGCCGAACATTATATAGTGTTTTGTTCTTAGCTTAAAAACTGAGAGAGATAATAAAATGTTCATATTGTTACGAAAGTAACTTTAGTTAAGAATAAGTTGTAATTATTAGTTAAGAATTAGTTGTACCTAATTATTTTTTAACAAAAGCAAAAATTTCTTATTTGATGGAACTCAAAAAGCAACGGCAATCACTTTTATGTTGTAGGAAAAAGAATGATACATACAGCTTCTGTCAGAAGCCGCCAAATCAAAAACCAATGTATGCTAAAAGCCGCATAAAAGGAGATAATAGCGAAGAAATACTCGACAAAACAAGAATTTGTTTTTGTTTTCTATGCAATAAAAGAATCAAATCAACGTCACAATTTGTGGGCGGTTACGGTTATTTTTCCTCACCACTATGAATGAATTATGAAATACATACATAAGTAAAAAAACCATGTTGCTTGTACACTGATCAGTATTTTATCGTTGTAATCTGCCTTTTTGCAGAGCTAATAGACTGCTTTTAGCACGCAATTCAGCTGATTTTCAATTTATTGAATCGGCTTTTTGTTATTACCAGCCATAGAAGAATTTTTGTTCTTTGAATTTTAGATTTTTTTTGGTTTGTCTTTTTTAACTAGCTCCTCTTTTAGGAAAAAGTAAAAAAGCAAAAGGCGAAATAATAATTTTAAGCTTTTGCCTTTTTAAGTTGTTATCCATTTTTGTCGCTAGCTGGTAAAAAAGCAATTGTCAAAAAATAAAAATATACAAAATTAGAACAAAATAAGAAGAAAAACAGAAAATTGGCTGTTGATAAGAAAATTAAAAATTTCAATGGCAGTGGCAAAAGCAAAAATAAAAAGCGTCTAGTTGATGGGTGCTTTTGAACCATGGTTTACATTGTTATTGAAAAATTGTTGTTCACTTCAATCCCAATGTGCAGAAAGCCCTAGAAATTACAGTTAAAAAAGTTTCAGTATAAGTGGTGAAATTATGTAAACATAAGTGCCGCCATAAAACATAATAGACTTTAAAGTGGTGAATAGTAAATGCTCGAACCTTCGAAAGAAACCTAGAGGGCACCAGAAGATTGAATGAAAGTATAAATACTAGCGAAGACTGGCACCGAGGGACATTATTAGTTCAGACTTTTTGAAGAACACATCTCGCGGAGAAAATAGTAAGCTTTATACACAAAGTTTTAAGGGCCAAATACACTTGTCAAATGCTTGTCCAGCCGGCGAATTCAACGTCTACGTGTGCTTGACGTAATATTCGCCGTCATATCTAAATTTTTTGATTTTTCATCAAGCGTTATCGGTGTCACACATACAAACACATTTTCACTAATACTACCACAATGCTTGATGAGTATTTTGATCAATGTATTTGGGCCTTTACTTAAATAAAGATTGTCAAGTAGACAAGGTGTAGTTCAAGGCGAATTTACACCAGGTGACTTTATCTTGCTACGTAAGCAACAGCTTATTACTAACCTTGTGTCAAAATGATATACCGTTCATGTGTTTCTGGGGAATATTTACCAAATTTTATAATTTTCGCTTAAAATTATGAAATTCAAAATTTTTTAAATTTATATATTTTAAAACAAACAATTGAATATAAAAAAGAAAATGAAAAATTTGTTTTATTTGAATTGCAATCTACGAACTCGAAACGGTTTATTATAAAGGAAATAAACTAAACGTTATTGAAAGGCAGTACCGTAACAATATAAAAATAATTTAATGCCGTACGTAATAAAATATTACAATTTTGTATTGTTTGGTTTAAAAAATTACTTGAAAAGGACAAAATTGCAAAAAATTTTCATTTCTTGACTAATCTTTACGAACGATCCATGGTTATCTTAGTAATATTATAACTTTTTACTGAAAACGAAAATACATAATGCGTTAAATATTTTTGAAGATACATATTTTTATTTAAGTCACATCGGCTGTCCCGAATCTTTGATACCCTCCACCATCAGTTCGAATATTTCAGGAGCGGGATCTACATATATGTTATAAATTTATCTTTATAAAAACGGACGCCAGAAATTTGAACTAGATTGAGTAAAATATCATGATTCTTAACAGTTATAGCCGAACTAAAATGAAGAAAGGGAATTTATATTGGACCTATGGTATGTTATGGACCAATCGTCCCAAAATTCTGTAGAGCGATTTCTCGTATTAAGAACATAAATTTCAATACAGCGGTAAAATTAGTTTAAGCGGTTACAGTGAATTTCAGAAGGCTGCTAAATATGGGATCTTAGATAAATTATGGAACGTATACCAAAAAAAAAAAAAAAAAAAAAAAAAAAAAAAAAAACTTTTTTCTGGCCATATGACGTACCAAATTTGTATATCATAGTACATATTAGTTATTACGGTTTTAGGCGTACTCAACTGTTTTCCGGAAGTAGGGTTTATATGGGGCCTAGGTCAATTATTGACCGATCCTCACGAAATTTAACAGTATGATTTCCAGTCAAATAAAACGAATTTGTCTAAAATCTTATATCGCTCCGTGCATTATTCCACCATTTATGTTAGCTTTTGTAACAATATTATAAATTTCTTAGGGAGCTGGTTCCTCCTTTTGATTTGACACCAAGTCTATTCATTTCTTTTGGGTTTTTCAAAAGCGAGAGTGTTTTTAAGAGACGGACAGACATGGCTTAATCGACTTATAGAAAATATATACTTTTGTGAGGTCTTAGATGTATAATATAAAAGTTTCACACGCAGCGACAAACTTAGTATACCTTCATTCACCACTAGCGTACAACTTTCAGATTGCCGGTCAATAACACTGGTTCACAAAATTTTAACTATTTGCCATAACCTCAAAAATTAGTTGTTTTCACACGAATATGGCATTCATTTATTTTTCTTACTAAGCGTTTTTATGCAGTTGTTTTCGAGAACTGTTCAACTGTATTGCACAAAATTTAAACCTTTGCATAGATATGTCTTTTCTCTTTCAGCCCATATCTATACTGTGTTAATCGGACAAAAATTCACTGAGTTACATGCCTTAAGATTGGATTATTTTTTCTACGTTTTTTCAAAATTCAAGGTTTTCAATTTGGTTTAAAACAAATATTTATTACTAGCATTTAACCCGCTACTTCGGTAGCTTCTCCATATCCGTCGTGGACATATTTTTATGCCAAAGTAAAAGTAAAGAAAGATACGAAATTTCCCGATTTCCTATTTTGGTACTATTTTTTCCACCATTAAAGTATTAAAAAGTTCAGTATTGTAGTGGGAGCCCATAATTTAGTACGAATATGTCAATGAATGGAGAAAAATGTTTTGTACAAAAAAGTACCAAAAATATGTTCGATTTCATCCCTTAAATGTTCGAATTTCGAAAAAGTACCAAATTCGTATATTTTGATAAGTTTCGAATGAAAAATTACCAAAAAGTTCCCTCCTATAGACCCTCATCTACCCAGAAATTCAAAAAGGGCCAGTTAAAGAACAAAAAAAAGAACCAAAAAGTTCCGTCATAGATTTCACCCCTTAAATGTTTGAATTTCGAAAAAGAACCAAATTTGTATTCGTATATTTTTGATCAGTTTCGAATGTACTATAAACTTTGTTTCTATGATTATTGGTTCAAAAGATAGATGAGATGTCAAAATAGTACCAAAATTCAGGTTTTATCCGTTTACTCCCTAATAGGGCCGAATTTCAAAAAAGTACCAGACACCTGTCCGTTTATTTTTCTAAAGAACCGCGATAAATATTAAATTTTTTTGTATTTCTTTTAGTTTTGGAGATATAAGGTTACCGAATTTTCGCGTTTTTACCTTTTTTTGCCCCCTAAACATTCGATTTTCCAAAAATCCCGTCTTAGTGGATCGATTTTGGGAGTGCCCAATCTCTGTGCGAGGAAGAATCAGTCAGTAACGTTACAATTTTATATAGTACATAGATAGGATTTTTAGGTTTTATTTAAATACTTTTGCCTCTAGTTTCCAAATTTTTTATCCGATTTTCAAAGTAAAACCTTTAAGGAGTCCTTTTAAATTGTCTTGTCAACTGCTTTATTAGTTGTTTTAAAACACTTATTCAGTATTTGCTAAAAAACGATATCAATTTGCCATTATTTTGCCGGTTGGATATTTACAAAAAATAAAGAAAAACCCGTTTTAAACAAAATTGTAGAACATTGTTTAGCCATATTTTGTGGTTTGGAGGGTTTAAGGTTAATTTTCGGATAGGCCAAATATTAAAAAGTCGTAGAACAACTGTTGTTTTCGAGACTCTATAAAACGATTTTCAGCAATAAGGAAGTTCTTTTTCGCGAAAAGTCGACTTTTATCTATTGTTAATTTTAACGAAGGATTAAGTTATATTGTCATAATATCCTTTTATTTTACAATAGTTTTTTGTTGTGTTTCAAACAGAAAAGGTCCTAAAATAATAATAATTTTTATGCTGTAAATGTTTTATCATGACTACACAGTAGGGTGCTCACAGCAGTCATATTTTTTCGTGTTATAATTATAAATTTTAAGACATATTCATAAAATCGAACACCGTTTGAAACCCCCAATCGTATTACACAACAATTTACACAAGTAAGAGTAAGCATTTGTAACTTACCATAACATCATCACTTAATTTCTCAAAGCCCAATTTCTCAAATGCTTTATCGTCCGGAACAAAGAATGTGTAATTGGCTCCTGATACGTGTGGTGCAATTTCAGCATTATTTAGAAATCTGCAATTGCAAAGAAACACACACAAAATAATCATAAATCATAAAAAACAAAATCCAAACAGCAAACAGCAAATACCTGGTGATTTGTGTAAATCTGGGATCTCGTTCCAAAGCCAAAAATGAATGTGACAAAAATTGCGCACCAAACCAAGGGAAGGCCAGCAGTGGTGGTGTCTCCTTATCCTTATGCATCTAAATTGTTTTGAACACAAATATATGTACATATGTATGTGGTGGCCATTTATGTTTCAAACAATCAATTGTTTCCAAACAGGAGAAGAAATAAGAGAGAACAACAGAACAATATACATAAAGAAATGCAATCATTAATCTTTTAAACACCATCACCATTCATAACAACACACCATTTACCTGATGCAATTTGGATACAACAGCCTCGGAGACAAATAAAACTTCTGTTATTATAAATACCTGATTACCATTAGACAATGTGTAATCGGACATTATGGATACATTGTTGACCGAAGGTGCAGCTACAGGAATGTAACACATACAAACAACACAAAATCCAATAGCAGTGAAAGAAGAATGAGATACAAAACGTAAATCATGGATTATTTCGAAAATTTTTATGCAAAAAAAAAAACGATCAATATTTTGTGAGCAAAGTAAAAATAGTAATAAATTATATGATTGTATGTTATAATATTTTATGCTTACGTTGACCTTTGAAGATGACATTTTCACCACCCATGGTGCGTACAACCATTTGATCCATATTCTTAACGTCTGTCATACGTAAAGGCTTTTGGGTGGGCAAGAAATGATTGCGCAACACACTTTCCGTAAAATCGTGCACACTGAACGGATAGAACCCCCAATCGATGGGATGCCAACGTTGAAATGCATTGTCGGTGGGTATGAGAATTGTATAAGAGCCATCGTCCATTATTTGTGTAAGATTACTTTTCGACAGGAAGTGCTGGAAAACTTTTGTGCCACTTTTCATGCTGCCAAGAAATGACATTAAAGGGCTCGCCTTCGACTCCTTAAGAATGGGTTCATTTTTTGTATGTGCAGTGTTGCTTGTTGAGTTGCGCATCTCTAAACGTTGTGGTTCATTGTAACGACTGCAATCAAACAAAAAGAACAGATTTTTTTTTTAATAAACGACATTATGATTTTATATGTACGTTCCACACAATTTATGCAAGAGTCTTATAAAAACGGATGTTTAAATGTTTTGGAAAATTTATTGATTGTTGAATTTAATTTTTAGTTTTTTTTTTTGGACATAGAAAAAACTATAACTACTGTAGTTTAATGTCTCCTTCAACTTTGTACAATCACAGGCCTAAATTTATATACATATGTACATATATGCTTCAAACACATGGTCAGAATTTTATTATTCAAATTGAGTTTTACAAATGTTAAAGAAGAAAAGTTAATATTAACCTCTTGAATAAGTTTTTCCTCCATGATTCACAAATTTGTTTTAATTATTCTTTTTTAACTGTCCGCTGATTACTTGTGAAAAATACACAATGCGGTAAAAAGTTCAAAGTGATTCAATTTTCTACCGAAAACACGTCAAAATCGTACGAAAAAAACACTAGTATTACTTTTTTTTTTTATCAAAAGTCTACAGAGCGCTCGAAAATAACTTGAAAATGGGATCTATACAAGTAAAAATGTTATGCAATTTTCTTTAAGGCTGAGTAAGGCGAACGTTGCTGTAACCGTTATGTACCGCACCGTACTGTAAGCACTTTGGTGTACTTATAGATAGTTTTGTCCCGATTCCCATTACTGTTTTATAAATGTCACGTAACAACGGTATAAAATACTGCTTTATAGAGAATGGTACGGTTCATTTAATTTCGGTAAGCTTTTGTATTGATTTTCACATACACAGAAGCAAACAGCTATTTCATACAGATACAGATACGGAACAGCAACGTTTGCTTAGCTCCGCCTTTACACGCGTAGAAACCGTTAGTGATCATTTTTAATTAAATATTTTTTTAAATTAGCCTATTTTTTATTTTTTTAAAATTCGAAATGTGCCTAGAGTATACTCATAATACCAAATACCATGATACAAATACACAAGGTAGTTTCACTTATCTCTCACAATATTTTTTTTGAAGTTTATCGGAATTATTTGAAATTAGTTTTTTTGTAAATATGAAAAAGGCGTTGCCACGTATAAAACACAAAAAATGTATTACAAACTATCCATATTTTATTTAGAGTTTGGTTAAATTGTGTTTAGTTATTATCTAATAAATTTTAGACAAGTAAGAATGTAAACTTGGCCATATAATACCAAGGCTCTTCTCTACACATGGCGGAAAAAAGCCTGCTGACTTCGACAGTTCGAGCTTCGCAATATTTTTAAATAAATTTATCGGTGGTTGATATATTTTATCTTATTAAAATATATGTTTTTAGTTATTTTATTTATTCACAAAAATATTAAGTCTTTTAACATAAATTTTCTTTAATTTTTGTAAATTAATATTAAATTTTTTTGAACTTAAAAAAATAAATGAAACAAAAACCGAAAAATTGTATTAATGAACGAAATATGGTAGCACAAATTTTAATAATTCCCATAAACTTCAGAACGTTAATATGGCGATAAAAAGAGAGAGTGGAACTACCTTCTTTCTGTATTTGTATCATGCTAAATACTATCATTTTGAAGGAACATGCATTAGTTTAAAAGTTACGTAAATAATTGTCCGTGGTTTTCGCGCTACGAAACCGGAAATGACCATTCCAATAAACATTTTTTTTGTACTTAGCCCCACTATTTATGTTTTTTTTTTTAACCGAAACAAGCCAACTGTATCCTAATTATATTGTAACGGTTTTATGTTATTAAAGTTTATTTATTATTGACACTTCTTATTGTTTTAAAAAAGTTACATTGTCCATTGTCATCATATAACCCACAAAATTAATTAGTGAATATTTTTCGCATAGATTACACATTTAATGGGTGAAAACGATTTATTCTTTATGCCCATTACAATCCGTGGTTTGGCAATGTAACATGGGCTTTTTTTGCTTAAAACCTTTAATGGCAACACGGCTGCCAGACTTAGGGATTTTTCCCCAAAGTTGGGAAATTCAGGCGAGCAAAATGGACAAAGAAAGTCAATTGGGGATTGTTTTGGGGATTAAAAGAAAAATTCGCGGATTTTACACATTTTTAATATAGTACATATTTTCCCTTTTTTATTATTTACGCTTATTTCTCTTTGTTTCGTATATAATATATGAAAAAAAGTAGCAAAACTTTTATCTTAATCTTATCAACTACTAACGCCTCTGATGAAAAAATAACCCTAATTACTAAAAATAAAGTTGTTTTACTGTGTAGTTTTACAACAGTAATAGTACTTACCTATTACTGCCTTCCTGAATATTACGTTTCGAATAGGGTGACTTCCGATCACCCAAATATCCATCAATAGCCAAAGCAATTAGATTGTCGTTGATGCGGACATGATGAAGTATTTGAAAGCCATTTAGAAGCCATACCACATTGTTGGGGGATTTTTCTAATTTGCGAAAAACAATTTTATGACCATTACCATTACCAAACGATGAGGAGTTCTCCTCGTCGGCATAGTTATCAAATGCTCGACCCGGCACCATATGCTCCAACATAAATTCTTTTAAACGGGGTTTTTCAATTGTACGTACATCAATTTTGGGTATAATCAAGGTGAAGGGTATATCTGAAAGTATCAATTAAAAAGAGAATCAAAAATAAAATACACACACATACACACCTACGTACTTGAGTAACAACAATAAATGTTAAAAAAAAAACAATAAAGTACGCCAAACTTTATGAAAATGTTCTTCTTGTTAGTTGCATTTGAAAAAGGAGAACAGTATGGAGAATAAAACTTTTGAAATTATTTGTTGGTATTTATGTATTTAAATTTTTAGGTTAAACTAAGGTTTACTAAGCGAGTCTTAAGTTTAATTGTGAAAACGTTTTTGCAAGACTTTTATTTAAGTGTATAAATTTATTTATTTTAGTACGTGTTTGAAATTTTACATACTTTCATATGGACTTTTTCTTAATCATCATTATCAACACTTTAACAATGTAAATGTTTGTCAGTTGGTTTTTGTTTATACATATATGCTATAACCAAGGCCCGGATTTTTATGCAAATGCATATTTGTTGTAGTCAGTGCAAATATAAAAGCTCAGATAATGTTTGTATCTTCAAAATGATGGGTTCTTGTGAAATGAGAAATCTAATCCACTTAGAAAGCTTATTAAGTTAATTGATATTGCTTAATAAGAAGTATTCTGTGGAAGGTAACTTTAGTAAAGGCTAGTTTACACAATCTCACAAGTCTTACGTATTCCATAATACTTTGTGAGGTAGAAATCGAATGAGTTTTGTTGCGACTGTCAAAAAATCTAATTTAACATAACAGTTTGTGTTCACACCATCACATAATGTATAAACACTCACACATGAAATAAAATGCAACCCTGATCCAAAATATTTACCTCGTATTTATAAACGATTGTTAAATTTAACAAACGTTTAATAAGGTAAATTTTCATACAAAATTTGTTTTGTAAACCTTTATTAAATTTAAAATTCAGTTTATTGCTGTTCAAATATCTTTAAAAAACTTAAATAACTAATTGAAATTTTTGTTTGTTTAAACAAAAAGTTACTGTTAAATTAAAAGTAAAACTTTGTCTTGTACTTGAACAATGCCAATGAATTTGGAAAAAATTTATTTTCAGATCCCACTTTGATTCCAGATCAGATCGCAAATATTTGAAATTTATTTGATGTTTTGAAGTCCTCAATTTTTTTTTGCCAAGCGTCTTGGATTTTTTTTAAAAATATTTCTTCCACATTGCTAACTTTACTTTCTAAAAATATCAATTAATTTGATTTGAGTATTAAGTGAACTAAAACCTTCCTATTTAGTTATTGTTTCACCAATAAATCCGTAGTTGTAAAAATACAAATGCTAATGGACTTCTGATGTTATTTAAATTTAATATTTCTTTTACTTTTTTAATTGCATCATCATCGGTCTCAAGAAGCTCTTCAAACATTCTTAAATTACTCAAAGTTTTTTGAATAGAATTCTGAAGCGTCTAGCCAGGCCACATCTTGTTACTACTAGCTATGGTGGAAGGGGAACCAAAGAGATACATTTCATTAAAATTTTTAAATATTATTATTATTAAATTTGTATTTTTATAATATTACTTTTGTCACTAAAAAATGTCAAAATATGCAAAAATATGCATTTAAAACCTAAATATGCATTTTCACTAAAATATGCAAAAACAAATCGATGCCCTTTTAATGCAAATTTAATGATTCGGAAAGATAATTGGTGGGCATAGTTTTAGGACTATCGACATAAAACATTCATTTGCATGAAAATCGCATCCCTATTTAACAGTTTTCCCAATCCGCCAAAAGAAAAAGTACGGGCTACTTCGTGCAAGAAGAAGAATAATATTTTTCTATTAAAAGCTCTCACTTTACTAAACTTTGAGTATGGAAACAGTTTTTGGTAAGATTGGGATCCCGCGGGCTCCCAACGTTGAGTACTGGATCACACCTAATGGTTACTCAAAAATACGTTTTCCCCTTTTTTTAATTTGTTTACACATTTACAATAGCTTTTTAGTAATTCACAAAACGATCACCAATAAATTTGTTGAATTTGGGTTAGGACAACGTCTGTCTGGTCAGCTAGTTGATGATAAAAACAAAAAATTAACAAAAACAAAAGGTCCATAAATATTCTTTTAATAACGCTATTAAACTAGATTTATTCATTGAACATATGCAAAAATACATATAAAAAACCGATAATAAAACATTAATCACAATTTGTTAACTGAAGTCTGTACAATTTTTGTAAAAGAGTATTTAACTTTATAAGACATAGGCCGAGCTCTAAAACATAAGAATACTTTGCAGACAAGATAAAATATATCAAAGAGCTTGACAATGCATAGTTTGCTTATTGTTAACGCGTTGATCACTTTTTTGGTGCACTTTGGGACTGATAACATTGTAAAATTCCCCACGATTGCATTGTCGAACGCCTAAAAAGAGAGTTGCTCTGCAACTGACATTTTGGAACTCACACATACTTTCTGCAAGAACATAATGCAAAATACAGTATAAAAGCATCCCACTGGTCCATTATTCTTACAACATCTCCCTAATATCTTATTGGGCGGTACAGAAGAGTATTCCTGAATTACTTTTATTTATGTTAAGAACCTCAATATTTTTGGCATTGCTAAGTAAGATTTAAGCTAACCAGCCTTACCAGACTTGACGTTAGCGCCGTTCCGATCGAATATGGTTGTGGCTTCTTGATGGAGGACTAATTCAACCATAATATGGTTGTCGGTGACAATAATATTGTTAAATTAATCGTAATATATTTTACATTTTTTTTTTAAATTGTTTTGTTGGAGATGACCATATTTAAACATGTTTTTCTCTGGGTGTGCAATCACTCAATAAATATTTTCATAAAGAATTCCACGCTTTTTAAGATAATTTAAATCATTAGCTCTCAATTTACTATTTTTTAAACTTTTTAATGTTCTCGTCTTAAAAGAATAAATTCATTCCTTTTAGTCTTTTCCCAAAACTAATTAGCATTTACCCATTGATAGCCAGAACTTTTTTGTGGAATTGTAGAATGAAATTTTAAACACTTTGGCCTTTTTGTCTAAAGGTACGTTCAGTCTGATGAAAAATTTGGTAGCAAACATCAAATATTTTATTAACGTAGTCTGAACACAAAATAGATTTGAGTGTCAAATAAAATAACAGCTGATTTTGAGCAAATACAAATATTTCCCGGCAAACAAATATTTGTCCATTGAGAACATAGTGCGAACACAAAAAATCAAATATTTTACAACACAATAGCTCTGTTTCTTTGGTCTACTTTGGGATCCCTCGGGATCCCAATTTGCACGAAAAGCGTTCCCGTACTTTTAATTTGTGTAAATGAGAGCGTATTTGAGAGAATAAAATTCTTCTTCTTCTTGCACGAAACAGCCCAGACTTTTTCTTCGTGCAAATTGTGTAAATTGTCAAACAGCTGTAAAACCTAAGCCAAACCAAAAAAAAAAAAGGAAAAAAGTTCATGATGTTAGTTATTGTGAAAGTGTTTGTTTTGTTTTATTTTAAGTAAAAGTAGTTTAATTCTAGAGCCAATATAAAATTTTTCAAAAGTGGCGCAAATTTTTTTGGTGTTGTAAAGACTGTCAAAAACTGAATTTTTATTTTGTGCTTAAAATTTTGTTTTTTCTGTTCCCGTACTTTTGTGTAATGTTGTCTTTTTATGAAAGAAGTTTATGCTTGCTCTCATTTGCAAGAACTTTACCCAAAAAGGAAAAAAACAGAGCTAATATCACAGGTTTTTTAATAACAAAAACAAATCAGCTGATTCGAAACAAAAAAGAAAGTAAAGACTAAGTGAGCCTTTATACCATGTTCACACGGACAGCAATATTCGTGTTTCGCTCTCTTATTCCTGTTTCGCGCCCCAAACATGATTGAAACGACTTGTTTTCCCATACAAAATTTTGAGAGCGAAACAGGTCGTTTCATTTTGAAACAGGCTGCGAAACAGGAAAAATGTACTATCATCTCCAATTTTGATAACAGTTATCGTTAGTTTATCTGAACTAGCTCTCAAAAAATAGCAAAACAAAGAAAAAAACAAAATAAAAATTGATTTTTAATAAAATAAAGTGATAATTATAATAAAATAATTAAAATAAAAGTATTAAATAATATATTCTTAAGTTTTATTTACTTTTTTATCTATTTAGAAAAAAAATCACACTAAAAACACACAAAAAATGTCAAAATGAAACAGGAATAAATCGTATGAACAGCATGTTTGGCAATCTAGTTTCAGAGAGCGAAACCAGTGGTTTCTATCGTCGTATGAACATTAGACTTTGCTATCATGCCGCTATTAGCAAATTTTTGCGAATTTCCGATAACTAAGCAATTTTTATCGCATCTTTGCCACTCCTTAAAGTTTTAGGCACTTTTAATAAATTTAATGGTTTTCTTGAAATATTAAAATTGTTCGCGAATTTGCGCTATTTTGCAACATTTTTTTTTGTTGCGAATTTTCGCTATTTTTTAAAAAACATTTTTTTTGTTATTTTCCGACAATTTGTTTTTTAACCGATTTAAAATAAATTTTAGGCCTTGTTTCAAAGTTTTAAATTTTTCGCGAGTTTTAGCCATGCTCGCGAAGAAGCGATTTTTCCCTGTGAATCTTTACAGCTTTAACGATTTTTAATGATTATTAGGCGTTGCTATCATTCCGCTATTAGCAAATTTTTGCGAATTTCCGCTATTTTAGCAATTTTTTTTTATCGAATTTTTGCCATTCCTTTAAATAAAATTTATGGCTTGTTTGAAATACATATCTAAATTTTTCGTGAATTTTCGCTATTTTTGTAACATTTTTTTTGTTTTTTCTCGAGATATTGTTATTGCATCCGATTTTGCGATTTCAAATATATTATTGGGTTTGTTTCCAAGTTTGAAATTTTTCACAAATTTAAGCCATGTTCCCGTTACCCATTGTCTTCCAGTTTTTTTTCTTTTACATTCTCCTGTTCTAACACTATAAGAGATGCTTCTCCACAGAGTACAACAAAGAAATTAGCATCTGCGCTCATTTTTACTATTTGTGAAATATATTTGTATTTTTGAACACTTTCATTAAATAATTATTTGATGCAAATATGTATTTGTTTTAGTCTGATCGCATGGCAAACATTATTTAATTTATTTCGTTTGACACAATTTGCCAACTGCTTTAACAAACAAAAAGTTTCAAACAAGGTATATTTACACAAGGTAGACTCATTTGGGAGTGTAGACATGCTGCTCTATAAAAATAGCCGAGTGGAACGGAATTGTCAAAATTGTCTTCATATAAATTTAACGCACACATGTACAAATTTTGGCTCATATACACGGAATTTGACATTGGTGTTCCAACTTAGGTAAACAGCTGACAAACATATGGGCAAACGAGTTTACCTTGTGTAAATATACCTTGGTTTCAAATATTTGAGCTTAGTTTGAATATTAAACAAAATATTTTTTTGTTTCACACAGTTTGAAGCAAATATTAGAACATACATACTTTGTTCAGCGACTTCGCGGAGACAATTTGGTAATTTTTGTTTTCACCCGGCAACTTAAAATGCCAGTGGGCATTCAGCTAACAAATTGCTAACACATAGCTGATTTTGTTTCATCAACAATCAAAAAGACCAAGTTCGTGTTTACATACTTCAGAAATTCCCCCCAGTATATAAGGGGATTTCTAAACAATATAATCTTGAAATTCCTTTGATTGAACGATAAGCATTTATAAAATAATAGCATTTAACCAGCTACTTCGTTAGCGTCTCCTTTTCCTTCATATTTTTATGCCAAAGTTTATTAAAAAAAATACCTTTATTTCCTTTTTTTGGTACTATATTTTCCCCCCATTATAATATCAAAAATGTCAGTATTGTAGTGACAGCCCATAATTTAGTACGAATTGGTCAATGAATGGGGAAAAATGTTTTGTAAAAAAAGTACCAAAAATAGTTACGATTGTCACTCCTTAAATGTTCGAATTTCGAAAAAGTACCGTATTCGTATTCGTATTTTTTTGATAAGTTTGGAATGAAAAATTACCAAAAAGTTCCCTCTTATAGACTCTTATCCACCCAGGACATTGCATCTTGAATTTTATGTTTCTAGGTCCAATACTAACGGAAATTCAAAAAGTATCAGTTAAAGAACAAAAAAGTACCAAAACGTTCCGTCATAGATTCTTATCCACTCAGGGCATTGCATGTTGAATCTTATGTTTTAAGGTCCAACATTAACGATAATTAAAAAATACCAGTTGTAGAACCAAAAAGCTAAAGTAAAATATCAAATTTTCCATATTTCCCATTTTGGTACTATTTTTTCTCCCATTAAAGTATTAAAAATTTCAGTATTGTAGTGGGAGCCCATAATTTAGTACGAATATGTCAATGAATGGAGCAAAACGTTTTGTAAAAAAGTACCAAGGTACGATTTTCACCCCTTAAATGTTCGAATTTCGAAAAAGTACCAAATATGCATTCGAATTTTTTTTGATAAGTTTCGAATGTGGTATAAACTTTGTTTCTATGTTCATTGGTTCAAAAGATAGATAGGGATACAGGACCCAAATTCAGGTTTTACCCGTTTATTCTCTAATAGGGACGAATTTCAAAAAAGTACCAGCCACCTGTCCGCTTATTTTTCTTAAGAACAACGATAAGTATTTAATTTTTTTTGTATCTCTTTTAGTTTTGGAGATATAAGGTTAACGAATTTTCGCGTTTTTACATTTTTTTACCCCCTTAACATTCGAATTTCCAACAATCCCGTCTTAGTGGATTGATTTGGGGAGTGACCAATCTCTGGTTCAAATTTCAAGTTTTTAGCTTCAGGAGTTTATGCTGTGCAATGATGAATCAGTCAGTAACGTTGCAATTTTATATATATAGATTTAGATATTTTTTAAATTGCCTTTTTAATTGTCGTCCACTGTTAACAGTCGTAGCGTTCGTGGTGATGGTTTTTCAGTAGGCGGTTGTTGGTGTGGGGTAAGGGTTGGCGCTTATAAAAAAATAGCGTGGACGGTTACTTTAACTAATTGGTATTCTTAACACATTACAGGTGTGTTCTAGTATAAAACATTTTGTTCTTTATTCTTCATTTTATTACATTTCAGTGTTTTTGCTTAACATTTTTTTGGTTATATCATTCTAGTCTTGTTTTTGAAACTAATTTTTGCAAACTTTTTATCTTTAAGTTGATTGTTTTGCTTGTATATTTAATTCTAAACACATTCGGCTTAAGGCTTTCCAGAATAATATATACATACATATATACATACATACATACATATGTACATATTTAAAAAAAATTTTTTTTGGCAAAAGTTTTCTTTGTGAATTTGAGGAATTTATTTCGTTGGTTTTGAAGAATGTGTCTATGAGTGACGTACTGAGTGAGTGAGTGTTTGTTTGTTTGGCATAGTTGGGTTTGAAAAGCCTTTAATTGTTCCAAAACAATTAAGAAATTCTTTATGTTTTTTATCACTGTTTACATGGTGGTTACATTTTTATAGCGAAAACGATTTTTGTATAAAATTCTTTTTATTTCTTTTATTTCCTTACAGTTTCGGCTAAATGATTTAACCTTGTGTTGAATGGCTTTATCATTTTTCGATTTAATTTAAAATGAATGGAATACTTAAGAATGCACTCTGCTGATTTATTACATTGTGTATGCATGATTCATTATGCATAATGGAGAGAAAATTCCTACGTTAAATTGGTACATTTTGCTATCGTTATAGTAGGTATATAGGGATTTATAATTTAACAATTCAAATGCTTCTGAGAGCGAAAATTATGTACTTGTTCAAATATTTTTTTAATTTAAGGGCCATTATTACAACTTGCCAATAGTTAAAAGTCGGATTTTGTTGGACCGATAAATAGCTTTGCATTATTAGAACTTCCATTTTTTATTGCTGTTATTTTCAATAATAATAATATTTAATAGATGAAAACATAATAAATGAAGGTTTTATAATGCAAAGCTATTTATCGGTCCGACAAAATCCGACTTTTAACTATTGGCAAGTTGTAATAATGGCCCTAAATGATCTATTTTGATAAGAAAAATATATCGGTTGTTTTTTTAGCTGCATAAAAACAATGGATATCGATAACCAGGGATGATAAAGGAGAAAACCAATATCGTACCAACAAACTTTCAACATCGCCCTTTTTCTATTCCAATAGTACTTAATCATTTTTTATTTAAATGTTTTTTTAATTTTATAAACAAAAACTGACCGATCTAATTCATGTTTCATTGTGGACACTTCGGACCCAAAAATAGAAATATTTTCGATTTTTAAGTTTTTAATCGTTATTAATAGTATCACAATTTGCACTAATATTTGGAAACATTTTTATATGTTTACTGAAATCACATTTCCTGGAGTAAATTTTGCCAGCCATATGTTTTAAAGTTTCGCAAAATGCTATTAAGTATTCTTTAACATATTTTTTAAATCCTTAACTGTACCACTTTCAATGTTATTTCTGG
The DNA here is from genome assembly GCA_949318255.1 of Pollenia labialis. Taxonomy (NCBI): domain Eukaryota; kingdom Metazoa; phylum Arthropoda; class Insecta; order Diptera; family Polleniidae; genus Pollenia; species Pollenia labialis. The sequence goes on from OX439141.1 coordinate 90,485,856, forward strand.
ATATTTAAAATATCGTTAAGTGACAGTTGATTTTCTCCGAGTCTTAACTTTAATAATTCGAATTTGTACAACAACTCCTTTTTAAAAAATTTGCGACCCATTTGACGAAATAAACATTTTAAGCGTTCTAAAAATATGTGCATACAGCATCTTCGTATTGCATTTTCAATTTTATTGTGTTTACAACTTTCATAATGTACTGCAGAAAGAGGAAACATATTTTATAAGCTGGAACAGAATGCGCGGATATAATAACATTTTATTTAGCGCTGGTAAAATCTCCCTCGAAATCATTCGGAGTAATATAATAATGGAGTGGGCTCCCACTGTTCCAAAATTCTGTTGATGACTTCTTGACGTGGGAACCATATTCATGACGACTTTCAAAAGTTTCCATTCCAAAATAATCTTGAGATGAGAGGAAGTCGTCATTTCTACTAGAACTTTTGCAGAAGTGGTTTCCTATGTATTTTAAAACTTTGTCAATATCATCATAAAATACACGCTTATATGCTGCCGCTGAAGCTAAATTTAGAATGTGACATATGCAATCGTCCAATGATCAAGTGCAAAACCCTATTCACAAAAGCGGAGTTTAGTGTTTGTAGCAAGTGGTCTTGCAAAAGAGCAAATGCAAAACATTAAAGCTGTTTTGTTAAATCCAACAACAAAATACATAGTTTCCTTAAGATTTCATAAGTAAGCAACGAAATTTTGCATTTTCACCAAACACTGAACTCCACTTATATATATTGGACAGTAAATACGAGGTGCCATTTTATATCAATTAACAATAGGTTTGAACAATTTGGAAATAGTACCAAATGAGTCACGGGGTACCAACCGACTTTTTAGTTTTGAATTGTACCGAAAAAAGTACAATTGTACCAACTTTATCAACCGTGTCGATAACTATGATTTGACAGCTGAAAATGTCAAACTGTGTTGACATTTCTCTTCAGTAACACTGCGTTTACATTTGACAGTACTGGCAAGACAGTAAGAATACCCTACAAGAAATGCATAACCAAAACAAAAAAAATCACTATTACTATAACACTATATTGGTCAACACTACCGGTCATATAACTAGTAAAATGACCGGTAGTCTTCTTGTAGGGTATACATATAAGTTGTCAAAAATACTACTAACTGTCTTCGTGACGTAGGCGTCCAGACAGTAGTTAAGACAGTTCACTTTTAAAAATATGTCAAACGTGAATGTTGCAGTGCAAGTCCAGCTAAAGCTATTTTACATTAACTAAACAAATTTAAAAAAAACTTAAAATAAATATATAGCGTTTACAAACATAACACTTAACTAAGCCATTCAAAATCAAAACACAATATATTTATTTTTTACATTTTTTGTTTTGCTTTTGCTAACAAAACTTACTGTTAGCAAATGTCAAATCACTGTCCAATTTTACTGTCTGCAAAATTTGCTAAACAGTAGACATGACAGTTGGACAAGTTTGCATGTATTAGTGAAAAAGTTTGTAAATATTGCAACTGTCTTGCCAGTACTGGCAAATGTAAACCCCGTGTAAGGTTTAGCAAGTCACCACGAAGGCTCAGTTAGCCTGGAGTAACAGTAACGTTGAAAATCGGCTGGTCATTTTGATGTATGTTAAGCAATTAGAACGATTATAGTTAGCAGTAAGAATATACGTCTCAATCTGTAAGAAAAAGATTGGTCTTTCTTTCTTAATCTAAGGCTAAGTTACTGTTACTCTCGGCTAACTGAGCCTTCATCACTCGTTTAACGCTAGAACAAAACATTCAAATTGTAAAAATTTACTTAAAAAAAACAAAATCTGTTCGCGAAGTTCATGGAGCACTTTTTCCATTTTACGGTCAACATAATCAGCCTAGAGAGCGAGAAATACGTGCAGTTATTGATCGCTATATCACTAATTTTATTTGTCTCGATTAAGAACCATCAACAAGACAAAGAAATGTGCGTACCGAAGAGAAAATTGCTGCTGTAGCGCGAAGTATTGAAGAAGACGCCGAGATTATCTTCGACTAAGTGGAACATTTTACCTAAGGATCTGGCTTACGTACCTATAAAATACAGCTCTTGCAAGAATGGAAGCCAAACGACTATGGTTTGCGTCACATTTGTGTTGATTGTGCTCATTTGAAACTGGCATTTTCATCAAAGAATTGTGTTTAGTGAAGAATCTAATTTCTGGTTAAAAGGCTAAGTTAATAATCAAAATTGCCGTATTTGGAGCGAAGGCAATCCTCAAGCCGTTAACGAATTAAAATTACATCTATTAAATTGACTGTTTGGTGTGGCTTACACGCTAGCGGCATCGTCGGTACTTATTTCCTTTGAGCAAGCAGCTGCCGTTACGTTGAATAGCGACCGCTATCGAGCCATGCTCACTCAATTTTTGTTTCCAAAAAATTAATCAGCTAAACATCAACGACATTTCGTTCCAAAAAGACACGCTTAGTCAACGATAATATTTTAATGTGGGAATTTGATTTAAAATGCAATTCCAAGAAAAATACATTACGAATGAGTAATTTATAGCTAATCAAAATGTTAAGGTGATAGCATCACATTTATTTTTTTTTCATAAAAGGTACCATTTTTGGATTATTTAAGGTCCATTTTTTTGTAAATCTCCCCCTCCATTATTCCGGCTTACTTTAAGATATGGTTTTTGTTATATAGTCTTTAATAACATCGTTAACAATTTTAAGTAAGGCGAATATGTTTTCGATTAATTTTGTGTTCCTTTGGTGCTATCTGATGTATTTTACTGAGCTGGAAGTTAAATAAACAATTTTTGATGCACACACTTCAAAAATAACTCTCAATATGTGTATATGCTTGTATGTAAAAAAGTAAGCCACCTACGAAATTGAAAATAATAAATTTTTAGGAAATAAATGCTTTGCAATTCGCTTGAGTAGTTTAAGGCTTAAAGCCACTCAAATCGATTTACGGCCAATTTAACCAAGTTTGGAAGCGCGCAAAAAGATAAGAGTTGCCTAACTTTTCGCTTCGCTCTGCGTTAAAAGTACTTTATGTTACATGTTTCGTATAAGTATAAATATTTCATCTTAGATGTCAAAGCGAATCTCTAACGCAACGCGAAGCAAAAGTTCAATCTGACATGGCCTAAGGAATATGCACATACATTCCTCTTAGACTCGCATGCAAAGCATGTTTGCAATACGGACATATCGCAAAAACATGTATAAATATTAAACTACGCCCTAGTTGTTCCCTAAAGTTCCATCTAGGAGAAAATGAAGACACATGTTCTCTTACAAAATCATGTATTAATTGTAAAAACAATAGACAAAAAGTGTCCTATATTTCTCAGAGAGCTGGAGGTCCAAGCAATAATTTCTCAAGAAAAAGCGAGTAAAAAAGCTACTAAAATGTATAGAGAACGCCATCATAATAAAAATACCACATTTTCAACATTGCCAAAAAATCAGTCAAATTCAAACAACTCCTCTATACAACAAACAACAAATTCTACAGAAAATATAACTAAAATTTCTAAACGTATTTTAAAAGATTACTCCTCTATAATTTTTGACGTTGATATATCAGAGAATGAGGTTAATAATATGGAAAGACAAATTAAATATTCTCTATCGGGAACAGAATCACCTTAAACGAAAACAGACAACAAAACTTTTCTTCTTCCGAACAAACATTTCAAATAAACTCCTATCAGGCAACAATGTCTCTTATTAAAACTTTTATGCAGCTTTCAATAATTTATTCTTTTCTCACAACTTTGTTATTATTTTAATACCATACATATTTATATTACAAAACTGTTAGAGGGAGTTCACACGGTATCTTTTCAGACATGTCTAACAAACTTGTTTGTTTTGTTTGTTGGCCATCGGGGTAGAGAAGAAAGAGGGGCTGCCAAACAGACACGAAATGAGTTTTCATTCTTGTTAATATGAATTTTCATGTTTTTAATTTGTATGTATATGCGTATTAGACTATTATACATGAAAACAGACATGCTTGGAAAGACATCGTGAAAAGACAAAAGGTTTTTGGTAGCATGTTCAAAAGAGAATGTGAAAAACAAACATGTCTGAAAAGACACCGTGTAAACTCCCTTTTAATGCTTTACATTACTTTTTAACAAAAAATAGACTCATACTCTCATTTATAATATCTCTTTTACGAAAAGCTCTGTTTAATTCGCTATTTTCTATTCTTAAACTATTTGTTTGCCATAAATTGGGTTTTATCCCGATCTTATATATACACTTTTCATTCACTAACTTTAATTTAAATCAGTGTTCCCATCAGCAAAGTTCAAAATTACACTTGAGATGAAGCAAAATTACCCAATTTCAATGAAATTACACCTGATATAAAATTTATTTTTTTTTTTAACAAAACATTTTCAAAGAAGCAAAAACACAACAAACTCATTGAAAGAAAATCAATATTAGTCAAACTGTTAAAATTCTTATCGTAAGTTAAAATAAATTAACAAAAATAACATTTAAAACTTAAAATCAATTAATATAACTTAAAATAAAACTCCTAAAATAATGAGTTTAAATTCCACATTTGGTTGCGTATATCTAGGGAAGGTTCAAAAAGCTCATTGCCATTCCTTTATAATGGGTAGAGCATACGAAAGGTTAGCTGTGAAACGAACTGTCATACTGCTTTCTCTTCTTGTTCAGGCACATCATCATGAATAGATTCACGCTTGAACAACGCCGCCAAATTATCCAAATTTACTTTGAAAATCAGCCATCGGTTTTTGCAACTTATAGGCGACTTCATGATTAAGCTGATGCAATTTATTTTTTCACAAATGAAGGCGATGTGTTGATTTAGAAAAAATTAGCTGCCAATTAGATTTCAAGGTCGTGGTGATGTGACACCTCTTGATTGTTTTCCGTAGGCCGGTGAAGTCACTGGCTTATGCTGATAAACCAGCAAAAATTGATGTCTTGCTCATTTTATTCGTGACAATGCGTTTTATCAATGGCAGGCACGCGGAGCCTATTTGTTTAAAACAAATTTCAATCGGTAAAGCCATGTATCAATCTGCGATTAAAATTAATTTTTTTGTGTTGTCTACCATTTTAAGTTCATGGTCTTAAAAAATACCCTGTATACCTTATTTATGGCTAATAAATCATAGATGGTTTAAACACTGGCTTAGTTGAACTAAACTTGAATTTATATGTAGTTAAACTCAACAACTATAAATCAGTGTCCCATGTATTATATGTTGTAAAAAAATAACATGTGGCAGCACTACGATAAATCTTATCAAATTCATATGGTTTATGCGTTTAAGATTGGTTTATATGTTTAGTGATTTATAGATTTGCTGGGTTAAACACATTTTAAACCAAAAAGAGAGTTTAACTTGCTCTGCTTTTTTATACCTTAATAAACTTAATGTCTGCAGAGTTTTATACAACTGACCATTTCGTTATTCAGTTTTACAACTGTAAAGGGCGTTAAATATTCTTTAAAATAAGCATTTATAGCAAGATAAAGATAACATTAATTATATGTTGGAATATTGGTTAGATATCTGCCCCAGGCTAGTTTTTAGTTTGAATAACTTTTGCCAATAAAAACCATCAAACTAAGAGTCCATCTTGCGACATTCATTACCGAACTTTTAAAAATATATATTTAATGATTGAAGTCTTTTTTTTTAAAGAAACCGATACTTTGGTTCAAAATACAGTCCATTTTGTAGCAACAATATTTAAAAAGAAACATATGTCATCACTGAAATCGAATCTTGATTTTAATTGGGTATCTGAAGTAAGAATTTCAAATAACACCTGAATTACACCTAAGAGAAATTACCCACGCTATACCCACGACTGTAAAAATTATACCAAATTCGGGTAATTACCCACAAAGTGGCAACACTGATTTAAATATTACTTTTTTCACAGTACAGTATTAGGTCTACTTCAGGCCAAGAATGATATAAACAAGATTACGCATTGCACATGTTTTCAACTGTTTAATATGACGTCACATCAGCATATTATACACATGTTTGTTTGCTTGTATTTCAATGTTTAAGCTGTACTTATACGCTGATGTGAAGTAGATGCGCAGAAACATTTGATTTTTAAAAGCTGAATGCGTTTTCTTGGCTACATATCATGATCTCAGGCAATATGTTATATTATACTTTTATACTTATTCTTTTTTACTACACATATTCACAAAAACAGTCCAGTCTTAATACTTTTAACCATTCTTCAATTACTAACAATACAAACACATACCCCTTTTATAATTCATTTTTAAAGAGAAAGTACAAAGCGGATTATTTTCAAAAGCAGAATTGCCAACTTTAAAATCTTTAAATGATGTTTAATATTATTCAATGGAATATCAATAAATATATTAACAATTATAATGAACTATTAATTTTTGTTAAAAAATACTCCCCAAAAATTATAACAATTCAAGAATCACTTATCCATTCTGTATTAAATGTTCCTATCCCTATTAACTATGACCTTTACTCCACTAACTCATCCTCTACCAGATATGATGGTGTAGCTACATATCTTGATCCATAAATTAATGGAACACAAAGTTATAACACTTCAGAACGATTTTTGCACAATTTGTTAAGTAGTTTTGGCTGGAATTAAATTAAATATAGTCAGTGCATATATTCCACCCTATACGAAAATTCGAGCCACTTACTTAGATAACGTCTTTGGAAATTTTATCAACCAAACTATTATAACAGGTGATTTTAATGCCTGGCACATGGAATGGGGATCACCCACTAATAATCAACGAGGAAACATAATTGATAACTTCATAACAAAGTCTGATTTCATTATTTTAAATAATGGATTACCAACGCACACGTTGATCTCAAATTTTGTACTTTATCTCTTGCAACATTAGCTAAGTGGACAATTGAAGAAGGTAGTGATCACTTCCCAATAATAACTTCATTGTGTTTTCAACAAATTGATATCGATTTGCAATACAAGGCTAAATTCATAACACACAAAGCTAACTGGCCGCAGTATTAAAATAATTTTTCACAACTTTGCGTTGAAAAACGAGTAGATTTATATAACCAAAGAAGCGGCCAATATTGAAAAATTATATTACAATCCGCAAACCTAACTTTACCCCAATCATCGGTTAACAAGACAGCCCGGCGAATCCCTTGGTGGAAACCAACCCTCGAAAAACTTAAAAGGCAGAAAAACACTGTTTGGAATTTATTTAAAAGAAATATTAACAGTGTAAATTTAATCAACTTCAAGAAACTTAACGCTAAATTAAAAAAGAAATAAAACAGGCAAAAAACAAATCATTTGTGGTATTCACAAGGTGTGCTATCATGTTGTATTGTCATAATGTTCTAACATTTTACAATGGCTTAAAAATATTGTTGTTGCTTTGTAAACAAAAAGTGTCTTAAATTAATGAAACTTGGCTTCCTATGTTTATTGTGCTGTCGTAATTAATAAGAAGGGACCTGCGCTGAACGGCTGAGCCGAGCAGCTATGTTTTTGTAGCCGTCGCCGTTGATGATATAGTTTTATCCGGCAGACAGCCGGATTTAACTTGCGGTTAGAAATTTTTGCAACAAAACGCCGGCTTAGGACTCTGATGTTCGGTAAACAAACAAAAAAACATTATTTGTAATTTGCTTATAAAAAATGGAAAATATTCAGCTAAGATTTAATTAATTTATTTATTCACGGATTAGAATAAACAAATATTTTGATTGTTGGAAAATATTCATTTTTTATATGTATTTGTTTTAAATCAGCTGATTTAAATTCAAAATAGCACACTAATTTATGATGGGTTGTTCACAACAGTCTTATTTTTTATGTTATTATTTTAAGACATATGACTTTATGACACCTTGTGTATATAAATGATTTTACTTCGTCCATTAATCAAAATACCTCAATAAAATGCTTATGCAGAAATATAAGCAATATCTCTGGATACAAAACTAGTCCTTATATACACAGCTTACGAACTGACGAGAACTCCCTAAATTTTACTACTGATAAAAAAGAAATCGCCAACATCTAGTGAACTATAAATTTGTAAATAACAATCGGCAGGGTAGAGGAAGGAAGAGCGGTACCTCCAATAGAACGAAATTATTAAATTCCGAATATCTGAAGTTAAATAAATGTCTTCAAGCTTTACAGGATCCACTGTTATGGTAAACTACACATTTCAAAATAAAAATTAAGGGGTTAGCTGCAGGAGGAGCAAGCAATAATATATAAGTAAAAAAGCGTATGAAATTTTGTTCCCTATAGACTTCTTAACTACAGAGCCGATTTTCCCAAAATTTTCACAGTAATTTTCCGATACCCCGGCTCTTAACTTAGGCAATTAATATTTTATAATTTTTAAGTGCGGGTGGTACCTCTCATACAATGACAATAACGATTTCTTCATAGTTGGAGTACCTACTGTTACAGTGAAAATGTTCTAATTTTTTACAAATAGCTTAGATAAAAATACACAACATCTTCCAAAAGTAGGTTCAATAGGAAAAGTAGTCATGGCACCTCCCATACGAACACATGCGATTTCTGTATACATATCAGTAGAGCGGGTTCTGTAAAAGCATTAAAATTTGGTACAAGATGCTTTGTTATCAATACACGAGATCTGTTTAAAAAAAATTTTACTAATTGTATTTCGATGGGGTAGCAAAGCACACCGGGTTAAGCTAGTTTCAATAATATTTTTGAAAAATACATACCACAACAAAATAAAACAAGTATTGTATTCCCAATTCTTAAACCCAATACAAACAAAACCCTATCTTATTCCAATCGACCTATGTCTTTAAATACATGCCTCTCTAAAGTCCTGGATAAAATCATAGCTAACGGCCAACAAGCTTCTCGATAGTCGTCAATTGGTTTTAAAAAAGGCTAATCAGAATTGATGGTTTACTCTTCGTAATTATATAATTGCAAACTGCCTTTCCTTAAAAAAACATATCACTATTATGTCATAAGACTTCGAGAAAGCTTTCTATAAAATGGAAATGCACGTCATTATAGACCAACTAATGAATTGGCAAGTAGGAACAAAAATAATAAATTATATAAGAAATTTTCTGCTTTTTTCACCATGTCACTCGAACGCTTTCGTTCACACAACTAACATAAAAAACAAAAACAAACTCTCAAAATTTGTTATTGTTTTACATGTAATTTGTGCGAACGAAAGCGTTCGAGTGACATCGAGAAATAGGCAGCTTATGACAAGCAGGAAAATAATCGTGAGAGTGGGAAACATTCTTCCAAATGCTTGCCATTACAAATGGAATTCCAAATGACAATTATTATTTTTTTAGGTCACTTTTAATGGCTTAAAAATGAATGTATGATAAATTATTAAAAATTACTCAATCTACCCGAACAATTAGTTTGGGCTGTTTTGTGCACTCATTTAACACTTTTGTGTACTAGAACGCTCGGCAACTTCTGGATACATCGGGGTCCTAAATTTTAGTACAATATTACTATATAATTTTTAAAAATTTAAAATTTAAATGATTTTGTTATTCTTGCTTAATTCCTAATTTTTATTATTTGATAAAAACACTGAAATTTATTGTTGATGGGATAAGCTATTCCTATGCGCATTTCCACTGGTTGCTTAGGTCAGATCATCAGGAACTTCATCCATAACGATTTTAGAAAAACTTAAAATATTAAACCAAATAAAACTGTTAAGCGTATAAGAATTACAGCAACAGTTCTACTTGAAACAATATCAAAGTTTAAACAAAATCATCAACAATAAACCGTGAGTTTATCTCTCCTTACATTCCCCATTTTGCTTTATTTTACACTCATACACCGCCGCTCACATTGCAATTAAGGTAAAACTGTCATAACTGGCAATTGCTTTTGTACTTGGTATTCACTTTTAAACAGCAAATCGTTGCGAAGAAGTCAATATTACATGAGCAATGTTCATTTTGTTATTGTTGTAATTGTATAACTGTTACAATATCTGAAAAACTCTTTAAAGTGACGAAAAATTATAATTTTAGAACTCATTATTCGTTTTTAACGTATTTTGTTATTACTAAATTCCGCAAAATCTACTGTTTAACTACCAAATGTGACGAAGTAGTTCAAATTTCATAGATAATTGAAAATTACTCTGCCAATTGCTTGGAAAGAAAGAATACGTCTCGGGCACTCTAAACTCTCACATGGTCCTTTGAGAAACATACAAACCCCACCAATTTGTAACTGCAATATACCACTTTCTAATATCCCGGACTGTCCCGGTAGGCTAGCTGGTAGCGAGCTAATCTATCAATACCGAGGTTGCGGGTTCGATTCCCACCAGAGACGCTGGTTTCTTTCCTGCAGATAAGCATAGAGATTTGCGGGATTAGCTTAGGATATTAAAAAACATAAAAAAAATAAAAAATATCCTCACAGCCTGCCAAAAATTTCAATCCCAAATACTATATCTCTAATTTCAAGCCAAATTTGAATCCATTTCACAAATTATATCCTTTCTTAAAGTTTCAAACCTGTATAATACTATCTAAAATTAAAATTGTATTCAAAATTTTAAATTTTATTACAATTATTGTAGAGCCTAAGGACCTGTAACCATGGCCTGCTATTATTTCATTAGTTCATAATTTGTAATTATATGCTAATGATATTATAAATAAATAAATATTTTATACAACTACTTTCTAAAAGTAACTATAAAAATTTAATTTTATTGCCTAGCACATGTCAATTTGAAGTGATTAACAAATCACTAAGATTAATGGATAGCACTCTACTGTTCATGACACAAAGTTAATGATGGTCGTAAGGGCCGCGATTCAATATCCTACACAATCGAACGATCTGACATAATTCTATCCGACATAAAAAAAATGTCTGCAAAATCTGTTGTCAATGCCATACTACCACAAACAAAAAAGATGCAGTCGTAAGACTCTCCTACTTTACAAGAAAATGCTACTCTGATCGAGTAGAATCTATTATTTAAAAAAAAAATTGTATAAGCATTTGCAAGTTGGATAGACTTGTCAAAAAAATCAATTTCATTTGTAGGTCACACTATCATACTTTATAAGCACTCACGATTGTGTTGACAAATCGTACAAATTTTGTCCGGCAACATTTTTTTCCAACACAATTTACCCATTTCGAAGAAGCTACCATATGAAATACGTGTGTTAACAAGGCGTTTTGCAATTGATTCGTTGATATACTTATGCAATTTTATAAAATTTCGATTGTTTAACTACATATACAAATTTTTTAATTTTGATTTGTTTTTATATTAATGAAATTTACCCCAAAACAATGCATAAATTTAAAACTTTAGCCACAAGTATACCGTGTGTATACTTTGGAAACGGGATTACCTTAGGGGGCAGTTCTTGTAACGCACTGGACACTCCATGGACATTATGACATATCACCTCAATATTCCTTTCAAAGGCCAAAACATTTGTTTTAAAAAATTTAAGTTCCAAAATCTTATCACTTTTAAGAGGTTTAAGCGTTCCTAAGGCCCTTACAAGATCTATAATGTGATTCAAATCAGATATTAGGTTGTAAATCTTTAATTCTGTGATTATTTCATTCTCCATGCTTTTCCCAAATAAACATAACCAAAAATTATTTAATATTTATTCTCAAACGTACCTCTTTGTGGCTTATAGCCATACAATTCCAATACGGGCAGACCATCCTCCATAAAACGCCGCACTTGCTGCCAATTATCATCGTTGCTGTTAATGGATTGATCGGCTGGTAAAACATTTACATCCGGTATAAATTTACTTTCAATTAATTTAATATTTTTTAAACTCTGATCAATTTGTAAGACGGACGCAAATGCAGCAGCAGCAATCGCCAACAGGGGACAGAATACATGAAGCCACATTTTAATTCTTTTAATTTCTTTTATCACTTTTACAAAAGATTTTGTATGTGTTTCTTTCTGGTTCGTAATAAAATATAAATAAGAGTAATAAAAAATCCTCTTAATTGTTTGTTTATTTAAATAAAATTGTCTTCTTTAATAAACTTTTGTATTAAAAATAAAAAATTACAATTTATTTATTTATTATTTTTTACTTCGAGTATTTAACAAAATTTACAACACCAATGTTGCATTTATAACGACTAAAATGCAATTGATGGCACGACTTTTCATTTAAATTTCATTGCGCAGAAATTTAAAAGGCGTTACATTTAAATTGTTTATTTTTTTTACTAATTATATTTTTAGTTTTAATTATATAAGTTGTTTTTTACAGTTTTTTAAATCGATGTTTAAGTTTTTTTTTCGTTAAAAAAAAATCTTTTATATAATTTTTATATTTTTTAAAGGTTGTAATTATTTTTATTATTTATCTATTTTTAACATTCTTTTTCTGGTTTTGGTTGTTGTTGTTTTTATTAATGTAGTTGTAGTTATTATTGCGGTTATCGATATTTTTGTAATAATTAAACATTTATATTTTTTATCATGATTCTTTTTATCTTCCGTGTGTGTTTAGTGTGTTTGACTGTAATTAAAAATATTTATTCCATTAAACGTATTCAATTGGGATTTTCCCATTTCAAAATAGTTTTTCTTTCATTTTTCATTCACTTTCAACAGCTACTTTCATTTAATTGTTTTAATTTATTTAGTTAGTCTATTTAACCAGTTTATGTCATTTGAAGCAGAAATATGAATAACAAGTTGAATGCTTTATTCAACTGTGCCGAATCTATGACACCCTCCACCAATAATTAAATAATATTTATTTAGAAAATAGAAAGATATCGTTTTAACAAAGTAAAAAAAACGGAACTATTCATTTGTACTTAATTTAATGTGAACGAAAAATTATGTTATTCCTTTCAGGGCTATCAGACTTGGGGATTTATCCCCAAAGTTGGGGACTTCATGGGAGCTAAAAGGACAAAGAAGGTAATTTAGGGATTTTTTGGGGATTTAACACTTTTTTAATATATTTACCCCCTTCTTTTAGTTTTTTCGCTTATTTTGTTTCGTAGGTATATAAAATATGAAAAAAAAAAAACTTTTATGTTACTCTTATACAGTTTAAAGGGTCCTAATTAGGATTACTATTTTTGTTAAGTGTGTAAAAGGTACTTTATAAACTTGTGTTATTTTTCTTGAGTGAGTGTTAAAAAAAAAGAATTTAAAAATTGAATCTTAAACCATTGACAACACATACAATTTTTGATGTTTTAAAGACAATAAAATATGTCTTCCCCAAAAATAAGTAAATAAAATGAAGAACGGATATATGTATTTTTATTGTTGATTATAAGGATGGCTTAAACCGATTGGACAAGCTCAAAATTTTTATAAATTGGCTCATTCGTCTTCAATAACAGCATATTGTTCTGCTTGTAAATCCTCACTGGAATCGCTTAAAAAGGATTTAAAAAATAAATGCCGAAACCAGTCGCTGCTACAAACAAAATAAAATAATTTTTTGATTAAAAATTTTTATTTTGGGATTTTTGGGGATTTCTTATTAATTTTTTTTTACCATTTTTAAAAAAAAATTTGAAATTTAGTCAGAAAAAAAACAAAAAAAAAAAAATATTAAATTTTTAAAGTTTTGTTTTTTAATTTGGGAATATTTGGCCATATCTTTTAACTTTTTTGGGGACAAGGAAAAAAGTACCTGCCAGCCCTGATTCCTGTATAAAAATTAAATAAAATTGAAAAAAAAAATTCTATCTACTCATATTTGCAATTATATGGTTAGGTTTGCAAAAAAGTAAAGCTTATTAATTGCTGTAGTAGAGAAAGAACTGGATGAACGTGTACAAAGGCACGCATCCACGCGAAGTACATACTTACTTCCGGTAGAAAAACAGCACAGAAATTTTTTGTACCAGCGCAAGAAGCAACATACATTTTATAAATTCGCTATGAGAGTTTCTGTTTGATGCAAACAAACTTATTGACTTAGTTACCCATCTACAACAGTCGCGCAATATAAAACAAAAAAATAAAAATCTAAAATCTCTAGAATGTACATACTTCTTTATGAAATAGCAAAAAACCAAAGAAAATAAAATCACATTTGACAGTTATTCTTAAAAAAATTTTTGAACAATTATTTCGCGATATATGTTTGAATGATTTTGCGGTCTACGCATGGACATGTGGTGTAAGTCTGGGTTCACACTATGAAAGTCTTCTGGCAGATAGTTTATTTTTGTTGTTAAGAGGGAAAGAGAACATGCTATGGAAAGTGAAAATAGTCAGGGTTTCAAAAGAAAGCTTGAATGTTTTGGAAACTGAAAAATATTACCAAAACTGAATGTTCGAAAAGCATATCGGGACTGTCAATAATTAATTGTGGCATCCCAGACAAAATAGCATTTGTTTTGAAGACAGCGTTACCATTTGTCAAGTTTTTCTTTTTTTGCTTAATTTTTTTTATAATTTAACAAATTTAATTCCAAATCTATGTTGGTGTTTTCTTTTATTATTTTATCACTTTTGTGATAAAATGGAAAGCACCTTCGTCGGGGACATTAATGGAAATCTCATTTCCTCAAGATATTGCAGTATACTTCTGAGTTCATTGTATATCAATACAACATGTTTTTTTCATGCATTTAATTTGTTATAAACATAATTTAATTGTTTTTTACTTGTATGAATTCATTGCATAACTTTTGTTGTTGCTGTCGGAGCAGTTTGTTGCATCACATTGCGAAATGCACACATGCATGCGTGTTAATTTTTTAAGCAGTTGTACTCGGTTGTTAAATAAAGTAGAGACGTGAACTAAAATGTGGATATTTTTAGTACAAATTTGGAGCTAGTTAATGAAGATTGTTTTACCAAACTATAAAGTTACAAGACAAATGATTTATGTACAAAATTGGCGCATTGTAAGACCATAATTTGGTTAACAGGTTTATGCATTAGGGAAGTTCTTAACAAGAATTTACAATGTTGGATTGCAATAACTTTCTAGAGTTATAAAATTTATAATCTCTACTAACTTTTACTTTAAGGCGGGTAAAAAAAATTTTATTCCAGTCACCTCTAAAACAAAAGATATTTTATTGAAGTTACTAAAAAAGGAAAATATTTTTTTCCATGCTTCAAGATACAACGCTTTTTGTTTTTTAGACCTAGCGCCGCCATTTCAAAAAGAAAAAGGGCTTAATTTTGAGGCGTTGCATAAAATGCAAAACATTTAACATTAGGGGGATGGATCCGCGAAGACAGAATTTTCCCTCAAAATTTTAAGGTTTCCAACACAATTTTTAGGGAGAAGGCTGATTGTATTCTTGCGAGATGGTTTTGCTGATCTTACAACCAAGAATTTTCAAGAAGCAGAATATATCGATGAAGATGCATTTTAAGATTAAGATCGGCATTAAATACAAAGTGCTGGTGATGTGTTTTTAGGAGAGAAGGGTTAAGAGAATGTAAAAAGGTACATACTCGACCGTACCCGTCAATTTCCTTTTTTACTTCTGTTTTTGTATTTTCAATATGCTAGATGAGATTAAGTTTAAGATAACGTACAAGACAATTGAAGACACAAACTGATTGCATATGAACTTACACGAGTAAAGCTCTACAAGCTGTCAAAAGTTAAAAACTGCAATTTTAAAGAAATGTAAAGTCGTGACAGTATGACACTGCTGGTTTTTAAATATAAATTTTCTTCAAAACGGAAATAAGTTGTTGGATATGCATTTATTAAACATTTTGATAAGTATTTTGTAAAAAATTTCACATATTGCACTTGTATAATTCTTACAGTTTTTGAAGAGGGAACACGTTTTACACTCAACACTAACGTGTATTTAGCGATATTTACACTGTTGTAGCGATTTTTAACATAAAATTTTCTTTGAATTCCAATAAGCGTTAACAAGACTGATTTTCCATAATTAAAGCCAGCTGTTGTTGAAAATTTAGCGTAAAAAAATAATTATTAAATAAAAGTAAAAAATAAACGAAAAACCAAAAGTATTTTTACCCATCACAATATAACACAATTGTACGCAAACACAAGAAAAAAGTTAATAAAAAAAACTTGCTTGCATAAAAAACTACTTAGTGCAGATGCAAAATGGGTATTATTACACACTCAATTATAACTGGGGGTAAGAAATGGGACAAATTTGCCATTTATTTTTGCAACATATTTAGAAAGAACTTCTGAAATTTTTCATTTTTTTTTTAGAATAGAACAAAACCCCGCAGAAAAGAAAACACCATCCATAATTCAGCTAATCCTGACGTGGCTGAACCGGCACAAAGGGAGCATGCAGAATTATTAAAACAATTTCACACTCGACTTCGTGAAGTTGGCAGTTTTTTTTCATTTTAATTACTGAGATTCATTGCAAGGAAAAAAATTAGATATTTCATAATGATATATCGTCGTCTATAACGCAAAAGGCGCTAACTAATAAAAAATTAAAAATTGACTTTTTCATTAAACCTGATGTTTTTCATCAACACAAAAGTCCACACAAAATGTTGGAATCTTTCGACCAAAATTACCGATTTTATTGACGAAAAACCAACGGCCCTATCTACAAAAGTTTACAAGATAAACGCCAAGAGACCTTACTAACAGTTTGAATGATATGCAACATTGTTAATTTTCCAAAAAAAAAATTAAATAAATTAAGTTTAAACAGTTTAATGCAATTAATCAATTTATCACATTTAATTGTTTTCTTCTTCTCCTGTAAAATTTTCAAAATGCTAGATTGGGCCTTTTGCGTTTTAGATAACGATATGAAATAAATGTTGGATGCTACACGATTTGAAATTGATAGATATCGCATGTTGGTTTTAAATATCGACATGCTTAAACGTTACAAAAAGATGGATCAATCCAAAGTGGTAACCGATATAATTTAAAGGGGTGTTTCAGTAATTTCACTGTGCTAGAAATTGACACTCTTTCTCTGACAAGCGCGACACCTGGCGCGTTAACCTAATTCGAGTACGCTGAATCCAGTGGTGCATGCCGTTTTTTAAGGCTAGCTCTTGTTTTTGAGATATACCATTAGTCCGAAAATGGAGGAGTTTGCTACAACACATATTCGTGTAACTCCAAAACAATTTAGTTTATGGAATAAATATTCTTCATATACATATATTAAAGAAAAAGTTCTATAACTGCCGAGGAGGAAATGCACGACCGACCTCCATTAGTCTTTCGTCCTTAACATTTTCGCAAAACATACTTGTCCCTTATCACCATCCATTGGAGGGGTTTCCAAACAAATATGGGGTGTAAATTCTTAAATTTGGCCCCTGCAGCGACTAGGATGCCCCTAGACGGGTCAAAGTATGACCAACCCTACTTTATTTTTTATCCCCATCAAAATTAATACTTGGTAAAAATAAAATCTTTGAATGAAGTTTCCTGTTGATCTGGCCTAAGCAACCAGTGAAATGCGCATGGGAATAGCTTATCCCATTAACAATAAATTTCAGTTTATCAATATTATGAAATGGGAATTTAGCACATTTAAACGAAAACTTGTTTATCAATTTTTTGAGTCCCAAGAAAAACTTTGATAACTAATATCATGTGGCAGTGTAAATAAAGCTGAACTGAAAAAATAAAATAAGGTATTTTTTTTTTCTTTACCCACAAAATTTGGCATGAAGTAAGCAAAAAGTTTATTCATAACCAAACTCTGGCTAGCGATTTGCTAAACTCTTGTTAACGAGCTGCCAAACGTTTGCCAACTTGTGAAAAACAGCCGTTTAATGTCAAACAATTTTGTTGGTGTTTTTTTAATTAGTGGTTTTTTTTTAATTTACTGACTTTAACTTAATTTATTTTAATTTTAAAAACTTTTAAAATTTTTATATGTGAAGGGGAAAACAAACAAAAAAAAAGGAAAAATTACAAATTTATCGATGATTGTGGCATCATAAAAATTCAGAGTTGATTTATTAAAAGTTGGCAGGTGGAGAAAAGTTCGTTATGAATCAACTCTGTGCCAACAAGCTGCTAAACATAATCGGCATTCTAGTTAGCAGCTCGTAATACGTAGTGTACAAACTGTGGCTAACTTTTTGTTATGAATACGGCTGTTAGTAAGGCTGCCAGATAAATCTGTGAAGAAATCGTAAATTTCCTGAGAAAAAATAAACAAATCGTCCTTTTCGTTTCGAAAAATCGTCAAAAAATTGGACAACTTAAAATTTAGTTTTTTTAAACAATTTTTGTTCGATTTTTGTAAAAAAAACCACTCAAACAAAATATAATTACTTCATACCCAGCTAGAAGGGAGTCTCATGATGAGCGTCTTTGATGGTCGATGACCGCATTTTTTAATCGTAGAAGATTCTTCACACAGGAAAAGCTGTAACACGATTGAGATTCTTCCATAGCACAGCGAAAGGCGCTTCTTAAATCGTTTAAGGCGTGGGTAAAGATTATCAAACGAGTCTTTCATGTCAAGAATCGTATGAGACGCATGTAGATATTATCTTACTTCCCGTGAAATGTTTGTTGAAAATATGATTTGTACAGAGAGTCGTAAAAGGTTCATTTGATGATGGTTTGACGAAAGATAAACAAAGTGTAACTTTGTGGTTTTTGTACTCTGTAAATAATCGTTTAAAGATTTACATAAGACTTGCATGTTACAGCCGTACCTAAACAAAACCGTCATGCATTTTGTAGTTTTTGAATAGAGCGCGCTCAACGCTTTACAATTGGAAGAACCTATTCTGACAGCTCGTTTGAAAGTAAAGTTTGCCGCAATTGTTAATTAATAATGGCAATTTAGCTATTTTTGTCAATCTAGTGTTTTTATCTCTATTTTTATCTATAGATATCACTACTGTTCGTGACACAACGTTGACGCCCTTGCTTTGGTGTGGCATATCAGCATAAAAGCTAAGCGAAAGAAAACGTTTCGCCTTCCGCTTGTTAAGGTACGGCTATTAAACATTCCAAGATTAAAAAAGTTTTAAAACAAAATTAGCAAATCGGCACTTTGTTAATTCCGGAACAAAACATCGTTAAAATGACGATAACTCGTCAAATCTGGCAGCCCTGGTTGTTAGCGTTAACAAAAAAAATCAACTAATTGTAGTCGGGACTGTATGAAAAGATAAACTCATTGTTTATTGTTGTTGTTTTAGTTTAAGCTTTGATATTGTTACAAGTATAGCTGGTGCGTATAATTCTTATTCGCTTAATAGTTTTATTTGTTTAATATCTTTAGTTTTTCTAAAATCTTTGGATGAAGTTTTCTGATGATCTGGCCTAAGCAACCAGTGAAATGCGCATATCAACAATTAATTTCAGTTTATCAATAGTATGAAATGGGTATTTGGCACATTTAAATGAAACCTTGTAAAATAATTTTTTTGGCTTCCAAGAAAAACTATGGCAATTTTTTTCCTTTCTACACAGTTTGCCACAAGTGGAAAAAGTAGTTATATAAATTTTTTTTTCTACAATGTTAAACTTAGAGGCGAAAAAGTTTTCTGGATCTTAATGAAAGAGGGACCTGATTTTATTCTGTCCGTCTGTCAGTGAGGTTGTTAAAATGTATTTACAGAAGACGCCAAATCAAATGAGGACTGGTTATCAATATAACTCTTTAACAAATAAATCCAAACATGTACCTATTCAAATTCAGTAATACCGGTTTGTTAATCGTAAATTGCACAGTAATCGACGAAAATCCACAAATTTACTCATCTGGCAGCACTCGTAATCACCTAGAACACATTCTATGAGAATCAACAAGTTTAATTAGAACTCTTTCGACCTCCCAAATTTTTTTCCAACTCATTAATCATCTAAACTTCTTCCATAACTTTCACCCAGCTATCACCATCATTACTTCTGCCATAAATTAATTTATGTACATAAATAAACATCTAAAAATCAGATAAGAAATCTCTATAACCATCTTTTCAAAATATTGTGGTTGGCAGAGTTGATTGTCACACATCCATATGTACAGATGTGTGCGAGTTCGAATGTTTTGTTTCAATTGTATTGACCCCTGCACTTAAATCTGATCGCACACAAGGCTGTTTAGGGGTCTTTGATGCGGATAAAATTCTATGAACAATTTACAGGCTGGCTGACTGCTTGGCTGACTAACTAACTAACTGACTGCTAATGTTCGTAGTCCATATTTACGAGCATTTTTTTTATTTTTATGTACTAAACACAAAAGTCACATACTTCTCGCCATCGCCATCACCATCGCCATTATCATGATTATTATCATAGTTTAGACAAATTAATTTCAATTAAATCCAACCAGATGTGGACAAAACAAGAAACTAAAAAAAAAAATAATCCGACTTTAATAAAAGTAACAACGTAAATAAAAATATGGAAATAAAACGGAATACTAATAAGTTCATTTTACTCAGAATAATTTGAAAATACTGAAAATAGAATATTCAAGCACCAAAAAAATAATCTTCCTACTTTCCAAAGTGTATCCAGTAGATATTTTCCAAATTTATATACAATGTATGTTTGTATGTACAAGTTCATTTGCGAACAGAGCAGTGGAGTAGATCGTATCTGTTCTGTTTTGATCTGATGTGAGTTAAATTAAGTTTGTACAATCATCAATTACAAGCAATTTATATTGGGCTTTCTTTAATTTATCTTGATTTTAAATTGCATCTGAATAAGAGATTTCTTTTCTGTTAAAAAAATGTTTTCCTCTTTTTTTTATTTCTTGACAAACATTTTTCACTGGTCCGTTTGTTTATTTGCAATTCTTGAATACATTGATTCTTTTCAATCTGGTTTTTTTGTTACCGATTTTTTCAAAACAGTTAATCAATTTTCTTGTTTAGTATTTTGTTCACTTAGTTGATTTTTGCCGTTTTCACAACCGCTCTCGTTGAATTCCCGTTTCGTACTGAGGGATTGTTGCAAGCTTTTGTCCAGCAATTGTTGTATGTTGGTGATGATGATGTTGTATTTGGTATGTCTATGTTTTATTTGTTTGTACTTGTTTTAGTTTGTAACATTTGCTTTATCGTTATTGTAGTAGACGTTGTCATTTTCATCGTTTTATGTCTGCAGTGCTGCCAGTTGTGGGTATTTATTTTCTTATTTTCGTGGAAAGTGTTTTAGGGATTTTTTATTTATTTCAATTAAAAAAAACGCATTACAAAGCCTTTAATTTCCAGGAAATTCCAGGAATTTTATATAAAGACAAATGTGGACAAAGTGTAGAAAAAACCGGCAAACATAAATAACAGCGGCAAGCTTTAATAATTCAATAATATGTGCAAGATAAATTTTTAAATCTTAAAAAGGCATGTCGCTCTTATTTAAGTTAGAATGTATGTAAGTTATTGGATTGATTTGGTTCTGTACAACTTTAACGAATTTACACGATTTTTAACCATTATTGATTTCTATAGTCATTCTAGGCGAAGAATTTGAATTATCCTTTTCTTAAAACTATTCTTTTCAAATCTTTTATTAGGTTTTGTTAAGAGGTATTTGGGCGAAGGTTAGGTTAGGTTCCACTGGCAGCCGTATTTAAGCACAGCTCACGTGGGTGCCGTAATTAGTTCCTATTGTGTTACCATGCTACACCGTCTCCAATGTTCCTACATTATCTGGCTGTTGACATTTTCACCCAGCCATCCAGTTTTTTAAATGAAGGAATGATCAATGTCATAGAGAAATGTTTCGTCCCTGAGGATTCATTGACCAAACAGTTTGATTCTTAGGTCTGCGAATGCCGGGGATTGACAGCGAAGATGTTTCGTTGACTCTTTCTCCTCCTCGTCGCCACAACTTCTACATAGGTCATTGTAAGGGAGCCCTAACCTTTTGAGATGTTTCCCAAAGGGCCAATGGTTTCTTAGTTGAAGTCTGGACAGCCTTAAAACACGCCGTGTCCTTTTTATCTTTGATGGGCCGGTTTTCCTGGTTTCCCCACATGTATTTTCATCAAACCACGTCGGATTGGCAATGAGATGAAATTTGTGTGCAATAAGTTGCTTTCTTCTTGGAAGTGAAACCCTATATCATGGGTCAAACCCCTGCGACTCAAAGTGGTTCCTTCATGTGCCAACGAGTCAGCCGTACAATTTCCATGTATCCCCTGTATCCAGGGACCCAATTAAGGGTTACCACTAAATATCTCGCTATATTCTACATCCGGCATTTTCGGTGTGATAAACACACTCTTCAGGGATCTTATGGTCGCTGCAATATCGGTAATAATGTGATTATACCTTCAAGATATTTCACCATACCGGCACATTCGGTAGTGAAAACAAAAGTATAAACAAATTCTATTATATTTTATTTAGACCAAAACCAATTTTTTTTAACAAAAAACAGGATGTTAGAGAACTGTCTGGATAAAAATCTAAAAATCGATAATAATAATGGTTCATATGAAACCCCTTTAATTGTATAGTTAAAAGTCGATTAATTTATATTAAAGTTTATAACACTGCTTTTCAAATTTTTAATTTGGAAAAATACCAAGAACGCCACATGCCTAGATAAGTTAATTGGGACCTCCTGAACACGAAAAACGCTGTATTTTTTTTTCCTAAGTACCGTTTTTACCGTTTTAAATAACGGTACTTTTTTGTTTTTGGATGTATGGTCCCACTCGATGTTGTGGAGCCCAACCGAAAAGTCTGATCGAAATAAATCGCACATCGTAATTGAATGCCTTTTTCGTCGATATGCTAATAATTTCTATCTGATAAGAAATGACTGAGTTATGACACCTCAAATTTTGCCTATTTTTAAAGTTTTTTTTCAAAATTTTTCATTGCTATTTTTTGGCTGTAAACCAGTGTAATTGATGTGCTTGTTAATACAATAATCCAAAGTTTTGGGGAGTGAAGTTTGAGATGGTGATTTTTAGGAACTTTAAACTTAAAATGGTGATATGAGAAAAAAAATTTTATGGCAACACTAGATGTAGGTTTGGATACATGTGTACGTTGAGTGATTTTACAGGTGTGCTTTAAAGTTTAGCTAAGTGCAATTAGGATTTTTTTTTCGCGACTGCGGTCGCAGATTCTATGAAGAGAAAAAATGATTTCCTGGAAACTTCTTTAAATAAAAACAAGCAAGAAAAGTATAGTCGGTCAAGCCCGACCAGGTAAGCTTAAACTACAGCATTTAGAGCCAAAGTTTTGAGAGTAAACCTTATTTGCCACCCATCATGGATCCGCCAGTATAAAATTATATTAAGAGGTTAAGATGTTAAAGTTCTTTGCGCCGAATTTTATTAAGATATACATATTAATCCTTATGAGATTTTTTGTTATAAAGTGATTCAAGGGAGGGGGGGGGGGTTATATAGGACCTATGTTCAATTCGGGGCATTCCAACATTGTCGCGACATATAGCTATCGCTTATAACAAAGTAACAGCATTAAACGCTCAAGGGCATAAAGACTCTATTCCGGAAAAAAGCTAGCATGGGGGCTAATTGCAATTATGGACCGATTCTCGCCATTTTCAAAAGGCTTGGTCATTATGGCAATCACAAAGCATAAACAAAACTTCTCTTTTTGATGTTCCGCTATTCTCCAGCTAGGGAGCAAACGGTCTCAATTAATGACTTCCAACGGACTCTGTTGTGGGCTGTTCTTAATGCGTCGTTCCATGAAAACCCTGCAGTTGTCAGCTCACGCATGGTTGCGATGCGCCAAGTGGTTCTTGGAAGTCTCTTTTTAGCGATGCAGAATTTTTCGCGGTGTGCGCTTTTCCCGTTTGAAGAGAATATATCGTTATTTTTTCTAAGTGGTGCGAGCAAATTAAAAACTTTAAGCACGTTCATTGCGAAATATGGAAATATTTTTGAGTTATCACGACGTTGCAGCAAATGAGCGATGTATAAAATCGCCTGTCTCGATGTTTGTGTTTGAATTCTTCCGAAAAGCCTAAACCGATTTTAATGACTTTTTTATGTATATTTAGTGAGTATAGAAATAGGTCGTGAAGTTTATTTCATACCGCGAGGTCATTAGGATGTTCATATTTGGAAAAATTGTTTCTATGTTTTTATGCCAAAACTTTTTGTTTGTATTAAGAAATCAGCATAGTTGAATTTTTTGTTGTTATTAGAGTTTTTTGCTTATGTTGGTTTTTTAAATCGGCGGTCTTCGCCTTCAGCGGTACATTCCTCTTGCGGTCATAGATCCCGTGTGCACACATCTAGACTACTTTCGTTATTTTTTGTTCAAAAACTAAAATATTCACTAGAAATAATTTGTATGCCAGAACGAGACAGCTAGTATTTATACCCACACCACAACAAAGAGAGGTTTTTATGAATTTGTGCTGATGTGTGTAACACCTTAAAATATTGGTCCTAGACCCACCTTAAAGTATACAGATCGACTCAGAATCACTTTGTGAGTTCATCTTACGATGTCCGTCCGGATGGTTGGCTGGCTGTCCATGTAACCTTGTGCGCAAAGTACAGGTCGTAATTTTGGAGATAATAGGTTATTATTGCTACAAAGATCAAGCCTATTGGCCAAATCGTAGTGCCACGAGGGGATAGACAGATAGATCCATATTTGTACAGACACATAAGCTATGCATTTTTAAAAAGAAAGGACCACCAGGGGATATAGGGGCAATTTCTGCCTCCCAGAAACTATCAAACCGATTGTAATGAAATTTAAAACATAGATATATCCCTATTCGTATAGACATACACTCTAGAAAATTTGTTTAAAAATACTGTGGTGTGGTGTAATTACGTGATATTCAAAGGGCCCTTAGCAGTCAAACTAAATAAAATCTTATTCAGTTTAATATTTTAAGGAGTATTGCGTTCTAAACTTTTTAATTGATGAATCGACATCGTTATCAGTTTAAAGTTCATAATGAAGGCAACAACTTAAAATTGCGCAGAAAATTGGTAAAATTTATATTCCGTTATTGATATTTGTAAAAGATTTTAGACAGTGGGAATTATTCTGAATCTTGAAAACAACAATCTGCTGCTATTTAATTGACCAGCACTGTATACATCTGTCTACGGCTGAGTGTTCGAGTAAGTGCAAGTCAGTATGGTACTTGTTGTTGGTTGAATTACTTACAAGTAAAGTGTATATAGTTCGAGATAGTATGTTAGTATGAGATCTCATTATTTGTTATTATGCCTTGTGCAAAATTGTGCAATTGTATCAACGTTTTTATTTTTTATTTTTGGTTTCCAAAACTTCTTTCCCCACAAACCTTTCTGAGCTGGTGGTCGAAATGTTGACGAGGCAGTAAAAAAAGAAGCACAACGCAATCCAAGAGTTACAATCACACGTAATTGTGTGCGTTTTTGGTATGAACGAACGCATAAGTCCAGTCCAGTTGTATGAGAAACATAAGATACTGAGGGAGTGACTAACAGACCAACTGACTTGATACATAAGTAAATTGTTTGGCTACCGTGAGTCTCGCGTTTTTAATAGTCGTTGCCGGCTGTTGGATGAGTTGAAGTGGATGGATGGTTAAACAGAGGAAGAATTTGGCTGGTTGGTTGATTATTTTGCAGTTTTTGCATCTGACCAAATGTCTGTCTATAGCAATTGTCTGTTAGTCTTGCGGCTGTTAAAATTCAATTATTGTGATTTTATGATTGTGATTTTTTGCTTACAGTTTCTCATCACAATCATCAACTCTTCATTATTGTGTTTTACATTTAATTCTCGTCTGTTTCGTTTAGTCTGCGCTGTGTTTCATTCATTTCTTTATTATCATTTCGATGTTTCTGCTTTTTTTTTTTAGAGATATTATCGTTTCTTATGTTCTTTTTAGTTAAATGATTTTGTGGGTTTTTCAATTAATTAGAATTCCAAGCACGGGCAAATAGATTCAAGCAGTTGTTTAGTTATTTTTAGTACATAGTTTTGTCTTTTTAATGATGTTGTCTTAGATTTTTTTCACATTTAATTTTAAACATTGAAAATTCTCTAATAGTGAATAATTGTTGGGAATGTGATGTTGATGTTGTTGTTTTTTAAAACGCATAAATTGATTTGAAATAGATGTGTCAACTTAGTTGTCATTCATTAATTCATTAATCTCTTTGTTGGCATAGTTTTTCGTTTAACAAATTCCACAATCCCCTTAACATTTTTTCTTAATCAGTATTCTCACAGATTTGTATTCCAGATAAGTTACGCATTTTTGTCATTCTGCTAAATAGATTGACATTTTATTGTTGCTTATTTCAACTTCCTGGTTTTATTTTTAAACAAATTCTTCATCCTCGCAATCGCAAAAAATTTGTTCATCTATTTTATTCTAAGAATTATTGATTGTATTTCAAGATTTTTTTTTTGAAGGATTTTGCATATATTAAGGATTTTTATTTGAATTGTGATTTTTCATAGATGTTTTTTTTTAAATGTAATAACAGTCTAATATTCGACAAGTTGACACCAGTTTTACTTCTTAAACAACTACACACATAAACTTAAAAAACAAAATATTTATTTTAAAGTAAATTTAAAAAATGAAATCTTATTATTTTTTCGACCTTTCTTTAATTAAAATAAAAAATTTTTTCGAGCTCGAGGCTCGAGGTAAATTTAAAAATTTTAAAAAACGTCGGCGGATATAATGATAATCGTGAAAACAATTTCAATGGTAATATTTTGATGATGTTATTATCAGTTCTATTTTAAAATAAAGTCACTAAAGAAACCATCATCGTTATTTAAGCGCAAGATTTAAAATACATATACAGGCAAATATACATGTTAGGCAAATATTTCCCTCTTAAGCAGGATTTTAAACCAAAAATTATAAGAATTAGGTTTAAAGTTTATTAAAAACAACTTCCAAATTCTTGCGATTTCCAGCTAACCCCTGATACATTAGGGTGGGTCAAAGAAAAATTTTTTTTCGTAACGACTTCTAATAGCTTAAATATGTTGTATTTTTGTCTGAATTAGACCCCTGTAAAAAATTATCAATTTAGTTTTAGTGTAATGTATAACAACAAAGCATTTTATGGCAGAAAAGCTTATTACTATATTCTAACGACTTTAAAGTTCGTGAAAATAGTGTCAGAAGCATCCATGACTCTGTGCGATAAAGAAAAACAAGAGAAGGTTTAATATAGACGAAACTTGAACCGAGACGAAAGATACCCAGATTTGACAGTAAACAAGATTTTATTTATTCATTTATTTCAGCCATAAGGACCTTAAGAATTAAATTATATTATAGTCCAGAGGATGACATAATGAACACCAATAGTAATAATAACAATTATAATAATAATTATAGTAATAATAATAACAATTCAATAATAATATAATAATAAAATCAAGTTTCGAACAAAACAATTAGTAATTAAACCAAAAGAAAATAAAAAGAGAAGGGGGGGGGGGGTAAATAATAAAAAAAATAAAAATACTAATAAAGAGAAATATGAAGTTAACGGCAAGCCATTTTGTGAAACATAATCCATAAGAGTTTTTTTGAATCTCTGTCTGTCAAAAATTAGTTTTATATTTGAGGGCAACGAGTTCCAAAGCTTTATGGCATTGATGAAGAAAAATCTGCTTGAATTTAAATTGTTAGTTGTAACGAGGGGGTATTAAGGTCACACCCCTGGCCGACCTACCGAATGAAATTTTGTCAAACAGGTATTTCGGTGAACGATTAGTTAACAATTTGTGTAAAAATACACAACCAAGAATCGTGGTTCCCCAGAATGAGACACTACTAAATCTGTGAATACCGTATACACAACGAGTTGCATTGTTTAACGAGACTTGTAATTTATGAAAATTGCACGAGTCCAATTTGCTATACACCACCGCAGAAGTAGTAATAAGGGGCATAATTAACTGTAAAATAAGTCGTTTCTTGATCTCTGTCGGTTTGTAACCAGAGGTTATTCGCAGGTTGCGTAGTGTCATATACACACTGCGTACTACATTATTAATATGATCACTGCATGACAGGGCGGTGTGGTGTGTCGCCTAAGCTGACAATTGGAAGCTGGTTAAAATCAAGTTTCATCCTGCTGATGGGTAACAAAACTGATATTCCGGGATTCAGCATAAGGTTGTTAGCTATAGCCCACTCATAAACAGATTTAAGGTCCTCATTAAGTTTATAACACATATCATCAACAAGACCAATACGACTAGATATATACAATTGGATATCATCAGCATATGCGTGAATGTTAACAAATTTAACGACATTAAATATATGGTTGATAAAATTTATGAATAGCAAAGGTCCATGAACTGAGCCCTGTGGTACTTTAGAATGTACATCCTTGAAACCTGACTCTCTTAAGCCGATAACCACCTTTTGGACACGATCAGATAAGTAGCTGCTTATGAGAGACACTGCGCTTCCACCAAAGCCAAAGAAGCATTCTAATCTCCTACAAAGAAGTGAATGAGCTACTCTATCGAAGGCCTTTGCAAAGTCCAATAAGCACATTAGCAACAGATCACCCACATCATATGCTGGCCTGATAGTACAAATATGGTTTGAGCGAAACCCAGATTGCAACGGGGACAGCAAGCAATTTGTATTTATGAAGTCAATCATTTTCCGTGACATTATTGTTTCAAATAGTTTACCAAGCACAGGAAGAATACTAATAGGGCTACAGTCACTACGCAAATTTGGAGAGTTCGTTTTTGCAACCGGTATAATCCTACCAATTTTCCATACTTTTGGAAAAGTGGAAGTTGTGATACAATAGTTAATGATATGCGTTATAAATCCAACAACATAGGGTAATATTATTTTTTGTAATTGTTCAATGAAAAATTCAAATGATCCGGACTTCTCTACTATTCAGCCGTCTTATGTTTGCCCGAATGTATTTGAGTTTTCCACTACATCTGACGATGAAGTGTGTTGTGACCAAAAATGATTTTATTGTTTTATGTTGTATAAGAACCAAAGTTTTATTTTTTTTTTAAGTTTAAATAAAAATGTCTTCAGTTCTAATTAATAATAATTGATAGTATGTAATAAAAATATTAAAATTTAAAAAATGGTTTTTTTTCAAAAATACCTATTTCTTAGGAGCTCCGGCGCGGGCCAAAGATGTGACTTTCTTAACTTTTTTTTTTAGCAATTTTTATTTGTCTTAAAGTAAGACAAAAAAATATTGCTATTAGAATATTATTCGAGAGCTTTTATTTTTCTCAAACATCAGTGACCCACCCTAATATACATACTAGTGTTTGCCCAGTGGCAGAGCTGTAAATGAATCATTAATTTTTGAATTAAATCGCGAATCATTCATGCCCTGAATTAGCAAATTTTAAATTAATTCTTTTCACACAAAAAATTAATTGAATGAAATTTTAGTCAATTTAAATGAGATAGGGAGAAAAGAATTTCAATTCGTTTTCCAATTGAAATGAATTTGTAAAGGTGAATTGCAATTCATTTTACAGATTCATTTAAATTTAATTGATTTTGAATTAGTTCAAAATGAATTAGAAAAAAGAATTAGCAATTCAATTTCAACTAATTTGAATTGAATGGATTGAAATTTGAATTGATTTTGTATTGGATTGGAATTGTCAGGTAGCGGCAGAATTGGAATTAAATTATTCAAAATTGAAAAATTTTCAAAGTTATGTTTGGGAATACAAAATTTATTATTAATACGATTTCTGTATGACGTGCTAAATTCCCAATTTTTCATATTTGATAAATACACTAAAATTTATTGTTAAAGGAAAGCTAACTGCTATGCGCATTTTACTGGTTGCTTAGGCCAGCTCATCAGGAAACCTGTTCCAAAGATTTAAGAAAAGCTAAAAATAATATACAAATAAAACCTTAAAGCGAATAAGAATTATAAACACTCAAAGTCTTACTTGTAACAATATCAAAGCCAAAACAAAACACCAACAATAAACAGTGAATTTATATTTTCTTACATTCCCCTACAATTGGTTTATTTGCTAAAAGAAACTTAAATGTTTGTATTTATCAAATAGTGTGAAAATATTATAAAAAGTAACAATAATTTTTTGTTTAAATAATCTCATATTTGTGTATTGTTCTCTGTGACATGGCTGTCTACGTCAATAAATAGAGAAAACAGTTTTGTAAAAAAGTACCAATAATAGGTACGATTTTCAACCCTTAAATTAAATTTGAACGTAATTTCGAAAAAGTACCAAATTTATATTCATATTTTTAAGATAAGTTATAAATTTTTTAAAATCTTTATTTTTTGTTTATTGACTTAAAAGAACGACATAGAGCTGACATGTCCTTAAAAGGACGAATTTTAATAAAGTACCGGACCCCGGTACGCTTATTTTTTTTTAATAAACAACGATAAGTAATACATTTTTATTATCACTTTTAGTTTTGCAGTTATGAGTTTACCGAATTTATCCGTTTTTACCCCCTCAGATTTGAATAAAATATATATTGTGTACTTTTGTAAGTAAAAATCTTTTAAATGGGGGTATTTTTTGTTTTAGTCGTTGGAAAAACAAAGGAAAAAAGTGTTCTTAACTATTTGTGCCGATTTTTAAATAAGACTAGTTTTTGCCTAATGATCGAAATTTGACCATAAATTTTTATGTAATTATGAAGAAAACATAGTACATCTAAGTATATTTGTATTTACATGTTTCGAGAATTTATTTTTTCCGTCTTAGTGGATCGATTTGGCAAGGGACCAACCTCCGGTTCATACGTAAGTTAATTAAATTTTATAAGTTCAAAATAAAAATTATCAATTGAATAGATTCTTATCCCCTCAGGACATTGTATGTTTATTTTTATGTTTCTTCTTCTAAATTTAACGAAAATTAATCAAAGTACCAGATATAGTACTAGAAATAGAAGAAGTACCAAAATATTCTTATTCACTCAGGATGTTTAATTTTGTAAGTTCGATATAATAATATCAGAAAATATCGCACTGGGTTTTCTAAAGAGATTCAACTAAAAACGACAAACCACCAGTGATTTTAACCGCACGGTAATTACCGTTTTTTACGGTTATTTTGGGCCCCAAAAAGTAGCGATGTAATTTCATTAAAAATACGGTAATTTAAATTAACTTGGATTTTTGGTACACATATGTCTTTTGGTTTTATGATTTGAACTTTTAAGAGGTGGTTTTTAATGGCAGGTTTAAAAACTGATATATGTATGTTATTTATAGCAAAAAGTAAAGAATGTTATGTTTCTGCAGAGCAAAATATTATTTAATTTTATTAATGTTCATAATACACATTAGATCGACTAAAAAAAAATTTTTGATGAACCCCCTCAAAACTTAATTTGACATGTTTTATGAATGAGTCCAAAATTGGTATTTTTCATGAATAAAAAGTTCGGTTAACTTTTTTTTTTTTCCAATTAATGACCAAATTTAATAGATATTAAGGAACTCTTTTATTTTGCATTAAAACATTTTAAAAATCTAACCAAAGACTCGCGATAGCGAGATGTCTATGCCAACTCGATTCTAATGAAAATTTAAATAACTTAACCTTATTTGTCCGACTTTCATTTACAATACTTAGTTAGAAAAGGTGCTGACCAGCGCTAGAGATTTTTAAGATTAACCCTTAACTGCACTGTCTTACTTTTTATAACATTCACTTAGATATCATTAAAAACCTATTTTATAACCATAAACAGCATATCTTTGTGCACGAAACACGTTTTATTAACAGCCTCTATTGAATTAACCCGTTCATTAATAAAATTTTTAAGAAAATATTTTTTGAAATCCCGAATTTCGGGATTTGCGAAAACCAGTCCCGATTGGCGTACTTATTTTCAGCAAAGATTTTAAATGAAATGAAAATAATGCCTTTTTTATAAAATTGTTTGGTAAATAATAAAATTGATTATTTATAAAAGTGCATACAATTGCTATTTAAGTGATGAAAACTCTAAAAGTTAAGATTTTATGAAAAAAAGGTTCCTACTACATAGTTAAGAAATTATTCATTGATGTTTTAATTAAATCATATAAAAACTATTCATTTATTTGTTTTCAAATGTTTTCTGTGAAATTACAAAGCAATTATTCTCATAAAACTTTTATACAATCGGAAATAATGATTTTAAAACAGATTTCTTATTATAACCTTTCGGAAGAACCAGATTACTCAATATTCTTATTATAGAAATAATAATAATAAATATAAAAAGCTAATCAAAAATAAATGTTTTACTTTAGATGTAAAAATAAGAGTACACTCATCAAATTATTACAGTAACTGATTGTGGGTTAGTTATTCAATTCGAATAAAAATAACGTTATTTTACAAATTATTTTTTTTTAAGATTTATATTTGTTATTCAAAAAACAAACTACAAAAATATAATGCTTTTCCGTACTTAGTTTGATTTTTGTCGGTTAAAATATATTTTTCAAAGTAAACACTATTAAATTTTGTGGAATGTGATGTTTAATAAATAAAAAATGTAAAAACTAATATAAAATTAATTTATTTTAAATGAAATGTAAATGATCCGTTTTTTAAATGTATTTTAGTTGCTTAAAATGAATTTTCGTTTGAATTTAACAACATAATATTTTGAGTGTATTTAAAAAGCAAATTATTTATTAAAACCTTTACCCTACGTTTCTACATGCAAGTAGTGAATACGTATTATCAAAGAAAAATCGGGGAAAAAGTGCGAGTGTATTCAGCTATTAGAACTTGCACTTGCATGTGAAAACGAGGGGTAAGTATGATTCATAAATTTTATTTTGTTGCGAAGACACAACAAAAATAAATTTAACTTTTGATTTAAAAGTTTTAGAACGAGAACTTAAAAACCCGCTTGTTTGGAACAGTTTACATCGAAAATTAAATATTCGGTTGTATCGAATCTTTGATTGTTTTAACCGAGGGTTAAACTATTTAAATCTTTATAAAACCTGGCCCTCCCCGGTTTTAAAACTTGTTGAGGTTTTAGACGCATTAAAACTTGCCGGCCATGCCCGACCATATCCTACAGCATTTAAAACAAATTTTCAAACTTGCACTCAAAAAATCGAGTGCTTTGATATACATTTTACTAAAAGTGATTGCACTTTTATTGTGAAAACCGCACATATGTAAGTGATTTTAAAGGGAGTTTTTTCGCGACCTATTGCTTACTTTGAACCTTCCAGCACAACATTTTGTCCCAAAATAGTAGCTGTCGTTAAAGTTATTCGCCCGTATTTATAAAACATTTTTTAATTTAATAAAGGGTTTAAAAACAAATTTTGTATGAAAATTGGCCTTAATAACCGTTTGTTAAATTTAATAATCGTTTATAAAAACGGGGGATTGTCTTCAATTTTTATGTCGATACCAATATTTATGATTAAATGATGGCATTTAAAGCAATTTTCCGAAATAGTATTTGTATGGTCAAAGATAGACCGATTCCAATAAAATTTTGTGAGATGTTGATTAGATTTCAATAGAATAAGTTCGGACCAAATTGTACCTAAATACTAACATAATAAAATAGTTTATGGGCACAAATACTCTATTCCAGGAAGAAGCTAGTAAACGGTATATGTGAAATGATAGACCGATTCTCACCATTTTCATTAGGATTGGTCGATTTCACAATTAGAAGTTGTGTACTTATTTTCATAAAATTATCTCCAAAACTGCGATCTGTTCTTTGCGCACAAGGTTTACAGGACAAATTTAAGTGAATATAAATACAAATCAGTTTATATTCGTTTTAATTTTGGACACAAGTTGTTCTTTGTGATGACTAAAAACGCACTTTTGTAATACAATACGTACTTTTTTTTAATTAATATTTCACAATTTGAAATTGTACAACTAAAACCGTTGTTCGGATAATTCGAATAATTAAAAACTGTTTATTTCGTTTGACGAACAATTCAAATAATTAATATCGATTTATCGAAAATTTGTTTGTTTAGAGTATTAATTTTTTTTTTATGTAAAAAAAACTAGCCGGTACGTTTTAAATAGCTTTTATTGTTTTTTAACTCACGAACATTTCTTTGTAGTAACAATTTTTTAAAATATAGTACAAGACTGAAACCATAGGGTTTGAGAATAATATATTTTTAAGAATGTTTAGTACAGACTTTTACCACAATTATTCAGATGATTTTTTCGAGACGAATGAAAACAACCTTCTACCTGATCTTAACAAAACTATTGAAATTGTTAATAAAAATCAAAAAGAGATTAAAGTGGTATAATGGAGGACTATCAACTTTTAGAAATGACAAGAAAAACAACAAAGACATTGGATATGCTTTAAAACGCTTTACTTTCAATTGCTCCAACCTCAACAAAAGTGAACGTATTTTTTCAAGTCAAAAGAAACAAATCTTTTGAAACATAAACATTTAAACAGTAAACTCTTTCTGAAAGCTTAATTTATTTTGATGCTTTTTTTTAAGTTTTCCTCTTTTATTACATAAAGTACTTTTGTAATAAAATTTTTGCTTCAAAAAAATAGTTTTTTGGTCTTATTTTTAAACTTCTAAACTAGACAAAATTAAAATTATTCGAATAACCGAATAATATTAAAAAGTTCGATTAAATTTTGACCTCGAATAAATATTCGTACGATTAATCGATTAATACAAAACATCGATTAATTTAGTACACAAAAAAAAAAACAATAAACAGATGACTCGAAAATGTCACCTGTATGAATTCGCCTTGGATTGAGAAAATAATAATAAATGCCGTTGTGCTGCCACCTTCTAGCCACCTTCCATGAGTTATGTTAGCTGAAACCAAGAACGAATGTGTAAAAGCAAGCATTATAAGCCGTCTGTATTTTTAATTTTGACCTGTTGACGAACATAAGCTTTAATCTTAGAAAATTGTTGTGATAACGATTATAAAAGGCTTATAAGCAATTGTTTAATAATAAAAACTGATCCCTTACGATAATATTACTTTTCAATAATATAACGTAAGCTAAGAAGTCTAATTATAGAATTAGCTTACAGAAAAATACTTAGTAATATGTATGTAAAAGTCTGATAGTGTGAATGCATGTGTGATGAAAATGACAAGTATTACACAGTACAACATTTTTCAGGTGTTTGATTCGGGACTCAATTCTGAAAATTGTTTATGAAAGTAGACCCAAAAAGAAAAACTTCTGCATCCTTAGTTTGGTCAAGGTAGCTCAAATAATAATTTAAAAATTAATTTGAAATTAGTAAGTATCGTATAGGGGACATCCCATACGACATCATCGTTTTTTGAAACATTTCTAAACATTTCATGCGTGAGTGTTTATACTTTGTGTGATGGTGTGGACACAAACTGTTATGTTAAATTATATTTTTTGACAGTCGCAACAAAACTTATTAGATTTCTATCTCACAGAGTATTATGGAATACTTAAGACTTGTGAGATGGTGTAAACTTGCATTAATGATATGCTTAAACGTTTTTCTATGTGTGCAATTTTACAAAAAAATTATTTTGGTTTTTTTTTTGTTACAAACACATTCCAACTTTAATGTGTTTGTGCCCTGGGTTGTTCAATTAATATACATACATATTTAATTTGTTTTCATTGTAAGAACGAACAACATTCATTTGCTGATTGCAAAAAGAACACTCTCATTCTTACGTCAAAAAAAAGCCGGTAAAACAAAACACATTCAAAATAAATAACAAATACACACTTTTAACCTACACACCAACAACCACAATTCATAAAACATTCATTCGTTGACATCCTCATACATTTTTGCAAAATGTACATAAAATTAAAAAAAGGCATAAAATCGCTCACGAAGCAGATACGCAATTGATTTTAATGTACATTTTACTACCACGAACTCTGCCCATACATAAATATAAATCTCAAACTCACTCACTCACCCACTAACTAACGAATAGTTGAATGAGTGTGTATTTAAGGCGTTGCCAGATGTGGTGTTAAGAAAAAGTAAACGTAAGGGGTAGCGTCTCGTTCTTAAGGTCGCTTTTACATATTGGAAATTGAAAGGCAAATAGAAGAAGTTTGTTGGCAAAATTTTAAATATGTAAAAGGGGTCTAAGCGAATTATTACTTCGGAACGAAATAATTTGAATTTTTATAGTGCTAGCTATTTCCGAATAGTTTACTAAGAAATTTGTGGTTATTACTCAAAAGTGGGCGTGGCACTTTCCATACAAAAACATTATTAATTTCTGTATATCTGGAGGACGGAAAGAGACAAAGTTTCCAAAAAAAAGAAACGAGCGTCTTGTTTATCAATACACAACATCCAGTAAAATGTGGATGGGATTGGAGAAGTGGGCGAAGCACACGCTCTGTTCCGCAAACTTTTGGCCAGGTTTACGCTGTGCTAACATGAAACTCTACGGATCGATTCATGTTCACATTGACTCTCTTGGATAACATTTATCCAAATCGAGCATGTACCGTGCGTACAGAAGAAGCGATCGCAGCCGTAGACGTGAGTGTAACACTACTTTGCACAATTTTGAGGAAAGATCTTAGCCAGCATTCATACAAGATTCAACTGGTGCAAGAATGAAAGCCAAATCTTCTTCAGCGATGAGGCTCCTTTTTGGCTTACAGAGAATGCAAACAAGTATTATTGTCGTTTTTGGAGAGAGCTTAATCCTAATGAGACTCCATTACATCCCGAAAAAGTCACTGTTTGGTGCGTGAACAATATATTCAAGAATTTTTATTCCTTATATCGTTGCAAATCAGTTGGAGGAGAAATGGTTCCAACAAGACTGCGAAACATGCCATATACCGCGTAAAAGCATCACTCTTTTGAGCAAAATATTAAGTGATAGAATTATCTAAAACCGTTCGTGGGATTTGACATTTTTGGACTACTTTTTGTGGAGGTACAACATATCTCTGGTCTATGCTGATAAGCCAGCAGCAAGTGATCATTAAAAGGCCCAAATTCAACGCACTATTGACGAAATAACACCGGATATGCTCATAAAAATTGTGCAAAATTGGACCGACTGGATGGCTTTCATAAGGCGCAGTCGCGAAGGCCGTATGACAAAAATTATTTGTAAACATTAAATGCCATGAAATTTGTGGTCTTTCCATTTTGTTTTTTATAGTGGAACGTTCAAAATGAAAAGAAACTCCCATGTAAACCTCACTATGGAAAATTACTTTTACTACGAAAAGCCACTGTAAAAAATTTGGTAATGAGATACAGTTCAGAACAAATCAATTTAATGTAAGTCAAAACTGATCATACAATTTTGGAGAAGGTTAGCCATAATAGACATACAGCTATCATAATCCTTTCTATCAAAAACAATAAAACCTTTCCAACATTTTCCAAAAATGTTGGCAATAAGATCAAATTTAGTAAAAGCAATGATTACGGATGCCACTAAGATTTGTATTTATATTTAAATCAATTAAATAGGTTTATAAAATTAAAGACCCTTTTTTTGTGTCTGACATATTTTGGATTCTCTATATGTATATGTGAGTCGTGTAGGGTATATTATAGCCCGATACTTACTACATTACACTTTTTCATTTTATTTCAAAGAAGACTTTTTAACCTAAAAACAAGAAAAAATAAAAATTTTATTTACGGGCTTTTTGTCGATTTTCCTTTCGGATCATGGGAATATCACTTATATTCCAATTGGCAACACGCTGTTTGTATAAAAAAATATACAATTTTACGTTAACTACCGTTTCTTGTTCTTTTTCCTTTTATTATTTTTTTTTTTTCCTTTGACACGAGTAGTCGTCTTTACGGGAGTACAGATACTAAAATATATACTAAATGGAGAAAATTGGAAAAAATGTATACATTAGGAAAACTTTTGCAAAGAAAAACACTTAATTGAATAAACCATTTAATAATGATTGAAGACAGAAATAATCTTAATAAAGTTAGTAATAAGCAGGACTTTATTTATAGAATTATCAAGAATTCAATTTGTATGTAATTTTTTCATTCGAAAACACTTTTATTTCAACAAAACTTTTTAATTAAATAATTCCATAGTACACATTTATTTAGCTCAAAAAAAAATATTCATTTAAATTAAAAATTATATTATGCAAAACACTTTTTATTTTACGTAGGTAGCAATTATATCTTTCTTGTGAATTTAGATTTGCAATATTTTTTATATTTCGTTTTATTTTTTGCAACTTTTTTTTTTTATAGGCTACGGATTTTATTTTACGCACGTTTAGTTGGAGCACATTTACGTCTGTTATGCCGGAAAATTTACAACAATTTAAAGCTTTACAGCTCGTTGACATTTAAGTGCTGGGGAAAATTAAAGGAAAATAGTAGTAGTTTTTTTTCTTTTTTGTTACATTGGGGGATTTTTTAAGGCCTTTGCATGAAAGTACACAACAAAAAAAAAAAAAACAAAAAAATACTTGCACTTAAACAATTTTTGTTTGAAATTGAATTACATATTTTTATTTAAATGTTTTAATATAATTTACAGTAAATAAGAAAACTTTTATCTGCTACATTAAAAAACAGCCGTGTTTGTTGGATTAAGCTTTGTACTAAAATATTACTCGTTATTTTTATAAAAAGCTTTTTGTTTTTCTGTGTTTATCTGAATAACTGTTTATTATAAGCTTTTAGTAAACGGTAAACGGTAGTTGACTGTGCTAAACTTTCTAAAGGTGTTTTATGACTTTAATGTCGTTAAGTGACTATTGGTTATATCCAAGTTATTAACAACGTTTAAAAAACTTAAAAAAATACTGTTTTAACAGTGTGGCCATATTTTACAAATGTTTACTACTAAAGGGCAATTTTACTAAGTTCATTAATTATTTACTATCAGTTATGACTGTCAAAAATATATTGCTAAATGAAAGTTAAATAAAAGTTAGTTTTTACTGAGCTTGGTAAAATTGGCCGTAAGTCGGGCATTAAAAATGTCAAAAAATAGGTTAAACATGATTTGAAAAAGCAAGTTAGAGCGATATATTCGGCTGTGCCGAATCTTTGATACCCTCCACCGACTAGAAGTGTGCTGTGGTAAACTATTAACCGATCTTCACGAAATTCGACAGTGTGATTTTTATTCATATAGAACTGTTACAAACCAAAATTTATTACAATTCAAATTACAATATTCTTTACGGTTTTAGGCGTACAGAAGTGCTTTTCGATAGTGGGCTAGTGATTTTGTTGTATCATTTCATTTGTGCAAATCTCATATCAATATACATATGTATTCCACCACTATTGATGCTAGTTTTTGTAACAAAATTATAATTTTTTGGGTGGTTGGTTCA
Source organism: Pollenia labialis (assembly GCA_949318255.1). Lineage (NCBI taxonomy): Eukaryota > Metazoa > Arthropoda > Insecta > Diptera > Polleniidae > Pollenia > Pollenia labialis. The sequence goes on from OX439141.1 coordinate 90,525,164, forward strand.
CATTTTGCTTTATCACTCTTATCCTACTAAGCCGATGTGGCTGGGTTTCAATCCCAAAATGCCAGGGAGAACCAAAAACATTTCGACGACAATATTATTCTTTTCTTTTGAGCCGCTTGAAAGTGAGCGCGATTTCAATAGACATACATGGCTCAATCGACTTAGAATTACTCAAGGATCCAGGACACATATGGGGTATGATAATTTTCTTGGCTGAGCTGGGGCTCGAACCTGGGTTAGATTTACATGACAAGAAAATTATCAATAAATTTTAATAAAATTCCAAGTTGTAAAACTCCTTCCTTCAGTAAAAATAATTTAACGAAAATTAAATTTGATGAACTTTTTTTTTAAATTTAAATTTTTTTAAAATTTTTTTTTGCTCAAAAGAAAGCTTTTGTCTTTTCGTTTAAGGTAAGTTTTGGTCGCTTTTTGGGCTTAAGTATAAAAAAAAATTAATTTCTAACTCCAGACGACATAAGCTTTCTTTTAAGTAAAAAAAAAAAACAAAAAAACATTCCCGCTAAAAAAATAAAAAAAAGTTTTAATAAAAAAAAATTTTAAGTAATTAGAAACTGGGAATTATTTCCCTTCGAAGGTAACTTCATATTATATTCAACATTCTCCTTTTATTTTTAGAAATTATTCTATGAGCTAAATTTCAGTTATGTATTTTATAAAGCTTTTTTGTAATAGTCCTATTCAAAAGGAATAGTCCTAATTATATTATAAAATATATAACTGAAATTTAGCTCATAGAATAAATTCGAAAAATAAAAGGGGAATGTTGAATATTTTAAATAATTTAAAAAAAAAATTTTTCAAAAGATTGATCAAATATCACGAATAGGTAATAAGTTACATGGATGAGAAAGAACACCTGTATGGCCAAAATGTCAATATTTGAAACCCTCTAACTCAGAATCTTTTTGACCGATCTTGTGTCTAAACTACTATCCAATAGGACTAACCTTGGTGCAAATTTCATCCAAATCGGATGACATCGATTTCAAAATTGGGTCACTTGACATGATGAAGGGTATAATAAAATGTCGAATACAAACGAGTGGTTCAAACGATAAACCGGTGTTCGATTAATGGATTAATTTTGGGCGACTAACTGTTCGAATAATTTAAAGTTGCTTTTATTCGATTAACGAATAATTTGTTTATTCTCCGCATAAGTTTTTTCTTTTATGTAAAAAAACAAGCCGGTACGTTTTAAATACCCTTTTATTATTTCTTAACTCAGGAACATTTCCTTTGTTAAAAAATAGTACAAAGACTAAAACTAGAGAGTTTGGGAATAATTTATGTTTAAGAATGTTAAGTTAAGGCTTTTGCCACAATAATTTGGAAAATGATTTTTTTTAAACGAATTGAAATTACCTTTGGACAGAACTTAACAAGACTATTAGTAAACGTATTAAAATTGTTAAAAAATCACAATGAGATTCAATTGGTATTAGAAAAGATAAGAAAAATAATAGATAAATTGCATATGCTTTATAACGCTTTACTTTTAATCTCTCCAACGTCAACAATAAGTGAAAGAATCTTTTCTTAATCAAGTTTAATCAAACCAAAAGAATGAATTCGTTTGAAACATAAACAAGAAGATGAGCTTAAATTTTGAAGTTATTATACCCTTCACCACAGGTGGAAAAGGGTATATATAAGTTTGTCATTCCGTTTGTAATTTCTACAATATTGATATTAGACCCTATAAAGTAGTTATACACTCACAATATTCTGTACGTAAATTTAACTGAAATTGTAATATAAAATAAATGAAAGTTCTATTAAAAACCGGTCTACCTATTTTTCATTTATTTTTAGCAAAAAGTTCATTTAATTTTTACTGTCAAAAATTCAACACCACATTCCGTTAAATCAAATAAATATTCAGTTATTTTGTAAAATTTTACTGTCAAAAATTCAACACCATATTCAGTAAAAACGATTAAATATTCAGTTATTTATTAAAATTTTACTGTCAATTTTTTACTGTCAAATTGACCCCATATTCAGTAAAAACAATTAAATATTCAGTTATTTTATTAAAATTTTCGTTTACTCCACAAAAGAGCCGAATTTTTAAAAAATTCCAGACAGACACCTGTCCGCTTGTTTTTCTTATAAGCGAGAGAGGGAGAATATTTTTATTTACTTACCCAGTTACACACGTTTGTTTTACTTTTGTTGTACTGACCACGTTGTTTACAGAAGAACTCTCAATTATAAGACACCAGCAGCATGACCGATATGGCTTCGCAATTATTTTACTTTTAAAATTTGATGTAGGTATTTAACTAAATTATTTTAACAAATAGAAAATGGGTATTGCTTACACAAAACAAGCAATTCATTTTTTATAGATAAGTAAAAATTAATTTTTGGTAGTAAAATTATATAAAATAACTGAATATTTAATTGTTTTTACTGAATATGGTGTTGAATTTTTGACAGTAAAATTTTATAAAATAACTGCATATTTTTTTGTTTTTACGGAATATGTAGTTAATTTTTTGACAATTAATTTATAACAGATAACTGAATATTGATTTGTTTTTACGGAATTCGCGGTTGAATTTTTGACAGTAAAAATTAAATGAACTTTTCGTTGCTTTAAATTACATTTTCATTTAATTTTACATAAAGAAGAATTTAACTTAATCAACGGACAAAATTAACTGCAACTGAAAATCCGTATTAATATGCACTTAGTTTTTTGAATAACTGTTAGAATCAGTTAAAAATAAATTTGCTTGGAATTTTAAATGTTTATTTATTTAAAAATGACTGAACGGAATATTTCTTAAATAAACTACAGTCCGTTACTGTAATAATATTGTGAGTGTATATATATATTCTCCAAGAAGTGGTGATAAGGGGCAAGTATGTCTCGAGAAAATGTTAAGGACATAAAACTAATTGAGATTGATCATATATTTTATCCCACAAGGGGCATTTCTGGTACTTTTTGTTCAATATATTTCTAGTCTGCATTGAACATTTTGTATGGAAGCCCCCTTAAGGAATGGAGATACAGGCAGGTATGTTAGAAATTAATGATTGAGATAAAAAATAAACTGAGGTTCGTCATACATTTGACCCATCAAGGAGCATCCTACCACTTGGAAAAATTTTTTTTATGAATTTTTAAAAAAAAAATTTCGAAATTTTGATAAAAAAATTATTTAAAAAAACAAAAAAATTATGTTTCTTAAATGACTGCGCACATAAGAAACAAGTTTTACCTTTCTTTTTTCAATGAGCTAAAGCGTTTTTGAGTTACGCGAATAAAAGTTGTGTGACCTCCACCATTTTCGATATAACGGCATATCTCGGAAACCAGAGCTAGACTAAAAAACGGCTAGCACCACTGGATTCAGCATACCCGATTTAGGTTAAAACGCCAGGTGCCCGACTGGTATATTTTTGCAACTAGCCCAGTGTAATTATTCGCGCGATTAATCGATTAATACAAAACATCGATTAATTAAATAACCTAAATTATATACATACACAGCACAGTCAGTTGAATCAAAATTTTGAATTCAGAGCTTACTTCAACTTCACGCTTTAGTGGTTTTTGTCTAACGATGATGCACGCTCAAAAGGAACAGACATGTTCTAACATACGCTTACAAGCTTATCATTCCGTTTACCCCCCGGTGGTTTAAAGAGTACATCTTATTATATTTTACATTCTGTTGATACATCCTCTTAGGAAATTAAAAGAAAAACATTTTTTCTATCTGGTATCACGGGAGTCAGTAAACGCTGGTGGCACGCACCGGTCTAAATATTGGCTGAGCCCTCCGTTAGTATACATCTTGCAAAGACAATCTTGTCTTTCACGAAGATTGTCTTTGCGAAAGCCTTACTTTTTTTTGACAATTTTAAGGTTGCACTTTCGTCCGATGAAATCTTCCTTCTACAAATGGGGTGCAAAGATAGATGTTTTTTTTTAATGAATTGACAATTTCGGGGATCACGTCGTGGTTGTGGTTTAGACCCAAAAACGCGGGAAGAGTTTTCTTAAAAACCCAACGAACGGGCTAGCATATTTCCAGAAGCAGTGGAGGGTAGATAGCTTTAGATGGGAACGAGTATCTTGCCGAATTATGTGCACAAATTGCTATATGGTGTTCTGGTTGCTCTCACAGTCAGCGGCGTTTGGTAAACACATTAAAATTCAAAACGCTTCTATTACTTTATTTTTGTTTGGATTTAAAAGAAAAGTTCAAATTAAAAAAATTTAAATTATTTTTTTTTGATGCATCAATTTTTTGCTATATTTTATTGGAATAATAACAAATGTTTAAACACTATAACGCATGTATTCATAAAAATTTCTTAAATTTAATAAAGGTTTGCAGAGCAAATTTACTATCAAATTTCTTCTTAATAAACATTTGTTAAATTTAATAATCGTTTATAAATACGAGTTTAAACCCCTTAAAAAAAAAAAACATCACAGGTTTATTAAGAGGTTATTATGCAACTATTCATAGAAAATCCGTTTTAAAAACCTTTTACAAACCTGTTTTATTTTTTTTTATAAATAAGGCCGTTAAAATACTGATTTTTTAAAATATTTCTTTTAGAATCCAAATTATAATTTTTTATTACTTTTTTTTTCAAATATATAAATTGTTATTGCACACTTGTAAAGTTTGAACATATTACGAAAGTATTTTATCGTTCACTGTCGCTTTCAGTACTTTTTTGTTATTGTTGTATTGTATATACAATTGTAGAGTTCACGAATAAAAATTTTTTGTAAATAACGGCACACCTACACTCGGCTACTCACACTTCAAGTAGGACACATAGAAAAAGTCTTATGTCGAAATGGTTGGAACTGAAAATAAAAGCCTTAAGGCCCACCTTTAATATGCTTAAGTTGGCTTAAGCAATTGTGCAAATACATGTGATTCATATGTGTCGAACCATATAGAATTTAAGAAAACTTTTTGGTTAATTTAATGAAACTGGCATTTGCTTAAGCAAGGGGCGAAACAGATCGCACTTTCGGTAATTTATTAACACATTTTATTGTTAAATTTAACCATGAAGTTTCAAGGAAGGTAAACATAAAACAAAATATTATCAATCGTGAAAAAATTTTTTTTAAAAACAACAAAAAATTGTTTGTTGGCATTGCAGGGACCATAATATGTTTTTTAACCATTCTTCAACCATTTTTTTTCTCTGCGTGTAGAAAAACAAAGCCCGGCCCATAGTCATCGTTAATATTGCAGGAGTTCTTGAAGGAGAACATATTAGCAGTGTAAGAGTAGCATTTAGAAATGTTGCTTTAGGGTTAGTGTATAAATATGCTTTTTTCGTCAATATATACCTAATTTTTTTCTTTCTAAAATTACAAAAGGAAGCAAATGATAGAAAAATTACTCATATCAAACGAGGCCTGCAATATATAGCCTTCAAAAATTTTGTTCCGCCTCATTGAAATGCATTAGAGGTCGTCGGGGCATTTAACCTGCAAAATGTCTGGAAAAACTTTGGAGTATCTTAAGATATCGACGACCCAAAACGGTTTTTACGACATGCATCAACGTGGAAAAATATTCCTATTAAATTTCTTTTATCGTATAAAACAATTGAACTCATAAAGAAAAATATTTGATGGATGCCACATTTAAAAAAGTTCCCCGTGGATGTTTCAAACAACTCCTTGTAATCTACATCGAATATTTTGAAGAGGTAAAAATTAAAAATGTTACTTATTTTTTTAGTTGTAATAATTTCTTTAAACTTAGGTATTTCTAATATTTTTTTTATTTTTGAATGGACTAAAAACCATTTATTTAAAATAAATAATGCAGTTGTTATAATGGAGGCTTAAGAAGTTCTACAGGGTGAGGCAAAAGGGGCTTGCAAGCGAACTACATAAATTATTCGTTCTTGGGAATCTCATGGCTTTAATTGTTGCACTAACTGCCTTCGAGTTGATGCCTTAGGATTCTCCTCAACACTATCCTGAACGCGTTGAATATTTGCTTCACTAATTACAGAACGTGGTCTTCCACTTGTTTTATTGAAACAATACTACATTGTATTAAAATATTACTACATTTTGTATCTGCTGTATGTAATAATTTAAAGTTTTAAATTGCTAAATTTGTTTTTTTTTTGAATTTAATACTTGTGCTAAATTTTTTTTGTGAACTATTTAAATCATAATTGAAATTAATTTACATATTGTTTTTTTTAATAAATTATGTAATTTTTATAATGTTTAAATGAAATATTTGAAAGTGTTGTCATTTAAGATGATTGGCTAAATTTAAATAATAAGCGGCGGTAAGTAGGGGAGATAATGTTTGCAGGTTAGATTTGGGACTTCGAGAAGGATGACGTCATGGCGAGACGAAGTGCTCGAGTGGTAGGGCATAGCATTTGTGTATAGGTATGACCGGTAGGGAGATGCAGGACTACTTTGAGCCCCTAATATTTAATAAATTTAACCATTAGCTGGTATGATTTTTGTGTTAGTGTGTGGATATGGTACAGGTTGCCGGCAAGAACCACCCCATCCGGCGAGCTTTAGCCGAGATAAACGCGGGCATACCAGCGCCGCTGGCAATCTGGCCACTCTGTGTTTTTTTGTTTTGTCTGTTTGTGTTTCACAAACATATGACCACCACACCACTACAAAAGAATAGATCTGTGACTGGTCAAATGGTGTCAATTGACCCGCTCCAATGACAACCCCTTGTAAAGTGATAGGTCTTATTCATATAAAGTTTTAGAACTAGAAACTGGTGGCAGTTCGCTACCCTCTAGGGTATGTACTTTATGGGTTTTGAGATGAATAATTAAAAAGTTGCACATGGAATGACAAACTTAGTATACTCTCTTCACAACTAATTGTGGTGGAGGGTGTAAAATATTAAATTAGAAAATTTATTAATTTTTTCAAATCCCTTCGCGACTTTAAAACCAGTGTTCGAAAATAAATACTAAATATCGCTGCTTAGTGTTTGGTTCGGTAGAATTGTAGAAAACACAAACGCTAATGGTGTTTGTGTAGAAAATCATTAAAAAAATAACGTTTCCCTGTTTGTCATCTTTCGAACACAAAAATAATACTGTTTTTATTCAACTCAACAAAAGATGAGAACATTTTATTCCTTTCGGGTTTTTTAAAAACACCAAAAACTTCATTGTGTTCGGTTCGGCGCTTTAATGTTTGTCAATTTTTGCTGGTAATAAAAACAAAACATTTTTTACAAAGCCAAAATACACATTCGAAAATAAACAAAATGCCAGCAAAATAATTTTACATCAACAAAATATATACACAATACATACACACACAAGCTGTTCGTGCTGCGGTCGTTGCTAAAATTTGTTGTTTGTTCATTTCTTTATCAATGTAAAAAAAGAAACATTAAGTTTGCGGTCAGGAATTTGATTGCAAATTCTTACTAATTTGAGGTCGCTGATTTCAAATTTAATTTCCATTTTTCTCTATTAGCTCTAGTTTTCAAGATATATCGTTATGTCTAAAATTAAGGCACTTTCACTACATATATTGGAATAACTTGAAAACGGTTGACCATATTCAGTTAAAAAAAACCGAAACTCGGTAACAATATTATCTTTAAGCCGTGCTTACATTGTTTTAAAATATGCCCTGTAGTTTCAGAGATCTCGTTGAGTTTTTGAAGAAAAATAGGAAAATTTTGAAAAAAAATTCATTAAAAATAAAAACGCGACAAAAACACAGTTTTGGTCTAGAAACATTTATCTTAACATAATCGAATGAAATGAGGCTTGTTTCATTGTAATCGGTCCACAACTTTTGATTTTATTCACAATTTACTGAGAAAACTCAATATCTATTTTCATACAAAAATAACATTTTAAATATGTGTGTGTCATGAACGTTTTTTTTTTGTATGGAAATCGATATTCAGTTTTCTCAGTAAACTGAGAATAAAATAAATAGTTGTGGACCGATTACAATGAAACAAACCTCATTTCATTCGAAATTATGTTAAGCTAAATTTTTTTGGATTACTAATATATTCAATCTATTTTCAATCAGACCGCACGAAAAAGAACAAATTTGTTCTCTTGTGTTATTTTTAAATATATTTGAATTTTTGTTATTAACGTGTTAATATTCAAGATACATATAAGGCAAAGCCATTTCTGTGCAATATTTGTTTTCTTAGGATGTAAGAAATTGTGTAACTTACTATTAAATAAATAAACAATGTTTGTCTTCAGTATCACTACAATTGTTCTGTTTTTTAACGAAGAACAGAACATTATATGATGTTCGGCTTTTTCTTATATATAATTACGAACGTTAAAAAGGCTTGTGTTCGTCTACACAATCACCAAAAAAATATATTTCGTTCTTGGGTATGTGAGCCGAACGTTAAATAATGTACTCTTTATTTTCGAACACTGATTAAAAGTGTTGTTCCTAATGCAAGATGTGTAAGTTGTTAAGCGGCCCATACACTTGCAATATTATTGTATATAATATTCGCCATATTATTTCCATTTTATTCTATATTATGCAATAAGTCGCACAATGGTTTTAATCATTCAATAAAATGGTGAACAAAAACTATAGGAATAACATAAACAGCATTGTACAATGTTGCCAACACAGTTCACTTTCTTTTCGTTGTGCAATAAAAATCAAAAGCCTTTTGATTGTTGCCAATATATTGTGCCACCTTCGAATGCCACATACACATTGGCGATATAAATGTACAATACGTAAAATTTAACAATTTTATTGCAAGTGTATGAGCCGCTTTAGTAAGTACTTTGTACAATATGATTTACCCTTTGTGACTTTTTTAATATACTTATGTATATGTATGTATGTATGTATATTTTTAAGAACGAATAAATCTATATTTAAGAATGACAGCTGCTTCCATAGTATCGTATGTGAGCGGATGTTGAGTTAACTAAGCTAAGCCACTTAGGCCACAAAAAATTGCGTGTGTCAACGAACGGCGTAAAGGGCACCCTTTTGTTTTCTAGAAGCCGAATGAACCTATTTACATAGTCAACGGTGGAAAGAAGGCGAATGAACCAACACTGTCATTAGTCAACCGCATAGTAGGCTGTCTGGGAGCTGTGTTAGCAGCCCCAAAACCAGACTCGGATGCTTAAGGCAATCAACCTGTCAGCGTTGACATTTTGGCCATACAGGTGTTCTTTCTCATCCATGTAACCACAATTGTTTTGTTCAAAGATGTTAACAACAAAATTAACAATTTTGCTATTTACTAACACTTTTAACGACATCTGCTGGTGTTAAAAGCCAGCTGTTTCAATCAGCTGTTATTTTTAACAAAACAAATTGTGGTTTATTACCACCAACATTTTTGGTGTGGTTAAATCCGCTTAGAAAAGTGTTTATTTATCGTTGTACCTATATAGTCGTTAAATGATATGGTTTTAAGATATTTAGCCTACAATTTATCCACTTTTTATCACAAACCAATTTTCCGTGGAGCTTCTTATTTATTTATCCCAAAGCGAACCATTTGACTCAAATAAAATTAAAAAGATTATTTAATTTAAATAAAATTAATAAAATAAAATAATTAATAAAATAATAAAAATTAGTAATGTTTTTTAGTGTTTAGTGCAAACATCAAAATGTGTGGTTAAAGTTAACCCTTTTTACGGCCATTTTCACCAAGTTCGGTTAAAACTAACTTTCAATTAAAGTTCCGGTTACCAATATGTTTTGACAGCTATAACCGATAGTTAATTATAACCGAACTTGGTGAAAATGGCCGTTAAAGTGTTAAAAGTAAGTGAATCGCACTACTGGTATTTTAGGAAAAAAATTCAAAATAGTGCTGCATATGCAAAAAATTTAAAAACCCTCGTCTTGACTTAGAAATTAATTTTTTTATACATTAGCCACTCGCATCCCAAAAAGCGACCAAAACTACCTTAAAGTGAAAGACATAAGCTTTCTTTTGAGCAAAAAAAAAAAAAAATCCGGATGAAAAAAAAGTTATAAATTTAAAAAAAAATTACGAAAAAATTTTTTTTTCAAAAGATTGATCAAATAGCTATCGAAGCTACTTGCGACAAATTTTGCTTACACCAATAGGTAATAAGTTCCATGGATGAGAAAGAACACTGCATATGTCAAAAATTGATAAACCCTCGTCTGGATTTCATCCATAGCGGAAGACAACGATTTAATGAAATCCCCCATATTCTTAAAAGGTTAAAAAATGTACATGTTTTAAGTTAAAAAATAATTATACAATTTTTAATGTATTACACCTGTATAAAAAAAGTATTTAAATATAAATTTAAAAAAATATACAGTAGAAGACAAAACTGTTCCCGTTTTAGCTAATGCATGATTTGATCATCATTACGATGATGATTTGGTAACTCTTTCACTTTGTAAATTGTTACGAACTTTGGATTATATTCTCAGGTGGCTCGCTTTAAAACTTTTAAACGATTGTTTAATAACACCTAAAAAAAACACTTGTAAAAAGTATTGAAAACAAAAATAATATTTAAATTTTCAAGTTATAAACGGGAGTGTGTTAAATATAATAAACTTTATTACATATAATTTAAAATAGATTGAATATGTTAGTAATCTAATTTTTTAGTTAGGATATATGTATATACATAATAAGCAAAGCATTGAATTCCATTGTTAAGCGCTAGCCAAAAGATCGGACATCGTGAGATCAAGTCTTAAAGTTATTCTTTAATCCCCCGTTACCACATGCAAGAGCAAGTTCAAAAAACTCAATACGCTCACACTTTTTCACTAACATTCACACAATTTTTGTACTTTCAGCCAATTTCCGATTCTTCGTTGATAATTCGTATACACTACTTGCATGTTGAAACGTAGGGTAAATCTTAAAAAAAAATCAGAAAAAGTCTTTAAAATAGTTCGCAAAGTGTAGCAAAGAATGGGCGACATTAATGCAACGCCTAAGTTAACTTAATTCGTTGATTGGTTTAAAAATAACATATAAAAAAGAAGCTATAGACTACTTTAAGACTTAAGTGGCTTCTTTGAAACTTAACAAAGATTTTTAACATTACTACAACTACAAAAGTGGCAAAATAAACAATTAAACTATCCTTTTAGATTATGCAGCGATATGATAAAAAGTTATAAATTTCTTAAATAAAAATTTTATTCATAAATTAACCCGTTTAAAAGTTGTATTTGGTTAAATTTTCTTTCATTAAAGCAAAGCGTTTACATATATTTTGAATAATTAATGAATGTCTAACCTCAAACTCAATAAGACAAATGTTTACTTTAAAATAATTTTTCAAAATTTTATACAAAAAAAAAAAAAAAAGAAAAAAGGAATACTAATGCATATGGTCGGAGTAAACAAGCAAACGAGTATAATTTATCTCAAACAAGGATCTTAAATTCTGTCTATGTAAACTAAAGAATTGCCTTAATGTTTAACGCTTAGTTGTTCCAACAAACAGAAAACATTCATTTAAAATTCCTTCTGAAAGCCAAAGTGAAAAATTAAAAAATTAAATTAAGCAAATAAGACGACGACTAGAACGAGCGTTGCCATTGTTGGATTTTTCCATATACGGAAATGTTAATATTATATAATTAGGACATCACTTTTTCACACTTTTTGCGGATAACAAAAACGGCATAGTATAGTCGTGCAGAATATCAAAAGTTATTAATAAAAAATATGATAATTTTTTCGGATTGTTAAAAAGTTTACGCAGGGATCGGGTTGAAGTTTTAAAACAACCATTTTTATCTCACGGAAATTTTAAAAAATATACACCTGAAATTTTAATAATTTAATTTTATTAATAAAAAAATATGATAATTTTTTCGGATTGTTAAATAGTTTACGGAGGGATCGAGTTGAAGTTTAAAAACAACCATTTTTATCTCACGGAAATTTTAAAAAATATACACCTAAATGCTTAAATCACTTAAATGCTATTTTGGAATTTATCCACTGCTTTAGATATAAAAATTTTTCTACGGTTTACAATTCACCGCGGTTCCACATTTCCTGGAAGGTTTTAGAAATTTGCTTCCCTGCGTGAGGGTTTTTTTTTTTCGCAAAACGACGGCAGACAGGTGTTTTTATTACTAAAACATTCTTGGCCACTCCGTGGTACTATGCCAACAATATGCTTATAGCCCTAATGTACATACTATATTACCTATAACAAATAATCTAAGAATTCCAGTCTGAAAGCTAAAAACAAACATAGTTCGAACCGCATGGCTGAATCGATCCTTAGCGAGATCAAATCGCACCAGTATACTAAAGTGATCTGACGTATTAGATAAATAAATTAAATATATTTCCTTTTTATTTGAATATACCTTAGTTATATGTTCCTAAAACATGTATTTGGTTTTATAGACAAGTGAGGGGCATAGATGCAAAGACTGCAATGCCCACATTAATAGTTTTCGTAATAAATTGTAAAAACCTCTAGCTCAAAGTATATTCATATTTATGTATTGTATATCATGCTATTCAGTAAATAAGAATATGATGAAGATATGACTCAAGTTTCAACCAAATCGATGTAGCGGTTTGCTGGCAATTATAATCATAAAATTGGAGATTACTGTGTTTGCTTAAAATAAATGGACATTGCTCTTAATTTTTGAACATACTTTTTTATGGGATAAAAGTGTTTCTGGTAATATTATATTCACTAATTGGAAGCATTCATTAAATACAACTAAGAGGTATTATTAGTTACGTTTGTGAAAAAGTGGACATTGCAGTCTTTGCATCTATACCCCTCAAGTTTGGTCGGATAGAAAATTTTCCAGTGGCAACGCCGAATCTCAGTAGTTCAACCAGTGCTGCCAGACATTTTTTTGAGTAAAATATTGAAAAGGTCTTTTAAAAATACGCCAGAGCAAATTTTCCCACACTAATGCCTTTAGTTTTAGTAAAACAAAATTAAGATAACTTTGGACAAGGTTTCAATCATTGCGTACGATTTTTTTTGGAAGTTATAGCAAAATCAGTTTTTGCTTATTTTTTTTCTATTAATTTGCAATTAAATTTGAAATTAGAGCTTAGATTTACTTCCGATCTGTGGCGTTATTAGTAATTGGGTATAAAAAAAACTATAACCCAAGAAAAGTGATGATTTTATTAGAACAAAAATAGTTTTTCAAAGAAATCTTTTAAAGTTTAAAATTACGTTCCCACAAAATTGAAAATTATTCCCACAGAAATACTTTGTTACTCTCGGTGAAGGCTTTAAAAAACAACAACAACAACAACATGGGATTTTATGAAAATAAATTAGAGGCAATCGTAGTTTTTTGCTCATATCTCAGCCATTTATTTAGCGATCTCGCAGAATGCCATTAGCAAATTTTAGCGGAACAGATGTTTTAGAAATATATAACAACCAAGTCCCCATCATATCTGCATATCATCCGATAGACAAACACACGGGCATCGTTAAATCAACTTCGCTACTTATTAGGACCCAAAATATATACACTTTATAGATCAATATTGTAGAAATAACAAACGGAATGGCAATCTTATACATACCCTTTTACTTTCGGTGCAGGGTATAAAAAAGGAAAACTACGTTACGACAATTATATAAAATTTTAAGAATAAAAACAGATATGCTAAATTCTCCCTACGGCTCAATTAAAAAAAAAAAAAAATCCTACACGTAGAGATTTTTCTCTAATTCTGGTAACACTGAGTACAAAAAACTCAATTCAAATCGCTCCTTTATTGCAACATAGTCATTTTTTTTGGACGACCTTGACATTGCATGACATACATAAATAACCTGTCATTATGTTGCAAAAAAAAAAAAAAAACATTTATTTTTTACAAGTGTGTGTGTATGTAAAAGAAAGACATAAAAAATAATATAAATATTTATTAAGTTAAAAGAATTTATTATGACCTCCATGAAATGTATGTATGTTTGTATGTAGAAAGGCAGCCAAGCTCCGCTGTCATTTACAAAGAGAGTCTAACATTTTGTACAAGTTGAAAACAAAAGCAACAACTATGTTTACAAATTTACAAGGCCTTTTTTTATTTAATTAAAGACATGATTGTCATAAATGAAATTTAATTTTTTTTTTAACTTAACTCCTTTTGTTTTTGGCATTTTTTTGAAAATTCGTAGTTGCTAAATTGACAGACTGCCAGTTTGTTTTAGTTTTAAATGCTGGGCATTCGTCAGACAGTTTAATGAAAAGGAAAGATTCTATTTGAGATTTAAGTTGTTGTATATGTATGTAATTTAAGGAAAAATTTGCACTTAAAATTTTATTGTAATTTTAATACCCTTCCACACAACTAGTTGTGAAGTGGGTATACTAAGTTTTTCGTTCCGTTTAAAACTTTTTAATATTCAACTAAGACCCCATAAAGTTCACATGTTTATTCTGGGTCCTTGAGTAATTCCAAGTCGATTTAGCCATGTCCGTCTGTCTGTAAGTCTGATGAAATCACACTCACATCATCTGATGGGCATTGCTGATGTGTATTTACATCAGAGGAATATGAAAGACCTGATGTAAACATTCATTTACGTGTAACATTGTTTCCCACTCATACTTGTGAACTTAAATATATATACGTGAATATAATATAAAATTGCAAGTGGTCTAGTTTATAAGTTTTGTATGTGTTTGTTTCAATTTATTGTAGGGTTGTGTCAAATTGTTTCTAATGCCCCTAAGCAGTTTGGGATTGAAGTCCACCAACATCGGCCTAATAGGATAAGAGTAATGAATAATAATTTAAAATTTTTTAAAACAAGTTAGAGTGATATATTCGGCTGTGCCGAATCTTTAATACCAGTGATGCCATGCGAAATATCACAAAATTCCTACGTGTCTACAAAAAATCCCTTTTTTCCCTACAACCAAAAAAAAATTTCGCTTCACTTTTCCTTACGATTAAAATTTATTGTTTTTGGTAACAGGCAAACAAAAAGATGTTTTGCTAACATGTTAAAAATATTATAATAAAAGTATTTATTCACAACAAGAAAAAAACCCAAATAAATATGTAAATGCCATACATGCTTATTTTAAAATTCAATTTCAAATATAACACTCAGTGTCAAATTTTATTTTTTTTCTTAGTTCGTATTTGGGGTTTCATTTGCTCATCTGTCTTTTTAAAGAGCTTAATATTTTTTTAAGGCCCATTTTCACAACTTACCGATAGCTAAAGGTAGGATTTTGTCGGCCGTATAAAAAGTGTTCCATTATTACAACTTTACTTTTACCTACCAGGTAGGATGAACCTTAATTTACTTAATCGCTCACTTTAGGTTAAAGTAAAGTTTTAATAATGGAACATGTTTTATAAGGCAGGTTAAAGTCTACTTTTAGCTATCGGTAAGTTGTGAAAACGGGCCTAAGAATATTTCTTTTAAATAATTTTTTTTTTTTAATGTAGAGAGGCTTCTGTTAAAAAATACTTCATTTGTACAGAATGTCTGATAGCTGAGTTATATTTGTAAACATAAATAAAAAACGTAATAATTGACACAAAGTTTTATTAAGAGCATTGAACGATAGAATGGAAAAAAATTATCTCATGCGTGGATAAGTCACAACAAACAGTTACCCTGGGGCAATGCAATGGTTTTTGATGTTTCAATCGAGGGTTGCGGGTTCTTGGAGACCAGTAACGGAAGTTTTGCTTGTTGATGTGGCCGTTTAAGTGAAAATATGCCTCGTCGCTCCAAAAAATTGGATTTACAGTGCGAAAACGCTTCAACATCGTTTCACAAAAATGCGGAAATCAAAGTCACTTTCTTTTAGTTCTTTAACGATTTGAATTTTAAAAGGATAGAACTTCAGATCGTTTTGGGGGTCGCTGATTACGAACATGACATTGAATTTTGAAAATTTAAAATGGCGGATCCAATACGGTTGAATATTGTTTGTAATGTTATTGAATTTGTTTGAATCAAGTGGATTTTGATACGCCTGGATGCTTTTATGGCTTGAAAGCCATTACATGGCTCTTTTTGGGGTCGAAGATTACGAATCTGGTATTAGATTTTGAAAATTAAAAATGGCGGATTCAATATGGAGGAGTTTTTTGTAAGTTTAAAGAGTTCATTGTGACACACCTGAACACTTTTATGGCTTAAACTTAAACTTATCATCCGGGGGTTTTTGAGGATGAAGATTACGAATCTGGCATTCGATTTTAAAAATTAAAAATTGCGGATCCAATATGACGGATAGTTTTTTTTATAACATTATTGGATTTGCTTGCGGTTCGTCACTCAAGGGCTCTCTGGGTCACTGATTACGAATCTGGTATTAGATTAGCGTATATAGCGCATCCAAAATGGCGGAATATTTTTTTGTAATATCATTGAATTTGTTTGAAACTCGTTACTCAGAGTTTTTCGGTGTAGCTGGTTATGAATCTAAAGTCAGACTTTCCAAATTCAAACTGTCGGAGTTTAAGGCTCTGTCTGCTTAACGCTGTGTAATTATTCTGGAGTTTCGAGGTAAAGTAATATTGTGGGAGAACACTCGAATTCCTCTTTGTGTAAAACAACTTTTCTTGTAAAATATAATTTAAATCAAGTCACTTTTGATGTTACTTTGTTAAAACTTTTGTTCAATAAATAGTTTTAGTTTGCGCATTTTAAATTGTGTTGGAAATTGTTTTGATTTTAAATTATTAACTTTTTATTACACGCTTCTTTCTTTGCTTATTTTTTACATTTCGAAATTCTATTTAACGGTAAAATGTGTTCAGAAAGTGAAAAACTGTATTTGTGTGAAAACTGTATTTGTGTGAAAACAATAACACTTCGGACCATGATGTTAGTGCTCTCAGTGAATCAGATGATTTTAGCTCAAATGAAAAATGTTTTTAGTTAGTTTGAATATTGAGTGTGATTTATCTTTTCAAGATATACAGGAAGAAGAAGCTGCATATAATTTTTTTAAAGAATGTTGTTGCAACAAAATTGTAATTTTGTAATACCACGAGATATGATCATGCAATCAAGAAATAATATTTTAGAGTTGGAGAAAAATCAGCAAGATTTAATAATATTGAGCAAAATTGAAGCCGGTAAACGAAGTAGTGAATTTGATAAAGCTTATGAAAGCATTTTTGGAAAAAAAAATATGGAGAACATGGAAATGTTATTTTTGCCAATTTCAAATTGCCAATCTGTCGAAATTTATTTCTATTTTTGCACGCCTGCGGAAAAAAACGATATGTGTAAAACTTTATTAAATATAATGATTGCGATATCGTGGAGCGAATTCATAGAAAACTAATAAACAAAGTTCTTACCCATTTACAATGCGACTAGATGAAGGGATTAAAGTAGCAGAATTTTTAAAGTCTGTTACTTCCAAAATAAAGACTATAGTGTCATGAAATTACCCAGCAGTGCAACAAAGTTATCAATCTATCGAACGTTTATTGCGGCACTCGATCCAGAAGAACGAAACCCAAGTTTTAAAATATTCCAAAGAATTTGGAATAAGTATGTACTGTTTGTTACTGTGATTAAACCGGCTGACGATCTTTGTGATGTTTGTCGAAGTAAAATATTTTTTTCGTTACAATTAATAACTAAGAAATAAACGAATTAATTATTTTTTGTACAGATAACTCATTGGCGATTTCAGAATTGAAAAATTGTACCGATAAAATGCGTGAACAGAAATTTGGTTCACCAAAAAATAAAGATATGGATTTGGTAGTTATGACAATAAAAACAAGAAATGATAGTAAAATGTTAAATCGAAGAAAAAAATATCTAAGAAGTAAAATTAATTAAAGTTTTTTTTCAAGTTAAAAATTTATTTATAATGTAATAGATTAGTTTTTAAATTGGAAAACCTTTTTGTTTTTAATTGAAAATTGTTTTATGACTTTTTGTTAAATTTATTTAATTTGTTAAAAATTGTTATTTTTTGTCAAAAATTTAAGAAAAAACCCTGAAGAATGCACACAACGGAGTGCCGAAATATTGGTTTAATAAATTTAATATTTTTTAAAAAAAAAACCTCAAGCTTAATAAAATAATAATAATAATAAATTCAAGTTATTATGTTTAATTTTTAAGTTATTTTGTATAATTTTTTTTAAAATAAACACTGAAATAAAATTGGATTTTAAAAACTCGACTTTAAGTTCATTATTAGCGATCGCAAAAACTTGTAAGTAATGATTTTAAAACAAATGTGATTAATTAAAAAAATCCCATAATGTTACAGAAAATAATCAGCCATATCGGATTCGCCATTATAAATTTTCAAAAAACAGATTCGTAATCTACAATCTGTTACGTGTCCCTTTGATGAACACTCGAATGAAAAAAAAAAATTGCCGACTATCAGGTATGTTCTAGGTTTAGACTCTAATTGAAAACGAAAAATTTTTTTAATCCGCATAAGTAATGAATTGGTGTTCTCAAATCCGCATGTTTTTGTGTATTCGAAGTTTTTGTTTGAAAAACTTTTTTTGAACTAAAAATCGCTAATTTTTAACCGTAGCATGATAGCAATATTTAATATTTTTTAAAAATCGTGAATGCTGTAAAGAAGCACCGGAAAAAAACGTTAACTTGGCTAAAATTCTCGTAAAATTGCAATCTTTTAAACAAACACTAAAATTTATTTGAAATCTCTAAATGGGTTAAAAAAACAAAATGTCGGAAAATAACAAAAAAATTGCAAAAATAGCGAAAATTCGCGAAAATTTTTAATATTTCAAACCAGCCATACAATTTATTGAAAGTCCCTAAAACTATAAGGAATGGCAAAAAATCGGTAAAAATTGCTAAATTCAAGGAAATTCGCAAAAATTTGCTAACATCGGCATGATAGCAAAGTCAACTATTTATTATAAATCGTTAAAGCTGTAAAGAATCAGAAAACTTACACGACCAAATCGCTTATATCGCGAACATGGCTAAAAGAAGATTTAAAGCTAAAAGCAATATTAATTTTTTGTTAAAAATGTTATCACATATTACAATAAAAGTCGATTCGGTTTACTTTCACCAACCCATATCTACTCTAATTGAAAACGAATAAAAACATGTGGATGTGAAATGCAGAACACCAATAATGCTTAAGTAATCCACTAATCTGGGGCCCTATGCTCCTTATAGGATCTTCGGGAACATATATATATATATATATAATCCACTTTCGAGTGGATTCGGATTCTAGAACACACCCGTATGTTTCGCCTCGACTCGTTCCAGACGGGGTACCACCTTTATTCCAGTCTCAGGACAGTATCAATAAAAAGATTTTAAACCAAACTGAAACTACAATTACACATTTCAGGAAGCAACTTCATAACAGGAGAGGGATATTGATGTTCTCCAGCCGCCCTCCCATCCTTGATCACAATCTTCCTCCCATCCCATACTCTTCTCCCTCACATCACCACTTACCGACTTTCCGGCCCCCTAAAGAAAACTTCTACTCTTCCATGCTAAAACTAGAACATCATTTTATTCATATACTTTCTTAACATAACTTATTACTAATCTTACTACTATGATGGAATTTACTCCTTTCTCTTATCGCAAAAAAATGTCTTTGATAATAATACTAAGCATGATTGGTCCTTTGACCACTTTATACGTGTCCTGATTTTCTGGTTTTAAAGTATATTAAAATTAAAATCTGGATGTTGATCTATAAAGTTAACATTAATAAACATACTAAATATTACCGCACGTTATACAGCTAACTAATTTAAATTATCAGTTTCAATTCACAATCACTTCTGGGCGAGCTTACACAGCGCCGGAAGTAAATATTACGGGCATTTACTTATCACCCTATTATATCCCCTTTTGTTTTTTCTTTTTTTTCTTCTCCTTTTTTTCAACTCACCCTAATAATTTTTACAGCAAATAATTTCAAGTGTAATAATATCCCATTAGAAATGAGAGAGCTCCCTAAAATCCCAAAGTTTGTACTAGTTCACTGTTGTGAGTCCAAAAAAAAAACACTGATTATAAAAACTAATTACTTTGTCTCTGATAATTTGAATTGCCTAGCGAAATACTAACCATAAACACTTCTTAAACCTATACATATAAACATAAACATTAATGCAACTTTATTAACTTATAATTACTCTGCTTAAAATTAATATTGTCGTTTCCTTTATAAAACAAATATTCTCCTTCTCTCGTCCGTAGGGCTTTACGTTGACTCTTATAATTGGCTCTTTAATTCCTCATAACATTTCTCTATTCTAGGACTATCAAGGTTTCCCTCGCTCCCGTTGCCCTTTTGTTAACTGGCAAATCCCATCAAACAAAACATGTTGACCACTCCGGACATGCAATTTCCATCCCTTGTCTCGGAATACATTAACATGGACACGGCCAATTCATATATACATCTCGACCATTCCCACAACTACCTATGGGAATGTACAAGTTAAGCCAAAAAAACTTAATTCCCAATTCTTTTCCTAAATCCAGTATGCCAATAAAGGGTCTTTAGCTGAAACAGCCAAAGCTTTTGGTCTAGAATAATATGTCTATCGTCTACCGTATGTTGAATTGCACAAAGTCTTCACACTACAATTAGTTGATCGTAAAAATCCCGATATTATACAGAAGAAAATTTTATTAATGACATTTGCCACATTCTATCACACATTATCATCAAAAACCCAGGTGTATTAGAGAAATTAAGAAGATTGTAAGTAGACTTGTAGTCGTGTTTTATTTCACTATAAATATATAAATATTAATAAATATGCTCAAAAATTTAGACAAAAACCCCACTGGCAAAGATACAGATTCCTCCAAATCTTGGCCATAATTGGTGTTTAAAAATTTGTTTGAATTCACTCTCGCCCCCCTAGTCTATCCCACCGCAACAA
Source organism: Pollenia labialis (assembly GCA_949318255.1). NCBI lineage: Eukaryota > Metazoa > Arthropoda > Insecta > Diptera > Polleniidae > Pollenia > Pollenia labialis. The sequence continues at coordinate 90,546,097 of OX439141.1, forward strand.
ATCCAAAAAACCCCTGGATAATTAGTTTCAAACCATAAAAGCGATCAGATGTATCAAAATCGAATTGTTAACTTTACAAAAAAAAGATCCGCCATATTGGATTTTAAATTTTCAAAGAGTATTGTTTATTTAAAGAATCACCAAAAAAGTTAAAATCGATTTTTTTCATCCATAGGTCCCTTTTAACTGAAATTGTCACATATTGAAAATGAGATAATATTTTCAGAATTCTTTTCATTTGCCTTAAAATAAAAAATCTGTCCTTATTCCTCTACGCTTGAAAATTTCCCAAAAAAATCCCTACAAAAAGGGAAAATTCCATCCTATTGACATCACTGTTTGATACCCTCCACCGGCAGTATGAATAGTTCAGGAGTTATATCTATATGATACCTATTTATTATCAATTAATCTTTAAAAATCTGACGCCAGCGTTAAAATTGGTTGAGGCTTAGACCTACATACATATATTAAATTATTGGCCGACAATCAGAAAATGTTATGCTTTTTTTAGAAATTGAAACTTAAATATCATGATACGATACAGTTTTAGCCGGATTAAAATGATTTACAGAAGCGAAATTTTTATTGGACCCATTGTAAATTATAGACCAATCATCCCAAAATTCTGAAGAGTGATTTTTGGTATTGAAAAACATAAATTTCAATAAATTTCGATACGGCGGTGAAAATAGTTTTAGAGTTTACAGTGAATTTCAGAAGGCGGCTTAATATGGGATCACAGGTAAATTTTGGACCGTATATCACAAAATTTCATGATTTTTTTTCTAGTCATATGAAGCTTAGTTTGATGAAATTTCACCACAATAAATAGATTTGCTACGGTTTTAGGCGAATTTAACTTATTTACCAGAGTGGGCCTTATATGGAGCCTAGGGTAAACTATGGACCAATCATGACTAATTTTTTTTAGGGTGGTGGTTTCAGATTTTGATTCATAGATCTGATCGTACTGAACCGATTTTGCTGGATTTCAATCCCAAACTGCTTGGGATAACTACAAGCAATTTAAGATTTTCGAAAGCGAGCGTGTTTTCAACAGATGGACACAGACAGACGGACATGGCTAAGTCGACTAAGAATTACTCAAGGATACAGAATATATATACTTAAATGGGGTCTGAGATGAATAATAAAAAAGTTTCACACGGAATGTCAAACTTAGTCCTCTTCACAACTAATTGAGGTGTGGGGTATAAAAACTAGCATAAATAGTGGCGGAATGCACATATTGATATGAAATTTTGCACGAATTTATTCTTTATGAAAAGAAATCATACATAAATTTGGTGAAGATCAGTCTATTATTTATAATAGGCCCCATATAGCCCACTCTCGAAAAACACTTTATTGCGCCTAAAACCTTAACAATAATGCTTTTGTAAGAATTTTTGGTCTGCAACAGTTTAATATGACTAGAAATCATACTGTCAAATTTCATGAAGATCGGTGCAGGTAAGATATAAGAGTCAATCCTGAAATATCCTTTTAGCTGTCGGTGGAGGGTATCAAAGATTAATTGATAATCTTGATTTACAGGTTTATAAAGGGATTATTAAACCAGTTTTCATAGATAATCCGTTTCATAAACCTTTTATAAACCAGTTTTATTTTTTTACATATAAGGCCGCAAATGTGTTATAGGGGATCCATACGAACAAATTTAAAATTTGTACCAATTATTGTCTTCATACAGTGAAGTTCGGTTATAATAAACACTGACGAACGAATTTTCGCGTTTACCCACAATTTCTCTATTTTGTTACGTGTTTTGATTTTCCTATTTCATAAACATTTGCGTGAATATGTACCAAAAATGAAAATGTAATTACACCCAGGGTTTAAAAAGCTGCAGTCAAAATCAAAAAATTGCTTTTTCTTTCACTTTCTGATTTTTCATTGGACGAAAATAAACCGTTGCCTTTACTTCTGATTCATTAAATGAAAACAGTCGTAGTGAAGGCAAAAGCAAAAAACGAAAAGTTAAAAACAACAACGAACATCGGCACTCGAAATGTTCGAAAGTGTTTCGTTTGACAGACTGAAACTTTTAATAAATACCGAAGTTAACGAAGATGGGACCTTGTGTTTTTTTCCGCATTTTTATTTTAATACATGTGTACATAAATACATACGTTTTATTTAATTTCAAAAAATTAAAAAGATTGTTAAGCTTTAAAATAAATACATATGTATGTATTTATGTACACATGTATTATTAAAAAAAAATAATTTCGGAAAAAAACACAACGTCCCATCTTCGGTAACTACGGGATTTTTTAAAAGTTTCAGTATGTCAAACCAAACACTTTCGAACATGTCGACTGCCGATGTTCTTTGTTGCGTATAACTTTTCGTTTTTTGCTTTTGCCTTCACTGCGACTGTTTTCATTTAATGAATCAGAAGATAAGGCAACAGTTTATTTTTGTCCAACGACAAATGAAGATGTCGAAGTTGCAGCACAATCTTATGACTTTTACTATCTCAACTGTAGCTTTTTAAACGCTGATTACACCAATACCCCGGTTTGCGTCGCTTCGGTTTGCGTCGTTTTCGAAGTTGCGTCTTTATAACATTTCTGTGATATCGAAGTTGCTAGTGCTTCGATTTGCGTCGTGAATATAAAATTTTTGTATAAAACTTAAACAGAAAAAGTGATTTCCCGTTTAAGTCTAATACAAATATGTATGTAAAGGTTTTCTGATGATTGCAACTGTGTTGCAAATTACATTTGCTGAAGTAAAGTTAAATTTAAATATTTTGCAGCAAATACTCAAAAAAGCAAATAAGCTTAGCACAACACTGGGCATTTTGACGCGTGTTAAATCAGGATACAAAGCTGTAGATATTGAAAGAAATCTTCAATTAGACCCTTCTACAAAAAATCCATTTTTGCTGTTCCAGTGACGCTGATAAAATTAAGAAATTTGTTGAAACATGAACATTGTTACAACATAAACAGGTTACAAAAATAAAATTATCTGTTATAAGGTCTATCAAATCAAAATTTATTTTTTTAGCTAAAATTATAAATTATGTGTTTTTCCGGTCCCAATTAGCGACGCAAGCCGGGGTATTGGTGTATTTGGTATTTACAACCAAAACAATGCTATCTGTCTCAATTGCTTACACAGTGCAAAGAGAAATGTCAAAGAAGAAACACAGAAAATATGATTCATGTCGTTTTTCCTACCCTGCTGATTTCTCTCCCCCGCTCGCTATCAAACTAAAAAAGACGTGTTTCAAAAATAGGAGAAAAAATCATCTAGGAAATTGGGTGTTATTGTGAGTACTAGAGTATCTAATTATTTTACTTTTTATTTTCTTCGAGTTAGGAATTAATCGATTTTTGAGTTTTAAAATTGCTCGATTAATCGGGCAATAGTTTTACATTGTTCGAATTACTCGAACAATTCAAATAATTTCATCCAATGGAAAAACACATAAATCTCTACATGAATTGATACTTTTATTATAATAAACACAAAAAAAAACAATAAAGCAAACACGAAGTTTAACAATAAACAATAAAATAAAACATTTAAATTAAGTAAGTAAAATAAAAAAAATCAAAAAACCCAGCTGTAAAAACTGCAGTTTTTATACATTAAAAAGACCGAAACAAGATTAAAGAAAACTAAATCAAAACAAACTATAAATAATTGGGCTATTCACAAGGTTGTCATATAGTTGTAAAGTCATATGTCTGAAAATCTTTAAAAGAAATATATATGACTGCTGTGGGCAAGCGCTTACAATTTAGATTTCTAATGTAGAGTTACGACAAAATATTGAACACAGCATTAACATTTTTATTTTGTTTCAAAGACAACAATATTTTTTTTAAACAATTGTAAAATTTTATTTGGGACATTATGACGATATGACTTGATAGCACACCTTGTGAATAGCCCAAATGTTAACACTACTTCGGTTTAATAGACTATAAAATGATCTAAAAGCTAAAGTTTAGTACAGTTATGCTTAGTAGCAGGCGGGAACCATTAATTTTTTTCGATTTATAATTTAGCAATTGTGTCCCGCCTGTTTAACTTAATGCGGGTATTCAATATAGGCTTTAGCTCATATTTTTTTTATATAATTTTTTATTTAGATACTGCTTTATTTTTGTCCAACCAATTTATTATTCCTAGAAATCGAGTGAATTTGAAGTCGATGGACATTCTCAGTAAAATTTTTTCGAAAAATCACCGTATTTTTTCTGATTTTTTTTTATTAACTTAAGTTTTTAAAATTACTTTGATTTTAATTTCACTGATAACTCATATACATTTTTGAAATCTCCTTTAATTTATACATTTTTTACGATAAATGGGCAACTTTATATGCAAAAAGTGCTATTTAAGTACCAAATTTCTAACGTATGGAACTTGTCGTTTAAAATGATAAACATTATTTGTCTCTCACACACCCACATCTAACAAGGGTCTAAAATATGCACAGAAAAAATTGAAAATCGGCTTTAATTAAACAATTCGTTCAGACAATTAAATATTTTACTTATTTTGCCCCTGCAAAGGAATTGATCATATCAATTAATGGATTTGTATTTTCGATAATAAATACACCACATATACACAAACATTTAATTTTATGGGTTTTGATTAAAACAATTAATTGCACACCTATTAATTATTTAATTGAATAATTTTTTGCAAACATCTTTTCTGTGTGCTCAAAAGTTTGTGTGATGAAAATAAATGTAGAAGTTAAGAACATGTAATTTAAAAAACAGTTAAAAGTCTAAAAAACAAATATAGGATTTTTAAGTTAATAATCTTAGGGCCATTATTACAACTTGCCAATAGTTAAAAGTCGGATTTTGTTGGACCGATAAATAGCTTTGCATTATTACAACTTCCATTTTTTATTGCTGTTATTTTCAATAATAATAATATTTAATAGATGAAAACATAATAAATGAAGGTTTAATAATGCAAAGCTATTTATCGGCCCGACAAAATCCGACTTTTAACTATTGGCAAGTTGTAATAATGGCCCTTAATCGATTAAATGACATAAATGGTTCGAGTTATTCGTTGTTCGAAATTTAAATTATTCGATCAAATAATGGTACAAAAATTTCTCTATTAATCGCTGTTCGTTGTGGATACTCTAGTGAGAACTTAACTAATTATTAACTGAATTTTCTGTCAAAAGTAAAAAAAATTTGTAAGACAGACAAAACAATAAAATAAGTTTTAATTTCAACGTCGCACAGTGGGAAATTTTACGAGAAGGTGGTCAAAATTCCATAACTTTTGACTGGATCGGTATTTTTTTATGCAATTTCTTTTGCTCGATAGGTGCGATGTTAGGCTTTAATTTGCGCTATAAAACGTAAAATTCGTTAGGAGCAAAAGTTATGGGGAGTTCAAAATGCATTTTCATTTTTTTGTTGAGTTTCGGTGTAAAAGTTGAATATTTCATATAAGATTTTTTTATAATTTATCATTATTTCTCTTGTATTTTACAACTCATACTTATTTTTTATTGTCGAACTTAGATCCTGCCAGAAAATGCCAACATTTGGCCCTGTAAATTTTTTAGTCCCAATATTCACAGGGGCCAAAGGTTGGGGTTTTTGGGTCGAGACGAGTTGTTATAAGGATAAAACTGAAAAGGAATATTTTGAAAAATGCCCAAATGGCATTCTTGGCTATCGATAACATTTTAGGTAATTCAACTTTTATTTTTGGTTTGAGATGTACACATGTGTATTTTCTTGCATATATTAATACAAATATATACTTAAATCCAAAACAAATTATAATCTATAAACAATTTTAAATTAAACAATATTAGTAAAAATTTCTTCTAAATAGCTTTGGGTTTCATTTTCCAGAAGTTGTTTATCTTCTTCCTCTAATTCGATTGAGGTTGATTTCCATTTTTGTCGAATACTGGACATATATGGATCTGATGTGCACAACAAAATAGTAATAAGATCTTCATTAGTACAACATCTGGATATTTTTCTTGTGTTATGCTCGCGGAAGAATCTGAAGTCTTTGTTCCTTTTTTCTTGCGCTTCTTCAGATAGATCTCCAATTGGTACCATATTGTGTTGAACTATTTGTTCCCCATGGTATAAAATTTTATGAACTGTGGTTGGCATATGTCTCCAAGAGTATTTTTTTGTTACATAGAATTGCTGTTTTATTTGCATACTGGCCAAATTTTTTTTGCATTTATCTTTCTGCTACATGATATAACTTGTAAAATTATCTGGAATCGTCTTATTTATTCAAAATGTACTCCTGTGATAGATGCTGCAGTTTCTGGATCGGAAAATAATCTCCTTGCAGTGTTTCCATCATTTGAATTTCCTTCTCCTTGTTTTGGCTGATCAATTATAAGGCCTAGGTGAACGTATTTTTCTTGAATTTGTTTTTTTTTTGCTTCCTTTTTTCCACATATCCTTTGTTTTTTCTCACTGTTTCGCCTAACGGGCCAAATTCCAAATCATAACCCAATTTAAGAATATGCTCCATAAAACGAATTCTGGTATGAAGAGGGGACATTCTAAATTCGTATGCTTCATTGAAACTATTGTCTTGTGATAGGGGTTGGATTAATTGACTTGATGTCTTTGGGCATATGGTACAGCTTGACGAAGACTTTGTTTCGGTTAATGCTTGTGCAACTTTTCCATCGATCATTGTAAGGAACATTTGAAAATTAATTTCAATGCATTGGTCATCAAATTTAAATATTGCCGGTTGAAGTTCTATTTGATCTTTTATTTTTCGAACTTCTTCAGTTATGATATCTTTAGTTTCCTTTTTGTAAACAAACTTTATTGGTCTGCAATACTTTGTTGAAGAGTGAATTTCATTTTTCCATACATCCATTTCTGTAACTCTACTGGTTGCCGGCTCTAAGCCAATCTAAGTTTTATATTATATTATTTTATTAGCATTTCTTTGAAACATAAAAAACCCCTGTTTTCACACTTTTTTAAAGGATAACATACCGGCAATAAATTAACAGGTAACATGTAGGTTATTTTCACGTAAAATATAACTGCGTGCTAGTTTTTTTTACCATTTACCTGCTCTTCTATTTTTTTAAATTAAGTTGCAATTTTCAGGTAATTAAACTATGTAGTTTATGTTGCGGCTATTTACTAATGCTTAACCTTTTAGCTTACTCAAAAATCTAACGTGTTAGTCTTTTTATGTCGCCTATTCGTTTTGCAGCATCCGTTCACCCACAATAAGTTCATAACAATGCCAATACCAATAGATTTAAGAAAATAAGTTCACGTTCTCTTTAATCTATTACCAAACAATCGCAGGCGTATTTTTAATTCGCCAAACGCGACAAGGCTGAATGTATAAACAATACATAAAAAATATCTTACAGCCGTACCTAAACAAAAGCGGAAGGCGGAACGTTTTCTTCCGCTAAGCTTTTACGCTGATATGCCATACCTAAACAAGAGCGTCAACGTTGTGCCACAAACAGTAGTGTTACCTTTCTTGTTTAATAAAACCCATATAATAGAAATAAAAAGAAGAAAAAAACCTGCTAGATTGACAAAAAATAGCTAAATTGTCATCATTTATTATTAATAGCGGCCAACTTCACTAATAAACGCGCTGTCAAAATCGGATTTTCCAATTGTAAAGCGTTGACGCCGCGCTATTTAGGGATGCTTCATACAAATTGTATGGGCATGAGAATTTTTGACAGCTAGAAAACGCTTTCCGCTCTTGATTAGGTATGGCTGTTAATAAATATACTAACAAAAAATGGAGGTTAGTAGAGTTAACCTAATTTTCTTTCTTATCTGGAAAATGGTTTATGCAACCGGAGGAAAACAAGTCAATGAAATCTTTTGTTATGAAAACCAATTAAATATGTGTTAATTCAGTTGAATCTATCATATATTCGGGTATAAGCATATTTTTATTTTCTAAAAACCATACTGACAATATCTGCGGTTATAACTGATATGACCATTTTCTCATTAGGTGATTATCTGTTTTCCCAACGAAAACCTGCACATTTAAGAAAGTTGGTTATCTCAATGTCTCATTTGCTTCTATTCTGTCGCAAAGCTAACCGGCCCTCATCTGGCAATTATTTATTTGCCGTTTATTTGTCAATTCAATCAGCTGACTCCCAACTTTTACATGCATTTTTATAGGTGTTGCCAACTAAGACATAGTTTTTTGTCGTTATTATTATTATAAAACCAAAATCGTTACCTCATCGGTCTAATAAATTTATGTCGGCATTAAGTATCAAGCAGCTTATCGATACATTGAGTGAACTAAAATTCAAACGTTGCAATCAAAAATTATATTATTATTATGCTTAGCAAAGAAATTTTCAGCAATAGTTACCGAATTGTGTGATAGTACATGCAACCAACTTAATTCGATTGGCGACAAATTCGGTTGTGCTCACGAATCTGTTTTGTCTGTGTACAAGCCCAAAACTTGGTCACTAGATTATGGCCACTAAATTTTATCTTGGTATGAATATTGTCTTTAGACAGACGGCAGGAGGAAAGATTATTGGCAGTGGTTCTTTTATACGAACTGTTGCTTATAATAGACTTACAACAACAAATTTTGTAAAATGGTTTGTGTTAACATATTTCACTTATGTTAGCCGAAATTGATAATCTAACTCCGATTGCCGTACAGTGTGCGATATTAAGAAAAGATAATTATTGCGGAGCAACTTACATAGGCTTTTTTACATATAGGGTGGCGTATAAGTAACGTTATAACTTATTCAATAAAGAGCTTGTTTCTTTCTGACTTTATTTATTAAACTGACATGCTATTTCTAGATTATCTCCCATAACTTTTCTTAGAATTTTAGGTACCAGCGCCCTCACTTCTTTTTGGATTATCGCCTTATGCTGTTGACTGGTTCTTGGCTTATGGGAATATATTTTACCGTTTAGGTAGCCCCAAAGAAAAAATCGGGAGCTATTCAATCAGGCGAACGCGGTGGCCAGTTAAAATCAGAAAAACGTGATATTATTCGATCACTAAAAGTTTCGCGCAGGAGAGCCACAGTTGGACGAACTGTAGCTTCATCTTTTTGGAATCACAATTCTTGATTGTACTCTACCTGGAGCCTAATAATTTTTACTCATTATCCGGCCATTCACATTAATCGCAACTTCGTTTTCGAAAAAATATGGTAAAAATGCTCACAAAAATGGATGCATTTTATGTTCAACAATTATTTCTGGATTTTAGTGTCCCATTGTATGCAATTTAGAACATTGAGGTGATATGATCTTTGTGTCAGAATAATCGAATGCTGACTTTTAAAATATAATTCGACAACTTTGGTTCTTGGTTCTTTGCTTAGTCTTTCCATCATAAATTTTAAAAGTTTTTAAAGTAAATTAAAAAATAGAAACTGGGAATTATTTCCTTCTGGAGGTTACTTTATATTATATTCAACATTTTTTATTTTTCGAATTTATTCTATGAGCTAAATTTCAGTTATGTATTTTATAAAGCTTTTTTGTAATAGTCATATTCCTTCAATTTTTCAGAAATGACTTTATACACTATCAGACTATTATATTGTATTTTCTTGTTACATTTTACCTTAGCTTTCCGTTGAAAGCAATGAGGTATGTTGTATGAACAGAAAAATTTTACAATTATTAGACACCAGCAGAATGTAATGCATTTTCTGGCATTTTCCAACGGAAAGCTAAGGTAAAATGTAACAAGAAAATACAATATAATAGTCTGATAGTGTATAAAGTCATTTCTGAAAAATTGAAGGAATATGACTATTACAAAAAAGCTTTATAAAATACATAACTGAAATTTAGCTCATAGAATAAATTCGAAAAATAAAAAATGTTGAAGTAAATTAAAAAATGTATTCACTTATTAAATCATAACGTTACTTATACGCCATCCTGTATTTCAAGGCACCGTTGCCAGAAGACATGGAAGGAAAATCTTCATTTGGCAAAAAAACTTATTTTGAAGATTAAAATCTTCAAATTTTTTATAACAAAGCAAAAAAGTAAAAATATAAATTTTTTATTAGAAACAACTTTTTAAAATGGAAACTTTTTAAATTAAAATTACATTTTAAGGGCCGATGTTGAATGTGAACCACACCTAAACGTCAAGGTTTTTTCTACATTTCATTTGACATTTCTCAATTTCAGACTTATTTAATTTGAACCATGGAAAGATATACAATCGAGCAACGCGTTAAAGTTTTTCGGGCTTATGGGCGTTCAAATCAAAATGTAGGAGATGTTTAAACAGCAGTGCATGCTCTTATAGCTCGTACTGCAGAAAATATTGCTACTGTTTGCGATAGCGTGCCTGAAGAGCCGTCCACCTCAACTTGTCGTCGTGCCCAACAATTGCACCCCACACGCTCTTCGTTGATACAAGGTGCCACTGACTCAAGAACTTAAGCCTCTTGACCATTCCAAACGTCGTCAATGGTCAGAATGGCTGCTTAATTTTCGAAGAAAATCATCTTCAGTTATGACTAGGGATGACAAATGGGACCAGGTTTTTTGAATCCCTGGTTTCGGGATTTTTATTTCAAAATAACGGGATCCCGGGACGAATCGGGATTTTTCGGGATTCATATAATAAAGCCAATTTTTAAAGTTAGAGAAAAATTTTAAATTTCATATAAAAATTGCAAAAAAAATGTTATTGTAAACTTAATTGTTTATTAAATCGCGAATTTTGCTAAATAAATAAATAATACTAAATTTTAAAAATTAATTCATGAAGAAAATAAAACTCATTACGAAATAAAACAGTTAAATGTATTCTTTTAAAGTAATATGAAAGAATTATGTATTAAAACTTGTATTTTAAAAAGCTTCTAAAATAAATTAATGACGTCTGATAATCGATACGTTATTTTATTGCAAACATATGCTGCCGACGAAACCAATGTTCGCATTCAACACTTCTGGGTGGTATCGCAAATAAATAGCTACATATATGAATGCTATATGACAATATTTAATTTATTTTATCCCAAATATATGTATTCAAGTATTAATCTAATAAAATAAACTTAAACAAATATGTGTCAAAAGATCTTTGGTAAAACCCCCTAAAGTTTTTAACACCTTTTTGTACAACTTGCGTTTTGCGTGAGCAGTTCTATTATCATTCACTTAGAAAATAGACCACCCGAACTTTATCTTCTGATTTTGCTTTCTGTGGAACAAAATGCATTGCATGCAACATTTATTCACTTGGGATTTCTTTTTGTAACCAGTTAAAAAATGCCAGTATGATTTAATAACGGGTTCGCCATTTAATGTTTTTTTTCAACTAGTGCTTATTTCGTGAATGGTAATACTTAGCTCATGTCTGATTTGACAGATAATTAGTTTTATCCTTCCGCTGAACGAATATGGTTGTGTATACGCTTGAACGTTGCTGGGAAATATGCGTTTTCGCTTCGCTAAGTGGGCTTGCGATCGACTTACAGAAGATGCCGATTTTGCCAAAAAAAATCATCTTTTCAGATGAAGCTCATTTTGATTTTGGCGGATATGTAAACAAGCAAAATTTTCGCATTTTGGGCACAAAAAACCGCACGCATACATTAAAAAGCCGTTGCACCCAAAACGAGTTACTGTTTGGTACGGATTTTGGTCCAGAGGCATAATTGGGCAATTTTTCTTCGAAAATGGACAAGAAGTGGCCATTACAGTCAATGGCGATCGTTATCGGGCCATGTTGTTCACAAAAATTGAAAAGGAGGATATTGGCAACATTTGGTTTCAACACGACGCACAGTGCTTTGTCCCCATATAACGAAGGGATATAAATATAAGCAGTTGTCAGAAATGTTTGAAATTTGGTACACTAGCATAAAATAGCTTAATTAAGAAAAATATGAATTTTTGGAGAAATCGGTCCAAGGACACGCCTTCCTCCCATGCGTCCTGAAATGGAAAAATGTAATTTTAGCTTCAAAAATGCCCACAAAACTATAAAAAATGGTCATGCTGATACACACACAACTAGCAATGTGTGTGTATAGGACAAGGACTCAAGGTCCTGCCATATATCCTTTTTCTTAAAAATGCTATAACACTTACAAAAATTGTCCAATCGTAATAAAATTTGGTGTGAAAATTGATATTTGTTAGATATATGTATATGTATGCCAAATTTTAGTAGAATCCGATTATTAATGTAAAAAATACAAAAACATCATTTAATGAAAAATGGGTTAAAAACGCTTAAAATGCTCTTGCAAAAATAACAAGTAAGAAAGTATAATCGGTCAAGCCCGACCATGTGATACCCTATAGCATAGTATTTTAAAACAAAGTTCCTAGATTGTAATCTATTTGGGACCCATTGGCAATCATGGACCCGCCAGAACAAAATTAATTTTCTTTTAAATTGAAAACCCTGTATGCAATATTTTCGAACACTCCACAATAGAATTGCTCTTACTACAAACAAAGGCCTGTGCCAAAAAAAAACTTCTGTCACGTACCCATCTTCAATTTAAATAAAAAATAACGGCACTAAGTCGCATTTTGAAAACATTCTTTAAACGATGAAAAACCAACGTCATCTGTGAATTTAGCGTCATCTTGTAGCGACAAAAAGAAACAGACACAACTGTTATACTAATTTTATTAATTTATCTTGTCAATTTATCTAATTCAATAGTATAAATATTTAAATTTATTTCTTATTATGTTCCTAGTTTATTTTTTTTAAACTAATTTAATCTATGAGCAAAAATTACGAAAATAGCATTTTTTTAAATAAATTTTTTTTCAAGTTGTGGTAAAAATTTTTTAATTGTTTTTTTTTGTAGTTATTAGAAAACAGTCTAAATATTAGAAATCAGAAAAAACCCATAGACGATATTTTTCTTTTTTTTTATTATTCCATCAAAGTTAAGAAATTTTTAGAGCTTAAGTAAATAATAAGCATTTTTCAAACCACTAAAAAATATGTATAGGAACATAATTCACCTAAAATTTTTTTATAGATTGTTTAGAATATAGTTAGGTATTTCAGAAACAAATTTTAATCTCGTAATCCAGAAAATGAATTTTTTACAATAATTTTCTTGAAACAATAAAAAATCAAGGGCATTTGTGATTTCAGCGCCCTCTTATGCCGTAAAATGCACACAAACACAAAAAATTTTTTATGCATATTTTGATTTTTGTTGTTTTTTATTGAACGGTATAAGTTTGAATTAATATTTCACAGTATTTGTAGTTAATTGTATTTTAAACTCCTGAAAACTATAAAAATTTGAGCAAAAGTCATGAAAATAGCCATTTAAAAAAAAATTTTTTTTTTCAAGTTGTGGTAAAATTTTTTCAATTGTTTTCCTTGTAGTTATTAGAAAACAGTCTAAATATTCGAATTCAGAAAAACACCATAGACGGTATTTTTCTTTTTTTTTAATAGTCCATCAAAGTTAAGAAATTTTTAGAGCCTAAGTAAATAATAAGCATTTTTCAAATCAATAAAAAAACACGTGAGCAAATAATTCAATAAAATTTTTTTACAGTTAGCTCTAAATATAGTAAACTACTACAGAAAAAAATTTCAATCTCGTGCTTTAAAAAACAACAGTTTTACAACAGTTTTTCTGAAGCATGTAAAACTCAAGTAGTTGTTTAGCCATTTTTACTATAAATTCTCAAACTTTGGCGCCCTCTAGCGTCGCCAAAAAGAGTTAAATCTTTAAAATTCTTCAAAATTCATTTGAATTATTTTGTTATCTATCGATCTGTACATTTTTAAGTACAATATAAGACTTGTTTTTTTTTTTATTTATGTCTATGGGCCACAGCACTGTGCGACGGCGCTACATGCCACACAGCCGAAGCTACACTCGATGTTTTGTGCCCTGTTTTTGAAGATCGCATTATCATCCGCAGAGCTGATGTCGTTTGGCCACCTCGGAGCTGTAATTTGACACCGTTGGACTATTATTTGTGAGGTGCCGTCAAAGATAAGTGTCACGCCGACCAGCCAGAGACAATTGACGTTTTAAAGGACAATATTCGTGAAGCCATTGGTGAAATACAGCTGCACACAATGGATAATGTGCTTAAAAATTGGACCGATCGTGTAGGCTACTGCATGGCCAGCCGAGGCAGCCATTAGATTGAAATTATTTTCCATTATTAACCGGAAGGATTGTACATTCAAATAAAAAAATAAATTTGAGAAAATATTCAGTAGTTTTTTTATAGCATTTAAAAAAAAAAAAGTTATTAGGCGGACCATGTATTTAAAGTTTGAAGTTATTTTTAACACGGCGACTCACGTTTATTTAAATTTAGTTGTATTTGATAAAAAAAATTAGCACATTTTTACTAAACCCAAAATCTCGGGATTTTTAGTTGCACTCAAATGAGTGAAGAAAAAAAAGTTTAAACTGATGATTGGTTTTTTTTAAATCAAACTATTTTTTTGAGTGAAAATTTTTTTACCATCACTATCACTCATGTTTAGTGAGGCTTAAAAGTTTTCAATTCATCACTCAATATAAAGAAAATGATTGCAATATTTTTGCACTATCCCTAAGTGTGATTTGAAACTGCAAAATGAGTGCACTACCCCCATCTATGCTAATAATATAGCTTCTAACCATGAATCAAAAAAAAAAGATTGCGCACTCAGCCGTACAAAAAAAATTTCTACTGCGCATCTACGTCATCATAGACTAAATATGAGAGTTTGTTGTAAAAAATGTAAGACACACACAAATGAACACACACAAAGTCTATTGTTTCGTCACACACAAAAATAACGGACCTGCGCAATGCGCAATCTTGTTTATTTGATTCATGGCTTCTAACCATAATATTTTTAACGCTTTTAAGCCATGTTCGTTGCCAGCACTAAAATAGCAGCATTTTTGTATATTTTATCCTTTGTCATTTACTGCTGTATAAGAGCTCTCTTTTTGAAGCTCTCGATTATGCGCTTTTTCTCTTAAGAGGAAAAATTTTATTTTAAAAAACCTGTACTGAAATTCTGTAACTTTTTAACAACAACAAATTGTCGTTAAGTAGTCAAATTCGTTAGCTAACGATAATAGTCGTTAAGAGCTATTCTGTAATGTAAGTTTAACAATTTTTATCGTCAAATAATGTCGGTAGCTAACGACTCAAGAAAAGTTCTTTTTAAATCATAACGATAATAAATGTACGGTTAAAAGATTAAAAATATAGAGCAAGGAGGTCAATTTTTAACACAAAAAAAGTAAGAAAGTATTGTCGATCAAGCCCGACCCTACATTACAGTATTTGGGCGATTATATTTCCGCGAAAAAGAGTATGTTGTGAGGATGAGGTCGAGGTCGCCCACAACCTGCTCACCGGTATGAAGCTCTCCGAGTCGGAGAAGAAGCCACCCGATGGCACTGAGAGCAGTGCAGATTAACCTGCAGCACTCAAGATGTGCTTCTGATAACCTCGGGGTCCTCCTAGCCGAGAAGGACCTCGACATAGCGCTGGTTCAGGAACCCTGGACGGTAAACGGAATGGTGAAAGGGTTCCCGGCCAAAACATATAATATACTATACGCGAAGGACAAGGGTAGGCCAAGAGCATGTCTTGTTGCGAAAAAACACATTAATATTTTCTTCTGTTCACAGCTTAGCTCAGCAGACCTTTCAGTCGCAAGGGTCGAGATGGCGGAAAAAAGAAGCTTTGTGATTGCCTCATGCTATATGGCACATGACAGGGACGCCCCTCCGGACGAGGTACGGTCGCTCCTATCCTCTTTAGGCGCCAAAGAGGACTTCATCCTTGGATGTGACGCCAACGCCAGGCACACCATCTGGGGCAGCAGTGAAATCAACAATAGAGGTGAGTGTCTATTAGATTTCATAAATACTAACAAAATTACTATCTGTAACTCCGGCTCAAGGCCAACATTTAGATTTCCTAGTTCAGGTAAATTCAATGGTTGGGAGGAGGTTCTAGATTTAACACTTATGAACGATAGGTCTAATTTATCAGTTGATAGGTGGGGGGTATCAAGCAGCAGGTCCTTCTCGGACCATAACTGGATACTCTTCGACATTGGACACGTGGTTAATACCGGGAAACTTAGCTTTAGAAATCCGAGACGTACGGACTGGGCTAAGTTTAACGGAATTCTTGAACGTAGACTCAGTAGAATGCCGAAGATTCGGGATTCAATCTCTGCACTCGAGGGGGTGGAGGAGACCTTCAGTGGCGCCTTGACTAGGGCGTTTGAAAAAATTTTTATCAGAAATTTCATAATTGTGTAATCGTTTTTGTTATTATTAAAATTTGTTAATTTCCTGACGATGCTAACCAAAGGTTAGCGAAATATTGGGAGAATGAATATAATTTTTTATAAAAAACGACCTCAAGCTTAAATAATTAGAAGAAGTTATAAAAAAAAGGTCAAATAAGAATAAATATTAACTAAATATATATTACTATGAATACTACTATGAGATAACATAGTAATAGCTTCTAAGGTAACTTATTATATGTGTATTCGTGTGAGAGCTGTGGTCAAATATTGACCGATTCTAATTAAATTTGTTCTGCTGATTATCAATTCAATTAAATTTTACAACATAATATTACAACTAAATATTTTTGGACCTAATTAAACCCAAATATCTATAAAACAAGATGGGTAATGGGCACAAAACCCTACTCTGCATGTGGGCTATGAAAAATAAATAACCGCTTCTCCGCTTTTGAAAAGGCTTCTTGTGACAATAAACGCATATGTGCCAAGTTTGAAATTTACGCACAAGCTTATATTATACAGACAACCAGCCAGCCTGATAGAAGGACGAACCTCGTTAGATGGATTGTAAAATTGATTCTGTGTCAATCGGTACACTAAAAGGTGGGTCAAGAACCTATATTTAAATGTGTTACACACATTTGCACAAACACATTATACCCTCTTCACACACAGTTGTGTGGGTATAAAAAGTAAGAGCAGAATGTTATGCTAGAGTGGGTTAGGCACCTCGAAATTTTTCCCTATGCATAAAAAGATTATAAACTAACATATTTGTTTAGAAATATAAGCAATATTTAAACATTTTCATTCATGTTTTGTTAAAATAAATTTATTACAAGCAAATTTATTTTATATTTTTTATTAATTTTAAAAAATTTTAACTTTGACGTTCTTATATTTTACCGATATTTGTTCAATATTTCTAAACCAAAAACATTCGTTTATTTAAAATAGAGAATAACAAATTCGTTAAAGTCACCGAGATTTCTCGTTACTTAACGATATCGGTAGTGAAATTAAAAAAGTTACAGAATTGAGGTACTGGTAAACTCCATTTTTTCGTAAAAAACCAAGTAATTAACGTGCTGTTTTTCCACAAATCATTACTTTAAGTTAAAAAAAAAGTTTTTTCGGAAAAATAGATAACTCCATTTTTCGAAAAAACATGATAACTGACATTGATTTCCAGGTTTAATGTCCAAAAATTAGTTCAATGGAACCACAAATCTTTAACATAATTAAAAATTATGTTTTGTTAAATGCGCACGCATAATAACATAAATTCATATGAAATAATTAGAGAAATATGTTTAAAACTTTAAACGTGCTTTTCCGTGTTTTCAACACATGTAGTTATCTAGTTTTTCCATACAGCCACAGTTTTAGTAATTTTTTGTGCATAGTTTTTAATTTTATACAAACACAACGGATTTTCTAATGTGTACAGACCTAAGCATCTGAAAAATAAGATTTTCCTACAGGAGGGTATTGAATTCCTGATTTAACGTTTCTTTCGTATAAATTGTATGAAAATTTAAAGTTTTGCCAGGAAGCAGAAGCTGGATGCTCTTGTTTAGGAGGCTCAGTTATATGGCTGAGCATATCACGAGTTGTAATAGAATTCCATGGGTTTTATACGATTCTTGATGGTCTTTCTGAAAGACTCAATAGATAATCTTTACACAAATCTCAAACGAATCTCTTTACGATTAAAATAAGCGAGGAATCTGCTTTTGTAACAGTTTCTTCCGTGCGAGGAATCTTTTACGATTAAAAATTGCGCTCGTCGACGATCAAACCTGCTCTTCATGAGATTCCCAGTAGATTCTTTCAATTGAAAATGCTAGCTGGATACATACTATGTACGAATGTATGTATGTATGTTTGTATTTATAAGAAAAATAATACATACATAGTTATGTCCGTGCATTCATACTTATAAAAATACGTAAATTACTTACCCCTATTAATTAAGTTTTTGCATATTTTCCGTTTTTGACCGCAAAGATATTTTTTGAATGTAAAATGAAAAATTATTTTATTATATTAAATGTTTTGACAGACAATTTAGTAAGCAATTGGGACTTAAAGCTTTTTTTTGGTTGTGAATTCCAGACCAATCAATAATTAGCTGCAATAAATGAATTAACATATTTTTTTACAAAATTTATTGACAAAAGCAAATTTTTGATTGTAATGACCAGTATTCAGTAATGCACTGTATTAAATTTGGTTGTGATTGTAACCATTCGTAATAATTTTTTGATTTAAATGGAATTTTGGAAACAATTAATGCACATTTTCATACCTAAGATTTTTTATAATTTTATTATAATTTACACTAAAAACAAAATTTAGGAAAAACTGTATTTAACCATCCATTAAGATTTAATTTGTTGACTTTTCGACTTAACCACAAATTAAAATCGAATAAATCTTATAAAATATTCATATGAAAACCTAGACTTATTCGTCCTTAAGGGAAAAATGCTACTTTGTTTCTTGTTTAACTATCCTTAAAGAAAAGAAAAACCCCATAATAGGATCCTTAAACCTGTAAGATTTGTTTAATATTTTCTACACGTTTTCCTAATGAAATTATACCACACATCCTTTTAAGTTTTTCATGTGGTTAAATCACGTTTTGTGTTTGTGTTTTAAGTTGTTTCTTTTTGTTTTGCAAATGTTCATCCATTGCCCACCCCAACATTTACAGATTTTGTTGCTCTTATGCAACAATTAACTAAGCATATTTTGTTATAGATATTTCTCCTTAACATTAGTGAGAGATGCAGCTGTTACTTTTACTGATTCCTTTGCGAGAAGGTTTTCTTATTTTTAGGACTTTTTCCTTCCCGGGGAAAAAGAGGGGTTTGAAGATTAGACCGGGGTACTCATTTTCATGAACTCTGCAATTCTATTCTATTTTGTTTTTATATTCGGGCATGTTCTGTAAGTCGAAATGGAGTGGATTTAAAATCGCACGAAAGAAAGTTCATGAAAATATTTTCGTTTTATATACTTAATACTTTTAGTGCTAATTATCTTAACAAGAACCACTGTTGAAAACCGGATAAGCTACAGTAATTTTGTAAACAATTGAGATTGAAATTTCGTTTGATTTCAATTCCATTTCATTTCGATTTGTAGAACATGCCCCATTGTCTCACTTTTTAACTTGAAATTGGCTGTAGGTGTTTTTGTATTTATATATAAAATAAAAAAAGGAGAAAAGGAAAGACAAGATAAGAATACAGAAATTGCAAAACTGTAATTTCATAATTTGGACCTTAATGCAATTCCAAAGCAGACTTTTTTTAAAAAATCGCAACAACAAAAATTGAACCTCTTGTATTCATTTTATTCGTTGATAAGTTCAAACATCCGGCAACCACACACAGTATGTACATAAAATCCGACCTTTCAGTACTGCCGTTAAAAAACGCAGGAAAATTCATTTAGAGACTTTTTTTAAATTTTGATGACAATAGAATTCTTTTATTATTTTCTACTGATTAATTATAATAAAATTAATCATTTAAAATGTTATTTCAAAGCCATGTTCACACCTATTTAACATTTGACGTCCTTCACGTAACTACTAGTTTTATTAAAAAAGTATTTAGTTTTTTAAAAGGTTTGTCTAGATCAAACATCATTTACCAGTTTGTAAATTACATTAAACAATTATAATATTACAAATAAAGTTTAGTAAATCAATTGGAATTGTTAAAAATAAATCCAAAGCTTAAACAATTTACTGGTCACCATTTTTTTATATTTTTTTTGTCAAATATTTGTTAGGTCTGAGCATAACTTAAGAACAAATATCTTAAATTAATAACAAAATACAAAAATTTCAGTTTTTCCTGATATAAAATTTAACACTTTACTGCTTTATCCCAAGCACGGCATAGTACACCAAAGCCCCAATTTGCTTCGATCCGATTTGCGTTGATTTTAAAATGTTGTTCAATCGAAAATCGTAGCTCAGACGTAGCAGGATCTGTTTAGGGCCAAATAAACCAAACAAATGGGTTAGCAAAACACACTTCCCAATAAAAAATTGTGCTTCAAACACAGCAGGTTTGTAAGGGAGAAATGTAAGAGTTTCGCTTACCATACCGCTTACGGAAGACATGAATTTTATATGGCGAGTTGCCACTTTGAAGCAATTTATTTTTGACACAAAAAGCGCTTTATTCAACGCATATAAAAACTGCTCACTAAATGATTTTTTACAGTTAGTTTTGGCACTTGAAATATTATTTTTTTTAATGAAACTTGTTAAGAGCTCCTTCAATTACTTCAGTGCATTTCTGTATGTCGCACCATTGAAAATTACTGGTCTTTAGTAAAGTTATTGCGCATGACCCGGCAAAGGTTTCTATGTTGGTATGAACAATTTTCGACAAGAAGTGCCATTGAAAATGAATCAAATCGTAAGCTATGCAATTGATCATGCTTTGATCTGTTAGCAAAAAAATGTCTAAAATATTCCAGAAAAAAGAAATTATAAAGAAAATTGATTTTCTCATACATTTTGTATGGAGTGCTAAAAGGAAAGTATAAAGGGGAGGAAGTTCTCATGCCGAGAATTCCAATGATCCTAACCGATATGCCATTCAAGTTTAAACGAATCCAATTTCCAATTCAAGATAAATTATATGCACCGAATATTACCTGTACCTGATTCTGTATCTGTATTTTAAATATACACAAATACTTTTCTAGGCAAAACAACGTTTGCCGGGTCAGTTAGTCTTCTATAAAATAAACGAAAATAATTTTGATTAAAGAGTGGCTTAAAGTTACGACTGAAAATGAGTTTTGTGCTTCGTTTTCTTAAAGTTCTTCAATCTGCAAAGTTTTCGTTGAAATTATTACATTTGGCACCAGACACCACAAAAAATTTGACCAATATTCAATATGTTTGCCGAATATTTAAAATGTTTAATATTTCTACAAACATGCTTCGAATATTTGTTAAAACAGCAAACACCCCAATAAAAAGCACAAAATATTTGTACAAACGTCGAATTTGACATGTTTGTCAAGCGATTTGTGTGGTTTATTTTGCCTTTTATTAGGACCAGAAAATGTTGCAAATTTTAAGACCATTTTTTTAAATGAAGACAATTATGTTTGATTTAGATGAAGATAGCTGAATTTAATTTTAAATAAGACTTTCAGTACTTTTGTAATGTTTATATGAATTAAATTAATTTTTGATGTGTTTTATGGTAAATTTGTTATTTTCTTGTTTCTTAATTATAACAATTAAAAAACACTTATATTGAAATTAATGAACAATTTATGTGGTAAATTACCTTTTTTTATAAAAAAAATATAACTGTTGTTTACTAAAAATTTAAAATTTTGGACCCAATTTATAAAAATCAGTCAATATTCATCTGCGAAAGTAAAGGTTGCACTATAACATTTTGCGATTGTATGCGTTGTATTAATTTAACATATCGCCAGCTCATTATTAGTTTTTTCAACGGATGGTTGAATATTTTTTAATCACCTCGTTGTCATTTTGTCACCATTTGATCTCTTTTTGACAACAAACTTTGAAACATATTATCACCATTATTGTATAATTCCGACCACATGTTGTTAGTATATTGACAACATTTAGTTGTTTTTTCGACAACACATTCTTTTTAGTTTTGTAAGTTATAACCCATTCTGAACTCAACCAATAAAAAACATTTGATATGGATCCATTTATTTTTTTTTTAATAATTTTCATATAAAAATAAAATTTACATATTTTGGATGTGTGTAAAAAAATAATGGTTAAGTACTAATGGAAGTAAGATTTTGACACTGTCGAGGTGAAATAAAATTTCACTATCCCTGGGTACTAGTATAAATTTAAACATTAGCGTAGATATTCCTGGCAATTTTAATTCACCATTGAACTTTGCTAACGTTTCACACACACCCCTTTATGAAAAACAAAAATAAATAATTTGCAATTTAAATTACTTTCAAAAGGAAATAGTGAATAGTGAAATAGTTTTTGCTGTTTATCGTGCAAAATCGAAATAATGAACCAATACTGTTTGTTACGATGTACACACCAGAAAAAGCCAAAAAGTTATATTTTTAATACTTATAAGTTATTCATACGCCACCGAGCACGAGTACAGGCAGGTATGAGGTATAAGTATTAACATAAATAGGTTTGTATATCGACCGGCATGAGTATGACAAACAGGCATGCGTATGGATATTCGTATGAATGCGTATGAGTATACGCATGTATCGATGAATATCGACAAGTAACTTCAACAATTCGTATGTTTATTGTAAAGCAAGCAGTGCTGCCACGACCTAAAAATAGTTTATGCAGAAAACATAACTATATTTTAAGTATTCCAAAACCAGTAAAACAAATGTTGCACTGATTAATTCAGAATTTTATAAATTTCAAGTTATATTAAAATATAAATATTTTCTTTCATTATAAAATTATGCTTCTATTAGCAAAAATAATATATAATTACCAAAGAGGTTTTTTGTAGAAAGAATTAAAAAAAAGAAGGCTATCAACTGTTTTGGGCTCCATTCTGTTTCTTTTTTCAGTGATAATTTTTCCAGCTTAATAGAAAACTCGCCGGCAGGAATTGATAAAATTCTTTATGCTAATTTAGATACCATGTGGAGTTGTTTTTCTACCATATCATGATGTCGGAGTCCTCTGTAAGGCTAACAGTTTCGTTTTTTATAAGACTTTTTAAAATATTTAACAATTTTCTTACAGTAGTCTAAAACGACTTTTAATTCAGTTCAAATGCGTCATCCAATTGAGAACAAATGAGCCGAACAGTTTAAACGCATAAATTCTTTTAGTGCATTTTTGATATAACATCCTCTATCCGCTATGAAAACCACGATAGACATATCTGTTTCACCAAATTCTCCAAGTAAACTATTTAGTTTTTCTAGAATATTTGCATTTGTATTTGTTGTTAAATCCATTGACTTCATGAAAGTAACCGGTGCACTATGCTTCGTTCCCATATAACGAAGGGACAAAAATAGAAGGAGTTGTCAGATATTTTTGAAATTTGGTACACTAGCATAAAAAAGCTTAGTTAAGAAAAATTAGAATTTTTGGAAACATCGGCCCAAGGACACTCCTACCTCCCATGTGTCCTGAAATTGAAAAATGTAATTTTATCTTCAATAATGCCCACAAAATTACAAAAAGTGGTCATGCTGATACACATGTAATTAGCAACGCGTGTGTAAATTTTTAGTTAAATCGGAGTAAGGACTCAAGGTCCTGCTATATTTCCTCTTTCTTAAAAACGCTACCACTCCTACAAAAAAATTGATACTTGCAAAATATATATTTGGGCCAAATTTGGGTAGAACCGGATTATCAATGTGGAAAAATACGAAAACATCATTAATTGAAAAATAGGATAAACCGGTTAAAATGCTCTTGAAAAAAATAAAACTATAAGGATATTTGAAAGATAACATAATTGAAAAAATTAAAGAGGAAAACTAGCAAATTATGAAAAAATCATATCGCACTTGATCCATCAACATTTTTATTTTTCCACTTTTCGAAAAAAATCGACGAGTAGTATTCATATCCGCTGTAAAAATATCGTGCTATTTTGCCTACTTTTTGATAATGAAATGGTTGGCTTAAAAATTCTTTTTCATGTGCCTTTAATATTAAATTTAAAATTGTTTTGCTTCTACTAAACATTTTGAGTTAATACCCTCCTGTTGATTAAGTGCGATATATTTTGATAAAAAAATTAAAATTTTGGATTTTTAAACAAAAATTATAATAGTTTAACTAAATAATTATATTTTATCACTGCTAAAATAAAAAACGTTAAAAAAACATATAAAGACAAACTTATAACAAAGCATCATCGCTACGTGCGTGTAAGTGGTGTTCTAGGAGGAGGGACTGAAATGACCCATAAACATCGCAGATAGAGGGTTAATTAGTTCTATGAAAAGAACCGTCATTAAATTTTATTAAAATCATCTATTAACCTTATTTAGCTCAGAATTAGATTTAGTACATTTTTTTTGACTTACTCAAAACACCTTTAAAAAAAAATTAAAAACTTCAGTGGGCCATAAAAAAAGAACTCGAGCTAAATTTTGAAAATACTTCTGTGGTTTTGGTCTACTAATGATATAATTAAATTTTTTTATTTTTTAACATTCAAAATATAAAATCGTGTTGCGCAATGATATTAAACACTCTTAAATGCCTGATATTTGAGTAAAAATCATAAAATTAGGCATTTCAAAAAACGCATTTTTTTTAAGTTGTGGTAAAAAATAGGCACTAATTTTTGAATACCCTGTTAGCTAAGAGTAAAACAGAAAAAAAATATCTAATTTTATATAATTTTTTTTTATACTCCATCAAACTTAAGTAATTTTTGGATTTTTAACAAAAAAATATGTTTTTCATAGCAATAAAAAAAGTTATTTTGTAAATAAATACTAAATTACAAATTTTAATTTAACTGCAAATATATCAAAGTACTTGAAAACCAAATTTCGAGCGACTTTTCAAAAATATGAATTTTTCAGAATTATTTTTGTGAAACAACTAAAACTCATTTTTCTGTTAAGTAATTTTTGCAAGAAATTATCTGCTTTTAACGCCTTCTCGTGGTGGCAAAAGCAATCAGAAAAATTTGTTTTGCTAACATTTATTTGAGATACCTTATTATCTTTCAAAAAATCTGTATTTAAAAACAATTTGAGACAACAAATTTTTTTTTGATTTTTGTCTATGGGACAAAGCATAGTGCGGTGCCTCGCCATTTTTAATGATATTTTGAATGTAAGGGCTTGCTCTTTTTTTTTTCGGCCAATAGTTATGTGCTTCGAGATAACGTCGTTACACTAGGGATGAAATGACCAATATTGACGATACTTACATATTTTGCACAATTTCTTAATCATTCTTAAACCCATGTGACTCAATAATGCTAAATGAACGGAAGTTTTCAAATACGAAATTTAAAAAACTTCAAGGATTGCCTACCTCATTAACTACAATTGGAGATAAATCTAATGGCGGCGTGTGAACGCATTTATGTTTCCTTAAGTTGGACATTTGTCCTCTTTTGAATTTATAAATATTATTGCAAACTTCAAAATATAGTCGGCCCTCTTAAATAGAGAAATTGTTATTTTTGTATAGCGCAGCTCTTTTATTCCAGAGATTTTTGTTATGTCAACCATACTTTTTCAATACAATTTTGTTGAATTTCCCTCAAAAAAATTGAAAAATAAAAAATATTTGAAGTCAATGATATAACTATGGGTGTATGTAAGTATGTGCGAGTATGAAAAACAATAAGTATGATAACATACATGAATGAAATTAAATACGCAGGGATATACACAAGTATGAGAAGAAAAAAAAACAGATATGAGTACGCACATGCATTGAAAACGTACGATATGTGCTAGAGTACTTTAATTTTTTTTATACCCGACTTTCTCTGGTACACACCAGGCCCGATTCTTCGATCGTCTGTCTTTTTAATGGCTCTGAGACATAATTGAGGTTCAATGTCGTTAATGTGCCGAATTTTCTCATCCTTAAGCTCTTGAATTGTTCTTGGCTTATTGACGTACACTTTTTTTTTAAATATCGCGAAAGAAAGAAGTGCAACGGTGTCAAATCACATGATCGTGATGGCCAGTTAACATCTCCACGACATGAGATACGGCCATTGATTTTCTTGCGCAAAAGAGCCCTTGTTTTGCTGTGTGGCATCATGCTGTCCACATATCGTCCACGTCGATGTTATAAATTTCTGGCCATAAGCCCGCAATAGCGAACAGCATTAACGAACGGTAACTACTTGACCGACCACATTTTCGAAGAAATAACGTCGCCCAGCTCATAAACCGCACCAATCAGTCACTCTTTTAGATAATCACTCGTGAATTCTCATTTACTCAAATGCGGCAAATCTGCTTGCTAAAATGCATTGTACCTTAAAACTTGACGTTATGGTGTGACTTACAATTGTGGTTGGACCACCCATTATATATACTCCAGTGATCGATAACATAACTTCTAATACCGAATACAGATTCCAAAACGCTATCTTAGCTAAAGCTGTTATCGATTTCTTTAAATTAGATTTGGAGGGCGCTGAAAAATTCATTATTATTTACAAAAATGTTTTGCAAATTAATTGTAATTCTATAAAAGGTGAAGCACAAATATTTAAGAATATGTTTGAAAACATATTCAGCGAAAAACAAATAAACTTTGATATGCTCAAATCCAAAACTAACAAGAAATCTATACAAACATTTGCAAATGGCAATAAAGCTATTATGATACTTGCTATTTTTTGTATTTTTTCTATATTGGAGAACAGTGCAAATATATTTGCATAGGAAAACTGACTAAGTGTAAAGAGTATGATTAAATCATAAAAAATCTTGAAATGTCAAACAAATATACATGTGTTATCGATAAATAATCTAAGACTGTCAAAAAAAATATAAAATTTTTTAACTTAAAATTGACATTTCCAGATTGATTGTTAGCACTGTTGCCAATTTTTTTAGTTTTTGATCGAAAGAAACGTTTTTTAACTTTTTTTTTTGCGATTTTTAACTTTAATGACGGTTTTTTGTGGGGAAAAAACGTGGGCAGTATTGTTTGTTTTGTTTACATTTTATCAAATTGTATTTCTTGTTCTTTCTCGCATTTGTTGTTTCATTCAGTCAATCCTAAAAAAATCCAATACAAAAAATAGCAAGTATCATAACACCTTAAGCCTTCCTATTAACTCTGCTAATAATAACAGAATAAAAACATGTAGTTAAGTAGGTAAATGCTTCAGGAACGATTTTCAGATATGGCCGTTTATTAAATTCATTATTCACTATCGGTACTACAACAAGTTCAACAAGTACAAACCGATTAACGGTTAACCCGATGAATCCCCTATTAATTTTACATGCTCATGTTTCATTTCTTATTTTCTACTAATTTTAGGTTGACAATTTTGTAACGCCTTTTTTCGCTCTGTGTATTAAAGGAGTAGAAAAGTATAACATGTAATCTTTTAAACGTATATGACAATTACAACCAGCCAACAAACGATCCAAATGTAAATGTACGAGTATGAATATGAATATTACTAAGGTACTTAGTAAGTATTTTATTTTTGTTGTTTTTATCTTTGTTTATTTTTCGCTGTAGTTTTAAAGAATAAAACATAATATTAAGCAATAATAGCAAAGTTTTCTGAAACAATTGTTAGAGTAGAAGAATGTTGTTGTTTTATAGTTTTATTTCAACTTCTTTTAATATTAAAATTCTCCCCCTATTTCTGAGCGTTTAGCGAAAATGAATACACAAACAATAAAACGTTGTCTTGTTGAACAAGTACGTGACAGTTAAATTAGGTTACACATTTCTTGTACGCTACAAGAAATGTAATATTTGTATTGAGTTTAGAATTCTTTAGAGGCTGTGGTCTACAGGGTTGTGAACTATTTCTAATCAAAAAGCGCCCCCGATCAAAAACTGCTAAAAAGCGCTAAATGAAATTTAAATAAAAAACTTAATGAAATGTTTATTAATTTTAATAAAAATATATGAAATATAAAGATTTTACAGCGCTAAATTCAAATCCGTTTTCAGTTTTTCTATCATATCTAGTTTGTTTATGGGCTAGACTAATATCTGGCTCGAAATAAGGCGGTTATGCTACATACATTTTATCATAACTTGAGAACGATTTGTGAAATTTTGACCATTTGCAAATGGTTGGGCATAAAATTTCTTTGACTCATCCAAAGGCGCTAAATTGGCAACTCTGGTGGTATATAATAAATCCACTACCATAAAGAGATTAGTTAGATATCCCAGCGGTAATACGTAAAGAGGCTTAATAGAAGGCCTTATTTAGCAGTCACAAGCCCTCCTCGCCGCATTGCATACTTATTTAGTTTTTAAACAGGTTGTCATTGGGAACAAGCTCTTCCAAACTGCCTTTAATAACAACTACGTTCCCTTCCCAAAGAAGGGGGTAGTAAATGTGTTCTGAATATTTTGGAAGGTTTTTAAAAAATAAATTTATACTTTCTAGAAGGCATACTTTTAAAGGCAGTATATCATACGAAACGAATCTTTTAGAAAGGAGTATAGAGGCCTTCAAAATGGACTGCCACTTACAGTCCTTTCAATATTTATCGCGGGGATTGTCCGACATATATTAATTAATTAATCCGCAATTTTTATTTTTAATTTAATACGCCCGGAAAATATACAAAAAATGTGAGTGATAATTCAAAAAAAAAGGAGTGGATTAAACCCACTTTAATCATCTCTCTGTTAGGCTCCTTAGCCCTAGAAGGTTCAAACTTGTCTGTATAGACATTTTGCATAAAAAGTGTGTATAACTTTTTTGTTTGCGTGCTGGAGACAAATTTATCCATGACTTCTTAAAACCGACTATGAATAACACAATAAGCACAAAATCAGATGGCGTTGTGTTCGGTTTTATTCGCCACTACAAATGAAATGGTTCATACGTACTAGGGATGCCAATCGGGACTGGTTTTCGCAAATCCCGGGATTCGGGATTACAAAAAATCAAAACCCGGGATCCCGGGATTTTACGGGATATCAGGATTTTTCGGGATTCGGGATTTTTGAAAATTAAGAGATAAATGCTATTTATAGATATTTATTTAAAAAAAAGTCTTCAAAAGAAGTTTACAAACGAAGAATTTATAATTAATTTAGTATTTTAAAGTTAAATATTACTTAAATTTGTAAAAATTTTAAATTGTGATTTTTCTTATTTAATGACTAATTTAATACAAAATATGATAAAAAAAACGTACGATTTTAAACAATGTGTTAATTGATTCAATAAAAAAATAATTACTATAAAAGATATATTTGATTCAATTACCTCAGTTCATTCAAGTAAAATAAAAAAAATAATTAATATTCGCAATTTCGGTAGGAAATACGTAGTATTTAAAATTAACATTACTTAAGAGCATATAGACGACATGTTTTTGTCATCTGACATGTCAATTTTTCAAGTCACATGTAATTGTGCATGTCTGTCAAAATCGCTGTTTTACATAAGGTTTATAATATTCGGTCACAAACGTACATGTAATTTGCTTCTGACATTGTCTCTGTTTTTTCGCATTGTTATCGCAGAAACCAAAGTAGTGGTCGGTTTTCAAACAGTTTGCTGCCGCCATGAAATTTTTTAGTTGCGCCGTAAAATAGTTTAGCCGTCTTAACATTTTCTTCTTTTAATTCAAAGATACCAATTTAGGATTTTATAATAAAACGATTTTTATATATATATTCACATAAATAATTAAAATAAAAAAATAAATAAAAATCAAATAAATATTAAAGATCAATATTGTGTTCCCTATTCTCTCATGGGGAATGTCATAATAAATTTCTTTTTATAAAAAAAGGTAAAACAAAAAAATTAAGTTAACAATTTCGGGATTGACAAAATCCCGAAAATCCCGGGATTAAAAAATTTAAAACCCGGAATTCGGGATTCGCTAAATCCCGAAAATCGGGATTTCGGGATTGGCATCCCTAATACGTACATACAATTCTCATGCAGGTCTGGGCGGACCTGGTTGTACCACTTAGCGCTAAAAAATCCTTGAACCTCCTAGGGTTAAAGACACAGCGCAAATAAGAAAATGATTGCCTATTTTTAGGCCTTATACCATTAACTAAAGAGCTCGTACACAAGCTCATTAATTAGTCGTCCTAGTCCCTAACAAATATGTTGTGTCTTGTTGAAGTAATTTATGCTCCTATTGTCTGTCCTTCTCATGCTTGGGCAGAATTTTAAAAAAACACATGAATTTAGCTAAGGACGCAGTCATTCTTACAGTCACACACACGTACACAAACAAACTTAGTGTACTTGTAGCTGAATTCGTAGTTGTTATACATATTAAGTATGTACATTTCTTTACAAGATGTTTTGTTTGCGTTTGCCTGTGCTTGCGTATATTTTGTAAAATAAATGTAAACATAACCCAGCAATCATTTAAGTATAATTTCATTGTATCATTGTTTTCACATGATTTGGTGATTGCTAAAAAGTTAATGTAATTTTTTTTTTTTTAAAGAAAAACCATATTTTTCCTATTTGCTTAAATTTAAGTTTGCCGGGACATATTCTCTTGCTTAATATCTTTCATTGCTCGTGTGTTTAAAAACACGTTAGTGTTAGTTGGAATGTCTCCTATTTTGTTTTTTTTCCATTTTGCATTTTGAGTTCTTTCTGTTGCTTTTAATTAATTTGAAAGTTTTTCATTATTTTTCTTAATAATTTGTTGTACAAACATATTTGAATTTTTATTTTCGTTTGTTTTCTCTTTTTATAACTTTAAGTTTTATGTTCATAATTTTGTTGTCTTTTGAGGATTATTTGGCAGTTTTTGCTCTCTTAAAAGGAGATTTATACAGTTACTCTATGTATTCTTGTTTATTTCTTTATAATGAAAGGTAAAATGTCTGCAGTAGCAGTAATGAAAGATGTACATCCTTTTCCTTTAAAAATGTGTGTATGTGTGTGTTAGTGTGCAAGTCACTACGTTGTTCTTGTTTTTACTTTGAATTATTTTCTTTATGCTCCTTTGAAGAGATTTTACTACTATTTTTGTTTTGTTTCTTGCTTTATTGCAGCACGTAGTTTTTATTTTTGATAAGCCATGTGCATGTGTTAAAGTAAACAAGTAAATATGAAGTTTTGTGCTAAATTAAGATGAGATTTGCTTTATGCAGTTATTTTTTATGTTTCTTGTAGAAGCTCTTAAAAGGATATGGATGTTAAGCTTATGAAACAAGAGCTAAGTCGGTGGATTGGGAAAACAAGTGAAAAAGTGGCTTTCTGTCGACTTAAAAGATCTTAAAATAATTTCGTAAAATACAAACAGCTATAATTACTTTTTTATACAAAATTTTGTGCTACATTTATAAATTTATAATAAATTTTGTGCTTCATTTAGAAATTTTTAGGAAATTCTGTTTTAAATTTTGGTATTTGTTGCAAATACTGTACAATAGTTTATTTTTAATGCAAGTTTTGTGCTTTTTATAGAAAACTTTATGCAAATATTTGAGCAAAATGGTGTTTTTTTTTCAAAATTTGTGAAAAATTATTTTATTTATAAAAAATTAAGTGTAAAATTGGTCTTATTTATTTATAAAAAATTTAGTACAAAATTGTGATAATTTATAAGAATATTTAGTATGAAATTGTGCTATTTATAAAAAATTTAGTGCGAAATTTTGATATTTATAGAAAATGTTGTGCAAAATTATTCAGTTTATAAATAAAACAGAAAGTTTTCAGAGAATTTTCCTAATGTTTTTTATTATGACAAAATATCTACCAAATATTCACCACGGCTTTGGTGGCATGCCTCTATACGATGGTCCATATTTTGTTGTTGGCTGTGTGGCACATAATTCACGGTAACTGCTTGACCGAACTCATTTTCGAAGAAATACGGCCCAATGACGCAGAACTTACTTTGTTTTCACATTTCCTACAGATTAGGTTTGCTGAAATTTACCCATGGGTAACAATTCTCCTGATTGTATACACATTTGGTCGATTATGCTGACCAAAAATCACGAAGTGCACGAAATGAATTTTAAAATAAATAAATAAAAGGATTCAAGAATCTTCACGCTCTACTCAATTGTGTACCTCTCCATGGTTGAATTTGTCAAAAACTGAAACAAAAAAAGTCGAATTAATTTTGGTAAAAAGCTTGACGTTAAGGTGTGACTCACAATTTACATCGTGCATAATGGTTGGACCACCCTTTAATAATAAAAAAATTTGTCCATTTTTTGCGAGAAAATTTTGTTTTTCAATGATATTTAAAATAAAATTTTCTTGTCAGTAGCAAATTTTTCTTAATTCAGTGCAAAATTGTGCGATTTAGAAAACTTCGTACAAAGTTTATAGAATATTATGTGCAGCACAATTCCGTTTATAGAAAATTTTGTGCAAAATGTTGTGAAAATTTTGTTATTTAAATGATATTTTAAATAAAATTTGCTTTTCATGTCCAAATTTTTCTAAATTCATGTAAAATAAATAAATTATTAAATTTATAGAAATTTTTGTGCTGCACTTGTCTGTTTCCAAGTGCGATATTTTTAATTCTATAACAAATTTTTAGTATTAATACGAAGTTTTGTACAAAAGTTTGCTATTTTTGCACGATTTGGTATTTATTAAAAAATTTAATGTACATTTTGTTACTTTAATGATATTTTAAATAAAATTAGCTTAAAGCAGCAAATTTTTCTTAAAAACAAATAGATTTTTAAAAAAAATTTACAAAATTCAGGATTTGTTACTTATGAAGAATTATCCAAAAGATTTGCGATTTTTAGTAAGTAATTTTTCCAACTTGTCACGTGCATACTAAAAAGTGTTCTAAGTTGTAAAATAATTAAGGTTTATAATTCTAGTTCCTTTTGTTTTTAAAGTGGTAAATTCGTATGTGTTTCAGATCAATAAAACAACACTTACGAATTTACAAACTTCACTAAGATTATGGCAATTAACTGAAAAAACATTTAATTAGTATTGTGGTAATTTTGTTGAACTATTTATGGGTTTTAACCCAAATTTTCAATATTTTTAATCAGGCTTAAGTTCATCAAATTTAATTTTCATTAAATTATTTTTATGAAGAAAGGAATTTTACAACATGAAAATTAAATTCTTGACTGACCTGAGATTCGAACCCAGGCGGCTGGTTACCCTGACATGTTTCGATCGCTACTACTCGATCTCCTCAGAGGGATTTGCCGTCTTACACTCGCAGCCATCGACGACTGCTGAAGTCAATAGTCAAACATCAATCCTTAAACCAAATTGTATTTTAACCCATTGGTAGATCGAAATTTGCCTTTTTGAATGATTATCCATTTGTAATTGATTTTACATGTTTTTCCTTTAGCTCTGTTTTTTTGTACTTTTTGTCCATAATTCTTATTGAAGTCCAAAGTACATTTTTGTTTTTCCATGTTTGTCTTTCTTTTTCTTGTTGACCTTTTTCAGCACAACTTGAAGGACAAATGTACACATAGAGCTCGTGCCTTAGCTTTAAAAATAATATGTATTGTGGTAATTTTGTTGAACTATTTATGGGTTTTAATCCAAATTTTCAATATTTTTAATCAGGCTTAAAATTTAATTTTCATTAAATAATTTCTATGAAGAAAGGAATTTTACAACATGAAAATTAATTAAAAACTTTTAAAAGGAAGCAAAATTGTTACCAACAACTTCCACTTAATCGTTGTAAACACAATGAAAATTTAAAATAAAAAATTATTTTAAATTAACTGTACAACAGGTTTCTGACATTTTGTATTTAAACATTTATTTTTACCAAATTTAAAGGGAACTGACTACCAAGACACAAAAGTAAAAATAATTTCAAAAACATCCTTAATTAGATATGAATAAGTGCATAATGTAGTTGAATTTTAAAGCTTTAAATTAATTTTAGCAATATTTAAAACTTAAACTTAATTTTATTGAAGATAAAATTTTATTTGAAATCTTATATTTTTGTTTTTTGAAATGCAATATTGTATAACATTAAAGAATTAGAAAATCTATTGTTTCGTTTTCATCCTCAAATTATGCAATACAATTTAAATAGAAAATGTGTTCATTAATGAATTCCTAAATATATACTACGGCTATACAATAAATATTTATATAAATAAATGTATGTTTTTATTTGTTTATAATTTTTATTTGTTTGTTGTTATTTTGCATAATTATTTATGTTTTAATTATAATTTGCAAAAGAACCACATAGAAGTATCTGTACAAATAATGAGCAAATTCCAGTGTAGAATATTAACAGGAGCTATTAACCCTTAATTGTCTTGCAGTACAAATCTCTGACTACTATTTAAAAAATTTTTTTAAGAAAATAGGACATTTTGAAGAAAATTGGAAGAAATGTTTGAAAAAAATTTTAACGAAAATGGAAGATTTGAATGAAATTTAAAATGAAGTTTTGAATAAAATTTTATGGGATAATTTTAAATAATTTAAAAACTGAAAATAATAAATTTGTAGTTTGCAGCATATTTAAGGTGTCATTTGCAATATATAGAAATATAGAAAATTTTTAAGAAAATTTTATATGAAATTTTGAAGAAAAGTGTATAGGAAATTTTAACGAAAATTTTATAGAACATTTTGAAGAAAATTTCATAGGAAATTTTGAAGATAATTTTAAAGGAATTTTTGAAGAAAATGTTATAGCAAATTTGTAAAGAAAATTTTATAGGAAATTTTGAACATCTTAAAGGAATTGTTGAAAAAATTTTTAAAGGCAGTTTTGAAATTAAAATGGGATTATTTTAAGTAAATTTGAAGTTTGAAGAACATTGTAATTTATAGAAAATTTTATTTTACAAAATTTAATATTATAAAATTTTTTTTACAAATTTATTATTAAGGAAAATTTTTCAAAAAATTTTTTTAATTTATAATTATAAATAATTTTTAAGAAAATTTAAAAAAAAACATAAATTTACTAAAAAAATTTCATAGGAAATTTTAAAAATATTTTTATAGGATATTAATTTATAGGCTATTTATTGCATAGAAAACTAACAACAAAGTTTTAAAGGAAACTTAAACGAAATGTTATAACAATATAAATTTATTTAGCTACTTTTATTCCTTTCTCTTGTTTAATCCACTTCCTATAGATCAGTCTAATGAAACTAAGTATTGCCTTTAATTCGGATTATACTTCAAAAAAAGTACCATTATTAAACATTTTTTACTTCTTGTTGTCTCATTAAATTGGTAAAATATATATATTCAATGGTATTGTAAGCTCATAAACAATTCCATTAACAAAAAATTAAATCTTCAGTATATTTATTAATAGATCATTCGTTTCCCATAATTCGATTACTGCACTCAAATGTACTTTAATTGTTAACTGCGTTAATGCTGAAGAAACAAGGATTAAAGTTTGCGCCAAATTACTGAATTACTGAAAGTACCAGTTTTTTTTTGCCTGTTTTGCCCCTTGAATATACTTCAATTGTTTGCTGCATTTGTTATGTTTAAAGTTTGCAGAAAAGTTTTTATAAAAAAATGTTTACAAAACATACAAATTTCAACACGGTCTTGTTTTTCAAATGTACTGCATTTGTTTTTCAACTTTCTGTTAAAGACTATAGATTTCAATGTCATGTAAAACTATTTTGAAAAAAACTTGTTTACACAAAGTACTATTTTTTACACTGTTTTGTCCCTTAAATCTACTTTATTTGTAGACGTAGCGAACAAAATTTTGGATTAAGGATAAATGGCTACTAAAAAAATCGGGTACATGTTTCCCCTTTATTGGCCATTTTGGGCCTTCCTGACTTAAAATTCCGGGAAAAGTATTACCTTCATTAATTTTGCTCTAATTTAGTATTTCTTCTTTGTACCAAATTTTATCTTAATTCTTCTTATCTATATTCTACATATTTTCCACTACGCATATACGCACAAAAAAGCTATGTTCATTAACATGGCTATAACGGATAAACCAATACATATATCAGAGTTAAGAAAAATTCATATATTATTGTTTATATTTATGCATTAATGAATTTCCTCATGAATGAGAAGTCAAATATTTGTAACATTTTTTTTCAGTCATGAATGAATTGGTAATTTTTCTCGCATTCACTCATTAACGTGAAGAATTAAAAAAGTTTTGCATTTCCTTACTCATCAGGAATGAGCAAACAAAAAATTTTAGCAACGCTCCTAATTAGAATTGTTAATATTGCTCGACCATTTGCTCCACCTCAGCACGAATAACCAGTGTGTGTATTGCATACATATGTTAATTGTTTTTTCCTTGTGAACAATTTTAATAAGAATAAATAAATAAAATTTTTCATAATATAAAAATTCTCATATGAACTTGTTTGATTGTTGCTTTTTCATGAGTGAGGAAATTCACATGTTTTTTTATTCCGCACTCTGAAGAAGATCAATAAGCGGTAACATTTTGAAACGTTCATGTTCGTTCATTACTCATTACCAGGGCCCGGACTTTTATGCAGTTTAAATCGGGGTTTATTCGCATAAAAAATGCAATAAAAATAGAAATATATGCGCTAAAAATGTAAAAAAACGCAGTTTAAATTATCTTAAATTTTTTTTGTGATAAAAAAAAAACATAAAAATAACAAGAAAAAACAAAAATAGCATGAAGAACGTAAAAATTTAGTCTCATAAACGTAAGTCAGGCACAATTACCACAAAGTAGAAGTTAAAATAAAGTAAAACACAAGTAAATAACGAAACAATCATGTAAATTAAGTCACTTGTAAAGGCCCAACTATAATATAAATAAACTGGCTTGAGCAACTGTTCGAATAAATGTAAATCATAAGTGTCAAACCCAACTTAAGAATGTTTTCTTTTTAAATTTTTTGAAACTGTCATTTGTTTAAGCAAAGTGCGGAACTGATCGTAATTACATACGAATCAAGTGTTTATTAATTTTGTTTTTTAAAATGCCTTCAGAGATATATTTTACCCTAAATTTTTTCAAAATAAAAGTTTACTGCAAAATAAAACGTTAGTGATGGGTCCATAATTAAATGCTGATAGTTTCTTTGTGGTATATTCATTTTCATTACGCTGTTTTCGAAAACAATTAAAATTAAATATGCAAGCAGGTAAGGATTTAAAACAATAAATTTAAATCCTTTATTTTTGTTTAAACTTCTTAAGCAAAAAAAAAACATCTTTTTATGGCAATATCAATTAACTTAAATTCACCACTGTTGTATCCTTTTACCACATCTTTGAATTGACAAAAGTTTTCAGCATAATACAAAATTGCTTTCAACCACGTCCCCCATCTGGTTGTTTTAGACTGTAGAGGAAGACATTAATCCCGATAATTCTTTTTATATGCGGCTTCACGCTAAGGTACTTTACATAAGAAATCAATAAATAAATATCATCGAAGTTATCTTTAACCTCTTCTGCAGAAGGGTGCATGGCAAAATAAAGTAATTAAAACAAGTTTTATTCCAAATATGCAACACAAATATGCAATATCGGCAATATATATGCAAAAATATGCTTTCAAAGCAAAATATGCAAAAATATGCACTAAGAAATCGATGCCATTTTACTGAAAATTTCTTGATTCGCAAAGATATTTTGTGTATGGCAATATCCGACTGTCGAAAACAAATATGCATTTGCAAAAATATCGGGGCTTGCTCATAACATAATGAGTGAACGTTTCGGTACCCTGGTATGCAAATAAATAAATGCATATACAGCACCTTTCATCTCTAAAAATCTCGAAAAACAAAATCGGTTTATGCATTGCAAAAAACATCATTAAGTAACACAATGCAATTTATTTATATATCGATAGATCGAACAGGCACTGAAACAAAATGTAGCGAGCCTATCGAATCAAATTTTACCCAAAAAATATCAAAAGTTTAATGCAGTGTTCGAAAATAAACACTACATTATTTAGCGTACGGCTCACACACCCAAGAACGCTATCTTAAATACCTTACTTATAATATTCTGTTCTTCGTTAAAAAACAGAACAATTGTAGTGATACTGTAGACATTTTATTTTATAGATATTTTAATGTTCTACAATGTTACTGTTTTACATTGATAAAGAAATGAACAAACAAAAAATTTTAGCAACGACCGCAGCACGAACAGCTTGTGTGTGTATTGTGTATATGTCTTGTTTGTGTAAAATTATTTTGCTGGCTTTTTGTTTTTTTTTCTTTCGAATGCGTATTTTTTGTTTTTGTAAAAAATATTTGCTTATTTTTTACCAGTCAAAAGCAACGAGCATTAATTAGCCTAACCGAAGACAATAAAGTTTGTGTTTTTTTTAACTGAACGGTATTATATGTTCTCATCTTTGTTTTGTTGTTGAATAAAAACAGTATTATTTTTGTGATCGAAAGATGACAAGCAATCGTTTGTGTTTTCAACATATCTGCCGAACCAAACACTAAGGAGTGATACTTAGTGTTTATTTCGAACACTGGTTTCATGAACTGTGGTTTTTACTGATCCCCCATTTTCATAGAAGATTGTCAATATGTATTTAAGTGCGATTTTCGAACACAATTCATTTTATTTCAACAATTGCCAAAACTTCTAGTACCGATATGTCAACAAGTAAAAGGTGAAAACTGTAATTCTTCTGTCAGCTGTTTTTAATTAATTTAACACTTTGCTTATACTAAATTGCGGCTCTTTTTTTAAAGTGTTTGCGTTCTATTGTACGGTTTCCGACTGCATGTTTTTTAACTTTTCAATGGGTTTTTCTACATGACTCAAAATCGTTAATTGTAACGTTACTGACTGATCCATCATCGCACAGCGTAAGATTATGGAACCAGATATTGATCACTCCCCAAATCGATCCACTAAGACGGGATTTTTGGAAATTCGAATGTTTAGGGGGTTAAAAAGGGTAAAAAAAACGCAAAAATTCGGTTACATTATATCTCCAAAACTAAAAGAGATACAACAACATGTAATACTTATCGTTATTCTTTAAAAAAATAAGTGGCACTTTTTTGAAATTCGGCCCTATTAGGGAGTAAACGGGTAAAACCGAATTTTTTTTGACACCCCTTTGAAACAATAAACATAGAAACAAAGTTTATACCACGTTTGGAAACTATCAAACAAATACGAATTCAAAGCTGGTACTTTTTCGAAATTCGAATATTTATGGGGTTGAAAATCGTAACTATTTTTGGTACTTTTTTTACAAAACATTTTTCTCCATTCAAAAAATAGTACCAAAAGGGAAAATACGGGAAATTTGATATTTCACTTTAGCTTTTTCGTTATCGTTAACGTTGGTCCTTAAAACATAAGATTAAACATGCAATTCCCTGAGTGGATAAGAATCTCTTGGGACCTGTTTGGTACTTTTTTGTTCTTTAACTGGTACTTTTTTGAATTTCTGTTAGTATTGGACCTAGAAACATAAAATTCAAGATGCAATGTCCTGGCTGGATGAGAATGTATAAGAGTGAACTTTTTGGTACTTATTATATTCTTTATCTGGAATTTTCTATACTATTGAACATGGAAACACAAAATTAAAGGTTAAATATGTTAAAACCTAGGAACATAAACTTTGGCATATAAATATGTTTATGAAAGAAAAAGCTCGATAACAAAGTAGTAGGTTAAATGCTAGAATTTAAACAAGGAAAAATAATCTTTGAGGCATCAGAAACCACCATTAATAGTGCCAAAACACTAAGTTGGCATCACTGATAGTAGGTCTGTGCGCAACTAAAACAATCAGACCTTCTAATTGGACCATGATTTCAATATTCCTATGTTGAAAAATATGTTATTTGATAAAAAATATATATCGTCACCTAAAACGCAAAAGACTAGATTCTTAACAGGAAAAGCAAAAACTTAATTGATAAATTGCAAATTATGCAAAGGGTTAGTTAGTTAGGCCTTTTAGCGTTTAACATATAATCTTTTTCACATAAGGCCTCTTGCTTTTCGCTAGTAAAATCGCAAATTTTGGTCGAAAGATTCCAACATTTTTTGTGGTCATTTTGTGGTTGATGCAATACTGAGAATTAATGACAAAGTCGATTTTTAATTTTTCATTAGTTAGTGCCTTTTGCGTTTCAGGTAACGATATGTATTTTATTAAAACATCATAAATTGGTGCATTCATACATATTTCAACAGAAATGATAATGCGAACAAATATTGTAATCAAGATTTTTTTAATTTTGCTTTTTCTTTTACCCACTTACAACTACAATCCGAGTCGGGAAAAAGCCAACCAGTAGTAGGGGAATGTAAGTAAAGATAATCTCATTGTTTATTGTTTGGTGTTTTGTTTAAGCTTTGATATTGTAAGACTTTGAGTGTTTATAATTCTTATTCGCTTTTAGGTTTTAGTTGTATAATATTTTTAGCTTTTCTAAAATCCTTGGAAAAGGTTCCCTGATGAGCTGGCCTAAGCAACCAGTGAAATGCGCATAGAAGCTAGCTTTCCCTCAGCAATAAATTTCACTGTATTTATCAAATATGAAAAATTGGGAATTTAGCACGTCACACAGAAATCTTATTAATAAGATTTCGTTTAAATGTGCTAAATTCCCATTTCATACCACTGATAAACTAAAATTTATTGTGGATGGGATAAGATATTCCGATGCGTAAATATTACCCAGTAAAAAATGTGCTC
Source organism: Pollenia labialis (assembly GCA_949318255.1). NCBI lineage: Eukaryota > Metazoa > Arthropoda > Insecta > Diptera > Polleniidae > Pollenia > Pollenia labialis. The sequence goes on from OX439141.1 coordinate 90,586,771, forward strand.
CAAAAGGAGCAGGTTTTATGTATAAATTTATACCTCAAATCGCTTCTTACCTGCTGATGGGATGCCTAATTTTTGTATAGGGTGTTCGCGGTTTCGAGGACTATTTTCTGCTGACAGTAAGCGCTTCTTTTAACTTGCAACCTAAGCACTCGTAAAGTGCTTTTCTAAGAGCTTACTATATTAACGTATTCATTAATGTTTTGCTTTTACTTGTTTAAATGACTTTTTAAATCATATTCGTAAGCCATAATATATTTTTATTTATTCGCATTAAAACCTTCTTCGCTGTCAGCACTAAAATAGCATCTTTTTTTGTAAATTTTATTCTTTATCATTTACTGCTCAGTTCTCTCTATGATCTCGTGGTATAAAGACGTGTGTATTCTTGTATTACAAGTTTTTTAAATTCAATATTAGACTATAAAAATGCAAATTGGCAATCATTTCAAAGATACCTCTCAATTAACTCAATCATACCAGAAGTAGAAAATATAACTTCAACTGATGAAATAGATTTGGAAATTATCAAATTTAAGAATCTTATTATTGAGGCTAGTAATTTAAGTATTCCAAAAAAGTTTCCTTTTTTTAACCAGAAACCCATTCCAAGTTATTTAAAAGCTCATATCCAACAAAGAAACGCCTGTCGGAGAAACTGGCAAAGATTTCGAAACATAAGTGATCTTTATGAATTAAAAAATCTGAACAAATTAATATGTGAAGGATTAAATAAATTTAGAAACAAATGTTGGTCTCACCTACTTGCAACATTCTGGAATCTAACAAAAATATTAAGGAAAAGGAATAATTCAATTCCTATTCTCAAACAAAACAACACTCGATTTACTACCAACTTGGAAAAATGCAGTATTTTGGCTCAAAAGTTTGCCGCTAATATTGAAACAAATAACCGAGTAAACGAAACAGTTCAAACATTAAGAGAGAGTACCTTTAATATTCCTGAAAGTGCCTTAATAACTAAAACTCAAATTCAAGAAGTAGTTAATAAATTGAAGAAGAAAAAGGCTCCTGGAGTCGACGGAATAGGAAATAGATGTCTTAAACATCTCCCAAAAAAATCTCTTAAATATTTATCGGTTATTTTTAACTCATGTTTAAAACAAGGCTACTTCCCACGCGATTTTAAAATAGCAACGATTATTCCAATACGAAAGCCAAACAAGCCTGCGGATGATCCGTTATCTTATCGCCCAATAAGTTTACTATCATCTATAGGTAAAATTTTTGAAAAAATTATAAATGATAAATTATTGTTATTTATTGAATCCAATGATATTTTTCCTCACCATCAATTTGGCTTTCGCAGGCAATATAATACTGTACAATCTTTGGTACGAATTAGGAATTTAGTACTCAAAAACTTTAATCTTCAAAAGTCAACCGGAATGGTACTACTTGACGTAAAATCAGCCTTTGATTCCGTATGGCATGACGGCCTTATTTATAAAATGATTGCATATAATGTTCCCACATTCCTAATAAAAATAATAAATAGCTTTTTGTCAATGCGATCATTTAATGTTTTTATAGGTTCTTCATGTTCCGAAAATTTTAATATACCTGCGGGTTGTCCACAGGGATCTTGTTTGTCACCTATCTTATATAACTTGTATACTTCAGATCTCCCGCATCTTGAAAATTGCACCATGTCAGTGTTTGCTGACGACACGGCAATACTGTGTTCAGATGAACTATCAGAAAATATTATTTTATTTTTGCAAAGAGATCTGGAAAAATTAAATAATTATTTTAATAAATGGAAAATAACGTTAAATGGCAATAAAACTCAAGCAATATATTTTACAAGAAAAATCATAGCTTGCTTCATCCCCCAACGCAACATTATTTTTTTAAATACAGAAGTACAATGGGAGCCAAAAGTAAAGTACCTAGGAGTAGTTCTTGACCCGAAACTTAAATTTAAGGAACATATACACTACATAATAAACAGGGTGAATATTTTCACCCGAATACTATATCCTTTTCTCAACAGAAACTCCGCCCTGAATATTGAAAATAAAAAACTTATTTTTAAGCTTATCTTCCAAGCCATAATATTTTATGCTGCGCCTATGTATGCAAATAGCGCCACTTGTCATATTAAAAAACTTCAAATTTCACAAAATAAATTGTTAAAACTTATATACAACCTTCCTTGGCACTACTCAACAGTGCGACTTCATGCAATTTCCGATACTGATCTAGTTACAGCAAGATTAAATAAACTCACTACAAATTTTTATGAAAGATGTTCAGGATCTGAAAACCCTTATATTAATGAGTTAGCATCAGCCTAAGTAGCCAGTAAGTAGTTATAGTTGTTTTTATTAAAATTTAGAAAATATTTAAATAGGTTTTTTAAATTTTTGCCTCCAATATAACTATAAAAATGTATATATAATTTTGTATATAACTATAAAGTTTTAAGAAGAAAAAGTACAAAACTTGAACTATTTGCATATAATTTTATGATGTAATTGTCAATTGTAAATATTATTTGAATAAATAAAAATGAATGAATGAATGAATGAATCATTTACTGCTTTATAAGAGCTCTCTTTTTGAAGCATCCGATTATGCGCTTTTTCTCTTAAGTCCTTCCAAAAACCTAAATTTTTTTTACTGGGTAATAAAATTGTAATGACTTCGCCTAATTCTTTAAATGAAAAGCTTTTTAAACTCATTATTTAGTAGCTCTCTTCTTTATAACTACTTTAACTACTTCTATAGCTACTTATTTTTCAGATTTATGTAGGAAAAAATAATGACTTACATTTAAGTGCGTTCATTTTGGGACACCCGTTGTAAAATTCATTGGTTCTTTCAGTAGAATTGAAAGTAGTATTTTAACTTTTTTCTGATTACTTAACACATTATTTTGTTAGCGAAGTATTTACTGGGAAATTTCACGGAAAATTGAATAACATGTTGTTATAAATTAACATAAAAAGTAATAAATTATATGGATTAACTTGCTTTTAAACCTAGCGTCGATAAAATCATATTCGTTACAGCAAGAATGTCCAAAAATGTATGTACATTTTACAATCAAAAAATCCAAACGAAAACTGTCGTACATTGTACGAAATGTTTGTAATTTTGCATCATGAAATTTATGCGTTTAATCTACGAAAGAACAAAATGCTTAAGTAAAATACAAAATAACTTTTTGCGTTTTACTTCATAGGTTGCCAAAGTAGGGTACCTTGGATTTTACAAAAATTAAAAACGAAATGCCAAGTTTTTCTCTTATAGTTTTGGAAATACCTTTGAAAAATTAAATTTGCTATTGTTGGCCTACTTTAGTCTGGTATTTTGCAAGTTTAAGACTCCAATTTATTACGATTTTTTAGAAAATAATTTTATGTGGATTGCCAGCAAATCAATAAATATTCTGCAGAAAGAATTATGAAAAAATTTCTTTGCAATTAAAAACTCATATTTTTTGAAGTATGTAATTCTGATTCCTTTTATTGGATGTGTTTAGCTAAAAAAGTATTTTTATAATTTTTTTTTTATAAAAAACAGTTTAAAAAATTGTAAACATTAAATAATTTTGGCCGTCCCTATATTAGAGATAAAAGATGTACTTGAATGTCTTACAAAAGTAACGACAACCATTTGATCGATCTTTGTAATATGAAGATAAGAGGTAACATCACATATTTTAAGCCGCAACCTACTTGATTCTAACCATTTCATTTATCTCATTCCAAATTTTTTTGGTTTGATGAGACAATAACAAACATTTTAATTTATTGATAAATTGTCATTTTCTTTCGAGTATTTTTGTATTGTTTTGTTTATTTAATACTAAAAAGGGAATCTAAAAAAATGCCTTTATATTTGTTTTGGATTAAAATGTTTAAATTTATTCATTCATGACACTTTAGAATACAAAATCAACAAAAACAAATGAACCACAAGCGAACAGACCAGAATATCTCCAAAATAAAAAAGCGAAATACAAACACTCTGAAATCTGTCATTGACAGGGAGAGACAATACATGTTAAATTCATTCACAAAACCCATATACACAGTTATACACATTTATACATACATACATACATACATATAAACAAAATAAAGCACTTTCATATTTGATGTGCTGAAAATGTCCTGTGCTGCTGTTGCCACTTGCTTTGTTAAGCATTTCATTTTAAACCCAGATAAATAACAAATACAAAGAAAAATTTCGGATTTTTTTTTTATTTTTTGGTACAAAATCTTGTAGTTTGTCCTCATTCTTTGACATTACTGGGACTTTTGTTTATTGCAGTTAATTTAAATACTAAGACATACAATATTTAAATTTATTTGTTGCTTTAGTAATTGGCTTTCGTTTTAGGCTTTTTATACCCTCAATCGCCACAAGTGTAGAAAATGGGTATATTAAGTGTGTCTTTTCGTGTGTACCTCCAATAAATATTAATCCTTGAGAAATCATAAGCGATATTTTTTGGGTACCTGAATAGTTTTAACTCGACTCAGCCATCCATATTCGGCTTAGTTTTCTGTTTATACCGTACACAGAAAAAAATTCTCCAACAATTAAAGCATTAATCAAAAACGAAATCCGTTTCAATTAAAAAATTTAATCAGTTTTAATCATATTAATTGATAATATTGATTTGTTTACTGTGCAAATTTAACTAATGTTTTAATAAATATTACAAACTTTTTTTTTGATATTTTTGTTATATAAATTTTACAACATGAAATTTTATTAAAATTTATTGATAATTTTTATTCTTGGCTAAGCTGGGGTTCGAACTCGGGTTGAATTTACATGTTTCAAGAGTCGCCACAATCTTTTATCAGAATTCTTTGACGTTCTTACCTCTGCACCGCTGCGGTGTTAACCAGTGGTACTGGTGGTTCGAAATTTGCTGTAATTATCAATTTATATTGTATTTCTTTATTTTTTTTAATTGAAATAATTGTTTAAACCGGCCACTTTAGTGAAAGGCGTTTGACTAAGTGCAATCTTTTCAATTAAAAGACTTTTGAGTTAATTATGAAAATTATTTTTATTTAAATTGAGAGTACAATTGTTTATGGGTAACGACATCGTTCAAATATGTATCTGCCGCAAAAACGATGACACAAGTAAATAATCGAGACCATGACTCAAGCGCATCGGCACATCGGCAGCAATACCAGAAATTAATCGTTCGATGCTGACCTGCAGTGATTGTTATTTACTTGTTCCCATAGACCTATTTGCCAAGCATTTGATCCATTGTATCCTCGTCGGATTTAAGTGCATTGGATAAAGCAAAAATATCGCATTATTCATCCTAGGAACGTATCTGCAGAGTAATACGTCGCCTTCATAAAAACCAAACAATGAACTGCGAACTGCATACGCAGGACTTTTCAGAAGCTCACGTGGAACAAATGTTTTATTTGAACGTACTGTTCCGACAAATGCAGTTTTCTGCCTCATCAATATACGCCCTACATCCAACGTGGAGAAAAAATTTTCAGCATAAATTGTTCGAACTGTATTCACATATCTTTCCACTAGTTGATACACAACATTCTGCTCTTGATTTACATCACGCTCTGGACCTTTTGAGGAAATAATGTGATTTGGAGTCGCACAGTCACCCTTCTTTTATTCTGTACTTGGATGGCTTAGACCTTTATTGTGTAAACCTTTATATAAGAAAACATGCTTGTCGACGAACAGCGAATCGTGCGGGATGTATGCTGTTACCCGATTGGCCTGCAGCATTTGCCAATCATCGACAAAAGCAGCAGTTTTTACTGTTGATTAATAGCTCCCGTCGCGTTTTTCCGTTTTCCTAGCGAATGAATTTTTCGAAGAGCAGAAATCGATTGTACGATAAAGTGGCTTTGTATATTGGAGCATGGGCTGGCCCCCACAATTCCGAAGCAGGATCATTATTTGATTTAGACAGCCCAGCATACAAAGCGGGAGCCAAAATATCGGGGGTTTCAACAAGAACTTTGTTTTTCAATTGTGGCAGCTCCAACAACATGATAGTTTTGACATAGAGTTTTTGGACTTATTCGTATTTGATGCATTGGCAGTTGCTTCAATGAATTCAATTTCGCTCGAAAATCGTATTAAAATAATCAACATCCACTATGAAAATGGTGGTTCTGTTAAAGATACATTATATACAGCCAATATCGAAACGATAAATTTTTTGCAAACCAAATTACCCGATCGAATAATTTCACGGACATCAACTGATAAGTAGCCAGCCAGATCGTGTGATTTTACAACACTCGATAATTTTTTGTGGGGCTATGCTTAGGACAGAGTCTATACGGAGCCAATCGAATCGATTGCAGTCTTAAAACTCAAAAGCTAAAATTGATTAAAAACTTTGATGAAAGAATCGACACCTGTCAGCGTGCTCGTGGTGGACATTTGCCGGATATAATTTTTTATTCATAAATGCCGAACTTTTCTCTTTGTAATAGAATAAAAATTGTAATCATCTTCATCTTAATTTTTTGTTTTAAAAAACAAAGTTCTTGTTAAAAAACCCGATGCATCGAACTTTTTTAAAATAAATTCTTTAGAAATGCGGTTTTTTGCTCGTATAAACTTTTAAAGGGAAGACATGAAGAAGTAAATCTTGTTTTGACATACAAACCGCTGTTATATGCATTCATTCAATTAAAAAAATGTAGCAAAAAAAAAAAGAATTCAACAAAACTCATTAACGATTTCTTCTAAGTCTGCATTTACATTATACGATTTTTGTGGTTGCGATCAGGGCTGCCAGAAATTTTCAGCAAAAAATCTTAATTTCACCAAAAAAAATCTTATTTTTGAAGAAAAAATCTTATTTTTGGAAAAAAGTAGTTTTTTATTATATATATAATAAAAACAATTCATATTTTATTTAATACATAAATTAAACAAAAAAAAAACATCACAAAAAATTTAATTTCTTATACTAAATTGTATTATTTAGTTTAAAAATTTTTAAATGGGAACCAAGAAGGTTTTTTTTAAATGTACCTAACCTTCGTCTAGACAAAACAAAAAATCTTGTTTTTGGGGAAAAAATCTTAAAATCTTTTTTCGGTTAAAAAATCTTAAAAATAAGGTAAAATCTTACTTCTGGCAGCGCTGGTTGCGATTCTTACCTTATAGGCGAGAGGGGAGAGAGGAATTAAAAGGGGTACACAAGCGAGTGTACTCCTCGATTCATTTCGTTCGCTCATTCGTTCTCTCATTTGACGAAAAATGTATTGAAGTTCGGTTGAACAGAAAAAGTTGTAATGATAAAAATCGAACAATGTAAATATCAGACCAACTTTAAAGAATAAACGACAATAATCGCAAAAACAAAAATCTTATAATGTAAATTGGGACTAATAATAGTACAAGGTCCGTCGGGACCTTTTAACTATTCCACTTACTAAACTTCATTAGCACACTTTTTTATTGGAATACATGCACGGTTTAGGTATTTAACCGATACAATATTTACGAGTTGCGAGAATTTGAAAATCAAAAATTTTCTTAGGGATATTCTCACAAATAGAAGAGTTAAAGGTATGGAAAGCTCAATGCCTGGTAGGCGGAGCTTATCACATCCAATACCCATACCGCCGAACACTAGCATCAGACACAATTGAGGTCTTTAATAAGTAAGAATAAGTATCAGAATCCCTATTTTTAAAATCCCGAATTTCAGAATTCTGATGCCCGTATTTATAAAAATTTTTTAAATTTGATAACGCTTTACAAAACAATTTTGTATGAAAATTTTCCTTTACAAACGTTTGTTAAATTTAATAATCGTTCATAAATATGGGGATTAATCTTTAAATCCCGAAATTTAAAGGGTATTTCAGTAAAAGTGCACTGTTTAAATTTAGGATATTTTTTTTGCACGGCAGGCAACTCTGAAATTTGGCAGCTGTCACATATGTTTATTCCGATTAATTTAATTTAAATATTTAAATTAAATTTAATTAAATTATTTTAATTTAATTTTAAAATGGATCGCTTTTCGAAAGAACAACGCATTATAATCCCAAATTTTGAAATCCTCAATTTTAAAGACCCGATATCAAATCCCGAATTAAGAAGCTGTAGTTAGCGCAGCCGCAAAATTCTTGTGACCGGTCGAAGTATGGCTATGCAGAGAAGCTTTAGTAAGCGAAGCTGGTATTTGAATTATCACAGAGGAGAAAATCCTTCCGCCTTGCAAGAGAAGATTTAGCAATTCGGGATTCTGAAATTCAAGATTTTGTAATTCGGGGCCTTAAGTTTCGGGCATGACAACAACCGCAATAAAATTGTAAGAATTATTAAAATAAAAATTTTAAAATTAAAACTGGGTGATCCTTAATTATTTGTTAGGTATTTTTTCACCATTTTTGGATAAAATTACCATTTTCATTTTGTAGGCCATCTTTCGTTTAACTTGAACGATTTTTCCTTTGTTCGAGTGTTCACACATTGCTTTAGGCGATTTTGCTTATAGCGTTTTCACACTTCCCACATTCCAACATTAATTTGCGAAGATGGTAAAATATTCCCATAAGAAATACATTGAGCGAAAAATCAACATCTTCACAGGATGTTCCTTTTTCATTGTATTTCTTTTTACATCTTCCGATTATTTTACTGTCATCACTAGAAAAGTGACAGTAAGTTCTATTATTATTATTGTGGAATCACAGACAAAATGGCATTTACTTTGAAAGCAGCGTTACCATTTGTCAAATTATTCCTTTTTTGCAAGTCTTCTTTTGGTAAATTTTTTATGTTCTTACACAAAATGAATTCCAAATACATTTTGGTATTTAAGAAAAAATTTAGTTTTTTTTAACAAATAGAATGTGAGAATTGTTTCTTTTTCATAAAATTTTTTTATTTATGTTAAACATTTTTTCGAATTTGCTTAATTAATTTAAATTTAACTAATAGAAGCATAGTCGAAGAAATGATTAATAAAATTAAGCTTATTTTTCAGAAATTGTGACATTTTTGATTGATAGTATTTGTTGCATGTGTAAATGCATCTTTCACATTTTTAACACCTTCCATGCGTTCCTCCAAAACGTATGCAAGTGTACAAAGGTTATTAGGGGTATTCTGCAGGACAACATTTATCACAACTCTCCTAAAAAAAGCCCCTTTCTGAAAATAAAAGTACGCCTTAAATAAAACTAAAATTTAGTATATTAAAACTTAAATTACTACTACCAATTTTTCAATGATCGCCCATATAAATTCCACTTTTGAAAAACACTTCAATATGCATAAAACCATAACGAATTACGATAATGTAGTAAAGCTTAGACCAATTAATCTTTTTAATTCTTTTTGTAGGACAGCGAAGATTCGGCGCAGCCCATCTTGCATTCTTTTTTGGTACACTTAAGACCTTTATGTCCTCTATCATTTTCTTTAATTTGTATTTAGTGTCTGCGATGGCTTCAATTCATTCAAGTATTTTAGTATGTCACTACACAAGAGATTATATGAATGGTTCAAGAACAAGAAGAACTAGATGTTATTGACATTTTTCTTGTTGTTTCTTAGTTCTTGTGTTGTGAACTACAATAAAACAAATTTTAATTTAGGGAGCCTTAAATTTATGTATTAAGTTGTTGTTTTTAAATTTATATAGAGGGACAAATTTTAAAGCAGTATTTTGTATTTTTTGGAGGATCTTCAAGCGAAATATTTAACAGTGGGGCTGAATAAAAATTTTATTTAAAAATGTATCTTTAACTATCCTCCTTCCTATAATCTATTTTCCTAGTTCCAACACAACACAATTCAATGCATTAGTAGGGTCTCCCAATAAGTGCTGTTCCTAACAGAAAAAAAACTTAAAGTCCACTGTGAAAAAGTTGATAAAATTGGGGGATTCATAAGGTGTGCTATCATATGTTGTGATGTCATATTATCTTAATATCCTTAAATAAACGTAGATAATAATAACAAAGTTTTTTTTCTTTATATACAATTTGGTTAAATGATAAACAAGAACAATTTTTTTTTAATATTAAATAAATAAATTGGAAATAGTATAATCAGTACCCATGTTCTGTAACTTTAGTGAGAACTTCTCGCATCGAAAAGATGTGAAACAAAATATTCCATCGTTTCTCGAAAAGTGAGAAAAAACTGTGTCATGTCGAAAACTATCAAAAGAGATTACGTCGTAACGTTATAACTGCCATAACATTGCACCCGAAGCCTCTGTGACATTGCAGAGGTGAAAACGTCAGTAACACATATCGTTGACGGCCACAAAAATTTATTAAAATTGAAAATTTTTCAACGACGGCGGCGAAATTACAACCGTCGGCTATACCAAATAATGTAAAGTGTGACTTTAATGTTTGTTGTTTGCAAACGAGCTTTGAAAAAATTCGTTTATTTTGTAAAAATGTTAAAAGCAAAATAATTAAACAATGGATAAATGTACCAAGAACAAAATGTTATTATTATTATTCTTTGCATTTTAATTTTTAATTGTTTTTTGGTGTTAAAATTTTTGCTCGCCCCATTTTTATTCGTGAGTCTTTTGACAGTTCAAAGAGGGAACTTTTCTCACAAAAATGTTGCAGACACACTTTTCCTGTAAATTGGCGAGTAATTTCCTTACGTGACAGCTGGAATTTGCCAATTAAATTACAGACACAGTTTAGTGACAGCTGTTTGTTTCAAAATATGCCATTTTTGTTTCATTTCACACATTTCAATGGAAAAGTTTCTCGACGCGAGAGTTACAGAACATGGGCACAGTCGTACAGTATACATACTAATAGAAATCATCATCCTATTTCTTGTTTTTGAAAATAAATAAATAGTATGATTCCTCTTGATGGCGATGGTGTAGTGTGTTCATAATGTAGGCATTCATACGGTGCAAGAATTCTGAGCAGAGTGTTTTACTAAGGTAATTAGAAACCTCACATGGTAACATTTGGTATACATGTGTTGTATTGGTACACCAAAATAAACAAACCAAAACCAAAAACTATGTGTGTGGCAAAACAATTGAAACAATATTCTGACGAAAGGGTTCTGTTTCAATTGTTCCGCATAGTAAATAAAATTGGTTACGGTGCAAGGTCGGCATGTGAGAATAAAGAAAATATGTTTGTGTACTTGACACACTGACATAGCAGAATGCACTCGTCACCAATTAGTAAGATTGGGTCACACTCTATCGCTGCGACAGCACTGAGTAATTTTAAGAATGATTTTTAGAAATATAAACAGTTGTAAATATTGTTAGGAGTTGAGGTTTAAGTTGATACATAATAAAAGAATGTCTTGGCGATGAACCAAGGACGGATAAAAACAAATAAATTTAGAAGTTTTTAATAGACTTATCTCACTATAATAGTTTAAAATTGTATCGTTGTGTTTCAAACAAAAAAGTCTTGAAATAATAAGACTTATGTCATAACTGCACAGTAATTAATTTAAATTATCGGGTGGGGGGTTGCTGCCAGTACAAATTTTTTCATGTTATTATTTGAAGACATATGACTTTATGACTACCTTGTAAAACCCTCAAATTTATTTATTGCACATGAGAAAAATAAAAACATTTCTTGTTAGGAAAGCTCAGCTTTAGGGTTTTAGAACGAAAAGGCGATATTAGAAATCCTGTTATAAAATGTTTCGAATTTAAAAGGATGTTGGTCAGATCCACAAGGCACAGAAAATTCATGAGGCTTTTTTAAGTTAAATTATTGTATAAAACGATTACTTTTTGCATTGTTACTTTTTGTTAGAGGAGTAACTAAACCATAACATGATTGCCAGTGACAGCAATTTGGTTAAGTTAACCATAATATGTTCAAACAATTTTCGTTAAAAATTGTTTTGTTAAAGGTGACCAAATCGAAAAATAGTTTTTTTTTACATGTATCTAATGCGTTCTTAGAACCTTAGAATCGGTGTTAAACGATACAAATAAATACAATGCAACTTATTGTGATTCTAAATCGTGCTGAAAATGATTATTTATGGGAAATGCTTTTAAATATTACGAACTTTTGTCGTTTTCGTTAGAAATAAATTCATTAAGTTACTATTTTTTTTGTTTTCTATTTTATTTAATTTAACCTGTGTTATTGTTTTACTTATTTATAAAAAATGTAGCAAAAATAACATATTGTTTACCACGAGCCAGCAGCCAGTTGAGAATTTATGTAAATAATCTAAAACAAAAAAATAAAAATAAAAATGTACCATGTTGGTTTTCAATTCAAATTTTTTCAAGTTTTTTGTTTTAATTTTATTGATTTTCCTCTTGCCGCATGGTATGTAATTTAGAAGTTATTGTATAAATTGAATATAAACATACAAACAATAGAAAAAAATTCTATTATCGTTTGGGAAAATATTTTTTTAAGCCCTCAACAACTAGTATTTTTTATAAAATATATTATTTTTTTTTTTAGAAATACACGTATGGGAAAAAATAAAGTAAATAAAATAAAAAATTAAAGGAAAAAAATGCAGTATTTTATAAACTGATCCAATTTTATAAGAATAGATTTTTGGCAAAAAAAAAAAAATAAAAAAAATTGTTAAATAAAATATTTGTGGTTAAAAATTTAAAAAATGGTTCGTGAAATGAACAACATAAAAATAAATTAGCACCTATTTTTTTTAAAGTTTTGATAAGAGTAAACTTTGTATGTCCACTACACTAAGAAAAATTAGAAAAAACATAATTTTAACGTTCAATTGTATGCAACCAACGGTAGTTGGTTAAACCAGTGTACCCACCCTTGAATTAAGAAGTAACACGGCTGTTCAGTTTAAATCGTTCAAAAACACACAAATTAAATAAAATAAGTTTTTCGAAAAATTCAATGTATCATTTCACAAATTTTCCCTTAAATATAAGTTTAAATAGTTAAACAATTCAATGCACAGTAGTTAATTTGACCTAAAATCATGGTCAAAATATTTTTTTGCACTAACAATAACAATGTTCTTGTTAATGACGTTCGATTAAGAATATATCAAAGCAAATTACTGCATATTAGTTTTTGATAACGTTGGCCGTGTACTGTTGTGTTTTTCATTGATGAAAAAAAAGTATTAATAAAAGAATTCTGATTTTTTTTTGTTATTTTACGTTTCGGTTTTTGATTAAAATCATTTTCTTCAGACAAAACTTTTAGCAAACTTTTTAGTGTTTGGAAAAAAAAATAGAACAAAACTGATGCTGTTTACAATTTTATTATCACTAAAATTGATTTAAAAAATGTTTCAAAACAGGATTTGGCTTCATTTAAGCAAAAGGTACACACTTTTTGTAAAAATTTATTGTTAAGATGGCACAATGCTCACGGAAATACTAACCACTTTTTTTAGAAAAACCAAAACTAATTTTATCTGCATGGCTTATACGCCATTTTGTTGGCCTCCTTGCGTATTTTCATCGTGTCGAATTTCAATGTATCTGTTTGTTTTCGAGATATACAGATTTTTTACATTTTTTCATATGATGGGAACTCTAAAAAATGTCTACTATGACAAATATCAAAAAGCCCAGCGTGCCTGCCCATGAACTGCTACTATGGTCCAGATATATAGAAATCTATTTTTTAATTGTATGGGAGGTGTTACTCCCACTTCTCTAATACCACCCACATTTGGTCGGATGATGTGTTTTGAAACCCAAGATGCTTTTTCCTTATTTGGAAGCATTTGCACTTGATATTCTCCAGAGAAACAGAAAAAAAATAAACAAGTAAGAGTGCTATATTCGGCTATGCCGAATCTTATATACCCTTCACCACGGTGCAATAAGAACAAAACGTTATGTAAACACCATTAAAATATAGATAATTATATTTTGTGCCACGCTCACTTATCCAAATCGTCCACATTATGTCGGATGTTGTGTTTTAATAACCAAGATGCTTGTAACAAATTTGAAAACTTTTTCTCTTTCCATACATACAGGAAAATAGATGGACATCGTTAAATAAACTTCGCTGTATATGTACTATGTATTTGTTATGTGTAACAAAACGCAAAAATCGTTACTTTTTGTGATAGGTATTAAAAACAACAGCAACATGGAGTTTTATGAAAAAAATTAAAGGCAGTCGATCTTATCTAACAACCAAAACCCTGTCTTCGAAAACGCCATTTCCACAGACGGACATGATCAACTTATTTGTATATAACCTTCGGTGAAGGGTATAAAATAAACATGATTTGATTTAACATTTTAAAGTACTTTTCTAACAAAATAAAAAAATTTAAACTTAATTATAAATACATATATATAATTATAAATATATATATATACCGATATGGTTCCCGAAAGAGGGTATTTAAAATAACTTTTTTGTATCTGAACCAATTTTCCCGAGTTTTTTATAAAATATGTTCTACTTAAAATTTCCGATATTTTGATATATAAGTCACATCCATAGGACATATGGCAGCCCTAAAATTTAGGTTTTTATACAATTTTTAATTTTTTTTGTACGGGAGGTACCAATCCCACTTCTCCAATCCCGCCCACATTTTGTAGGATGGTGTGTATTGGCAACCTAAATGTGTGTACCTAATTTGGAAACTTTGGCTCTTGCCGTTCTCAAGATATACAGAAATAAAAAAAATACAACAACATCAAGGGATTTTTGGAAAAATTTAGAGGTAGTCGTGGTTTTTTGCTCATATCTCCGTCATTTTTAGACCGATCTGGCTGAATTTCAATAGCAAACTTAAACGGAGTATATGTGACATAAATATACATCAACCTAGTCCACATAATTTCTGGGGTTTTCGGAAAATCCATTTCAACATACACACGGACAGACGGACAACCGGATTTGAACTTCGCTTTTCATAAGGACCCATAATATATATACTTTATAGGGTGTAGGATCAATATTGTGGAACATACAAACGGAATGACAAACTTATATATACCCTCTTACCTTCGGTGAAGGGTATAAAAACAAACATAAGGGATTTATGGCTGCTTGTAGACCAGTCTGGTTAAATTTAATTACTAAACAATGCCGGAGTATATGTGACATAAATATAAAACAACCAAGTTCGCATAATTTCTGAAGTCTGCGGAAACCCCATTTCAACATACATACTGGCAAACACCTAGGTGAACATTGTTTAGTCGACTTCGCTATTCATTAGGATCTAGAATATATATAATTTACAGGCATACATTAAAGAAACAAGATTGCGCATTGCGCAGGTCCGTTTTTTTGTGTGTGACGAAGAAATAGACTTTGTGTATGTGCATTTGTGTGTGGCTTAAAATTTTTACAACAAACACTTATATCTAGTATATGATGACGTAGATGCGCAGTAGAAAATTTTTTTTGTACGGCTGAGTGCACAATCTTGTCTCAGTCGAGATTTGAAGTTCGGTCTTTCCGGTTTTTGTTTTAATGTTTTTTAAGTTTTACTTTCTAGTCAACTGAGCTACGTAGATAAGCAAATTGCTGTGGTAACTACGTGGTAGTTGCTGACTATTATAAGTGAAGTTTTTGCTGGGATTTATAATATGAAACTGGCATTTCTTTATTTCAGTATTCAAAAATAAACACTATCGCTTCTTAGTGATCGGTTCGATAGATTTGTGGAAAACACAAACGCTAATAGAAGAACAGAACACTATATAATGTTCGGCTCTTTCTTGAAAAGAGTAACGAACGGTGTTAATGGTTGTGTTCGTCTGCACACACACAATTAAAAAAAAGAATCCTTCCTGCATGTGTGAGCCGAACGCAAATAATGTTCTGTTTATTTTCGAACACTGCTTTATTTCCTGTTTCGTTAGCTTCTGAAGTTCACTCCCACATCAACTTAAAGTTTTTAACTCGATTTTTCTTTTCTATCTTTCCAACGCGAAGAAGTAAAGAAACTCCAACATGTTCGTAGTCTTTAAGCAATTAAAAAAATTTAATATTTAAAATATTTTGCAGATAAATTCTTAAAGAAACTGCAAGTTTGGTCAAGATAAATAACGGGTGGCCCAAAAGTCAATTATTTTTTTTTTGTTTGATACACTTCATTAGTAACCTTAACTGAACTTAATTAAGATACGAATAACAACTTCGTGAAAGTGGCGTTTATTATAGCTTCGTAAATACATGCTTTTTTTATCGCTTTCTATAATTATTCTGAATATTAACTTTAAAAAAGATAGACTATGTTCTACAGCCCTTTCACGTTGAAAAGTTCTTAAAAATATTCCAAAGAAAAAACTCGGGAATTTAAAGAATCCAACGAACGAGACAGTCAATTAAATACACTGCCTTTATAAGTAACGGCCCCAAAGTTTGCTTTCAATTCTAGCTTCGTGAGGTTCTTAAAAATACCGCAAAGAAAAAACTCGAAAGCATTAAAAACCAACGAACAGGACAGTCAATTAAAGACGATGCTTCTTCAAATAATGCGTTCAACGAAAATGTATCGCAAGGCCTCTGTTTGCCTCTTTCTTATCGTTCTGACTCCATCTTGTTAATATCACAACTTGCTGCGACAATAAGGGCGTACTTGCCGCTGATGAATTACTCTAGAATTTCCCGGTAAGCACATTACGCGATTTCGTTAGTCTTTGTCTTTGCAAAACTAAAAAACAACTGATCACCGGTTTTAGTTCATTGCTTACTAGTCTTTTTAAGAACAATTAAAAAAAGCAATTTTTAAGATAATAAAGTTAAGACCTTTTTAACCCCTTCGTTTTTTTTTAAACACCCTGTGTGTGTGTTATATCGCAAAATAAATTTAAGCCAGAAAATAAAACTTAAACTAACAAAAATTTTATTTAAGTTAAAAGTAAAAGAAAAAACTGTGTGCAGACAACTAAATCAAAATTCAAACAAGTTGGTCAAAAAAGCAAAAAAATGGAAAAGATAAAGAGAAAACGAGGGGGAAGTTTTAAATATTGCTTAAACAAAAATATTGTGTACATGAAGTTGATGAATTTAACCTTAAATTATGTGGGTTTCTTTTTTTTATTTTATTCCTCTATTTGTTAACGTCTTACACTTCCGTTTCCTATTTCTGCCACTGCAGTGGTTTTGTTTGTATGTGCGTATTAGAGTTTGTTTCTTTTTTTTTTTTGGTAAATTTTGTTAAGAACTAAATCTTAGAGTACGTGTGGTTGAAAAGTATACTTAGGATAAAGTGGCTTAATAAAAAACATTTTGTTAAACTCTCTCCAATAAAAAAAAGGAAACTATAATAACATGTATTAAGATTAAAAAAAAAAAATAGAAACAAACAAATAAAAGAGAGAAAAAGCGAGAAGTTAAATTTATGTGTATTTGCTTGAATTACCAACACTAACTTTAGAGTTTGTTGGGAAACACAACGATAGAAAGAGACACTGAACAAAATCTTGCATATTTAAATTATCTTAATAAATTTAAACAGCAAACCATATTTTTTAATCAAATCTAAATCAATTTTATAAATAAACACAAATTTTATTTAAAATTAAAATATACCATTGTAATTTATCGCCTGAGGTTGTTGAAAAATTTAGTACTTTATTACTTTTTTCAGTACTTTTTCTTATTAAAAATACCGCAGTACCCTGCGTTGTTTATAGTACTTTTTTATCCTTGGCGCTTCTTAACTTTTAACTGTGATGTGATCATTTCGATAGCAGACTTTGGTAATCATGTGTTTGGTCCAAAATTCATGTTGTTGTGTATAAAAAATAATTTACGACGTTAATATGGAAATTTTATTTAAAAATTTTTAGTTCAGATTTACTGCCTGTTTTTAGAAAACGTAAACAAGTGAGTGAGTGAGAAATTATATCGAAAACAAAAACAAATTTTCGTTTTTATTGTTGTTTTTAATATAATTTCTCACTCACTCACTTGTTTACTTTACAAAAATGTAAATGTTTGCTGTGTGTTTGCCTAGGTAAATTGTTATTTACCAACTTTGATGGAGGGAATATAAATTTCGCAATAAAATATTATTTGATCCTTTTATTTTCATAAATGGTGGATTTTTTTTTTTAACAAAAAGTACCATTTGGTGGGAGAAGTACTCTTTAGGTTGAAGTTCAGTACTATTTAAAAATTGAAGTTTTGCAACACTGTTGTACATTATACATTTATTGCTTATGGGAAACAGGCAAGACTTTTTACAGCAGTGTTGTCAGTGAAATTTCGAGAAGGATACATTTTAGTTTCCAAAAAGATACATTTTTTTCCAACAAAGATTCATTTTGAAAAAAAAAACGTTTAACAAAGCATATTAATTTCATATTTAATAAATATTGTAAAGAAAATATCAGGTATATTCTAGGTTTCGACTCGAATTGCAAACGAAAAAATTTCTTGAATCCGCATAATTCATAAATTGGTGTTAAGTTTAGTAAGCAAAGTGTAATATTTATTAAAAATCGTGAAAGCTGTAAAGAATAAAAGAAAAAATCGCTTCTTTCGCGAACATGGCTAAAATTTGCGAAAAATTGCAAACTTTTAAACCAACAGTAAAATTTATTTGAAATCGCTAAATGGGTTAAAAAAAATTCAAAAAAATAGCGAAATTTCGTGAAAAATTTTTAATATTTCAAACAGGCCATACAATTTATTAAAACTCCCTAAAACAATAAGGAATGGCAAAAATTCGGTAAAAATTGCTAAACTAGCGGAAATTCGCAAAAATTTGCTAACAGCTTCATGATAACAAAGTCTACTTTTTATTATAAATTCTTTAAAGCTGTAAAGAATCAGAAAACTTACAGGAACAAATCTCTTTAATCGCGAACATGGCTAAAATTCGCGAAAAATTGCAAAATTTGAAACAAACTCTAAAACTTATTTTGAGATCGCTAAATCGATTAAAAAAAATAAATTGTCGGAAAATACAATAAAAAGCATTAAAAATCAATATAAAAAAGTCGATTTAAAATTTTTGGTTAGTTTGGGCCTTTTGCGTTTTATATTAAAGCTGCTATTGTATGAGTATTGAGTCGGCAGCGATGATCAGACTTAATAAGTTTAAGTAGGCTAAAAATTTTCTAATATATTATTTCTGTACATTTTGCGTACAGATTCAAAAGATACGTGACATGTCAGGATTATACATGGCACCTGAAGTCATCAAAATATACAAAAATGTATCTTTCGTATCCTAATGGCAACACTGATTTACAGCTATCGCCTAAAAATAAGTCAAGACATGCCTGATTCCCCAAGCCAAGGCGAATTCCTAAATTTCACCGAAGCGAGAGCTATTCAGAGAGAGTTATGCTGGCTGTCAATTTTCTTGCATGGAGTTTGATAATTGGAATGCATACATATACTTTAATAAGAAATGGAAAACCTAGAATAATTCTTTCTCTGATGCGGTCACCTGTGTGAATTCGCCTTATCTCAAGCAAAAAAGTTGTAATGATTATTTAGTCTATAACTTCATTATTAATTAATTGTTTTTTTGTAATTTTTAACTAAAATGTTAAATACTGAAATGAAAAGTTTCGCATGTTCACCCAAGAAGAAAGTCTAACAGCTTTTTGTGAGACCAACAATTTTGTGGCAAAATCAAATATTTTCAAAATACCGGAAATAAATTAACACGTAATTAAATCGTAGATACTCGAGCATTATAGCAGACTTAATATTTTAAGAAGTCTGGACCAATGATTCCAACAAGTGAGAAAAATTAGCAAACTTTTCTTTTGTCTAGGTACATTTAAAGAAAGCTCAACCTCAACCTCAACTCTCCTTGAATTGCTATTTGTGAATTGCATATGGTTGTTAAGAACGAAAAAGCAACTTTTGTTTAAAAATTTATGTGGTGGAGTAAGTATTTGTTTTTATTATTTGTTCAACTTTTTTTAAAAAAAAATTTGGAGGACATTTTGGAATTAAGAACAATTAAGTTTTCTGGGTAATCCAGGGTAAATTTTTTTTATATCTCCCAACCAAAAGGATTTTGTTTTAAAACAAAATAGGGTTCCCTCTATCAGTACGAGCGTTGCGGGTTCGATTGCTGACAAAGACTCTGGCCTGTTTTACTACAGCGAGCTGAAGGTCTTAGTTATTGTTAGGTTTAGTTAAGTTTAGTTAGAATATAATTTTTTTTGTGGATTTTTAACTTTGAAAAAAGAAATTAATAAAATAAAACCAGACTTTGTTGCATTTCGTTCAACGTCCATTAAAAAAAACCAACCAAAAAAATTCAAGGGACTTCTTTAAATTTAAAACTTATTTTATAGTAAAAGAACTCCTAGAGCAAAACAATACAATAAATTTGATTTGATGAGATGTAATTTTTTACTGAAACAAGTCCTTTTTTTGTAAAAACTATTTGCAACTTCCATTCGGGAGTTATTCCAAATAATCTGCAGCTTAATTTCATAATACCCACGCCACAGTAGTAGAGAGGGTATTATGCGTTTGTGGTGATGCTTGTATCAACTAAAAATATTGGTTCTACATTCACATTATAGTATACCGATCAAGTCAAAGTCACGTTTTGAATCGATCTAACGATGCCCGTCCGCTCTTTCTCGCAAATTTCGATTTTAAATGAGTATACACCATATAGAAGAACGCACATAGCTCGATAAAGTATTAGTTGATTTTTTTCGTTGTGTTACAAACGAAAAATCGTGCGCGTTAGTGGTTTTTGACTTACGAATATGCTCGCTCACATGTAATCACGCAAGCTCGCGAACAAAGCATTTTGCGTTTACGCACGCTTACTAAAAAAAAATTGTTGCTATCAAGAACGCTCGTTCGGAAATAATTAGTAAATTCTTACAAAACCGCACATTCACGAAATATTTTATTTACGAAAGTTCGATATTTAATGAAACAATTAAATTATTTTACATGAATTTCTTAAAATTTAGATAATTACATACATATACATATGTATATATGAAGGAAAGTCGTCGTTTGTGTGTGAGAAATCCTGCTTGATATATTCTTTTTCACGCACGATCACGCAAGAAACTTTTTTATTATAAACAATTAAATACACTTCTTCTTAAAAAACCGGATCCATTGCTTGTCGCCAGTTCTAGCTTAGCATAGTCGTGCTTTTTCTAAGCCGTTTTGCATGAATTTTTTTAAATTTTAATTTATGGTATTAACGCACGCATTTTTTTTTAAATATGTACCTTAAAGAAAAAACCCAGAGCATTGAACTCCAACGAACACGAAAGCCCATTATTCTCTTGATTTAAGCATTAAATACACTTGCCACGAAAAGTATACGGCACGCTCACACCGTTATTTTAAGATTACAGAAATCAACATTTCTTCAATTTTATCACTATTAATTTTTGGCTCAGTGTAACCAGTGTTGCCAATGTGAAATATATTATGTAAGATTTTAGCGGTTTGTTGATTTTTTGGGCATTAATAAAATACATATGTTGAATTTTATGTCAAGTGACCTAATTTTGAAATCGATATCTTCTGATTTGGATGAAATTTTTACCAAGGTTAGTCCTATTGCATAGTAGTTTAGACACTATTTTCTGAGTTAGAGGGGGCCAAAGTTAGACATTTTGGCCATACTGGTGTTATTTCTCATCCATGTTACTTATTACCTATTGGTGTTAGAAAAATTTGTCCCAAGTAGCTTATATAGCTATTTGATCAATCTTTAAAAAAAAAATTTTTTAATTTAAAACGCCGGGCAGTCATACAGTATATGCTTCGTCGACTCGTCTCCGTCTAGACACAGTCTGCATTCCAGATCCTCTGCCAGGAAACTTCATCCATAAAGATTTTAGAAAAACTAAAGATATTTAACCAAATAAAACTTTTCAGCGTATAAGAATTACAGAAACAGTTCTATTTGTAACAATATTTAAGTTTAAACAAAATCATCAACAATAAACAGTGAGTTTATCTATCCTTACATCTGGCCGAAGCAACCAGTGAAATGCGCATAGGAATAGCTTATCCCATCAACAATAAATTTCAGTGTTTTTATCAAATACTAAAAATTGGGAATTAAGCACGAATAACAAAATCATTTAAATTAAATTTTGTATTTCCACGAAAATTATTTTGATAATTATTACAAATAAATAAAAAGAATTTAATTTGTCAACATTTTTGTAGAAAAAGTGATTTTATTCCTGGGATTAACATATTGTGGGTATTACATACCGTCGTAAAGGTTAATTTGTCTAGTTTCTCAGCATAAATTTATTTTTAAGGTTTTGGAAACACTTAAACAAAAAAGTACACATGCTAAAAATTTAAAAACCCTCGTCTAGAGTTAGAAACTATATTTTCTTATACATAAGCCCCTCGCGGCCCAAAAAGAAAAACTACCTTAAAGGAAAAGACATAAGCTTTCTTTTAAGCAAAAAATATTCTCGCTTAAAAAAAAATAAAAAAAAAGTTTTAAATTTAAAATATGTACGCACATAATTTTAGATGACAGTTTTTGAAAAACTGTGCTGCTGATAAGCACCTTTCTGAAGGAACCAAGGTAGACTATAAGATATTTCATTGCAACTTTAGATAATGTTCTAAATTGGTTTCGTTTCTCAACCCTAAATGTCATATGCTCGCAATTGCAATTACATTTGCATTTTTTTAACATTACAAAAAAAAATTGACATTTCAATCCCTGTGTAAACATATACATATAAATTTCAAGATTAATGCCTTAAATAAGCAGTGGAAAAGAACACCTAAGCAGGCTTGCCAGAAAAATTCAAATTAAAAGTGCTAAATCGACAAAATAAAAGTGCTAAATTGTTCTACAATGAGTATAGCTATGACTATAATAAAAAATTTACACAACTTTAGATAGCAGCAGAATGCCAACAGAAGTATACAAACGAAAAAAATTACATTTGCATTTTTTTTACATATTCATTTTGTTGAATACAAACGCTTGTTCTACATTTTTGTGTTCGTTTGTATAAAATATACAACTGTGGGATAAATTTTCAAGTTCTCTTGTGAATAAGTTGATAAAAAAAAATGCAAAACATGTAGCATATTTTACCCTTACCTTTATTTAAGGTGGTCATACTGCCCTGTTATACAACTTTGGTACATACTTTGTTTGTAGAACTAATTATTTATTTTTTTTTGTCATAATGAATACCGCTCATAATTTTGTAAAAATATTAAGGGTCCTCATGATATCGTTTATAAGTCTCGTAATCTGTGCAAACTGTGCATTTTTACGCCCTAAATGAACTGTCAAAAATTGTATGAGAATTCATTTACACAAACTTGGTAAATTTGCCCAACAATTTTGTCTCGTAAACTTGCGCTGTTCAATTGTGCATTTATACAAACAGATCTTTTAATGATTTTAACATCGTTTTCAATGAAAAATCCAAGTGTCTATAAATCACAAACAATAAATTCTACCAATAATTTCAGTAAATTGGTCTTTTGGCTTTCTTTGAGAATTTTAAAAAGCAAATTTCTCATACATATTAATCACAAATTTAAACACAAATTTTTATATTTTTGAATTTTAATTTTTAATTTATTTTTGTATTGACGTTTCCTACAAACTGACATTAATTGTTTAAAATTACACAAAAGTAAAAAAAGGGGCTTCATGAAACAAGACTCGTAAGTTTGCGCATTTGCACAAATGGCAATTTTAAGCGACATCATGAGGACCCTTATTGTTTTAAAAAAATTTATAAAAATATTTTTATAATTAAATGAAAATAGTCTATATAATATACATACTCGTTTTAAATCGCTTGTGAAGTGCTTTAATGATAAAAGTGTAATATTTGTAAACAAAATTATCTAATTTTGTTACGTTAAAGTTGCACAACATTTAACACTTCGAGTGATTATAGGAAACATTAGAAAGTGTTACATACTGTAACACATTTTTCTCAGAAAATAAATCGCCATTAAATAAAGTTGTTACAACTGATAAAAATTTCAATTATCTAATTTTCATATTCCTCATATACCAACTCATTTTTGTACTTTTCAGATGTACTGATTTTTTTACTGGCGTCCGATATGTTTAAAGTGTGACAGCTACGTTGTCTAATTTTGCACCTTCTCTTATGCGTATAACTGAACATAACAGTTCTGTTTTCATTCTAGATTTTAGCAAGGTTTATCCAATAGGTCTTTGGTCCAATAGGATGTTGCTTCGCTGAACTTTCTGAATAGCTGATGGTTTTTTGTTTCAATGTCTGAGAAAACATTAATTTGCTTCTCTAAATCCCGACAATGATTTTTGTAGTGGGGCGAAATTATTTTTGTTGGTAGTATGATCAGAAAACTGATGCGCTCTAAGCATCACATACAAATTAACAAATAAAAAATAATTCCAATTGTTATTTCGTAACAAGTATAAAATACAAAAGTGCCAGAATTTCAACTCGCATTACTGAGTGCTGGCATTGCTAATTGGTCATTTCGTTTGATGCGAAACTTTTATGTGATTAAAAAAAAATATATGCTCTATGCTGTGCCATTTTTCCTATTTGCAAAAACTGTCAAAAGTTAATGCCTTATATGTATGTATTTTTCTTGATACACTTAAAGAATTGATATTTTGCTTGAATTGGTTATGTGAGTATGTAAAGCTGCTGTTATATACATATTATATATGTTTATGAGACCTTCTCCGAGCAAAGGGACCTAGTCTTTTTGACATTTTTTATAAATATTTTTAATTTGTCATATTTTGCTGTAACAAAACACACTTCTGGCAACTTTGATTTCAAGCAAATAACTGCACATTCGCTTTCATGTAATATTTACTTTTTAAAGTTATATTCTTTAAATAAAAGTTTGTTTTCGCTCCGTATTTTAGTTGCTGTTAAGTATTGTTTTTTGAACGAAACTTAAAACTCCATTTAAAACGTCAGTTACATTTTATTTGACGTTAATTTCAAACAGGTTGATGTGCGAGTATTGAAATAAATTTAATAAAATAATGAAAATAAAGAATCAGTTATAACTACAGGGGTTTTAAAAAGAATAAAAGGGAATCTGGGAATTTATTTCTCATGGTGAGAAATTTGACTTAGGATACACATTCGAATAATATGAAAATTTATATAAAAAAAGGGAATTAAAATAAAAAATTATTTAAAATTTTGTATTATTGGAGAGAGTAAAGCATAGAGAACGACTAGAACAGAAAAAGCGAGGAAAAACTCAATTCAGCTGTTAAAATAAAAACCTTACACAAGGTAGAACTTGTTACAGGTACGGATTTTTGAGAGAGACTCTTTTATTATGTTTTAAGATGGTTTATAACCTTCGGCTTACCTCAGATGACCAACTTAGTTTGATTTCTTTAATTAAATTCTTAAATTTTATTAAAATTTTAATTTTTGCTAAGCAAACATAATCTTCTTAAGTTCTTTAAAAAGAACAAACAACAATTTTTTTATCATAAATATTGGTAAATGATGTAACATAAAAGTCTTTGGTAAGGCGAAGGTTAATCTAGTCGCTTTCGCCTTAAGTTTTAACATATAAAAATGAAAGAGAAGATATCGGAGAGATGTCCATCACGGCAGATATCGATGGTTTTATCAAGATTTAAAATCATATTTGGGAAAATGGGCGGTCTATTTTCATAATTACGGTTTAATTGACTGATGGATTGATTTTTCGTTTAAGTGTATTCATAATTGAAAAGTAATTGTAGCAAGTAGAGTATCCAATTATTTTACTTTGGTTTTGTTCGAGTAAGGAATTAATCGATTTTTGAATTTTAAAATTGTTCGAGTAATCGAGTAAGAGTTTTAAATTGTTCGAATTACTCGAATAATTCAAATAATATTATCCAATGGGGAACAACATAAATCTCTACACGAATTGATATTTTATAATATTAATAAACACAAAAAAAAAACAAGAAAATAAACGTGTTGTTTAACAATAAACAATACAATAACAATTCATATGTGCTATGTAGATAGTTCTTAAGCTTTTAAATTATATAAATAATTAACAAAAAACCAAAAAAACCCGGTGGCAAAAACTACAGTTTTATACATTAAAAAGACCGAAACAAGATTAAAAAACAAAATTAAAAAAAAAACTTTAAACAATGTTAACACTTCTTCGGTTTAACGGACTATAAAATGATCTAAAAGCGAAAGTTTAGTGCAGTTATGTTCAGACGCAGGCGGGAACCATAAATTTTTTGCGGTTTATAATTTGGTGTCCCGCCTGCTTTACTTATTGTGGGCATTTAATAAAGCCTATAATAAACCTCATATTTTTTGTAATAATTTTTTATTGATTATAATTTTGCCTATTTAGTCCTGGCATTTTTTGTGAGAGGTTCCAGCCAGTTATGAAAAAACCAAATTATTATTTCTAGAAATCGAGCGAAATTGAAGTCGCCGAATATTCTCAGTTAAAATTTGTTCAAATATTTTTTTCTAAATTATTTTATAAACTTAAGTTTTTATAATTACTTTGATTTCAATTTCACTGATAACTTACATATATTAATTTTTGTAATCTTTTTTACTTTACATATTTCATTACGATATATGTCAAACTATATATAAAAAAATGTGCTATTTAAGTATCAAATTTCTAACTTATGGATAATTTGTGTCTCACACACCCACGTCCAAAAAGGGTCTGAAATATGGGCTGACTTCATAAACGCAGTATTGCAATGTTACACTAAAAGGAATAGCTTCATAAACTCCACAACTTTTCTGTAGACAATATTTTTAGTTCATTATAGCATGGTAACTATATTGACTGCACAACGGTTACGAAATTTGTGCGTTGTTTTGATTTGTAACGCCTTTTCAACGCATTTGTTTTTAGTGATGCTTTGCAATACTGCGATTATGAAATACTGAAAAGTCTGTGTGATGACAATAAATGTAGAAGTTAAGAACATGTAATTTAATTTTTAATAATCTTAAACAGTAAGAAATCTAAAAAACAAATATTTTTATATTAAAAAAATAGAATTTTTTAAAATATTAACCTTAATCGATTAATTGATATTAATTCTTCGAGTTATTCGTTATTTGAAATTGGCTATTTTAATTATTCGACCAAATAATGACGGACAAATTCCTTGATAAATCGAACAACAATTAATCGAGTGGATACTCTAGTAGCAAGTCAGTTGACCAAATTTTTCGACAAAATTCTTAATACCGGTTTTAAAAGGACTATTATGTTGATCTAAATTATTACAAAGCGTTTATTACTGACATGTAGGTCAACAAGAAAAATAACAGAAACAACAACAGAAATTTATGAACAAATAAGCAAAATTCTGCATGCAATCCATTGATATTTTTTCAGAACTAAGAAAGTAAACAGTTTGCGTTATTTAACGAAAAATTTAATTTAATATTTTTTTCTAAAAATAATTGTACGTAAACTAATGTTATATGGGATTTAAGTCTTGAGACTGCTGTGTAGTTTTGAGCTGCTGTGGGACATTAAAGAGTAGTCAAAGCTTCGGATTGTGAGCTGTACGCTTTGGACTGTGATCTTGTTGAAACAGCTTATTGTTACCCATGTTCAATTTGTCTACACAGTTCTGTAAATTTTCTTCTAATATATTAAGATATATTCTATGAGCTATTGTAGAAGGCATAACCCCCAAATTTCCGAATCCTTGGCACGTAGAAATCCTCTGGTGTCACTTGTAAATCGTCAGTTTGCTTTGCCAAGGAACATATAAATTAGCCACACGAATTCTGGCAAAAGATTTTATTGATAGACAAGAGCAAGTTTTGCATATTTGGTATAAGGAAAAACGCTTGATCCAAGGATTTAAGTGCATCCACATTTCGGGTCACGACAGTTTTGGCGGTTTTAATCCAAGCCAATTTAGTACAAAAAATGTTTTTGTCCGGTGGGCCTTTTGGAAGTAAGCGCGTTTTCAAAAGACGGACTAAGACTTCCTCGATGACCTGTGTTAATTTTATGGGAATTTAGAAAAATATTTCTACACCAGAGAATGAACTTTATATACCTTCATCCACTTCTTATCGTGGTGAAGGGTACAAAAATGCGTTTTTCTTTAATTGAAATAAGAGAACAACAAAATTTTAGAATCAAGTTTGTACAATTTTCAAACTTCCTTTGTTATTCCTGATTGGGCAGTAATTTTAAATCACTTCGTGAATTAATCCTTTTGCCTTGTTTTGTTATTTTAACGGGTTGCTTATGTTACTTTTTATGCATGAAACAATATTTTCAATTGGTGGGCAGTAGTAAATGAGCAAAAACAACATCACACAAACACGTGTATGTGTTATACGGTAAATTTTTTCACATTCTGATTTCAATGTAAAAACTGGCATTTCTTTTTGTTTTGCCGACTAGAAACTTGTTTTTTTTATTAATTTTCTCTATTTTAAACCTACTTTTTTTAGCTAAAAAGTAGTATAATAAAACAAGTGTATGGTATGTTTAGGGGGATTTTAAGAATTTTTGCATTTGTAGCAGTTCTGGTAAAAAAAAACGATGAGCAATGTAAAAACCCGAAAAACTTCGTAATCCAGGCAAACCAGCGCCAACCGCTGTTTTAACCGCATCAAAGTTCAGAGCTATTCTGTTGAAAATTTTATACTATCAATGAAACAGTTGAATTGTGCAACTGAAACAAAAACGTTGTATAAATGAAATTTTGCACTTATGAAATGTAAAACATCAACCAATTGATTTAATTGAAGCAATGCCAATTTTGACTTTAATGAGACGTTATTCATAAAATGAATGAAACGCTACGTTGGACCAAAAACAATGACGATTCTCATAGATTTAACGTAAAAAATCAGTGTATTTACGAAGATATTTTCCCTTAGTGTAGGTCTATTTTCTTGGAGAAGGTCACATATGGGCATTTCCATTTTGACGTGTCGTGATATTTGTAGCACAAAATGTAAAAAAATTAAATGACGAAGTCAAATTTGTAAAAAGGGTTTTTATATATTCAAAGTAATGAAGTAGCTCTACATTCAGAAAAAAAATTACAGTAATCGATGCTAAGGATTTGCAGATAAAAGCAAAAATCTGCCCTGGCGTGACGTTAAAAAAACGGAAGTGGGTTTTGATTGCATTACAAAACTGAAAAATACTGCGAATTGAGCAAGAAGTTTTGTACAAAACCTTTTTTAGTAAACTTAGAACTTATATAGATTTATTTTTCAAGCTATCAAATTTAAACATCTTTGCTCGTTTTAAGGTAAATATGGGAATTTTCAGCTAAAAGTCTACTTTTTTTAATGTAACGCCAGATTGCAAATAAGGTTGTATTTTCGGACCATGTTGTTCAATCGTTATCTCTTTTTTTTTACTAAATGTAGAGCAGGTTGCGCTTTACACCAAAATATAAAAAAGTAAACGATACATATAAAATTTTTTGAGAAACAATTTAAAATACTTCTGGCGTTACGTGACAAAAAGTAGACTTTTCGCTGGAAATGCCCATATACTACGTTTATACGCACCACTTATTCGCAAATAAATATATTGCTAGTAGAGAATATTGCCGCATAAACAGTGAATTAAATTTTTATTTGCGAATAGCTAAGTACATAACTCATGAAAATAATTCCTGATTAACGACACTATTTGCAAATAAGATTTCAATCATTGCCACACTTTTTACAGTTTTACGTTTTTATTTTGATGTGACAATAAAAGTAAAATTAAATCAAAAATGTGCAAATAAATTTAAAAATACACAATAATTTTTGATCTTTCTCATTAAAAAAATAAAAAGATTATATACATACAGTGCTACTAAATGAAAAAATTTTCCATCTGGCATCACTTAAAAATATGAATTTTCATTAAGAAAATTGACATATTAACAGTAATTTGGTAATCGCAAATAAGTCTTATTCGCGAATAGAGTAGTATGTTATTTAGAGCTCTTCTGAACGAATAAATCCAGAAGTAAAAATTAAAATTATTTTCTATGATACGATACATCTTTGCCCACTATTTTGGCACATGAACAAAAGGGTAACTTCGACATCTTTTAAAATACGGCAGACATTAATTGTGAATTTTAGCAAATGAAATATTTTTGTTATGAAAGTTTGCTTAGAAAATGCTATAACAGAAAACTATTTTTGAATAACAATGAAAATCAGACGATTCTTTCTTAAAAACATTGTCAAACATTTTTAATTTTAATTTTTTAAATTTAAGCTAAAATTCATTTTGATCATTTGATAGAATATTTTTAAAGAATTTTCTTTATATTATCTTGCAGTTGTAGAAAATTTTTAGAAATTTATTTCCCCTTATTTTTTTTCTGCTTTTGGTTCGCAATATTTTCTATTGTGCTGTGGAAGTATTTTAGTTGCATTTTTATTTAATATTAATGCTTTTTTGCTGGAGATTGAGTTGTTGTATTCTGCTGCTGGTGAAAAAAATTCACTTAAAGTCAAATGAAATAAAATAAAAGAAAAATATTTTCAAAAT
The DNA here is from genome assembly GCA_949318255.1 of Pollenia labialis. Taxonomy (NCBI): domain Eukaryota; kingdom Metazoa; phylum Arthropoda; class Insecta; order Diptera; family Polleniidae; genus Pollenia; species Pollenia labialis. The sequence goes on from OX439141.1 coordinate 90,617,205, forward strand.
GAAAAATGATTTCCGTTTCTTTATTTTTTGCCTCCTTCTTTCTATTCTACTTCATTTTACAGTTGTTGTTGTTATAATGGTGGTCTTTCTTCTTAAACATATGCACGAGGGTGCTGAGTGAACTAATCCCAGAAAGTCTTTATAAGATCAAGTGACGTTTTAAAAATTTTAATGTGATACACTGTAGAGCATTTTGAAGAGATAATAAATGTACAGTGCCTAAAGCAGAGCAGTATTTAAATTAAAATTTTCAATAAAAATTCAACGTAATTTAGAAGGTCTGTAATAAAAACATTTCATATTAAAACGATTGGGAGATTCACAAGGTATTCATAAAGTCATTTGTTTTAAAATAATAACATGAAAAAATATGGCTTCTGTGAACAATTCCTTATAATTAAATGTGATATTTCCAATTTGATTCAGATGATAAAAAACACAATTATTTAATAACAGAACGTCAAGAAAAAGGGGAAAACTTTAAATAACAGACCGTTTGTGTGAAAATTACATATTGAAAGTTGTTCTCGTAATGGCTGGCTCAAGTAAGTATGCAAAAAAGTTTACTACCGGGTAGTAATGACAAAACGATAAACACAGCTTAAAAAGTTTTGTTTAAAACAAAAAAAAATTTTTTTAAACGTTTGTCAAATATTAAGATATTATGACAATATGACTTGATGCATACTTTGTGAATCCCCTTACGTATGTATGTAGCTTTCAGACATATTTAAAATTCGTGTTTTAAGATTCACTGCACAGAGAACAAAACCCGTTAATAAAATAACAAAGAAGAAGAACCGGCTAGTGTTCATATCTTCAGAACACTTGGTTATTATTTTGACCATAAAGGTTCTTATTTTAACAACATTATGTTGCGAACACAACCAACAAAACTATGTTTTTTTTAATTTCGTATTTTTTTATTTTAATCGTATTTACATCTCGGAGTGAGCTTTAGCCTGATCAATTATTCTCCTCCACTCTTCTCTATTTTCTGCTTTTTGTTGCCAGATTCGAATACACAATATTTTTAAGTCGTCTTCCAAACAGTCTTACCATCTCGTTTGGGGTCGTTCTCGTCGCCTGTCCAATCTGCCACCGGGGCCTAGCATTACCTTTTAGGGCCTACTGTTGTCAATGCCAGCTACGTGTCCTGCCCAGATTAAAAGCTGCGTTTTTATGTACTTTGTAATATCTTTACCTTGACTTATTCCCAGCAATTTATCGTTGCCTCATTAAGCGTAGTATCTTTCAGTATTACGTATAGGGCCGTATATTCTGCGTAAAATTTTTCTCTTAAAAATTCCAAGACGCTGCTGGTTGCCCGCAGTCAGGGACCAAGTTTAACATCTATACGTTACCGTGGGTCTAATGATCATTTTGTGGGCCCTTAATTTACACGAATTTGAGGTTAGTTTGGACGTGAACATCTTCTTTTGAGCAGAAGAAAATCTATTTGCTTCGGCTATTCTGTCACTTATTTATGCCTACTTGCATGCTGTTATCGTTTTTTAAAAATTGCTTTTAAGTATACGAAACTCGATATGCCTTCAAAATTCTAATCTCAGATCTTAAAATTTTGTGTCTGCCGTATATTCACATTCGTCGATTTTCGTTTAAAGCCTATTCCTAAAAAATGGTAATTTCTCCTAAAATCGTAGCAGTTAAAAATATTATCATGAAATTTAATAAAAGATTTTATTACTTGACCAGAGGATTAGTCCATTGTTACCTAAAAGCGTATATAGCGTACCAAGTTGTTTTTGTGAATCTTATTTTCTTCAAAGCCTTTACTAACACCCCTCGTGTGTAGTATTTTTCCAACTTTATTTGTACTTTATTGTAATTTAATTCCTATGTTCAGTTTCGCTCTCTCTCTCTCTCTCTCTCTTAAGTTTAATGTTTTATTCTTCATCTTTACGGTAACAGGCCCAAATAGAAATAGAAAAAACCTAGATGGGTTTTTTTTTCTTGTGCTCCGTCTATGTGTTTGTGGTTAAGGGACTAGGCCATAAGTGCGCTTGGGTAAATTTGAATAATTTTTCATTTAGTGTTAGTTTTTATTTATTTTGTACACTTATTTCCCATCTAGACATTTTGTTTTTCATTTTGCTGCTTTTTTCACTTAAAAATTGTTTTCTCTTTTATTTGTGTTTTTCCTAAAATAAACAGATTCCGAATGAAAAAAAAAAAATTTAAAACGAAAACAAATTACTAAAAGCAAAAAAGGAGCAAGTCTAAATAAAGAGCATTTAAAAATGATTTTCATACATTTACTGCAGACACAAGTGTTGCATTTTGTGTAATGAGGCTTTTCTTTCTAGTGTTCGCTTAAATTGCTTAACAAATTTTAATATTTGGTTTAATGATCACAAGTCTTGTGTAGTGTGGAAGTTAAATTTCCTAACGGGATTTTTCAAGGAGCTTTACAGTTATGTGGAGTGTTTTTGTAGAATTACGGTGGTTTACTTAAGTTTAAAAGAACATATTTTGTAATTTTAGAATATCTGCAGGATTAAATTTGAAAAAAATCCAAAAAAATGTTTTAATTGTAGTTGTCATATTTTACTTTTCTTTTGATACTTTTTTTTTTTGACATTTTACTAAAATTTCACTCTTGCAAGAAGCAAAAATATCCCGTCATAATTTACAGTGCTGCTGTCTATTCGGACAGGGATGGAAATGAGAGTTTTATTATTGTTCTATTTTAGAGGAAAACATTAACAGATTTTGATCAAACTTATTAGTCACCAGAACCATAACTAAAAACACCTTTCTTAAATCTTTGTAAGAATTGAACGAAATTTCATTTGATATGTAAAGAACACATTTACAGGTTAATGCTTTTGACGTAATACTTTTTTGCTAGCCCTGATGCGAAATCGTTAATCAATTTTCACAAAGCACAAATTGTTTTTTTTTTCTTTCTTTGTTTCTTTGTTAATGGCGGGCCAACTTTAATGAGTCTTTGTGTGGCACATCCCCTGGTAATATTTCTTGAGCGAATTGTTTATGAAATCATCCAAAGAAATACTTTAAAAATGGCCCGCGGCGATATTCTGGAGATTCCCTATTTGAGTATCTCGTCGACGAGTAGACAGTGATGATCCGTGTGCACACACTCTCGAAGACAATACACAGGTTCTTTAGTGCTAACAGATAGAGCAACAGCTCTTCGTGGTTCATTCCTACTGAAGCCTTACACGTTATTTTGCATTGAGTTTGACGAAAGTATATAATTTAAAGATGTAAAAATAAAAAGTTAAAGAATTTCAAGCAGTCAGCCTGTACCAGTTTACAGTGGGGGATTTTGAAATAAAAATATATATTATATATTTGACTATTGACGTCAGCAGTCGTCGATGGCTGTGAGTGTAAGACGGCAAATTCATCTGAGGAGATCGAGTGGTTGCGATCGAAACATGTCATGGTAACCAGCCGCCTGGGTTCGAATCTCAGGTCAGTCAAGAATGAATGATGATCAATAACAATTTTAATTAATTTTCATGTTGTAAAATTCCTTTCTTCATAAAAATAATTTAATGAAAATTAAATTTGATGAACTTAAGCCTGATTAAAAATTAAAAATTTGGATTAAAAACCATAAATAGTTCAACAAAATAACCACAATTCTAATTATTTTTAAAAACATAATCGTAAAATTTTACAGAGATCGTAAAAAAGTTGTGCCATTTCTCAAATATTGATAAAAAATTTTTAAATTTTACACAATTAAATTTTTTTATCAACGTGATTTTGGGGATACAAAATTTGTAATTAACAAGATTTAGTTTGTCGTGCTTAATTCCCAATTTTTATTCTTGATTAAAACACTGAAATAAATTGTTGATGGGAAATATTTTTTAAGTTTTTAAAATACCAAAATTAAAAAAAAATATAAATTTTTTTTAAAATTTGTTCAAAAAAAATTCGCAAAAGGACAAAATATAATGAATTTTGATGTAGCTATGCAGTGGAAGTATCGCGCGAATGTGTAGGCATTTTGTCGCAATGCAGGGGCTTAAGTACAAGGACTTTTGGAGGCATAAGTCAAGACCGGCAGGGCAGCCAATGCCAGAAGGGACTAAGCCGAGTACGAACAAAGAAATCGCGGAAATTTTACAATTACTTTACTTTTATATTTTGGATAAGATCTAAAAAAGATTTACTTACCAAAAGAAAAAACAAAATATCCACTTTATTATTCAGACTCTACAAAAAAGTAAAGATTTTAAATTTTGCCAAAACAAATTTTTAAAAATGTTGATTTTACACAACAAATGGACTGGAGGAACTTTTTTGGCCCAGATTCTTCTGGTATACCAGCATTTCTGGACTGCCACGGCGTATATCAGCGTATAACAGGATTACCAGCTGGTCGCATTTCTTAAGGTATAGCTCTTGGTTTAATAAGGGGTGGCTCTCCAAAAGGCCTAAGATTACCTGACTCTGCCTTGTTAATAAATTAAGTGCATAATTAGAATATCAATTAAGTTTTCATTTCAAGTACATACTAAACAAACAGGTTTACCGTTTTAACCTAGTCTAAGTTAATGGTCAGGTCAATACTAGCCTCGGAAACACCAGGCATTCCTATGAAACATCTACACCTAGTGCACCTTGAAGGCTATTTCATTTCTTTTCGAGTATCAACACCTGCCATTTATTCTTCTTTTATCATTAAACGAGATGTTGTAAACAGGAATATTTTTCTTTTTTGCTTCTTAACTTTCGAATTTGATACGAACAAAAGCATCACTTGCGGAAAGTAGACTTTATCCGGCATAATAAAAGGGGTTCCATTATTAAAACTTTACTTTAACCTAAAGTGAGAGATAAAGTAAATTAAGGCTCATCCTATCTGGTAGGTTAAAGTAAAGTTGTAATAGTGTAACACTTTTTATACGGCCTATAAAATCCCACCTTTAGCTATCGGTAAGTTGTAAACACGGGCCTACGTTTTGTTTATGATAATCTAAAAAACCATTTTATTATTTGAGCAGTGTAAATGAAGTTTGCACTTCGAAAAAAAGCATTGAGTTCGAGATTGTTTACAATGCTTTTAGAGCTTTCGAAGCTTCTACAAATATTTTTTTTAGATCTTTAAGCAATTGTAAAAAATGGAAATTAATAATATATTGGAGGTCAGTAGAAATTTGGTAAAGCATAAAGCATGCCTTGAGGCACTCTTAGGCATTAGAAATTTACAGAAAAAAAACGGTTCCATTGTTTAGTCCTTGTCCATATAATGAAACATTTGCTGCAAGAACTTACTTCAATTCTCTTTTGAAACGGCACTTAAGTATTTTGTATGTCTTCTCTCCTTCTTCTTCTTCCTCGTAATTACAAGCTCAAAAGTCTGCTTGTACACGAAACAATGTACACTTTTCCATTCGTCTTTCCCCTTTTAACCCCGAACTCAAACATTTCGCAGCAAATGTTTCATAACATGGACGAAGAATTTTCAAGCAAAAGTTTAATAATGAATGGATTGAATAATTGAATTGATATGAGACTTTGAATCAATTTCCGAGTCGATCTAACTATGTCCGTTCGTCCCTCTGGCTGTTTGTTAAGCTTGTGCGCGAAGAAAAAGTCGTAATTTTTTAAGACAATTTGAAGAAATTTGGTGAACACGTTTTAATTGCCGAATACTGTTGGAAATAATTATAATCGGACCGTAATTTCCCATAGCTCCCATACAACTTGCTTCCCATAATAGAGTATTGGTGGCCATAAACCATATTATTATGTTTATACTAATGCAGATAAACTTTGTCGCAAAAATATATTATTTCAACCTAAATCATCTTAACAAGTTTTTTGTTTTTTTGGAATCAGTCCATATCTGACCATGGCTTCCATAAAAATACAAGTGCTGAAAATAGCTATTTGTACCATAACTTTCTTACAAATATATAGATAAAATTCGATAATATAATATTCGGCGCAAAGAATTATTTTTCCAGGTCCATAGCTGCCTGTCAAAACTGTAGTGTAGGGTCTCAAATGGTCGGACATAACCGTCTATACTCTTTATATAGAGTGAAACCTTTTTTTTTTTAATAAAATGAAACGTTATTTTTTATCAAGTGCAATAACATTTAAATCGGGTTGCTTTGCTTCACCTCAAGTTTCATTTTGAATTGTGCTGGTGGTAACACTAGCAAAAAGCCACGGTGTAGTAGTTTTGGCGACGTCTCCTCTTAACCCTTTAAATAATTGTTATTTTCAAATAAAAAGTTTTTTCGAACTAGAGGCCAATTATTTTAAAAAATAAATATATTATTTATTAAATTATTTGTTCCAATATTTCGATATCCTTCGGATATCATTATCAAGGCTGTAACAATATAAGAAAACAACAATGTACGAATAATATTAACAAAGATTGTGATTAAATAAAAATAAAATACATAATAACAACAAAAAGAAAACAAAACACTTACAATGAGTTACAGGTATATTTGCAAGAGACTTATTACTGTCTCTACATTTAATAGTTCGATATTATATTAACTAAATTATTTAATTTTCTTTTTTATTATATGTCTATAGCTATTGGCGCAGTTTTCCGAGTCTGTTTTAACATTAATTCTCCTCTCCTTTGGTATGTTAATTATATGGAGCATCTCTAAAGTAAACCGTTTATTATATTTCGCCTCTCTTTGTAATATCTCCACATTTTCTAAATTTGGCGTATGTAGTCTCTCTGCACAGTGGGATGCGAGTGCAGTTTTTTGTGCTGATATTTTATTAATGTTTTTAAAATCTGATTTATGTCCAGCTATCCGTGTCTTAAGCTTATTGTTACAGCCTTGATAATGATATCCGAAGGATATCGAAATATTGGAACAAATAATTTAATAAATAATATATTTATTTTTTAAAATAATTGGCCTCGAGCTCGAAAAAACTTTTTATTTTAATTAAAGAAAGGTCGAAAAAATAATAAGATTTAATTTAATTGTTATTTTCTTTAAACCTTTAAAATAATTGTTATTTTTTAAATTTTAATAAAAAAGATTAAAGGAAAAGTTTTGATTTGCCTACAAATGTATTTTTTTTTATCCTAATGTATTTTTATACCTTCCACCACAATTAGTTGTGAAGAGTTTGTCATTCCGTGTGAAACTTTTTTATTATTCATCTCAGACCCCATAAAGTATATATATTCTGGGTCCTTGAGTGATTCTAAGTCGATTTTGCCATGTCCGTCTGTCTGTCCGTTTGTCCGTCTGTTGAAAACACGCTCACTTTCGAACAACTCAAAAGATATGAACAAACTTGGTGCCAAATTACTTTTAGTTATCCTTAGTAGTTTGAGATTGAAATTCAGCAAAATCGGTGCAGTAGGACCAGAGCTATGAATCAAAATGTGGAACCCCCACTTAAAAAAAATGATAATTTTGTTACAAAAAATAACATAAATGGTGGATCAAGGCACGGAATGAGATAAGATTTTGCAAAACTTTGTTTTATTCGACTGGAAATCACGCTGTTAAATTTCGTGAAGATCCGTCCATAATTTACCCTAGGCCCCATAGAAACCCTACTCTCGGAAAACAGTTTAGTATGCCTAAGACCGTAATTAATAATGCTATCATAACAAAATTTGGCACGACACAGTTTTATAGTACTAGAAATTACACTGTGAATTTTCGTGATGACCGGTCCATAATGTACCCTAGGCCTCAAATAAACCCTTCTCCCGGAAAACAGTTTAGTACGCCTAAAGCCGTAATAAATAATGCTATCAAAATAAAATTAAATACTTCACTACTCACACTAATAAATTTCGTGATGCTCGGTTCATAATTTACTAAAGGCCCCATATAAAGCCCACTGAGCTGTCGGTGGAGGGTATCAAAGATTCGGCACAGCTGAACATAGCACTCTAACTTGTTTTATTCTAGAATTGTTTCTAACCTACTATTTTGAAATTTTTAAAACATTGTATGATCAATTATGAACAACAGACCTATTAACGGAGCTAGTTCTAGGGACGGTACAGCTAACATGGTGAACATTTTGACTAAACAAAGTGGTGGAATTAAAATTTGTCATATTAATTCACAAAGTCTCAAAAACAAGATGACTGAATTTAGCATTATTTTTGAGAACTCGGGCATTGATTTTATTTGTGTTTCGGAAGCCTGGTTTAATCCTGATATAAATGATCTTTCCATTTCCATGAACGGCTACAATGTATGTAGAGTGGATAGAAATGCTTATGCTGGTGGCGTAGCAATTTATGTGAAGAAGCGCATAAGTTTTAGAGTGCGAGCCAAATCTGGTGAAGATGAATCTGATGAGGTTGTATATGACCCAAATGAGGAATTTCTTGGTCGATGTTTAGTAGAGTATCTTTTTCTTGAAATAAAAAGTGCGGGACGGAAATTACTTATTGGCTGCGTTTATAGGCCAAATAGTAGTATATGTATGAAACGGTTTTTTTTAAAAACCTTGAAATTTTAACAGCCTGTTACGATGATGTAATAATTGCAGGAGTTTTCAACTCCAAAATGTTGGTTGATTCTCATCTAACCTTGGGCTTTTTTCTCCAAACTTAAGTTTAGCTACACATTTTACTACAACAAATAGTACACTACTCGATTTGTTTTTCGTAGATGATAAATCAAAAACACTTCTTTATGACCAGCTCAGTGCGTCCTGTTTTTCTAAACATGACCTTCTATACATACATGTCGTATGATTTTCAATTACACGTGCAAGAACAAGCAGTAAGTTTTTGTGATTTCAAAAACATTAATTTTCACAATCTGGTAATTCTAGAGGAGGAATTTTTAAGATTGATTGGAACCTTTTATATCATTTGATCTCTGATGATCAGCTGCTTTTTTAGAAGAAAACATAGTTAATCTTTTTAATATTGCTGTTCCGCTCAAAACGAGAATTGTTAGTAAAAAAAATCCTTGGTTTTCCACCTCCATAAGAGATTCAATTGCTCGTCGAGATTTTGCATACGGTCGATGGAAGCGATTTAAAACATTGCAACTACTCAAAGAGTTCAAAATTGCATGAAGGCTGACTAACAGGTTAATTAAAATAGCAAAATTTGATTTCTATGCCTCGAAATTTTCCTCAGCAAGAGGTTCAAAACAAACGTAGAATACCATTCGCGAAATTGGTATCGGTAAGGTTAAGAGTCAAGAACCCTGTAAAATAGATGTAGATACACTAAATGAAAAATTTGTTGAAGTGCCAATGGTAGATCCACATCGTTCTTATTATTACATTCTCGATGATTCTGAAAATGGAAAAATTTTCTTTCAGTAGCATAACTCAAAACGATGTTTTGTCTAGTTGCATATCAATAAAGTCAAATGCCGTTGGCGCAGATGGAATACACCCTAAATTCTTCCGGATTTTATTGCCACAACTACCATCACAAATTACATTTATTTTTAACAGGACGTTAACATCTAGTTATTATCCTGCTAAATGGAAAAAGGCTTAAATCAAACCTTTACTTAAGTCAACATCTGATTACAGACCGATAGCAATTTTGCCGTTTCTCTCGAAGGCATTTGAACGTATTATCCATAATCAAGTTACACTATTTTTGGATTAAAATAGACTACTAAATGATAGGCAATCTGTAGAAAGCACAGTTGCATTACGGCCCTTGTAGATGTTGCGGAGGGTATCAGAAAACAGGTGGATACTAAAAAGATTTCTTTTTTAGTTCTTTTGCATCATTCCAAAGCATTTGATACTGTGGATCCTGATATTTTATGTTATAAATTAAAGAATATGTTTAAATTTTCATCAAATGCCACACGTCTTATAGCGGCCTATCTAACGAATAGATGCCGGTATGTTGAAACAAATAATAAGAAATCTAACTGCTTACCAGTGATTAGAGGCGTTCCTCAGGGTTCAATTATAGGCCCCCTTTTGTTTTCATTGTACTCTAACGATCTACCGCTTACTGTGGAACAATGTAAGGTTAGAATGTATGCTGATGATGTCCAGCTTTATATAAGTTGCGATGTTGATAATATTGATCAATGGCATTGCATCGTGTTTACTTGTGGGCTACAGCTAACGGGCTAGATATAAATCCAAAAAAATCCAAATGTATCATCATTCAAAAGCGAATATCGAAAATACAACTTACAGCAATTACAGCAATCAATAATCAACCAATAGAAATTTTTAACTCTGCACAAAACCTTGGAGTATATTTTAACAGTTCCCTCACATATGAACAGTTCCCTCACATATGAACATCTGAACATATAAATTAATCCTGTGGACGTACTTTTTCTATGCTGAGAACGCTTTGGCAATTAATATAAGAGAACTTCTAGCTAAAACGTATCTCATACCCATGTTATTGTATGGATGTAAACTTTTTGGAAATCGTGATGATCACAGTAAGAAAAAACTTAATATTGTTTTTAAAAACATTATATGGTATGTGTTTGGTCTAAAACGATATGGCAGCACTGCAGCTTTTGTTAAACGGTTATATGACATTTGTTTTGATGACTTAATAAAAACTAGAGTTCTTATCCTTTTGCATAAGGTTATATATACTCATCAACCCGAACATCTTTATGAACGATTGGTTTTCTCAGGATCAACCAGAGACCGAAGATTAATATTATTTCCTCACCACAGCCTCTTGCCTGACTGACAATTCTTTATCTATGCAACCCGTCTTTGGAACTTAATTCCCCATAGCTCTCAAGTGATTAGTAACGCACAATTGTTTAAAAAATACACAATTTTGCATTTTTCTAATCGAAGTTCATAATTAATTTTGTTTTCTTTTTGCATATTTCATAATGAATGCTTTTTAATATATATTTTCCTTATTCTTTTTTATTTATATATTTTCTTTTTATTGTTATTGTGATTTATGTTTAAGAAAATGTTTAAATTATTTCTCGTTACATTGTATAACATATACATACTCAGTCCTATACTGTAATATAAGACTTTAAGTTTTGTGTATGGGATAACAAATAAATAAATAAATAAATAAAAAAAATTAACGGTGTAGTAGGTTTTTTTTAAACAAACAACAAAGTTAATGAACAATTTATTTTCAAAAGGAACCATTCAAATAATTGTTATTTTTTAATCTAAATAAAACCCCAATAAATGTTTTAACAATCATTTGCCTTTCTGGCCAAAAATTATGTGTTAACCATTTAAAAGTTTTTCACAAATTGTTGGTCATTTACGAAACTAAACAAAAAAAAAAAACAAAAAATAATTAAAATTAAGTTCTTAAAACAATTTTAATGCAAACTCTTGTTATCTACATAAAACAAAAATAAAAAAAATTAAAAGAGACCATTTTTTTGGGAAGTAAATAAAAATGGTTTTTATTGTGAGAACGCTCATTTTGGCTTGACATTTAAATTGCAACTTAAATGTTGTTGATGTCGTTAATGTTGTTGTCCTAAAGGACAAAAGTACAGTTAAAGTATTTAAATGGGGGAAAAGAAAACAAAAAAAAAAAAAAACAAGAAAAGAAAAATTACTACAACTATACATGCAAACAAAGTCTCTTAAATACTTAAATGTACTCAAAAGAAGTAAATAGTAGACGCAGCAGCGATTATTTTTTTTTTCTTCAAATAAAGCGTAAAGTGTAAAGTACCGGAAGTGCTATTAAAAGTTGTTTTTATTATTGTTGCAGCAGTAGCAGCAGCAGTTGTAGTGTTTTTTAGTTGAACTGTAACTGCTATTGTGTTGCTGTTGTTGTTGGTGTTGGTGTAATATAAAAGTTAAAGCATTTGCAGACATAATTAAATCAACTACCAAACAACAAATACATACAATGGCAATACAAACAATGCACAATGGCAAAAAGTCAAAAAGAAGAAAATAATAATTTAGGCGAGATTTTTGAAAAATGTTTACGTTTATTGTGAAACGGACAATAAAAATTTGCCATCGTGAGAGACGACCTGTTTCCATCTATGCTTATTTTTGAGACCCCAAAACGAATCTGCTTCTCGTGTAAAGATTATATTCCAGTACACTGATAGAAAATGCGTCATAACGCTGATGTATTTTGACATCAGCACTATGACAAGTGTCATCGTTTTTGACCCCATGACACTTTTCATAATTGCGTTGTCAGCATCGGTTAACATCGATTGGCCAAATTGTCATCAGGTGAAATTATGTCATCAATGGGATGAAACATTGGCATCACAGAAATGACAAATCGGATTCAGTTTAATAAAAAATGCGATGACTCAATAACACCGGGGGAAATATGCATTAGGCTCAATTTAATAACAAATTTTTATTAAACTGTCATTAAATTGACTCATTCGGATTAAATTGAGTCATTGAAATTGATTTAAATCAAAGTGAGTGAATGTTATGATTTAACTACCCGTTACACAGGTTTGTTTCACTTTCCTTTGCTTACAGAAGAAAAAAATTTAAATGATGTCATCAATGGGATGCCATATTGGCATCACAGCAATGACTAATCGGAGTCCTGTCATCAGTGTGATGACTCAGTTACATCAAAGGACTCATAAGGCTCAATTTTATGACAAACTGTCATTAAATTTACTCCTTGGGATTGACTTAAGTCAAAGTAGGAGAATATTATTAACTTACCTTTTACACATTTTTGTTATATATATTTTTGCTGTATTCCGGCCTTTGTCTACAGAAGAAAAAACATTTATATTATGTCATCAATGGGATGACACATCAGTTACATCGAAGAAAGCACTCATTGTGATTGACTTAATTCAAAGTGAGAGAATATTTCTTTTTGCTTACCCGTTACACATGCTTATTTCACTTTTGTTGAATTCCTCCCATTGTTTACAGAAGAACTCTTAATATTAGACACCATCATTCAAATTTAAAAATTCGATGTATTTAACAAAATAATTTAAACAAATATAATATGGGAATTTTTGCTTCGTATTTTACTTTTTGACATGATAATTATGTTAAAACTATGGCATCATGGAATTGAAGAGGTATTATATATGACATTTTTATGATGACATTCGTCATTGAATTTATGTCACTTTTTGCCTCATTGATGCTATTTGTAATAACATTTTTTTTTTTTTTTTTTTTTTTTGGTCATTGTTTATTTATTGAATCTTCATATATTAAATATGAACTAACAATAATTAATCAAATCTTATCCTAATACTTTATTTATGTCCTGCCAGTGCCAGACAAAAATTTTGTTTATCACGGGTTCTGTTCACATATATAGGTGCTTATCGCTCTTCTAGTTGGGTAAGTGCTGCAGTGTCTCTTCTTCTTAATCGAGTGTGGCCGCCATGATTTAAAATATTTCGAGCTAGTGGATTTGGGTGTTGTTCAAGCCTTTTTAAATATTTTACTGCATATTTTGTAATCATAGTTTTTACTAATGGCACATTGAGATCCTTATGAATGTTTGAGTTTTTAACGTACCAGGGAGCTGCTGTGATTATTCGAAGAAGTTTATTTTGACGCCTTTGAATTTTTTCGATATTAGAGGCCGAGGCGGTGCTCCATAGTTGAATACCGTAGCACCAGATAGGCTTTAAGATAGAGTTATAAAGTAGAAGCTTGCAATCGAGACTAAGGACAGAATTTCTTCCAATAAGCCAATGAATTTGAATGGCTTTTAGTTTCATTTGAGTTAATTTTGCCTCTATATGGCATTTCCACGTTAATCGCCTATCCAGATGTAAACCGAGATATTTTACATGCGAATGTTGAGGAATTATTTGATTATTGATTGTAATAGGGGGGCAAGATTCCCGGCGCAAGGTGAATGTTATATGTACGCATTTTTGCTCATTTACTATTATCCTCCATTGTCTTAGCCATATTTCTAGTTGAAATATATGATCCTGTAAATAACGAGATGCTTCATAACTGTTTTCGTGTACGCTTAGAAAAGCTGTATCGTCTGCAAATGTTGAAGTTTGGGTGTAGTTGTTTGTTGGCATGTCCGAAGTATAAACTAAGTATAAAAGAGGGCCAAGGATGCTGCCTTGTGGAACTCCAGCGCCAATTGGCTGAGGTGAACTTAAGAAATCTCCTTCTTTAATAATAAATTGACGGCCGACTAAGTAGCTTTCTAACAGTTTGTGAGTGTTTGCTGGTAAATTTTGCTTCAATTTATGTAGTAAGCCTTCATGCCAGACATTATCAAAAGCTTGCGAAACATCGATGAAGAGTGCTGAGCAATATTTTTTTTCTTCAAATGCTTTTCTTATAACATTTACTATTCGATGAGTTTGTTCAATTGTGCTGTGTTTTCTTCTAAATCCAAACTGATGGTTTGGAAAACATCTATTGTCATTTAAAATTGGTGTTAATTTTGAAACTAATAATTTCTCAAACAGCTTTGACATATTTGATAATAAGCTAATAGGCCTATATGACTCAACTTTTGTATGATCTTTCCCTGGCTTTGGTATCATGGTAACTAAGGAAACCTTCCATTCTTGCGGGTAGTATTCAAGCCGTAAAATAGCATTAAAAATAAAAACAATAATTTTCTTTGCTATGCGAGGTAGCTCTAAAAGCATTTTATTACTGATCTTATCAATACCAGGTGCCTTCTTAGTGTTTAAGTCACAAATAGCCTTTTCGATATCTCTTATTTCAAATCTTATGGGAATAGCAGCTCTAGCAGCAACAGGTGGTAACTCGACCACAGTATCGATAGATAAATTTGGTGTAAATACGTTTTTCAAGTGACTCACAAACAGATTTCCTTTTTCAATATCGTTTCTTGCCCAACTACCATTCAAGTTTCTTAGTGGTGGCTTTGATATAACTGGTCTTTTTAGATTTCTAGCCGCACGCCATAATGAGTAGTCAGATTGTGGAGTTGCATCAAGTCCCTTAAGATATTTTTCTAGAGAAGCCGTTTTCTGGGTCTGCAGTAAGTTTCTAAGCCTTTTTGTGCACTCTTTTAATAAATTTTTAAGTTGCGGGGATCTGTAAAGTTGCCACTCTCTTCGAACTCTCCTTTTTTCAGTCAAGAGCCGCTCGACATCTGTGGAATATATTTTAATATTTTTTGTTTTTTTGGGGGCAGTACTAGAATGTTGAACAGCTAGTTTAAGATAACTGTCAAAATTAACAATAGAGCTATCTACATTTTCCGGTGTTCTAAGCGGAATATTTTCTGTACAATGGGTACTGAGATATTTTTTAAATTTTAACCAATTAATTTGTGTGGCTGACGGCGCAAAATAACCAGTCGGAGATACAATTCTATTGGGGTTCATTATAGTAACAACTGTAGGTGTGTGGTCGGAGGATAATTCTAAGGAAGCTTCAACATGAATAGTTTCTGTGGGGATGTTTTTAACCACGCCAAAATCTATAACATCTGGAATTTTTTGCTGATCAGTAGGCCAATATGTTGGCTGTCCGCTCGCGACCACATTTAAATCCATTTTAGAGATTGCATTAATTTGTAATAACATTGATGTCACAATTCTGATGTTAGGGCATCATAAATATTAAAATACATTTTAATATATATAATCACATACAATTATCGACCGATATCTTATTACAAACAAAATTAATCAATTATTTGTGTTTAAAACAATACTGCAAATTTACCAAAAAAAAATTATACCGTTGTGACCGGTGGGTACTTGTTATTAAAAAATCAACAACATTTTTTACTTTTGTACCATCCCCAAAAACGATTTTTTTCGCGCTAAATATGCCATTGGGACGACTTTCCATTAGAGAGAGTTGGTTTTACAAAAAAAAATAATAAAAATAATACTGTCCTTTTTGTACAAAATCGTGTATAATTGTAAAATTTTTACCGATTGAAATCGTTAACATCTTTTAGAACTTTGCTGTTCAACAAAAGGCTGTCTCAAGTTTCAGTATTAAAAAAAGCAAGTCATGCAAATTGACTTATTAATGGATCATGTTTATATACTGGTATCATATTAAAAATACTACCCCACTGTGCTACATTTAAAATCGCCTGACAGCAGCAACAACATAAACTCATCAAAAGAAAAGGACATAATTAAAATATGTACTTGGAAATGTGTTGTTGTTGTTGTATTCTTAACTCTTCAAAGGCTGACATATACGAAAACGTCTGTTAAGGGGATGCTATCAAAGCAGCATTATTTCCTTTCTGACATTTTAATTTGCTTGAAAGCTGTAAAGTAATTTTTTTGAAATGTTTCTTTATGACGCTTTTTAATGAGATTTTATGTATGGGGTCACTTACAAATCTGATCTGGCTTATTTGTATTGGTGTTAATTGCTCTGTTAGATGCAGGATCCGCAAAAAAAATTTCAAAAAGTTTAGACGAAGGACTTAATCCTATAAAAAGGCATTAACCCTATAAAAAGTTTTACGTATTACGTTTTGCAATTTTTCGTAACTTAACAACAGCTATCACAAAAAGTAGATGATGTCTGGTGGAACTTGCCACAGCGCACAACCGAGTAGTTTTGACGTTTGGCATATTTGCCTCGAACAGATGGGTTACTTAATTTTTCTGTTATATTACAAGTTCCATATCTCCTCTAAGAGCTTGTGCGTACGCAAACTTATGTTATAACTTTATGGAGCTTAAAATGGCAGATCTGTAAAAGTTCGCATTTGAACAGAGTCTAGTCTGATACCAAAGACACTTCATATGTCCTAGACTGGTAAATAGGGAGTACCCTTTACTTCTTTATTTTAAAGACCAAAAATTATTTGAGGAAATGTTTGGCAAGTGAAGAGAGTATGCAGGAAAATCGAACAAGCTTAACGAGGATACATTCAACATAAATTGGGACGAATTATTAACAAAATCCATCTGTTGCTGTATGAAGTGCAGACCTTAAACCCACCCACAATGGAGCTGTTACGGAGTAATTTTTAAAGAGGCAGCTATTTTAATTCTCAATTTTTTTTGTAAGAGCATATCCCATATAAGAATGGAAACTCGAGCAATAGCTGCGAAAATAATGAAATGGTCATGGAAAACGTTTTAAATAGAGCGTTCAATTTAAATGGATCCATAGCTCTCCCCTTTTGTTTGACCAGATATAAGTTGATTACCCTTTTGATCCTAGAAAAGTGTAGTGTAGTGAATGGATCGTTGTAAACACGTTAGACTTGTATGATAGTGTAAAGTACCCTTTAAGAATATCGACAGTATTTAATTATGAGGTACGGTACTAAAATAGTTCTTTTTTGTTGAGTTTTGCGAACGTCAACAATCGACTTTGATTTATTCATTGTTCCTACATAAATATTTCTAAGGAGAAACTTTGTATATCCTTATTAACCACTTGTTATGGAGTATATGAAGATAGTCTGTGATGCAAGTCTTGTAAATAGTTGGCAGGAAGCTTAACATTTCTTTTTGTTATATTTTAAAGCTTGTTTACACTTTCACACAAGTCTAACGTTTTCCATAATATTTTGTGAGATTGGAATCTAATCGGGGAATACCGCACAATAGTTTACACAGATGGGTAATTTTCGTCGAAAGCCAGGCGGCTCTGATGTCACTAAAGTCACATAAAACAACGTCCATTCTCGTCAACCAGTGTAAGGAGGAACTACCTAGACTGGGCAGCCTAACATTACTTTAATTTGGGTCCCTGCGCACAAGCTGGCCAAGACTGGAGCCGCTCTTGATATTTCACAGGGTGAGCCAGTCGCAACACCCCTGGGAACTATCAGAAGCGAAATTTTTAGACACTATCTGGATATGGCTGATGATAAATGGAAGAAACTAGATGGCTGCAGGGCTACCAAAGTAACGTGGTCCACATATGACAAAGGTCACTCTGAGCGACTTCTCAATTTCAGTCGGAGAGTAAGTCGGTAAGCACGCTGCCGCAGCTGCAACCTGGAACTGAGGAGACAGTATTTCATCTTCTATGTGATTGCCCAGTGTTTAATTCAATACGACATGGATAATTTGGGAATTACCTTCTCTCAGGGCTCGGAGATATCGCGGGTGAAATTTACTAAAATACTTACTAAAATAGCTTAACGCAACGGGCTAGCTGTAGCCACCTCAGTAATGCCCCTGGATCAAGTTTGATTGGGGGTTCCAATTCTTGACGAGTTGTGTGGTGTGGTGTCAAACAGAGTGGTGAGAGTGGTGTCAAAATAGAGTCACTATCGACTCTACTTGCAGCACGCCTATACAGAAAGTTTTTAATGATTACTTTAAGTACGAGTCGTACTCAAAAATTCAAGTACGAATAACACTTAAACGTACTCAAAACAATCCTAAATGGGATAACTTTCGAAAATGAATCCCGGAATTTCTTGAAATGAGTATAAAATTCTTAAATCAAGTAAAAAACATTAAACTTTTCGTTGTGTTTGACCCTGCAGCTTACGCATGTTTTGATTTTCTATATACATTGAAAAAGGTAATGCCAGACTCATGTGTACCACGAACGGTTAACAAGTAAATTTGAATTCTTGCTTCTCATTTAGTTAATATTTTTGGTAAAATACATACATACATAAGATTTCTAAAGTAAAAACCATATCGGCCATAATGTTGGTGTTTTATCATTTTGTAATGTGTAGTACGAGTAAGTTAATTAATCATAATAATTTTTTCTTTCTAATTCGCAATAAAATCAACTTTACAATACCTGAATCAAGCGCATTTTGAGATTGGTTCAACCCTACTTTTACTTAAATCAATCTCATTTTCGGATTATTTCAAGTACGAAATCGGGATTGAATATGGATAATTTAAGTATTTTGCGATTGAAAATCCGTACTTGAATCAATCTTTCTGTGCTTGATTCTAGAAAATCCGTACTCACCGTACTACACCGTACCACTTCGGATTGATTTGAGTACGGATGGATTGATTTTTCTTTTGAGTGTAGTACTGTGCCTGCTACCACGGCAACCAACCTTAAAAAAATCTTATTTAACATTACAGCTTGTATTCACACTATCACACATGCAAATTCTTTTGTTAAAATCCAACCTTGATCCAATGAAAAGTATTATTATCAAAGTTTTTCTAGGGATTCAAAAAATTAATTATCAAGGTTTCGTTTAAATGCGCTAAATTTCCCTTTCAAAGTCAAAAAACGACAAAGTCGTATGGTATGTCAAATTTTTTTTTAATATTTGTATTTTTCACAAAAATTTGCATTCACACTTTCACACTTTTCCATATTACTTAAGTTTTTGATATGTATTAAAAGAGTATTAGAAAATAAACTAATGTTTGTCTACGGTATCACTACAATTGTTCTGTTTTTTGACGACGAACAAAACATTATAAGTGACAGTTTCAATTAAAATGGATGACAAATCGATTTTTACTTTTTAGTTGATTCTTAAAGAAGACAATACGCTCTTTCTAATGCAGCAAACCGCTAACTTCATTACTTTTGCCAAAGGTAAGCTTTAAAATACACCTTTGATAAGAAGAAAAAATTAACTCGCTAACTTCAAAATTGTTTTTCTCCAAAACTCATTTTTTGCCCATAGGTCCCTTTTAACTGAAACTGTCACATATAATGTTCGGCTCTTTCTGGAAAATAGTTACGAACGGTCTTAAAGGTTGCGTTCGTCTACACAATCACTAAAAAATAGATATCGTTCTTGGGTGTGTGAGCCGAAGGCTAAATAATGTACTGTTTATTTTCGAACACTGTATTAATGCAAAGCATATAATAGTGTAAAGGAGCCTTAAGCTGCATTAACGAACACTGAAGCTATTTAGCCGTTTATGCTCATTAAAAGATGAACTATTAACTTGATATGAGCATAAATAGTTAAATAATTTGAGTATATTCTTAATGAAACTGTGGACTTCAATGCCACTTACACAAAAATGTACCCACACCCGCACTCTCACACCAAGGCACTCCCGGTGTTAATTACTCAGTTGCCAAAAGAAAAACTTGCAAAGATAAAATGTTGAAAATAGTTTAAATTATCGTTTCTGGCTTACTTGTCCCTTATACTTTACCCCCAGTGCTGTTTATCATTTTATGGCCAAACTTAAGAATTTTTTTATTCATTTTATTTCACTTTTTTTTACGTATTTGTTTTTTTTTTTTGCAAATTAAATGGCTGGAATTTTGATAAAGCGTAAAGAGAAAGTTTCAATGGAAACAGAAAAGACCAAGAACTGAAAAACGCTAAAATCGTTTGTTTTTTGGTTGATGTGTCTGTCTTGATGCAACAATTAATTATCTTGAAGTTAGTAAAAGCGACAAAGAAATACTTTTGAATAGTTGATTAAATAATGTGGTCAATTTATCTTTTTACGAGCTTTTTGGTTGGTGGTTTTGATGGAAAATTATTTAAATTTTATGTCTTTATTTTAAGAAATCGAGCCAGCAAGCGAAACTAATCGTTAATGCTTAAAGTTTGATTTCAAATAAGTGAATAAATTGTTTTCATTATATTTTACATTTTTAATCACGAAATTTAAAAGGGAAAACATTCAATAGAAATTGAAAGAACATAAAATTTTTTTTAGAAAATTTTATTTTGTCATACCACACACACATTACTGATTGTTAAATTTAACACTTTTTTATAATTCAGTATCTTGATGTCTTGTGTTCAAAACATTAGAGTTTTATATAAAAAAATGTGTAAACAAGATTGTTGTCAAGACATAAAACCATTTATCGAATAGAGTGTATGCATGTCTTATGCCCGTAATTTCTACAAACAGATATCTAGCTGTGTATAGATATCTATGGTGTAACGAATTTTGGATAATTTTAACATGTTTTTCTTACCTACTGGTTGAACTCAAGGTATATTTACACAAGGTAGACTCATTTGTGAGTGTAGACATGCTGCTCTATGAAAATAACCGAGTGGAACGGAATTGTCAAAATTGTCTTCATATAAATTTAACGCACACATGTACAAATTTTGGCTCATATACACGGAATTTGACATTGGTGTTCCAACTTAGGTAAACAGCTGACAAACATATGGGCCAACGAGTTTACCTTGTGTAAATATACCTTGGTTGAACTGTAGTGTATTTTACACCATCGATTTTTGACAGTCAATTAAAAATATTAATAAAAATACAAATGTTGCCATATTTTAAAAGAAAACTTAAAAAAAAACCCTTAGGCAAAATTAACGTTGAAATTACCAAACTATTTTTACCGGATAGGTAAAGATAACTGTTCGGTACGAACACGACCAGATATCTGTTTGTTGAAATTACGGGTATTACTGGTATAACTTGAACATTTTCTATTGAAAAGTGTTGCTGGGAAGGCTTTAATTGAGGAGTTTTTTTTTTAAATTGGCTATTTTTCTTTTGACAGAATTGATTTTCCTTGGTTACATTAAAATGAAAATAAAATTTGCCCAAAACTCTAGATTTACACCGGAAAAAAAGAACACAAGGCATTATTTCGTCAAAAGTAGATTATTCCAGTTCAAAATAACATTCCTAAAATACTATTTTCTCAAATTACTAAAAAACATATAAATAGGAAAAGCCAAGTTTAGAAAAATCATCCTCAATCAAACTCCTTTGTCTTGCGGACAAGACATACTATCAGTGTTGCCGTTAGGATACGAAAGATACATTTTTCGTATCTTTTGATGACTTCATGTACCATGCATAATCCTGACATTTTTCGTATCTTTCGAATCTGTATGTGAAATGTGCAGAAATAAAATATTAAATTTTAATTTAAAAAATGTTGTTAATGAGCCGATGTTTAAAAATTTGAAAAAAGTAGTTGGTTTAACATTTGTACTTCCATTTTCGAATGCATGTGTTGAGAGAATTTTAAACCAACTAAAACTTATTAGGACTGATCATCGTAACCGACTCAATACTAATACAATAGCAGCTTTAATTATGGTGAAAGAGAACATTAAGGATGTTTCAACATACGATCCAACAAAATCGATGATTACTAGTAGTGCGAAGTTGTTCTGAGGAAATATGAGCATTGTTTTTATTTTCAGGAAATTTATACATACATATGAATTTTTTGATATAATCGCCCTAGTATAAACGCCATAACTCGTATATTATATACATAAATGAATTTGTTTTGATAATATCCAAAGATAGTTACATATAATCATTTTTAAAGGTTGCTTACTGTATTAATGTACCTAATATTTATGAAAATTTATTTAATTTATTTATATAAAAATGAATTTATTTAATATAATTTTCAACATTTTTTTATTTTTCGAATTTATTCTATGAGCTAAATTTCAGGTATGTATTTTATAAAGTCATTTCTGAAAAATTGAAGGAATATGACTATTACAAAAAAAGCTTTATAAAATACATACCTGAAATTTAGCTCATAGAATAAATTCGAAAAATAAAAAAATGTTGAATTTAATATAAAGTAACCTTCAGAAGGAAATAATTCCCAGTTTCTATTTGTTAAAATAGTTGAGTTAAATACATTCAATTTATAAAGTATCACTATCCAGTGTGGCACAAAGAATGCTGACGAAGGCCGTAGCGGGCCAGAAAATGCATTACATTCTGCTGGTGTCTAATAATTGTAAATTTTTCTGTTCATACAATATACCTCATTGCTTTCCAACGGAAAGCTAAGGTAAAATGTAACAAGAAAATACAATATAATAGTCTGATAGTGTATAAAGTCATTTCTGAAAAATTGAAGGAATATGACTATTACAAAAAAAGCTTTATAAAATACATACCTGAAATTTAGCTCATAGAATAAATTCGAAAAATAAAAAAATGTTGAATTTAATATAATTTTCTTTACAAAATTCATTAAATATGTAATAAAAATGTTATGTTAATAAATGTTGACGTTAAAAACGGATTTTTTTCAAAATGTATCTTTTTGGGAAAAAATGTATCTTTTTGGAAACTAAAATGTATCTTTCTCGAAATTTCGCTGGCAACACTGCATACTATGGCTATGCTCTGCATCGAAATCACGTGAAATTGCAACCGATGGATATTTTCTATTCATTTTTTTTTTTAAAATGAACGCGTCTAGACGCGTATTCACCTGATTTTAAAAGAAGCTGAGGTTAAGGAAAGTGGACCTCAATGGGTGAAGTATATTAAAGGAAATATTTTTATAAGCTTTAAACACAGGATAGTTTTAAAATTTTTGTTCGATTTCAATTTTACGTGATTTCGATTTCCAGATAATGGCCGATGAACTTTTCTATAGACAAATGTGTCAAGAAGTCTTGTTGGAAAGATATTTGACAGTCTGTTACACAGGGTCTTCACCTGAGATAGGATATAACATTTTTATATCAGCAAACGTCAAATTCAATCGCGGAGAGTATTCCTTTACGTGTGGACTCTCAAATAGTGTTAGTATTAATGTTAAAATAAATGTTATGAGAGAGCTGTTATAAAAAAATCTTATAAGTTACACATACATACAAATAATAATAAGACGAATTTATTAAAATGTTTAATTTTTAGTGCAAATAGTGAAAATCTTGTACTATGTGTTTAAAAACAATATTTTTAACTAAAAAAATAGAAAAAACTGTACGTTTACTGTACGAGAATCGTTTCGATTATTAAATCTTATAACATACGTATGTGTTCCCCTTGCTTAAGATTAAGATTAACATGAAGAAATTTGTTCTCTCATTCTGCCGACGTTCTCTAACATATTATTATATCAGATATTATCTGAGGTGAAGTCTCAATGTGAAAGAAAAGTATCTAGATTTATTGATAGCAATTTTTTTGTTTGCATTACATACGAGAAAAGTTTCTAGACGTCTGTCTGGCAGACATAATGTTCCTTTACAGAAATATTTCTTGTTGTCAGTACACATTCAGATTTTTTTATAAAAAAGTGTCTGGATGTCACGCTTTACTAAACATTACTCTTTTAACAAATAACATTACACCTTTCTTAAGAAAAGTGTCCAGATGTCTTACTTTTCCTTACATAAGCGCCTGTTGTTAAATGTTGTATTAAAAGTGTGTCTGATGTTGGTCTTAAGCCTTTTAACGTATATAAAAACTTAGTGCTGTCTTGGATCTAAATTTTGAAGTTTCTATTTGAAGTTTCCGCCTGTCTTTGTCAAAAGAGGTGACAGTTTTCTATCAAATTATGTCTTGATCTATTGCTACAAACTCCTGTACAATTAGACAAATTAAACCAAATAGTTTTTCGTCAACACCCTAAAACATGTAATGAATTAGGGTATGTCCTTTGTGGAATTTGCCACAGCCTTCTCTACAAATATATTTATTATATGTATGTGCTTTCTGTGCTGCTCACATTGTTTAAACATTAAAATTCCTTTGACAGTAATTAACATAACCAACAGACAAGCAGACAAACGGACCAAAAAAGGAACATACTAAAAGACATACAGGCACACCTTAGTAAACCACATTTAAGTGTTGCCAGATGAAGAAATTTTTCACGTAAATAAGGGATTTCCCACAGTTTGGGGACATATTGTACTCTACAAAAAAATAGAATTTGTCAACAAAATAAGAATAAGTTTTTAAGAAATATGTTTTGTTAGCATGCATTAAGTGTCTGTTAACATTTAAAATCTATGACAATCACTCACTGTTTTTTGTTGTTGTTTTTGTTAAAGCTTTGATATTGTTACAAGTACAACTTTTGCTTATAAATCTTATTTGCTTAACAGTTTTATTTGCACAAAATCTTTAGTTTTTTCTAAAATCTTTGGATGAAGTTTCCCGATGATCTGGCGTAAGCAACCAGTGAAATGCGCATAGGAATAGCTTATTCCATCAGCAATGAATTTTAATGTTTTTATCAAGAATTAAAATTGGAATTAAGGCACGACAAACAAAATCTTGTAATATTTAAAAATTTTGTGTTCCCAAAATTGCTTTGATAATAAACTGGCAATTGCACGGCTTAAAATAACTAAACTGGTAACATGCTTTATTTTTTGCGAAAACAATAAAGCAATTTAACTAGGTTTCGTTCAAATGTGCTAAATTCCCATTTCATACTATTGATAAACTGAAATTTATTGTTGAAGTTGTTTTTGTTTTCATTTTGTTTTTTCTTAACATAGCGACAACTACAATTAATGTTGAGAGAACTCCATCCAATTATAGTGGGGAATGTAAGAAAAGATAAGCTCACTGTTTATTGTTGTTGTTTTTGTTAAAGCTTTGATATTGTAACAAGCAAAACTGTTGCTTATAATTCTTATTTGCTTAACAGTGTTATTTTTTTAATATCTATTGATTTTGCTTAAATCTTTGGATGAAGTTTCCTAATGATCTGGCCTAAGCAACCAGTGAAATGCGCATAGGAATAGCTTATCCCATCAACAATAATTTGCAGTGTTTTATCAAGACTTAAAATTGGGAATTAAGCACGACAGTCAAAATCTTGTTAATTAATCTATGACAATTTTTGACACAGAATATGAATTTTCCATTTTATAATGCGATTAGTTTTAAAGATTTCAAATTAATAAGCTTTAAACTTTTTTTTTCACTTTTGAGTTTTTACAAGTTTTTCTGATTTTTGCCTCTCATTTAAAAAATTCTTCATTTTTATATCATCAAAAGATCAATAATAATTAAAAAATACCACATAATTAATAATTTTTTCTAGTTAAGTATAAGTTCTCTGAAAACTAGGGAAATAATTGTATAAAAATCTGTTAAAAAAAAAGTATAATCTCTTATAAAAGTGCTATATTCGGCTATGCCGAATTTTATATACCCTTCACCATGGTACGAGAATATCAAAAAGTTATACAAATACTCTTCTTAAGATATAAATAATTCTTCTCTGTGCCACGCCCACATTTTTTCGGATGATTTTTATTGATAACCAAGATGCTTGTACCTTATCCGTACTGTGGCTCCTGCCGTTCTCCAGATAACCATAAAAATAAATTAAAAAAAAAAAACAACAACTGTAATATATTCAAGTTGACCTTTATGTAATGAATGCCAAATGCCTGAGTTTTACATTTCAGTTTATGCCTCGTAAAAGGCATATTTTGTTAATGCTTAAATCATGATCTTACGACCACGTTAATGTCAGGGATGTGAATATGCATACTCTTAAAATATACAACAATACCCCCCATCATAATCTGGGTTAATACTATTAACCTAATATTCAATAAAACTTATACTAAATTGTATATTAATTTCAAATTTTCATGCAATATGTTCACAATATTTTTAATCAAATTTTCATAATTTTTTTTTTTATACAATTTAGTTTTTATTTATTTTTTCTGGTCTGGGTCTTAAGTTATACGTTGTTATTGAACAATTATTTGATGATGATAAACTATTATTCTGGTCGTTTTCGGTTTCACAAGTATCATTGTTAATATTTAGCTTTTGTATTGGATCTAAAAGAACACTTGGCATAGCTTCAGCTGCAGAGCTTTTGCATTAAATAATTTGGTTCGCATGTCGTTTTCAAATTTTGTTATTTACAGTGAGCACCGTGTAGGTCTGCCTCCCTATTTTTTTTTTCAAAATTGTTGCTTTTAACCAAGATACTTTTCCTGCAACAGAATAATCTTTCACCATTACAATATAACTTTTTATTTTTAACTTTAATAGTCCGTTTTGGATTTAACAGATCTAATCGAGTCCTTAATTTTGGAGATACTCCCGTACACACATGTTTTGTATTTCTATAATCTAATAAATACCTATTCAATACGTCGTTAAAAGCTGCCAATGGCACATTATATAAATTGCGTTTGAGAGCATTTTTTATAATTTTTACTGTGTTTTCGGCCTGTCTGTTTGTAGAGGGATGGCCTACGGGAGTTGTAATTAGCTTAATACCGTTGCATTTAGCAAATTCTTTTAACTCGTGTGACACAAAGGCTGTGCCATTATCCGATACAATACATTTTGGTAGCCCGAAACGTGCAAATAAGTCTTCTAAAACGGATATTTACGCGCGGCTTGTGTTTTTTGATATGTCAATACATTTGAGCCATTTGCTAGAGCTGTCCACTACTACGAGACACCAACGATTAAGGAAAGGACCAAACAAGTCAATATGTATTCTTGACCATACTTCACGTGGTCTTACCCAAGGTATTAATTCCTGACGGGGTGGGATAGATCGAGTTTCTAAACATGGTGCGCATTGCCCTGCTATGTTCTCTATATCCCTGGTTTGGCCTGGCCACCAACAACTTTCCCTTGCCATCGACTTCATCTTAACTATTCTCATGTGTGTCTGGTGTAAAAATCCTACCACCTCACGTTGAAGTACCTTAGGAATGACTACTCTATAGCCCCAGAACAAACATCCTAAATCTTCATTTCTTTTCTGGAAAAATGGCTTAAAATTTTCATCGGTACAACTTCTGACATTGTTTTCGAGGCAAACTCAACTGGTTTTTCGACACCTTTGTCATCTATCTGCGATAAAACCGAACTTTTTCCAATCGCTCGACATGTACTTTTCTATTTGGAGCACTTATAAGAATGTCATCGAGAAACACAACCACTCCATCTAAACCCGCTAACAAGGAGCCCATTAATTTTTGGAAAATGGCTGGTGCTGAAGCCAAGCCGTAAATTAAACGTGTATATTGGAAAAGCCCTTTTGTGGTTGAGATGGTTGTGTATTTACGTGAATTTGGATCTAGTTCTATCTGCTGATAAACCATACTGAGGTCTAGCTTCGTAAATTCTTCACCACCATAAAGTTTTGAAAAAATGTCCTCAATTCGCGGTAATGGATATTTCTCTACTTGCAAAAATTTATTCAGGGTGACCTTGAAGTCACAGCAAATGCGAATACTTCCATCTTTTTTTAAAATTGGAACAATTGGTTTACCCCAATCACTATAATCAACTGGTTCCAATAATCCTATGGACACTTATCTATCCAACTGTTCTTCTACCTTTTCCCGAATAGCCAAAGGAACTGGACGTGGTCTACAAAAAACTGGTGTGGCCCCCTCTTTAACTAATAACCTGGCCTGACTGTTCTAAAATAACCGTAGCCCTCCATCAAAAAGAGCACTAAGTTTGCTTAAAACGTTTGCAGCCTCGTTCACACATTCTTGTGATAGGTAGTTTAATTTTGCCAATTCAATTTGAAAAACTTTTAAAAAGTTTCTTCCCAGTAGTGGTGGACCGCAATTTTTGAAAATGCTGTTGTTGCTGCGAACTCCTCGATCGCCTACGAAAAACTTGTTGTTGATGTTCAACGTTATGCTTACGTATGTGTAAATATTTATGTTCCAAACTCTACGTGTCAATATTTTATAAGAAAACTTTTAAATGTTAAAAATTTAATTACTTAAGATCAAGGCGAATTCATTTTTCAGGTGGCGTTGAAAGCACAGCTGTGCTACTTTTTTTCCTAATTAGAGAGAGGAATGTCAAAAGTCACTTGTGTTTTTGACATATCGGCCAACGAAACCAACAAAAAAATACATTGTTGTGTTTTTGGTGTTGTTACTTGTTGTAGTATCGACACCACCGTTTACATGAATTCGCCTTGCTTAAGATCATAAAAAAATGCTTTACTTTGTACAATAATTTAAAATAAGAGTCTCAAGTTTTTAAAATTAGGGTATTTGGAGATCTCAAATTTAAATTGGGGACATGAGTTTTCTGGCAACACTGCCTGGCATTAACAATTAACACACGAACGCACAAATCCGGCCACAAAACTTTAAACCAGAGATTTTCTCATTTCTCCTCGACTTTGTAATGGCAAAGAAAAATTCACACACGCACACACACATATTACTTAGCACTCATACACACTTATACACAAAAATACATATAAATGCTCCAACTTGTCTTTAAAAGTGAAATTAACGGGAAACGGATGCTTGTTATGACAAATAAAAAAAAAAATAAGAACCTAATTTTTTCTTGCTGAGACACATCTAAATAGAGGCGTCTTATGTCTGACGTTTAGCCCAATTTTACAGCTGCTGTCGTTTCCACAGTTCATTTATTCATTAGGAGCTTATTATAATTAACCGTTATTATTTTAATTGTATTGTTGAAAATTTCCTTTGCTTCTTTTTCTTATAATTTTTTTTGTTAACATTTTAAAGACGTAAAATACGTGTGTTTTTTGTTTTACGGGTAATTAAAATTGTGTTTTTTTTTTGGTCTGGCTTTCTCTTTCTCTGTTTTCACTTGTTATTTTTTTTTTGAGGGTTGTCCTTAACGATTTTTAAGTGTGCTTTTTTTTCCTGCACATACAACTTCCTACTTCTTTTCTTAAAGTGGCCTTTTCAAGAGACATTTAAATTAATTAAGTTATTTCCATTTTCATTTACAATTGCGAGTAAAAGTCCGTCCTATTATTAACATTATGAAATTGTTATGGCATAATGAAAATAATGATGGGAATGATGAAGACTACATCACTGTCAATTTCAACTTCAACTTTCAGAGTGCTCACTTTTAATTGTTGTTTTCTTAATGGCAAAATTTTATTTTATAAGTTTGGGGTTTTTTTTATTGAATTAAAAGTTTTGGTATCAAAATTGTTAAACGTTTTTATAGAAAAGTTCGTGTATGTGATTTTAGTACCAAGATCGGCATACTTTCTATAGACAAATTTTGTGCATGTGACTTTGTATCAAGATCGACATACTTTTTTTGTATCAAAGTCGACAAATTTTACTTAGAAAAGTTATCGGAATATTTTTACCTTGCACAGGTAGAAATCGCACTGGTTCCACTAAAGAGAATCAACTCAAGATTTTTAAATTTTCGCTTTTTGTAAGAAATCGATGTACAGTGGTCCTATCTACCCACTGTAATAATTTAATATCATTGTCTCAACTCTTTCGATAAAAAATAAAATACAGTTGTATCGCTCTTTTTGATATTAAAGTAGCTTCTCCAGAGTCAACTAAAGAGACATATTTTGAGTTGTCCCCAAATGTAAGCTAAATTCATATTAGTTTTGTTTCAACTAAAGAGAAATATTTTAAGTTAAGTTGATGTTCTATTTTGTGTTGTCCCTATTTAGTTGTTATAGGTATTTTAATTATGCTGTTATGTATCGTTTTGTTTATCTATGTTTTTATTAAATTACACCGTTATATAAATGAACAAATTTTACATAAAGGGGAACAAGCATTACAAATACAACAAGTTAGAGTACTATATTCGGCTGTTCCGAATCTTTGATAGGTGTTTTTCGAGAATGGGCTTTATATGAGTCCTATGGTATATTATGAACCGATCTTTACGAAGCTTTGTGGTAGGATTTTTGACATATAAAACAAACTCGTACATAATCTCATATCAATATGTGCATTTCGCAACTGTTAATGCTAGATTTTAGTGTGGTTGTTCCACATTTTGATTCGTAACTTTTTTCTTTCAACTCGTTCAAAAGTTAACGTGAATTCAACAAAAGAACAGACGGACGGACGGACAGGGCTAAATTGACTTCGAATTACTCAAGGAAACATAATATAAAGGGTGGTCCAACTATTATGCACGATGATAATTGTGAGTCACATCTTAACGTCAGGCTTTTTGTTTAACTTAATTTGACATTTCCTTGTTTCAGTGTTTGGCAAATTCAACCATGGAGAGGTACACAATTGAGAAGAACGTAAAGATTGTCGAAGCCTTTCAAATCAAAATGAATTTCGTTAGCTTCGTGATTTTTTTGGTCAGCATAATCGACAAAGTGTGTCCACAATTGGAAGAATTGTGCGCAAGTTTCAGCAAACCGGGTCTGTAGGAAATGTATAAACACATGTGCATGCTCGACCAGTTCGTTCTGCGGTAGACATTGCTGTTGATCGCGATAGTGAGAAAATGAGGCCACACAGAAAAAAATGAAAAACCAACATCAGTAAACATTGTTAGAAATTTGTACTATTGATTAAATTCTGTACTAATGTTCCGCCTGCAAACAAATTGATCATATCAATTAACATATTTCTTGCTGTTAAATTTCAATAAATAATTGAAATGTGACCACTAACAAAAGAGGCTATATAAAACTTAAGGTACGTTCAGACTAATAAAACATTTGACGAAAATATTTGTTCTGATATTTGCTTCAAACTGTGTGAAACAAAAAATATTTTGTTTAATGTTCCAGCTAAGCTCAAATACTTGACACTTTTTGTTTGTGAAAACAGTTGGCAAATCGTGTCAAATAAAATAAATTAAATAATGTTTGTCATTCGTTCAGACTAAAACAAATATTTGCATCAAATAATTATTTAATGAAAGTGTTCAAAAATAAAAATATATTTCACAAATAGTTAAAATTGGCGCAGAAGCCTAATTATTTGTTTTATTCCGTGGAGCATCATCTCTTATAGTGTTAGAACAGGAAATGTAAAAAACAACTGGAAAACAATGGGTAACGGCAACATGGCTAAAATTTGCGAAAAATTGCAAACTTGGAAGCAAACCATAAAATATATCTTAAATCGCTAAGTAGGTTAAAAAACAAAAAAAAAAAAAATTTGCACAAAAAACGAAAATTTGCGAAAAAATTTAGATAATTCAAACAAGTCATAAAATTTATTAAAAGTGCCTTAAACTATAAGGAATGACAAATATGCGACAAAAATTGCTAAATTAGCGGAAATTCGCAAAAATTGCAAACTTGGAAACAAATCCTAAAATTAATTTGAAATTGGTTAAAAAAAAAAATTGTCGGAAAAAAAGTGTACGTCAATACACCAAGAACAATTCAATAGCTTAATGATGAGATAATTCGGCACATTAAACCTCAAACATGTCCCAGAGTCATTGAAAATATGTACCATCGGATAGAGGAATGCCACCGAAGCCGTGGAGAGCATTTGACCGATATTTTGTTTCTTCTATCATAATAAAAAATATTAAAATGGGGTCTTAAGAAAGTTTCACACGGAATGACAAACTTAGTATATTCTTAGGCTCCACGAAAAGCCCCCCAATGAAATAACACCCAAACGAGAAATGAAATATTCCCCAAATTTTTTTCATACATTTTTTTTGGGCCCTTTTACATTTTTTATTGGGAATTATTTCATTCCTCATTTGGGGTTTTCAAATTATGAAATAATCTCCAATGAAATAACACCCAACAAATTTTTAAAATTCGGGGCTTGTATAATTTGGGTGTTATTTCATTTTTTATTCGGGGGTAATTTAATTTTTAAAGCTGTTGATTTTTGGGGGGGATGAAACTGACTATTTTATGAATTTTGGGCATAATTTCATTTTTGTTGCTGGTGGGGTTTATTTCATTGGGGTTATTTTATTTTCATCATTGGGTGTTATTTCATATGAAATAACTCCCAAATATTGGGGGTTGTTTCGTTTTCGCTTTGGGGTTTATTTCATTTATTTTTCGATGTTATTTCATTCACTGTTTTTGGGTGTTATTTCCTATTTTTTGGGGTTTATTTCATTGGGGGTTATTTCCTGGGCGTTATTTCATTGGGGGGCTTTTCGTGGAGCCATATTCTTATTTATGACCTCCGAACTGTCTTGTGTAAAAAAGTACCATAATACAAATTATTGCCCACTTTGCTCATAGTAGTCTTCTCAGTTCTTCCAAATGTGGAATTTAACTAATTAATTTGATGGTATAAGTAGTTTCTTAAATACACACTTATTAAACTTAGTTGAAGTTAAGTTTTTTATTCTCACAATTATAAGTATGATTTTTGTTTTTGTGTGAATTGCACTCAGGTTAAAAGTTTAGTTTGCAAATATTTATATTAGAATTTGTTGAAATAACATATTAATTAAGAGAATTTTCTTTAAATGATAATTGAAATTTCAAAATGAATCTTTACTTTAATGAAGAAGAAGATATTTTTATAACTTGAAATTTCTTAAAAACTCATAGGTAGAACTTGGAAAGTTTTTGTCCTTCAATTTGAACTATTAAATTTTTTTTATTTTTAATAAAAGTAGATAACAAAAATTTTATTTTAAAATAATTGAATTTATTTTTTATTTTAAAAATAAAATTTTAAATATACTCACAATAATTAGAATTGTGGTTATTTTGTTGAACTATTTATGGTTTTTAATCCAAATTTTTAGTATTTTAATCAGGCTTAAGTTCATCAAATTTAATTTTCATTAAATTATTTTTATGAAGATAGGAATTTTACAACATGAAAATTAATTTAAAATTGTTATTGATAATCATTCATTCTTGACTGACCTGAGAGTCGAACCCAGGCGGCTGGTTACCATGACATGTTTCGATCGCAACCAGTCGATCTCCTCGGATGGATTTGCCGTCTTACACTCGCAGCCATCGACGACTGCTGACGTCAATAGTCAAACATCAATCCTTAAACCAGATCGAAATTTGCTTTTTTGAATGATTATCAATTTTAATTGATTTTACATGTTTTTCCTAACTTCAGTTTTTTCCCGTACTTATGTCAAGAATTCTTCTTGAAGTCCAACGTACATTTTTTTTTTCATTTTGTCTTTCTTTTTCTTGTTGACATTTTACAGCACAACTTGAGCTCGTGCCTTAGCTTTAACAATAATTAGAATTGTGGTTATACTAACAATATTATTACAGTAACGG
This sequence comes from Pollenia labialis, assembly GCA_949318255.1. Lineage (NCBI taxonomy): Eukaryota > Metazoa > Arthropoda > Insecta > Diptera > Polleniidae > Pollenia > Pollenia labialis. Next base: position 90,650,724 of record OX439141.1, read on the forward strand.
ACTGTAGTTTATTTAAGACGTTCGGTAATTTTTAAATAAATAAACGTTTAAAATTGCAAGCAAATTTATGTTTAACTGATTCTAACATTTTTTCAAAAAACTAAGTGCATATTAACACGGATTTTCAGTTGCAGTTAATTTTGTCCGTTGATTAAGTTAAATTCTTCTTTATGTAAAATTAAATGAAAATGTAATTAAAAATAACGAAAAGTTCATTCAATTTCTACTTTCAAAAATTCAACCACGAATTCTGCAAAAACAAATGAATATTCAGTTATTTTATATAAATAATTTGCCAAAAAAATAACTACATATTCCTTAAAAACAAAGGCGTATCCAGTTATTTTATATAATTTAACTATCAAAAAATAAATTTTTAGTCATCTATAAAAAACGATTTACTTGTTTTGTGTAAAACAATTCCCAGTTTCTATTTTTTAAAATAATTTATTTAAATACATCAAATTTTGAAAGTAAAATAATTTTTAAGCAAAGGCCATGCTGCTGGTGTCTTAAAATTGAGAGTTCTTCTGTAAACAACGTGGTCAGTACAACAAAAGTAAAACAGACGTGTGTAAAGGGGTAAGTAAATAATAATATTCTCTCACTCTCTCTCATTAGTAAAACAAGAGGACAGGTGTCTGTCTGGTAGTTTCTAAAAAAATCCGGCTCTTTTGTGGAGTAAACGAAAAGTACTGAATTTAATTAAATAAGTCTCGCAAGTTTTTTGCCCATTTGCACAAATGGCATTGTTAAGCAATATCATGGAAACCCTTAATATACACTCACAATATTCTGTACGTAAAATTAACAGCCAAATAACACCAGACGGAGGTACGCTTGTTGATATACCACACCTGAATAAGAAGGCGAAAGCTGTTTTTGCTGGCCTACATAAAATCCGGCGAAATCAGCACCAAAACAAAAATTCGTCTATTCAAAAGCAATGTCCTCTCTGTGCTGCTTTACGGATGCGAAACTTGGCTCACGTCTGTTGAAATTGACAACAAGTCGTCAGCTAATTATTAATTTCACCATGATATGCGCCAAACCAATAATGAGCTAACGAAGTTGCAAACCTTTGCCAACAGATCCCTGCGTCATTTTCTCCACATATGGTGGCCACACAACTGGGTATCAAATGAGGAGCTATACCGTAGAACCAAAATAAAACCAATTGCTGTTGAAATTCGGTTAAGGAAATGGAGATGGATTGGAGCCGTGCTACGTAAACCAGCCCATGACATATGCAGAGAGGCCTTTGATTGGAATCCTCAAGGAACGCAAAGAAGAGGCAGGCCACGAGGTAGCTGGAGACGAAGTCTTGAAGAAGAGATAAACTTCATATAAAATCATTCCTTTAACTAACGTCAAACTGTACTATTGGAACTTGGACCTTTTTATCAATTTTGATATCATAAAACTCCATTTAAGCACAATTCTGTGCGCAGAACTAACTCGAACTCCTAGCAAAGTTTAAAATGCAATCTAGCCAATGCCAAACATTTCTGTCAAATCACTGAAAGTAGCAAATCCTAGTTTGACAACTCGCCCACAAGAGTAGAATAGTGACACAGGAGCTGTTTCACACACTCCAGCTCATTTTCAAACACCAAAAAAAACAAAAACACGCTGAAAGTATTGATTAAGGCTAGTTTAAACTATCTCACGAGTCTTACGTATTCCATAATACTTTGTGAGATAGAAAACTAATGAGTTTTGTTGCGACTGTCAAAAAATCTAACTTAACACAACAGTTTGTGTTCACACCGTCACACAAAGTATAAAAACTCTCAAATGAAATAAAATGCAACCATGATCCAATGAAAAGCTTTATTGTATAGAAAATTTTTCAAAAAAAGATGAAATCATATGGGATGTTAAACTTATTTCATCACACATTCATTCACACTATCAGACTTTTACATATTACTTGAGATTTTGGCATGTACACTGATAGAAAAATTCGTCTTCATATTGATGATGCCCTAACATCAGAATTGTTACATTAATTTTACTACAAATGGCATCAATGATGCAAAAAGTAACATTAACGTCTTCGTACAATTTTGTCATTTTTTACGTGTCATCTATTTTATGACTATAGTGACATCAATTCGATGCCACATTTTGTATATTATTAACATTATCTTCATGATTACAATGTTTTATAAGAAGGAAAAATTCCTATATTCAATTTTTTAAATTATTTAGTTAAATTCAAATTTTCAAAGTAGAATGATTACGAAGACCATATGGCGCGTGGTGCTGATGTCTTCTTTTTGAGAGTTCTGCTGTTAACAAAGATCGTAATTCAACAAACGTGAAACGAACATTTGTAACGGGTAAGTAAATAATAATATTATCACACTTTGACTTAAGTCAATTCCAACGACTTTGACTTAATGACAAACTGTCATTAAATTGATGCTAATGTGTCCTTTCTCCGATGTTACTGTGTCATCGCACTGAGGACATGTTCGTCATTTCTGTGATGCTGATATGTCATCCCTTTGATGACATAATTTCATTTTGACCCTGATGACACTTTGGCCAAGTGATGTTAAGGTTGACATCACAATGATGAAAAGTTTCATGGGGTCAAAAACGAAGACACTTGCCAAAATACATCAGCGTTATGACGCATTTTCTATCAGTGTATTAATACAAAGTATAGTAGTGTAAACTAGCCTTTAGTAATAACTGTGGTTATGATTGAGCTATGAAAATTAGTAGAACTTACCAGCGCTATTATAGGCACTATAAGGACAAAGTACACTAACAAAGTCAGCGTTATTGGCTTATCTGTTATTCGTAGAATCAGTCGTGCTTTATCGAAATTTAAGCTTGCTAGAGGGCAAGGGCACGCCATCTAACTGCACAACCATATCGTTTAGAAATAAGCGAGAGTCAATTAATTGTCATTTTTTAAGAAGTTTTTTTAGTTAGTTTTGGTTGGGCGTTTAAACTACCAATACTTAACTGTTAATAATCTATAACTTTTGTGAGAACTTCTCTCATCGAAAAGATGTGAAATTTTCCATTGTTTCTCGAAAAGTGAGAAAAAAATGTTTCTGTTTTTTGTTATATTAGTGAGATAGTAATCTTTAAGAAATGTTAGGATCAAAAGGAGTTAAAGAGATTTTTGTACCTCTTTAATCCCATATATACTTTTGCAACTGTTTGGAACACTTCTGTTGAACATTTCTTCCATATTAATGAAATTAATAGCAACAACTTTTTTCACTTTTTATTTTACTGAAATATAACACAATGGCTTACGAACGTTTTGTTTTAAAAAATAATTCTGCAACTGATGCAGTTCTTAAAACTGTCAAGGCCGGGCAGCTTTTGAGTTGATTTAAAAGAACCCGGTTCCATAGAGGGTCGTGAGAGTGACTTATGGTCCTCTAAAATTAGTATTCAAGCTTTAAAAAAATTTGCAAAAAAAATATGTATATTTATGGATTGCAAAAAAATTAGACTTAAGCTGACCCACTAAAATATGCTTAAATGTAAAGTTATCTCCTTTGCCTTTCGAGATATTTGAATAAAACGGCTGTTTGGCTGATTTTTTTAACGATTTTTCTAGTATTTTAATTGGGTGGATTTTGTTTAATGTCAAACTGTTATCAATAGTGGGTTAAACATTTTGTATATTGGTAGAAAAGCAGACTTTTATCAATGGCATAATGCATTTTCAAATGCTTATGCATTTTTCTATAAGTATAGTTGTATATTCGAGGAGAATGTATGTACATTAGGGCGGGTCAATTTTTTTTTTAAAAATCGTATAGCAAAAACGTAATCTACATAAAATTCTAAGAAAATTCTCCGAAGAAACCATGGGTCTAAAACAAAATCCTAATCCGCGCCTCTCGACTTGAAAGTTTGGCTGCCCGCCTTGGAAAAAAAAAATTTTTTGAAAAAATAGCTTGTTCCAAAAAGAAATCGATTTTTTTTTAATAAAATGGTTTAGTCAGTTTATTCCTTTGCACTTTATATTTTTTTACAATCAAAATTTTTTTTACATTGAAAAAATTTTCACCCAAGTAAAAAAATTTCAAGTCGAGAGGCGCGGACTAGGATTTTGTTTTAGACCCATGGTTTCTTCGGAGAATTTTCGTAGAATTATATGTAGATTACGTTTTTGCTATACGATTTATAATTTTTTTTTCATCCATACAAATCGACCCGCCCTAATGTACATATATGCATATAAAGGTAATACCTATACATAAGTATGTTCTTTCGCTAATAAAACAATATTTTCTGCAAAAATAAATAAATATGAAACTGGGAATTATTTCCTTCCGAAGGAATAGGACTATTACAAAAAAGCTTTATAAAATACATAACTGAAATTTAGCTCATAAAATAAATTCGAAAAATAAAATAAAAAATGTTGAATATAAATAAATATGTTTATATTTTTCGAAATAAAACGTTATGAGTATGCTTCAAGGCGAATTCATTACCGCATCATTGAGATAGAGCTATGATTGCTATACCTTTTTTTGAAAAAAATACTATGTATTTTGTTTTTGTAAAAAGCTAGAGTAAATGTCAAAATTATTTGTTTATAAAATATACACAATTGCTTTAGAAGGTAAATTTTTTTTCCTTTATTGCAAATTTATTGTGGCTCCACCTATTCCTTACGCCTTTTAAAATCCTTGTGTTAAAATTTTATGTTCACTTTTTTGTTTTATAACATTTTAATACGTTTTTTTCATGAATTTATATTTTTATTGAATTTTAAATTTTAGCAAATTGTTTTCATAAAATGTGAACGACGCTTGACATTCAGTATACACACAAGGAAATAAACATTAAACAGATGACTCGAAAATGTCACCTTTATGAATTCGCCTTTTTGCTCCCACATGCCCAATAATGTTTTCTTATATGTCCATGATTTTCTGTAAAAATTTTATCAATATCGAGTAGTAAATAGTGGCAGTTATGCCATTTTTGTTAAACAAAAAAAAAATTATTTTTTTAAATGCGTTTTCCGGGATTGGGAACTTGGGGTATTTTTAAATAAAAAATTGGGATGCTTTCAAGTCCACAGTTTTAAGATCTCTTTGGTCTACATAACTTCAAAGTTTCATTGTGATAGCTTTACCCATGTCAGATTCGTGGATTGTCAATCATTAAAATCATTATTTTTATAGTGTAAGTGAATGAAAGGGCTTTCAATATGAGTAAAAAAAAGGAATTTTAAGATTTGATATTCTATACATCTGATATCATAATGAAATTTGGCAGTTATGTAAATTAAAATGTTCTTAAAACAGCCAGCGCAAATAAAACATCAATCACAATTCTCAATCTCAATCAAAAGCATTTTTTTACTAAATTTCTCAATAACTTCTAACGGCCATTTTCACCAAGTTCGGTTAAAACTAACTTTCAATTAAAGTGCCGGTTACCAATATGTTTTGACAGCTATAACCGATAGGTAATTATAACCGAACTTGGTGAAAATGGCCGTAAAACGATTTTAATAAAATTTAAACTGTAGGAAAGTTCAAGTAGTCTTCTCTATAGTAAAAATTGCAAATTTAACTCTGTCGGTTCAAAATTTACAGATTTTTGTCCGAGGAAAAACGATTTTCAGCCACTGTTCGTCGTTTCGTTTTAAATGTCATAACCAGTGTTTAAAAAGCTGCAGTTGAGATAATAAAAGTCATAAGATTGTGCTATAACTTCGACTTCGTCATTTGTCATTGGACAAAATAAAAACAGTCACAATCAAGCCAAAAGCAAAAAACGAACATCGACAGTCGATATGTTCGGAAGTGTTTGGTTTGACAGACTGATGGCCGTTTTCTCATTACACGATTATCTTTTTTTCCAACGAAAAACTGCACATTTAAAATATTTGGTTTTCTCAATGTCGCATTTGCTTCCATTCTGTCGCAAACCTGACCAGCACTCATCTGCCGATTATTTATTTTCCTTTTACTTGCCGTACAGATAAATTCAATCAGCTGACTCCCAACTTTTACATGTATTTTGAGAGGTGCTACTCCTGAAATGTCTAAAAAGCTTCTTGAAGTTGAAAATTAAAATGTACACGATACACCATCACCAATACCAGAACCATCTAAAAATTCTAAAAAATTAAATAAATAAAAAAAGAATTTGACGTCTATTAAGTTACGGGTAACAGGCCAACAAATTTATAATCATGCGCTTCTTACTATAAAACCAACGTCTGTAGAGAACGAGAGCACGTTTTCGGTAGCAGGTTATATACATATGTACATATCAACAAGGATTAGAAATAGAATCTCTGATGAGCTTTTAAATGCTTTAATAATACTAAAAAAATTTTCTTAAAAGGAAATTAATTTTACCAAGTTGCTATTAATAACAACTACTAAATATTAATAAGTTTTAAACATTCGTGATCTCAAAAAAAATATATACATATATGTATATAAGCATACATATAAAATATGCATGTGCATATGGATGTAACAATTTATTTGGTTTTGTTTTGGTTTTCTGTGGAATTATTTAAGCTACTTTTTTTAGACTGTTGTATATGTGTATATTCTTTTAAAAAAGTTAAAACTTTTGTCTTTAACTCATTTAATGAAATCATTGTTTTATTCAAAAAATCCCGGGATTCCCGGGAATAAGATTTTTTTTGTTTCGTTTCCCGGGAATAGAAAAAGACCGGAAAATTAGAAACCCTAGTTGCTACACAAAAAGTAACTATTACAATTTCGAAACAGAACGGCACGGATTAGACCGATAAACTGTCCACTCTTTTTCTGTAAATTGGCGAATAATTTCCTTACGTCACAGCTAATACTCGCCATAAACTTTACAGACGCAGTTAAGTGAGAAAAACATTTGTGTGTTTCAATTTCTGGCATTTTTGTTTTATATCTCACATTTAAATCGAACATTTTCACGACGCGAGCGTTACAGAACATGGGCACTGGTCAACACAAAATCGTGTACAAAAAAAGTGCCGTCATATGTATAAAGGGTGGTCTAACCGTAATGCACGATGTTTATTGTGAGTCAAGTTTTTTTGTAACCATGGACAGCTACATAATTTAGCAGCGCGATCAAATTGTAAAAGCCTCTTATGAAAATGGGCGTTCAAATAAAATTGCATTTTGTGATATTTTTGGTCAGCACATTCGACCAAATGTGTCCACAATCTGGAGAATTGTGCGCAAATTTCAGCAAACTGGGTCTGTAGGAAATGTGACAACCCGTGTGCAAGCTCGACCAGTTCGTTCTGCGTCATCGGGTATTGCTTCTTCGAAAATAACGTCGACCAAGTAGTAACCGTGAATGGTGTTCTATATCGCGAGATGATAACGGTGTTCTTGTGGCCAGAAATTGATGATATGTTCTTGGACGATATGTGATTCCAATTTGATGGTGCCACTTGTCACACAGGCAACGAATATTAAATTGCCGTGTTACCTCGCGTCACGATTTTAATTGTTTGAACATAAGATTGGCCAAGCAGTTGCCGTGTTCGCTATCGCGAGATGATAACGGAATTCTTGTGGCCAAAAATTGAGGATTTGGTCCTGGATGCTATGTGATTCCTATGGGAAAGAGCCACTTGCAACACATCTCACGACGTGGCGATGTTAATTGGCCGCCACGATCATGTGATTTGACACCGTTGGACTTCCTTCTTTGGGGATATTTAAAAAAAGTGTACGCCCATAAGCCAAGAACAATTCCAGAACTAAACGATGAGATAATTCGGCACATAAACTACATTGAATATTTTGTTTCACATTAACTATTATATGTAGATCCTTCAATCGTAATAAAAAATATTAAGATAGTTTTCTAAATCTTTTTGTTTTGTTCACAATAAGCATCGTACGTTTTGGTTGGACTCCCCTTTATAACCGGATAACTTCTGCAAGGTCATATAGAGTGCGTTAGGTTAAAGCTATTGCACACATAAGTAAGATAATGGAATGGCCATTTTATTATCAAGCAATCCATCCGTGGAACAAACTTGCGAATAAAGCACAAGCGAACAGCAACGTAAACACTTTTAAAACCGAAATAGCAAAACATTTTACTGCCAGTATTTTTGATAATTAATAAGTAATTTGCACCATTGTTAAATTTTGTTGTTTTTAAATTTACTTTAAATTAATTTTAATTTTTTATTTTTAACATTTTTCATACTTCTTTTTAATTTGTATTTTACTACAACTTCTTATAGTTTCATACTTTTATTAAAATATGTGTGTCTTGCTGTATGAAATGGCTTTTTTCCTAAGCTCGGCAGTAAATAGTTTTGTAGATACTTAGAGAAAAAAAACAAGTATGAAAGTACAGTCGGTCAAGCCCGACTTTATTATACCCAACACCACAGTGTTTTAAAACACATTTACGAGAGTGCACCCTATTCGGGAGCCATAGAGAATCATGCTTATGTGCCCATATATATATGGATCTATCTAAGTATGTTTTAAATTTCATTAAAATCGTTTTGATAGCTTTTGAGAGGCAGGAATTGCCCCTATCTCCCCTCGTGGTCCTAGTGCCAAAAATATCCTATAAGCCAAATTTTATCAAATTATCTCCAAAATTGCGACCTGTACTTTACGCACAAGGTTACAGAAAGTGATTCTGAGTCGATCGGTATACTGTAAGGTGGGTCCAGGACCCATATTTTAAGGTGTTACACACATCAGCACAAATGCATAATACCCTCTCCACTATTGTGGTGTAGGTATTAAAACTAATAAAAATGAAAACAGAAAATAAAAGAAGTGCCCCGTTACATTGTCGGATTTTTCTATTTTTTTCTTTAAAGTTGCATTTGAATTAACCTTGTTGAACTATAATTGCAGAAATTTATTATTTATGTCTCGCGCACATGTCGTTTACATAAAAAAAATAAAAGATTTGCAACCGAACTTAAATAATTTTTTTGTTGTCAAAGTTAAGATCAAACGGAAACGAATTTGGAAAGAAATGAGAGAACTAAACGAATGACAACAGAAGATGTACTGTTGTGCCCACAAAGTTGAATGGCAACAAAAATCTTTCAATGTAAACGGCCACTAAAGCAATACTCGCACTACTTAAAAGTTCTTTTAAAACCCTACACCACAAGGAGTGAGAAGAGTATTATTCGTTTGTGCTGATGTTTGTAACGTCTAAAAATAATGGTCCCATATAAAATGTTTGAGTGTCTACATAATCTTTTTTATTAAACTGAAGGCAATTAATTAATTGAAATTTTCTTTTTAATACTATGTTCACACTTGAGTTTTTAAACGCGTTTAAGCAAAATGTTGATTTAGCTAATCAAAGCCGTTTACATTACATTTGAGATGATTAAGATGACAGATGATTAAGAAAAAACACACAATAAACAAATTTATATTTCTTTAAATTATTAAAAATGGATAGAAATCCTTTTATAGAGTTATCAGAAGATTATTTTAAACATATTAATGATGAAATTGTGAAAATTAATGAATTATTTAAGGAAAAAAATAAAAACATTAAACAGAAATCGTGGCCGGTTGTTCAGTTTATGTTGGCCGATTCTACATTACACTCAGTTTGAGGTATGTTCTGTGGATTCTATGTGATTAATCAAGTGATTTCAATCAAAAATTACATTGAAAGCAAAAACAAAATAAAAAATATTTAATTATTTTGTTGTTGTTTTCCACAGAAACTCATATTGAAATTTTAGATTACAAACGCTGCATATCTTGTGGCGTTGAAAATTTTAAAACGCAGTATGCATTTCTATAGAAACCAACAACAAAATTATGACAAATTTTTGACATTGTTTTTGCTTTTAATGTTAGTTTTGGCGTTGCGGTTGCGTTTTACAGAATCAGGGCCTTAGTTTTAAACATGTCAATTTGAAGTGATTAACAAATCACTTCAATGTATGGGAAATCATCTCGATTTTGATGTGATTAGAGCTTAATCACGTTCGAGTTGCTTAAACGCGTTTAAGAACCCAAGTGTGAACATAGTATAAGCCTTTATTGATGCCTTTTCAAATACGCTGAAAATCGGTATGGGATTTTTAAAATTTTTTTTAACCATTCCCGAAAACAGCTGATACAAATAAAATTCCACCAAAAAATTGCAAAAAAATAAATATAAAACCGGTCACAAATAACTTTTATGCAAAACCAACTGGCATTGAATATTATATTGACTTAATTAAGAAAAAAATGGATTTCGATGGACCATGCCTACCACCTACTGCACATACAATCCTGATCGATTTTTTTTTCGCAATTTTTCATATCCAAGAAAAAGTCTTTAAGTTTAGCACATACAATTTCTAAAATAAACAGAAGCTGGACGCCAAGCTTAATTAGCATCAAGCACGCCCCCCGAACACCTCCAATAAAATCCGAATAAATTTTTTATATCCAAGCAAAATTTTAAAAATTTGGCATAACCACTTTCTGGTATAAACAAAAGATGCATGCCAAGTTACATCAACATTAGCCGAATAAATTTTTTGGAAAAACGTTTTTTATTACCAAGCAAAGGGATCCAAATTGGCCACATTTACTTTCTGGAATTAACGAAAGATTCATGCCAAGTTTTATCAATATCAGCCACGCCCACCTTCCATAAAATCCGAATTAATTTTTTAGCATGAAATTTTTCATATCCAACCAGATGCCCCCAAATTTTATACATACACTTTCAGCAATAAACAATAGATGTATACTTAGTTTCATCAACATCAGCCATGCCCACCTCCCATACAACCCACATAAATTTCTTGCATAAAATTTGGTATATTCTAGCAAAAATCTTCAAATTTGGTACATACACTTTCTAATTTCATCAACAGCAACCACGCCCACCGCCCATATAGAAGTATAAGGGAAGTAAGTCCAAAATAATCAAATATTTTATTGATCAGCTAGCATCCAGTTCTAAAAGATATTTATGAGGCTAACGTCTTATAATACTTATAAACGGATAAGATGATGCAAGCAAAAGATGAAAAAGACCAGTTTTTGTTTAAGTTCTATTGCACTTTCTGAAAAGCATTTATCTTTCCTGTAATTCATATTCCTCAGAGAGCATACCAATAGAGAGTACTGCTGAATTAATTATGTCCTTTTCAAGTTTAAGTATTTTATGGATAGTAACAGACCAGTTATATTTTTTTTTAAACTTCTCAATATCAATTATTTATGTACATATTTGTGGCATTTTGACAAAACATCTTAAGTTAAATTTAAAAAGTTGAAAAAAAGATGTTAATGTTTTTGGTTACGTTTTAAAAATATTGTATTACAAATGAGATTTTTCTAATTTTGGTTTTTCTAATTTTGGTTTATCTTTAAATGATTTTTTAACGAGTTTTTTTTAAAAAAAACTTTCTGCTATCTTATCTCGACTTAAGATGTTTGGTAAAAATGCCACAGATGTGTATTTATGTTTAAAAATTTTGTTAGCAAAACTTTCTCATATTACAATTCTTTACAATTGCTGTCAATAATCTTTTTACAAATTGTTGTAATAACTGATAACTGCAATATTATTACAAATGTTGAAGTCTAGATGTGTGCAACGGATTCTATCACAAGCCTGCATTGCAGTATTCATGACTTTCTCAGAAAACTTATAAGTTTCAGCGATCGGTAAAATTCATTCTTTTTTTTTTTGGAAAATTTAAGCTGTACAACTTTAGCTTTTAAATTGAAGTACTAATGAGTGTTCGGAAATGAACACTAAATATCGCTCGTTATGCCATGTTCGCACGGTGCATTGGATTAATTCGCTCTCTGTTTTTATTACTTATTTGAATTACCATATTCGCACGGCATTTTCCTAATCGCTTTTGACAGTTTTTTTTAAATTTTGTTTATTGCTAAATTTAATTGTTTGTTTGGGGTTACTTGTATTAAGAATGAAAAGAAAAAGTCAGTAAAATATATTACTTCAAAGAAATACATTCATATAAAATATTTATTTTCTTTTTTGGATTCCATTAAATTTTATAACATAAAATTACTTCCTTTACTTTTGTTTACTTTTCTTTATTAATGTTATATTTTGTTTGTTTTCTTTAGTGCTTTGACAGCTGGTGATGAAAAAAAACCGATAAAAATTAGAGATCACATTGATTTTAAAATAACCCAAAGGGTAATAAAAATTAAATTACGTACAAATGAGATAGTCCGCTCTCAAAATTTTGTATGGCGAATTATGTAATTTGGATCATAATTAGGCTGTGTAATACGAATAAGAGAGTCAATTACGAAAAACGCTGTCGTGCAAACATGGTATTAGTGTTCGGTTCGGTAGACTCGTGGAAAACACAAACGCTAATAGTGCTTGTGTAGAAAATCATTAAAAATATAATATGTCATCTTTCGAAAACAAAAGTAATACTGTTTTTATCCAATTCAACAAAAGATGAGAACATTTAATTTCGTTCGGGTTTTTTAAACCACAAACTTCATTGTGTTCGGTTCGACTCGTTAATATTGGTCGCTTTTGGCTGGTAAAATAAAACCAAATATTTTTTACAAAAACAAAATATACATAAAAAAAAGCCAGCAAAATAATTTTACTCAAACAAAACATATACACAATACACACACAAGCTGTACAATTGTTTTGTTTTTTAACGAAGAACAGAACACTATATAATGTTCGGCTCTTTCTTGAAAATAGTTACGAACAGTATAAAGGGTTGTGTTCGTCTACACAAACACTAAACAAATAGATATCGTTCCTGTGTGCGTAAGCCAACCGCTAAGTAATGTTCTGTTTATTTTCGAAGACTGGTACTAATATTCATAAGAACGCTCCTTCCGAAGCAGCTTTTAATGCAACTCTCACACAAACGTTGGTATCAAGACAACCTCAGAGACAAATAAGCACTGTCAGAAAATGTTGTGGTTCCTCATGGACTAGAACTTCTGTTAAGTCTCACTTGAGGAATTACTTTCACTGCCATAACTATCTACTAGTGTTCTAGATACTACTCTGATTAGTCGGGAGCTTTTTTAGCATCAGGTTTTAGGTATTGACTGCGCCTTTATCTTTTAGGTAGGCAAAGTCTGAATTCCTAATTTATCTCTTAAAAAGAAACATTGTTTTGGATAAAACTGGCATATCTAAACGGGCATAATGAGAAAACTAGCACCAAAACAAAATATCTATTGCGATGATTTGTTTTTGGTAAGATCCTATTATGTTTTGTTGGTCGCGGGAGAGCTTTACTGACGAGTATTGATCTATTTAAGAGATCGACTTATTTTTTATTAACATTTTTTTTTTTTTTTTTTTTTTTTTTTGCAAAAATGCACTCCAACACCGACGACCGCTACAGGGCCATGACGTCAGTGTAATTTTGGAACCATCTATTCACTATTAACTTAAGCGATAAAGTGTTCGAATGGGTTGGCGTAACATGTAAAACAGCATAAGAAGCAATCGAGCAACTAAAGACCAAGTTCGGCAAGCGAGTTTATTTTACTAAATTTAATACAAGCGACAAGTCCGTAAGGATGATTTGAAATTCAAAGACTTTTATAAATAAACTGAAAATAAAATCAATTTTGGTCTTATTACTCATTTAAGATTTTCTTGTTAAAGAAAATCCTAGTCGTTTCGAAATGTAGCCCCAGGAAATATGGCCCAAAAAAGCTTTAATCCATATCGATTTTGAAAGAGATTCTGAGCCGATGGTTGACAACATTTTTTGTAACCTTTTAAATTTGACTTAATATATTTTGTCGAAATGTCACCGATATCATCAACCTATTTCAAGTTTAATAAACATTATGAAAACAAATATTTTTATATTTATAAAATACGCACGATGTTAATTGTTAATAAAACCAAAAAATTTCAGAGAATTATCAATATATTTTTCATTGTGATACAAGGATCTATGACAATAATGTGTGAAACAAAATATCGGCCAAATAATCGCCACGGCTTCGGTGGAATACCTCTATCCGACGGATCATAATTTCAATGACTCTGAGACATAATTGTGATTCAATATCATTATTGTGCCGAATTATGTCATTCTTTAGCTCTTGAATTCTTCTTGGCTTATGGACGCACACTTTTTTAAATATCCCCAAAAAAAGAAGTCCCACGGTGTCAAATCGCATGATCGTGGCGGCCAATTAACATCGCCACGACGTGAGATGTGTGGCAAGTGGCACCAACGTTTGAGTAAAGGCTTTAATTTATGTAGGCCAAAGGTTCTCAATGGGAATTAAGATCGGAGAGTTACAACTGGTAACTGTCATTTATCAAGAAAAAATTCCACAAAATTAAATTTTATGTAAATCTCAATAAAACATTAAGATGATCTAGATCCATGCTTTACTTAAGAAGCTATATGATCCCAAAATTCTACAGCATTTAAATTTTTTCCGACTTATGCATGTCGACATCAGAATAATTAAATATGGTATTTTCCTAGTTGATTATAATACCCATTTTAGAGACACCTTCGAACCCCGTTCTACCATAAATCTCTCATAAATAAAGATTTTTTTAATTCTACCATGATGACCTATTCTTTACCCTGAATTTCAATTCCATCCATTACCCAAAATCCATGTGATACCTATACTGGCCTCCTAACTCCTAAGAAAGAAAGTCACATCTCTATTTTACAAGTTAAAAGAAGGGCTACTTTTAAAACTCGCGAGCACAACGAAAGATTCGACTCGAAATGTATTCGCAAGTAGATTTTTTTCCTAATCTGCTCAAAACTAGTAAACTGAAGATGTGACTTTCTTTCTTAGGAAGAGTGTAAATATACAGACGCCTTTCAAAAACTGTTGGCCTTGTACAAAAATTCCTAAGAAATAATTTGCTAAATAGAATTTCAAATCAATCGAATTTTACATTTGCAACTGTAGAGTATCATATCGTCAGACGTGCCTAACAATGATTTCTTGCTTGTTTACATTTGCCACAATATTAAAAGGGATCATTTTAATCTGGTCAGCAAAAATTTAAAAAACAAATAAGAAAAACAAATTTACGTCTTAACATTAAGTTGAAAGAGAAGTTTTGGTTGGATGAAATTCCTTAGAATCATTCAAGTTTCAAAAAACAAAACTCAACTAACAAACAGTTGACATTCGGACGTTGGTTGGCAAGTGTGTGTGTGTTAAATTATTCATTTTAAAATGTTAAATTCCGGGTAAATTTTATTTTTGAACGCAATAAAGTTATTATGTATTAAAAAAGAGTATTTAATCTTATCAAATATCTTCAGATCATCACAAGGTTGCTTACTAGAATCTTTAACGGATAAAGATCAACCAAATAATAATGAAGTTCACAATAGTCGATCACCTGGTAGGAGTGCAGAAAGTTCCTCGTCTAATGCAGCAATCGCAATTTGCATTTTATTTAATTTGTTTATATTTCTAATGTTGATTGTAATTATTGTTGGGGCTTATTATTTAAATAAAAAACATTAATAATTATATGTGTAGTAAATCTAATTAATCCTGGGTCGCCAATTAAAATAAATCAAACTTATTGTGCATATTTATATGATTTGTTTGAAGGACGTCTTAAATGTGGTAAACAAAATGGGAAATACAGGACAAATAAAAGTAATTTTTAAAGTGGTTAATATCGTAAAATCGGCTGTAGTTAATAACACTGTGCTAGTTGAAGAATATAATTCATATGTAATGAAGAATAACTGTTTGTAAGCCGCCCCTAGGGGGATAAAATATATGACCGACCTCAATCAGTTTTTTGTCCTTAATATTTACTCAAAACCTCAGGGTCTATGAATGGATGGCAAGCGCCCCTGTTTGCCAAGCAGTCAGCCCTTTCGTTGCCCGCATGGCCCTCATGGCCAAGCACCCAATACAAATTAAAGTCATTATGTTTCCTTAAATCATTCAGAGATGTTAAACAATCCATGACGTACCTTTATAAATTATCTGAAGCCATTTACCCTCCTTCTCAGACATCCCACAGCGCATATTAGATGTCCGCCTGAAAAAACGTAGGCAGTTTGCCCATTGCCCAGCCCCTTTGGAAATCTAGGCACATTATGCCCGACCCAGTATCACCTTTCGTCTGATTCAGGTTAGATAGATCAGTTCCCAAAAGGTGATCATGTTGTTCTCACACGTACGGTGGGTAAGCGCATTGTTTTTCCACCGTGAAGTATTCTATAACGGCAGGTACTCACATAGAAAATAGCGAGTTTTTAAAAATTGTACTTGTCCCAAGTGGTAACTGAATATTGTGACTCCTGTGTAATACTCCTCATATGGATTTGTGAAAAAAAATGGCAATTAGCCTTGATATTAAAAAATTTCAGATAGATTTTCATTCCGACCCACCGTGCAGTGTATGATTTTGCCATGGTTAGGCAAATATACGGCAACAGTGTTAATTCTGTTGTCAACCAACTTTGCTTTCATTAGCTCAAGTGTTGGAAACATCTAAATTTAGGGTTCAAACAGAACTGCGTCGACACCACTTTTTCCATACAATTTGACATACAAATTTTTCATAGAAAGCCATCATTAAATAAAATCTATTTTGTTTTGAACTAAAGACGCTTATTCTCTTAAGAATTCTACCATACATTCATTAAATTTCATTTGTTTTATAAACGAAGAAAAAATAACAAAAGGAATGAGAGAGAATTTGAATGAGTTTCCTAAAGCCCATAATTAAATCTTCAGCATTAGAACCAGTATCGCCATATTTATTGATAAATAATAATTTTATGTGATCCATTAAACTTTTAAAGCAGATAGCGATTCAAATATTACAATATGTATATGTACGAATGCTTAACAGAATGAAGTCTTCAACTTCGGGCAAAATCCTAAGGGCAACGCTAGACGATCAATATACATATACATATTTGGGGGATTCACAAGGTGTCATAAAGTCATATACATATACATATGTCTTAAAATAATAACATGAAAGAATAAGACTATTGTGAACAACCCCTAATAAATTAGTGTGCTATTTGGAATTCAAATCAGCTGATTTAAAACATATATAAAAAAATAAATATTTTCCTACAATCAAAATATTTTTTAATTCTTATCCATGAATTAATAAATCTAAATTAAATCTTACCTGACTATTTTCCATTTTTTATACGCAAATCACAAATAATTTTATTTTTATTTGTTTAGCAAACATCCGAGTCCCAAGCCGGTCTAATTTGATGGCGCAAGTGTTTTGTTGCAAAAATTGCTAGCCGCAGGTTGAATCCGGATGTTTGCCGGATAAAACTATACCATAAACGGCGACGGCTACAAAAACATAGCCGCTCAGCTCAGCAGTTCAGCGCAGGTCTCTTCTTATTAATTACAACAGCACAATAAACATAGCAAGCAAAGTTTTATTAATTTAAGACACTTTTTGTTTACAAAGCAACAACAACATTTTTAAACCATTGTAAAATGTTAGAACATTATGACAATACAACATGATAGCACACCTTGTGAATACCCCAATTGTTTCTATTTCTGGTGAAATTTTATTGTTTTTAAGACCTAAACAGTGATGCCGATATTCACCTGCTGCAGCCACAAACATGTATTTACGTATGCATACACGCAGCATTCTGGATACATGAGGTTGCTACTGTTTAACATTAAAATCTTTATATGATGCAAACATAACATTCGGAATCACCAAACTATGCATACATTTACATATCGAAGATAATCACTACTCTGAAAATACAAAGATGACTGCCAAACTATGAGATTGTTGTAATTTAAGAGTTTTCTTTAATGTCAAACTTTGAAATTGTTGTAATCCAAGAGTTGTTTTTACTGTCATGGAAGAGTTGTTAGTGTGTGCATAATTTTGTGATTTACATTAGAAAATCATTCAAAGTTTAAAAGAAGTCAACAAAAATTTTGTTTATTATATGCATACCAAGTCGAGAACTAATGTAGGAAGCCTTGGATATTGGAAATACAAGTTAATCTCTAAGTGATGAATTAATACAACAAAATTTATCAATGAAAAAAAATCTTTTTGCAATAAAGCTATTTGAAATTAGGATTAAGGCCTTATACGGAAAGAGAAAGGACTATCTAAATAACTTTCAGCTTAAATGTGTATTTATTTCAAAAATAAGGGAAAACTTTGCTCATCTCAATTATTAATACAAAGGGCACAGATGTGCATTTTGGAATTATCACCCGGTTATATTGTGTGTAAAATAAAGAGGTTGGTTTCCAAAGTTAATCGTTTATTTTAGTTAAAACAAAAATTAAAATAAAAATTATTTTTTGGTTTCAATGGAAAACAATATTTTAGCAGACTATTAAAACTAAAATGTCGGTAAAATACCCTACAAATAATATTGAACTACCTGATCAATTTTTATCAAATGCACTGGACTGAACTGGTCCAATGTAACGCAAGCATGGACCATGTCATTGTTAAAAAGTGCTTATAGTAAGACGACTTGTCTTCGTTTTTAAACGATATGTTTTCGTTTTAAAACGACTTCCAAACTAAGCCTCTTAAGTATACCATGGAGTAGTTGTAAGACTACTCCTTTGTAATCCAAAGCTGGGTTATGTAGTCCTGCCCTAGGACATCGTTATGTTAAAAAGATCATGTTTTTTCCACACGTTTGGGTTACTTTTGGACTAGTCCTAGCGGCTTGTGGGCTACATTTAACACGCCTGTTTGGACTAGTCCTATAATTTGCAGGGTATCTAGAACTCACATAACAACAATATTTGGATGAATAATTTAAATTGATGTACATACTTAGTTGTGGCGAAAATTGTATGGCCTTCGCCGTAGTACTTAAAATTATTACTCTAGTTTTCTACTATGTATGGACGTGTGTTGATTTCAGGTGAAATAATAAAACTTATATAAAACGTGAAGGGTTATGGGTAAAAATTAGAGGCAATTGTGTTTTAAATTCATATTTAAGCCATTTCACCCCTCAATATAATAATAGCGTATAATTTTTTTGTCAAATCGGATGTCTATTAAAACCTCAATATCGCGGCAAATAAAAAATTTTCATATTGGATTTTTCGACGAATACATAATACCGTTTCTTGTCTTTAAATTGAACAATTTTTTTTTATTCTACGCATCCTTTAAGACCATCCATAAGTCATTCAAAGTGCAAGTCCTCCATATAGGCTATTTTATTTTTTAAGGAATTCGTATGATGAATCTGATACACTATTTTATTTTGTATGGTATACGCTGTTTTATTCAATAATTTTACGGTATTTTTATTAAAATATTTGTTCTCAAAAATATCAATTTGTAACATTATAAAACAGTGATTAATTCATAGCTTTGTTAATTCAGTGGCATATATTCATTACTTTTCAATTTGGGTTATTAAAAATAAAAAATTATGACAAATTAAGGTATACATTGCGCAAATCAAAAAAAAACTAGAAGTTCATTCATCTTCTTTCTCTTCCTCTGCTTCATCTGGCTCATCTAAACAATTTCGCTTCTTTCCACCTTGTAAGTTATAAAAAAATGACTGCGAGCCACGACGAATTAGATTCTTCTTGCACAAATTTTGGAGATCATGCAGCTTTCGATGGTCGGTATAAAGCTATTTCCCAAACAATAGTGTATATTATTATAAGCTATTTTATAAGTTAAAGTTTTCATAAATTGTATTGTTTTCTACGGACTAAAATGGAGTATAATGCGTATACACTATTATTCTTTTAACAATTTTGGAGTGGCAATATCAAGTAAAATAGCGCATATGAGCTATTTTGAACAAAAAATTATACACTATTTTTTCCAACGACATTTTGACCCACTTTTTGGAAGTAGAATATGACGAAATTTTGACCATACATAAATCAATGATGGAGATTCTAAATATGCAATAAAAAAATAATAGCGTATGAGCACTTACGCTATTCTTATATTAAGGGGACGATTTGTTGTCCGATCAGGCTATATTTCAATATCAAACTCTTCCATTCTATATGTGATTCAAATTTATAACAAGCTCGTACCCATCATATTTGAATTCTTCAGAAAACCCATTTCAACATACACACGGACAGACAAACTGACGGACGGAAGGATGAGCATTGTTATATAAACTCCGCTACATATATCGAACCAGAATATACATGTTGAGAAAAACATGTTTAAATATGGTCACCTCCAACCAAACTATTTTTAAAGAAAATATTAAACATATTATGGTTAATATAACATGTAATTGTCAGCGACAACCATCTTATGGTTAAATTAGTCCTCCATCAAGAACCCACAACCATATTCTGGTTGCCTATAAAAATGTTATGTTAAAATGTGATAATAATTTGTTTTTAAATTTCCAATAGTATTTTCCTCTTTACCAAGAGCAACATACTATGGTTGAAAACCAACCATGCTATTGTAAGTGTTTAACAAATTTTAGTTATTATTGATCATAACATGTTTGGAGGCAACAATAATATGGTTGGGGCTTCTTGATGGAGGCCAAATTTAACCATAATATGGTTACCGCTGACAATAATATGGTTATATTATATAATATTTTTAAAATTTTCTTTAAAAATAGTTTGGTTGGAGGTGACAATTTTTAACTTTGTTTTTATATAAAAAACGGACATACCCAGTTAAATGGGTATTGTTATGAGGGTTAAACGAAACGGTTTACGGATACCGTTTTTTTACGGAAAAATTTTTTCGGAATCTATATAACTGTTATTTATTTTTAAATGGTATTTAAACGGTATTGGTATTGAAAACGCTATACGTTGCCAACCTAAAGTGGAAATGTAACCCATTTAAGAGGTTCTGGCCACTTTTAACGCCTTTTTGTATGTTCCTTTTTGAAATTATGTCACAAAATTAAATCAGGAATAAATAAAAAAGACCACTAGTCTGAAAGATTTTAAACATTTTTAGACCCGGTTTTTATAAAATCCAAAAAATATTTGTACGTTATTTAAATTTTATTTCAAAATTGTTTCCGAATTTAAGACATAATTTTCAAAACAGGGGCGTTTGTGAACGAACGTGATAGCATGCCCAAAAACTAGGCGTGCTGCAAGTTGAGTCGACAGTGACTCCGTTTTGACACCACCCAACTCGTCAAGATTAGAAACCTCGGATCAAGCGTGACAACTGGCCACAACTGTGGTGGCTAGAGACCCGTTTTCCATCCTTGTAGAAGGTAATTCACAAATAATCCACGTCGTTTTGAATTAAGCACTGGGCAATCACAAAGGAGTGGAAGTACTTCTCCTCAGTTCAAGGTTAGCTGCAGTAGCGTTAATTAAATGGGAGACGGAGTCTCATAGCGTACTTAACGATCGTCCAGCGACCAGTAAACACGTTTACTAGTCTCGACATGTCCCTGCTACTTAAGTTAAGAAGTCTTTTAGAGCGAGTCATGTCTATGTGGGTCACGTTACCTTGGTAGCCCTGCAGCCATCTAGTTTCTTTCATATCCAGATAGTATCTGAAGATTTCGATTCTCATAGTTCCGGGGGTATTGTGACGCTGCGAAATATAAAAAGCAGCTAATAGTCCCTTTGCCCGGGGACCAAATTAAGGCAATGTCAGATAGGCTGCCCAATCTGGATAATTCATCCTTATACTGGTTAACAAGAATGAACGTTGTTTTATGCGACCTTAGTGACATCAGTGACTCCTGCCTATCGACAAAAATACCAATTCTACCACTAATATTCCCGTTATGCAGTGTTATACATGCCTCTCTTATTGGCGGTTTTTATACGGAGACGGGAAAAGAGAAAACCCCAGAGCCAACACCCCAGGAAATTTTTTACCCGTCTGTAGAAACTCTAGTGCAGTATTCATTAGCCAGGATTTCCCTACTCCATTCCCGCCTGTTGTTTTTGGTAAATGATCAGAAATTTCAAAAATAAATTTAATATTTTTTTAATTAATCGGACATGTTCTAGAAATCGAAAGGAAGAGCAACTCGTAAACTCTTGTTAAGCAAATTGGTACTCAAAAAATGAATATTTTAATAAACTTTCAGTTCCGAGTCGTTATTAAAATTTTTCTCGATTTAAAATCCACTTTATTTCGATTTCTAGAACATATCGGCATATAAGTTTACTGCATATTAGTATTTGCTTTGTCTAACAGTACTGCCTAAGGCGAATTGAATACTGGTTGTCTCAATCACTTGACATTTAGCTATTGTACAGCGAATGATGATTTAAGCTTACGAGACCACCCGGTATTCAATTCGCATTGGTACTGCCTTAATAACACATGTTTTCTGGGTATTTTCACTGTTTTAAAATAAACTTTAGAACAGACTCAAAGTAGAAATTTGCGAGTCCATTCATTCGTTTTTTCATATAAATTTTAAACGGGACTGTTCACTGTTTTTCCGAATTATGTAAATATATCTTTTTTAGTTCTTAATAAAATGTATCACAGCCATTTTTAATTATTTCAATCAAATATTTTACAAATAATTTTTAGGAGGTTTTAAATTTCAAATACCCCAAATAAGTATAAAAATTATTAAGAAAATAACCAAAAGATTTATTAATATTATTAAAGATGTTTCGCATGTTGAGCATTTATCCGTTTCCAAACTGGGAATATTGTCAATGCTTATAGAACCTATTAAAAGAATTTCATCATCTTTTTTCTTGTACAACTTTTGTACATTTTCTCGAGTTGTCATTCTTGGGGAAATAAAACAAACAATTATTTTTTTCATAATATAACAAAATAATTTATATTCTTTTTTACCTGTTTGAAGTCAGTTTTTTTTTTAAATTATTTCAATAAAACTCTCTAGTGAACGTTTAATTAACAACTGCTTATAGCATAATAATTCTTGTTGCACTCATGTAAACCATAGAAAGTTGTGGTTAATTCCCATTTTAGATATGATCATTCAAATGAATCACCTTTGCTAGTTTATATATAAAGCGTACATTTGTTCTCTTTATAACTAAAACACAACAATATGTACCCGTTTAGCTTCGCTGAATTTCATCTATTATACCCACACCACAAAAGTGGACATCTACGCTACACTAAAAAATATAACACTCAATTTACATGATGAATTTTTTAACGTCCAATTTTAGACGTCATTTTTTGTTTGATGGCAAGCGGTGTAGAGAAGAAAGAGGAAGAGAAAACAGAAATCATGTCTATTTTTCTACTCCTCTTTCTTCTCTACACCGCTTGCTTCCAAACAAAAAAATGACGTCCAAAATTGGACGTCATAAAATTCATCATGTAAATTGAGTGTTAGTCTACTGATCGGCTCAGAACCATTTTCTGACTCGTACATGTAACGGAAATAGTTTTAAATGCCGTTACTTTCTTATAAATATAAATGTTGGTATTGATAAAAAATAAAGCAACAACTTTTCTAATAGCTACTCTTTCACGGAAAAATGTTGTACCGGTAGATCGAGAATTGAGCTTAGCTCCCATATAAAATATCTCTATTAAATCACTTAACCACGAACCAATCTCCTGTAGTAGTTGATATATAAGTAATATAAGACACAAAAAAAAATCTTATACGAATCTAATGATGGAGGTCCACACCAGAGATCAGCAATGAATCGTTTTTTCGCTACTCATACTGACTCATGCAATTTCAAGTATAAGTGCGTAGAAATCATTTAAACTTAACTACTCTGATGCACTCATACTCACAAGAGAATTTAATATGTCATGTTTTAGCTCTACTCACTTTTTCACTACTCATTGCTGATCTCTGGTCCACACCACGCGTTACTCGCTTTTTCGGTGCATACGCAGCTGTCAAAAAAGTAGAATCTGTGTGGTTATACCTAGTAAGTTACATGCCCAAAAGCGTAGATGCCTTAGGCGAAAACTAGGTTTACTTACAACTTTTGGAAGCGTCACAAGCAGCGTTCGAACAAATCAGCTGATTATGACAAATTAAATTTTATTTTTACTTGTGGTGCTTCTGCAAAAAAAAGCGTTGCATGTAACTTGAAACGTAGAATACAAGTAAGGTAAGAAAAGCATGCACTGCGTGGAGGCAAAAACGCGTGATATAGACCTCCATCTTTAGCCTCATAACATAATTTAGTTTTGCCGAGTTTATGATTGTCCATGGGTTTCAAATATGGTACACTTTTGAAAAATTGTCTGTATATAACGGGTTAAATGGTTAAATTTTAAGGGTCGATGTTGAATGTAAACCTTTAGGTGCGGTGGTCAAGTTTTTTTGCATTTCATTTGACATTTCTCAATGTCAGACTAATTCAATTTGAACCATGGAAAGATACACAACGCGTTAAAGTTATTCAGGCTTATTATCAAAATATTCGTTCAAATCAAAATGCATATCGTGCATTTCGTGATTTCTTCAATTTAATCGTCCGAATGTGCGTACAATCGCAAAACTTGTGCAAAAATTTGAGCAAACCAGGTCGGTAGGAGATGTAAAAAAACACCAGTTGCTGAAAAACCGTTCACATCAACTCGTCGTCGTGTCCAACAATTGTACCTCTCACGCTCGTCGTTGATGAACATTATGCATACATTATGCGGGCACCAAAGAGGTTAGAACGTCAAAGAATTCTTATCAACGAATGCGGTGATTCTTGAAACACGTAATTTCAACCGGAGTTCGATCCCCAGCTTAGCCAAGAACAAAAATTATAAATAAATTTAAATAAATTTCATGTTGTAAAAATAATTAAATGAAAATTAAATTTGATGAACTCAAGCCTAACAAAAAGTCCCACTTATCCCTTCAACAATAAATGTCAGTGCTTTTTTTTTATCAAAAATAATAATA
Organism: Pollenia labialis; assembly: GCA_949318255.1. NCBI lineage: Eukaryota > Metazoa > Arthropoda > Insecta > Diptera > Polleniidae > Pollenia > Pollenia labialis. The sequence continues at coordinate 90,675,529 of OX439141.1, forward strand.
GGGAATTAAGCACGACTAACAAAATCTTTTAAATTAAAATTTTTTATTGCCAAAAATTTCTTTTGATAATAAACTGGCAAGTGCACGGCCTAAAACAACTAAACTGGCAACATGCTTTTGCAAGTTGTTTTTGTTTTCATTTTGTTTTTTCTTAGCCTACTTGCAACTACAATTAATGTTGGAAGAAGTCCAACCAATTGTAGTTGGGAATGTAAGAAGAGATAAACTCACTGTTTATTGTTGTTGTTTTTGTTATAATTCTTGTTCGCTTAACAGTTTCGATTTTTTAATATCTTTAGTTTTTCTAAAATCTTTGAATGAAGTTTCCTGATGATCTCGCCTAAGCAACCAGTGAAATGCGCAAAGGAATAGCTTATCCTTTCAACAATAAATTACAGTGATTTTTTTTTTAAAAATATTAAAAATAAAAAATTAACTGTTCAACTAAAGCTAACCATATTTGGGAAAAAGTTTCAAGCGTTTTAATTTTTTGAGTCGTGGTTGACATTCTTATGGAAGTGTCCATATATGACTTCATATTTAATTTAGAATATAAATCCGCCCGTTATTTATTAACAACAAATTTTAATTGGATTTATTAAATGTGAACAGTGTTGCCAGTGGATTTTGAGAAAAAATACCTACACATGCTAAAAAAATCTGATTTTTCCCTTCAATTTGGAAAAAAATTCCCCTACAAAAATCCCTACGCATTATTATCATTCCAATAGAAGAAAAAACTTTAGTTGTAAAAAAATTTATTTGACATAAAATAAGTGCAAAACTAAAAAAAATAATACATATGTATGTACTTTTAATTAAATTCAATTAAGTCTTTCCATATTAGGTGTGATCCCGTACTCAACGTTGGGAGCCCGCAGGATCCCAATCTTACAGAAAACTATTTCCATACTCAAAGTTTGGTAAGGTGGGAGAGCTTTTAAGAAAAAATATTCTTCTTCTTGTACGAAGTGGGCAAATTTATAAAATTGTTAAACAACCAGCAAGTTAACCAAAATAATTAATATAATAAATAATTATAAAATAAACATTAAATGTCTGAATTTAAATTTTATGCATTTTTTATGTATTTACTTTAACATAATTCATATTAACGTTTTCTTTTGGATCAGAAATTTGGCTTTTATTGTTCCCGTACTTATGTACATTTTTGTCTATTATGCCTAGACTCTGTTTAAATTTGTGAAAAATGTTGAGCAACATTAATTATTTCACAAGAAAATTTTGACATGGACCAATGTTACCTATAATGCGAGCTTGTACAATTTGACGTTTTTATTCCTGCAAAGTATGCGACATTGTTTTGCGTATGTAAACAAACACCACATGTATATCAGAATGTACTAATAAAGTGACCTCACAAGCGCAGCTGTTTGCAAAGATATTCTTCGTGTGTGACGTTTGGCGTCATTTTTTTGTTTATTTACATTTTTTATAAAGGCATTTTGACATTTGCCGTCTCAATTCTAGCATGGTGAAATTACTAGAAGGTGGCAGCACTAGGAGTTGTTGTACAACAATACAACAAAAACAGGCAAATTTGTTTGTGTAAAATAGTCCATTATGTCAAAAATATGGATTTTCACCACACCAAAATATTATTGTTTTTATTTAATGAATCGTCATAAACCTGAATATTAACATCGAGAAATTTTACAAAGGAATGAAGTGGAAGCTCCCCGCAGTTTAAATGAACTATAGGCGAAGTTTTCCCGGGAACAAAAGCTTTTAGTTTGGTTTTAGGCAATAAAGACCAAAAGCAACAGTAAGGTAGTAGCCAAAAAGGCAATGTTAAAGAAGACAATTTTACATGACACAAATATCAAGAACAAAGAATACTTTGAAATAATTATTTAAGAAAGTAATGGCTTTATCATGGAAAGCAAAGCTGACTAGCATATTAGACAAGGGATTTCCAATGAAACGGAGGACTTAAATAAATTTGCCTTTACACTATCTCAAATTTGACTTACGATGATTAGCATCCCATTAAGGGATTCTCTCAACATTCACGACTGTCGATATCAATTTGTCATGTGTTCACATTGTTGGTAACACTTTGCATGGCATTTTTAGGTGACATATAGATGCGTCTACGTCTACCCTTTACATGCTCCTCTGGCGCACCGGTAATAATAGGTTTAAAACTTTAAAAGAAACCATTTCTTAAAAACAATCTTTTAGCATGGGCGGGTGATTTAAAGTTGTAGTTTTTGGTGGAAAAGTTATGTAGCGGTACAACGATGTTATTCATATTCCACTTTAGCTGTTGTTGGGTGGTCCACAAATCAACAAACCCAACCAAACCAGTTCACATACACAAAATTCTCAAATTCACTTACACTACACTTTCAATTTTGTGTTTTTATCTAGAAGAATAATTTTTATAATCTTTTGTGTATTTAAGTGGCATTACATCAAAAAACAAACAAATGATTTTGACATAATGAAAGTTCACCATGAATTGAGCAAAAAATAATAGATTCCGTAGTGCTGCCACCTTCTAATTATTTCACCATGAATTCTAGCAACAAAATGCCTGTTGTTTTTTTATTGTTTCATTTTTGTAGTACTGAGGTCACTTTGCTAATACATTTTGATGTACATATATAACTAAAAATTATTTTTTTTAATAAAACATTTAAAAAAGAATTTAAAAATGGAAAAAAAATTGTTACCGGTTGTGTTATTTAAAAATTTTATTTCTTATTTAATAATTAGTGCACACTTTTTTGCTTTTGCTTAAAATTCCACTTAAAATTATTTCACAGTTGTAAAAAAAATTTTGTCAGAAACATTTCGGAACTTTTTCACAAAATGAACAGAGTACAACTCTATCAACATTATTTCATAGATATTCCGCACAAGTTTTTTTCATATGCGTTTTAATAGTACGGGATCAAACCTATTGAACTATAAATTAGAAAAAAACATTAACATACATATTAGTGTCGCCAACTTTTTAAACCACAAAAAACTCTGGATATATATTTTGAAGCTATTTTAAGGGAACAATTTTTTTCAACCGTTTTGGACAATAAAATATCATTAAAAAAATGTTTTTACAGCATTTATTTTATAAATAATACGATATGACGAAAAATCCCTATATTTTGTAGATTATGAAAAATCTGTCCGATTTTCCCTACGATTCTATTTTAGTATCAAAAATACCTACATGTAGGGATTTTCCCCAACTTCTGGCAACACTGAATGTAAAATTAAAACAGCAAATTTCAAATTTCATTAATCGTGTGGTCAGTTTTTGTATCGTTAGTTTTTATAACATGTTTCCACTGTTTAGCTAAGTGGATTGTATTGTGTAGAAGTTATGGATGTTTTGAACGTGTATCTCTTATCATTAGCACCTTTGTTTTGTTGGTGTCGTTGTTGTTGTTGTTACTTTTTTTTTTATTGATATGATAACAAAAGCTATCGATTCGTAGGTAATAAAGTACTCAAAAGTCTCACAGCACAACTAAACCGAAAATACTAAGCGAAATAGTTTAAATCAATGTGTGATGTTGTAAAGTGACCACTTTTAAATAATTGTGTAACTCTGTTGCAAAACCCTTTTAAATAATTGAGAAGTGCATCAAAAACTATAAAAAAATAAGAAATATCTGGTTTTACTAAGACTTTAAATAAACAAATATGGCTTCTAAAGATTTAGAGAATTCGCCACCTTTAGATGATGTCGATTTTACCAGTGGCTTTGAAACGCAATACGAACAGGAATATCGTCCCCTAAAATTAAAAGTCACCGTTCCCGTAACCCAAGATCCAAAGACCTTGTGGTATCGTGATGGACAAACCATCGTTATGGTAACATTTATCATGGCAATATTTCTATTCGGCACTGTACTCTTAACCAAATTGGTCTTCACCTCAAATCCCCTGTACGTTTTTGCAATTACTGCGGTTTACGTGATTTTGGCCATTGTAATGATTACAATCGAAGTGAAGAGCATACATGTGCGTTAAGTGGGGAGGGCGGAAAGTGGCGGAATATGATAAAATCAATAAATTTAGAATTAATTGGCATTTGTGTTACTGTGTTGTTACGTTGTTACTTATAACATATTATTTGTTACTTATGCATTTAAATTTAAGTTAAGTGATTAATTAAACATAAAAATATATTTTTAAATTTAATGCAAAATTTGTGTTTCAACGAATTTAAAAGAGTTTTTTAAAATAATATTAAAAATTTATTGATATAATGTATTTTTACAGTTTTATTTAATAAAAAAACCAACTGTATAAATATTTAACCAAGACAAAACAAATGTTGTTTCAATTGTAGAAAGAAATCATAATAACGATTATGTTTTTTACAAAAGGTAAGATAACTAAAAGTTCGCTTGATTTAACAAAAACGCTCTTTTGTTCTGCACAGTCTAGAGACGAACAGGGATAATGTTTCATCATTGCACAACCGGTGTAAAACATCAACTTAAACAGACAGACAAAAGGTATTTTATTTAGCTGAAATGTTCCGGGTGTTTAAAACTTTAGAAAATGAGACAATGATGTTTGACTATTGACGTCAGCAGTCGTCGATGACTGCGAGTGTAAGACGGCAAAACCCTTTGAGGAGATCGAGTGGTAGCGATCGAAACATGTCAGGGTAACCAGCCGCCTGGGTTCGATTCTCAGGTCAGTCAAGAATTAATGATTATCAATATCAATTTAAATTAATTTTCATGTTGTAAAATTCCTTTCTTCATAAAAATAATTTAATGAAAATTAAATTTGATGAACTTAAGCCTGATTAAAAATATTGAAAATTTGGATTAAAATTATTACAAATAAAAAGAATTTAATTTGTCCACATTTTTATAGAAAAAAGTAATTTTATTCCTGGGAGTAACATATTGTGGGTATTACAGTATCAAGGGTATAAAATGCTAGTTGGTTATGTTACATACCGTCGTAAAGGTTAATTTGTCTAGTTTCTCAGCATAAGATTTATTTTTAAGGTTTTAGAAACACATAAGCAAAAATAGAAAAAAATTCAAATAAGATGTATATTATGGTTATCTCTAAACATGTTATGGTTAAAAATGACAATAATTTTTTTTAAATTAAAAATAGTATTTTCGTCTTTTTCAAGACCAAAAAGCTTTGGTTGAAAACCAACCATGCTATAATAAGTGTTAAAGATATTTTAGTTATTATTAGCCATAAATGTTCGGAGGCAACCATAATATGGCAGTAGATTCTTAATGGAGGACTAATTTAACAATAATATGGTTATCGGTTACAATAATATGATTAAATTAAAAATAATATGTTAAAAATTTTCTTTAAAAATAGTGTTGCTGGAGGTGAACATGTTTAAACATGTTTTTTCTCTGGGTGTATAGCTGATACCGTTCACCAGATAAATTGTCTCTGTTAGGTAGGTGCCACACGTACTTATCCAATAACATCCACTTTTTTGACGGATTTTGTGTATTTACAACCCAACTATTTGTACCAAATTTGGACAATTTTTCTCCCACCGTTCTGGAGACATATAGACAGTGTTGGGCAAAATACATGGTTTGCGGTATTTAAAATACAAAATACAAAATACTTGCTGGTCATGTATTTAAAATACAAAATACAAAATACTTTCAGGTTATGTATTTAAAATACAAAATACAAAATATTTACACATCTGTATGTATTTAACATACAAAATACTTCCATTTATTGTACGTATTTCAAATACAAAATACAAAATACTTTCACGTTATGTACCTGTATGTATTTAAAATACGAAATAAACTATTTTCATTCAAACCAAAAAATAAATTAGATAAAACTAATTAACAAAACAATTGTTTCCTTTCATAAATATCAGATTTTGTAATGTAGCATAAAACAGTTTCTTGTTGAAGAAAAAATAAAACCTGCTGAAGAAAAAAATCTTTCTACAGGTCCTGATGAGCACAAACTTGTATTAAATTCTATTATACTCTTTTTATATTTGGATAGCTGTCATGAGTAATAATGTCTTTGCTCTTGTCACTGAGGAAACTGACAAATTCCAACTCCAAATTTGATGTCATAGATTCACCATGATCCCTATCTACGAAAACAACAAAATCATCGTCTTCTTTACTGGTGCTTCTACTTCTGATACGTTCTTTTACGATTCTAGTTTTTGGTAGATCATAATGCAAACAATCTTCAATAAACTGAAAAATATATTTTGTAAACCATGTTTTTAAAATACAAAATACTCCAATTTTTATGTATTTAAAATACAAAATACAAAATACGTATTTGTATTTTAAATACGTATTTCAAATACAAGTATTTCAATTACTGCCCAGCCCTGCATATAGAAAACTGTATTGTCTATATATGGGAGACATGTTGTATGGAAGAGACATTCTGTATTGACAGCAGAGTTATTTTTTTTTTAAATTTAATGACTTTCACTGTAACTGTACAGCATAAAGCTTTGTTCACAATCAGAGCAACAATTTCGTTTTTTCTTCTATCTTTTTTCTTCCCAAAATATTTCATTTATTTTCCTTTGATTTTTAGAACAAAAAATGTAACTAACGTTTGTTTAAAAATGCAACTAAAGTTGAGTCTACTTTAACTTCAGCAACAATTTGTATGAAATTGTTTCTGACGTTTAAAATAATTTTATTTAGTTTTGAAAGAAAATTTTAACATAATGTTGTAAAAAATAATAACAAATGCATAATATTGTTGTCGCTAAAATTTGCAAACGGTTTCCTAATGCAAAATGAAAATGTTTTTTTTATTGTGAACGAAGCTTAAGGTTATTCATATTGTCGTTGTATGGAAGGTTTTTTATACGAGCATTTTTAAATGCATAATTTTCGCAATTATCCGAGGCTCTGAAAATGCGTCAATTGTGCATTTATTCGAGGAATTACCTTAATAAGTTTTTGTTTTAATGCGCAATTGAACGTGCGGTCTTTAGCAGGAATTGTTGTATTACATAAGTACGTTTTTAGTATTATTTTATTCATTCCACTTCAAATTTGCAAATTTATTTTTTATATTTATAATCCCATTGTGCATCACAGTCATATCTTTTAATATTCCTAATACAATAATTTTTTTTCTAGCTGCCGTATTTGTTAAAAAATAATTAAGATTTTCAACGAATTTTATAAATAAATTTTAATACAAATTGTCCTTTAAATAAATTTCAAATTCATTTAAGATTTTTATAAATGTGGCAGTAAGTGTTTACACAAGCAAAAAGCGAAATTGCTTAACAGAAAACATAACATAAGTGCTTATACTTTTTTATGTGTTTTCTGTAAATAGATTTTGAACATCAAAACACATAAATTCTGGGTTAAATGATTTCTAATACATTAAATTGTCGCATTTATGTCAATGAGAGTCTTATATAGGGAGATCGAACGGTTAGTATTCTACCGGTTTTGACCGGTTTTTTTAGTTTTGCCCAAGTCGTATATTTTAATATGTCCATTTTTCGAATATCAAATAATAACCGGGTTATTTATTATATTTTGGTAAAATAAACCGGAAACCGGTTATTTTAGTACTGTGTAATATATTTACGCTTTCTTAACTTTTGCTACAAATGCACCTGTAATATAAATATTTTTCTAACTTTTTATGAAGAATGTTAAAACAAAATGTTATAAAAGTCAAAACATATTATGAGCAATGTAAATACAATTTCCATATAAAGGGTGTTTTTTTTGAGTGATACAACGTTAAGTTGGCATCACTGCTTTAGTTGACAACCCATTTAATGATGGGTACACACTATGCAATTCAGTTACGCAATCAGGCAAATTTCATTGTAAATTGCATCGTGTGTATTCGTGTTTTCAGATTGCAGTCAAGATTTCACCAACATCAACATATTTTGATGTTGTGGGATTGCTTTGATGTAGATTGCACTGTCTGTATCGTGATTTCATGTTTTTATCTGTTAAGTACATTGAAAACAAGCAAGCTGTAAGCACCGATTATGTGATGTAAGCATCTTCCTTTAAAAAAAAAATTCTTAACCGCATAAAAAAGTAAAAAACTTGAAAAAACGCAAATTGAACAAAAATAGGATTGGGTAAATTTTATTAATTTATACAAACGTTTCCTGAATTATGGAATGTGAAAAGTGACATATATAAAATTATAAGGGCGGCAGCCTATGAGAAATTTACAAATGAATATAAAAATATTGACAAAAATGCAAGCATCGAAAAAGTAAAAAACAGAATAAGGAACTTGCGAATCACGTATGATGTTTATGTTAATAAAAAAAACCAGAACTGACATTGCGTTTATGATTTCATTGTTGATTGCAGTGTATGTGTCAAAACATGCAAGCTGAATGAGAAACGCGTTGCGTAAATGAATTGCATAGTGTGTACCCAGCATAACAGCTAATATTTGCTTTTTGTTTAGTTTGCTTTGACTGTGGATCGACTTACACCAGAGCAACGCGTGCAAATTTTTGCAATTTTTAATCAAAATAATTCGGCGAATTTGAATTGATATTGATTTTGAATTTTCAATAAAAATTGTATTTTCCGATGAAGCCCATTTCTGGTTGAATGGGGTGGTAAATTAGCAGAATATTCGCATTAAGTGTGAGAAGAATCCACAAGCTTTTGTCGAAACACCATAACATTCGCAGAAAATTACTGTTTGGTGCGCTTTATGGGCTGGCGGAGTCATTGGCCCATATAGTCGTGCGGGAGTTTATGTTCTCTATATGCCAAAAGTGTATTTTGAGAAAATCGATCTTGAAGTTTTAACTTAATTTTTAAAAAAACTATACGATAGAATTTTGAAATTTTTACACCATATATTTGTTTTGAAAAGATGATTTTGACGAAATGTTTTTTATTTCTCGACGGCATTTATAACGGGATATTTTCTAAAGTTAATAAAAATCATGTTTGCTCCATACGCCATCTTAAAAAAATTTCGTTGCAAATACATACACGTAGAGCAAAACGACATTAACAAAGAAATAAAACACAATTGTAATTTTTGTGAAAAAAACGATTTATTCATTTAATAAAACCAAAAATGAAAACTATTCACAAAGTAAATACTAAATATATTCAAATTATTATAACAAAGTTAACAAAAGCACTAAATTAAGATAAATTTATCTGGCTCAGATAATAATTTTTGTCTATTTCAGATATAAAATTGAATAACAACTTTAGATCGGAAATTTTTTAGTTTTTAACTCTTTCTTTCTTTTTAATAATATCTAACTCTATTTTGAAAATATTTAACGTTGCTGATAATTGGTTTCGACAACCTTTTTTTAATATTTTTGCTAATTGGAAATAGGGCTGCAAGATTGAGTTTTTATATGATATTTGAAATAAGTTATTTTGGATATATTGAATAAGTTTTATTTTAGTAAATGGAACAATAGAAAAATTTAATTGGTTGGATATCCTAGAAAAATTCTTAAAATCTGAGAATTGCATTTCAATAATTTTAAATTTTATTTGTTTTAAAATTTTTCAAATAATTAACGAGGGAAAAAATACTGTGAATTTCCAAAGGTTTCAGATATTTATCTAAGGCACTGTGAACGCAATCGACCTCTTGGATTTGTGAATGTCCTGGCTCAGAAAATTTTTGAACAATACTTTTGATCTGTAAGTGGTTACAACAGTATTCTATTTGGAAAGAAAAAACACTTATAAATTCTTTATAAGAGAAAAATATTTATATTCAGCAATATTAATTACACGTAGAGCAATCAAAAATCAATTTCAACTTTTTATATTTACATACCACTGAATGGCGTATAGAGCAAAAAATCAAAAATTCTGGTTTGAAGGATATAGAATAAAACAGACACTATTTATCTCAGAAACTAGATGAGATAGCCGAAAACGGATTACATATTTGAAAAATTTGGGGTCGAAAACCTAAAGTGGCATAATTAACTCGAAATGTGTAAAATGGCGGATAGAGCACATAAACTCCCGCACGACGATATGTCTACAAAAACGATGATGGTCAGAATGCGAAAAGTTGTTGAAAATTGATGTTCCAGATTGATATCAAACATATATTACTATGTTTAACTATGATTAAAACTTGTATTTCGCTATTAAAAACACGCTTTCTAAGCGTGTATTCTTGTAACAAAAAACAAAGGCAAATCAAAATACTCAAAAAAAAAATTTCAGCATAAAAAGTATGTAATTAGCAATTTAACAGTATTCTAAATATTATATATATTTTTATAAAGATATCATCTCTGCTGATATTTATAACTGATTTAAGAGATAATGGTGCTTAAAGGGCCCTAAAATGATAAGTTGTCAAGTTTCTTTAACTTTTTAATCACCTTTTATAAGTCCACAAGCTTGACATAAATAAACGCCAAATAAAAGTTGAGTCTGTTCTAAGTAGTTCTTCAGAAACTGCAAATAATACTTTACCAAAATATACTGCAGAAAATGAGTCATTGGGTGAAATATTAGCTTGTTGTGTTGCCGAGGACATAATGCCCGTTATGGCACTAAAAACTCTTAAGAAATTCTAGCATATCTTTATGCTGAAGACTGCAATATACACGCGGAATTAACGATATGGGAAAATTTATCAGTTTTATGTATTAAAACTCCAAGAACTTAAAAAAATTATCATGGAAGATTTAAAATTGTGATTGACGAATTGACGGATATATCATACAAAAAGCATGTTCATATTCCTAAGGGCTTCTATAATGCTGAAACAAAATAATTTGAAATATATAATCCTTAAAGATTGATTAAAGTCTACTGATTCAAAGAGACATGCTTAACCACCATCAAATTAAAACTCATTTAAAATAAATTTGGGAGAATATCTCATACAATAAATTTATTTAATTCTAAAGCTATGCTCAAACCTATTAAATATTTGATGTCCTAGACGTAACCACTAGTTTTCTTTAAGAATTGTATGCTTTTGCAAAATGTTTGGGTAGATCAAACATCATTTAACAGTTCCTTATTTAAATTATACAATTATCATGTTAGAAATACAGTTTAGTAAATAAATAGAAATTGTTAAGAGAAGCTCAAGTTTGCTCAATTTTTGAATTTTATCGTCAAATTCGGGTTAGGTCTGTACATTCCTTAAGTCATATTTATGTGTTTTGTTCGTTACTTGCCTTCGTGAATAGTTTGTTTTTAGTCAAATCAACTTTTTATTACAAAAACTAATTTGATTTTTATGTATTCGAATTAAAACCGGTTTACCGCTTATTTTTAAAATGCTTACCCGAAAACCGGGTTTTTTTTTGTAAAATAGCAGCTATTCGGAATATTCGAAAAAGTCTTATATAATTTATCGATTTATGCTTTTTATACCCTCCACCACTAGTGGTGAGTGAAGGTATAGTTAGTTTGTCATTCCAGCAGAAACATTTCTTACATTCATCTAGAAACATATTCTGGGATCTTGAGTAATTCTAAGTCGATTTAGCCATGTCCGTTTGTCTGCCTATTGAAAACACTCTAACTTTCGAACACCTCCAAAGAAATTAAAAATATTTTTGTCCAAAGATTTCTAGTTCTTTCAAGAAGTTGGGGATTAAATTCCAGCAAAAGCGGTTCAGTAAGACATGAGTTTTAAATCAAATATGGAACATCAAAAAATAAAATAAATGGTGGCGGTGACTGATATTAAATTATGCACAAATTTTATAAAACTACAAATCGTACTGCTAAATTCCGTAAAGATATGTCTTTAATTTCCAATTCGTTTTATGTAAAGTCCACTCTCGGAAAAAGCTTTAGTACGTCTTAAGCCATAACGAATAATGCTATTGTAGTAGAATTTGATCTGTTAGAGTTTTAGAACACAAAAAATCACACTGTCTAATTTCGTGAAGATCGTAAACGCGGTAAGTATAGATATTGTGCTAAAAACTAGTTCAATAAATCTTCGTATGGCCACAAATAACACCATGCAATTCTATGATAATCGGTCCGTTATTCACCATAGATCCGATATAAAGCATTCTTCTAAAAAGCACTTAAAAACAGTATTCGAAAAAAACCTTAGATATTGTTATTTAGTGTTCACTTTGGTAGATATGTTGAAAACACAAAAATCCCGTTTTTCTGTTTGTAATCTTCGTGAGCAATTAAAATACTGTACTAAACCAACTCAACAAAAAGATGAGAACATTGTATTGCGATCTGTTTTTTTTTAACCACAAACTTCGTTTTGTTCGGTTCAGCATATAAATCACAGAATACACAGAACTGTAAAAGTGACGTGTGAAAAAGGCCCAAATCAGTTGCGAGGGCAGCTTTCGAAGAAAGAGAAAGAAAATGTTTTTTGGTAGGAAAGTGGCAATGTGTAAAAACAGGCCGCTACTATCAACACGAATTGCGTAATCAAAACAAAAAATGCAAAAAGGGCAGCTTTCTTAGAAAGAGACAAAAAAAAAGGCAAAATCGTCCGTCTCGTGTCAGTTCTGTATATTCTGTGATATAAATGTTCGTTTGTTTCAGTTGTTCTAAGAACCCTTTTGGCTAGCAACGAAACCAAAAAGTTTTTTATAAAAACAAAATAAATATACAAACAAAAATCAAAAAGCCAGCAAAAAAAAATTTACACAAACAAAACATGTACACAACACACAAACAAGCTATTCGTGCTGTGGTCGTTGCTTACAGTTTTTGTTTGCTCCTTCCTTCAGCAATGTAAAAAGAAACACTTTAGAACATTAAAATATAATGTATGTTGACACAACCCCTACAATTCTTGTGATTTATAAGGAGCAACAAAACACTATTTAATGTTCGTTACTTTCTTGAAAATAGTTATGTACGGTATTAAGGGTTTTGTATTAATACTCAAACATAATCCATCTTTAATTCACATCATAAAGGGACCACTGAAGAACAGAAGTCAGCTGTCTCTCGATGGCTGCCCATGGAACCTCTATCTATAATTTACCATTGTTCTAATATAAATTCTCCTCCAAAAAGTCATTTTAGTGCGGCTTATTGTGATATTTTATTCAAATAAGCTCAAATAAAGTTTTGTCTGACTAGAAATAAAAGCATAAAACTTTCTGATGGCCGACCAACAATTTAACGTTGGTCTAAAACGCAACCAGTTATATTAAATTTTGGTAAGTAGCTTCCCAATAAAAAACTGAGCTTCCAGCGAGGTTTGTAAGGGAAAAACTTTAAAGTTTTGCTTACCATATCGCTTACGGAAGGCATGCATTTTATAAGGCGATTTCGCACTTTGAAGCAATAAATTTTTGAAACAAAAAGCGCTTTATTCAATGCATATAAAAAGTGGTGAGTGTTGCTTTCGGATTTACACACTGAATGTTTTTTTACAGTTGTTTTTTGGTATTCTCTCTTACAAACCTGCTTCGTAGTAAGGGAATACCGTGGCACATGAAATGTTATTTTATTTATAAAACTTGCTTAGAGTTCGTTCACTTACTTAACTTCATCTCTGTATGTCTTATGGCCAATTTTCAGGGTATATATTACAACACACTTATGTATAAAATCGTTTTAAATACAAAATTCTCTTCTTCACTAAAAACTTAAGTGGAACTTAAGTCACCGATGTTGTACACTTAATTTGAACTTAAGTTTCCATTGTAATATTTTAGCAAGGTGGCCTCAATATCACAACAATACAACAACAACATGTAAAGCATTAACAGTCAGCTGTTTTTCAGAACACCTTGTAAATAATTACACTTTTTTATATTTTTTTTTTTGTATTTAGTAGTGCTACCATACTTTTATCTTAATCAAATAAGACTTTTCAAATAAAACTCAAAAACCAATCTGTTTTTAAATACGATTTAAGTTTGTTATGAACATTAACTTAATATAGATTTAAATACAATCCTGAAAATTGGGCATTATAATTATAAATGTACCATAAGTGCTTCGCAGATTGGTAACATTTTTTATTGGGTTATATTCTTTAATATTATGCCGGCGGAGGGTATCAAAGATTCGGCACAACCGAATATGGCACTCTAACTTGTTTTTGTTATTTTTAAATTTTATTTGTTTTTGTTACTTGACAAACACATATTTGTTTACTTAACATTTTCTACTTCATTTACTTTTTTTTTATGTAAAGATAAGAAAAAAATTCCATTTATTCCACAGAAAAAAAATATAAGACAATATTAATTTTCTGGTGGGAATGAAGAAATTGTAGAAGTTTTTTAGAAATCGTAATTTATATTTAATACTGAAGTGGTTTAATCGTTTATTTATAAGAATTTTTTCTGTGACAATTGTTTAAAATAGAATATGTATTTGTTGTAAGTTAACATTTGTAAATACTGCACGCAGGGTCTTGTTTATTTATGTGTCTATTAATTTCTATTGGAACAATTAATTAGATGTCAATTATTTTGTTTTTCTTTCTATTTTTTTTTTTTTTTTTGTCGCGGTATAGAAACCTAAATAATATGGCTGATGTATGTAATCGTTATAGTCTTAGAAAAAAAAGACCACTTATTTATGGCGAGACTTTAAGTCTGATAATGTGAAAGTTATTGTTCGCACTATGGTTGTGCATTTAAAATTTGCAATCTGTATATCGTCAGCTTATTATTGGCTTGGCGCATTTGCCAAAAGGCCTTATCAGAGAAAAACGACACCCGTCTTTCCGGCATATGTTTTGAAGAAAAAATTTAAATTTTGGTGAACGTTTGTGAACGAACTTAGAAGTTAATAGTATTTTATTGAAAGTGAGAATTATTGTTTAGTGCCGCATGCGCCACATTTTTAAATTTATTTCGTACTGCTGTGTTGTCTCGAATATTGAGCTGACGATAATTAAAATTCGATAGGAAAGTGGTCCATCAATAAAGAGCTGCAGTACTTTGTGCAACACAAACGTTTAAATGGGTTAAGGGGAACATTATTCTTTCTAAAAAACAACCCCACAAGGGATATGCAAAGGGTGTCTTTTTAGATTTATAAAACTGTTAAACTAGTTAAAACTTTAAAAAACTACCATACATTGACTAACACTAAAAATTCTTGCTCTGTTCGACAAAGTTGAAACAGATTTGTATCGTCAAATCATCTTCAGCGATGAGGCTTAAGGGATATGTAAACCAGCAGAATTGGCATTTTTAGAGAGTGCACAATCCTTATGAGTCTCCATTAGATCCCGAAAAAATATTGTTGATGCGGTTTACATACCAAAGGTATCATCATTTCTCTTTAAATCCGCAACCAATGCCAACAATATCATAAATGGCGAAGGCTGTAGGCAAATGAGTTTTGATTTTTTATTTCTCATGACGGTAAAAATCATAAAGAGGAGAAATAATTTCAACAAAGCTGCGCAATATGCCGTACAGCGCGTGAAACAATCACTTTATTGTGACAAATGTTTGGTAACCAAATTATTTTAAAAATGAATGAAACCTTTGCGCTACATTTTGTGGGGGTGAGTTAAATCTCTGGTCTATTTTGATAAACCAGCAACGACTGATCATTTAGAAGCCCACATTGAAGCTCTATGGTTGAAATAAGACCAGGCTTGCTTTAAAAAGTGGTGTAAAATTGCACCGACATGTGCCAGAAATTAATTTTAAACATAAAATGCCAGGAAATTTAAGCTCGATTCACCCGTGCGTTCCAAAGAATATTTTTGTTTTTTCTTGAATGGGTTCAAGGCAAATTTATTTTTCAGGTGGCGTTAAAAGCACAGCTTTTAATGTCAAAAGTTCCTTGTGTTTTTGACATATCGACCGAAGAATGCAACAAATAAAATGCAATGTTGTGTTTTTGGTTCAGAACAAAATGAACTGGGTTGCCACTTTTTTCAATTTGTACAAAAAAATTTAAATGATTGTTTTTTTTTGTTGAGTAATTTAATAAAAAACAAGATAGAGTGCTATATTCAGCTGTGCCGAATCTTTGATATCCTCCACCGACTGTTCGAATATTTCAGGAGTGGGATTTATATGATATCTATTTATTATTAATTTTTCTTTATAAAAGCAGACATCAGCATTAAAATTGGTTGCGGTTTAGACCTATATTAAATTATTGGCCGACAATCAGAAAGTTTTATGCTTTTTTTTTTTTTAGCAATTTTAATTGCAATTTTAATCGCAGTTTAAGCCGAACTTTAATGATTTTCAGGAGGGGTATTTACATTGGAGCCATGGTAAGTTATGAACCTTTCATCCCAAAATTCTGCTGAGTTATTTCTGGTATTAAAAAACATAAATTTCAATACAGCGGAGAAATTTACGTTTACAGCGAATTTCAGAAGGCCGCTAAATATGGGATCAAAGGTAAATTATGGACCGTATATCACAAAATTGCATGAAATTTTTCAGGCCATTTGAAGCTAAAGCTGAATGTACACGACATGTTTTTGTCATTTGACATGTCAAATTTTAAAGTCATTTGTAATCTTGCATGTCTGCCAAAATTGCTGGTTTACATAAGGTTTATAATATTCGGTCACAAACGTACATGTTATTTGCTTCTGATATCGTCTCTGTTTTTTTTTATAGTAATTGCAGAAACCAAAGTAGTTCTCGGCTTGAAAATAACGTGCTGCCGCCACAAACATTTTTATTTGCGCTGTAAAAGAGTTCAGGTATCTTAAATTTTTTACTTTAAATTCGAAGATGCCAATTTTGGATATATAAAAACGGTTTTTATATATGTATGTTCCTTATTTCTATTAAAAGGTTAAAAGAACATACATTTATCGGTATTGTAAAATATCAACCTCAGCCGGCTAATGAAATCGTCAATAGTGGACGCCGCTGATGGTTTCTTTCCGGCATAGATTTCTGAAGTCAGATGGTTTGTCAGAAGAGAATAGAGCACGCTCTTATTGAAATTTTGTCAGATGACTTTGCATCTGACTTTTACACAAGCAAAGTTAAAAAGGTAACACACGACATGTATGTACTTTGCAGTGGGACATTTGACATGTCAGATAACAAAAACATGCCGTGTACGGGCGCCTTAAGTTGGAAGAAATTGTACTGCCATATCTATACCTGCAACGGTTTTAGGCGTATTTATTTAATTTACTAGAGTGGGCTTCATATGGGACATAGGGTAAATTATAGAGCGATCCTTTCGAAATTTTGCAGTGTGATTTCCAGTCAAATAAAGCGAATTTTTGTAAAATCTTATATCATTCCGTGTATTGTTCTATTATTTATGATAGTTTTTGAAACAAAATAATAATTTTTTATGTTGTTGGTTTCACATTTTGATTTATAGCTCTGATCGCACTGAACCGATTTAAAGCCAACACTGCTTATGGTTACTACAAGCAATTTGACACCAAGTATGTTCATTTCTTTTGACTTTTTCGAAAATTAGCAAGTTTTCAACAGACGGACCGACGGACAGACAGGCGGAAATGGCTAAATCAACTTAGAATTACTCAAGGAGCCAGAATATATATGCTTAATGGGGTCTGATATGAATAATAAAAAAGTTTCACACGGAATGACAAACTTAGTATACCCTCTTCCCAACTAATTGTGGTGGTGGGTATACAAATAATTCAATTAAAAATAATAAAATAACTTTCCCTTTTTCGTCCATTTTCTTTAACACACTTTTAGAAAACAATTGAAAATAAGCGGTTTGCTAGTTGTGCTGCCATTTTGTTTAATTGTTTACATCTGTAAACCATATGGTAGCTTTGTTTTTCCGGACAAATCTTCCGAAATGGGGTGAATCGTCTGCAGAAGACTCTCCGCAAAAAAATTATAGTGTTTGTGTTTTCCAAAACGATATAAATTTTTTAGTGTTTGCATAGACGAACACCTTAATAGCGTTAGTAACTTTTTTCAAGAAAGAGCCGAACATTATATAGTGTTCTGTTCTTCGTTAAAAAAAAAAACATAACAATTGTAGTGACACTGCAGACAAACATTATATTTTATTGTTCTCTAATGTTTCTTTTTTTAGATTGATAAAGATATGAACAAAAAAAATGTTGGCAACGACCGCAGCACAAACAGCTTATGTGTGTATTGCGTAAGGCTATTTTGTTGGTTTTTTGTTTTTTTTTTCGTATGCGCACCTATTCTGTTTTTGAACGGAATTAAATAATCTCATATTTTTGTTGAGTTGGATAAGAACAGTATTATTATATTTGTGTTCGAAAGATGACAAGCAATGAAACGTTTTCTTTTTTTTAATGATTTACTACACAAACACTATTAGCGTTTGTGTTTTCCACAAATCTACTGAGTCGAACACTAATATGCGATATTTAGTATTTATTTTCGAACACTGATTTTAACATCAAAAACTTCAATTAAAATCCAACAGTCCAATAAAATCACAATTGTTATTTTCTCGTTCTATAAAAAATAGTCTTGAAGCTTTTAAAATATTCTGAAATTTATTGTAATTATTTTTTTGTAAATTTCTTCTCTCTTAGCCCATTGTGCTTTAAAATTATTGTAACACCTATAAAAAAAGCATTGTTTCTTAAATGTATTATTTATTGATATCGTCATGTGTGTTCATAACTCCAATGCCAGTGATTTCAATATTTAAACAAAAAATTTTTAAATGTCCGTCCGTATGATTACATTGGCTCGATTACTATTTAGTTTTTGGTTTATTTCAGTTCTGTTTGTATCAAACACTGTTTTTTTTTGTTTTAATATAAATGAAAAAAAAATAAACAATAAAGATGCCGACCTACAGCAAACAACAACAACAATTGTGTTAATTTTTTATTGTTTTTTATTTTGTTTATACAGTTTAATTCAATTGCTTGTGTGTATGAAGAAATGTGTGCGGTGTGATTGACAGCAGTAGGAATTGTTTAATTTGAAGTCAGTAATTTTAAAAGTTCTGATTTTTTTCTGTGTATTTTCAGCAAAATTTTCTTTAAATGATTTTAAAACCCTTAAACACACACATAGATGGGTGATAATTTAAGATAATGAATATAAATATGGGGCATTCCATCAATTTTAGCATAGAACTCATATTTATAGAATTCATTTTTCAATTGATGAATGTTTGATTTTAACTTATTCGGAATGCTCTTAGGCACACGAAAAAAACCATTTTATATGATCAGTTTTTTTTATAGGTCATAGTTTACAAATATAAGACCTATTCTTGTATTTGTACTTACAAACAAATGTATAATGAATAATTTTCCCCTGAGAAATGACGGCATTCGGTATCAATCGAAACTTCTATTGAAATTGTATTGTAACTTTGATGGATATCAAATGCCGTAACGACATTTCAACAGAAGCTGTGTCGAAGTCATATACCACGAAGCATCTTTGAAGCAACCTTCTTAATAATAGAGTCCCATGGCAGCTCCATTTCCATTCAAATTGTATTCTCTCCTGAAACGGTAAACCGCTGTGTATTATTATCAAGTCCCAATCAATGTTAAGCCCCTTACAATCTTAATTGTCTGTTCAAAGTTTTGCCATTTGACTGCTATCACTATCTCCCACATGTTATTTATGGGCTGGCGGCATCATCGGGCCGTATTTTTTCCAAAATGAGGCCAGTCAGGTAGTTACTGTGAATTGTGTTCGCTATCGTGAGATGATAACGAATTTTTTATGGACCGAATTGAAAGATTTAGATGTGGATGACATGTGGTTTCAACAGGACGGTGCCACTTGCCACCCAGCTAACGAAACAATGGCTCTTTTGCGCCACAAATTCAATAGCCGTGTTATCTAACGTATCATGTTATTTGACACCGGTGGGCTTCTTTCTTTGGGGTTATTTGAAAGAAAAGGTGTACGTCGATTAGCCAGCAACAATTCAAAAGCTTAAGGATGAGGTAATTCGGCACATTAACGGCATTGAACTTCAAGTATGCCTCAGCCTCATCGGAAATTTGGACCATCGGATGGAGGTGTGCCGCCGAGGTCGCGGCGGCCATTTGGCCGATATTTTGTTCCATACATAATTGAACCATTCCAATATTATCATAATAAAAAGAAATGACAAAAA
Organism: Pollenia labialis; assembly: GCA_949318255.1. Taxonomy (NCBI): domain Eukaryota; kingdom Metazoa; phylum Arthropoda; class Insecta; order Diptera; family Polleniidae; genus Pollenia; species Pollenia labialis. The sequence continues at coordinate 90,695,538 of OX439141.1, forward strand.
TTTCCTAAATAATTTGTGTTTTATTCAAAATCAACATCCCATAAAATAAACATCTTTTACATAGCAATCTCGACCAATCTTCTAGTATACCGATCGATTTAGAATCTCTTTTTAAATACGTCCATCCTGACCATTTTATTTTTGTGCGCAAGCTACAAGATGCAATCTTGTAGATAAGTTGATAACATAACTTTTTGTTTGTGAGCCGATGACTTCCCATCGTTGCCAAATAGGGTAACATTTTAAAAATTCGTGTGGCTTTACTGATTATAATTTTCGAATTGTTTTTATTTAATGGAATTGTTATTGAATTGTTGAATATTTTGTTTTCAAATTAGCAATTCTTGAATTTTTTGAGGCATAGTTTTAACAATTTTCAGGGCATATTTTCAAGTTTTTACTGCATATTTTTTTAGAGCATATTTCTGGTTTCCCTGATAATATGTTTCGATTTCTTCCAAAAAGTGAAAAATAAAAATTTTGAAAATAAACATAATATTATTAAGCGTACAGCTCACACAACCCTTAGCCCTTATGACACTACATTTTTAATGCATAGTTCAAGTTTTGGTGAACAGTGCAAATATAAAGTATTAGAAAAATTTACCAAGTGCGAAGGGTTCAGCTATATTAAGATAAATGGCAAACTGTCAAACATTATACTAAAGTTATCGATAAAAAATGAAGTTATGTCAAAAAAAATGTAAAATTGTTTAAATTAAAATTGACATTTCAAGCTTGAAATATTAAAAGTGTTGCTGCATCAGCGGTTTATGGGAAAATTTAGCGATTAACCGCTTTTTGTTTCTAGGTTTCTCATAAACAAAAAGTTGGCATCATTTAATACAACTAACAGAACAGGGATGGCTAAGTTGTTTCAATTGTACTTTTTTGTTGATACTTTTTAAACTAAGATTTATAATACCTTTTTGTGGTGTTTTTTAAGAAACTAAAAAAATCTTTTAGTACAATAAGGGTAAAAAAGTAAAATTTTTAAATGTTGTTGGTATAATTTTAAAAATTCTTAACGCCATCCCTGAAACAAAACCATAACAAGAGAAAAAAAACTAAAAAACTTTGTTTACATTTTTTATAGTTTGCTCTTTTTAGCATTTACTGTTTCTTTCTATCAATTCTATATCAATTAATGAATAAAAAATGTAGTGTCATAAGGGCTTTAATACCGAACATTATATAGTGGTCTGTTCTTCGTTATAAAACAGAACAATTGTAGTGGTTCTGGGGACATATGTATGTACATTATATTGTTATGCTCTGAAGTGTTTCTTTTTTACATTGACACAAAAATGAGGAAACACCAATTTTAGCGACACGTCCACAGCACGATTAAATTGTGCGTGTATTGCGTACATGTTTTTCTTGTGTAAAATTTTTTCGCTGGCTTCCCTGCAAATAATAGGACCAGTCCAAACACGCGTGTAAAGAGTAGTCCACAAAGGACCAGGACTAGTCCAAAAGTAACCAAAACGTATGGAAAAAACCTGGTCTATTTAACATTACGATGTCCTAGGAGAGGATCATATAACCCACCTTTGGACCAGTAAGGAGTAGTTTTAAAACTACTCCATGGTATATAACCCACATTTGGACCACTAAGGAGTAGTTTTAAAACTACTCCATGGTATACTCAAGAGGATTAGTTTTGAAGTCGTTTAAACACGAAAGCACGTCGTTAAAAAACGAAGACATGTCGTCTCACTACAAACACTTTTTAACAATGACATGGTCCATGCTTGCATTACATCGGACCAGTCCATGGAGTAGTCCATTTTATGAAAATGGGTCAGGTGGTCCAATTTTATTTGCTGGGTTTTTGTTTGTTTTTCGTATGTGTATTTCGTTTTTGTAAACAATTTTTGGTTTTTTTAACAAGCCAAAAGAGTGCTTATCACAACTGAAACGAACGAAAATACAACACAGGTTGTGGTTGCAAAAAAAAAAAATAAATAGAACGCACTTAAATGTTCTTATCTTTTTGGTAATTTGGATAATTATTGTATAATTTTTTTGATCGAAGATCACAAACAGAGAAATGTTTTTTAATGATTTACTAAACAAACACCGTTAGTTTCCCACTTTGGTATATTTGAGAAAGCCATTTTGTCAAGAAAGCAACGATGGTTGCTTCACTTAAAGTTTAGTGTTCCAGTGAATTAAAATCGGCTGTTTTTCTGAGTAAAAATTAAAACCCACAATTGAAAAGAGCAATAAAAAAAACTCCGATTTAATCCTTCTCCATTCCTTGGGTTAATTTTACTTCTCAATGATACAGCATCGACCTGAAATTTTATTTTATCCCAAACAGGAATGAAAATGACTTATAAGTGGCAAAATAAAGTAAAAATTAAAAGTTTTTCCGAGCTATAGACCAATTATGTGTATAAACATTTATATATTATTTTTGAATTAATTTTCTCTAATACTTCGATGTCATTATCAAGAAATGAGCAACAAATATATTGTTAAGAGACATATGACTATCTCCATATTCAATATTGAAAGAACAATATAGTAGACACCTAATAGTTTTATCTTTAATGTTTGCATAATACTACGAATACCCTTAATATTTTAAAATATTTTACTTAAATCAATGATAAATAACAAGTAAATGTCTAAGATTTTTTTCTTCTCCTGTCGGATTTTCTTGTTCTTAGCATGAACAAATAATCACAAACATATTTTTTATTGTTGTTGGTGCTATTGGCAAGAGCAAAGATTGGTGCGCCAAAAAAAAAAAAAAAAAAAGTTAAAAGCTGCTACAAACTCTGTGAATAGAAAAAAGCGACGAACTCCAACAAAATGTATGCATTCAGTTTTAGGTTTCTCAACTTAAACCGAAAAAAAGTTTTGATGGGAAAAGTTTGCTGCTATTGTAGTGGCGGTAGCTGTGGAAGTTGTTGTTTTCTGTGTTGGAAATTAAAATGCTGCACAAGAAGTGTTGTAGTTGTTCCTATTTTCAGGTCTTTTTTACGTCCTCTGCAACATTCAATTTGCTGCATTGAACGAACATTGTGTTTGAGTGTGTATTGGGTGTGAAGTGTAACACTACAACTCAAACATACTTATGCACTCAATAACACTCACATAATACACACAAACATCCAACAGCAGATGAGCAGAGTTCAAAATCGAAAAGAAAATATAAATGAAGGACATATTTTTCGAGGCACATTATAACGCAAAAAAGATCTTATACTTTAAAACCAGACCTGGGAGGTCTTAACTATAAAGCGTGATCCATTTCGAGGTTCCCTACTTTTGTAAAGAAAAAAAACACAGAAAAATCGAATTTAATGGGGAATGTTTATTATCATTTGGCATTTATTTTTTGAAGTTTATGTCTATCAAATGTTGGCCGTTGCTACGTCGCAGATGGTCCATACGTCGAGTCCAATTTTCGATGACTCGTTGGAGCATTTCGACTGGTAACTGGCGAATGACACGTTTGATGTTTTCCTCCAAGGTCTGAATCGAAGCGGCTTTGGCCGTATAAACTGTAGACTTTGGATATCCCACAGGAAAAAGTCTAACGGTGTGATATCACACGATCTTGGTGGCCAATCGACCGGCCAAAACGATAAATTATGTGCTCACCAAAGTGCTCTCTTAATAAATCCATTGATTTGCTTAAACCAAATGCCACCGAACTCACGAGCTTCAATTTCAGGCATCAAATAGTCGGTTATCATGGCACGATAACGGTCGCGATTGACGGTAACGTTAGCACCGGAATCATTTTTAATGAAATATGGACCGATGATTCCACTCTCAGCTAATGCCGCTATATTTTCTTCACAGCGTGCTGGACGTGGTCTATTCGGTCGAATATTATCCAATAATGAATGCTGGGTCTCAGAATGGGTGATAGTGTTGTTGCGAATAGTACGCTCAGTAGGCCGATTATGTTGACCATAAGTTGAGCGAAGTGCACGAAATACATTTCTCACAAAAAGTGAATTTTCGTTATAAAGTTAAACGATTTGTTAACGTTGTTCAGGCGTAAGTCTTTCCATTATGAAATGTCAACCAATAACAAAAATAACATGGCAGCATGATACGACTCACACGTGATCTGTCAAAAAAGGCTACGGAAAAAGTATCTCTACTTGAATCACCCATTACTTTAAGCAATTTCCTTGTAATTACATTTTAAATTTAATTAGTACTTAAGTTTTACTAATACGTAAATTTGGGACTTAAGATTCTTATACAGAAACAAACGCTAACTTAAATTTCAGACTTGGGAAGTCGCAATTATATATTGCAATTCTATTTCATTACACTAATGTACATACATATAAAAAACTTTTTAAGTTGAAAACAAAAATGGAAAAATTACAATATTGCTAATATGAAAAATTCGTTATTCTAACCCTACTTTATTTTAAAACTTAACATTTCCATTGGGTTCATATCAAAACGAATTTATTTCATTAAATTGGATCAAAACGCAACAATTTTAAAATTGTCAAAAAATTGTTCAAGTGGACTTGAAGTGTTATGTCATGGGCCTCTTAAACTAATACAACGTAAAAATTTAAAACAATAAAGACACAAATTTTTAACACTGTTTTGTTTGAAAAATTTCTGTCTATCACTACCGAATATTCTGCATTTTATTTTTTGAACGGCAAAACTTATTTCTTTAATTTTTATATTATACTTTTAGTTTTAAAGTAAAATTCTTTTTAAGTTCTTATAAATTAATTATTTAAAGTTCAATGACCATTTTTTCAATGTATCAACAAAATGTCTGTTACTTAATATAAACAGAAGGTTATTAGACCGATAAACCGTCCGTTAACGATTTTCGGTTTCTCAATTTACTGACAAAAAACATTGTTTTCAGTTGGCGGCACTTCTCAAAATACGTTTAAAAGTTGGAAGTCAGCTGATTGAATTTATCTGTACGGCAAATAAAAGGAAAATAAATAATTGGCAGTCGACTGCTGGTTAGCTTTGCGCAGAATAGAAGAACATGAGACATTGAGAAAACCGAGTTTCTTTAGTGTGCAGTTTTCGTTGGGAAAAAGATAATCGTGTAATGAGAAAACAGCCATAAGAATGTCAAAAGTGATTATCAGAAAGTTTATGGAAAAAATCAATAATGAACTTTTATTTTTAGAAAATAATTTCCTTTATTATTTCTAATTGATACATCCCAAGTCTGACTCATATACTCAAACATTGTAGAAATTTTACACCAACATGCAAAAAAGCTGAAATCTGAAAAAGAACAAAAAAATGTTTAAGAAAATGAAAAATTGCCATTTAGTATTGCTAAAGAGTTCTTGCTTTTGCCGACCCAAAGTACTTTTTGTTCTTTATTTTCCTTCATACTCCCTTAAGCACCAACATCTATTGCAAAAAATAATTGCTTATTCAGGTTAAAAAAAAGAAACCAAAAAAAAAAAAAGAGTTAAAAGAAAAACTTTATGATTAGTTATGGATGCCTGTTTGCTTTTGAAACGGTGCCAAAGAAAATATGAAAACATTTTCATTTTGCCCACGATTTTAAAGATTTATGAGTCTTTGGGGAAGATTGCGGAGTACATATTTTTTATGAGTTATTGTTAATAAATGTTTTTACTGTCAACATTTAAGTGGCCAACAATTTTTTTTTTTTGTAAAATATTTGCGATTTTTGAGAAAATAATTAACAATTCTATTTCAACTTCATCGACAAGGTCGTAAATCGTATAGAGGATATGCAATTTTTTCTGTTGCTTGTAGGTTTTATTGTTGACTGAAATATAATTATTTTTCTGACATCTAAATATTGATCCATAACATAATAAAATTCTATACGTGTATTGATAGTATGTTTAAGATGCAAACATAATATATTTACTCTAATACTTATCAGTTCTGTCGAATATTTTAAAGAAATTATAAAAAAAATTTACAAATTGTTTATTAAATTGTAAAATTTATTTTTAATTTGTTTCTTTGTGAAAGTGCAAACATTTTTGACCATTGCATGCAAGTTAAATGTTATTTGAACAGAAAAGGTAAAAAAAATCTATAAAATAATTTATAAATAATTGCGACCTACGACAAACGATAACCTACGATAATAATATGATTACTTTTAACTTTGGTATGACAATAATATGATTACTTTTTAGCTTGATTAACGGAAAAATATTATGATGTAATATTACGAATATATTTGGTCATAATATAATTCAAGAATAGTCGTAATATGCTTACTACAATCATGAATCTTATCATAATATGTTGCTCTTAGAATATGTGTACCACAACCATATTTTTTCTTTCCGTGTGGCACATCAACCTGCTGTTGGTCTCGTGCAGCCTATATGTTATAACATGCACCCAGAGAAAAAACATGTTTAAATATGGTCACCTCCAACAAAACTATTTTTACAGAAAAAATTTATTATATCTTGTTTTATTTTACCATTTTATTGTCACCGACAACCGTATTATGGTTAAATTTAGTCCTTCATTATGAAGCCACAACCATATTATGGTTGCCCCAAACATGATATGGTTAATAATAACTAAAATATGTTTAACACTTATAATAGCTTGGTTAGTTTTCAACCATAGCATGTTGCTCTTATAAAGGAGGAAAATACTATTGTTAATTTAAAAACATATTATTGCCAAACATGGTTAAATGAATCAAAATTTGTTAAAATTTTTCTTTAAAAATAGTTTTGTTGAAGGTGACCATATGTAAACATATTTTTTCTCTACGTGTGCGCTTCGATCTTTTGTAGATGGTCTCCAGATTGATTTACCAGGCATTTTTTTTTAGGTCTTACCCGTTTTCGCTTTCTTTCATGTACATTCTCAAATGCCTTTCATTCCAAGTTATCCGCTTACTTCTTTCCGATGTGTCCCAGCCGGCGCAATCGCCTTGCCGGTCTGTCTGACTGTCATTTATCAGGATACAAGCAGTTACGGTGGTAAGTATTTATAAGTTTTAGTTTGCTTAATATTCCATCCACATACAAGCACTAAACTAATTATTAAGTAAAAAAGCTAACTTGTAAGACAGAGAAATTTTAATTTCAACGTCGTACATGCGGGCTAGCTCTTCAGCACGTTCTATAGACTCCGATGGATCTCTAACCCCGTCATAGCCTTTATTCCACCTTCTGAACTTATCCATCATATCCATTTTAGATTCGGTGGCCGTAGATGCTATCGAGAGGTGAGTCATATTAGTACTCTCCTCCTCTACCGGTGATTTTACCGCTACATTCAGCTCCGAGGTCACTAGGAATTCGGGCGGGGATAGGCCTATCCATTTGCTTCCTGCTTCGTTTGGATTTTTAAAAGGCGCTGTGTTTCAAGCTCGTCATGTTCGCCACTTATGAATCTAGCCCAGCGTGTCCGTTCTGACAATAAAGTATCACTTTTGACCCTTTTTCATGCCAATGACACTTTTTGTGACCCTTTTTTTAATTTATCCCTTTGTATCATTTTAACAAAATTTATGACACTTTTTGAAAACAAGTACAAGTTTCCATATTCCATACGAAAGTTCTCATGAGTTTTGTGAATACATATAAACCTACGTCTGCTTCAAGAATCTTGCTGCTCATCTTTAATGCGATATTACGAGTTGGCTACTTCCCCTCCTCTTGGAAGACCTCTACAATTGTTATGATTCCTAAGCCAGGAAAAGACGCCAGTCAAATGACGTCGTACAGACCAATCAGCCTACTATCAATATTATCAAAGCTATTCGAAAAAATATTCCTTTTAAGTATAACTCCCTATCTTAATGAACACGCAATCATTCCGGATCATCAGTTCGGATTCCGAGCAAGGCATGGTACAATCGAACAAGTGCATAGAATTGTTACCCAAATTAGGTCAGCGTTTGAGAGAAAAGAATATTGCTCAGCACTGTTCATAGACATTTCCCAAGCATTCGACAAAGTTTGGCATGATGGGCTGATCATTAAAATAACACGAATGCTTCCACAAAACACTCACAAACTCCTTGAGAGCTATTTAACTGGCAGAACTTTCATGGTTAGATCAAAAAACCAATACTCCCCCACCAAGAAAATATCTGCTGGTGTCCCTCAAGGCAGCATATTAGGGCCGTTACTGTATATAATATATACAGCTGATATGCCAACTAGCCCGAGCACACACACTTCTACGTTTGCAGACGACACAGCATTTATTAGTGTTAATCAGGACCCAAAAGTTGCATCGCAGCATTTACAGTCCCACATCAATGAACTAGAAGCCTGGCTAGAAAAATGGAAAATAAAGGTTAACCCGGCTAAATGTGCCCACTTAACTTTCACGCTCAGAAGACAAACGTGCCCTGCTGTAAAAATAAATAACATCACTGTTCCGGTAGAAAGCCATGTTAAATACTTGGGAATTCATATAGATAGACGCCTGACCTGGTCTCGTCATATTGAAGCGAAAATAACGGCTATGAAACTTAAAGCAGCTCAACTACATTGGCTAATCGGTCGAAACTCAAACTTGTCCTTAGACAACAAAGTTCTCTTATACAAGTCTATCATAAAGCCAATATGGACATATGGCATCCAATTATGGGGTACTGCATGCGCATCAAACATCCAGAAGCTACAAAGAAGACAGTCTAGGATATTACGGCAAATTGTCTGCGCCCCATGGTATATACGTAATGACATGATCCACAGAGATCTTAACATCGCTACCATCCAGGAAGAAATTAAAAAGTATTCAGACAAATACATTGATAAACTAATGGTCCATCCCAACTACCTCGCTCGGGATCTAATAAAGTTCGAAGGTCACCGGAGGCTGAAAAGATCCGACACTTTGAGCCTTGCAGGCTTTTTTGGCACTTGAATGCTATTAATTAGCGGTTACATTGGTAACGGCTAACAAATACAAATAAGAATTAGGATTAAGCTTTGAATACATATTGTAATTTTCGACAAGAAAGATTCAATAAAACAAAAAAAAAAAAAAAAAAAAAAAAATATTTGTTGATTAATTTATTATACGAAACAATTTTGTTATTCTGTTTTAAATTTATGCTCTGGTTTTTAATGCGTTATTTCTCTAGGTTAGGTTAGGTTCCATGGGCAGCCATCAAAGACAGCTCACTTGGGTCCTTTATTGGTCCCTTAGTGATACCCTGCGCCAATGCCCATCCCTTAGAGCAGTCACTCAGATGGCGTCACTGCAAAGTCCAACCACCTCGTCTTCCTAGTGAAGAGAAGGAGCGATTTCAGTTCCATCCCAGATAGATCCTCCAAACAGGCAAACACCGGTTCCCCCAGGCATTCCACCCTAATACCCCGCAATCCAGGGCAATGACAGAGAAAGTGGAGCACAGTCTCCTCCTCCTCCTCGTTCTGACAACTTCTACAGTAGTCGTAAAATTCCAGACCCATTCTCCTAGCATGAGTCCCCACCGGCCAGTGTCCAGTCACAACCGATATCACAGTCCTAATCTAGTCTCTGCTGAGCCCAAGTAGAGAGCTAGTTCTCCGTCCATCATATCCAGGCCAAAGGATCCTGGATATCGAGCAGGTGGATTCACAGGTCCACCGCGTCTGCGCAACCCTATAGGACTCGCGCCCTATAAGTGATTTACAGTGAGCCATTGGAAGGCCAATGAATTGGTCAATGAATGCATCATCCATGCGACCACCCTGTTTGGCCAGCTCATCTGCTACCTGATTGCCCGGGCACCCAGTGTGTCCCGGTATCCATATTAGCGTTACCCTTGAATGTTTCGCAATCTCATCCAAAGACATCCGACATTCTACAGTAAACCTCGATGTCGTGTAGACACCCGCTAGGGAAGCAAGGGCAGCCTTGCTGTCAGTAAATATACGTATATCTCCCGATATGCGATGATACCTCAGCCAGTTTACCGCCCGCCTTATAGCCGAGATTTCCGCCTGCAGGACACTACATCCATCCGGCAGGCGAAAGGAAACCTTCACATCCAGTTCCTCTATGAAGAAACCTCCGCCGACCCTCTCACCTTTCCTCGAACCATCAGTGTAGACCCCTAGGGTCGGTTCACGGAAAGTATCCAACAGCACACTGCTGTGCGCCATTTGCACCGCGAACCCCGCACCAAAGAATGGCACCGGGATGCAGTAATCCACTCCATCAGGGACAATCGTACGTTTGATTATCCCGGCGTGTCCAAAGTCACGTGCTGACCAGCTATTCACCGCGTGCAGCCGCGTCGCCGAACAAAGAGCCAACTGTCTGGCCATTATATCCACCGGGAGCCAGTTCAGTATCGTGAACAGCGCCCTCGTTGGAGTAGATCGCATTGATCCCGTAATCATCAACGCGACAAGTCTGTATACTTTCTCAAGCATCGCACGGTGTACGCCCTTATCCAATGCAGTCCACCACACAACGACCCCATAGTACAGGGTCGGCTTTACCACAGCCTCAAAGATCCAATTGACACACCTCGGGCTCATACCCCAGTTCCTGCCGATTGCACCCCTACAGGCATATATGGCAACTATTGCCTTTTCCACTCTCATCCGGACATTTAGTCCCCATGACAGCCTGCTATCCAGAACCACGCCCAGATATTTCGCACTTCGAGATATCCGAAGCTCAATTCCATTTAACCTCGGAAGCCTAAAGTCCTCGGTCTTATACCTCCTTGTGAAGAGTACCAGTTCCGTCTTAGACGGATTTACACCCAGACCGCATGATGCACTCCAGGTACTGAGTATCTTCAAAGCAGCCTCCATACACTGGGACATTACGCCCAAATGCCTCCCTGAGATGGCCACTGCAACATCATCAGCATACGCCACCGTTTTGATCCTCATGTCGTCCATCCTTGTTAACATGGTGTTCATAGTCAGGTTCCACAATAGTGGGGATAGAACTCCCCCTTGGGGAGTACCCCTGTTCACCAGCCTCTGAACACTGGTTTCACCTATCGTAGAACAAATGACCCTATTCCGTAGTAGATTGTCCACAAATCTACATATGCCAGCGTCGATCCCCAGAATCCTCATGGACATCACGATAGAGTCCGGGTTGACATTGTTGAAGGCCCCCTCTATGTCGAGAAAGGCCACAAGTGTGTACTCCCTAAATTCGAGCGATCTCTCAATGGTTCCGACCAGAGAGTGAAGAGCCGTCTCAACAGACCTGCCCCTTGTGTAGGCATGTTGAGAGGCAGAGAGTAAGTCCCTTGGGATGGTCATCCTCAAGTGTATATCGATAACCCTCTCAAGAGTCTTAAGAAGAAAGGATGAAAGACTAATCGGTCTGTAATCCTTCGGCTCGGTGTGAGAAGCCTTACCCCCTTTGGGTATAAAGACCACCCTGCACAGGGTCCATTTCACGGGAAGATACGAAAATCTAGCGCATCCCCTGTATATGGCCAACAACCAGGGTATTATCAGGGTCGAATTCCTCTGCAGGTCCGCAGGAATTATACCGTCCATACCCGGAGATTTGTATGGGCTAAAGCTATCGATAGCCCACTTAATCCTATCGTAGTCCAATGGTATGGACATAGGAATAGGAGTCGCCTCCCGCGACCGATCCCGCAAACCCCATTGGGAGTTTCCAGGAAAGTGAGTATCAATCAACACTTTCAGTGTTTCCTGACTATTCGTGGTCCAACTACCATCCGATTTCCGGACGTACGTCGGGACAACCGGGCTCGAGGCCATTACCTTACGTAAACGGTTCGTCTCAGAGGATCCTTCCACGCCGCTACAGAAGTTCCTCTAAGCAACCCTTTTCGCCGATCTAACCAGATTTCTGAACCTATTCAATGATGACTTATAGTCCGCCCAGTTTCCATGGCGCTTTGCCACATTGAACAACCTACGACAGTCAATTCTTGCCTGCGCAATGTCAGGATCCCACCATGGTGGTCGGTTCCTACCCCTGCGCACCCTTGGCCTACATGCCAAGGAAGTCGCCAACTGCAGTGAGTTCGAAAGCAGATCCACTGCTGCATCGATCCCCCCGATATCATCAACCCCAGGAGGGTCAGATAGAGACCGGACCAGAGAGGAGTATTGAACTACCCAGTTCGTACGTCTCCTGTTTAATATAGCCATCGATCCTGAAGACCTAAGCCCTAGCCTAAATTCCACATATCTGTGATCAGAGAGCGAACAGTCATTCGACACCATCCAGCCCTCGATCATATCGGTGTGGTCTATACTAACTAGCGTGACATCAAGAACCTCACACCTATTTGCAACAACAAACGTAGGCTCACAGCCCCTATTTACTACTCCTAAATTATGGTTAATAATAAAGGAGAATAGTGACTCACCTCTTACATTTGTATCCGTACTGCACCATATAGTGTGGTGCGCATTAGCATCGGCACAGATTATCACCGGTGTTCCAGTGCTCGCGGCCTTTAAAACTGCATCACGGATGAGCCCGTTGGGTGGGTCCTGCCCGTGGTCATGCGCCATATACGCCGAGACCATCCAGACTATACCGTCCGGTGTCTCAAGGGCAACAGTTGTGGTGTCTTCGTCACTGTAATCAGAAAGAATGAAGATATTCAACGAGTTCAAAGACACAAGATCTTATGTTACCTGTACCTTTCGCAAACAATAGCTTGTAGCCTTTGAGGTTAAGTCCGCAAACCCGATTCTTGTGGATCCAGGGTTCTTGGACCATCACGAGGTCCTCCCTTCTTTCTACCACACGGAGAAGCAGTGCAGCAGATGCTGCTTTAGAGTGGTGGAGGTTTATCTGCAGCACCTTCACCATGATCCATTTTGGCGACCACTGTGATGTTGACGTCCTCCTGGTCAGACTCCAGCAGCACGTCCTCATCAACCATATCACCCAAGTGATCAAAGAAGTCACCCACCAATCCTGAGAGAGACTGGGTATCCTCTTTGTCGCTTGAGCCCACGGCATCGTCGCAAGCCATGCTTTCTACAGGTTGCTTGGCCTCACTTACCGATGGAGCCGGATTGCCCTTGTTGTCACTTCGGTAGACAAGGAGCAAGATCGTACTAAAACCATAGTAGAGCTTGCCCTGCCTCTCCCTCAGTGGCTCCAAGGATTGCTGGTTAATAACCACAATCGCCGTCCTCGAGGACCCTTCAGCAGCTGAAACCTTCACTACTTTCCAGTCTTGTGTGGGTAGTTTAGGGTTGCAGCACTGAATGATCTTCAAGATCTCCTCAGGCTCAGATGGTTCGGCGGGGATGGTGGCGATTGATCTTGGCCTCCGTGGTATCTCTCCTACTAACACCACGTCAAGCCTGGCACCTTCCCAAACCTCTCCTAGTAGTTGGATGGCCTGCTTAAGAAGCAGCGCTGAGCGCTCATCTGCGCAAGCCATCAGCTTCACGTGACCCTGGTACCAGCCGGCGTCATCGCATTGAGGGGGTGGTCCTGGATTCTCCCTGAGGATCGTCCAGAACACACCCATGAGTTTTTGTTTTACCAGATCCCACTTGGTATGAGAAATGGCTCCATTGTCGACACTCCTGTCGATGATGGCTCGAACAAGGTGACCTTTGGCCACCTCGCTAAATGATTTGTTCATCGGTTTCGATGAAGTTTTGGGACGTTTCGTCCCTGGTTGCTGTTTCGTGGCTGCAGCTTCCTCCTCCGAACGTTGCCGTTTAGGCATTGTCACCTTTTCAGGGACTGGAGGAGTAGCACTTGGCAGCCCAGCTATGTAGGCTCTTGCCCATGCCAATGAAGCTTTCTGCTCATTGGTGAGATCTTCGGCTTTCTTGGAGCCGTAAAGATTAATAAAACGCAAGGCAGCACGCCTTGTGTTAGATGCCCTCTTTGTAGGGTTTTTGTGCCAAGGGGACTTTCTGCGGTCGCCGAGTTTGGCGGGGGGTGGTGCAACCTTGGGATTAGATGTTATCATCGTCATCCCTCCTTGCACAATGGACACATGGGAAGCTGCATTGTTGGACGACTTTGTCGCATTCAACTTGGCAGCACCCGAAGCAGGGGATTTATCCGTTCCAATGACGGAAAGGGCTTGTGCGGCTTTGGAGGTACTTGGAGCGAAGTTCAGGGGTACCTCGCCGCCGTTTTTAGAGCAGCCGCCTTCTGGTCGAGCTGCCTTACCAATTCCGATCGACCTGGTCCGATCTTCCTTGATTGCCTGGGCTGTTACAGCCGTTGGCTTGTTCGTCTTACTGTCCATCGTTGTCCTTGTTCTCGCCTGTTCGTCATCTGTCTTCGTTGCTTGTTTTTGTTGTGTTTGTTTTTGTTGTGTTGAAGGTTTCATGTTTTGGTCCCACGAGTGTAGGGGAATGGAGAGGTCCACCACGTCATAGCCCCCGTTAACGTGGTAAGAGCGTGGTCTATTTGCTGAGGTGCCCAGGTATCAGCAAAGCTCCGTGATAATACAGTCGGTAACCCCTGACTGCAAACCAACCGATAGGCATGACACCTCGGTTTAGGGGATGGATAACCTTTCGTCGCCAAGGCCTTTAAAGTTCATTGCCTTCACCTCGGGAGTCGTCAGTTGCTGGCAAACACCCGGGCCAAGGCACGTACCACAGCCAAGACTTAAGCCACCACATCGCTTCAAGATTGTTATCCATAAGGTGGTGGTTATTTCTCTAAGATGCTATGCAAAAATTGCCATAGAAAAATAAATTATTTGTTCAAAAATACTCTAAAAAATATAAAAAGTATCGTAATATCGACAGCAAAATATCGCCGATACCGATGTATCGGGAATTCTGAAGTATCGCCGATATATGGGTATCGGTACCGGTAGCGCTATTCGTTACATTCCTAATTTAAACCCTTTCATTTGTTTTCGGGCCACCATGTATTATTTTCCCATTAATCCACCTTTTCGTGTTTGGCGTATTTGTGGAAAATGTTAGCTGTTTTTAACAAAGGCACAAAACCATTTAGCACTGTTTACAATTCTATTAAAAACTGTTAACGCGGTTGGCGTATTTGTTGCAAAAACTGTCGCCAAGTTGAATAACGACAGCGTATATCAACAAGCTTACCAGAGTAACACTAATTGCATAAATGTTGCTCTTGTCGCAACACTTATGTTTTTTGAAGCGGAACAGTCCGCCAAACACATACATGTTCCTAAAGGAGCTATCTAGTCAGTAGTACCAACGTCAGTAGTATATTTCCAATGACTCGCACATGCTAAATGTCTATAGTAAATAACATTGTCTGGTGTATAATAAGTCACTAGTACTGGTGACTGTGTCAATATTGAGTCAGTACAGATTCAGTAGTGACATTTCCTGCAGGGCTGCTTATCGAAAATGCAAAGATCAAAGTATGTGTGTTTGGTCATCTAGTCTATTTTTATTGTTTAAAAAAGTACTTTAGTAAATTTTGTGATTTCTGCTTTTTTTTTGGAATTTTATAATTAAAAATCATTGCATACTTTGTGGCACTGACAAATTATTTTATTCGAATTTTATTGTATTTAAATATTTTTAACGACCACTTAACCAAAAAAGTAGATGAAATTAAAATGAACACCCATTTCAAATTCGTAAATCAACCAATAATGTGATTACCTATAATTTTTGTAAATTAATATATACGTATAACCAATTTAATTATCGAATGTTAAAATGTAACAAATAAATTAACGCTGTTGTTAAACGGGACGGGAAAATAAATTTAGTGTGTAGAAAGAAAATCAGTACAATTCTGACAATAGTTTTAGGACAAGCAATTTCACTGTTTAATAATTCAGCTTTCTAATTTTCAAATTTTTTATTCTATTTATTTTATAGTTGGACAGTTTTTGAAAAATTATGATTAGGAATAGGTTTTATGAAGAAAATACACAAAATAGAATCAATTATTGTCGATTAAAGTAATTGTATGCAAATGGGTTTGATAAAAAAAAGAAATACTACTTAAGACATTAAAGTCCAGATGTTGCTCTGCTAGCTTTTGTTACAAAATTTTTTTTTGAAGAAATCGTGATAGAAATAGATTGAAAGGAAAATTTATCTTGATGAATCATTGAGCCTCTGTAATGGAAATCTTGTAAATTATAGATTATGTCGTACTAGTTGAAATTTTTATTTACTCCACTGTATTGTTGGCTTTAGATTTTATTGCAGAATTTAGATTTCCAACAGAATGTTCTATAATCGAATAAAAGGTTCTTGATTCTACTACCCTTCTACTACTTGTGATTGTGAACTATAAATACAGGCAGACTCGAAAAATGTTTAGTTTAGTTTGTTTGGAGACATTAAAACTTTCAGTTCGTTACTTACAATAGTATATAAATTTTGTGAACATTATAATTATTTTCAATAAGGTGTGTTAAATTGAATAAGTGTGTGTATTATTAAAAGATAAAATTAAATAAAATTAACCGAAACGAGTTTTTTAAAGGAAAAACGAAACATTATTTAAAAATAAATTTATCAAAGCAAATTACCAGGGCTGTGGAGTCGTCAAAAATAGTTCCAACTACAACTCCGACTCCAACTCTAACCTTTTCACCAACTCCAACTCCACCTCCTACTCTGCAACGTTTATGAGAAAGGTCCTTATTTTACTTTAAGCTGTTTTTTAATGCAGGTTAAATATAGCAAGAAAATGATTCTGTAAAAATTTCCGCCTGTTCATCGATTTCGAACGGTAACGATTGCATAGAAAATTACATTTAAAAGAAAAAAAATTTTTTAACATTGTTTATGCGGAAAATTTTTGAGTCGCAGTCACGAGTTTTGTGGGTATTTCGACTCCGATTACGGTACATTAAGCTTAACTCCAACTCTACAACTGCGACTCCACAGCCCTGCTTTATACGTACAATCGTAAATATGATTGTATGTGTTGTCCACCACTGTATCTAACACAAGTTCCCAATTTAAAATCAGCGTGTTTTTCTAAAAAGTATTTGTTCACTATTTAAACTCTTCAATAAATGCCCACATGTTTGTGTATAACTTGTCATTTATCTTGTTTAACTTTTTATGGTTTAGAATCAGTGATGGGCACATTCAGCTTGCGCTTTAAGGTTACCAAAAAAATTACAAGAAATGGCAACTTGTTTTTGCTCTGCCAATTCTTTGTTTTGTATTACGTCAGCGCCAAAATTTTGCTGCTTGATACATACAACCTTAAATATCAGAAAGGTAAGTCTTTTGCCTACCCCTGTTTAGAATACTATTAAATTAAAATAGAAAATTATTTTCACTTAAATATTTGTTACCGAAAAAAGAATGTTGCCTAAAGCACAAAGTATACAATTTTAGCACATTTAATTTTGGCTTTATTATGTTAAAAATAGTTTTCTGCTCATTATTTGTTATTCCTTTTTTTTTTTTGCTTAAACAATTTACCTCCCACATTTTATTTAATTTTTTGCATTTTTCTTCCCGCTACATAGAAAACCACAGAAAAATTCTCTAATTTTGTGGCAAATGAACAGCAGCAAACGAAGTTGATGACAATAGAAGTGAAGTTTTAAAAATAAATTTGTGTTTGTATGTTTGCAGCTAAAGCTTCGAGTTTTGATAAATTTTTTAGCTTTTTATTGGATTTAAAAACTTTAATATTTGTTTAAGTGTTAAAATTGGTTAAGTTTAAATTTGCTTTGTCGGAGTCGTAGTTGAGGTTTTTGCAACGCAGGTGGAGTCGAAGTACCAACAAAAACTTTCTAATATTTTCCAACATTAAAATTCTTTGAAATTGGCGATGCAATATTTAAACTATCGATTTGAAATTTAACCATTTAAAATGTACTGCATTAAAAAAAACAGAGTTTAAAGTAAAATAAGGACCAGTCTCATATATATTTAGAACCAATGAAAGATCAGGAGTCGGAGTTGGAGTCTGACTTGAAAAAAATCGCAGCGGTTGAATTCGGTGTCGGAGTTAGAACTATTATTTGACGACTCTACAGCCCTGATTTTTTATAAAATTCATATGTAAATTAAATTAAAAAATTCATTTACTGTAAATAGAAACAAATGCAATCGGGATTAGAAACTTTCACATTTGTTTCAATTTGTAACCATAATTGAGACCCCTGAGACAAATAAAAATTCAAAGACTCATGCCCAAAGGAGTTCCATCTGCAGACAAGAAAATGGCATCTGTGTTCTGAAATGGGCGCGGTATACTTTTTTTATTGATTATCTTCAAAAAATATAGACAATCTTATTGCCGCGTTTAAATTAAAAAAAATTTGCAAAAGAGCCTAAATTTTTGGGGAAAAAGAAAATGTCGTTTCACCAAAACAATGCCCCCGGGAAAATATTTACCTTCTGCTGTTACAATACCGGGTACTTGTTAGAAGCAAAACCAGTATCCCATGGGACTAAGGTCCTGGTCTGATTATTGTTTAGGATTCCAAAATTGACTAAAGAGATATCATCAAAAGTCTGCTGGCGAATCTCCCTAAATGCTCTTGTTAATCAACAGATTCCGCGTGTCTTACAGCAGCAGTGGCTGATAGCACCAACTCCTACGGAAGGGGAAAGTGAATAGTTCTGCCAGATTATACATTCAAATTATCATTCATATCTGTATTAGTTGCGCAATCGTTTGGTACGTTTGGCAAGCGCATTCTTTTCCCACCGGATCTAAGACCACTATGACTTCGCATCACCAAAACAATGCACCCGTTCAAAGATTCACTATTGCAATAGCCAAAATCAATAAACTTAAGTCTTGTTGCTTCACTAAGCACTATATTTGTCACACTAAGCTCCATTGGATTATTTTCTACTTTCAAACTTTTGAAATTGGTTCTGTGGTAAAAGAGTTGCAAACATTGAAGAGGTACAGTTTACGGTTGATAGCAGTTTTAAGGAGTTAAATAGCTATTACTACACTCAAAAAAAATTAATCCATCCGTACTCAAATCAATCCTAAGCGGTGAGTAGGGATTTTCTTAAATCAAGTACAGAAAGATTGATTTAAGTACGGATTTTCAATCGCAAAATACTTAAATTTTTCATATTCAAACCCGATTTCGTACTTGAAATAATTCGAAAATGAGATTGATTTAAGTAAAACTAAGATTAAATCAATTTCAAAATCAGGGTTACCGTTGGAAATTTTCGAAAAGGGTCACAAAAATGGGGGTTTCAAGAAAAAGGGGGGAAACACGGGTATTTCAATTAAAAAAAGGGTCAAGTTTTTTAAGGCAGTATTTTCCATTTTAAAGAATATAATAAGACCAAGTTTTTTAAAAACTAACAAAAAATATTTGTTCTAGGTAGGAAGTGCTAAAAAAGCTTAACTTTTTATGGAAAGCTCTTTTCTGTTTTTTACACTAGACAAACAGTTTGTTCTACATCGTTATAGCTCATTTCATTAATGATTTTTATATTATATTCCGACATTTTCTTTTTTACCGATTTAGTGATTTCAAATCAATTTTAGGGTTTGTTTCTAATTTTGTAATTGTTCGCAAATTTAAGCCATGATAGGAGACATTTTTTTTGAGAGTTGTCGGATTCTTAAAAGCTTTTACAATTTTGAATAAATATAAGGCTCTGCTATTATACCGCTGTTAACAAATTTTTGGGAATTTCCGCTAAGTTGGCAATTTTATGGTTGGTCTGTGGAGTCGCAGTTGAAGTTTTTGTACCGGAGTTGTAGTCGTAGTACCCACAAGAACTCGCGACTCCGACTCTAAAACTTTTCGGCATTAAAAATTTTCTAATATTTTTCAAAATAAAATTTTTTAAGAGATTCTGCTTTAAAATTTTGAAGTTTTGAGTAGGCGAGTTTCAAAAATTGAGATAACATTGATTTTGACAAATCTTTTAAAACTTTATTTATTATAGATACGGAATTTAAAAATGCAAATTTGTAAACGAGTTCGCTTGTATTATTTAGTTTTTATAAATCTGATATTGAAAAATGTTTTTGTAGTGATGTTCATATACATACATAACTATGGGACGAAAAAAACTATGGCGAGTATACTGAAGAAAAAGAGATCAATTTATTTGTTACAATTTATTTTTTTAGCCGATGATATCCATAATAAAATTATGTCATATGTGTATGGTAACATACCTTTACTTATTACATTTTACTTTACCTCCCATGATGGAATTGGTACTGCTCAATCCCTTGAGACAAACAGTACTAAGTCCAGCAACAAACGGGTGCTATTTCCCAAAAATAGTACAAGGCTTAGAACAATTTATTTTACCTTAATTTTCTCTTGGAAATGTGTTATACAAATTATTCAAGTAAAAACTGAAGGCGCATCTGCATGTTTAAATAAAAATTGTCTACAAATTCAGTGTTAAGCCACACTAAATAAATTTGATGCAATTTGCGTCCAAGCAAGTTGGACTCGGTGTTGTTTTCAACTTTTCTATCTCGAAAACTACATTAGAAAAGACTTATGGGAATTTACACATCCAAAGAGGAAAAATTCTAATTCCAACAGTATAAAAAACGTATTAAAAGATGTTAATTGGTGTAGTTTATCCATCCCCTACAGAATTATTGTTACATTTTTTAGTACTGTTTGCATAGTTTTAATAACTTATTATAACTTTCAAAATATACTTAAGCTGAATGAATAATTTTCCTGGTGGTCTATAGTGTATTGCAAAACTAGTTCGATCCCATATGGATTGTAGCGAAACTCGTCTCTTTCTTTCGAAACTTCGTAGCAAAACTCTTAATTTTTAAATTTAATCTATTTTTTTCTATATTTCAGTTGGTTTTAATTTTTCAACTGTTGAGTTATTCATCAAGAATGGCATAACACTTCAGAATCAAAATAGTTTAACTAATTTGGTCCATTTAATCGCGCGTTATATGTTGTTTTGCATTTTCCCAAAATTCGAATAAAGTGTAACGAACGAGTTTTGCATCTCATCTCCTCAAATGTTAATAACTAAATTAAACCTCAATGCGGCACGTGTTAAAGTTGAAACACCGATTTGAAATTTTTAAAGAATCTCTTTTTTTTATATATTTAACCATTTAAAATGAACTTTATAAAAAAAAGAGTTTAAAGTCAAATAAGGACCAGTCTCATAAACACTGCAAATAAAAGGAGTCGCGGTTGAAGTTGAAGTCGTACTTAAAAAATTTCATCGGATGGAGTCGGAGTCGGAGTTTTCACTTTTTCAAAATGTCACATTTTTAGTAGACAAAACAAATCATAAGTTATTCAATCAATGAAAAATAACATATATGTACATATCGCACTCGTTCAACAATACTGTATTAACTCAAAATTTTTATTTTTTCACTTTTTGGAAAAAATGGTTACGTAATATTCATATCTACCCACTGTAAAAATATTGTGCTATTTTGTCCACTTTTTTGTAATGAAACGGCTGCTTTAAAAATTCTTTTTCATATGCCTGTAATGTTAAATTGAAAATTGTTTTGCTTCTACTGAAAATTTTTAAATTTTGAGTTAATACAGTATTGTTGAACGGGTGCGATATGTATACTGATTAATAAGTCATTAAATATGTGTTAACGAATGCTAATCCTTCCTTGCAGTCCGTTCCTCCATCACCACTTTGAACAAATTATGAGAAGCATGTATGGATTGTAAGTTTCTAATTTAAGTCTGTTAAATTTTTTTTTTAAGAAATGCTTCTGTTCGGTAGTGTTGACAAAAGCAAAATGTGAGTGATATTTAAAAAAATGGTCTAAAAGTGGCGCAAAATAGTTAAAAATGATACAAAAGGGTATGTATAAAAAAGGCCATAAAAGGCATCAAGACAGTCGAAAAAGGGTCAAATTGATACATGCGCTTAATTTAAGTATTATAAAGTTGATTTATCCTGAATTCATGCTTGAAAAAAACCAAAAAAGAAATTAAGAAAGAAAAAGTTATTATGATTTATTTATTTACCCGTATAACACCTTACAGAATGATAAAACACCAACATTATGCTCGATGTCGTTCTTATTTTTGAAATCTTATGAACATATTTAACCAAAAATTTAAACTAAATGAGAAGTAAGAGTGAAAATTTACTTTTTAACCTTCGTGGTACACATGAGTCTGGCCAGACCTTTTTAAATGTGTATAGAAAATCAAAACATGCGTAAGCCGGAAGGTTAAACACAACGAAAAATTTAATATTTTTTTTACTTGATTTAAGAATTTTATACTTATTAGAAGAAATTCCGGGATTGATTTTCGAAAGTAATCCAATTTAGGATTGTTTTGAGAACGTTCTAGTGTTATTCGTACTTGTATTTTTAAGTACGACTCGTACTTAAAGTAATCATAAAAAACATGATTTATCCCGAGTGTTTTTCTTTCAGTGTATTAAAACGGTGCCTAAGCTATTGACTATCGTTAAGAAAATTGTATCGAGCTAAACGGAGATTATGTAAAGAAATATAGAAAATTTTTCACACATCTGTTGTTATTTCCAGAGATTAAAAAACTGCAGTCGAAACCAAAAACTTTCGAAAAAAAATAAATGAAAATTGATGTACAGCTTTTCGCTTTTTGAGTTGGTTTGGCAGCGAATGTTTAAATTTAATAAATCAGAAGTAAAAACATCTGTTTTTACAATGACAAATGGAGAAGTGGAAGAAATTACAGTTGTTCTACTTTTACTGCAGTTTTTAAAACACTGGTTTTTTCTTTGTTAGGTCGGCTAGGCTGATTATAGAGCGATTCGAAAGTATTGCTGATTTCAAAAAGGTGGAATTTTTTCCTAGAATGGTGATAGGGCTGCTATCTGTGTGGCCAATTTCATGTTGCAGTCATGCTTCAGCAAACATTTGTAATTTGCGCTCGATGCTTCAGTTCGTGTTATATATATACATGTAGGTCGGCTGGTTTTTGGACTGACTTTGTAGCTTAACAAGCGATTGTGTAAAGAGTATCCTAAAGGACGAGTCAGAAGATTAACATGAATAATTTTCTTAAGCTGACTTGTCATAGTGGCCTGTCGTTTCACCAAAATTTGTTACTCCAATACAGGTCATCTGAAATTAAGTCTTTCAAATAATAAGTTGTATCGCATTTCAATAATTAGTATTTTGGTTAATTGCTTAGGGGTTTAATTCAAATTTTGATATTTTAATCAGGCTGATTCTTCATTGAATTTAATTTTTATTAAATTATTTTTATGAAGAAGGTAATTTTAAAACATCGAACAAATTAAAATTTATTGATAACTTTTTTATTCTTGACTGAGCTGGGAATCGAACCCAGGTTTTCGCGGACAGGTTGCCCTTACGTTGCGATTGTAAACACACATTCTATTCAGAGGAGTTTGCTGTTTTACACTCACTTTAATATGAACATCATAATTAATTTTAGTTCAACCAATATATATTGCACTTCTCAGCAATATTTGTTTTTCTATTTGTCATAATGTTAATTGCCTTTAACACCGAAAATTATTCATATTTACACCTTCTATAAATTGCTAAGATACCATTTCAAAATACCAATTAAAAATTCCTTTAAACTAAAATGAAACATAAACACAAAATTCTCTTAATAACTTAAAGTGAAAATCAGAAATTTCCTTGTAAAATAGTGGCTTTTAATAAAACGTTTCTAAGTTATTCTACCATTAGCCGGCATATATTTTAACCACAACTAAATATAGATTTTAATGTTCGGTTAGAAAGTTTGTGAGAGTGTATGTGCGTACACACACGCACACGAACAACAGAAATATTCAAATAACTATAATTACGAAATATTAAATTCCATTTTCATATTTATATACTAAGAATACGTACTAAATTAAAAGGATTCCAAAAATATATGAGAGGCTCCATGATTTTATGTTTGCACATACCGATTAGAAGAATATATAAAGTTTAGGAAAGAGGCTCAATCACCACTTGTGGTGGTATATAAAGTTTGTCATTACGTATCGATTACCAGGAACTATTGATTTAAGATACCGTATTGAGGGTTCTTGTTAAATTCTAAATAAATTTATTCATGTCTCTTTGTCTGACAATCTATCAATTTTCTAAAGACAAAACTTAAACAAAATTATTTTTAATGTAAATTGTTTATAAATCTTTTCAATAGCTGAGGACCGAAATTCAGCCAAATCGATCCAGTACACGCAGAGAAACACACATTTTTGTATATGGTCATCTTCAGCAAAACTACTTTTAACGAAAACTTGTTGAACTTAACCTAACCTACCTTAACCATATCATTGCCAACGAAAACCATATTATGGTTAAATTAGTCCTCCATCGAAAAGCCACAACCATGTTATGGTTGCCTCCAAACATTTTTAAGCATTAAATATTGTTCCTTAATTAAGAACAGAACACTATATAATGTTCGGCTCTTTCTTGAAAATAATTACGAACGGTTCGTCCAC
Source organism: Pollenia labialis (assembly GCA_949318255.1). Taxonomy (NCBI): domain Eukaryota; kingdom Metazoa; phylum Arthropoda; class Insecta; order Diptera; family Polleniidae; genus Pollenia; species Pollenia labialis. The sequence goes on from OX439141.1 coordinate 90,719,840, forward strand.
AAAAACACTAAAAAAAAGATATCGTTCCCGGGTATCTGAGCCGAACGCTAAATAATGTTCTGTTTATTTTCGAGCACTGGTTAATAATAACAATAATATTTTTCCACTTGTCTCTTTAGTGAACAATAACATTTTCCTGTGTTCTTATGGTTAAGAAATAACTATACTATTATTAGTGCTAAATAAATTAATAAATTATTGAATATTATATCTTAAAAGGACTAGAAACTTATATATAGTAGAATATATCAGGTTTTATAGAGATCAAACTATAATTAAGTTAAGCATTGGTCCCACACGCAGTTTTCCACTTTAGTATTCTAAAAATCTTTGTTAAATGATTAATTTTAATTTAAAGTCTTTCGTCCTTTATCTAGAAAGCTTAAATTTTTAAGTTTTCTTTTCCCTAAAAAAATTTATGGGGAAAAACAAGATCTTATAGGAAAAGACTGTTAAATTTTTGCATGATGCTTTCGCTTCTCAATTTTATTCACTATGACCGTGATTTTTTAATGCATTTCTTAATGGGACAATAAACCGTTACCGGAGTTTTCGGCGAATGTAGAGGACATTTTGAGTCATGCCAATTTAAATAAAACAAAAAGGTAAATTGGAATAACTGTATTAAAAATCGTACCAAATCGTAAATTCGAGTGTGAGGACCAAAGAAAAAAAAATGTAATAATCTTAACCAACATCTCAGACTATTCCCACAATATTTAAAGTAAGCTTCTTTCGCTGTTTTTTGGCAGAATCTCTGAGAGGAATTAGCTTGTGTTACAGTTTCTTCTGTCTGAGGAATCTTCTACGATTTAAAAATTCACTCGTCGACGATAAAAAACGCTATTCATGAGACTTGCAGTAGCTCTTCCACTATCAACAGTTCTAGGTGGGTATGAAGTAGTTATGTTTTTGTTTGATTGTTTTTTTTTTATAAAAATCGAACAAAAATTATTTAAAGTTGTACGATTTTTTGTGACGATATTTTAAAACGAGAAAAACTATTTTTTTAATTTTTCTCAGGAAATAAAAGATTTTGTCACAAATTTATCTGGCAGCTCTGAGTCCAATACTTGTGTAAAGTTTGCTTTGGCCCTGTTAATATTTATTCAGTTCTAAGAAAGTTGTTTGTCTATATGTCTGTCTATTTTCATTAAAAGTAAAATATATGTATGTATGTGTTCTTCTCTGGAATAAATACTTGTGCAGGTGTTTGTGACAAATATTGTTGTTGTTGTGTTATTAATAAAATTGTAAAATACAACGCAAAACAAAAGCAAGTAAATATTTGTGGTAAAACAAATTTTCAGTAGGGGGAGATTGTGCCTTCTTGGCTAAAATTAAATCTGTAATTTTAAAAGGAGAACTACAATTGAAAGGAAATTCTGGTACTACTTTAGCCTTTTCTAAGGCTTTAAAGCCCATTTGGTTATTTTGACTGTACATTTTTTTATTAAAAGTTTACTGCAACAAGCGACAGTCCAAATTACCTTGAAAAATTATAATGGCAAACAAGTTATACATATCGATTTTAATTTAGTAAGTCCCTTTTAGGGAAAATTGTTACTTTTTGTTTCATTTTCATGCATTTTGATCATTTAAATATTTGAATATCGCAAAGTGATGTTAAAAAATTGTTAAGCTCAACGCCTGCTACAAAAAAGACAATAGAGAAAAGCTTTTTTTTTTTTTTTTATTAATTTTTTCCTTAAGCGCAACCCTGGAAATCAGTTTTTCATAATTTTTTTCGTAAGTTATGAAAATTAAATTTGATGAACTTAAGCCTGATTAAAAATATTGAAAATTTTGGGTTCTAGCAAAACTAAAAAAAAATAAATAAATTTGGGTAGGTAGGCTTGTTGGTAGGATGCGAGATCAATTCTTGCGAGAGACTCTGATCTGTTGCATAACAATAGGCTGAAGGTCTACGCAACTATTGCTAGGCAAATTGAGTTATGCTATGTTCATTAAGATAGTTGTCAACTGTATGGAGCATATTTGTTTTCTATTTTTCACTACTCTCAACCCCCAATGGGTATTGATAAAAAAGGTACAAAAGAAAATTTAAGGACAATCGGCAAAGGCTAAGCCATTCCTCACGGTTTCCAAAGTTTGAGAAAAATCTTAAAATCCGACTTTTATTTCTTCTTTGCATGATTTTTTTCTTTTTTTGTGAAAAAATAAAAAAGATTTAATTTATGCTCTAGATTAAAGTAAACATATTTAAGAATTTTAAGTTATAAATAAAAAATTATTTAATATGTATGCTATGATTTATTGTATACAATAGGAATGAGAAATGTTGTTAACAGCAACCAATTTACATTATAAATGGTTGTGTGCGTTTTTTTCTTGAATAAATATTATGATGGAAATTTCCATCGCCATGCGAAGAAGGGTTATGCCTCATAACTTGAAAAATTTAAATTTCACATAAAAATCGTTTGCTAAGAAGCTGCTATAGTGAAGTTTCCAACAACTTTTGCCTTAACAAGTTTTCTCTAAATCTTATATTTAACAACGGTTAGGTTAGGCTAGGTTAAACGGGCAGCCGTCACGAAGACGACTCACTTGGGTCCTTATAGCGGTTCTGTGTGATACCCCTAGCCAGTGGCAGGGGTCAGCCAGTATCCACGAGACTATTCCCCGGAGGGCACTGCAGCCTCGAACCACCCCGTTACCCTGCAGAACAGGAAGATAGATTTCAGTCTCACATTGGACATATCGTCCAGACATGGCAATTCTGGTCTCCCAAAATGCCTAAGCCTAATGCTCCCCAGACCGAGGCATTGACAGAGAATGTGAAACACCGTCTCCTCCTCCTCCTCATCATGACAACTCCTACAGTAATCATTATAAGCAAGACCTATCCCTCTCATCCAGTGACCCGTAATGAACGACATCACTGCCCATATATAACAAAACCTAACTAAAATAAAAAGTCTTACACATGTCAATTCAGCTTCAATATTTGTGTTTAAGGCGAATTAACTACAGGTGCTGTCGAAACGGCATCTAATTTTGACAGTTTGAACTTATTTGTTTTAATTTGTTAGTGTTTTGTAAATGGCTCTAACATTCCAATGCAAAAACCCCTATGTTGTTTCTGTTGTTTTTGGATTGCTGTAGTTCCGACACCACATGTAGTTGAATTCGCCTTGTAAGTGTTTGTGTGCGTTTGCTTACAAAAAAAAAAACATAAAATACCTACCTATCCGCTATATCTATTCTTTAAGGAGGCTCCCATACAAAATTGGTAATACAGACTAGAAATATGTTGAAGAAAAAGCCCAATAATTGCCAAGGAATCACCCATTGGGGGTACAATGTAAGACGGACCTTCATTAGTTTTTTGTGTTTAACATTTTCTTAAAACATGCAAATATTGCGTTTTATGAAATTCTTAGATTTAATAGAAATTTATCGTCTTTTGTGAATAAAATCAAAAGTTGTAGACACATTTTAATCACTTATGGCTTTTTTTGTTTGTAACTTCGTTTTTAATTTCTCTAGAATTATAAGCATTGCTGCATTTGGCAATTTTTTTTATGATTTTTTAAAGAACAAATAATAATAATTTGAAAAAAAAAATTACGTTTCTAAAACTGTGCCTTTTAGCAAAAAAGTTTAACTTTGTTTAAATGCAATTTTATTTCGGAATTTCGGTTTTTTCAGTATATTTAATAAACTAAACCGTTTTTCAGTTAAGCGAATTTGTGTTGTGCAACCTCCTCCATTTTCGAAATAAGGGTATGTCTCGAAAACAAGAGCTAACCTAAACGGTTCTTAATACCCGAATTAGATTAAAACGACGGCTAGTCTGTTTTTTTTTAATAAATAATAAAAATGCTTTTCAACAAAATTTAAGATATGTGATTCAGAGAAAAAACGTTTCTTAAATAAATTAAAAATTTTATTTTATTTATGCCCAATTTTCAGTATCTAAATCTAATGGATGGTTTTAAGGGCCGATGTTGATTTTGAATAAAACCCAAATTACTGTCGTTTCTTTTCATTATGAAAATATTGGTATGGTTCAATTATGTATGGAAAAAAATATCGGCCAAATGGCCGGCACGACCTCGGCGGCACACCTCCTTCCGATGGTCCGATCCGATGACGCTGAGGCATAATTGAGGTTCTATGCCGTTAAAGTGCCTTTAGCTTTTGAAATAAAGAAGTCCAACGATCTTAAATCACATGATCTTGGCGGCCAACTGACATCGCCATCACGTCAGATAACACAATACAAATACAAAATATACAAAAAAACTTTCGGCAAGAAAAATGTGGAAAATCGATAAAAAAAAAATTATTAAATCCATCCCTCTATTGCCATTTATGAATATTACTCATACGTACAGGTAATCTAAATAAAAGTATGTGTTTAAACCAGTGTTCAAAAACAAACCGAACATAATTTAGCATTCTGCTCACACACCCAGGAACGATATCTATTTTTTAGTGTTTGTATAGACGAACACAATACTAAATACCGTTCGTTACTATTTTCAAGAAAGAGTCGAACATTTTATAGTGTTCTGTTCTTCTTTCAAAAACAGAACAATTGTAGTGATACTGTAGACAAACATTAAATTTTATTGTTCTATAAGTTTCTTATTTTACATTGATAAAGAAATGAACAAAAACAATTTTAGCAACGACCGCAGCACGGACTTCTTATGTATGTATTGTATTTTTCGTGTGATTTTGTAGTTTTGAAAAAAACGAATGAAATTAAATGTTCTCATTTTCTTTGAGTTGGATAAACACAGTATTATTTTTGTGCTCGAAAAATGACAAACAGGAAAACGTTATTTTTTTTAATGATTTACTACACAAACACTATTAGCGTTTGTGTTTTCCACAAATCTACAGAACCAAACACTAAGAAGCAATATTTAGTGTTTATTTTCGAATCGTGGTTCAAACAGAAATACTTCGATGCCATATTAACATACAATTTGACAAAAAAATGTTTACCATCTCGAAATGAAATTTTTGTTTTGTTTTGATAGTCTTTTATCTTAAGCTGTCATATATAGGCACTTATTCTGTCAACAGAGCTACCATACTTTCTTGAAATGTTATATATTTGTAAACTAAGAAAAATACTAGATAAAAAAATGAAAGAAATGTGAGAGAATTTGAAGTTACTGCCCACGATTTAATTAATGGCTTTAGGATTTTGCCTGAAGATGAGACTTAGTTCTGTTTAAAGACTTTTGGTGTTTTATTTTCTAAAAGAATCAAAATGCATAATAATTGTGTAATATATTTATCAGGTAACACGCACCCTTACAAAGTGTTACATTTTTCTAAATTACAATGGAACAAAAAATATAGCTACGTTTTACACTCAACACTGTAAACACTGTTTTTAACGTGTAAAATATTAAATACAAAGTTTGTACTAATAAGCGATATTCATCACAGTTGTAACAATTTTCAACATTTAATTTTCTTTGAATTCCAACAAGCATTAACAACACAGATTTTGAAAAATTAAAGTCGGCCAAAAAATAATTATTAAATAAAAGTCAAATAAACGAAAAACAAAAAGTTTTTATATCCATCACAATATAAACAAAAATCACAACACAAATTGTACGCATTCAAAAGAAAAAAGTAAATAAAAATACTTGCTTGCATAACAGGTACTTAACACAGATGCAAAAAAGGGTATTATCTTACACTCAATTATAACTGGGGGTAAGGCATGGAACAAATTTGCATTTATTTTTGCAACATATTTAAAATGGAAAACGACAACTTCTCACATTTTTGCATATTTTTTTAGAATAGAACAAAAACCCGCGCGAATGCTAGCATTCATGGAACATTATTGTCAGAAAAGGACACACCATTATTTAACAAAAATTTTAAATTTCTTTTAGATCATAATTTCTTTAACAAATATTTCAAACTTCACGATTTAGAGGAAATTGTCGTGTATGAAAGTATGTGTTATATTGTCTTACAAGTAGCCGTTTATTCAACTCTATATGGTACAGTTCAAGCGAAATTGTCCAATAAGCTTTATCTTTATCAAACTCTATGTGACATAGTTAAAGTTAAATTCGCTTATAAATGGTCTTAAATTAAACTAAAAGTGGGACAGTATGAGCGACATTATCTAATATGTTGTCTTTTATCAAGCACAATGTAAGTGATATTGTCGTATAGTATGTCTTTTATTAAGTTGCATTAAACTCTTATATCAAACTCTTTGTGGGTCAGTAAACAAAGTGTCATCATCCATCCTAAACTATTCAGATTATACAAAAATAAAATAACCAAATAAATTTTCGCAAAATTTCATAATCCCAACGGGGTTATAGCTTTTTTCATATTGCGTTTTTGCTTCTGAAAGTCATTTGCTTAGCTTTAACATAAAGGGTGTTTTTTTACACTAGTGTGTCGAAAACTCTGACTTCTTTTTATCAGAACAACGTTTACAAATTTATTTTGAAAAAATCGCGCTCTGTTCGTTAAACTAAGAGATCACTTCGTCAGGTTTATGGTACTCATAATCGTGCATCTGAACAGCTAACACACAATACTACTGGATCGACTCAAAATCACATTTCCTTATTTGGATAATATTCATCCAAATCGGGACCGTGTCGTGCGCACAGAAGAAGCCATTACCAGTGTAAAAGATTTATGACAGAGGACTCGAACTTATCGATCCAAAGCCGCTTGTAGCAACTCGTTTTCTCTTTGTCTACTTGGAAATATTTGAGGAAAGATCTTGGCCTAGTTACAAAAAAGTTCCAACTGGTGCAAGCATTAAAGCCGGCTGAGCATCCATTGCGTCGTTTGGTCGGTAAACGGGCTGAGATTCAACTGGTTGAAACAGCGCGGGGGCGCTCATTTTTGGCTTAACGGGTATGACGAACACTACAGGGAAATGATGCGTATTTTTTTTATTCCTTATGTCGGGCCCTTTTTGCGATTATATCATATGCGACATCATTAAAACTATCGTAAGCGACAGGTACTCTGAATTATTTAATCTCAGCATGCTCTTAAAAAAAATCGAATATTAATATTAATAATTTCAAAAATAAATAAATGCATAATATGAAACTTAATAAAGTGCTGCACTACTTAAGAAAAAATAAACAAAAAGCGTTCTGAAAAATTTTTCTTTTGTCGCTTCCGATATAATCGCCAAAAGGGTCGATATCATTGCAAATCATTTGGAGGAAGAGTGGTACTAAAAATACATCATATCACCAAAAAATAGAGCTCTGAATTGGACACATCGTCTGGGTTACCTCGAATCTCAGGGTTACGCTTATAAACCAGCAACGATTGATCATTTAGAAGCCAACATTCGACCGTTCATACAAATATACAACAGGATGGCGTTCATAACAAAAATTTCCGTTTGGGAATTTATATTGAAAACAAACAGAAATTTAAGTTTTTTATTGCTTTTTCAATGTAAATTCGGAAACGAAATTTTTTATTTTCATTTTAAAAACATGCAGTAATTAAACATTTTTGCAAAACTAAACAATTTTTTAATCAAGCTTTTAGCTGAGTGTATATTGTATGTATATAAAAAATATGTAAATATGTTTGGAAGGAATTTGTTTTCTTTTTCTAGTCTATTCTTCTATATAAATAATTCTGCTTGCACATGAATGTATGTATGTACAGGTGCGCAGCAGAGCGAAATGTTGTAAATGTGCTTAAAATTAAAGTTGTTTTCTCTCTTTGCCAACATGCCACAAAAAGTGTAAATTTTGTGTTCCATATACAAATGAGCATGTGTATGTAAGTACATACATAGTTGAACAACAAAATACACGGTAGGGTTTGCAAGTCGAAAACAATCGTAACTGCGTTAAATTCGCACAAAACATCCGGTTAAAATTTTAAAATGACAATACCATATCGCTGGCTTAACATGTAAAGGCTCTAAGTCCATATTTTAAAATTTAACAGGAGAGACAAAAAACAATCAAAATACATGTGATACAACAATTTAAGAGAAATAGTTAAACTGTACTTTTAATTGGGACTTAGAGCTTTTTCTTGTGATAAATTGGACTTAACGCTTTTGCTCATCATTACAAAACAACAACAAAAAATGAGATAACTGTAATTTTTTCGTTGCAAACAATGTATTTTTTACTTATTGCACATTACTGCATTAAAATCTCAATTTCTTAAAAAAGTGGACTTAGAGCCTTTACATGTTAAGCCAGCGATATATTAAGCTAATTTTAAATCCAAAATATGTTGAAAATGTGGGTCGACATATCTTTTGTTTCCACCAATAACAATATTTAGTTGAAAATGGAAGCGAACTAAACTGATCATTATTTTGGCGGAACCGTACAAAAAGAGTGAATGCTAATCGTAGAATTTGAATGAGTGAGAAGCCTAAAGTAATGTACGAGGCACAGCTTTATCCTTTAACTGCTTATTGCGGTTGCAATGTCATTGGTGCCATCTACCCATTTTTCTTTTTCGATAAAAACTAGGGTATTCAAATGATGAAGCGTCGTTTCAATTAATCGAAAAATTTTTGGCGATTAACTGTTCGAATTATTACAAATTCCTTGTTTACCATTAACGAATAATTAAAATAAATTATGTCGAATATCAGCATTAGTTTATTTCTTTTATGTGAACAAACCTGGCCAGTACGTTTTATTGTTCGGAAATAATTTATTTTTTTAATGTTTAGTACTCCCTTTTGCAGATGAAGAAGATTTTTTTGAGACGAACGACAACAACAATACTATTCAAATAATAAATTTTTTTTAAAACAATCAAAAAGAGACTCAAGATGTACAATGCAAGACTTTCAATTTTTAGAAAAAAAAAAAAAAATAACAGAGAAATTTGATATGCTTTAAAACGATTTACTTTTAATCTCTCCAACGTCAATAATAAGTGAAAGAGTCTTTTCTAAATCAAGTTTCATCAAAACAAAAGAAAGAAAGCGTTTGAAACATAAACATTTTAAGTTTAGCTTAAATTTTGATGCTTTTTTTATTTATAAAGCTTCCTCTTTTATTACATGAAGTACCTCTTGTTAAATTGTTGTTACATTTTAAATAAAATTTTTATGTTAAAAAAGTTTTGGTCTTATTTTTAAACTTCTAAACTAGACAAAATTAAAATTATTCGATTAAGCGAACAATATTTAAATGTTTGATTATTATTCGATTCAATTTTTACCTCGAATAATTATTCGCACGATTAATACAAAACATCGATTAATTGAATACCCTAATAAAAAATCATCAATTTTTTTTAACTCCAATGTAAATTTTATTCGCATTGCGATTATTAAAATTTGCGATTAAATACAAACCCTAATGTACGTAAATGATAGTGTGTTTAATATGGATATGTATGCGTAACCACACATTTACATACATTTATGTGAGTTAGCACAAACATTACAACAGACATATTTTAATTAACCATATTTGGGTGTTATTATGTGTTAAAATTAAATTCGTTAAATAATCATATCTTTGTATCAGGTAAATATTAGAAAGTGCTGGATCAGTACAGGGGGACTACTCTTCGATTGCGGTGCGATAGCTAAATGCTTACTTGACAATCACTATCACTTTCGGAAATTTGTTTGAAGCAATACTGGCAATAAAGATTAAAGATGACGCAGATTGGCAGTAATGAAATATCAATTAAAAATAAATAGTGATGATTTGCGAAAAGAGCAACAAATAAAAAGATGCGAAAGACAAATGCGAAAACGCATTAAAGACAATCAATCCCTAGATTCGCTACCATTTTCTTTTGCGTTGCAATTGAGAGTAGCCCTTCAGGTCAATTTTAGTTTCGTAATTCTTCAGTTTATTGAAGAGTACGGGGAGGAGAATAAAAAGGTTATTTCGTTATTTTCTGTCGAATATTATTTATTTGTTTCGCTGTTTTGCCATTTGGTGTATTGCGGCGTAAGAAATTTTTTTAATTCAATTTAAAAGAGAAATGAGTTTTTTAAAGTAAGACAATTCAATTAATACAAGTAAGAGTACTTACTTTATTCGGCTGGGCCGCATCTTTAAACCCTCCATCGATAGTGCAAATAATTCAGGAGTGGGCTTATATATTTAAATATACAGTCAAATCCCGATAATTCGTTCCCCGATAAATCGTAATTCCCGATAATTCGTAATAAACTGTCGGTCCCTTGAACAAATCTCGTTAATTCGTAAAATTTCCATACATTTTGGTCTTCTCGCTAATTCGTAATTTTTTTATTTTCAAATAAAATCTTTACCTCTTATAAATCGTTATAAAAACAACAGAAACATGGAAAGAATGATTTTTTGTTCAACGCTATTTTTTTTGGCGTGGGTTTTTGCTTGTGTGTGAGTTTATTTTCTTAAGTTCAGTTTGTTACATGAATAATAAAGAAAGATGTCAAACCGCACGCATAAAACACTGTCGGTTTTACAAAAACAACAAATTTTTGCAGCCATTGCAATAGAAAAAAAATAGAAGTTGCTAAGCGATTTGAAATTGCTCCATCAACTCTTACTTCAATTCTTCGTCAATTTTATGTTTAGTAAATGAATTTGCTATTTTATTTTATGTATTTATTTTGTATTTTATTTTTTACAATTGTTTTTTTTTTGTTTTTTATTGTTTTAGTAAATAAATTGAAAAACCCCGTTAATTCGTATTAAATTATTTTAACCCCGTTAAATCGAAACCTCGCTAAATTGAAAACCCCTACAATTCGTAAGAAATGGCCGGTCCCTTGCGATTACGAATTATCGGGATTCCACTGTATCTATAATTAATAAGCAAATCTTAATGAAACCTATTTTCGTAATATTAAAATTCGCTGACTTATTTAAATAAAATATCGCCATTGGCTTCAGAAATATTATTAAGCGTATTAAAGTGATTTTCATTAGGGGATTTTTTATTTAATTTTATTATGGACCACACTCAAAAAAATAATTAACTAGAACTTAGAAAAATTTACTAAAGTTCAGTAAGCAATGGCTGTCGTATGGCGCCAAAGACATTTTTTACAGCAAGTTAGAACAAAAAATTTCTTGTTATTAAGAAATATATTTTATTCACTACTACATCAAAATATCAAAATTTAACCAAAATTTTACTCAATTTAAGTAACTGTTTACTAAAATATATAAACTTTTGTTCTTATACTTAGTTTTATAATTATCTTAAGATTTCCCTCAAATATGATAAAATTTCCTTTAATTTAGTTCAGATAATTTTTATACGCTATAGGAAATAAGAAATCTTTTCCAAACTTTAAGTTAAATAGATTAAATTTTTAAACTTAAAATAATGGAAATTTTACCTGAATTAAGTAAAAATATTCCTAAAGTTTCCACCCTTAAGTTTACTTCGATTTAGTAAATATTTTTGCAAAAGCCAATAAAAAATACAGCTTTCCACCCCACCCATTTCATAAATTCTATAAAAAAATATCTAATAATTGGAACATACATTAATTAAAAATGGGAAATATTTACCCGTTTTTGATTACTATTTTTTAAGATTTTATAAATTTTTCCTTTTGAATGGGAACTTCAAAGAACTTGATTACTTATCAGTAGTATGTATTTCCTTAAAATAATAAAAGGGAATTCCAATTAAGCAAATATTCATCCGTCAAAAAGAATTTTTAAACCAACCGTTTCATTACCAGAAAGTAGACAATACTGCACGATATTTTTTGCAGCGGGTAGATATGATTTCTACGTATCGCTTATTTTCACAAAGTGAAAAATAAAAATTTGGAATAAATTCTACTCTATTTTTCAATAAGTGCGGTATACACAATTATTTAATTTCTCGGAATCATACATATTTGCTTAATTTGTATACATACGTTTTCTTAGTTTTTTAAGAAATATGTATTGCTGATAAATATATTCATTAATATCTACATATGTATAACCCATTTTTCTCTTCAATTAAAAATAAATGATACGAACGGAGCATTAAAGAAATTATATTTTTTTATTAAAAAAGTGAATATTTGTAAAGTAAAGGTCATTAATAAGTCGAAATACTAAATTTTAATGTAAGTGTACTTATAAAATATCAAAAATATTATCTTTATTACCAGAATTGTACTCAGATGATTTAAATTGTACTAATGTATCCAAACTGTTGTCATCGTTTACATCGCGTTCTATTATTTTCATTATCTGCGTACAAAAGTTCTCCCACTTTTCATCAAGTAAATATTCTTTTCCTCGATAAAATTTTGAAAAGTCCGCCAATATCTATATATGTATGTAAATATATGAAACAAAAATTATTCCTAATGCTATTTAAAAACAACCAAAGAAAGATTGTTTGCAAATAGGCCATTTTTCAAAAATATCAATATTACTTATTAACCATTCCTTATCATTTAACGAATCACCTTCGTCTAAATGTTTAAATGTTTTGTATAAAGATTTATGAAGTAAACAAAAAACTTCAATGTATTAATGTTATATAATCAAATTTTGTTGCCAACAAAGTAAACCAATTAAAAAGACGTACTTCTGGGTATATTCAAAAACGTAATATATTGAAGGTTATACTTCAAACCTTTTTCTAGTTTAATTGTGGTTCTCTTTCAGAGAAGTACGTGGAAGGGACACTCTTTGTGACACACAGCATCTATCGCTAAGGAACACTTGAGGTCCTTAGTCTTCCTAATTATACTAGGAAAAGGCAATTGTTTCAAAAGTAAAAAATCGTAACAGGAGTTATAATTTTTGTAAATAAAACTTTAAATTTCACGTGACGAAAAATAATTAATTAAATGTTGCAATTTTTGTACTTTTAAAAACAAACAATTAAATTACGTAAAAGCTCATATTTTAAATTCGTTTGCGTTATTTTCCACAACATTTTAATATATTTTTATTTTACATTAACTTGGTACCTGGGAACTGCACTTCCTCAAATTCAATAGATTCGGTTTTCTTTTCCAGAACATTATCAATTATACCCTCTTTTTTCAAGTTTGATATAGAATTGTGGTACTTGCTGTATAAACAACCACCTGGCTTTCTACTTTTCTTGCGTATAAAATACAAGTCCTATTTAAAAAGAAATATTTTAAATTTGGTTCAAGAACTTTTTCTGACAAAACTTACTTTGTTTTCAGAAGTAAAATATTTAACAATATTTTCGGCAATATTTTCAGAATATGTTGGAGATTGACTTATTTTGTTTTCGATAACGTAAGCTGTAACACAACGAGCAATCATTCGACGAAATTTTGTAATCAATTTTTTGTTAATGTTATTTCACATATAAGTTATATTTAAAAGACTTATTTCTTTCTGATCTAATAATAAATTAACAGATGGTTGTTTCGAAAAATTTGACAAACGTGCCACCTCCTTTTGCCAAGAGTTTAGATGGTATTCAAATATAATTCTTGTGCCAAACAATGGTTTTGGTATTATGACATCTAAATGGTTTGAAGTCATATATTTAAAAGCATTTGCATCAATGTTGTGTTCTTAATATTACAAAAATAAAAAAAATTATTTTATAAAATAGGGCTTTTGATACAAATACTAACCTTTAAAAACTTCCAAAAATTCTTCTCCCTACAGTGTTTTCAATAAATATTTTAAATTATCTTCTAATTCCATATTAAACATGTAACCTTTGCGTATTTGAATTAATAATGCTAATAAAAACAAAATATAACTTCTTAAATTAATATTTCAAGCAGCAAAAAGAACAAGGACTTAAGAACAAGTAAATATGGAAATATAGTATAAGAGTAACAGTAAATTACTAGTTTTCCTACAATACTATAAGATGCTATCAGCGCAGAAGTGGTGGTCGTTACATGTAAAAGCCTAATTTATTTTAAATCGAGTTTCAAACGTTGCTGTTTAAGATACAAAATAAGAAAAAAAACTTTAGAACAACTTTGTTTTCTATAAAATTTTCTATAATAATTAAGGCATATGTTGCTTTTTTAAAATAGAAATTTTTTCATAATTTTATCTACATACCTTTTCTAGGAAAAAGAAATATGTAATAAAAATATTTACTAAAATCTAATAAATTTTTTCTCATAAATAGAATTTTTTTCAGTATTTTTTTAACTTAACTTTTAGTTAGTTTATTGTAAAAAGTGGTTTAAACATAAGAAAAATTAATATATCTTTATCTGAACTTTTTTAAAAAACATTTTTAATTGAATTTTTGTTAGAATATTGTCACCAGGGAAATACATATTTACTTAACATAAGGAAATGATTTGTTAGTTTGTTTTTATCTTTATATGAACTAAACTGATGAAAAAGTTCTTTAAGGTAAGTAACACATGAACTAAATTTGGTTTTTTGAAAATTATTTCTAAAATTAAGTATAAATTATGCATCAAAAACGAAATATTCAGTTTTAAAATAAAGTACATTTTTTAACAATTTATAAGTTTTTAAAATTTTATAAACTCCTTCGGAATAAATCATTTACTTAATTATATTTTTTGAACTTTAGTAAAAATTTTTTGTTTTTACGATGTAATTTCCTTTAGTTTAGTTCAGGTAACCCTAGTTTTAGGAAGTACTAATTTTCTTTCAATAAGAATTTCTTAAAGTCAAATAATTTTATTTGTGTAAATTTATAACCTATTTTAAAGTTTATAAACTATTATATTTTTACACGTTTTAGGGTAGTTTTATTGCATTTTAATAAAATTTTCCAAATTTTAATAAAATTTTACTTAACATTTAGGAAATTTTTGAACTATTTTAAAGAAAATCTTTCTTTTTCCTCTAATTTAGTATGTGTCTTTTTTTTGAGTGCGGTTATCACAAGATTACATGGTGTTATTTTTACCCATATAAATCTAGATGGGTCCAAATTTCACCACTTTATATATATATATATATTTGTTACAGATTTAGTCATATTAAAATTATTTCCCATAGTGGGCTTTATATGGGGCATATGGAAAACTATGGACCGATCTTCACGAAATGCGACAGAGTTGTTTCTAATCTAACAGAACTATGACAGACTAAATTGAACTCAAATATAATTTTTTATTGCGGTTTTAGGCGTACTGAAGTACTTTGAGAGAGTGGGCGACTTAAGGTAAATTGTGGAACCATCTTTAACCCTTTCGGTACGAGTGGTTCACATAAGTACCACCAAAGTTTAAACATTCCTAAAAGTAGAAATTCTCACTTTCCTTGGTTCACAAATAAACCATTTCGTTTAATCAAAGGTTATCTTTGCTATAAAACTGTATTTTTAGATATCATTGCAAACACAAAAAATTAAGGTTAACAATTGATTTTGACAAATTTTTTAACACTTTATGAGAATAAACATAATCATAGCTTGTATCAAAGCATGCCTTTTTCTATGTTTATATGAGTGCAGGTGGTAACAAAACTGGTTCTATTCACTCACCAGACATTTTCAAAACTATCTCTTTCCATTTTCTGTAACAAAACTTACTGGTTCACTGTTTTAACCGTTCTGATTAAAGTGCGCCAAGGTATTGTTGATGAAATAGAGTCGAATTAGGGAATTTAAAAATGCAAACAAGTTCGCTTGGATATGTGTAGGTGAGTTGCAAAACTCGTTAGTTACAAAATTAAAAATATGAGATGGCAAATGAATCACACGGTTCTTTTGGCGCTTTCAATTCAAAGAAAAATATGTACGCCAAAATGGTATTTCTGCGTTGTTGTTTACTGTAGAGTTGATTTCATGAGTACTTCTTAAGCATTTTTTTCAATTTGGCAATGCCATAAAAAGTTGCAAAAATTTTATGCTTTTACTCTTATAATCTTGCACTTACTTAGACCCTGGCAATTTTGTACGAAATAATTGTCTAATGCCCAATTTTCAGGATAGTATTTAAATCTATATTAAGTTAATTTTAGAAACTGGGAATTATTTCCTTCTGAAGGTTACTTTATATTATATTCAACATTTTTTATTATAAAATACATAACTGAAATTTAGCTCATAGAATAAATTCGAATAATAAAAAATGTTAAGTTAATTTTCATAACAAACTTAAATCGTATTTAAAACAGATTGGTTTTTTGAGTTTTATTTGAAAAGTCTTATTTAATTAAGATAAAAGTATGGTAGCACTACTAAATGCAAAAAAAAAATATAAAAAAGTGTAATTATCTACAAGGTGGTCTGAAAAAACAGCTGACTGTTAATGCTTCGCCTGTTGTTGTTGTATTGTTGTGATATTGAGGCCACCTTGCTAAAATATTACAATGGAAACTTAAGTTGAAATTAAGTGTACCACATCGGTGACTTAAGTTTCACTTAAGTTTTTAGTGAAGAAGAGAATTTTGTATTTAAAACGATTTTAAAAATAAATGTGTTTTAATATCAATCCTGAAAATTGGCCATAAGTGGTGGTTGTTATGTTTTAGTACTTTTGCTTTTACGCAAGGGTGCAACTTTCGACGTGAATACTTTTATTGTCTAATATTTATTTTAACGTGCATAAGAAATCCCAAGGAAAATCGCACATTTAAATAAATATTTCAAGTAAACTAAATTATTATAACACGTTCATTTCTTTACACAATAACTTTTACTTTTGCTCGAAAAATCCAAAAATAACTGTTATTTTTTTCAAAAAAATAAAAATAAATACAAAACTGAAATTTTTGATCGAAAAAATAAAAATCTGAATTTTAAAAACCAATATATTTTTTCATAGTAAAGTTTATAAGGATCTGGGAATTATTTCCTTCCGAAGGTTACTTTATATTATATTCAACATTTTTTATTTTTCGAATTTATTCTATGAGCTAAATTTTCAGTTTCAGAAATACATAACTGAAAATTTAGCTTATAGAATAAATTCGAAAAATAAAAAATGTTGTTTATAAGGATCAATAAAGTATACTTAAATCAGTTTTACGACACTTACATCTATGCTTTTTTGGTTTAAAATTTCGAAATAACTGTTATTTTTGGTCCCTAGATCAAACATGAATATTAAAATCTTTTCACACGGGTTGAGAAACTTAGTATACCCCCTAGGTCGAGGTTTGTTTATCGAAAAACTGACCATAAAGGCATCTTATGGAGCAGGAACCTCCACTTCTAATCTGATTTAAGGCAGTTTACGTACTTACAGCAAAAAATATTCGGATAATTCAAACATGTGGAGTAGGGCTCGCCTATGAATAATGACACCCTCGATGTTGGTAAAACCACAGTCACCTCGTACTTTCCAAAAGTATTCCTTTAAATAAGGACAATACCATCTTACGATTCCTCGTCATTCCAAAAGTATTCCTTTAAATAAAGCATACTAATGGAGACCTCAGCAATAATTAGATGTTCTTACTAAGCAGGGACTACTGACTCCCGAGGCGACATCAAATAAGTACTGAGCTAAAATTTGGGAATCCTTGAAATCATTAGACCCCAAAGAGACCTGTCATTCCGAATGTTTTTTGCATGGTAGGTATGCATTCCCCTTATACATTTATAGTTTTTCAATATTCGAAAAAGAATATCGACAACAGTAAACTGTCATTCTTCTCTAGCCCGCTTCCATATCTCTATTGCGAAGAACTCCACATACATGACGAACACATGTCAGATTGTTTGTAAATTAACGCTTAAGAACGCGGAAAATCAATACCCTGTCTGATCCTAGACTTAAAGAATTGGAAGAATTTGGAATTCAAAGTCCTTAATGGAAACAGATTTTTATGCTCATATTTTTTTAAGAACTGTGTTGTAGTTTTTAGATATTCAGTCCATAAAGGAGCAATCATACAAAAAAGCAACATTTTTGGAATTTTGCACGTTTTCTCTACATGGTACATTGAAAATTTAGAAGCCAAAATAACTTTAATTTACTTTGTTCATTATTAGAAAAATGTCCTCTTTACATGTTTCAAAGGAAATATTTATATATTTCATCTTCTACGATATCTTTTTTTTTTTCCGAAAATCACTCAAAGTTGGATTTCTTTCCAATGATGCAGTTTCGGTTATTTTTTTGTCAATTGTGCAAAGTAAACCTTTAATTACAATGACAAAAAGTCTATAAGTCTATAATTCAACTTTAAGGATTTTTTCTTGCGAATTTCCTTAAATTTTTTGCAAATTGTATTTTTGCAAACAAATCGTTTCTATTCATGTCCTTTTTCTCCTTTAAAATTTCTTTTTATCAGAATACAAATTTAAGAACTCAAAGAAATCTTTTAAATTTTATAAATTAAATGAACAAAAAAAAGGAACTTGTGCCTAAAATCCTACTTTATTAAACTGTATTAAAGTATAAACATGACATATACTTAAATTATTCCTAATAATAATTTCATTTGTCTTCTTTATGGCTAAAAAATAATAATTTAATAAAGAAAAAGTCAACAGTAAAAGCGCTGTGAAAATAAATCTGAAGAAGGTGGTGAATTCCTTTACTGGGGGTGAAATAAAAATAAGAGTTTAAGGCGACCACGGGGTGACTTATTTAAAGAGCTTGTTGTATGCTTAGTTTTATATGTAAACTAGCTGGTCCAGCAAACGTAGTTTTGCCATATAACTTATTTCTAGTGAAAGAAAAAAGAATGAAGCTCTTTATACCATGATCGGCGATGAAAAAACAAAAAAAAAAATGGCCATTTATTTATGTTCTTTACATATTCAAAAGTTAAAAATAAAAAAGTGATGTATTTTTTATTCTGAAGTATGATAATCAAACGTAGTTAATCAATTTTCATTACGAAGATCAATTGCGTGTACGATATTTTTTGTAAGTCCGTCTTTAGCCAACAAAAATAAGCTCGATGGCTTGCCAACGCGAGAACATGCCACGTGTAAATGTATGTGTGTGGTGTGTCCAAATCTAAGCCACAAACAGACACCGTTTGTCCTTGCGACTTAACGATTATCATTGCCAATGCCAATATAATAGGAAATTTAATGCGTTTGAATTCAAATGGGACGTCTGTGGGAACCATTGGAGTTCGAAGCAGCAAAAAATTTTCGTCTCGGAATTTACCATTCAAAATGGTAGCTTCGATAAAGTTTTTCATAAAAACCAGTCGTGTACCATGGTGGGTTCAAATAGAAAAACCAGAGAAAAAAAATTTGTCAAAAAAATACATAATTAAGAAGCAGGGGTGCTTTTACCCTTTTTGCTTTATTTTACGCTGTAAGTGTTAATATTGCCTTTAGTTCCTTCAAGACTTGAAGACAATAATCGGATAATTAATTAAGAAGACATGGGTACAGGGAACTCTTTTACCCGTTTTACCCTATTTTACGCCCTAAGTGTTGGAATTTCCAAAAAATTTATATCTTAAAGTTCCCTTAGATGTTACAGTGTCTCTATGCCAAATTTTAAGAAAACCGGTTGATAAGTTAAGCAGATAAAGCGAGGGGGAGATTTTACTCCTCTTGCCCTATTTCGCGCCCTTAATAATAAAAATTATAGGCTATAGTAACTTTTAAGAAAATCGGTTGATTAGTTAAGAATTACAGGAAGGGAGAACTTTAACCCGTTTTGCCCTATTTTACGCCCTTTAGCGATGTACTTTACGACCTATTCCGAATGTCTTTGTACACATAAGCTATTATGATACATCGTTTGGTAACTTTTCAAGTGACAATGAAAAATCATAATATGGAGAATGGAGGGCATTTTGTTGATATTTGTGTTAGAATATATAGGAAAATCGAAATGCCATATCTCCGGATCCACTGGGACAATTACGTGCAAACTTCACACCAACCATCTGCAGACCCATTTCCGCATTTAGTGGTGACATCAAAGTGCACCCTTCTTTTTATATATATAGATTTGTATGCCAATTAACTTTAACTGGACTGAAGATAAGATTCAGGCCTGGATTTCAGACCTAAAAATCAATAATAGTCACGAAAATGTTGCTGTTAAAGTTTACCCACCCACGTTTGTCAAATATGAAAAAGCATTAAGCCAAAAGCTGTAATTGCCTCTAATTTCTAAAAACGAGATCATACTTTATACATAATCCCCATTGTTGAACTAAATCGTATAAGCTTAAATATTTGACTTCAATACTTTCTATATAATACAAAGCTGATTTTTTGTATGCAGCAAACGCAGTCAAATGTTTAACATGGAATTGTTAGTGAAAAATACATATTCCAAAATCACATTAAAAAAAAATAAATAAAGTACTTGTGTATTTGTTGTTCCCACTCTCATTACTTCATGTATTTTTCAACCTCTTGTAAATTTTTTGGAGTATTTTTAATACCCGCACTACAAATCAGAAAAATCTGGCACGTTGTAGATGAAGGAACGGCTCGCCGGGCTTTGAGGCTATACAGACTTCACCTCAGGAACCTAATTGCGTATTGGAAGTTGTGCCGAAAGGCTGGGGCTCCCTTATAATTACTTGTCTAGAAGTTGCAATGCCGAAAAGGAGGAAGCGTCGGCGGAACATTTTCTCTGCTTTTGTTTGACATTCGGAGATCAAAGACACAAACTGTTTGGTCGAAGAGTCCTTAAGGACAAAACTTGTCTCTCTGACACTGATTTAAATAGAGTCCACTCTTTTATTGTATCAACATGATGACTGAGTAAGAATGTCAGCAGACATAGTACCTTTGGCAGACGGTGAAACATGGTAACACAACGAGAACTAATTGCTGGACCCACGTTAGCTATGCTTTACCCACACTTTCGCATAAATGACGCATTTGTTTTTTGCTTCTACGCATTTGCAGACTAACGTTAATTAGTCGTCTACACTTCAATGCAGTATTTGTTTGTGACAGCGACTCCATAGGGTATTACGTGTACACATTAAAAATAGAAGATCGACTTTAATTAAACAATTCATTCAGACAATTAAACTCTTTTACGAATTTTTCCCTCGCAAAAGCATTGATCATGTCAATTACCGGATTTGTATTTTCGAGTCATGCCATACAAATTAAGTCAATAAAAAAATTAATTAAATAAACAAAAAATACACAACATGTACACAAACATTTAAATTTATGAGTTTTGATAAAAAAAAATTAATTGCATCAAACAAAATATTAATTATAGAGTTTGAACACTTTTTTAATGAATTTAACGTGTTTTTTAATAGAATTTTGAATAGGGGGGAATAAAGCATTTTTTATACGAATGCAGTCACAAAAAAGAAGCAGGGATGTGAAACATTTGCTGCGAAACATTTCAGTTTGTTGGTGAAAGGGGAACTACGAATAGAAAAGTATTTTTTGTACAGAAGTTTTTGTGAATTTGTTATTGGGAGCAAGAGAAAGAAAGACAAGGGCCATTAAAATTACTTGAAAGTGGGGTACACATTAACAAGCTGGAGCGACAGTCCAACATTTTATCAGTCAATAGTCAACCACAAAACAATTTCAAGCGGATAAAAAGTGGTCAGTACATTTCACCCACTAAATTCGATTCTGAGGTCCTTTTGTCTCCTACACCTACAAACTTTGTAGCAAATTATGACAACTGCAATTGTTCTAGATTTCTAATGGTTTCTTGCATTTAACATCATTTAATGCCCTTCCCAATAATAAAATTTTTTCGAATATCCCAAACATAAGGTAAATTTAACGTTGTTGCTTAATTGAGTAGGGTACCAAGAACATAAACTGAAATAAGAAAGACATATAGTGAAAGTTGACATCTAAAACATAAATAGGCTTAGTAACAGTGCCACGCATTCAACTACCACAAAAAAGAAAAAAAACCACAAAAATTCAAATCAAAATGATAAAACTAAATTTGCTGTAACCAAAAAAATAGAGAAAAAAGTGTAATGGCAAAAATAAGACCTCATCAGGGAAGAACTAAAAAACAATTTTTGTTTCAATTATATACCACCAACAGATGTTAAATGTCTTTATTTTCTAACACCCTCAGCAATCGACTTGAGCTACTTAACACCACAACGGGGTGCAAGCTGACACAAAAATACCTTTTTAAGGAAACCAAAACAGACAGATTTTGAAGAAGGAAAATCAAAACATTTTCCCTTTTAACACATAAGATTTCAACGTCATTAAATGATTTTGTTTTACTTAAAAAATAAAAAATACGAAAACAAAAATCAAGGTGATAAACTGCTTTTAATTTAATGGTTTTATTTGCTTTTACCACCCACATTAGTGCCTTTTAAAATTCTACTTTTGGCTCCTTTTCTAAAAAGAAATACGGTTACGGAGCAGGGGTTTTTTTTTGGCAAACATTTTTAGAATTATTAGAATAAATGTCTAGAATATGTTAACAATGTGGAAGCGTATGTTGAAACATTTTGGGAAAATTCTTGTTAAGAGAAGTGGGAATCAAAAAATCTTGACGCGCTTCGTTTTAACAGCAACCTGCAGTTCGGAATTTACTCGAAGCAAATTACTTTCAACAGGACGGTGCCACTTGCCACACAGCTAACAAAACAATGGCTCTTTTGCGCGACAAATTCAATGGCCGTGTTATCTTACGTGATCATATGATTTGACACCGTTGGACTTTTTTCTTGGGGGTTAATTGAATGAGAAGGTTAATTGAGCAGCAATTCAAGAGCTAAAGGATGAGATAATTCGGCACAATAACGGCATTGAATCTCAATTATGCCTCAGCATCATCAAAAATTTGGACCACTGGAGGTCGCGGCTGTCATTTGCCCGATATATTGTTCCACTCATAATTGAACCAAGCCAATATTATCATTATAAAAAGAAATGACAACACTTTCCAAAATAAGTTGCGTTTTATGCAAAATCAGCATCGGCCCTTTCCCCCAAACTTGGTACAATGTAGAATCGGCTACTAATAACGTGCCTCTCACGTGTATAACCTTTCACGGTTTCTTCTAAATGTTTTTATTTCATATTTATATAATCCATTAAGTTTTACAAGTTCATCATTTAAATGTTTTAAATAATCTTCGGATAACTTCGTTAAAGTATTGTTATCCATTTTTAATACTTTAAAGAAATATAAATTTGTTTCTTGTTTTTTTTTTCTTGATCAACTGTCATCTTATTCATCTGAAATGTACGGAAAAGGCCAAAAGGCTGAGTTAGTCTTTACTTTCTGTTGCTGTCACTTACAATTACTTAACAAGTTTTTAATATTACAGATTGGACCGTAACAGAACAGCAAAACTAATCAATTTCACAGGTTTTTAATGGCTCCACGAAAAGCCCCCCAATGAAATAACACCCAAACGAAAAATAAAATATGCCCCCAATTTTTTTCATACAATTTTAGGTGTTATTTCATATGAAATAACACACAATTTTTTGGGCCCTTTTACATTTTTTTTGGGAAATATTTCATTCCTCATTTGGGGTTTTCAAATTATGAAATAATCTCCAATGAAATAACACCCAACAAATTTTTAAAATTCGGGGCTTGTTTCATAGCGTGTATAATTTGGGTGTTATTTCATTTTTTATTCGGGGGTTATTTCATTTTTAAAGCTGTAGGTTTTTGGGGTGGGTGAAACTGACTCTTTTATGAATTTTGGGCATAATTTCATTTCTGTTGCTGATGGGGTTTATTTCATTGGGGTTATTTTATTTTCATCATTGGGTGTTATTTCATATGAAATAACTCCCAAATATTGGGGGTTGTTTCGTTTTCGCTTTGGGGTTTATTTCATTTATTTTTCGATGTTATTTCATTCACTGTTTTTGGGTGTGTTTTCCTATTTTTTGGGATTTATTTCATTGGGGGTTATTTCCTGGGCGTTATTTCATTGGGGGGCTTTTCGTAGAGCCGTATTTAATTACAAAAACAAATCAGCTGATTCGTTGCAGAACAAAAAGTATAGACTAACAGCCTGTTCATCGATTTCGAACGTTAACGTTCGCATAGAAAATTATATGTAAATCAAAAACAATATTCGAAAATTTGTTTTTGTTTTAAATGTAGTTTTCTGTGCGAACGTTGACGTTCGAAATCGTTGAACAGGCTGCAATACTGCCTTAACTAGATTTTTTGTTTGTGTACAGGGAAGAAAAAAACTTAATAAACTCCGTAAAATGCCAGATAAAAAAGTTTTAACGCAATTTTAATTAAAAATATCAAACAAATGGTAATATATATAAAAAAAAATTGGATTTGAGCCGTTTTTAAATTCATCCATCCATATGAAGTATTTGGACGAAAATGCTTCCCTGTTGTATTTATTGAAAGAAAATTTTAAAAAACAATAACAACTTATCATATCAGGTTTGAAATTTCCTCAAAATATTTAATACTTCTATTAAAGTGTGGAATAGCCTTAAATTGTTAATAGATCTGCTGCTCTAGATGAATAATCAATATTTTAAGAAGCTACATCCATAGCAGAGTATATAATAAATTGTTGGCAATTGTAATCCAATGCAATTAAGAGGTGACGAAACTAAGAGGTTTCAAATTAGAGCAGACTTCACACAATATTAAAAACATAATTACTTTGCCATAAGGTTAAAGTAATCATCGAAGAGCAAATAAATATATACTCTAGCTCCTCGTACAAGTCTAGTTATTTCCGTTTGTCTATAGATTGGACCCGTAAGAGAGGAATTTAAGCTTAAAACGATAACGGACATACGAAATTAACTTAAACAATAAAACGCTAATTCTGTTGTACAAAATGTATTTGGTAGCGTTTAAAAAATTTTCATCAATGCGATTATAAATATTTTGTTTTATATAAACAGTATATTATTGGGGCAGTTTTTTCAATTAGCTTCGACAAATTATATATTTTTAGGGATGTCCATTTTTTGCTTCGCACATACGTGCTCTTTTTAAAATATATTTCTCAAATTTTCGTAAAATTTCAGGTGTTGTTATTTTGTTTCGGTTGCAAAGTTATTCATAATTAACTTCCCAAATACTTGAACAACAATGAAAAAATGATAATTTAAAAAGTAATGAAAAGTTCAAACAATATAGCACATTCTGCGCCACCCTGTGTTTTAAAAATTATAAAAAAAAGTTTTCGTAAGAAAAATGAGGATAACCGATACAAATTTTAATATTCATCCCATCTCTTTCAATTAAGGAAAATTACTCATACGCACTGGTGACTTTAATAAAAGTTACAGCCTGCCACACGATCTACAACTAAAGGCCGAGTTAGGCGAACGTTGCTGTGCCGCACCGGACTGTAAGCACATTGGTGCACTTATAGATCATTTAAAAACGTGTCATATGTTTTTCCCATACATAAACAAAAAGCAATAGTATACATAAAACAATACACACAGTGATGGGAATCAAAAATAATTAAATGGTGACTGCTGTGCACAAAAAGTACCATGTGATTTCAATGGTATTAAAACAGTATTTTGTGTATGTAAAACCGTTAGTTATTTATAATTCATATTATAGATTTACAAAAAAAAAATTTGAATTTGAGCATATATATTTTTAGCATACATATTTTGTAAATGTGCATACACCAAACAAGGTTTTGATACCATTTACGGCCTCTTATATGTTTCACATTTCCATTGTGTGTGTATACATATGCATTTGTTTTTTTATACACATAAACATATGTATATATAGAAATATGTTGTACCTATTTTAAGTCTCAATTCCATAGCTATACTGAAAAAGTACCAACTAAAAAGAGCAAAAATACTCGCATTTATGCCCGTAATTTCTACAAAAAGAAAGCTGGTCGTGTTCGTACCTAACAGTTATCTTTACCTATTTCAACGTTTGTTTTGCCTACGTGCTTTTACCTTCAGTTTTTTTTAAATATGACAGCTTTTACACCATGGATTTCTATACACAGCTAGATTTATTTTGTAGAAATTACGGGCATTAATGTAACATGTAGCCCATCACTGTTTTACAAATGTCATGTAACAAAAATATGAAATTCTATTTTATACTGAAGGGTACATTGAAACTACGGTACATTACATTTCGGGACGCTTTTTTATTGCTTTTCATATAACAAAAACTGAGCCTTTAAGCTAGCGACAACAAGTAACTCATTTGCGTTCTGTTAAGCGGCCCACTAAAAATTGACTTGGCGGCCGACGTATTTAATGTTTCTAACGTAATCTATTTATTTCTTGTCAAATGACAGTATTGACATATACACAATTCTACATTTGGAAATAAAAATCGACCAAACATATAAATTCTTCCATAAAAATCAACTCTGTGCTAAACAGAATACAAAACAACAAATTGAACAAAAACAAAGCACTAAACAAAAATGAAATAACATTTTGTGAATAATTTTTAATAAAACTTTATTATTATAATTTTATAATTTTATTATTGTGCTTGTGGTTGCACGGCCATAATTGTGCACAAACTTGTCAGATTGTCCCCCTTAACGTAAAATTGCACACGATTAATTTCACAACTTCTTCTCCACATTGGGACAGAAATTTGTTGCGGCAGGCGACTACAACTACAATCATAATTTGGATTTCGAAAATTTGTATGCCTCTCTGCCACTTCTTGTTTATTAACGCAGCAGAGGAATTTTTGCATTAGGATCCGTTCGATCTAATAGGATACCCAGCTGCAAGCTGACAAAGGAAGTTGAAAGAACGTTACAACTCAGAAGAATTTGAAGGTCGTGCCTTTGAAGCATACATATCCTGTGTTCAATGGTAGGATACAAAATATGTACGATTGGTATCCACGTATGCAGGAATTATGCCTTTCTTAACACAAAATACCGATTTACAACCTTTGAAAATACATCCTTCGTCGATGTAGACTGTCCTTAAGAGTATAACCGCCATATGGGTAGTGTTGATTTAATGGATAGTTTACTTGGTCGCTATCACATCAGAATTAAGACAAAGAAATGGACTTTGCGTTTATTTTATCATCTAATTGATATGTCGTTAGTAAATGCATTCCTTCTTTTCCAGCGTATTCATGGAATTGACTGTTAAGCTGTTGCTCATAAAAAATTACCAGATTTTCGTATTGGGGGTGGCTGATATACTTTGTCATTATGAGAACGCTAACGCCAAAAGAGCTGTTGGTAGACCTCGTATGGTCCACCAGATGACATTTGTTTCGATGGAGTTGGATCGCAAGTGGTAAGACAGTATGCAAACTTCAGGGATTTGAGCCCAAAACACAAATATGTTGTATTAAATGTTAATTAAATCCATAGTATAATAAGTACCAGGTATGTTCATTAGGGAGAATTTTCATTATTTACCCATGTAATGTCAAATTAATTTATTTGATTTTTTACGCTTGTTTTAAATTTTTCCATATTTTATTTTGTTTGACGTTATATGGGTTTTGCAATTGAGAACAAAATTTCTAATGACTATACCTTGTAATTATTCTACCATGAATTAAATCTATGTTTATCAAACAATGAAAAGTGTTTCCAAATTTATCACACAAAACAATAAAAAAAACTGAATAAAATTTTAAGTAGAATCATCCCTTAACTAAAAATTTTTATTACGTTACCAGTCAGGCCCGTCTTTTGTCGGTCAACATATTTTCTTACCTGAAAATTCCAAAAATTCTGAAAATTTGCAAAAATAGCGAAAATGTTTAATATATCAAACAAGCTATAAAATTGATTTAAAGTCGCTAAAATTAAAAGGAATTGCAAAAATTCAGTAAAAATTGTTAAATTAGAGAAAATTCGCAAAAATATGCAAACAGCGGCTGTTTATTAAAAATCGGTAAAGCTCTAAAGAACCACAGGAAAAAATCGCTTATATCGCGAATATGGCTAAAATTCGCGAAAATTTGCAAACTTGCAAAAAAATGTAAAAATTTTTGGAAATCGCTTAAAAAACCAAATTGTCGGAATACATAAAATTTTTTTTTTTTTGCAAAAATAGCGAATGTCGCGAAATTGTTTAATATTTCGAACAAACCATTAAATTCAATTGAAGCCACTAAAACTATAAGACAAGACAAAAATTCGGTAAAAATTGCTAAATTAGGGAAAATGCGCAAAAAATTGCTAACAGCGGCATGATTGGAAAGTCTACCAATTATTTTTTGTTTAGAAAAGAAAACACTTTTAGTGATTTCCATAAGCTGCATCTGAAATGTAATATTTTTAATGATATTTATAAATTCCCAAAAAAACAAATTTTTTAATATTATTTTGACAAAATGTATGTAAATAACGTGAATTTTAAAAATGTTAATGTGGCTTTTATTTGCCAAAATTTTTGTTTGTTTGTTTTTTTTTTGAAAAATAACTACGAATTTAAAAATAAACAACGAAAAATATTTTGCCGTTAAGATAATTTAAATACCTGACGATAAGATAGGAAATAGCAGTAAACGTTATTGTTAAAAAATGTACTGAATAAAATTTACGTTAACTTTTGTTTAATATTTTTAACAATTTAAATTACGTTAAAATTGAATAGAGAATCGCACTACTGGAATGTAACTTTAAATGTTTCAGTTATTCAAAAACTATCAATAAATAATTTTTTTAAATCGAAAAAAATTGGCAGCTTAGAAGGTTAAATGGTTTATAAATTTCCACAATTTTTGTTTTATTACTTAAAAGAAACATAAATTTGTTTGTTGTGTGTTATTTATTAATCAACAGTCATCTTAATCATCTCAAATGTAATGTTAACGGCTTTTGTTTATTTATTCAACCTTTTACTTTTAAGCGTTTAAAAACCTGAGAATATTCAGAGCATTACACTGAAAATTACAAACTTAATATAACCGCATTCTCTTATTGTGGCATAACAAATGTGTGTTGTGATTTTTTCGATCTTATTTTCATTTTTTTTCCTTTTAGCTTTCGCCAGCTTATGGGGTTTTCTTATATTTTTCTATAAATCAGCATCTATTTTACTTTAAGGAATAGCTTTTAAAAAAGAAATTGTTTGTGAATGTAGTAGTGTAGAGTAAAGTTTATTTTTGTAGATTTTAAATTCACAAATTGACAATGGAGAACTGGTCACTTCTGAAACTGGGACTTAATGCTTACTAATGTTCTTGACACCGAACGTTGAGTCACGAACAGAAGCCTTTTCTTTAAAAAAACCTTCATAATAGAAAAATAATTGGAGATAAATCCGATAAATTGACATAAAAATATCTAAATTGCAATTATTTTAATAGTGGCCAACTTCACTACTCAACGTCCTTTAAAATTGGATTTTCCAATTGCAAAGCGTTGAGGCCGCTCTATTTAGGGATGCTTCATACAAATTGTATGAACATGACAATTTTTAACAACTAGAAAACTCATGCAATGTTTGCTTAGGTAAGTTCTTACTGCATTAGCAAAATTCGAAATAATGCATTTATACGTTTCATTTATTAAACAGAATTTTTCAAATCATGTTATCAAGTATGTTTGATAGAGACTGTTAGAGAAAATAAGTTGAAATGTATGTGTTTACCCAGTAAACAATTGCTGCCGTCATCTAAATTTCCTTAAGTTATTTATTTTGTGGAATGTCGTTTTCTGGCGCTTTTAAATATCAACTTAAGATTAAATTTTAGATTTTCGGAGAGAAATTATTATTCTTATTCCCTATTAATCAGAATATTCTAATTGATTTCTGTCTGATATTTTTGTACATTTTCTAAGTAATTGCAAAAAAAAAAAAAAATTAACGACTACTCCAAACATCATCTAAAGAAAGAATTGATTTAAAATACTTGGTACTTAGAACAGAAAAGTCTGTCCATTATGAACCGTTTTTAAGACGTTCATCCGGCAAATCTGCACCTACACAGAAAAAATTATTTTTCCAATTAAAACAAAAAATTTGTAGAAGCAAAATATTTTTTGTCTGAAATCGGTCATATAAACAAATTTGCATATTCAAACAATTTATTTGCATTATATTGAAAAAAAAAACACAAATTTTTTCAAATAATAATTTAACCGAATCAAACAAAAAGTTTACTGAAAGGCAAATAAATTTTTTAACAAATAATTTTGCTGAATCAAACCAAAAAGTTTTTGCACAAGCAATGACGCGCACACAAGCAAGCACTGTAGGAGAAGATGAAGGCAGAGCAGACCGGCGATGGCTTTGAGACACATTTTTTGTTGGTATAATTTTTGAACCAAGTGGTGTTTTTCTGCATCACTCACTGTTGCTGTATGCTTTCCTTGGCTAAAGAAGAAGAAATGTAACCAAAAAAGGCAGCAGACCGACTCGATATGTTTTTCGTCATCATTCAGTTTTTGTATTTGATGAATTTAACTAAACAGTTTTAAAAAATTGAATACGGGATTTTATTTTCTATTCATTTTTTTACTAACTTTGAAACCAACCTAAATTTATTTTGTTTCTTATAATGTTGTTGTTACTGTTGTTTAAATAGAGTGAAACGTTTTTTATCTGCTATTGTTTTTGTTTTTTTTACTACTGAGTTTATTGGTAAGGGGGAAGAGAATATGCCACTTTGATCTCCCTTCTCTTAAACAAACTCCGACTATCTGAAAGAAAACTAGCATTGTGTGAACCAGGACAAAACTCGTCACGCTATTTTATCATCTTTCTTATTGTTGTATTTTTTTAAGGCGTCCAAAAATAGACTGTATAAGTTTTTTTTTTATAAGTGTTGCTTGCGATCAAATAAAAAAATGTATAAAACGACAACATTAAAGAGAGTTAAATATTTCATACATAATTATGAAATTTGAAACCAATAATGCGTATATTATATTTTTGCTGTCAACATTTTTGGTTGTTAAAAATCAAACAAAAATATTAATTGAATCAGTAAAAAAATTTGTAGAATTTAAAAAAATTTTTAAACAAGCGTTTGTTTGAAATTTATTTAGCAATAATTTTTTCTGTGTAATTGGAACAAAAGTATAATTGGGTTATATTTGCCTTAAAATCAATTAAAATCCCACGGAATTCCTGCAACAGTCAAGAATTTTTATCTAGCAGATCTGCACAATTCCGATAGGAAGTTTTTTATGTTTTCTTTCCTCTTCTTGATCTTCAGTCTGACAGACGTAAAAGTCTTAAAAATTTTCCAAAAAAAGATTTAGAAATTTAATGGAAAACGGCAACTTGTGCAGACATTCGAAAAATGTTTACGGGACATCCGCATACGCGTATTTGTTCTATTTAATTTTTCAAAAACCTTTCTGTGTAAAACCATATTTTCTTAAAGTAAAAATATCTTTAAAAAACAATATGTTGAATTGAATCCCTTAAGAATTTCCAATACATTTCCTTCAGCTCGTCTTGTGCAGGTTGTATTGCCAACATTTTATTTCGTTGCTCTTATCCTGTATGCTCGTAATCATAATCGTATTCACATGCTTAACGTTGAACTAAAATACAGGAAAAATGTACTCAAGAAAGAAAAAAAAGTTGCAAAAAGAATTCAACGAAGCATTTTAAAAATTTGCGTAGAGCGAACGAAGAGAGCAGGAAACCATGTAAAGACATTTTAACACACGCACATACACAGCCACCCATATTATTTATAAACCCCGTAAGCATTTTTGTTAGCAATTTAAGAATTGATACAAAAAGACTGCACCATTTGCCGATTTTGCATATAATGTCTTATCAAAAATATATATAGGATTGCAAAGGGTCTTCATAGGAAATAAAAATTCTAGAAACAAGCTTCACTCAACAATAAATTTCAGTGTAGAATTGGGAATTTAGCACGTCTTGGAAAAATCTCAATAATAAATTTTGTATTCCCAAAAATATCTTTGATAAAAATTCTTTGTCAGGAAAAATTTGGCACAATTTTTAGATTACTAAACGAATTCTTTAGAAAGTTCCTGGTTTAAATCCGAAAGGGGTTTCTGTAATGGACCGATTATAACAAAATTTAATTGTATTATTTCTGGCCATATAAAGCTAAATTTTACCAATTTTATCACAACATCTTTATCTGCTACGGTTTCCAGAGTAGACATTTTATGTAAAGGTCTAAAATGATCGATAGCAAAATCGATACTATCGATGGTTTTTGACTATCGATAGCTTTCGATAGTTGTTGTTTTTCTCAAGTTATTGCTTTATGATAAACTTTAATGGCTTAACAACTTTTTTAAATTTTTTTATTCAAATTAATAATCAGTAGCGTATTTCTGTCACTTTTAAACGACAAAAATTTGTCGTTAAGTATAAAATTTCAAGTAAAAATTTTAAAAATTTACTACATAACGACAAATTTTTGTCGTTAAAAAGTTACAGTATAAAATTTCAAGTAAAAATTTTTTACTTAACGACAAATTTTTGTCGTTAAAAAGTTACAGAATTACCGTACAGGTATGTGATGGAAAACGATTTGAAATCGATATTGTCGTTTACAGTACATATATTTAAAAATGGATTTCTTATACAGTTATCTTTTTTCTTTCTTTTAAATTTTATATTAAAAATTTCATCTAAAGTTTAGATTCTAAACATATGCATGTTCCAAACTTCTTGAATAAAATATTTTAAAACTTTGTATTGAATATATTTAAATAAATTTTTTTTTTAAATGAGATAATCAGTACTGAAAGTATGAAATATATATAGAAGTAAATAATTTTACGAACATTTAAAACAGGATTATTTTCAAAATTTGTACCATTTTAATTACATGGCTGCATGTTGCTTTTTGGAAAACAACTGCAAGGAAGTTTTTCACACACTATTAAGAGCTTAGACAATGTTCTTCATACAGTTGTTTCAACATAACCTCACTGAATTGCACTTTAATTTAAGAAATCAAAAATTGGTTTTAGTTTTTGGTCAGTTCTTATTTTGTCGAAATAATGCTTTAATACAGTGACAAAGAACTTTGTGTTTGGCTAGTAACTATTATTTTTTCAAATAAAAAATGGTTAAGTTTTTTGGTTGAAATTCCAGTATTTGTTTCAATATTCATATCGGACTCGTTCAAAAATACTGTATTAACTCAAAATTGAAAAAGTTTCAGAAGGACCAAACCAAATTTTAATTTAGCATTAAAGGCTTAAGATTTAATTTTTAAACTAAACGTTACCATAAAAGAAGACAAAGTAACACTAAATTTTTACAGCGGTTATATAACGTGTCGATTTTTCCAAAAAAGAGAAACTATGAAAACTTAGAGTTAATGCACAATTGTTGAACAAGTGAATAATTGTATTTTCTAAAATTTTTTTTTTAATAAAAGTTCTAAAAATACAAATAAAATTAAACGATTGTTATTCGTGCTAAATTCCCAATTTTCATTATTTGATAAAAACACTAAAAATTTATTGTTAATGAGATAAGCTATTCCTATGCGCATTTCACTCGTTGCTTAGGCCAGATCATCAGGAAACTTCATCCATAAAGATTTTAAAAAAACTAAAGATATTAAACCAAATAAAACTGTTAAGCGTATAAGAATTACAGCAACAGTTCTACTTGTAACAATATCAAACAAAATCATCCCTTTAATCCTCTTTCACGAAAACCTCTCACCAAATTAATTTTCATATCCCTAATTTAAGGACAACACTGGTGTCATCAGTTATTCCAACAAAAATTGTTTGCTGGGTTAAAACACTTTTATGCTGCTTACATTTGTAGTGAGGTTGAAAGGGATTATACCTGCAAATATTATTAGACCACCTGATCCAATTTCATGAAATGGACTACTCCATGGACTGGTCCGATGTAATGCAAGCATGGACCATGTCATTGTTAAAAAGTTTTTGTAACGAGACGACATGTCTTCGATTTTTAACGACATGTTTTCGTTTTTAAACGACTTCAAAACTCATCCGCCTGAGTATAATATGGAGCAGTTTTAAAACTACTCCGTTGTAATCCAAAATTGGGTTAAATAGTCCTGCCCTAGGACATCGTAATGTTAAATAGACCATGTTTTTCCATACGTTTGGATTACTTTTGGACTAGTCCTAGTCCCTTGTGGGTTACATTTTACACGCGTGTTTGGACTAGTCATATTATTTGCAGGGTAGATATGTGCATATGCGTGCTTTAAAAATATGTGTAAGTCTTCATATGCATATGGATGAGGTGTTTTTGTGAATGTTTTAAAAAAGTTAAGTTTTATTTATGTGTGAATTCTTTTTCCGTTATATTTGTATGAACGTACGAACTCGTTTGTTAAATTTTCGAAAGCAAATATTTTTTATTTATTTCCTTTTCCATTCATTCATTTATTCATTCACTTACTTAGTTTGTCGCAAAGCTTCATTTGAAATTATGAAAAAATCCCAAACAACAGCCATCAACTTTTTTACAATGAGAAATATTGTATTTCATTTTAAAAATTTGTAGGTCTTTATTTTTGTATTCTACGATTTTTTTGTCGTTGGCTTGGTAAAAATTATTGTTAAAAGAAATGCAAGTAATATAGTTAATGGAATTTTTTTTTTTTTAGCTAAATGGGAATACGTGCAAAGAATTTTAAATATTTTTGTCTGATATTTGTTTGCCAAGAGAGGAAAATTGCTTAAATTTAATAAAACGAAATTTTAAATTAAAAGTAAAACTTACACAGGCCAACAAATTTTTGATCAAAGATCAGATGTTTCAAATGGTTTGAGTTTAACTGAATAGCAGAAATGCCATAAACATAGCTTGTTCTCAGGGAAGCAACAAAATATTACAAAGGTTAAACATTTCTTTTCAGGTTTTATAAAAAAGGATGAAGTCGCGGAGTACTAATATCTTAAATATGGCGAAAAATCAGGGTTTTTTTTATATATATGAGCAAAGATTTTGAGTACAGATTAGGATTCCGCGCAACGTAAACTAAGGGCTGAAACTTTTCCCAAATTTTGCAGGTTTCACACAGAAAAAATCTCAATGTAAAATTAGCATGGAAAAATGTTGATTTAGAATCATAGTACATTTCTGCAAAAGTATGCCTGCCCATTATTTAAATTTATCATTATTTCATATTAATTTTAAATGAAAAATATTAAAATAATCTGTAATCAGGCTTATTTAATATTATTCAATGTTAAAATAAATAAAAAAAAAATACATAACTGAAATTTAGCTCATAGAATAAATTCGAAAAAATAAAAAATGTTGAATAAAAAAAAATATATAAATATAAATAAATATGGATTCGATATTGAATCCATTAAAAACCCTGTTTTATATTAAGATCAAAAGTTGATCTTGTTAAATTAACATGCATTTATAGTTAAGTATGTTAATTTTTTTATTTTCATTCTTGAAATATGTTATAAAAAGAAGACAATTCCCGTATTCTTTTAATTAAAATTATTTAGTTAAATAGTACATCACGTTTTCAAAGTAGAATGATGACGAAAACTATATCGGGCGATTCTGCTCCAAAATGCAAAAAAGGCGTAACTAACAAAAAATTTAACACTTATGGTGTTTTCTTTGGGTGGCTTATTCTAAAAAACTCATGCTTTTCGGGAGCAAAATTTTTAAGAAACAGACACCAAATTGCATTTTTTTTTTAAATGCACATTTTTTGTAGAAAAGAAAACACCATTAGTTTTTGATTAATTACTTCTGCGATAAAAATTGCGCTTTTATTAACAAAAAAACGAAGGGACGTAACAACAAGTGGGTTTATTTGATAAATGCGAAACGGTGTTATTACACACGTTTTTTCAAATAAAGTATACTGAAATCGGTTTCTTTGGAAATTGCTTGAAGAATTCCATGGATGACTTATCAATGCATGTTTTTCTGACATTGTGAGGAAGTGCTTTTATTTTTATCGAAACTGTATAGATATATAAAATAAAAAAAAATGTAAGATGAGATGAAGCCACTGTTTATTGTTGATGTTATTTTGTTTAAACTTTGATATTGTGACAAGTAGAACTGTTGCTATAATTCTTATACGTTTAACAGTTTTATTTGGTTAAATATCTTTAGTTTTTCTAAAATCTTTATGGATGAAGTTTCCTGATGATCTGGCCTAAGCAACCAGTGAAATGCGCATAGGAATAGCTTATCCCATCAACAATAAATTTCAAGTGTTTTTATCAATAATAAAAACTGGGAATTAAGCACGAATAACAAAATCTTTTGAAAAAAATAAAAAAAAAAAAAAAAAAAAAAAACATTTTATTTTTTTTGAAATCTAAAAAAAAAGGGAAAAATAAAAATACAAAGTTATGCTAGGAAAATTATGTCAGAAAAATTTTGATTGAAAGAGGGATTGGTGATTTTGTGGTGAGAAGAGAAAGACGAACGATTTTTTTTTAAATTTTATAAAAATTATTTAAAATTTAAATAAAAAAAAAAAAAAAATCGCAGGAAGAGTATTACCATTTTTATATCGATTTTCATACTTTGGATAATTTCAAATGGATGTTCTATTGAATTAAAAATATCTCCTTTAACAACCTTTTCAATTAAATTTAATTTGCAAATTAATCTCAAAACCTCGGCACGTGGTATCAAAACTTGTTAAGATTTACGTAAAATTATAAGTTATTTTGCAATTTTGGAAATTTGGTTAAAAATCAAGAAATTGAGCTATTTATCGGAGAAAGCTAAAATATTGCAATGATATGTGCCTATTGAAATTTTAATATATTTAAACTGGAGATTTGGCGGAGTAAGGGAAGCGTTTAGGAACTGAAACTAAATTTATCTTTGTGCATGATCAAATCTGAAACATTATCCCTGACGAATCCTGATATTGTGATATACAAATTTTGAGTATTCAAATTAAGTGAAACTTTGGCATATTTTATAAAAATATTAATATTATCTAATTTTTTTTTTTTTTTTTTAAGACAAACAAATTTTGGTTATCAAAATTGACACACAAAATACTACAAACTTGATTTTTAAAATGTGTCAAATGGAAATTTAGAATATAAACTAATCAGATTCTAATCATATTCTGAATTTTCAAGTTGAAGAACACATATTTTTTTTATGCACAGTTCAATTTTAATAAGTTAAAATTTAATTCAAACCTCAATACGTACATTTTTATAACCAATTTTTTTTGTTAATTTAATTTGGTGTTAGTTTTTTTTAATATTTTAATTCTTTAAAAAAAAATATATATGTGGCATTTTGACAAAACATCTTAAGTCGAGATAGGATAGCAAAAAAAATTTAAAAAAAAACTCGATGAAAAAATCATTTTTAGCAAATAATAAAATTAACCGAAATTAAAGAAAAATTTCGTTTATAATACAAAATTTTTGAATCGTAAACAAAAATATTTTTTGAAGGAAAATTCGTATAATTAACAGTATTTTTTCCAACTTTTTAAATTTGACTTAAGATGTTTTGTCAAAAGGACACAGATATAATAACAATAATATTAATATTACTTATTTGATTTTAATTTTGTGTTCATAAACATATCTTAACAAATAATTTTAAAATGTTAAAATTAATAAAATTAGAAACAGTTTTATTCATTTAAATAAACGAATTTTCGTTACATGAGTTCTTAAGACAAACAATTTTTCCACGAAAAGTTTAGGATTTTGTAAATAGATAAAGATAGGGCTATCTAGGATACAGTTAAATAGATAGCAGGTTGGGAGGGTATTGAGTTTGAGAGGATATATTTCCATCTTATTTCTCTCACTTAAACTTCACCTTGGTTTATTTTATTTGTAATTATAATTTAAGTTAATTTAATATTGTAATCTATACTCAACGGGTTTATTGCAACCTAAAATATAATTTATGGACTTGGCTTAAATATACTTAAAGGAAAACAAGATTCCACCCCAAAGCCCTGAGCACGGCCGGATTTAAAGGTAGCCAGGTTTTCCAACAAGTAAAATGTTTGTATTATGAGCCGTCACAACATGTTTATTATTTTCATTTTACAAAGTTTCATGTTTCTCCTGTAAAATTATATTTTTGTTAGATACGCCTTTTTGCATTTTAGCCAGCGGTATACCTTGTAGGCGTGGGTTCGTATCCCACCTCTGACGCCATTTGTTACGTTTTTCCTTTAATAAAATTATTCCTATGGAAACAAGAATCACTTATTTTCAATACTCTATCTATAAAATTTCTAGCCGAGTTAATAATAATCCTTTTAGGATGACTTGAAAAATAATTAATCATTCTACCAGACGATGTTGGTTTTTGATACCAATCAATTAATAAACTTTTTCCATTTCTTATTATCAAAGTATCTAAATAAGACAGTTTAGATTCAAACTCCTTTTCCATTGTAAATTGTATATCCGCATGAAAGGAATTAAATGAATCTAAAATGTTTGCTATTTCTGATTCCTTAATTACGCAAAATAAATCATCCACATATTTTGTCATAATTTTAGGTTTAATAGTCAACTGTTCCAAACATCTATCTATTAATCTCTCCATAACAATATCTGCCACAATTGGAGATGCTGGTGATCCCATAGGAAGTCCCCTTAGTTGAACATATATATTACCTTCCAATTGAAAATATCTATTATCAATTATACAAAATTTCAGAATACGTAAAAATAAGTCCTTTTCCATGTTAGTGTGTTCTTCTATCTTATCCCATTGCTCTTCTATTCTATCTACAGCAAGATCTACAGGTATACTTGGAAATAATGAAACTACATCAAGAGATATTAATTTCTCATAATCATTTAACTTAATATGTTTAATTTTATCTTTAAATTGAAGAGAGTCCCTTACATTATATTTAGAATTTTCCGTTATATTCTTAAGAACTGTTGTAATATATTTACCAAGTTCATATGATGTAGAATTTATGCATGAACATATTGGTCTCAATGGAAAATCAATTTTATGAATTTTTGGAACCCCATATAATCTAGGTGCAATTGCTATATTAGTTTTAAGTTTAGTTTCCGTAATTGTTATTACATTCCTCCTAAAAAGTTCCTGAACAAAGTCACTATTTATCCTTTGTAATCTATTAGTAGGATCCTTACTCAGTTTCTTATAAACTGAATTGTCCCTTATAATATCATTAATTCTTAAATTATAATCTGTTCTGTTCATTGCTACTGTCGTATTACCTTTATCTGCATTCAAAATAAGAATATTCCTATTAAGTCTTAAAAACCTTTCCGTTTCCTTTACTTTGTCGAGAACAAATTTATCCCTATTAGTCAATTTCATTTTATTTATGTAGCTTTCTATACTTGTTGTTAATTTTGTCCTAGCTATTTCCTGATCCTCCTGTTGGTTGTTTTTAATTGAAAATTGTTTTATGACTTTTTGTTAAATTTATTTAATTTGTTAAGAATTGTTATTTTTTGTCAAAAATTTAAGTAAAAAACCCCGAAGAAGGCACACAACGGAGTGCCGAAACATTAGTTCAATCAATTTTATATTTTTTAAAAAAAGAGACCTCAAGCTTAATAAAATAATAATAATAATAATAATAATAATAATAATAATAAAATGAATTATAATGATATAATGGCATATAAAGAAATACCTAATCCCATCAACAATAAATTTCAGTGTGTTTATAAAGAATAAAAATTGGGAATTAGGCACGACAAACAAAATCTTGTTAATTAATTATAAAGTTCACAAAATTTATTCAATATTATTGGTAATAAACTGAATCCTTTAATGTCTCCAAGCAAACTAAAATAAACTTATATGAGTAAGCCTGTATGTATAGTTCACAGCCAAAAGGAGAGTAGTAGATTCAAGAACCTTCTTGTTGATTCCAGAACATTCTGTTCGAATTTTCTTAAATTTTACAATTATTTAATTTCGTTACAATCCAATTTTATTATCCTAACAGACAGAGGAAATTTTTGATGATAAAGTAGAGAATAATTTTTTTTGCTTTGTTGGCATAAGTATATAATTAACCCCTAAACCAACTTTAATGATTTTGATAATTTCTGGTATTAAAGCTGACTTTTCGACCAATTTCTATTAAACCCATTTTCTTATGAAATTTTCATGGCTCGTTAGAAATCGGCCAAAAATAACTTCTGTAACTTTTTTTTGCTGGGGACTTCCTGTGAAAACTGCTGGTCGAGATCTCGACTACTGCGCTATTTAGAGCGACAAATTTTCTGTGTGATATCATACATATATTGTTATACGAAATAAAATGAAATTATCTCGTAATGAAAGTGGATTACCTAAAATAAATAAAAATACACTGATAGATTTTCAAAACCGAACTTTAAAATTTAAGTGCGAATGGGTCAGTTTTTTTATGAGTGCAAGCCTAGGTTAGGTTTATGGGCACACTTCCATCCGGAGACCAATGAGGTCCATTGTGAATTCCCTCAATGAAAAAAGGTATAGAAAGAGAAAACTAAATAAAAGAAGTATAAGGTGGATAGAATTAAGAAAGTTAGTAGGTACCACGTAGAACTATGACCCTCCCTACAGTCCCCTCAACAGGAACAACCGCACTATTTCCCTGATAAACCCCAGTCATGAGTGCAAGCCTAAAGATAAATAAAAAGATTGAACAATTTATTAAATAAAGAAGTTATTAACAAATTTTGTGGTTAGTCTCGTAGCAATGTCCCGCATTATTATTATTATTATTATTATTATTAAATTCCCGTAGTTCCGGGCAAGTATGCTTGCATATTTTGCATCGGCGATAGCAGCGCTTGACACACAGAGACATGTGCATACCATTTACTTTGGGCAGTGATACTGGACGGCTTATGAACTCTTCTTTGCTTTGTTGATTCGGCGGATTGCGACATCGCTTTTTTTATTAAGTTTTTAAAATCATTTTGACTCATCGGCTTCTGGTTGGTTTTTGCAATTTCCATGCATTCACAAAGGCGGTGTCCAAGCAAGTAACCAAAAACCTCTTGCCTCTTATTTTAATCCGATAATTAGCTATAGCACTATCATGTTAGTCAGTGCCGCCCATATTCTTATTATAGTTGGCAATAAGGTTGGCTTGGGCACAATGACCAGTTTTTTTAGTTTTCTGACGTATCGCATTACATTTTTTAGCGGATCCATATATTCATAATTTGCAGCCAAAATGACCTCTGCATTATCTCTCCATCGAACCAATTCTTGTTCTTGGTCAAATGCATAGTCTATATCATGCCGAGCTAATTTTGTCTTAAGGCTTGCGCCTACCAATCTGTTTTGCTTGCACATACAGGGAATCCCCTTTTTAGACATTGAACAGCTAAATTGCAACCATAAACAAAGTTTATCTGAACTAGAGTTGTATCGAAAATTTTCATTATACATATATACATAAATCATGAAAAAGTTACAATCGAACTTCACTTCATACCCCTTTTAATTACATTGCAGTTTTCTATAGACTTGTTCGACCCAACTTTAATGTGAAGAGTGTTGATGTTTAATATTCGCATTAAACAAAAGTACTACAGTTGATATTTGCACATTTTTTTCAACAAGTAATCAAAAAAATAATAAATAAGAATAAAAAAGTTTAGTTCACTAATTATCCCAGTGGTCGACATCCCGACCAGCTATATTCAAGGCTGTCTGGGGGCCAGCAGGAGGAGCAAGTCAATTTTAATTTTTACATTAAAATTCATTTGAATTGTTGGCTATTTAAAGCAATAATTCTTTTTATTTTTCTATTTTATATAAGTCGTTACAATTGGCTTAAAAATGGCCTATTTTAAGTCTATTTTTGTGCTCCCCAGAGGAGTCCTTAAAAGGGGGAGGTGCTTGGTAAAAAATCCTGATCAGAAAGCCAACAAGCCAAACTTGACTATTAATAACAAAAATTAATTTAATTACACTACCTAATATTTTTAATTATTTAATGAAAAATACCAAAAGTTTGTGGCCGACATCTCGACCAATGGTACAAAATGGGTTAATTACAAACATCCCTGTTTTAAAGGTGTTTTTAGCTTTAAAAAAAATGCAACAAAGACCATTTTAAGAAGCATTAAAGGATTAATGTATACTAACAAAGTGTTGCTTGTAATTTTCTGTATAAATTTTCTAAATTGTTCAATATTAGGCGATGTTGACGGTATGTTTGTGCAGCACTATAATATGCAATATTAGATGTTAACTTTTAAAGTTCTAATTTTTGATTATTGTTACTCATTGTTTTATTTTCCTAATGATGCTTACCGATGTTAGGCGAAATATTGAAAAATAAATAACTAAAATAACAGATTACAACACAGACCTCGAGCCTGATTAATTACTTAATTTATGTATGAATTATAATTACGCAAATACAAATTAATGAATTTAACTTAACAAAATTTTCGAATTGCGAACCCTTCCTTTAACTTTAAAAATATAGAAAAACACTTGAAACCAAAAAGCAAAAAAAAAAATTTTAAAAATTAAGTCCTCTGACCTGCAACTTCAAAATGGGCGTGTGAATTTAAAAATGAATGTTTAAATGTATGTGCTCCAGCCTGCTTGCACGGATGCACAATATAAATTTTTATTTGATATGATATCAAGAAACGAGCGATCAGCCGTATGGATTTTTCCAAATTTTGCTCACTGTGCACTCATTATTACTTTGAGATGATATTTCCAGATCCAAAATTGGAATTCTTAAGGTAGAAATACATAACACGCGTTAATTCGTCGACGTCGACTTATGCGCATGCAAAATTGCAATTTACATAACAACCGTTACAAAGGCCGTTCCTGTCAGCTGTTTTTTATTTGTTTACTTATTGTGCATTGACAACGGATTCAAAAGTATATCCAGATTTTTTTATTTTATTAAATTTATTCTTTTCATATAAATATTGTATGTTTTTAAAGCTTTTCAATAAGTTTTTCTTTCACGATTCGCAAAATTGTTAAGTTCTTCTTTTTATTGTCAGCTGATTACTTGTCAAAAATATACAACGTGTCAAAAAGTTCAAAGTTAACCAACTTTCTGGCGCTAACGCTTCAAAATATTTTGCATGTAATTTGTTCTATTAAAATACACTAGTTTAACTTTTTTTGACAGAAGTCTACAGAGCGCGCGCGCACTACCACGTGTTATGTACTTCTTAAGCTTCTTACACTTATTATTACACACACAAAGAAAAAAGTCATATTTTTTAAAAAAAAATCATTGATACTAAAGAACAAAGTCTTATGCCCAATTTTCAGGATTGTATTTAAATCTATATTAAGTTAATTTTTTATTATTATTATTT
The DNA here is from genome assembly GCA_949318255.1 of Pollenia labialis. Taxonomy (NCBI): domain Eukaryota; kingdom Metazoa; phylum Arthropoda; class Insecta; order Diptera; family Polleniidae; genus Pollenia; species Pollenia labialis. The sequence continues at coordinate 90,762,841 of OX439141.1, forward strand.
TATTAAGCTTGAGGTCTCTTTAAAAAAAAAAAAAAAATATTAATTTTATTGAACCAATATTTCGGCACTCCGTTGTGTGCCTGAAGAAAGAAATATTGGTTCAATAAAATTAATATTTTTTTTAAAAAAGAGACCTCAAGCTTAATAAACTAATAATAATAATAAATTTTGTAAAGGTCGAATAAAAGTCAATTTATTTAAGTTAATTTTCAAAACAAACTTAAATCGTATTTAAAAACAGATTGGTTTTTTGAGTTTTATTTGAAAAGTCGTATTAAATTAAGATACAAGTAAAAAAAAATATAAAAAAGTGTAATTATTTACAAGGTGGTCTGAAAAACAGCTGACTGTTAATGCTAAAATATTACAATGGAAACTTAAGTTGAAATTAAGTGTACAACATCGGTGACTTAAGTTCCACTTAAGTTTTTAGTGGAAAAGAGAATTGTTTAATTGGGCATTAAACAATTACAATTTTGGCCAATGTGATTTTTTTTCATAGCAAGTGGCAGATAAGACATTTTTTCTATAAAGCACGCTAGAAGTGGTAGATATGACCATTTTGCTTAACATTTTTTCGGTCATATAGTAGATGTTATAAAAGTTATTGTCATCAAATTTTATATTTTTAACACGAAAACTGGAAATGCGCCCTAAAAAGTGTTTAATATGCAGTTAAAACTTGATACTATGCCCTAAAAATGGTTAAAGCCAAAAAAACCAAAAATAGCTTATTTAAAAACATACTATTATTTCATTACAAAACCAAGTTATAATCATTAAAGTCCGAACACCAAAGTACATATTGCCAGACGAACTTTCGAGATTGCATACTGAGAAAAAGTTTTTAAAAACAAAAACCACGTCTAGCAAATATGACATTTAAGGTTATACACACAATATGTTATTTAAGAATGCGTTACATATTGTTTACCCGATGTTAGAATACCCAGATGTCATTTGAAGGCTACAGCACACCTGATGACATATAGAAATTATAGTTGGAATTGGTCGCAAATTTCATGATTTGGCATTAAGACAATTAATAACGTTACTGTTTTAAATATTCATTCAAATATAAAATTGAATGATACAAAAAAAAAATAAAGGGCTTTAAAATTTGTAACATGTAGAAGTTGTTTTCCTGCCCTACGAATTTACAGCTACCAAATACATCTAAAGTTTTATTATTATTAGTCAACCAGCCTTGGGATATGCTACACAGTTATTTGAATCCCAAAATTCTGTTATCAATTGCCAATCATTTATCAGGAATCACATGAATAAACATATAAATTACATGTTTGTATGTGTTTAATGCTTCATTAATTTTTCCTAGGGCATTTTCCAAAAAATCTTTATTAGTTTCCAATTAAAATTAAAATTAAAATTTGTTTAAAATTTAATAAACAAAATCACACATTATTGTATGTACAAATATAATGTTTGTCCTAACAGATTCATGTCACATTTATTTGCATAGTTGCTCTAAATGTGACCTTGTAAACATTTAAATAGCAAATACAAAATTATCTAAGCAATTTCTGTCTGGCAAACAAACAATTTTATTAGCACATTGTGGCAAAATATCAAATACACAAGTAAAATTAATTAAACAAATTATAAATGTATATAAATTAAAGGAATATAAATATTTTTGTATTTATGCATGTAGTTTTTGGTGTTGAACACGTTTTTACCACATTAAAAAACCGCAAAAGTTGCTCAAGCCTAAAGAAGACATGTGACAACTGTGATGTGAATTAAAATGGCAGATACAAAAAAAAAAAAATGAGAATATATAGCACGAGCAATCGCTAAAATTAATAATTGTTATTATTTCTTTAACAGAAATCAAACAAACACATACGCATACGTATACGTATACTCTATATGAATTTGAGAAAAAAAACACAATTTTTGCCATTTCAACAACCGCAAATGATAAAATATGTCACATGTCTATTATGTGCCACAGGCAGAATAAATGAATTTAAGAAGACTCGCATACACCGAACGAAAACGGGGTAGGAAAAATGATAATACATTTTGTGAAAGGAAGGTAAAATTTCAAGGAGCAAAAAAAAGAGTTTGTTAAACGTTTCATACGCCCTAAATCGTCACAAGTGGTAAAAAGTTGAGAGGAAAAACTTTGATATGTGATTTAATTGATTTTAACGTGATGAATGTAAATCCTCTAATTTTTCTCAAAAATCCCTTGTTGTTGTTGTTTTTCAATTTATTTTTTCTGTATATCTGGAGAACGGCAAGAGCCAAATTTTCCAAATTAGGTACACACATTTAGGTTATCAATAGACAGCATCCCACAAAATATGGGCGTGATTGAATAAGTGGGCGTGGTACCTTCCGTACAGAAAACCTGAAAAACCTTATAAATACTTGAATTTGTGGGCTGCCATATGACCTATGGATACGTCTTACATACCAAAAGTTCGGAAAGTATTAGTAGGACATATTCTCGGTTAAGATGCAAACAAATTACGACCAAAATATAATTTATTTGTTTGGAAAAATACTCATTTTCGAGAACCATAGATTTTCCTGAGTCCAAGTTTTATAACCCCAAGTAATGGAAAATTTCTTCCTTAAAACGTTGGTGCTTAAATCAGACGAATCAGTGAATCAGTAACCGAGTTACGAACAAGCTCTATATATAAATCGGCTAAGGCAAAATAGTTAAGAACACTTTTATCCTCTGTTTGCCCAGCGACTAGAATAAAAATACACAATTTGAAAGGTATTTACTGGCAGAAGTGCACAATATTTATTTTATTAAAATCTGTTCAATATTTTCAGAGTTATAAGCAATCAAATTGGATACTAACACATATGCAAAACACATAAATTCAAATTTTGTTTTTTCCAATTATCAAATAATATAAAATATGGTTTCGAATATTTCGATTATATATAAATCTTATATATAAATCGGCACAGGCAAACCAATGTAGACATATCTCTTTGTTTGTCAACCACTCTCGTGGAACATAACATATGAACCGGAGAGTGGTACGTCGCCTATATTAATAATTCATATATACTTACATATATTTACTATATTTTCTTCATAATAAAAAAAATTTATGCCCGAATTTTGACCATTAGTCTATAAAAATCGCCTAAGGTTAAGTTAAGAAAACTTTCCTCCTTTGTATGTGAACCGATTTAAACAAAATATACACCATTTTAAAGGTATTTACTCACAGAAGTACACAATATATATTTTATTAAAATCTGTTCTATAATTTTAGAGTTATAAGCGTTCAAATTTGCTACTAACACACATAAAAAATTTGTTTTGTTTCAATTATCAAATAAAAAAAAAATAGGGTAATCGATTGTTCGACTTTTTTTAGAAACCGGGGTTCGAATATTTCGACTATATAAATTTTATGTATAAATCGGCACAGGCAAAATAATTAAGAACGCTTTCTTCCTTTGTTTGTCAACCGAACCTCTATGGGAAGAAAAAAGTGTCAAAAAGGGAAAATACAGGAAATTACATTTTTTAATATTGGACCTTTAAAGATAAAATTATACATTAAGCTGGGAGACTAAAAACATAAGGGGAGCTTTTTGGTACTTTTTCGTTCAACATCTGGTACTTTTATTAATTTTCGTTAATATTGGACATGGAAAAATAAAATTAAACATGCAATGCCCTGTGTGGAAGACAATCTATAAAGGAGATTTGTTGGTACTTTTTTGTTTTTCAGTTGATATTTTTTATATTAAAGTAACAAATTTAAATTAACTTACCTGGAAGATAAAATATGAAACGGAGGTTGGTCCCTCGCAAAATTGATCCACTACGTTGGAAAAAATAAATGCTACAAAACATGTTAATTCATATGTACTTCATATGTAAACTATGGTTTCTTTATATGTTCATAAAAATTTATGGTCGAATTTTTACCATTAGGCGAACATTAGTATACTGAAATCCTAAAAAGTACTCTTTTTAAACCCTTCACCACAGGTGGAAAAGGGTATATATAAATTTGTCATTCCGTTTGTAATTTCTTTAATATTGATCTTAGACGCTATAAAGTGTATATATTCTGGGTCCTTTTGAAAAGCGAAGTTGATTTAACGATGTGATGTCCCTCTCAACTCAATTGAGTTGAGTTGTGAACCGTAAAACGGGTTAAATTTAATTTGAATGACATTCAAGCAAAGTTCCTTCATTCAGTTGTCCAGGGAGTTTGTTAAGAGGAGGCTCGAATCTTGGTTTAAAAAAAAAACAAATTTTTTGTGTTCTAAAAACGATTTAGAAAAAATATTTACCAGTTTTCGCTTTAAAAAAAAAAATAAATTTTTTATGTTCTAAAAACAATTTAGAAAAAATATTTACTAGTTTTCGCTTTTAAAATTTAATTTATAATGAAGTTTTTAGTATTGTTAATATGTATGTATATGTAAAAATGATTTATTTTTTGTCTAGTTGCTCTGTATTCTTCTCGCACATTTATGAAGGGCATATAAGATTCGCAACAACCGAAATTATCTTGTTTTATTTAAATTTTTTTTCCGACCAGTTTTATTAGTGAGAAGCCCTTGGAAATCACCAGATTTCCAAAATGCTGTGTTTGGACTTAAATTCGCTCCAAACATCGTGCATAACACCTGGAGCATCTTATATATATTGAGTGCCCTGGTACGCTACTTGAAACTGAACTAGTCTATCAATGCCGGGATTGCGGGTTCGATTCCCGCCAGAGACTCTTTTTCTCCTGCAGATAAGCGCCGAGCTTCGCGGAATTAGCTTAGGAAAAAAAGAGAAAAAAAGATTTAAAGTTAAGCACACCAAGACGGAGCAGATATAATTTACAAGGAAGAAACGCATCGAAAGCTAAAAACTTCCGTTGTTGAAAGGGATTGATCTGCAGATCTCTGATATCAGCAAATAACTGAGCATCGCTCTGTATAGGTGGCTATTTTGGTGACTGAATGACCGGACAACGGCTGATAAGGCAATAGTTGCTATTTATACATGCAGAGTTGGCCATGAGCTGGCGGCGTGTTGACTGGATCTTGAAGTCGACTGTGCTTTTCTGAGTTTCACGTAGTTCAAAAGAAAATATTGTACTTGTTTAATGCTCAATACAATGCTTGAAAAAAATACAGTCGAGGTCGTGCTTAGGATTACTGAATTACTGGCCTCTACTTCTAAATATGAAGACGCTTTTTACAGTACTAAACTGGCTTGCGTAAAATACTATGGCGTAAAAGCTGGCCTTTTGCTGGGTGATACGACTGACTGCAGTGTGTAATTGGTGGCCATGTGTCAATGGGAATGGCAGGATCTTTACTTTGTCTTACTAAGTAGATGGACTACTTCACCCCGGAGCATTTCTTCAGTGCACGGTATACAGACCAATTGGCTTACTGGAATGAGATATCCATAGCGATGTCTTTCTTAGAACCAACCTTAAGGGTTTATACTGACAGGTCAAAGAAGTTTAGTAGAGTTGTTGGGGATATCTACATAGAGAAACTATATATGAATTTTCCCTTGTGGTTGCCGGATAATTTGGGTGTAATGCAGACGTTAATCCCTGCTACGTACATATATATATGTATATTACTTTGACCAATATAGACTTAATGCTCTGTCATTATTGACTATTGAAGACCAAATAGTGCAAGACATAAATTATAAAGTTAAAAAAAAAAAACGTTTGCATTTTATTTTGAAATTCACAAAGGCATATAAACATATGTAATTAACAAGGAAGCCATATCAAAGTGTTCCTATGAAGACAGCGCTGTTTGCCAATGTCTGGGTCCCAACAAACAACATTTAATCCCGGTAAAAATTTCGCTTACATAACAATGTGTTGTGTTATCAGAAAAAAGTAAAAATACTTCTTACAATTCTACTAAAAGAGCCAATGAGTTTAACATGGGATGTCCCAAAATGAACGCATAACAAAGTAAGTCAGTATTTTTATACCAACAAACATACAGAATAAAAAATTATATAATTTTGGGAAGCACTGATGGTACATTTAAAAATTAAAGCAAACAATTATGCGCTACGCTGTAAGACATAGAGAGATGCAGTAAAGTAAGTAAAGGAACTCTTAACAAGTTTCATAAGAGAAAAATTAATATCTCAAGCGCCACGGCACACATTGATTGAAGTTCATATAACGAGCGGCTAAAAATAGAAGAAGTTGTCGAAGGACAATGAAACTTGGCACATAGTCATTTTTTGTTTGAATCAAGAAAAAATGGAAAAATCAAAATGATCCGCCCACTTTTACGCCCACCTTCCATACAACTTGTATTGAAAAAGTGGCATAACTCCCTTGATTTTGATTGTATCAACTCAATTTTCACTAAAAATAAATATTATAATTGTAGAATGGGCTCCTAAAAATATATACCTGATCCGCCCACTTTTACGCCCACCTCCCATGCAACTTGTATTGAAAAAGTGGCATAACTCCCTTGATTTTGATTGTATCAACTCAATTTTCACTAAAAATAAATATTATAATTGTAGAATGGGCTCCTAAAAATATATACCTGGTCCGCCCACTTTTACGTCCACCTCCCACAGAAAAAACATGAATATGAATTTTAAGCAAAGTCTTTTAATAATTTTTTGACATCATTATCATACTCCAATTTTTTGATTTGCAGCTTTGAGCGAAATATGTTTATAAATGGGTTTGAAGACAATAAAAGATTATGCATTACGTCTTCATTAGTGGCTACACGTCCAGTTCTTCGCGAGTGATGTAATCTATAGGCTCTATAGTCTTTATTCCTTGCTTCTTTCGGACAGCATACCTGATACAAATAATTAATTAAAATGTAAAAAATCAAATCATTGAATAAGGGCCTTTAGATAGAGACATACCTATTGACTAGTATGTAAATTACATTTTGGAATAATTTTAAACAGTTCAGAATTATGGCAACAACAACAAGCATGAACGAAAATTCATGTTTTGTTACTTTATCACTTTATAGTTTTTACTGTTTTTTTTGGAAAAGTGCAAATATGTGCAGCTGAATTTTTTTTAACTTTTAACTGAGACTTCAAGCTGTAATTTGACATCATTCGTTTAACAGCGCTCCACAGCGCTAAAAAGATACAGCCTATTGAAGTTGATGAACATTGAAATTTTGATGTTGTTTATATTTTGTTCTACGAAATTTTTTATGTGGCACTTTTTCTAACTTTTTTTTAATGCAAATCTCATCTTTGACAATTGTCATTTACGAAAATATACAACAAAGTCAAATGATAAGTTTGCTGTGATTGTACCAAAGATTGAATATACAGTAAATTTGCATGCCATTTTAATCAAGCGAACATATTAAACTTCGAGCGTGTCTATCCAAAAAAATGATAAATATATCAGCCTAATATTACGGAATCGTAATATTCAGATATCTGCCAACAAAATACCAAAAAATTATCCAAATCGGCGAACATGAAAAAAATGAATTTTGGCCACTCTTCAACCAATGTGCGGCACTCCCTTACTACGAAGCATGTTTGTAAGGGAGAACATCAAAAAGAACTGTAAAAAACATTCAGAGTGTAGAGCTGAATGCTACGTTTGCCAGTTTTTATATGCCTTGAATGAATAAAGCGCAATTTGTGTCAAAAATGTATTGCTTCAAAGTGGGAACTCGCCATATAAAATGCATGGCTTCCGTAAGCGGTATGGTAAGCAGCGAAACTCTTACATTTCACCCTGTAGAACCTGCTTCGTTTGAAGCTCAATTTTTTATGCGGCCGTGAATACAGGGTTTCTCCTCCAGTAGGATGCGGCAGGTGGCTTCGCTGCATAAAGTTTTCCTTCGTGCTTCACAAGAAAAAAAATGTCTATTCCCGGAAACAATAAACACTAAAGTATTGGAATCTGGCTTCGCAAAAATATGGCTTTATCTCTCATTTGCGAAAAAAAATATGGCTATATCTCTCCTTACGTAAAATTTTAAATATGACCTTACCTCTCAATGATTGGGCAATAAGGCCATTATGGCTTTATCTCCCATTCAATTGAGCAATAAAGCGATCATGGCCTTATCTCCCATGGTTTTAAAGCACCCCACCGGTTTTCCAACAATCTTAAATCCTAAGAAGTTAATACAAACGGAAAGGGGCAATTTTTTCCACTTTATTAGTAAGAATCACTTTTTATGGTGATTTTATAAATAAAAAGAAATGCATCAAACACCAAAATCGAAATTTAAAAAATTCCGGCATTTTGAATATCAATAATTTTGATATTTCCGGACTCTGCATTACAAACCTTGCTGCAAACCAAATTTTAGCTTGCTCAATTACTCGCAATAAAAGTTTTTTTTTTAATTTTACTTCTTTTAATACAGTTTTTATACAAACAGGCTTAGACTGCGCTTTTGAGATCTCAGTAAAACTGGGTTTAATTAAACTGAAAAGATATTTGTATCGCCATTCCCAAGTTTATGTATACAAAATTTTAACGAAACAGTTTAGTTTTGCTTAAAATGTTGGTCTTTAATGAAATACTTAAAAAAATCACATTTCGCCAGAAAATCCGAGTTGCAGACTACGTTAAACTAAGTTTGAACTTAATCCACATCTTAAAAACCCGCCCTTAATGAAAGGTGTAAACGTTTTTTGAATTGTTGTGATTTTCTGCTATCACATAATAACTATAACTGTCTTAGTTGACACTATATTAAAACAATTTCACTTTATGCACATATTTATGTATGTATGTATGTATGTATGTATGATTAGAGCAAACTCATACAACGATCTGTCAAAATAGTAAAATTTTGTAATTGTTGTTTTAATTAATTAGACTTATTGCTTAATTTATTGATTACAATTCACAAATACACATACACACATTCGTATTGATTGTATGTTTAAGTGTGGGATACATCACATTGTGATATCTGTCAGCTATAGATTACTTTATGAATAGCAATTTTTGAATGGCTGACTGAATACGAGCATAAATGCTCTTGAGTGTGTATGTGGATCTTCCCTGCAAATAATATTGGACCACCTGATCCATTTTGATCAAATGGACTACTCCATGGACTGGTTCGATGTAATGAAAGCATGGACCATGTCATTGTTGAGAAGTGTTTGTAGTGAGACGAAGTGTCTTCGTTTTTTAACGACATGTTTTCGTTTTAAACGACTTCAAAACTAGTCCTCCTGAGTATACCATGGATTAGTTTTAAAACTACTTCTTTGTAATCCATAGCTGGGTTATATGGTCCTGCCCTAGGACATCCTAATGTTAAATATACCATGTTTTTTCCATACGTTTGGGTTACTTTTGGACTAGTCCGTGTCCCTTGTGGGCTCCATTTAACACGCGTTTTTGGACTAGTCCTATAATTTGCAGGGTTTATAAAAGTATTTATTTGTGTGGGAAAGTATGTACGTGTGTAAGTGAAATTATTAACAGGATGATGAATGGTTATTTGGATAATTTAAGAGTGACAAAGTTTATTTGACATGTTCTGTCGTTTTATGAATGCTTATTAGATAAGTATTAGAGACACAAATACAAACGTTAACATATATTTATACACATATAAATACAAAGAAAAATATACAAACATGCATGTTAACTTATATTGAAGAAAAGAGATTCAGAAATGTTATGAGATACAGGGTGCTGCAGTAATTTTCTTATATTTTTTTACTCTCTACTAGAGATAGACTACAGGTGAAATAAGTTTGGCCTTCTTACTTACAACGTGTAGACGCTTTTGCGCAAAACTCTTATTTCAGGTGGACAACCGGAAGTTATCTGTCAATACATCAGATATCTATGAACTATTATAGGCAATTTTTACGACAAATATTATATTTTGCTGTTTAAATGCAACAAAACGGTTCATCACTTATATTAATACTCAAAAAAATTTGATTTTGTGTGAAACAATTTAAGGCAATCGTAGGTTTTGGATAAAAAGTATCTCAGCTATGTTTGGACCGATCTAAATATATAAAAAGCAATTTTTTCCAGGCTACATGTGATTGAAATATATAACAACAAAGTTGCCATCATATTTCAGGTCTTCGAAAAATTGATTTCCACAATTACACGGACAGACAGACACCGTTTAATCAACTTCTCTACTCGTAAGAATCCGAAAGATAAAATTTTTAAGGGGTCTTTAATCAAAGTCATAATGTCAGTCGAAAATAGAGGAGATGAAGACTTTAGCAACAAAATTAAAAGCACCTGATCGACATTTGGCCGCCTTAGGAAAGTTGAAGCTCAACAAATATCGAATCATTCCCGCAAAAATAGCTTAAGCGAAAAAAATAAAAATTTTGTTTGAAGGTTGTCGCTTAAGATGAAATTGTTTTTGCTATAAATTTTTAACGGTACTTTAAATGACCATGACATTTAAGGAGACGATGTAAATTAATTTATTAAAATTAACGAAAGTTGTAAATTATGTCGGTTAAGCTATTTTTACGGCATGGGATCGATATGTCTCAGAAAATAAAAATTCGTATATTCAATGCATGCATAAAATCAACGTTGTTGAACAGAAGCGAAAATTGGCCCATAACAACTAATGTATCGGATATAATTATTTCTTTGGTGCATATTGCAAAAAGTCGTAGTGGAGAGAATGACAAGAAAGGTTTACATACAGTTTTCTGATAATTAAACCCGATAGAATTTTTTGGTATTTTCACTACTGTTTCTGGCGTATGTTTTGAAGAAGAATTTAATTTTTGTGAACGCTCATTAACGAAGTATTTTATTGAATATTAAAATAATTGCTTTGTGCCGCATACGCCACTGTTCACAATTTATTTCTTAAAAAGTAGCTTTTTGTGCTGCACACGTATACGTACTACTGTGTATTGAGTTTTTGACATTTTATTTTGTTTTTGTTTTCACTAAAGGGTTGCTTGCCCAACTTAAATTGACAGTTAAATGTGAATGAAGCATTTCAGTGTTTGAAAAATTCAACAACGGCGAGGTACACAATTGAACAGCGCGTTAAGACTGTTAAAGCCTTTTTCGAAAAGGGGCGTTCAAATAAAGATGTATTTCGTGCACTTTGTGATTTTTTTGGTCAGCATAATCGACCAAAATTGTCCAAAATTGTGTTTGATCAAACTTTAGCAAACCGGGCCAGTATAAAAAGGCCTGTACAAAGACCTGTGCTCGCCGAGTTCGTTTTGTGGAAAACATTGCTTTTGCTTGCGAATGAGGTCAGCCAAGCAGTATGATCTCGATATGATAGCGGACTTCTTGTAACCAGAAATTGAGGATATCCCGATTAAAACTTTTTTAATTTTTAGTAATAGGTGGTAGTCATTTTACACGTTACCAGGTAAGTAGTTGTCATTACAATTGTCATTATTCTGAAAACTGCAGTAAGTATTTATTAGTAATGGCCTCAGCAGCATTACTGAACATTTGCTTACTAATAATCACCTCAATAACTACTTGTTAGTTGTGTTGTTTTCAGTACTGAATATTTACTTACTGGTAACGTACACAATAACACAATATAACGTCTATGACCTAGTGATTTTTTGGCTTCTGGTAAGTATACTGTAAGTACTTACAATTCAACTTACTCGTATTGTAAGTACTGAATTCTGTGGTCACCTCGAACAAAAATATGTAGTTATTCAGCCGAAAAATATGTAGCATTTATTTTTCTCCAACATTACTTGCTAACTTTCCAGGTAAGTTAAGTTTTTGCTGGGTATGGACCTGGACGATATGTGGTTCCAACAGAATGGTGCTACTTGTTTTGCGTGCGAATTTCAATGGCAGTGTTAGCTCACTTCGTGGCGATGCTAATAGGCCGCCAGGATCATTTGATTTGGCACCGTTGCTCTTTTTTTGGATATTTAAAAGAAAAAGTGTATGTCAATAAGCCAAGAACAATTCAAGAGCTACATGATGAGATTATTCGGCTCATGAACGACAATGAACCTTAATTATATCTCAGAGTCATTAAAATATGAACCACCTAAGCCGGGGAGATCATTTTGCAGATATTTTGTTTCACACTTTATTGTCATAAATCCTTTTATAATAATAAAAAATATGAAGATAATTTTCTGAAAACTTTTTATTTTGTTTGCGTTTTGGTTGGACACCCATCCTTTTTTCTTACGACAATGAAGTGAAGTAAGAGTAAAATATATTTTCTCCTCGTCATTTCATTTTGCTTCCGATTTAACTCCTTGCTTTTCTTACGGCAATGAAGTGAAGCAGGAGTGAAATTTAATTTGTACGTTTCTGTGTGAGGAATTTGTAAAATTCGCCAAACAGTAGCATGTAGAGCTAAACAATACTTAATAAACTGTAAAAGAGTTGATATGGATCAATATTGGAAGTGACAAAGCCACATACTACGAAGGCCAAACAACAGTATCCCAAGGATACTGAAAACCGCAGAGAAATCGATGACCACACGCAGAGAAAAAACATGGTTGAAGTATGGTTAAAAAAACATATTATGGTCCCTGCAATGGCAACAAACAAACTTTTGTTGTTTCAAACAAAACTTTTTTCACGATTGATAATATTTTGTTTCTATTTAACAATAAAGTGTTTACCTCCCTTGAAACTTCAAATATGGTTGAATTCAACAATACATTGTTTTAATTAAATAAAGCTACAACCATACACTTAAACATATTATGGTAACCTTAACCATATTATTATGGCGGCAACCATATTATGGTTAAATTCATCCATTGAAAAGCTATAACCATATTATGGTTGCTTCCAAACATGTTATTTTTAATTGTTAATAACAATAATATGTTTGAAATTGTAATATTTTAAAACATTGTATGTTAAACTTTAAATTTTAAATAATATGTTTAAAAAGCAACAACATTCTGGTCGTTTGCATTTTACTTGGTTTGCTTAAAATTCTCATTCATTTTATTTTAATTATTGATTAAAATACATAAATTTACGTAAAATAAAATAGTATACAAGAAAAAATGGTAATGAAGGTCGTCACAGGCTGGAATATGAATAAAAGGGAATTTTTTTTATAAAAGTTTATTTAAATAAATTTATAATTTGACACTAGAACAAATAAAAAAAATTTATGAAATAAATAATCATAATATGATTAACATTGACCATATTATTGTTAATTCTGACCATAATACGGTTACTTTTGTCAAAATTCAGGGAAATTTTGACAATATTATGGTACATTTTAAACATAATATGGTTAGTTTTGATAACTATTATGGTTAATATTAACCAAAATATGGTTAATTATGACCATATTATGGTTGATTTCGGGAAAAATGTTGTTGATTTTAAGTATACTATGGTCATAGTTAAACATAATATGGTAAACTGCAATCATAAACATTGTTAAAATCCAACCATAGTATGGTGCTCTTAGAATATGGTTACCTCCAATCATATTTTTTTTCTACGTGCAGGTTGCCCAAAAAACACATGACTAAGAACAGTCCTTAACAAGTTGGAAAGAGCAGACAAAACTTTTGAAGAAATAAGAATCGTAATAATAGAAAAAGTTGGAATACTCTTGTTTAAGCCATTTGTTCCCAATAAAGGAATAGAAAAATAATCAATATTTTAGAAATTATTTACAAATGGAATATACCTTTAAAATGTAATGAAGAGTGAAAAACTTTGCCGCAAGTTGTCAGAAAGTACAAATATATTAAATTATCATTATCTTTGCATTTTCAATAGCCCAAGTTTTTTTTTACAACAATGAGAAAAAAATTCGAAGAAAATAATGATGTCTTATTATTTATTACATCTGTATAAATATAAAAAGTTTGATTATTAACTTTTTTTTTTAGATGTGGACATAATAACTAAATCAATTTCCCCAATCTAAAAGAATTTAGTACACACCTCTTTATTCGAAATCCTGTATCGTCAACACATGCTGGTCATGTCCTTTTATCTATATTAACAATATCTGCCATGACACACTTGTCTATTGAGTTATCATTGTCATTGTTTATTACCATTTCAAATTATTTGTGTGTTCCGAGTATTTAATTTATTTGTATGTGTGTGTGTGAACTGTACTACGTTAGCTGGGATCTTAAAGTCCCTCCACTTAATCAGTCTTAAGTATGTGTGTGTCTTAATCACGCCTTAATCTTACGAAATGCCAGCATTTGAGACAATTCCGTTTAAGTTGGCTTCCTTGTGATATTTGCAAAATCGTCGAATACTGAATTGTCGTTACCATGTGCCAGTTAAATTGTTTAATTATTGTTTGTGTCGTGTTTTTTTTTATTTGGTTTTCGCATTCAATTAATGCTACATTAGACAATGAAAATGCTCACTTCATTGGCATGTGAAATCTTGCAATTAATTAATAATTTGTTTGCTTTAGGTAAGTAAAAATGTCCTCGAACTAATTATTTTAGAGCTTGAAAATCAAATATCTTATGAGGGATTCTTGCGTTTTCTTTGCGCTATTTTATTTGACTATTAGTGGCACCAAGGAGTAATAAACTTAAGTTTTATGTGAACGTGATTATAAGAATATTCTGTTTTATATTTCAACTTAATTTAAGTTTACACAGCGAAATCTCTGGCGGGAATTAAACCTTTAACCCTCGCACTAATAAACTAGCTTATTAAAAACTATCATGATGGGACAACTATAATGTGAATAGTTGAATTACAATTTTAATACGAAAATTTATCTCTTTGGAAGTCTCTAGTTTATACGCCAATTATATTAAAAGGGCCGATGTTGAATATTAACCGAACCTAAACGTCAGGTGTTTTCTGCATTTCATTTGACTTTTCTCAATTTCAGACTAACTCAATTTGAACGAAGGAAAGATACACAATCGAGCAACGCGTTAAAGTTATTCAGGCTTATTATGAAAATGGGCGTTCAAATTAAAGTGCATATCTTGCACTTCGTGATTTTTACGGTCAATTTAATCTTCCAAACGTGCGTACAATCGGAAAAATCATGCAAGAATTTTAGCAAACTGGGTCTGTAGGAGATGTGAAAACACCAGTGCGTGCTCGTACTGCAGAAAATATTGCTGCTATTCGCGAAAGTGTGGCTGAAGAGCCGTCCACCTCAAATCGTATTCTTGCCCAACAATTGCACCTCTCACGCTCGTCGTTGATGACTATTATGAATAAGGACTTGCATTTACACGCTTAAAAGGTGCAATTGACTTAAGAACTAAAGTATATTGACCATTCCAAACGTCGTCGGTGGTCAGAATGGTGGCAAGAAATGGCAACAGTGGATGATACATTTTCATCTTCAGTGATGAGGCATATTTTCACCTCAGTGGATTCGTCTATAAGCACAACCCTGCAAATAATGCGACTAATCCATACACGCATGTAAAATGTAGCCCAAAAAAGGACTAGGACTAGTCCAAAGGTAACCGCAATGTATGGAGAAACATGGTCTATTTAACATAACGATGTCCTAGGGCAGGACCATATAACCCAGTCTTGCATTACAAAGGAGTAGTCTAAAAACCACTCCATGGTATATTCCAGAGGATTGGCTTTTAAATCGTTTAAAAACAAAAGCATGTTGTTAAAAAACGAAGACATGTCTTTCACTACAAACTCTTTTTAACAATGACATGGTCCATGCTTGCATTACATTGGACCAGTCCAGGGAGAAGTCCATTTGATCAAAATGAATCAGGTGGTCCAATAATATTTGCAGGGATTTGCTTAATTTGGGCGAAAGATAATCCAAGAGTGATTGTCGAAAAACTAATGCACCCATAAAGAGAGACTGTTTGGTGCGGTAAAAGACGCCTACCCGATACCGAACATTGATGGACTTATTGCAAGACTTCCTCCAGTTTATTTCATTTCAAAAATAGATTTGAAAGATACCTTTTGGCAAATTAAACTGGAGGAAAGTTCAAAACAAAAGACAGCTTTCAGCTTTTGGATTATGCAATGCACCGCAAACGTTGTGTAGACTGATGGACACTTAAAGACTCACGTATTTGTTTATTTAGACGATTTATTAATTGTGTCTCAAAATTTTGAGGAACACATGACTCACTTATTAGGGGTGGCAAGCCTCATGTGGTTGGAAATGGGACTTTACAGGTGGACGATGACAAGGTTAGGGCCATTTGCGACTTGCCGGTTTTTTAGGAATGACAGGATGGTAAAGATGATTTATTCAAAATTATTCTGGTTTAACATTTTCACTTACAGAACTTTTGACTAAGAAGAAGAATTATGTTTGGACGGATGATGCTCAAATAGCTTTCGACGAACTTAAAATTAGACTTACAACTGCACCACTATTAATTCACCCAAACTACGAGAAGCCATTTATTCTGCAGTGCGATGCGTGTACATATGGGATGGGCGCAGTGTTGGCGCAAGAAGACATCGACGGGACTGAAAGACCAATTGCTTACATTTCTCAAAAACTGAAATATACAATAACAGAGTTGGAGTGTTTAGCCGTAGTTATCGCTATAAAGAAATTTCGATCATATATGGAGGGACAGGAATTTAAGGTTATCACCGACCATGCGAGTTTAAAATGGTTGATGGGTCAAAGGGACTTGTCAGGTCGTCTTGCTAGATGGTCTTTAAAACTGCAAGGATTTAATTTCACAATTGAACATCGTAGCGGGAAGGAAAATGTATTTGCTGATACGTTTTCGCGTGTGCATGAAGGTGAAGATTTTGTAAACTCTATTGATCAAGAGGTAATTCCGAAAATAGATCTTAAATCTAAATATTTCGATTCCGATGAGTATACTAAACTTCGGGAGGAAGTTTATTATTGCTACGGAGTTCCTGAGATAATATAATCGGATTATGGGACATAATTTAAAAGTAAATTATTTGAACAGTTTTTACAGAAACATGGTGTACAACACATGCTGACGGCAGTTTATAGCCCACAAACCAACGGGAGTGAACGCTTTAATAGATTTATTAACGAAGCTCTTCGTTCGTTTGTTGGAAAAGATCAACGTGTCTGGGATATTTATTAAAGTAGCATAAATTGTGCACTGCGAAATTCTATTCATTAAACGACAGGGGGATCACCGTATCAAATCGTTTTTGGACAGACCAACACATGGACAGGACTATGACCTTTTAAAGCGACTCAATACTTTAGTGGACACTGACAATTAGATTGATAGGCAAGATGAGTTTACTAGAACAAAAGAATTTATAATTTGTGGACTAGAAATAAAGACTTTTCCATTGGCCAGGAAGTAATTCGACGTAACTCAAAGTTTAAAAGTTAGTTACTTCAATGCAAAGCTAGCACCTGTGGGTGTAAAGGCAAAAGTCATTCGCAAATTAGGTCATGCCACTTATGAACTTCTGGATGTCGGAACATACGCCACGGGAATTTATCACTCTAAAGATATTTGGATTTAGATTATTCAATGAATTTGCAGCCTTTACAGATCCAGTTTCTTCAAAATAAATCTCGAAAACTGGATCTGTTTTGTGAGGTTTGACTCAGTGTTTAGTTTATATGCAAAATAAAATATATAATTTGGTTAGCCAGGAAATTTCTATAGTCAAAATTTCAATATTTTTTTTTCATTGATAAAATATTTCATTATTAAAATAAAATTTGAATACGTACATACGTATTTCTGTGTAAGGAAAAAAGGACTTTAGAGAAAAGGAAATCATAATTATATAATTGGCAGTTTGTTAAAAGTGCTTAAAGGATTTAATCCAAATTTTTAAGAAAATTTTTAATATATTAAAAGAATAAAAATTAGTTAAAAGGTAGGAGATTCTATTATCGTTAAAACCCATTTAATTACACTGCTATACAGTCATTTTGATGTCGATTTTGTATAAGACGAGTGTGCTGATAACGGGAAAAATACCAGAATTGTCAAATTGACTCCAGTTTTTGAGATAAACGCTTCTAACATTTTCCATAAAATGCTTCAATAAATGGGCCAAAAGATTTATTTAAAATTTATTTTTATTGTTTATCTTTACAAAAATACACAAAAATAATAGTTTGGGGTACCTTTAACTAGAATAAATAAATGAAGATCATAAAAAACTTTTTCTTTGGGATTTTTTCTTATTTACTTTGTCAGGACAATCTCTTTTCACAATGTTTATAGGGTATTTCAATTATTTCTTAATTCCGTTTATCTCAATAACCAGAGTGAATCAAAAATAAAAAAGCATGCAGCGTGAAGGTCTAATATGAGTATTAACAAAAACCATTAACAAAATCCCTGCCGCAGATTTTTTTTTGTATAGCAGTGTTATTAATCCATTGGCATTGGTAATATTTTTTTTTTGGTGCTGTACCCCAACCCTCCGAAGAACAGAACCAGGGAAAATATATATCGGAGAAATAAGGGTTAAGTTTTGTGTTTCCTTCCAGTCCACAATTTAGAGTTGTTTTCAATACTAGCAAGATCTGCGACAGGAAAAAAAATAAAGCCATAGTTGAATTTAATCCTCATATATATGTGCCTGATAGTATCATTAAAAAAAAACAAGCTAAACACTTTATTACACTAATCTTTTTTTTTTTTTATATCTTAATTTTTACTAATATCTAACGTAAAATTACCTGCAATATTATATCTTAATTCATAATTTATCAGACGTCCCCTAGCAGTTTTCTTTAATTATTTTTAAATTAATTTTAAATTACACATATCGTCACCTAATATGCAAAAGGGCGTAACAACACTTTTTATTTTTTATAGGAGAAGCAAAAAACGTTGTAGAATTAAAGATATTTTAGATTTCAAAGACATATTTTATTGTCTTGCTTAAAACACGACTACAGACTTATTTCTTAAGATTTTTTTTATTTTTTGTTAATATTTTTTAAGTTATGGTTGTTACGCCTTTTTGGCATTCGATTTTCTGAAACAAAAAGACGCAACAACATTAAACATGAGAAATGGTGATTTTGTTTTTAGAATATATGTATTCTTACCACTTTATTAAGTAATAAACATGTTTTGTAGTAAGTTTATTAAAAACAAAATTTATTAAAATTCATTGTATTAAAACAGTACATAAATATTTTAAAATATCTATTAATTTAATATTTGAAATGATAAAAAACTAAACAAATATTAAATTCATTAAATATGTATGTAATAATTTATTTTAGAAAAATACATACTTCCGAACTTTACTTTTATCACAATTAGTTGATGAACATCCCACTTTATTACACTAATCTTTTTTTTTTTTTATATCTTAATTTTTACTAATATCTAACGTAAAATTACCTGCAATATTATATCTTAATTCATAATTTATCAGACGTCCCCTAGCAGTTTTCTTTAATTATTTTTAAATTAATTTTAAATTACACATATCGTCACCTAATATGCAAAAGGGCGTAACAACACTTTTTATTTTTTATAGGAGAAGCAAAAAACGTTGTAGAATTAAAGATATTTTAGATTTCAAAGACATATTTTATTGTCTTGCTTAAAACACGACTACAGACTTATTTCTTAAGATTTTTTTTATTTTTTGTTAATATTTTTTAAGTTATGGTTGTTACGCCTTTTTGGCATTCGATTTTCTGAAACAAAAAGACGCAACAACATTAAACATGAGAAATGGTGATTTTGTTTTTAGAATATATGTATTCTTACCACTTTATTAAGTAATAAACATGTTTTGTAGTAAGTTTATTAAAAACAAAATTTATTAAAATTCATTGTATTAAAACAGTACATAAATATTTTAAAATATCTATTAATTTAATATTTGAAATGATAAAAAACTAAACAAATATTAAATTCATTAAATATGTATGTAATAATTTATTTTAGAAAAATACATACTTCCGAACTTTACTTTTATCACAATTAGTTGATGAACATCCCACTTTATTACACTAATCTTTTTTTTTTTTTATATCTTAATTTTTACTAATATCTAACGTAAAATTACCTGCAATATTATATCTTAATTCATAATTTATCAGACGTCCCCTAGCAGTTTTCTTTAATTATTTTTAAATTAATTTTAAATTACACATATCGTCACCTAATATGCAAAAGGGCGTAACAACACTTTTTATTTTTTATAGGAGAAGCAAAAAACGTTGTAGAATTAAAGATATTTTAGATTTCAAAGACATATTTTATTGTCTTGCTTAAAACACGACTACAGACTTATTTCTTAAGATTTTTTTTATTTTTTGTTAATATTTTTTAAGTTATGGTTGTTACGCCTTTTTGGCATTCGATTTTCTGAAACAAAAAGACGCAACAACATTAAACATGAGAAATGGTGATTTTGTTTTTAGAATATATGTATTCTTACCACTTTATTAAGTAATAAACATGTTTTGTAGTAAGTTTATTAAAAACAAAATTTATTAAAATTCATTGTATTAAAACAGTACATAAATATTTTAAAATATCTATTAATTTAATATTTGAAATGATAAAAAACTAAACAAATATTAAATTCATTAAATATGTATGTAATAATTTATTTTAGAAAAATACATACTTCCGAACTTTACTTTTATCACAATTAGTTGATGAACATCCCACTTTATTACACTAATCTTTTTTTTTTTTTATATCTTAATTTTTACTAATATCTAACGTAAAATTACCTGCAATATTATATCTTAATTCATAATTTATCAGACGTCCCCTAGCAGTTTTCTTTAATTATTTTTAAATTAATTTTAAATTACACATATCGTCACCTAATATGCAAAAGGGCGTAACAACACTTTTTATTTTTTATAGGAGAAGCAAAAAACGTTGTAGAATTAAAGATATTTTAGATTTCAAAGACATATTTTATTGTCTTGCTTAAAACACGACTACAGACTTATTTCTTAAGATTTTTTTTATTTTTTGTTAATATTTTTTAAGTTATGGTTGTTACGCCTTTTTGGCATTCGATTTTCTGAAACAAAAAGACGCAACAACATTAAACATGAGAAATGGTGATTTTGTTTTTAGAATATATGTATTCTTACCACTTTATTAAGTAATAAACATGTTTTGTAGTAAGTTTATTAAAAACAAAATTTATTAAAATTCATTGTATTAAAACAGTACATAAATATTTTAAAATATCTATTAATTTAATATTTGAAATGATAAAAAACTAAACAAATATTAAATTCATTAAATATGTATGTAATAATTTATTTTAGAAAAATACATACTTCCGAACTTTACTTTTATCACAATTAGTTGATGAACATCCCACTTTTAAATATCTTGGATTTCTTTCACATACTTTTCCCATAGAAAATCCTTCGTATGCATTGCCATTCATAAGTTTTCTTTTATTTTCCACTCTTTTATTTGTTTTTTTGGCACTATGTTCAGTTTCATTATTATTATTTTCCATTTTACTTTTTTTTACAAATATTTTAATATTTATTTAATTTTTTCACAATACCACTCACTCAAAATATTACCGTTAACATTTAACGAAAAAATTACAAACATAAATTTACAAAAAAATTGTAGGCAACTTAGTTATTAAAAAAAAGAGTCAGTTTTTTCATTCAAGTGTGTTGCTATGCATTTTTGTTTTTGAAATTTATACACTTGTTGTTACGGCCTTTTAAATTTCGTTTGTAAAATCGGTTTTCTTAGCGTATAAGTTCAAAATTCTGGAGAGACATGTAATTTAGTTTAGTGCATTATAATCAATCAAAAACTCGATTTTGAATTTTTTTGTTGTTACGCCCTTTTGCATATTAGGTGACGATATATTTATTTACACATCTTTAATTTGGGTCTGACATTTTTATAAACAAAAGAAAAAAAAACATTTTAACAAAACCATAAAACTTCTTCGAGGATCAGGCCTGTCATCGTTGGAGTAATAAATTATGGTAAGTAGTTTTTTTAAACTTATAAACATAATGAAATTGTAAAGTTAATGGGAAAAAACACTCAATTTAAAAAAAAACCACCCCTAAAAAATTTTTTTTTTACATTTAATCAAAAATAAATATCAGTTATTTTGTTTCTACTCAAAATATAGTATTTGATTTAAACTTTAAATATTATATTTCGTAATGTTATTCCACACGGAAAAAGCACAACGTCCCATCTTCGTTAACTTCGGGATTTATTAAAAGTTTTAGTTTGTCAAACGAAACACTTCCGAACATTCGTTTTTTGCTTTTGCCTTCACTGCGACTGTTTTCATTTAATGAAAATTTTCGTCCAATGAAAAATCAGAAAGTGGAAGAAAAAGCAATTTTTTGATTTTAACTGCAGCTTTTAAACCCTGATTTTAATTAATTAAACCGTTTTTGAGTTATGCGAACATATGTGGCGCAACCTCCTCCATTTTCGAAATAACGGTATATCGCGAAAACAAGAGCTAACCAAAAAAAAAAAAAAAAAACAGTTAGAATTATCTTAAAACGCCATGTGCCCGGTTTGTCTAATTTTGCAACTAGAACAATGTAATTAATCGAGTTAATACTTCAATAAATACTCATTGTCAGTAGAACAGCTGTGCGTATGAGTGACGTTTTGTAGCACATATCAGTCATACGCTTAACTACGTGTTTTTTTTTTAATATTTTTAATTTAACAAATAGAAACTGGGAATTATTTCCTTCCGAAGGTCACTTTATATTATGTTCAACATTTTTTATTATTCGAATTTATTCTATGAGCTAAATTTCAGTTATGTATTTATTTATGTTATGTAAAGTCGTTTCTGAAAAATTTAAGGAAAAGGACTATTACAAAAAAGCTTTATAAAATACATAACTGAAATTTAGCTCATAGAATAAATTCGAATAATAAAAAAATATTTTTAATTTAGTGATTAAATTACATTTACAATTTTTAAATATAATAAAACAAATTATTCATTACTAAAGTATGTGTGTTTTTTTTCAACAACTTTTTTTTCTGCCAATAATTTTTCAACATGCATTAAGTTGTAAAATGCTTTTAAAGAAAGTTTTGATTTATAGACTATACACATTTTAATGAAGAACTTTTGCAAGTTGTTAATAAACTGCACTCCTGCCAGTAACTGAGGAAGTTGCTGGAAAAAAAGAAAACAAAAAAGTAAAATTTTAAATTAAATTATAATTAATTCAGACGTTACTACGCCTGTAGTAAGGTGTACTAATGTTTAACAGAACTAAAAGCAAAACATACTGAGTTTAATAAATAGTGTTTCCTTTTTATTCTTGGAGTAAACTGGAGTCTAGCAAACGTTAGAGGTAGCATCTCTTGATTCCAACTCTTGCTGTTGCTTCATTTTATGGGCATTTGTTTTAACATTTCCATTTTATTGCTTTTATTTTGTTTTGTGCTATAGACTCCTGTGCTGTTAACAAGGAGTCTATGACTAGCTACTTAAAATTAACAAACGTTTGTTGCTCATGGAGTCACAAATACCCTGTTCAAAGTCTCTGTATGAAAAATGTAGTTGGTATATTTTTCTTTGTTTTTTTTACAAACTTTTCCCTTAAAGTCTGTTAAGTTTTTGTACTTGTTGGCAAATCTGTTTTATGTTTTAAATATAAAGAGATGTAATGTTAATATTTTTTTCAATATAAACAGTGGTCGATAATAGTAATTGTAAAATCATGCATCCACTTCAATTATATTCAATATCATACAAACTATTTTAAAATTTTTTTATCCAAGTCAATACCGTTTTCTAAAGCTATTTTCACACCTCTTAAATATTTGACGTCCTTTACGTAAACCTTTGTTTTATTACCCAGTTATTTGCTTTTGCAAACAGTTTGGCTAGATCAAACATCATTTAGCAGTTCCTAATTTATATTATGCAATTATCTTACAAACAAAGTTTAGTAAATCAAGAGAAATTGTTAAAAATAAATCTAAAGTTTGATCAACTTACTGGTTACGCTTTTTCGAACTTTTTCGTCAAATATTTGTTATTTCGAAACATACTTTAAAATTTCCATCAAACCAAATCCTACACTTATAAAATTATTACAGTAAAAATAGAGTTATTTTACGAATAATTTTATTTTCAACATTTGTGTTTGTTAATCAAAGCACAAACTACAAAAAAATAATGTTTTTCCGTATTTATTTTATTATGTAGTTTGATTTTTTCCGTTAAATTATATTTTTTTAAAGTAAAAACTATTCAATTTAATAAATAAAAAAATTAAAAATGAATGTAATAGTGTTTTCACACTTAAGGTTTTACCACATATTTTGGTTTTAACGATTAAACCAATCATTAAACCAGGTTTTACCATACAAAATAATTTTGTTAAAACCATCTTAAAACCTCTTTTGATTTGGTTTTAAGTAGATTTTATGAAATACAACCATGTTTTAGTTGTACTAAATTCAGTGCTACCAAGTTGAAAAGATTGAAAACAGCTGATAATATTTAATCCCAGCTAGCATTTTATATCACAATCGAATCTTTTAGGAATGAGCTCATATTTCGATCATAAATGATACTCTTGTTGGGAGAAAAAGCTACACTACCCATCAATCACCTCAAAGAATTATTCGTGATGCAATTATCTGATTCTTTTTTAATCAATTTAATGGTAGGTTTTATAATCATTAGTTAGTATTTTTCGTCGCAGTTTTTAATCGTAAATTATAAAGCTTTTATTTATATTTTAAAAACTTTTTTAATTTTCATGTTTTGAATTTTTTTTTTGGATTTCTTTGTTAAAAGTACCCCCTGATTATTTGAACAATTTTTATTTTGAGCCAAACAAATGTTATTGGGTTCTCGAAAAGGAAATAAGAAACCATATTTTTCTCTTTTAATTTGACAAGAAGAAATGAACAAAAATAAAAAATATAAAGAAATAATTATTATAACATATTGACGATTTTATCGGTACAAAAAATCGCAACATACCCTATCTAACATCTCGAAAGTTTTACATGAGAAGCAAAAAAAACTATTTAAAATAATAAATTGAGAAATCTACTTAAAATGTTTATAATTAATTGTTCATCTATTTTCCTAGTAAAATCCCTTTTCAGCCATTTAGCGTTAATCATTTACGGCCTAATTTATAAAAAATAAAACAGGTTAATAAAGAGTTTATAAATTGGATTTTCATACAAAATCTGTTTCATAAACCCTTTATTAACATGTTTTATTTTTTATAAATAAGGCAGTAAGTCTTTTGTATATTGGGTCGTTGGTTTATTGCTTATAAAATCGCAACTTTTTGTCGAAAGATTCCAAAATTTCCAAATTATGAGTACATTTGTGTTAATGCAATACATCAGAATCAATGATTTTTAATTTTTGGTCAATAAGGCCTTTTTAGGTAACAATATATGAACTCGCAATCGTTCAAGTGATATATCAGGTTGTAATCATCAAATAGGATCTAAGAAGACTCATTTAGATAATATCTACAAAATATTATCACCCAAATGCTAGCTGGGATGGCGCTCAATAAAAATAAATAAATTTAAAAAAATAAAAAACGTCAAACCGATGAAATATTCTAAAATTAATTATTTATACAAAAATGTTTGATTTCCAAGCATTCAATTCATTCACTTCTTATACAAAATTTCTTATTCCTACTAGAAATTAATTTTATTTTGAAGAAAATAATTAGCCAAACTGGGATTTAAAACCTGATTTTATAAAACTTGTAATGTGAACGCAAAATCAGCTGTTAATAGATTTAATGTTAAAATCAGGTTTTAACTTTAGGTGTGAAAACACTATAAAAATCATTTGTTTTAAATGAAATGTAAATGATCCGTTTTTTAAATAAATTTTAAGTTGTTTCAAATGAATTTTCGTTTGAATTTAACTACATAATTTTTTGAGTGTATCATAACTTTTTTATTGGATAAAAAATTTTACATAAGTTTTTCAAATATAGATAATTTAGTGAAAACTATCGTAACATTTTCTATGAAAAAAATATCGTGCAATATTCTTCAGATATCTTGAATTTTTTTTTGAATAAAAACATTTTTTGAAATATTGTATAATTTTTATTGGATAAAAAATTTGATGAAAATATCGCAAAAAAACATCGGTAGTCTAACAGATAGCGAGTTAGTCTATCAGTGCTGGGGTGAATGTACTATTCCCGCTAGAGACTCTAGTTTCTTTCCTGCAGACGAAGCTCTAATCGTTTACGGAATTAAAAAAAAATTACAAAGTAAACATATAGTAAAATATTCTTAATACTAAGAATTGTGTAAAATATCGTAAAGCTTTGCATATTTAGAAATTTTTTTTAAAATATCGAAGAATTTTTTAAGGATGGACATTAAACAAATATCGTTCAATTTCCCATAGAATCGAAATTTTATAAATTTAAAAATTTCTATGGATAAAAATATATTTAAGTTTTTTATAGAATGGAAATTTTATTAAAAGTATTGTGAAATTTTTAATAGACTTTTATAAAATACCGTAAAATTGTTAATACATTTTGTGTCAAAATGTCATAAAATTTTCTATAAAATTATTGTTTTGTAAATATACTGCAAAATTTTATATTTGACAGAACATTTTATTAAAATATCTAAAATAAAAGATTCTGTTAGTCGTGCTTAATTCACAATTTTTATTCTTGATAAAAACACTTAAATTTATTATCAGGAAACTTCATTCAAAGATTTAAGAAAAACCAAAGATATTAAACCAAATAAAACTGTTAAGCATATAAGAATTATAAGCAACAGTTCTTCTTGTAACAATATCAAAGTTTAAACAAAAACATCAACAATAAACAGTGAGTTTGTCTCTTCTTACATTTCCCACTAAAATTGATTGGAATTCTTCTAACTTTAATTGTAGTTGTAAGTAGGTTTAGAAAAAACAAAATGAAAACAAAAACAACTTGCAAAAGCATGTTGCCAGTTAAGTTTTTTTTAAGCCGTGCACTTGCCATTTTATTATCAAAGTAATTTTCGCGAATACAAAATTTTAATTTAAAAGATTTTGTTAGTTGTGCTTCCCAATTTTTATTCTTGATAAAAACACTGAAATTTATTGTTGATGGGATAAGCTATTTTGTTTTCATTTTGTTTTTTCTTAACCTACTTACAACTACAATTAATGTTGAAAAAATTTTAATCAATAAGAAGTATCTTAAAGCACTTGTATAGCTTAAAATTTTAATAGGAACTTATCATTAGACTGATTATTTAGGAAAAATAAAGCAAATGTTCGTAAAATTTTTTATCGATAGAAAATGTTGTAAAAACAATTTCCAATCAAACATTAAAATTTAAGTGAATATAAATAAAAAACATATTGCAAAATGTTCAGTTGCCTAAAATCTTTTATCAAACTTGCATTTGATATTAATTTTGGCATGCATTGACCTATTATTTCCTTAACTTGGTTCTGGAAAAAATTATATGTTTCATCTTTTTTCGTATATTAGACTTTCTCAATGAAAGTGTATGGTAGTGTGTGTGTGTGTGTGCTCTTTTGTATGTCTTCACGTTTGTAATGTTTGACTGAACAACTGTGCGAATAACGTTTTAAAGTTTGTAAATCAACTTGAATACCGTGAGTGAGTTTTTCGTTGTGAAAAGGAATTTATTATGCAAATGCCGGACGCAGGTTGAGTGAGAATTATGGCTTTTTCTTCTGGTTTATAATTTGTTTGTACAACGTACTATAATATATTTTTTCGCCTTTGTTCGAATAAGACTTTAGGTTTTGTCTACATTAAAAAAAAGAAGGCAAAATAATTGAGTTAAAGCAAAAAATAAAAAAAAAACTGTAAGACTACACATATTTTGTATTTATTTTTATTAAACTTTCATCATCAACATCTTAATTTTGAAGTCTATTATCGTTTAAAAAGTTTTTTGTTTCAATTTACAGGGACTGTGTGTTTTTCCCTTTTATTTCATAGACTTTCCTCATTCGCCATTGTTCGTGATGTTCGTTTATATTGTTTTTGCATTTTTTGCTTTTACTGCCAGTTTTTGAGTTGCAATAATAAAGTTTGAAAAGTAGTTCATCTTTTTTATTGTCTCTTATTGCCTGCCAGCCTGATAACAGTGTTTATGTAGCTTATGAAATTATAATGGAAATTCAAATGAGTTACAGCAAAGAACATAAATGTAGTTATGCATTTAATGACCGATATAAATATCGTTAAGACCATTTAAAAAGAGAAAACATTTGAAAATATGGTTGTTCGAACTTTAGTTTTGTAAATAAAAAGGCTTTGAATTTTATGTTTTAAATTTTAATATTAAGTTTTATTTAATTCTAAGTTCACAAGGTATTTGGTTTTGATAATTTAATTTTCAATTGTTTGTTGGGTTTTGTCTTTTTATTTAACATGAAAACAATACGATTTGTTTTCATGTTTTTATATCAAGAGTGTCACAATGTTTTTTTCTACTTTTTTCTTTTTGATGTTTGCTCTCTTACGATCGAAACTAGAGTGAGTTTTAATGATTTTAAAAATGATCTTGCAAGTTAAATTTAGTACAAGAAAAATAATGTAATGACCGAATTGAAAAATAAATAAATAACATTTTAAGAACCGTTTATATTTAACAGCTTGCTGCGTTTAAAAATTTTGTAGAATTTTTTTTTAATAAATTGGTAAAATTTCTAAAGAGAGAAAACTATATAGACAATCATTAACATTTTCTACAGATAGAAAATTTAGAAAAATATCGCAAACATTTTCAATAGAGAAACGTTTTTGGAATACATATCTAAACTAGGGTGGGTCTGCTATTTGACCTTCAATTTTGTTAAATCTTGAATATAACAGCAGAGCATTGTATGACAAAAAAACAGATTACTTACGACTTTTAAGTTTATGAAAATAGTGTCAGAAACATCCATGGTTCTATGATATAAAAAAACCCGGGTGAGGAATATAGACGAAACTTAAATCAAGACGAGAGATGCCCAGATTTAACAGTAAAAAAGATTTTGTGACCAAAAAATGATTTTATTGTTTTATGTTGTGTAAGAACCAAAGTTTTATTTTTTTTTTAAGTTTAATTAAACATGTTGTCAGTTTTAATTAACAACAATTAATAGCAATTAATATATTAAAATTTAAAAAATTATTTTTTTCAAAAATACTTAATTCTTAGGAGCTCCGGCGGGGGCTCAAGTTGTTACTTTTTTTGAATTAACTTTTATTTGCTATTAGAATATGACTCGAGAACTTTTATGTTTTTCTCATACATCCGTGATCAACCCTACTGAACAGATTGTAAAATGTTTCTTCGCTGCTTGTATATTAGGGAGGGTCACTAATGTGTGAGAAAAAATAAACGTGCTCGAATCATATTCTAACATTTAACATTTAAACCCATTATATCCCTGTTTTAATGGTGGTTTTGCTCTTTTTATAAAGAAGGACAATAAAGACCCATACCTTGAGGAGAAAGAGGGGTAACTAATTCTACAAAAATGTTTTCCATAACATTTTACCTACATTTTCTGAATACATTTTATACCTAAAATGTAAGGGTCACATGGCTTATTATGCCGATTTACAATAAAAATGTGCCAACGTTGGGAAATTTTATACCCCCCACTCCTTTCAAGTTAAATTCAGATGTACACTTTCAAAACGCCGCACAGAGGGGTATTTGTCCAATTTAAGCGGCCAAAATTCGAATTTTCAAAACTCACTTTTTCTTTAACTACCCACCGTAGTGGGAAGAGAATAGAATGCTGGACTAGATCCCGTTATTTTTTAATTCCTTTTTGCTTTCGTTGGCTTTAGCCACGCAGTCAAAGTTTCGTGTTGATAATTGGGCATATGCTTTTTTGCTGTGTTTGAGACAAGTCTACGTAAAAAAACTTGAGTAAAAGCGTGTTTTCAGTTTATGAATTTTATTAAAATGGATAATTGTAATGCAGGTAAATATGATATTATTCACATAGTTTAAAAGGAATATAATATATTCTGGTACCGGCAGAGCTACATTAAAAATGATGGTATTTTTGTTAATTTTAATTGATTAAAAAAATTAACTTTAGTCATAAAGTTGTATAACACCACTTAACGCAACTGAGATTCTCGATCAGGTGTGTTAATTGATATTTCATGGTTTAAAAAAAAAGAATTGGCTGCGGATATGTGCGGATGACTATTTTATGGCCTTTAGAAGTATGCTACTGCTGAAAAATATACCAACAATTCTGATGCTTTACTGTACATGCTGCTTTATTGCACACTTCTTTTACACATTTCATTTTAAAATTTAGCAATTACAATATTTTTTGTTTCCAAATCTAGGTTCTTCTAAGGTCAAATTCATAGTTCGTGAAGACTTTTTACGAATTTCCGAAATCTGCAATATTTCATCAATAATTGCTAATATAGCTGCTGCCGAAAAACTTGAAATGCAATCCGGAAATTATTCTAAAGATATAACTTTGTTAAAAAATAGTTTTGCGAAATTCAAAAGCGATTTAAAAAAAAAGTGGGCTGAAGCCCATAGAAAAGCCAGTGTTTTCATTAAAGCTAATCAGCCGTGGATAAAAGGGTATTTTTCTATACCAAAAGTGGTTAATCATGCTGGGCGGCCTACCAAACTTTTCGACGAGTTCAGCGATAGAACCAAAAGACGTAAAACGGATACCTTACGCAACTGCATTGATACGGGAGAGTTGGCTGTAGCTACTCGAATTAAATTACGGTCAGCTGGAATGAGAGATGCTGCTTAAAGACGTAACTTCTTCACCAAGTCGCGCACATAAATATAAAATCGCGTACCAACAGAGTCAATCCAACTCAAAATTTAACGATATATCACATTTTTATCTTTTCAATAAAAACAGAATTGTTTGTTAATTTTTCATACTGCACGACTTAGAATTTCTTTAAAAAGTATCCTCTTTTAATTGGTTTGAGGAAACACCCTCTTAATACCCTACGTCTTTTTGCTTGTTTATATAAATTTACAATTTTAAATGCCACAATATGTCTTTTCTGAATGTTTTGCATACAAAATTCAATCAAAATAATTTTGGCCGCCTAAATTGGCCAAATACCCATCTGTGCGCCGATACACGTTTGTTTTTTGCTCTTTCAAAATTTAAGCGCCGGACCTTGAATTTTGGAAACAATTTTCTTTTGTTGTTCAGTGTAATAGAGGTGATTTTACACAGCCATTTTTGACTGCAATTATGTCATCGATTCTTTTTTCATGCAGCACTCGTCAATTGGCCCGAAGGTAAAGACTATTTATAAGCTCTATTTTTTTATACCGTTGTATGTAAGAGAGTATCGAAAGCTTTCTCGAAGTCAATAAACGTTAGGTAAAGGGGAGACCACCATCCCAGGGATTATACAATGATTATTTTCAACACAGGATCTTTCAGCACGAAATGCTGCTTGTTCTTATTGCAACTCACAAACGTTTTTTATTAATAAGAATTGTTAAGATGTTAAGAATTTAAGCTTTTCTATCAAGAACAAATTTTTAAGACTGTACAAATTTTCTATTTAGAGTTTCGTTAACAATATGAAAATTTGGCTTCCTACACGTAACCACTAGTATTATTAAAAAAATATTTGTTTTTTTTAAACGTCTTACGTATTTCATAATCAGCCTTATTTCGGTTCTCGATGTCGAAAACGACTCAGTATTAGATTAAAGTAAATTAAATTAAAGTTCTTTAATCTACTACAAAATTTGACTTACGGTGTTACCGACATCGAGAACCGAAATAAGGCTGAATACTCTGTGAGATAGAAATATAATGAGTTTTGTTGCGACTGTCAAAAAATCTAATTTAACAAAAAAGTTTGTGTTCACACCATCACACAAAGTATAAACACTCAAACATGAAATAAAATACAACCCTAATCCAATGAAAAGTGTTATTGTTTAAAATTTTTCAAAAAACGATGAAGTCGTATGGGATGTCAAACTTATTTTCATACTACTTGTCATTTTCATCACACATGCACTCACACTATCAGACATTTACATGTTACTTAAGTTTTTGACATGTATCAATACAAAGTATAATAGTGTAATTAAGCCTTTATCAGGTTCTAAATCAATATATACATATATAAAATTGTAACGTTTGGTACTTTTTCGAAATTCTTACGTTTAAGGGATGAAAACCATAACTATTTACGGTGCAGAACATTATTTTAAAAATGTTATTTTTAAAATGATCATAACTATCCATTATATGAATAGCGTTCTGATTTTCGTAGGGCTAGTGACCCAAATTGCAGCCTTTTTTTAATGCTTTTGTATTAAATTTCATTTAAGTATCCTTCGATGTTGATTTTAATCACAAGTACTTTCGACCCACAGATAAACGAAAATGGTGCAATCGATTTTTTACATTGACTTTTTCGATCTATAAACTAATACTTAGTCGATTGAATCAATACTAAAAAGTGGAAATATGCTTAGTATTTCTCGTTATTAGAAACACCAGCACAAATGTTTAATACTCTCCATGTATGATGGTGTAAATAGCGTACAACAAAATATTGTGCAAGTTTGAACTTAAATGTTAATCTATATATTTCTCCTCAGCTGTGTACTCTCTCGAGCAGCCTGTCCTTGCAAAATCTCTCTGTCAGGTAGTTAGTTTTGCTTAGACAGAACTTTTAAGTTAAGTTTTTGTTTCAGTTTAAAACTTTAATTTCATTAATATAATAAGCTTTGACTCTATTTTCGAACACAAAGTTGTTTCAAATTAATGACATTAAGTATGTTACCATAAATGTATTTTTAAACAAACATTTGCCTTAACAAAAAGTCAGGGATTAAAACAAAAACTTTTTAAATGACTTTATGCCTTCACATCGCTTTAAAGATGTATCTGGTATAATATTTTTATTCAATTTATGTATTTTAAATAAACTATTTATTTAGTTTGAAGTAAAACTAAAAGCCTTTATTAAATAGTTTAACATGTTATTTAGATATTTATTTATCTAAATGCGTTTGTATTTTTTTGTGGGTTTAGATTATAATTAAGTATTTTATTGTTATTGTTATTGTAATTAAAATTCTATTTACACTTGTAATTCGGTTTGTAAATAATAATAATAATAATCGTAATTGTTGTTATTATATTTTGTCAAACACACATAGCAACGTACACGCACACACACACACTCGCACTGATACATTCACTTACACAGCTAGACTAGACATTAACTTTGTGTGTAAGTATGTATGCGGTTGTATTTATGAAATGTAAATATACATTTTACAGATACATTTGTTGATAAAAGCGCGTTAGAAGATTGTATCTGCGGTAAAATGTAAATATTAATTTAGTTGGTTTCATTCATAAATTTTAGCCTTAAAAACAAACAATTATATGGAATGAATGAACGAATGAATGGATAAACAATTTAGTTTTTAATAAATTTACAAAGCACTTAAATAATAGTGTACAATCATAAATGTTTGTCAAATTGAAAAATATAATATACAGTATGGCGTGAAGTGTAAAGAATGATAAAATAAAATAACATTAATTAATTAATTACTTTGATGTTTTCGCATACATAAATATATTTACAGAAATTAAAAAAATATTTGTAAGTTCTGAATATAAATATTTATAATTCCATTAGTTATTACTTACAATAAATACTTTAGTCTGTATTTGTTAAACTTGGTTCAACACATAGTACACACAGAAAAAAATCAAGTTAAAAACGTAGAAAACAAAGTTGATTTAAAA
This sequence comes from Pollenia labialis, assembly GCA_949318255.1. Taxonomy (NCBI): domain Eukaryota; kingdom Metazoa; phylum Arthropoda; class Insecta; order Diptera; family Polleniidae; genus Pollenia; species Pollenia labialis. The sequence goes on from OX439141.1 coordinate 90,796,512, forward strand.
TTTTTCGGTGGTGATTTTGCTTCATTCGTTTTTCATGTTAATTCAACCTGATTTTACAATGACTTGCGAACAAAAATTTTTTTTTAAATAACTGTAATTCATGTTAATTTAACACTGCTGTAAAGTTACAGCAAAATGTCTTTATATTGAAATAACAATGAATGAAAGTTATTTCAAGTTTAAACAACGTGAATTTTATGTGGAATGCAAGTGGTTCGAGTGTGTTATAACAGTGTGAAGAAGCTTCAGAGACAACATATGCATTTATTTCAGAATGATTCAATACAATTACCCCTGTAACACATGTTTCACTTATCTTGTAGTCTCCTTTGTTAACAGATCAATCAGCAGAATGGGCCGATATTGTTTTCGTCATCATTCTACTTTGAAAACTTGATGTACTATTTAACTAAATAATTTTAATTAAAAGAATACGGGAATTGTCTTTTTTTTATAACATATTTTAAGAATGAAAATAAAAAAAATTAACATACTTAACTATCTATGCATGTTAATTTAACAAGATAAACTTTTGATTTTAATATAAAACCGGTTTTTATGGATTCAATATTGAATCCATATTTATTTATATTTTAATATTTTTTTTTAATTTTTTTTAACAGTGAATAATATTTAATAAACGTGATTAAACATTATTTTAATATTTTTCATTTAAAATTAATATGAAATAATGATACATTTAAATAAAGGGCATACTTTTGCAGAAATTTACTATGATTCTCAATCAACATTTTTCCATGTTAATTTTACATTGGTATTTTTTTTTGTGTGTACATATGTCCCCCTGGAATACAAATTTAAGCGGAACAGCGGCCCTACTAAATAAGCAAACGCAACAAAATTTGCTATAAATTCATAAAACAAGTGTGCAAAAAGTATTTATTTTTTGAAATGGGTAAAATGGATACATTATTTTATATACTAACAACGTTTGTATGTATAAGAGCTTTGCACAACTATGTTCGTATATTTAAAGTAGACGTGCAGTGGCAAGGCATGAACACTTTTATGAAGTATTAAGTGGGGAAGAGAATAGTCACTGAAGTACAACGTTCCGAATAGCGCTGCAAGCTGTCAAAATTTAAAAAGGGCAGTTATTGTAGTCGTTGCAGTTGAAGCGCGAAATTTAAAATTTTGAACTTTGTTGCGCTACAGAGCATTCGTCTGTTAATTCTGTTCCAGGCCTTAAAACAACGAAAAGAAAAATATTGGAGAGCAATACATTCGTCGAATTAAACTAGTTGTGTCATGCCCATAATTTTTAAATTAAGATAACATAAGTTTTTTATATTTACTGGGGTATTCATTCGGTTAACCGATTAATTACGACCCGATTTACTCATCGGTTAATTTAAAATTGGTTTTTTTTTCGATTAACGATTAAACCGGTTACTTTCAGTCGATCAACCAATACAACAACATTTAAAATTTGTTTGGTATTAAACCCTATTTTTTTGTGTTTTTAATTATGGGTGGCTTCCAAAACGTCAGTTGTAAAGCAACATGCTTTTTTTTAATGTATTCTACAATGCAACCATGTAGAAATTTATCTCTACAAAAGTTCACAAAAAAAGTTGTGTTTTTTTCATACAATATATTTTCTTCTAGAAATACATTCTTAAGATACAGTAAAAAAAAAGAAATTATTAAAATATAACAATTTAAACAGGACTCTAATCGCATAATGGAAGATTTCATAAGTTTAGAGAAATTCAGGAAAAGGACTAAGAAATTAGATATTCTGTATTATGTGTTGCTTTCGATTTCTCCAACATCTTCGATAAGTTAAAGTATTTTTTCCAAGTAAAGTTTTATCAAAACTTACGAAAAGAATCGCTTAAATCGTAAACATTTAAACCAAAATTATTTTTCTAAAACATTATTTTATAAGATCTCTGTAAACTTTTGAAATAAATAATAAAACTAACTCAAATTTTATTTTTTAATAAATACATAATGTGCGACCTTCTCCGAGAAAAGGGACATAGTGAGTGAAAATGAAGTTTGGAGAAAAACGAATTTAAAGTTATTCTACACCCTTTTAGGTACCAGAATCCACTCTTAGGTCCAAACCCATTTTCTCGGAGAAGGGCACATATGCATTATTACGAAAATATGTATTGCATTGTTATGAATTATTTTTTGTTTGCTCGTTTTAGTTCAAGAATTGTTATGTTCTTGTTTTTTTTTTACTAATAAACTCCTAATAATAATTAATTTTTCATTTTCATTTATTGAAATTACTTAATTTATAAAAATTTGTATTAACCGGTTAACCGATCAATAACAATTAATTAATCGAGCGATTAACCGATTAAAGAAAAAGCCCGATTAAATTAATACCCTAATATTTACTCAAAGTACAAGTCTTACTCAGAAATTTAAGAACGAATAACACACAAACGTACTTAAAACAATCCTATATGGGATAAGTTTTGAAAATCAATCCCAGATTCTTAAACCTTTTAAAACAGATTAAACTTTTCGTTAATAGTGCCACTCTGAGAGTAAAATAAACATGTGAGCGTTTAAATCTCATTTAACTTATCAAAGTTTGTTGCAGGCACTACAATAACACTACACAAGAAGTTAACAAAATATTTGCTTGTAGTGTGTAAAAACAACAAAAACAACACAACAAGGCGAAAACAAATTAATTTAATGGTAAAAAAAGTAAAATTGAGAATTCTTGCTTCTCATTAAGTTTATATTTTCAGCTATATTAAGTTTGTAAAGTAAAAACCATATCGGTAATGGTGCTGGAGTTTTATAATTGAAATTCTGTAACGCGTAAAACGGGTAAGTTAATCAATCATAATAAAATGCAGCTTTTAATTTTACTATTGGTTTATTTTAAGTACAAATTCCGTATTGAATCAGCATTATAATACTTGAATCAAGCGCATTTTGAGGTTGATTCAATCTTAGTTTTATTCGCGATTGTATATGTGACGCGCAAAATAGAAAGGGACCTAAGGGTTTTGTTCAGGAGAGCCATTTTAAAGATTTAAATACGTGTATCTTTGGTGTACCATCACTGAGCGTGTTGGTATTGCTCTCATTTGAATGCGACACATCTCATGACGTCAGGAACGTGTAGGTCGTCCCTACCTCTTGTTTTGTGTAGTTGGTTTTTACTGTTCCCTTTCTCTATGCACTGTCACATATGGATAAGTTAAGTATTTCGCGATCGAAAATGTTCTGTACTTAATTCGAGAAAACCCGAACTCACCGTACTATTAATACCACTTCGGCTTGATTTGAGTACAGATGGATTGATTTTTCTTTGAGAGTACATTGAGATATCTATCTGCTCGATTTCGTAGCTAACAACTCATTAAAGTTCATTTGTACTTATAAGGTATTTATGGCAGATATTGTTACTCTTAAACTAGATTTAATTAAGAATGTCTGATGCTAATTGCTCTTAATACATTATAATATTGAGTGTGTGCGTATTGAAAAAGTGCGTATTGAAGAATTTTGCATCGACATAGCTACAAACTTTTGCTATTCCGTTAAACCAGCATATAGAATTTTATACTTTAAAAGGGCACTTACTTAACGTACAGTAAGAAAAATAATAAAAAATAATTGACTACTGGAAAACCCAATCCACCAATATAAAATTGGTTTAAATATTGTTGTATGACGAAAGAACGACAATTGTCGCAGTGGCGGAAAGGATAAAACTGCACAAAAATCTGATGATGAGAATGTGGTTATTCTCGAAACATCTTATTTCGGCCCGAGTTCAACCTCTCGTTTAGACAAGAATAAAAATTTGCAATAAATTTTAATTAACTTCATTTTGCAAAATTCCATCAATCATTAAAATAGTTTAATGAAAATTAAATTTGATGAGCTTGAGCCTGATTTAAAGTTAATTCAAATTTGGACTTAAAACAGTTCGTTTAACCGCAATGAAGCTTACAAAATAATTAAGCATAAAACAAACAGTGTAATTACTCAGCGGTATACTTATATACGTATTTATTTTTAACACAGGTTGTCATTGGGAGCAACTCCTTACAATCTCCCTTTAATAACAACTACGCTCCTTTCCCGAAGAAGGGAGTAAGGAAGGTCACTAAAAAAAAAGAAAAAAAAAAAGAAAACTTAACAAATTCCTTTCTCTCATCTGAAAGAAGGAAGTAGCGAATGTGTATTGAAATTTTGGAAGTTCTTTCAAAAATAAATCTAAACCTTCTAGGGCGCATACTTTTTAATGCAGTGCACATGTTCTGTAATTCTCTCATCGAAATCATTTCGATTGACACAGCTGCTTTTCTCACTAAACTGTGTCTGCAACTTTTTTAGCGAGAACTGGTTGTCACGTAAGGAAATTACTTGCCAATTTACATAAAAAGTGCGTCTGCAACATTTTTGTGAGAAAACTTCCCGCTTTGAACTCACGAATAAAAATGGGGAGGGAAACAATTTTAACACAAAAACAATTAAAAAGGCAAAATGTTAAGAATAATAATAATAATATTTTGCTTTTTTAACATATTAATAAAATATACGAATATTTTCAAAGCTCGTTTGCAAACAAAAAACATTAAAGTCGCACTTTACATTATTTCGTTGAAAGTTTTTCAATTTAAGTAAAATTTAGTCGCCGTCAATGATATGAGTGTCTCCCTGTTCGAGAAACGATGGAATATTTTGTTTCACATCTTATCGATGCGAGAAGTTCTCACTTAAGTTACACAACGTGACAGTTTTTTGACCAAATGAATTTGACACCATATGTAAAATTTTCCGCTGAATCCGAATATGAAGTCAGAATTGTTAAAAGTAGTTTTTGAGATTTTCCAAAATAACCGTTATTTGTGTATTGATAAAAGATGATGTGACTGAAATGCAAATATTCTCAAAAATTTTAAACGAATAATGCATTTCTTTCTTTTTAGTTATTCTAAAATAACCATGGATTGCTAGTGAAGATTAGGTAAGAAACGACAAAGTTGTCAGACTCATGTGGTCGCGACTTTGTTGAAATTTTGTCACGTAGTGTTACCGAACATGAGTACAGGATATCATACAAAGCGAATCTTTTGGAAATTATATTTATAGCCCAGTTGTGTATTTCTGAGGGGAGCTATTTCCCATCAAAACATCATTTTGAGCAATTTTGAAAACAGGCTTTCGATGTATTGTTATTATGTTAATCATATTCCAAATTTAATTTTCAACTAAGCATTTCCAGCTTTACTATTAAAATGACTTTCGAAGCCGAAGTTCATCAAATATAATAATTTATAATCACAAACTGTGACGAAGAAACCGACAATGAGAAGATAAATTAAAAACAATATTTATATAATCATTGTCATCTCGAGGATTTACTTCTTTCTACATCATTTGCATGGTTTAAATTTTACGAAAACACAAATCAAAAAGAAAACAAAAAATAAATCAAGAGGAAAATACCAGATTTATAATAAAAATGCTGGAAATAGAAAAAAGTGAGATATGAAGAAAAAAATCATGTTCATGCATGTTTAATGTAAAATCATGCCAAACTTGAATATGCAGGGATATAGAGATGGTATATTGTATGTGTGTTTACACTTACTAAACAGGGTGTTCTAAAAAACCAATTGGTTATAATACACAGAAAAAAATATACAAATTGTTTTCAATTAAAAAATTTGTGATATTAATTAAATAATTAATTAAATATGCACCAAATTAATAGTATCAATTAAATATGCTTTAATACTTACTGTATTTTCTGCAGTAATGTTGTTGATATAAGTAAACGTTTCATACATTTTATTAAATATTTTATTGTAACTGATTTTGTTTTTGATAAATGGTTTAATTGAAAAAAAAGTTGTTAAGAATTTTTTATATGCAGTCCATGTTTTCTTTGCTTTAATGCTTATTTGATATTGATGCTTACATTTTATAATTGAATGGGGAATTGGGTTAATAAAGCTGCCAACCTGGCGTTAAAATGACAGTTATTCTCAGCTTCGCTTAGTCGCGCTCTTTTTAAAACGATTACAAGATTTTTCGTAGCTGTCGCTTGCATTTCTTCTCGAATGATTCATATAAGTTGCTAGGCGTATAAACTGACTTTTGTGCACTTACTGCCTTATTGCGCATTAAATCATAATTCCCTTCGGCTATCAAAAATTTAAGTTATTGCTTTTTTAATTTTCTAAGTCTTCTGTACAACAATTTTCAATAATATTCAAGAAATAAAGTTATAGAACATTTTCAACTTTTTGGATTTTTTAAGCCCACCCTGTATAGTCGTAAAAACCAGATTTTAAACACATGCATATTGAGTATTGTACCGTATTACACTCTTACACATGTGCACCCTGCAAGCATTTAGAAGATTTTCAAAAGACGACAGTGAGCGGACGTCACTCCTGCATCGCATTAGAGAGCAGACCCCCAGAAATATGCACTAAAAACGCGTTTTAATCGCATTAAATATGCAGTAAAAACTTGAAAATATGCCCTAAAAATTGTTAAAAATATGCGCCAAAAAATCAAAAATTGCTAATTTGAAAACTAAAAATTCCACAATTCAATAACAGTTCCAATTAATAAAAATAATTCTAAAATTAAAATCGGTAAATCCCAGACACTATTGTATTTCAAGAAGAATTTTCGAGATTTTACCCTATTTGGAACCGAATATTATATTAGATATTAACATCCATATAATATCTTTTGTCTTAAAGAGATTTTAGGGACGGTAACAAAATTATAAATTATTTATTAATGTTAGCATTTTAAAGGAAGTTAAAGCTATATATAGATCAGAGCTTTGGGCAAATGTGAACAGATTCAAAAATAATTTAATTTACAGTAAAATATTTTTGGGGCGAATTTAATCTAAATACCAAATAAATTAAATAGTTTATGGACACAAATAGTCTAATTTGGAAAAAAAAAATTTATTTACATAGACTTCGCCCTTGATCAAATTGTCTGAAAGATTGCAAATTGTGCTTTGCGCACAAGCTTAACATGGACAGACAACTAGCCGGATGGACGGATGGACATCGTTATATCACTTTAAAAGTGATTCTGAGTCAATATACTAAAATATTGGTCAAGATTTTGTTTTTCAAGTTTCTCATTTTTTTCTCAGAATTCCGCTTTTTGTGACACGAATGTTTCTAAATTAAAGAAAAAATTATTTTTTAAAATAATTAAAATACTTAAATTCAAAAATTACAAAAAAAATGTGTAATGATTTCAAGAATCAGGTGTTGAATATTCTTGCTAGTAACAATTTCACTAGCAGATATTATCGAGAAAGAAACAGAAAAAATCAATGTAAAATCGTTGATATCAAGGTTGATTTTACATTTTCCGATAGTGATTTTGCTACACAGTTACTTCATGTTTATTTAACATGATTTAACAATAACTTGCGAACAACATTATTTTCTTTTAAAATAACTGTAATTCATGTTAATTTAACATTCCGGTAAAGTTAGAGCAACTGACATTCATATTGAAATAACATTCCGAATCGCTTTGAATGAAAGTTATTTCAACTTGAAACAACTTGAATTTCATGTTGCATCGAACTGGTTTGAGTTTGAAGTCACAGTGAGAAGAAGCTTCAGAGACAACATATCTATTAACTTAAGAAAAATTCTAAACATTAAATAATTATTTACTTTCCGGTAACACATTTTTGTTTCAGAAGCACTCACAATTAAAAGACACCAGCAGAATGGCCCGAAATGGTTATTGTCATCATTCTACTTTCAAAATTTGATTTAATAGTAGATTTTACGATTGATTAAATAATTTTAACAAAAATAATACGGGAAGTTTTCTTCTTTAAGTAAATAATTTTAGACATAAAAATAAACAAATTTATGTGTATCTTTTTATAGTGTTGTTATTGTTTCTATACAAAACAACTTTTCTATGAAAAGCTGTTCAATAAACCTTTTATAAATCAAAAAATTTTTTTAAGAATATGAGGACGAAAATATATTTTATATATACAATAAATCTATGTGTAGCAACTTTTTCTAACTTCTGGCAACACAGGCTGCCATGAAGCGACAAAACAAATTGTGGTAATAAATTGCACTCAAACACCTATTAAATCTCTTTCTAGGTGTGTGTTTGAACATAAACAAGTATGAATAAAAAACTCCATTGAAAAAGCTTTGTGATCTTAGTAGAAGTAAAAAACGGATAAACATAGTTCTGAAATCTTCAGGTAATCCAATGGCATAAAAACTCTTCACTTGCATGTTGTCAAACACACATAGTCATATTTTAAACACACACACATGTATATTACATCTTTTTTTTAGTACATATGTAAGTTCCTACGCTGGGACACTTATTTTATGAACGAAATGTTGAGTAGCCTTTGCAGACGTAATACTTCTTTGATGCAAGTGGTATTTCAAAAGCCGAATAAGTTACGAAAGAGTTAATTAAACAAGGGGATAACTAGAGAGATTAAAAAAAACACATAGGCTTTGCCGTATCTTTTATACACAGCGCTATGCCTTTTATTGCGAATTGTATAAAAAGAAATAATTTTATTTGCCAAATAACTAAAATTAACATATATTTGAATATAAATCATACGTATCGTCGTACAGAGGGGCTTTGAACCAAACACTTATTACTAATTAATGGTACGATCTTAGTAACATATCGACATCAGAGATATAAAGGGTAGTAACATTTTAAGGGTTCAATTTTGCATGGAACAAACAATCGGCCAAATGGCCGCCGCGATGATATTGAATTAAGTGTACTTTGTACACAGACAAAATTATTGGTAGTTTTTTATCAATTAAAAAAATTATTTAAAAACTTAAACTTAAACTTAATAAATGTAATAATTGAACTAATTATTTTTTTTTTTTGAACGAAAATAAAAAATATAATTTTGATTTAATTAAGATTTTAGTTGTTTTGAAATAAATTTTGAATTAAAATAATAATCAAATAACAAAAAAGTATTTCGTAAAATAAAATAATTTAATCTTGTGAAATTGTTGTTGGAAATTGTCAAAATCAATCAATACATTATTTGAAATGGCATAGTTCTTTTATCATTTTTTTAATTAAAATTCAAAACAAAATTTATTGAAAAAAAAAATATTCAATATATAAAATTTTTAGTAATCAATATATTCATTTTGGTAATAGGTGCAAAATCAACAAATGGGTTGCTTGATTCTATGAATTCAGTATAAAATTGGTGATTAGAGAAAATTTTGAATTTTTTCTGTGTAGTAAGTTTTATTTATTATTTTGGTCATTTGTTTTGTATTAAATTGGATTTTGTTTGATTTAGTTATTTTGTATTTAGTATTATTTGCAAGTCGATTTGAAATTAACGGATATGTAGTGAGGGAGCTGGCACCACATGGTTGTCAAAGTCGGAGGTATACACGGCTGGTATACAACACTGAATAGCGACAGCTGTTTTGTCGGTTGGCATGTGTGTGTTTGCTTGTGTGTGTACGACGTCACGTGTATTAAACACTGCACATCGATGGATAAAGGCTCAGTTAGCCGGGAGTAACAGTAACGTTGGACATCAGCTGATTCATTTTGTTGTATGTAAAGCAATTAGAACGATTATAGTAAGCAGTAAGATGTTACGTCTCAATCTGTAAAAATATATTTGTCTTACTTTTTTACGGTAAGGTTACTGTAACTGTTAAGCCCGGCTAACTGAGCCTTAAGAGGGGAGTCAGTTGACAGACTTGGGTGAGTTAAGATCTGCTTACGATAGTGGTGCCACGTCTGCAGTAGAGCTTAAATTAGTCTAGACAATAGATTATATTAGGGTGAGAGGTGAACCTCACAATAATATTGTGGACTGCATTAGTTAGCTACACGGGGTGTGTTAATATTGTCACACACGCAGCACTACCGGGGTCTACCATTTTCTCCGCTGCCGAACCAGGAGCAAGCACCATCACCACTAAGACGACAAAATATTCAGAAAGCCCAAATAAAGTATTTTTATAACGTGGTAAACCAAGAGTGTTTCTACTGAGAGTAACGAACTGAGCGACCATGGACGCCGCTGAGTCCACCCCACCAACAGGCGGAAAACGTGTCGTTACATATGTGCCGAATTATCATATCATTTAGCTCTTGAATTGTTACTGGCTTATCAACGTACACCTTGTCTTTCAAATAACCCCAAAGAAAGAAGTCTAACGGTGGCAAATAACATGATCTTGGCGGCCAATTGACATCGCCAGCACGTGAGATAACACGGTCATTGAATTTGTCGCGCAAAAGAGCCATTGTTTCGTTACACAGAAAAAAATATCGCAAGAATTTTTTTTTAAATAAAATTTTAGGTCATAAATTATTTTTTGATTCAATGAAAAAATTTATTGAAATTCCACTTTGCACATTAACACTCAATAAAACATATTTAATAATGGAATAATTAAATATGTCTTCAAATTCAATAAAAAGATATTTGAATCAAAGTAAAGACAGTTTTTAACAAGTTTTGTCCATTTTTTTGCTTATAATTCTTATTCGATTTACGGCTTTAATTGAATAATATCTTTCGTTTTTCCAATTCCTTTGAAAAAAGGTTTCCAGGTAAACATTTTGTTGAAAAAAATTATTTTTGGCAACAACTTTTGTTATAGATTCAATGAACTTGGTTGTTGAATAAAAATCAAACAATTATACCTGCAAACTTTTTTATCAAAACCGCAAAAATCGTCATCGCAAAAAATTCAAAAATTTCTTTAATTAAATATGCGATTTTCGTATTTAAATATGAAAATGATTTTTTTTTGGTGTAGCTGTGTGGCAAGTGGCACTGTCCTGTTGAAACCACATATCGTGGACGATATGTCCAATTCGGGCCATATAAAGTTCGTTATTATCTCACGATAGCGAACACCATTCACAGTAACTGCCTGACCGGCCTTGTTTCGCCAGAACAACTTTTGTATTTTCATTTTTTATTATTTTTTTATTAATTTAATTTTTATTAAATTTTGAATTTTTTTAATTAATTAATTCTGTCGTTTTGTGTAATGTTTGGAAACACCTTTCCGATGAATTCGGACTTTTCGGAGAGCAGGTCTGCCAGGTACTTTTTTTCTTGTCCCCAAAAAATAATAATAACATCCCCAAAAATCCCGAAATTAAAAAAAAAACAAAACCTTAAAAAGATAAATTTTTTTAATTTCTTTTCTGAGCCAATTAAAATTTTTTTTTAAAATAATAAGAAAAATTGTAATAAGATATCCCTTAAATAAAATTTTTTAATAAAAACAATTTTTTTATTTTATTTGTAGCGACTGATTTCGACATGTTTTTTTTAAATCCTTTTTATGAGTCCAGTGAGGAATTACAAGCACAATAATATGCTGTTTTGAAGACGGGTGAGCCAATTTATACGAATTTGGAGCTTGTTCAATCGGTTTAAGCCATCCTTAAAATCAACAACAAAAATACATATCGCTCCTTTATTGCATAGTCATATCTCAACAAATTCAAAAGTTGGAGTTACTTAAGCAAAAGTGTTCTTTCTTACTTTCTCTATATGTAAAAAATTCAGTGTTATATCTTAAAATAAGACGAAGATGTAGCAAAATATATTTTTCGAAATGTGTATAAAATGGTACATGTTGAAAACTTTAATCGCATTTTGCCAATTTTTTTTTTTTTAATTTTGACTATGTTGCTATAAAAGAGCGATATATCCGTCATTTATTTAATACTTCGATGCATCATAAGTTCTTATCATTAGCCCAGCATTCTTTTTTCCCAAACTTTATTATATTGTCTTTCATACTTACTTATTTTTGGGGAAGATATATTTTCTTGAAATTTTATTTTTAGATTCTTTTTTTAATTCTACTTTGTACTTTTTTTTGATATTTTATATACGAAATAATAGGCGTTAATAATAAAACAAGGAAAAATATATCAAAAACGTGTAAAATCCCCGATTTTTTTTTTAAATCCCCAATACCCAAATGATTTTTTTGTCCTTTTTGCTCGAATGAATTCCCCAACTTTGGGGATAAATTCCCAAGTCTGGAATTTTTCAATAACTATGTTATATTCAAGGTTAGTTCTAGACGTATAATACAAAATTAATATCAAAAAAGTGGAAGAAATTAGAGTCGTGAAAAAAATTGTGGGTTTCACATACACAAAAAATGTATGGTAAAAAATGTAATTAACAAAAAATCTTTATAAGGCCAATCAGAAGACATGGATTGAGATCTGGGCCTGATTTTCACTTTGTTCTTGTAATTTTTTAAAAAAAATTTTCCAAACCAATTTCTTTCAAAAATTCAGATTTATTTCAAATAAATTATTATAAATTTACTGTTTAGTAAATCTTAACTATTTTGTTTACGTTTGTGAGAAGAAAGTTCTCATAATACCAAATATTTGATAAAAAACAACAAAAATTAATTATTTAACTGAAAAAAAGAATTAAAAAAACATTAAAAACTCTTAATACCGTATGTACGTTTATAATTGTAAATTTTTATAATTCCGTTAATTATTTAGAGCAAAAAAATAATTGGCCTTAATTGAGAATTTGGCTTAATATAAACTAATTTAGAAGCAAGAGTTCAAATTTATTTTTTAACCCTTCGTGGTACACATGAGTCTGGCCAGAACTTTTTTCAATTTGTATAAAGTTTAATCTTTTTTTTTACTTGATTTAAGAATTGTATACTTATTTCAAGAAATTCCGTGATTTATTTTCGAAAGGTATACCATTTAGGATTGTTTTGAGTACGTTTTAGTGTTATTCGTACTTGAATTTTCGAGTACGACTCGCACCTAAAGTTATCATAAAAAACTGGAGTGTTTTTCTTTCTGTGCTAAGTTTTGTATCAAATATTCTTCGTCAAACTATGCAAAATATGTATGTATGTTTAAGACACATGTGGTATGTTTAAACAACCATGATATAAAGTTAATTCATGGGTAAAAGTACCAACACCAATACAAAGTTAAGTAAAACATGATTTCTGCTGAGCTCTTCTTAAAGGAGAATTAAATTTAAAACTTTGTGGCTCTATCTGCCAATTACATTAATCTTATTATTAAACAAAATTTTATCGCAGGTTTTTCATCCTGAACTAAAAAAACAACTAAGTAGCAAGAATAATCAAATCTTCTTAAACTTTAGTAGACACTTGGACTATTGGAAAACGGCAGAAAGAAATTTTTTTTAAAACAAAATAAAAATACTCTCTTAAAACAACAAAGCAAACCCTTTTCTTACTAACGAAATGGTAGAGTAAAGTCCTTGTGACTCGGACGTTGGTACACGGATGTAAATGGAACGTTGCTTAGTGGATGAATCTGATAAAATTAAAAGTTTTCCTCCGTTTCTACGTATCGGCGAATTTCTGTTTATTTTTATCGATGCACACAACGTTTAGTGATATTTTTAACAAAGCTAGAATTTTTGGAAAGCCTTTTTTTATTATTAAAAACTTCGACACGTTTTTTAGCTTTCTTTTTAGAAGCTATCGATCAACAAAAGAGAGTCCCATACATTTTTTTTATACAAGACCAAAAATGTTAACTTTTAGACACAAGTGTAATTGGCGTTTTATACAATGCTATAAATAGTTTAGGTTCTGCAAATAGTACATCAACTAAGCCAAGTGCGTGAAAGATACAAAGATAACAATGTAATTCAGTGTGATTATTTCAGCATTTCTGCAGCTAAATTTTAAAGTTAAAAATCTTGATTTTCTATAAAAAGGTTAATTCGGCTCCTACGTTCGGCAAAATGCCTTAAAAAATACTTTACATAATAGGGCTTTCGGTTAATTGTTCATATACGTTAAGCCGTAGAAGAAGATATATGTCGATAGGTGAATAAACAGTTATATATATGATATGAATATGAAATCAATATTTATGTACAAATAATTAAAATATGCGATTAAACACGCCTCAAAAGTCAATATTTTTTTTCATATTGTGCGATCGCTTAAAAATTTTTGGAAATTGATAGATGGAAACTCTGTTCACCCTTTGAGGCAGTATGTGTTCATAAATTGCCAAAATTATGGCAACAATCTCCACTTTTTTTGAGCAGAACTATACAAAATACGTATCTTTTAATTTTTTAAACAAATATTTAAATTTTAAATTGAAGTTTTGCAATATTTCTTCTACTAAGAATCCTCCCTACTTTAACAAGAAATTCAATTTCCTCTTTACAAAATATCAACGACAAATGCACAAAAAAAGTTATAATAATTTAACTCTTTCCTCGGTTGCTTTAAATAAAATCAGAAAATGCCTCAAGGAACGTTTCTATTATGGTATCAAACATGCAAAAAGTTAACATTATCACTTTAGTATGTGTCTGTTTGGTTCTGTGTTCTAGAGACAAGAAAAAAGTAGTAGTATCTGCATAAAACTATTTTAAATTAAAAAGTTATTCCTATCTAATATCAAAGTTCGAATTCTCTCTCGCTCTCTCTCTCTCATTCTCTGTCTCTTTCTCTCTCATAGATTCACACTCACGCAAAATAATTCAACAAACCAAAAGTTAAAACTATTTTCTAAGCCAAAATTCTAAGGTCAACAATTTAAAGTAGACTAAAGATTTAAAGATGTAACAATAGTTTGTTTAAGGAGCCAAAGAAAGGAAGAAAACTTTTCTTGTACCGTCAAAGACAAACGACGATGATGACGACCGTAACTAATAGTTTATCTTGGTAAGGCAATACCATATATAAAACATTCAACTATTTTGCCTTAAATTTTAGCTTTATTTTTTTTTCGCTTTTGTGTCTCAAAAAAGTATTTTCTAAAGAAATTTTTTTTTGTCTCACATATTTGAATTACGATAAAAATCACAGCCAATAAATGTGGGATTGTTTAAAAGGAACAAGTTAAATTGTTAAAAAAAAGTTGTTGAAAATTTATCACAAAATATTTGTTTTAGTGGAAAGGATAAAAGTGAATAAAAAACCAAGATGATAAAGATGTTAATTTTTATTCCCTGCACTACTAGTGATGCATGAGGGTATACTTAGTTTGTCATTCCGTGTGAAACTTTCTAGATATTCATCGCTGTATGTATGTATATTTATGTTCTTGGTCCTTGATTAATTCTAAGTGAACTTAGCCATGTCCATTTGTTGACAACACGCTGACTTTCGAATGAATCAAGACAAAAGAACAATATAAGTGTTAAGTTGATTATAATTATCCTAAGCTGTTTGGGATTGAAATGAATTACAATCGGTTTAGTAGTAAAAGAGCTACAAATCCATGGTACAATTAAAAAAGGTAACCCCAGTAGGCCAGCTGAATATTGTTTGCAAACCTAACATTATTTTAAAATTTTGTTTGTTCACACATAACAATATTTATTGTTGCTAGAAATATGCATATCTGGTTTTTCTAACAACAAAATATATGTTGGTTTTGCCTAGTTTTACCTTTTGTAGAATAAGCAGGGTTTAAAAAGCTGCAGTTGAAACCAACAACAGTTGAAGCCAACAACAACAAAAAACAAAAATTTTTATAAAACCTTTCGCTTTTTGAGAAGGTTTGACTGCGACTGTTAAAATTTAATGAATTAGAAGTAAAAGCAACAGTTGTGTTTTGGCCAAAGACAAATGAAGAAGTCAAAGAAATGACAGTTTTTCTACTTTGACTGCAGTTTTTTAAACGCTGAGAACAAGGGTTACGATATTAATTGTGCCATCTATGAAACCAAATGTTGTATAAACTCCGTAAAAAATATAATTTTATTAGAAAAACTAACAAAAATTGGTTACTGAATTCACCGATTTTTACTGTATTTTGTACAGATTTATTTTGTATAACAGAAAATTAGGCATAAGTTCCACCTTCCCAAGCAGTAAAAGCTTATATGCCCTGCTGCGGGATAGTGTCACAAATCTCCTGGACTGTCTTAATCCAGAAGTGGATGTTTATGCGTGAATTTACGTTCGGACCATTTTTGTAACGTCCCCCTGATTTCACCTACAGGGACGCCGAAGAAAGGCTCAGGGTCTATAACTGGACGGCAAGCACCATTATTTGCCAAGCAATCAGCCCTTTCGTTGCCCGCACGACCCTCTTGGTCGAGCACCCAACACAAATTAATGTCATATTGTTACCGTAACTCATTCAGAGACGAAAAATAGACAATGACTAGCCTGGACGTCATCTCCAAAGAAGAAAGTGCTCTAAGAGCGGCTTGGCTATCTAACATTATAAACAATATCAATCCCTTTGCCTTCCTCCTCAGAAATTCCCCAGCGCAAATGAGGATGGCGTAGATTTCCGCCTGAAAGATTTAGGGCTGTTTGCCCATGGGCAAACCTCTTTGGAAATCCGGGCACATGATGCCCGCACCAGTATCACCATTTGCCTGTTTCGAACAGTCTGTGAACCAGACCTGTTTCCCGCAATCGCGTCGTCAGGATTGGTCCGCCCATTCAATGCCAGCCTATGAAGCATATGATATATAAAAAGCAAGTGTGCTTATGACCCACCAAGTCACCTGCCTTGTATTCAGTAATGCGCGGCATCCTGTCAGCTCACCAGCAAGCTTCCTCCTTTATAGATATGTACAACGGAGGAATGTGCAGGATAGCTACTGAAGCCAGAGTGGGGCAGGTACTCATGGCGCACGGGATCGATACGCAGATCAGGCGATAGAACTTATCGAGTATCACTCTAGCTTTGAGCCTTAGTCAACCACGCTAGTCTAATAATTGTAAGAAAAGACCAGCCGACCATGTTAGGTTTCAGCTCCCATGTCTTTTCCAAGAGTCTTTGGTAGGCATTTATTGCCCCTGTTGCCCTTCTGGTGACATGGGCTAACTGAGCGTTCCAGTAGAGAGATGTATCCAGAATAATTCCCAAGTATTTCACCTCGTTAGAGAATACAATAACCGCACCGTTAAGGGTCATTTCTTTAAGTCTCAGAACTCTACGTCTGGTGAATGGTCCAGAATATATTTTGCGGGGTTATTGTTAAAACCCTTCTCTCTGCATCAGCCAAGTGTTAAGCCCAGGGCCAGCTGCATCTCTTCTGGAATCGTTGCGTCATCAAATCCTGTCACAGATATAACCAAATCGTCAGCATAGTCATAAGTTCGGAAGCCCAGGTTATTAAATGTCTCCAATAGTTCGTCGATAACCATGGTTCACAATAGAGGCGACAGAACTGCACCCTGTGGGCAACCTTATGTTGCTTCAATGGTCCTCGATGAGCCACATAGATCCAACTTTATCACCCTGGATGCTAGCATCTTCCCTATCCAGTTGCTTATGAGAGCTTGAACACCTTGCGTCGTTAAATCAAATTTAAATGCATCGAAGTAAGTGTTGTCAAAGGCTCTCGAATCTCGAAACGCACACATTTGCCTCGCTTCCACACAACGTAAACGATTGATAGGCAAACTGAAGCCGATGTATCGGGGTTTCAGATAGATATTATTATCCCATATGAATCTATTTACGAGTTTTTCCATGGTCCTCAGAAAAAATGAGCTAACGCTTATTGGTCTGTAAGACTTGGGCAGTTGTTCAGACTTGCCCCCAGACTTGGGTACAAAGGCTACTTTTACCTACCTCCATGGCTCCGGCACGTGACACGCCAGTAAACTGGATCCAAAGATCGTAGCCATTTGAGAATTGATAGCCCCCCCTGAACGGGCTTAATTTGGATACAGCCCATATCACACATTTTGTATCAAATATTCTAACCTAATATTCCTTTTGGATGCCGAGAGCGACCATGTGGATAATCTTGGGCCGTAAAGGGCAAAGAACCTGGAAAGTGAGTAGCAAGTTTGAGCTCACAGGTCTCTTTTAGTGAGTCAGTGAACGTGCCATCTGGTCGTTTGAGCGTGCAAAGACCATTTGTGTGGTCTTGAGAACACGCCTTTTGCTGCCTGAGTGATTTAGGAAGGTTCTCAATCTTGCCCCAATATTCACGCCAAGTTGACGTCTTGGGTTTCCTGATTTCCTTATTAAAGTTGGTGAGTGCAGCTTTATAGACGCTCCACGCACCAGTTTCCTTAACTTTGTTGAATAAACGTCTGGCCTCAGCTCTTAGACCACCCAGATGCTCATTCCACCAGAGAACATCCCTTTTAGGCCTGCCGTTCCGGAGTCGGTTGCTCTTCTCGAAGACCTCACGGATTTACAAAATAGAAAATATTCACAAATTTCATATAAATAAAAATTCTTAAATTTTTTTACAAAAATTCCTATACGTAGAAAATTTAACATAAAAACGTTCACGTATCGGTTTACTAAGACCAAAAATTTCCAAAGTTTTCTATAAATAGCAACTTTTTTTAAAATTTCCTATAATAAGCAAATTTTATAATAATTACTTAGAACTTAAGAAACCTAAGTATATTCTTGCTACAGATGTATTTAATAAAATACAAATCTAATGAACTTAAGAATTTTTTCCCACTGTGCATCTTTAAAAAAAATCGGCTAAAACCCTAAAAAGTTCAAGTTTCGTTTTTTTACAAATTCCATTAATTCCTGAAATCATTTAAAATTCCTTAAACATTTCTTTACTTTAGTGTTCACAAACGTTACATTTAAGCCACTTCAACATCCTGTAATGAATAATTTAACAAACAATTACAAAATACTTTTTAAAAGCTTATTTGAACTTATGCCAATAAGTTCAGTGCGCAAAGAAAAAACACTGAATAAAACAAAGTATCAAATATATAAAGCAAAAACGAATAAATTCGAAATCGTAGATTTCTAAATAATTCGAATGCCAAGCATGTATTTCAGTCGTGTATATTTCTTAAGCTTGTTTGTCGTCTGTACGTTGTGAAATGTCAGTAGAAAAACTACTAACTACTCACTTAACAACTACAACAAATAAATATACAAGAATTTATAACAATTCCCAACAACTTAAGAGAACAACAACAATAAACTTTTGGTTTTACTGTGCAAAGCAGCAAAAAGACTTGTCTGCGTTTAAGACAAGTCATTCAAGGGATTCTATTATTTCTAGTTTTACATACTGAAAGGCAATAGAAAAAATTTACATTGTAGACTTGTGAACTTTTCTTGGTATGGCAAATTTTGTATTTATTTGCACAAGGAAAGTGTTGAATAGAATAATATTTACATAAGGCGGCTTAAGTGTGCAAAGTGACATATTTAATGAAATCAATTAAACACTTTTAATTCTATTTAGTTTATTATTATTTTAGTATTGAAGTATTTGACATTAACTACCCTGCAAATAATATTGGACCACCTGATCCATTTTGATAAAATGGACAACTCCATGGACTGGTCCGATGTAATGCAAGCATGGAACATGTCACTGTTAAAAAGTGTTTGTAGTGAAACGCCATGCCTTCGTTTTTAAACGACGTGCTTTCCTTTTTAAACGACTTCAAAACTAATCTTCATGAGTAAACCATGGAGTAGTTTAAAAACTACTCCTTTGTAGTCCAAAGCTGGGTTATATGGTCCTGGACTAGGACATCGTAATGTTAAATAGACCATGTTTTTTCCATACGTTTGGGTTACTTTTGGAGTAGTCCTAGTCCCTTGTGGGCTACTCTTTACACGCGTGTTTGGACTGTTCCTATTATTTGCAGGGTAACACATATCACTGCCTCATTAATTAAGTAAATATTTGGACCAGTGTACGAAAATAAACACTAAATATCGTTCCTTAGTGTTCGGTTCAGTAGATTTGTGGAAAACACAAACGCTATAGTGTTTGTGTAGAAAATCATTAAAAAATAACGTTTCGCTGTTGGTCACCTTTCGAACACAAAAATAATACTGTTTTTATCAAACTTAACAAAAGATGACCACATTTAATTCCGTTCGGTTTTTTTTAAATCCACAAACTTCATTGCGTTCGGTTCGGCTCATTAATGTTCGTCCCTTTTGGCTGGGGAAAAAACCAAATATTTTTTACAAAAACAAAATACACATACAAAAAAACAAAAAGAGATTAGACCATATGTCAGGTGCTCATGTAAATCATTTCCGTAAAAACAACTCTATGAACTATATAAATCTTAAACTATTTGAATCATAAACTCATAATATAATTCTCATTTGCTGAGTCCATGATTGCCCAAGAGTTCCACTCTCGTAAAATTGTCGCTTACCTTTAACTGGGGAGGTGGTGGTAAATTTTACCCTCTCATTATATTTTTTTAAAATACTCTCTTCCGTTGCACTCAATCAATTTAATTCTCTTAATATCTTCCCATATCGTGTTCGTTGTTATTCACTTGTGTTTTGACCAAGTATGGGCACCACAACATTGAATTTGCATTTGTTGGTTTTATGATCTTTTGCTCTTTGTTGTTTGTGTATGTATATACATCTTTCGCTCTTTTTGCATTTTCATTTTGCATTTGTCCATACGTGGTTTTGACTGAGCTCGACTTAGCGTGAGCTGAGCTACGCACATGCTGATGTAAAAATTACCACTCGTCGTCATTTGCGTAATTTTTTCTTTGAAAATATATTAGCACCACGTCGGCGTTAGCGCAAGTATTTGGTAGAAAAATATTTCACCCACGTCAAAATAACGTAATATTTTCATGGAACTATTTTATCCACTCGTCCGTTTTCTTGTTGGTAACAAATTATTTATTCCAAAAACGTTATTTTATGATATTTTTAGCTTAGCTAATTTTATTTTTAGCTAAGTGCGCTGTAACGATTCTTATTAAAGAATTCAGCAGAACATACGCCATCTATAATACCGGCTAAGCTCTTTGGAAATTGGGGAGATTCTGTTAATTATTCCGAATATGAAGACCTCGTCACAATGAAATAAAAATTTAGGTAGCTTTCTATACTATAGATACAAATTTTTAATTAGTCGAAATGTAAAGGAAAGTTTATAAAAAGAAAATTTGGATGTTGCTTATTTCCTTTCTCTGTACCCGCTCAAGTCATATGCTACTCATTATAATGTCGTGAATAGTTCACTAACATCCTAACTTCTGGTAGCTAAATGTTTCGTGAAATGTTAAAAAAAAAATATATACAAATGCATTTTCTATTCACAAATTATTTATTATCAATATGTATAAAGAAAAATGTTTTCATTTTTGTAATTAATGAAATATGGAATAATTAACAATTATTAAAAAAAAACAATTGTTAAACAAAACAAAATAATAGGTATTTAGGAAAAAGATTTTTCCCTTCCTCAATCAAGCACTTAAATTTTTGTTTTCTTGAATTCCATAACAAAAAAAAATTATAATAATTGATCAGTATATTATACAGCTTCCAAATAATAACAGAAATCTACCATAAATTGTTAATTAAATGCATTTTCCCGCAGAAAATCGAATTCTAAAATACCAGATTATTTATAAAATCTGTCGTTTATTTCAATGTTTTAAAATCCTCCGTTTATTTCAACCCTGCAAACAAATGGAAAATATCGCTTAAGGCAATAGTTTAGCAATATCCCAAAGTTGCCACCTAGAAGAAACTAATCAAAGTAATTTTTTATTTTCTAGGCAGAAAAAAAAATTATAACATACTTGTACGTCATAAAAATAAAAAAATAAAAATTATTAAATCTAAAATATTCTGCAAAAGTTAAATATATAAATAAAATAAATCTGGTACATAGTTATTAATCTTTTTCCTTTTTAAGCTAATCAAGATATTACGCAACACTTATAATGGATGCAATTTTTAAGGACCTGGTTGGTACACAATTATAAAATATATTTTTTGGAAGTAATATTTATGTATGTTATTAAGAATTTAATTTTAAATAAACAGCTGTTAATGTTTTTACATAAATAAATAAATATTTTGGCGATATCTTTCTATTTTCTCATTAATATGGCTTGTTCATCATCTAGAAGAATCGCTTTCGTATTGCTTAGGAGAATTGCAATACGAAATCGATTATTGCCGCAATAATATTTTTCATCCAGGCACTACGTTTGGCAATACATATGGAGGATTTCTGTGTTTGCTGGGAATATTTAAAATTCTGTAGCACAAAATTATATTTGTTATATTCTATGATTTAAACAAAATTAAAATTAAAATTTTTCAGCGTGTTTGAAATATAAACCAAAAGTATATTTCAAAACTTTCTGAATTATAAAAAAATTTCTTAAATTTCAAGTGTTAACATACAAGGGAATTAGAATAATTGGCGGTCCTCGCAGCGCTTTGCTACCCTTAAAAAAATAAGTACATTTTATTAAATCTCGTACATTGTTTAGGAAGCTGTTCGTAACAAGTTTGAATACCCTGACTGTTACAGAAATCTATTCGGTCGTTGTATTGAAGGTCTACTTTTTGAGAGATGTTATCCTCCAATCCCTGCAAGATTTTTTTATTTGAAGTGTTATAAAGCGTTTTAAAGGTTTTGCGCGGTTGTTACATCTTTTTTTTAAATTTTTTTTTAAAAGATTAAAGATTTTTAATACGAAGACGACCTACAAGGTCCATTAAAAAACACATGCTATACCCTGCAATCAATTGTCGAAATAAAACTAATTAAAAATGTTGGATGGTGTATTTTCGCGAGAATATTTGTAAGTTTTTTTGCATATAATTTAAAAATTTTTGTGCAAATTAGTTTTGCCCTGGTAATAATTTACAAATCCACTGTATTAATGTATGAGGTCCCCAGGGACCTTGTCCTTTATAAAGCTTTGAAAAACTTGCTGGTTATCGGAGAGTAAACTGTTTAATTAATGTAGTTTTTTTCTGATATTTTCTATATAAAACTACTTTTTAGTTCAAAAACTACTTTTTATTATAAACTATTTATTCCAAAAAATATTCAAAATTAAAGGTCAATTTACTTTTTTCTTTGTTTATACAAAATTGTAATATGCAATTTTTTTAATACAATTTAATTTGAATAACAATTTTTTTTTTTTTTAATATCTTTCCAATTTGAATTTATGATTTAGTTTAAATATTTGATTTAATCATGCATTTCATTAGGTGTAATTTAGATTTTTAAATTTTTTTGCGCGGATATCTAAACATTTTTGTTGGCATTTATTTTACAAAAATTCAAATTAATTGCGAATTTATTCTATCTCTTTATTGGTGTGTGTTTTTGTGTTTTTTTAACAAACTATTTACTTATTTATTTTTCTATGTACATATATTTAAGTATTGAAAATAATATTTGTTTGATATCCCTTGTATTTTGTTCTATAGTTCCACCAAATGTACTAAAACTCAAACAAAGTACAGGGTAATGTAAATACGAGCAAATACAACTAACTACGGTTACTACTAACTACCGAGAGTAAAAACTTGGGTAAGGGGCAATATCTACTCTTTCTTTTATTCTACTTATTCAAAAATAAAATAAACTACATGAGAACTATGAAGTGAAAAAGTAATTTTAGAAAAAAAGTAAGGGCACTGTAAGTTAAATAGTAAGGGTATTCATACTTCATGATGCATATAATTAGCCCCCGATGAGTGACAGTTCTGAACTTCACGGCCGTGTTGAAAGGTCCCTACGGACCTTTTTTGTAAATCATGTATTTTTCATATAAAAAATTTTTTTTTGATTTTTTTTGTTTTTGTTGTTTATAACTAAATTCTACATATGTACAAAAATAATTTTTTAAATTTTTTTAATTTAATATTCTAATTTTATACTACTAGCAATAAACCAGTTCTTAGAATTTTTTGTTTTTATCATCATCCCTAATGTCTTTGAGTTAAGGTCTTTGTGTTCAGAACAAGTAAATTATGTGTTGAAACAATAAAAAAATTATAATGATGCCCAAAAACATGCATTTATTGGTGAAATTCAGTACAAGGTCCATACGTCCGCGTACTATTCTCACTAAAACCTCAATAACTCCTAAAGTAATGATCCGATCGGCTTGGCCGAAGTAAGAGTAATTTGAGTTTGAAAAGGCAAAGAGGTCCCTAGGGACCTTCTCACTCATCGGAGGGTTGGGTTTGGTTTGTAACGTCACGTTACATGATATTCAAAGAATATCGCAATGTCGGAAACAAAGAAAGAAACATTTTACATAAAACAGACCTCGACCTTAAGCATTTAAACTTAATATTGAATTTTAAAGGTCGAATAAAAATACAACTTAAAACAAAAAGAAAACTGTTTTTATAATATTTAAAATTTAAAAAAAAAATTCAAAATTGCAAATAAAAAAAATGTTTAACATGCCTATGGTTTTTTTTTTTTTTGTAAATCTCCCATAGCTTTATTTACGAATAAGTATTACAGAGCCCACAAATTAAATATTACTCATACTCTCCCACAGACGCATTAGTTTTATTAAAATTATAAAAAATATAATTGCATACCTTAGGGTGCTTATATATAGGACAACCAGAGCGTGTTTGCTTTGTAATGTAAAGTGTGGTTAAATTTTAAGGGCCGATGTTGATTTGAATAAAACACAAATTATTTAGAATATTACTGGTATGGTTCAATTATGCATGTAACAAAATATCGGTCAAGTAGAAGCCGCTACCTCGGCGCCACATCTCCATCCGATGGTCCAAATTTTCGATGACGCTGAGGCATAATTGAGGTTCTATGCCATAAAAGTGCCGAATTATCACATTATTTAACTCTTGAATTGTTGCTGGCTTATCGACGTATACCTTTTCTTTCAAATAACCCCAAAGAAATAAGTCCAACGGTTTCAAATCACATGATCTTGGCGGCAATTGACGTCGCCACCACGTGAGATAACACGGCCATTGAAATTATGGCGCAAAAGAGCCATTGTTTCGTAAGTTCGTTATCATCTCACGATAGCGAACACTGTTACTGCCTGGACGGCCTCATTTAAAAACCAAAAATATGACCCTATGATGCCGGCAGCCCATTAACCACACCAAACAGTCACTCTTTGTGAGTGCGTTGGGTTTTCGACAAATACTCTTGGGACTATCCTTCGCCTTAATGCGGCAATTCTGCATACTGACGAATCCACTGAGGTGAAAATGTGCCTCATCACTGAATCACGATGTGCAAGATATGCATTTTGATTTGAACATCCATTTTAATAATAAGCCTGAATAACTTTAACGCGTTTCGATTGTGTATCTTTCCATGGTTTATGTGAAATGGTTAGTCAGAAATTGAGAAATGCCAAATTAAATGAACCATCCTTTATATGACATAGTCTTATATCAAAGAAATCTCTCTCTCTCTCTCGCTCTCTCTCTGTACATACCAAGTATGTCATGAGAAGTATAACTGTGTAAAGGCTCAGTTAGCCGGGAGTTACAGTAACGTTGCAAATCAGCTGATTCATTTTGTTGTGAGTAAAGCAATTAGAATGATTATAGTTAGCAGTAAGATGTTACGTCTCAATCTGTAAGAAATAGATTGCCCTTACTTTTTTACGGAAAGGTTACTGTTACTCCCGGCTAACTGAGCCTTTATAGGCCCTTAAGTTCATTGGTTAACCAATAAACTCAGACTTTCTAAAAGAAAACTTTTATAGGTTGAACCCAGACAAAAGAAAGTTTCATTATTTTCTTAAAAATTTGTTTATGTATATTATTTCACGCGGAATATTACAACGCAGCCCCTTGCATTGCTCCAAAAATTATTAAGTTTTTGAAGCACTAGGCGGATTTTTAACATAAACTATATTTTCATATGACCGTTTTGTCCGCATAACACATATGATTACTTTCAAAATAAAATTTAACAATATTTGCTTTTTTCTGGCTTAAGTCTCTTCATCATAAAAAAAATTTTAAAAAGAAAACGTAAGAAAAAGATCACACTTGTCAATTATTTTAAGAAGAAAACGGGACCACCAAGCAAACGAAATAATCAATTCCTTTAATTACAATATTAATTATGATTATAATAACACATCAAACAAAAAACAGTTTTTCGCTATGTGTAGTAGTATAATTAGTTTATTTTTGATATTAAGATCATGTTAAATCTCACCAAATATTAACAAAAGTAGGGGTTACGTTTATTTGGCCAAAAATTTAATAAGCGTGACCGTGGCTTTATTAAATTGATTTCTTACCCTTATGAAATCTAAAAAAAGATACAATACAATCCAATCAGTTAAAATTTTTTGGAAATATGGAAAATTGTAATTTTGCATAAATTAAATTGTCTGCATTAAAAAATTTCAAAGCAAAAATATCCAGATGACTTTTATTATCTCCAATCCCTTAGCAATATCGTTAATGTGAATTGTAATACAATGTATTTTTTTTTCTGAATTCTCACAAACATGGATTTTCATCACACAGTACACAATAAAGTTAAGAATCAAATTAGCAAATAAAGAATACGAATAAAAAAAAGTTGTTTTCTGCTGTGTATCTGTTAATCCAAAGATAGATTTTATATAAAAAATTTATTATGTTATTGTTGTTTTATTTTTTTCGCACGAAATATTAAATCCGATAGCAAAAACTCGTACAGATACATAAAATAAAAACGTCTAAAAATTGCAACTTAATGGGATTTTTCTTGTATTTTTATTTGTGTGTTGCTCACGACAGGTGTATTTTTTATTAAGAGAAAATTTTATTGTATACAGGGTGATTTAAAAAAAGAGAAACAGAAATTTATTAAATTTCCATTAAATATTTATTGAGGATTTTTTGATTTCTCAATTAGATCAATGTTGGAAAACTGCAGTATTAGTCCTTTAACCGTGCTTCAAAAATGTTTTCAAATTAGTAATTTTGTTTTTTATTACAGTTCATGTTTTATCGTAAGTCATTGTCCAGACTTGCAATTTTCGTTGCTGCAATTTTTAAAAATTCTGCTTTGAAATCGCGTTAGTGTCCAGATCATGAAATTCTAGTCTTGCAATTTTCGTCTATATCGTGTCTTTTCAATTCTCATTTTTATATATACACGCAGAGCAAAAACCAGAAATATATTTAAAGAAAATTTTAAACCTATTGTGTTTAATTTGACCATACTATTGTCTCCTACAACCATACTATGTTTAAATTAGTCCTTTATTAAAAAGCCACAAACATATAACTTTGACAAAAGCAAATATGCCGCGTCATTTGTGCTGGTAGAATCATAACCTCATAATATAATGTTGTTCAGGCAGATCTATAACACTGGTTAACAAATGGAATGTAAGAAAAGATAAACTCACTGTTTATTGTTGGTGTTTTTTTTTTTTTGCTTTGATATTGTTACAAGTAGGACTTTGAGTGTTTATAATTCTTATTCGCTTTAGGGTTTTATTTGTATAATATTTTTGGCATTTCTAAAATCTCTGGAAAAGGTTTCCTGATGAGCTGGCTTAAGCAACCAGTGAAATGCGCATTGAAGCTAGCTTTCCCTCAACAATAAATTTCAGTGCATTTATCAAATATGAAAAACTGGGAATTTAGCACGTCATACGGAAATCGTATTAAAAACAAATTTTTAACTTTTTGCCATAACTTTAAAAATGAGATGTTTTCTAAGATAAATCGGTGCTGCTGATCAAGAATATGGCATTCATTTATTTTTCTCAAGAAGCGTCTTCGAGATATACGCGAAAGTCGTGGTTTTCTGCAGTTGTTTTAGGTAGTTCGAATAATCTCGAGAACTATTCAGCTGTATTGTACAAGATTTAACATTTCAGAACGTGTCCAAACTGAAGATTTACTGAGTTGCAGCACTTTAAACCAGGGCTGTGGAGTCGGAGTTGAAGAGTCGGAGTTGATGTTTTTGTGCCGGAGTCGGAGTCGTAGTACCCACAAAAACTCGTGAGTCCGGCTCCAAAGTTTTTCGGAATAAAAAATTAAAAAAAAATTCCAAAATAAAAATTATCTTCTTAAAACACATTTAAAATTTAAATAAATGGTTTATGAATACTGCTCTTATGTGCTGTTTCCAAATGACAGGCGATGGATTGAGTGCTTTTCATATACAGGGGTGTGCTGGAAATCGCAAACGTAAAACGCAAGAATTTTAAGTCGTTTTTAAATAAGATTTTTGTAATAAAAGAATTTTTTGACAAATATTTAACAAATATTTTCCTATTAAAAAGGATTTTAAACTAAAAATTATAAGAATTAGGTTTAAAGTTTATTAAAAACAACTTTCAAATTCTTGCGTTTGCGATTTCCAGCACACCCCTGATAAATTTTGCTACATAATCAATCGCCTGTCATTTGGAAACAGCACATTAATGTTTGCGTACGGTAATTGCTTCTCAAAAACTCAAATTTTTAGAAGGCCGTACGGTAATGAAAAAATAAGAGTTAACATCACTGAGTCTCATATACATTTAGCATCAAGATTATAGTAGGAGTCGGAGTCGGAGTAAGAGTAGGAGTCGGAGTAGGAGTTGAAGTCGCACTTAAAAAATTTCAGCATTTGGAGTCGGAGTTAGTACTTTTTTCGGACGACTCCACAGCCCTGCTTTAATCTTGATAAAAGTGATTTTCTATATTTTTTCAAAATTCACCATTTTAATTCGCTCCAGTAGGGCAAACAAAAAACATTTAACATGTATCTTAAATAATATTTTGTTGCAAACGGAGTAAGCGTAAAGTTGTTACCGTCGGACAAAAAATTAAGAAATTACGGCATATTTAGTGAAAACATCCGAATTTGAATTTTTTTTTTAAGAATGATAATATTTCACTGCGGAGCAGTAAGTTTGCAGTCTGGAATTTTATTGAAAATTTTTACTAACTTGAGGTGGTTGATTTCAAATCGAATCTCCATTTTTCTCTATCAGCTCTAGTTTTTGAGATATACCGTTATGTCCAAAATTATGGTACTTTCCCTACAAATATTGGAATTTTAAATTTGCCCTGTAGTTTCAGAGATATTTTAGAATTTTTGAGGAAACAAAAGGGAAATTTTGGAAAAAAAACAATTTTTGTTTTTTAAAAATGCATAAAAAATAAAAACTCAACAAAAAACACAGTTTAGATCTGAAAACATAGAGCTTAACATAATTTCGAATGAAATGACATAAATAAAATTAAGTATCATCGAAAAAAGTTTTTGAAGCAGCATCGAGTGGTATATAAATCTTTACCACTTGCCTACCTACTAATTGAGATATTTAACTAAAAACATACATTTCTTTTCGGGTTTTCATACAAATTCTACGTACGTGAAAATAATGTTCTGCTTTTAAAATTGAATATGTTTTAAAATAATTGCAATATAATTTGTTAAGCTTGAGGTTTTTCTTTTTTATATAACAAATTAGATAACATATGTTTTAAGGTTCCAATATTTCGATAGAGCAATGCTTATCATCGCCAGGGAAATAATTAAACAATTTAAATAACGTTCACAAATAAATGAAAAAATAAAAATAATTGCCATAATGCGAATTCATGTAAACGGTGGTGTCAATACTTCAACAAGTAACAACACCAAAAACACAACAATGTATTTTTTTGTTGCTTTCGTTGGCCAAATGTCAAAAACACAAGAAACTTTTGACATTCCTCTCTCTTATTAAGAAAAAAAATAGCATAGCTGTGTTTTCAACGCCACCTAAAAGTGAATTCGCCTTGAATTGTCACATAGAAAAAATTATTTACAATTAGAAAAATTTTGTATACAAATAATCTATAACATTCTAAAAATTTTTTAACTTCCTGTTTTGTTTCTATACACTAACAGCCGTATTCATAATGAAAATTTGGCATAAAGTTAGCAAAAAGTTTATTCATAATACACTAACAAACTCTGGCTAACGATTTGCTAAACTCTTGTTAACGAACTCCCAACTTGTGAAAACAGCCGTTTAATGTCAAACAATTTTGTTTTTTTTTTTTTTTTAATTACCTGTTTTTTTTAATTTACTGGCTTTTACTTAATTTATTTTAATTTTTAAAACATTTTAAAATTTTTATTTTTGAAGGTAAAAACAAAAAAAGGAAAAAATGACAAATTCAGCGATGATTAATGCAAAACGTGTTGCATTTTTAAGTAATACAATGTGGTATCATAAAAATTCAGAGTTGATTTATTAAAAGTTGGCAGATGGAGAAAAGTTCGTTATGAATTAACTCTGTGCCAACAAGCTGCTAAGCTTAATCGGCATTCTAGTTAGCAGCTCGTTGTACGTAGTGTACAAACTGTGGCTAACTTTTTGTTATGAATACGGCTGTAAATGCCTATAATTTTGTGCTACATTTTCCGTGTCCGATTTAAAATTAATTCTTAACAATTCTGGTACTTTAATGATTTGCAACATTTCTATCATTAAAAATCGCTTATATTTTTATACCCTCCACCATAATTAGTTGTGAAGAGGGTATATTAAGTTTGTCATTCCGTGTGAAACTTTTTTGTTATTCATCTCAGACCCCATTTAGTATATACATTGTGTGTCCTTGAGTGATTCTAAGTCGATTTAGCCATGTCCGTCTGTCTGTCCGTCTGTTGAAAACACGCTCACTTTCAAACAACTCAAAAGAAATGAAAAAACTTGGTGCCAAATTTCTTGTAGTTATCCTAAGCAGTTTGGGACTGAAATTCAGCAAAATCGGTGCAGTAGGCCCAGAGCTATGAATCAAAATGTGGAACCACCACCTAAAAAAAATGATAATTTTGTTACAAAAAATAACATAAATGGTGGAATAAGGCACGGAATGAGATAAGATTTTGCAAAAATTTGTTTTGATCGACTGGAAATCACGCTGTAAAATTTCGTGAAGATCCGTCCTTAATTTACCTTAGGCCCCATATAAACCCTACTACCGGAAAACAGTTTAGTACGCTTTAAGTCCGGAGAGTGATTTAAACTGGCACAGTGGGCTGTTAATGCTGTTTTTTGTGATGAAATATCCCTAAACTTTTGATTATAGACATTTAGTGTATAAAAACAAAACAGGTTATTAAAAAAAGGAAAATCAAAAATAAAACAAGTTGCCGGTTCAGTTTTTTAGGCCGTGCACTTGCAGGTTTATAATCAACAAAGTAATTTCTTATCCCATCAACAATAAATTTCGGTGTTTTTAACAAGTATACAAATTGGAAATTAAGCACGACAAACAAAATCTTGTTAATTAAATTTTACAAATTTTCTAATTGAAATCAATTTTTATTTTTTTCTGTGTTTAATTGAAAGAAATTGGTGAAAATTTTTTCTGTGTATTTTCTTTTATCTGCCGTTTTTCTTTGGGAAAAAAGATAATCGCGTAATGAGAAAAATGCTATTAGTTTTCTTTCTTAATCCTTAAAAAACCAAGATCGCCCACAGAGGGTCATCAGAAAAAATAAGTATTGAGCAAAACCTATTTACTTTACGCTGTTACGATGCAAAAATTTTAAATGAGTGTAAAATTCTCAGTATACGGTAGCAATTGAATTGAATGATTGAGATAGTGTGGAAGAAGAAATCATTCGAGTCAGAACTGTGATGCGAAAAGACAAATATAAGTTGCGAACTACATATTAAAATTTCAGCTATTTAAGGGTTAAGTTTACCTTAAATTGCTGGCGTTAGGGAAACTGATGGCTTATATCGAACACGATCCAAATATATACTTAAGTTTCTATTTGACTTCAACATTTTATAAATGTACCCCATGGAAATGTTGTAGAAAGTATATAAATTTAATTGGAGTTAATAATATTCCAAGCAAACATAATTTGGAGAGTAACGGCAGTGTGATGAATTGGATATATGGCCTTTAATGAATTCGGAATGATGAGCGATATTCAGATTTATGAACATAAAATAATATTGCAAGCGTCGTTGGAAAAATTGTTAGGTGAATTAATGAAACATTAATTATTTTAAAGTTACGGCCTGAACCTTAATAACTAAAGAAAATTTTACGTAGATTAGAGTATAAAAAAATGACATCGAATACTTAAACCATTTCTTTTCCGATAGCGGAGGGTATAGAAATAAGGTTATTTAAGTATATTTCGATGTGTCTTATATTATCGTTTCGATGTTTTTCATGAAAACCGTAACAGTAAAAAAGATTTTGTTTTTGTTAGAACTAATTTTTTCTCTCCTCTCGCAAATACATGTTCCATAAAGAACAAATTATTTGCAAGTTACTTGTAACAACAAGATTACTGTTGCAAAGGTTGTGGTGCTTTAAGATGCATGTCTGGCTCAGTAGATACAGCAGCAAATGATGAATTGATATTTAATTAGCTAATGAATACAAATAATGAATAGCAAAAAAATATTGATTTATTCATTTAAAAGTGATTAGGTTTGACTGAAGTGCAAAACTAACCTTAACGAATTAATGTGATGTATATATTTTAAATTTATTATTTTAAATGTTATTGGCTAAGTAAATAATTTTGTTTTGAACTAAACGTTAAATTAATTAATACAAATCTCTGTTGTTGATCTATTTTGAGGTAAAAGGGTATAATGCACTTTATTTATTTTAAGCAATTAGTGTGTATGTAAAAAGTAATATCTGTGGCAATATGGAAAAAGTACTAAAGTCTATTTGTATGGGTCTATAGGGAAGCAATTTTAATGGTGTTTTTTTTGAAAATAAATTTTTGTTCATCGGTTTTAGTTTTTTTTAGTGTCTATACCTAAATACTTCTTACGTCACAGAACTTTAATTTTTGGAATAAAATTTAATCAAATAAGTTTTTTTTAACATTTAAAAAATAAGCAAAGCGTTATTTTGCTTTAACTTCCTTAAAAATCCCACAACATAATTGAAACTTTGTCTATGGACACTTTAAGACACTGAGATTATAAAGCTGGATAAACTAAAATTTTGTTTTAATCGACTTAAGCACTTTTTTCTTTTTCCCACAGTTATTTAGGGTGGCGCAAATAAGGCCTACCAATTGCATCGTTGGTGGTATTGCGGTAGCAGCGCTTTAACAATTTGAAGTTTTTATGGATGCAACTTTAAAATTGTCTGCAGTGATGCTCTGGAAACACCTAATTTGCCGGAGCGACGACGAGTTGAGACAGATAGATCGTTTTCAACACTATGTCGCACTGCTTCCGCGTAGCCCTCAGTGCAAATATTTTGATGGGGAACAATTTCAAGACGGTCGACAACTTAAGCTCTTGACGGACAATCCGAAAGCTTAATATTTGTATTTATTAGCCAAATTAAACTAATTTGAACAAATTTTAGTAAAATATCATGATTCTGTTTTCTGTTGTTAAACCCCCTAAATTTCAATCTATTTCGATATTTTATTTGTGACATTTATTATAGCGTTTTATAGTTTAAAAGTGATATTTAGAAAACCTAACGTAAATTATGGACTTACAATCTCAAAACTCTGGTCATATGAAGCTAAATACGAGCGGGCATTATATGGGGAACATGGTAAATAACGGATCGACATTTCTACTGTGTTTGAAAGCCTTATAAAACTCGGAAAGACCAAATTCTTTTTCAAAAACATTATTCCTTACGGTTTTAGGCGTTCCAAACTGTTTTCTGAAAGTAGGTTACATATGGGCCTTTAGTAAATGCTTGGCCGATACTTACGAAATTGAAAGTATGATTTCTTGTCTAATAAAGCTGTGACGTAGCACATTTGATTACAGCAGCAGGCTTTATATGGGGTCTATTGTAAATTATGGACCAATCTTCACGAAATTCTGCAGTATTTCTAGCCATATAGAACGAATTTTGTGCAAAATCTTAAATTCACAGTTACTGCCTGACCGGCCTCATTTTCGAAAAAATAAGGCCCGATGATGCCGCCAGCCCATAAACTGTACCAAACAGTCACTTTTTGTAGTGCATTGGTTTTTCGACAATCACTCTTGGATTATTATTCGCCCATATGCGGCAATTTTGCTTATTGACGAATCCACTCAGGTGAAAATGTATGTATTTTGATTTGAACGCCCATTTTCATAATAAGCCTAAATAACTTTAACGCATTGTGGATCGTCTATCTGTCAAAGGTTTAAATTGAGTAAGTCTGAGAATGGAAAAACTCTAATGAATTGCAGAAAAAATTTTGACATTTAGTTGTGATTTACATTAAACATCGGCCCTTAAAATTTGACCACAGATAAATTTTCTAAAGTAAACCCTATTTGAGAGCCATGGGTAACAATGGACACGCCAAAGAAATGGTACTATGTTTTTTAGGATATATTAGGAATTTCCAAAGGTTCTAGTCCATCAAACCTTAAATTTATTTAAAATTTAACACATTTTTAAAAATAATATAAAATCGACTTTAAAAGCGGTGGAAACATATGTCTACATTGAAATTTAAGCTTTGAAACCATTTTACTGAAACCGTTTATTTCATAAACAATCCTTTTGAAAATAAAAAGTTATAATCGATTGAATTTTCAAAATAATATAAAAAATTGGCAACACTTCGCGGCGTGTCAACCTACAAACATATTTTGAAAAATTATTTTTTTTTGCATATGCATAAATAAATATAAGTAAAATAACACAATTCATTTTAATTTTAATAAACATTTTCTTATATGCGAAAGGTAATGCTTCACATTGACGAGTGTTGCTGACAAAGATCATTTCAATTTCGGATTCCTTTTTCAAACATTGTCGGCCGTTTGTAACAAACAATGTTGGACTTCAAGGCAATAACTGTTGCTTGTTTATCATCATACACAAGTCACTCCTCCTAGCCCTAGACTGGTAATAATCAAGTGATTCCAAACCTAAAGACCTAATAGGCCAATTAAAAGTTCTATTTCTTGAAATCAGCTGACTTGGAGCCAAATTAAGACTACAACAATAGGGAGATGCTTGCAGTCACCGTATTGCACGTATCACCATTCTGCTTAAACCATATCTCGCCCGGATCAATTTCATCCATATTTTCAAACAAAGCATCATCGATCATGGTACGTTAATGTGGTCGATTGACCGTAAGAATTATTTTTTTTTTTTTTAAGAAATAAGGTGCGATGACGTCACATGCATGAAACCGGAACAAACGGTAAATTTTTCTGATTGTAATGGGGCCTGTGGGATCGATCTATTTTTGATTGTTCTTACTTCAAGTGCTGCAATTTTGTTTATAAACAAACCCGTTAAACCTAACATTAGCCTCATTGCTACATACAATTTTGCGTTGCTAAGTTGCGCAAATCGATTACTGATTTTCAAAGTTAATGTGGATAATTTGGTAGCGTTGCTAAAGCGTTGTTACCAGAGCAGCCTGATCATAAACAGTTCGTTTGGCAGCAAACCCTTTCAAAAGTTCTATCGGGCTTAGGGTTTAAGATAATAGGGGCCTCGTAAGGTCATAAGAGGGTTTTGGTTTTGGTGTGGGTATCAATGTTTCAGCACAGACAAATACAACTTTTTTGCTTTTCGCTTATACTACAAAAATCACATTAACTTTTTAGATAAATTTATTTTCAGTTTTTTTTTTTTTTTGGTTTCGTTAACTAATAAATGAGCACAACTAAATGAAATTTGGAATAAATGAGTAGAAATGTAATGATTATATGGATGTTATTCCAAAGGTGTTTCCATCCAATTGTAATTTAACATAAATAATGCAACCAAATGAACACAAACGAGCGTGCACATCTGGCTCTAAGTTAGATTGTCTGTCTGTCTGTCTGTCTGTCTGTCTGTCTGTCTGTCTGTCTATAAAAGTGAACACATGCATATTTCAGAATATCTGCTAGTATGAGTAAAACGCAGTGAGTGTTTGCACACGTCTGTGCACCTCTTTAGAAAAGTAAATGCTTGTGAAGCCACAAAACGGAAATAAATAATTTAAATGTGCTGTAGCATATTAAAACTAAATTTTAACCAAAAAAGTTTCCGTTTACCAGCGTAATAGTTGTTTAATATTGAAATCTATTTTTTAAATGTACGTTTAAATTATTGGTAGGAGAGTATGAGACGGTTGAGTCCAAAACGGGTAGATTTAAAATGTGTTGGAAATTTTCTCCTTTTTATTTGAATTTCATGCTCATACTACAATGCGTTTTCGAGTTTTTTTTTAATATTTTTTTTTTTGTCAATTTTCGTTTGAAAACGTTATGAAAATTAAAATGTTGAGCAAGCATTTCCGTTATCTTTACGTTTTACAATTTTGGTTTTATTTTATTTTTTGCGTATATTCTCTTTTGTGTGGAAAATGTGGTAAAAATAATATTTAAATAAAAAGTCAATTTTGTTTGTCATATGTGAAATGGAAGTAACTGACATTATTTGAATTAAAATTAAATAGTTTTGCACGTTTTACTTAAGTTACTAAAGAAATGCGAAAGATCATTAAAAAATGGAAATGTGGAAAAAATTTCAATAAAAATAGTGTTATTGAAGAGAGGTTGGTAGTGATATTTTCCATTAGTCAAGCGTTTTCATATTCGATTAGAAAATAATTATTCTGCAGTCTTAAATACGTTTTCAAATTTAAGCAATTGTATGGACCAACTTTAAATACCTTAGAAAACTTTAAAGGTAAAAGTTTGATATTAAGGTATGTTCCTCGTTTAGACTCGAATTGAAAACGAAAAATTTTTCGAATCCGCATAAGTCATAAATTGGTGTTCTCAAATCCGCATGTTTTTATGTATTCGAGGTTTTTGTTCGAAAAAAACTTTTGTTGAGCTAAAGATCGCTAATTTGCTAACCGCAGCATGATAGCAATGTCTAATATTTTTTTAAAATCGTGAAAGCTGTAAAGAATCACAGGAAAAAATCGCTTTCATGGCTAAAATTTTCGAAAAATTGCAAACTTTTAAACAAACACTAAAATTTATTTGAATTCTCTAAATGGGTTAAAAAAACCAAATGTCGGAAAATAACAAAAAAAAAAAAAAATGCAAAAAAGCGACAAATTTTAATATTTTAAACCAGCCATAAAATTGATCGAAACTCCCTAAAACTATAAGGAATGGCAAAAATTGCTAAATTCACGGAAATTCGCAAAAATTTGCTAACAGCGGCATAATAGCAAAGCCTACTATTTATTATAAATCGAATCAGAAAACTTATACCAACAAATCACTTATATCGTAAATATGGCTAAAATTCGCGAAAATTTGGAAAATTTTAAACAAACCCACATAATAGGAGATCGCTAAATCAATTAAAAACACCAATTTTCTAAAAATAACATAAAAATCGTTAAAAAAAATTAGCTATAATTACATCAAAATCAATGAAAACGTCGACTTTAAATTTAGGGTAAGTAAGGGCCTTTTGCGTTTTAGATAACGAAATATTTTTGATGAAATTGGATTAAGAAGATTTTAAGCTAAAAGCAAAATTAATTTTTTTGTTAAAAATGTTATCACCAGGGCCCGGACTTTTATGCAGTTAAAACCGCGATTTATGCGCATAAAAAATATGCACTAAAAATATAAAAAATATGCCGTTTAAATTATCTTGAATTTTTTTTTTTATGGATAAAAAAAACATAAAAATAACAAGAAAAAACAAAAATAGCACGAAGAACGTTAAAATTCAGTCTCATTAAGGTAAGTAACGAACAATAACTAAAAAAGTAAAAGTTTAAATAAAGTAAAACACAAATATATAAAGAAACATTAATGCCCAATTTTCAGGATTGTATTTAAATCTATATTAAGTTAATTTTCATAAAAATTTAAATCGTATTTAAATACAGATTGGTTTTTTGAGTTTTATTTGAATAGTCGTATTTAGTTAAGATAAAAGTATGGTAGCACTACTAAATACAAAAAAAAATATAAACAAGTGTATTTATTTACAAAATGGTCTGAAAAAACAGGTGACTGATAATGCTTTGTTGCCAGTTGTTGTTGTATGGTTGTGATATTGAGGCCACCTTGTTAAAATATTACAATTGAAACTTAAGTTGAAATTAAGTGTACCACATCGGTGACTTAAGTTCCACTTAAGTTTTTAGTGAAGAAGAGAATTTTGTATTTAAAACGATTTTAAAAATAAATGTGTTTTAATATCAATCCTGAAAATTGGCCTTAAGACAATCGTAAATTAAGTCACTTGTAAAGAATCAACTATAATATACATATGCTAGCTTGAGCAACTGTGCGAATACATGTTATGCACCCCACTTACGTTTCAATTCAATTGTCAACTTAGTCTTTCAACTGAATTGATGCTTGGCCACACACTTCATCAACTGAATTCAAAGATTTTAAATTCATTTTAAAATTTAATGAAATAAAAGACAATTTTTAAAATATTTTACCTTTTTTTTTGCAAAAGAAAGCTACAAACATTAATTTTGACAGCTGATCAAGAGACTCGAGCACACACCGTACAATCGAATTGAAAGACTTAGTACATAGTCAACTTGAAAAATCAAAACCAACTCGACGACCGTCCAACTAATCAATTGGCAAAGCCATACACGTTTTGGTTTGGACAACAACCGACTCAGTTGACAATTGAATTGAATCGTGCACTTAATCATAAGTGTCAAACAATATTAAACTTAAGAAAAATGTTTGTTAAATTTTTTAAAACTGTAATTTGCTTAATCAAAGTGCGAAACTGATCGCAATTACATATGAATCAAATGTAATTGATTTTGTTTTTAAAATGCCTTTAGAGAAATATTTGACCCTAAATTTTTTCAAAATAAAAGTTTATATAAATAAAATAAGACGGAAGTGATAGGTACATGATAAAATGCTGATAGTTTCTCTGTGGTATATTCATTTTCACTACACCGTTTTCGAAAACAATTTAAATTAAAACTGCAAGCAGTTAAGGACTTAAAACAATAAATTTAAATTAAATTTAAATTTGTTTGTTAACTTAAGATACCGTCAAAAAAAAAAACACACCCCATCTGGTTGTTATTTTTAGTTCTTCTGCGGAAGGGTGCATGGCAAAATAAAGCAATTAAAACAAGTTTTTTCAAAATATGCAACAAAAATATGCAGAAATATGCATTCAAAGCAAAATATGCAAAAATATGCACTAACAAATCGATGCCATTTTACTGCAAATTTCTTGATTCCCAAAGCTATTTTTTATATGGTACTCTCCGACTGACGAGAACAAATATGAATTTGCATAATAATCCGGGCCTTGGTTATCACATATTACAATAAAAGTCGATTCGGGTTTCTTTCACTAACCCATATCTACTCTAATTGAAAACGAATAAAAACATGTGGATGTGAAATGCAGAACACCAATAATGCTGAAGTAATCCACTTTCGAGTGGATTCGGATTCTAGAACGCACCTGATTGTAAGAAAATAATGAAAATTATCAGGGAAACTGGAAATATGCAATAAATAAAAAAAAAATATTTTCATATAAAAAGCAAACAAAAAGTGGAGCCTACAGCACAGTATTAACAGACAAATTATCAATTGTGTCTCTTATGGGCCCATGGGAAGCAATAAGGCAAACAGAATACAAAACTTTTTTGTGGTTAAGATTCATATAAGAATAGTTTGCGAATTTAAAAAAAAATTAACAAGTACCAAATTATGCTTCAAAAAGGTGGAAGATGAACTATAAAGATCTGGTTCTTTGCTTGCTACGCAATAATAACTGACAACCTCTATAGTTTTTTCTAACTGCGTATTCCGGACCTCTTGCTACCTTGCACCATAGAGATTTTAGGAAAGACTTCTCCACTTCAATCTATTTTGTACCGCCGTTTTGTCAGTTCTACACTCATAAAATTATTACAGTAACTGATTGTGGGTTACTTTATTCGTTTCCCGTACTGCTAAATTTGAATAAAAATATAGTTACTTTACGAATAATTTTATTTTATTCAAAACACAAACTACCAAAAAATAATGTTTTCCGTATTCATTTTGTTATGTAGTTTAATTTTTGTTGGTTAAAAAATATTTTTTTAAAGTCAAAACTATTAAATTTTAAGGAATCTGCGTTCAATAAATAAACAATTTAAAAATTAATTTGAAAATCATTTGTTTTAAATGAAATGTAAATGATCCGGGTTTCAAATGAATTTTAAGTTGTTCAAAAAATAAAATATTTTGAGTGTAGGATCGATTCTTTGTTCTGTCAAGATGATGTTACCTCTCGTTGCACTTGGTCTTGCTTCTGATACTCGTTTCGACAGGCAGTTCTCTGGTATTCTACCCATATGACCAAACCAACTTAGTTTATTGCGTTCGATTTTGCTGTTCAGCGGTTCAAAGGGTGGTTAAATTTTAAGGGCCGATGTTGAATGTGAACCAAACCTAAACTTCAAGTATTTTTCTGTATTTCATTTGAGATTTTTCAATTTGAAACATGGAATGATGCACAATCGAACAACACGTTAAAGTTATTCAGGCTTATTATGAAAATGGGATTTTAAATCAAAATGCATATCGTGCACTTCGTGATTCAGTGATGAGACACATTTTGACCTTAGTGGATTCGTCAATAAGCAGAATTGCCACATTTTGGCGGATGATAATACAATAGTGATTGTCGAAAAATAATGCATCCACAAAGAGTGACTGTTTGGTGCGGTTTATGGGCTGTTACTGTGAATGGTGTTCGCTATCGTGAGTTGATAACGAACTTTTTATGGCCCGAAGTGGCAGATATGGATGTGGACGATATGCGGTTTCAACAGGACGGTGCCACTTGCCACACAGCTAACGAAACAATGGCTCTTTTGCCCGACAAATTCAATGTCCGTGTTATCTCACGTGGTGGCGATGCCAATTGGCCGCCAAGACCATGTGAGTGGACACCGTTGGGCTTCTTGCTTTGGAGTTATTTAAAAGGAAAGATGCACGCCGATAAGCCAGCAATAACTCAAGAGCTAAAGGATGAGGTAATTCGGCACATTAATGGCCTCAGCGTCATTGAAATTTTGGAACATCGGATGGAGGTGTGCTGCCAAAGTCGCGGCGGCCATTTGACTGATATTTCCAATATTA
Source organism: Pollenia labialis (assembly GCA_949318255.1). Classification (NCBI taxonomy): domain Eukaryota; kingdom Metazoa; phylum Arthropoda; class Insecta; order Diptera; family Polleniidae; genus Pollenia; species Pollenia labialis. The sequence continues at coordinate 90,837,320 of OX439141.1, forward strand.
TCATAATTAAAAGATATGACTATAATTTGTGCTTTATTCAAAATCAACATCGGCCCTTAAAATTTAACCACTGCCAGCACATAAACCGCACCAAGCAGTCACTCTTTGTGGGTGCATTGGTTTTTCGATAATCCATTTTGGATTATCATTCGCCCAAATGCGGCAATCTCGCTAATTGCCGAATACACTGTGGTGAAAATGTGCGTCATTACTGAAGATGATTTTCTTCGACAATTTATCATCCACTATTGCCATTTCTTGCCAAATTTCTTGGAAATTTGTGAATGTGTCTTGAAGTATTTTGCCAGAAACTAAACTTTTAAAATTATTTGGATTTGGTTTTATGGGTTTATATTGTGTCTCCACGACCTCAATATTAAAATTTATGAAACAATCAATGAAACTGTCAAAATACACAACAAAAATGTATTTTATCACTTAACACATTTAAAATTTCAATAAATACCTTTATATTCTTTTAAATCTGCACCAAATCCTGAATTTATAACTTCAGATATCCCCAATCTGCCTTTAATTGCACTTTTTAAATTAAAGATCTTAATAAAAATTTAAAATTTATTTGTATGGTTTTCTTAAACGCTTTCTCGTTAGGAAAACATTTTTCAAATAATAAAATTTCCTAAAAATTAATAAACTAAAATTTCAAAGCCACGTAGGGATGAAATTTTTTTCTTATTGGAAAAATAAATTCAGTTAATCAAAGTACAAACTCGTACAAACTCGATTTCCTTGGAATGGCAAAGAAAAGAAGTTATTCCTTTGCGATAAGAAAATTGGTTTAAAAAAACGGTTTTTTTTAAATGATTTACCTGGGACAGTTCGTTTGCTGTTGTCGTTAAACAATTTAAAAATAATATTCTTTTAATCAACAATTAATAACAGTTTGCTGTAAATGAAAATAATAAACCGATAGTTAATCACAATATTATCTTTTTGCACTAAACTCTTTCATAAGTATTTTTCCTTAAGCCCTTATGACACTACATTTTTTATTCATTAATTGATATAGAATTGATAGAAAGAAACAGTAAATGCTAAAAAGAGCAAACTATAAAAAATGTAAACAAAGTTTTTTAGTTTTTTTTTCTCTTGTTATGGTTTTGTTTCAGGGATGGCGTTGAGAATTTTTAAAATTATACCAACAACATTTAAAAATTTTACTTTTTTTACCCTTATTGTACTAAAAGATTTTTTTAGTTGAAATTAATTTTATTTATGTTCATAAAAAACACCACAAAAAGGTATTATAAATCTTAGTTTAAAAAGTATCAACAAAAAAGTACAATTGTGACAACTTAGCCATCCCTGTTCTGTTAATTTTATTAAATGTTGCCAACTTTTTGTTTATGAGAAACATAAAAACAAAAAGCGGTAAATCGCTAAATTTGCCCATAAACCGCAGATTCAGCAACACTTTTAATATTTCAAGCTTGAAATGTCAATTTTAAGTTGAACAATTTTACATTTTTTTTGACATAACTTCATTTTTTATCGATATCTTTAGTAAAATTTTTGAAAGTTTGCCATTTATCTTAATACAGCTGAACCCTTCGCACTTGGTAAATTTTTCTATTACTTTATATTTGCACTGTTCACCAAAACTTAAACAATGCATTAAAAATGTAGTGTCATAAGGGCTTTAGTCTTTAGTGTTGCCAGATAAGATGATTTATTAGCAACTAATTGATTTCAATAATTATTTTGAAAGCGATTTTTGTGCAAAAGTATTTGAAAAAAAGACTTTGTTAAAAGCTGGAATATTAGTTTTAATTTAACTCCCTGTTTTTAGAACGCGAGTGCAAAAACAAATTTTGAAATTTAGTTTTTTTTTTTAAATGTTAGTTAAACGAGTCACTTTTGCACTCACGTTCTAACACCAGGCAGTAGTTTAGTTTAATTTAAAAACAATATTATTTTTAATTAAAAGCTTTTAAGTCTTTCATTTCGGGAAATCCTACGACTTTAAAAATGAAAAAAAAAGTTTGAAGAATAATTTAAGACTTTAGTTTAATTTGTATGTTTATTTAAGACCGGGATTTTGAGATGTAGATTAAGTTTAAATTTAGTCAAATGTTTTTTGTATTAAATTGGTAATAGCGGCACAAACCTCTTGGCGGATTAACTAAACCTAGCTTAAATTAGACCAGTATACATTTTACAACTCAACACGAGTTTTAATTGTAATAAGTTGAAATAAGTTCGCACGAAATAAGTCACCACAAAAATGAAGTCATTCCCCAAGAAAACAATAGCAGAGTTTTTGGAGACTTATTTCCTTATTTGCGAGTTATTTAATTTTAGGAAAAGGGGGCTTATTTCATTTGAAAAAACTCCCAAAAATTATGTAATAAAATTAATCAAAAAACATTTTTTGGGACTTGTTTCATTTTTTAATTTATACAAAAATTGTAAGCAGTGAAAATTTTATCCTGGGAGCTAATTCTGGCAGTCGTTATCAAATAATTTTCTAATTCGAAAGCAATTTTTATTTCTTATTCATTCAGCCAAATCGAAATTATTTTTTCAGTGTTGTGAAACTCAAATAAAAGCTTAACAATACTGAAAAAATTATTTTGATTCGTTCAGTATCAACTGAAAAAATTAGAAAACAAATCGCTTTTGAATTTTTTTTTAATTTTTTTTAATTTTAAAAAATTTTTTTATTTAAAACGATACTTCATTCTTAATGCTAAAAACCTGCTAAGCCACATGGCTTGTCTGCAGGTAATTGACGTTAATAAAAGTGTTTTAATAAAAATACTTCATTGCGAGTTTAAAAAATAATTTTTATACATTTTCTTTCTTTTCGCCTCATTTGTGATATTTATCAGGTTGGTTGGCAGGTCATTGAGGATTGTGGGTAAGATGACATCTAACGTTCGATCTCCATAGCTATTTTTTGTGTGTTTTATCTTAAATCTTCCCTCTGAGCGTAGTCTAGTGTTGTACGAATGATCGATTCTTTCAAGAGAGCTGTAGTCTTTTAGTTCCGTTAGAACTGTTAATCGATATATGCTTTTTATATTTAGTATTTTCAGATCATATGGTAGGTTTCTAGAATGGTAGTTGTTGTGATTGTTTTCTAGATTAGTGCCTACAATTAATTGTTGATTGGTAATATTTCCGGTGTTGTTACTGGTTGTATTGTTGTTGTTTCTGTTAATGTTGTTTGAGTTGTTCGTGTTGGTGCTGTTGACATTGATGTTGGTGCTGTTGCTATTAATTCTGTTGTCGTTGTTGATATTTTGATTGGTGATGTTGTTGTTGGTGCTGTTGTTGTTGATGTTGCTATTGTTATTGCTATTATTGTTGGTTATGTTGTTGTTTATGCTGGTGTTGTTGTTGTTGTTTATGTTATTGTGGATGATGCTGTTTGATTCAGCGCTGTTGGTGATGATATTGTTATTGATGTTATTCGGTTCATTGTTGTTGTAATGCCTATTATTTTGATTTCTCCTTAAGATTCTTAGAACACGATTTTGAGTTTGCTGTAGCATTTTACAGTGGGATGAGTTTCCCCAAGCCGATATGCCATGCCTTATGTTCGATTCCGCTAACGCAAAGTATGCCTGGCGGAGTACACTGTACGGTGTGGAGTAGCTCAAGTGGTATAAGGAAAAGGCAGCTTTTCGTAGTTTCTTTTGTAATTCTATTATGTGTAATTTCCATTTGAAGGTATCGTCTATATGTACCCCTAAGTATTCGTAGCGATTCACTAGTTCAATTATTGTGCTACAAGCATCGTTGCTATCATCATTTGTCTTGTTGTGTATGCACTCTATATTATGGTATTTTAATTTAATATTAGATTTAATCATGTTTGGTTGTCTGATGTGCATAACTTTCGTTTTCGAGGCGTTTATCACTAATCCATTATCATGGCACCATTTACATATTGTATCGAGTTGGTTTTGCATTTTTTTGGTGGCGATCTCAATGTTTTGTTGGTCACAATGATTGCTGTATCATCAGCATAGGCGTAGGAGTGGCACTCGTTGAGAGTGTTCAGCATTTCGTTTGCATACATGAGATATAGCAGCGGCCCGAGTTTAGATCCTTGTGGAACTCCTTGACTGGTTACGACTTCTTCACTTATTTTGTTATTGAGTTTGACTCTGTAAGTTCTGAGATTAAGATAATCTTTGAACCATAACAAAACACGTCCTCTGATACCGTTTCTTTCAAGAATTTCCAGAAGTTTAGAATGTGACAATGTGTCGAATGCCTTACTAAAATCTATGAATAAAACTAGGCAATGCTCAACCTTACTTATTGCGGTATTTATGGTATTTGCAAATTTTCCTAATAATTGGTTAATGTTTTTATCTTTTTGAAAACCGTATTGATTGATGTTTTATTATGTTGTATTTTTTAAGAAAATTATTCAGTCTCTTTACAATAATCTCCTCTAAAACCTTTTCGATGACCGGTAATATTGATATAGGTCTATAGTTATTCACATTATCTTTCTCTTTGCTTTTGTATATCGGTCTTATTAAGGATGTTTTTAATTGTTTTGGTATAGTTGATGAATATATACTTTGATTTATTAATGAAGTTATAATGGGTGTAAAAATTGAAGCATTGTTTTTTATGTCTATGGGTCTGATCCCATCATAACCTGCACTTTTTCTCACATTAAGTTTTGTTAATATGTTAAATATTTCTTCTTGTGTTGCATGTTCAATATACATTGAGTTTGGTAATGTCATTTCACGATTCAAATTGCTTGTTTCTACGTTACAAGTGTGGATTAATTGTAAAACATTTACATTAAAGTTTAAGGCGAACTTCTTCAATATTGTTTCAACATTTTGATTTCTAAAGTTTTTTAAAATTCTGTCATCAATATTTTGAACTGTTTTACCCTTTATCTCGTTAATTAGTTGCCAAGTCATGCGCGGGTTATTTCGATTTTCGACAAATTTTAGGCGATAGTAATTATTTTTTGAGTATAAAATTTTTTTGTTTAATTTATTTCTATATTGTTTATATTCTTTTTCATAATTTTTATTTCTTTTATTGTTTTTCCAATAATCACGACTGCCAGAATTATCCCCCTGTTATGTATGCTGCATACATTTATCATAAATAAAAAAGGGCATTCTATCAGATCTCTAATTTCAGAATCGCGAAATATTAAAATCAGGGCCCAGATCGTCGCAGTCGTGATCGAGTGACTTTGATCGACATTTTACTTTTTGGAATCGTCACATTCGTTATCGAAAAACTTCTATCGAAATTTTAGATTGTGTAATTCGATAACTAGTAGTCGATCGAATGCTTTTACTCGAAATGTCATTCGATAGGTTAAGAGCTTTCGTAAAAACATTAAATTGTTTTTTACAAACAATTTACACATTTTTTGAGAATAATGATTAGATTTCTTCAACAAATAGCTAAAAATGTAAGTATTAAATTGTTTATAGTAATAAGAAAAAAAAATAACATTTAGTTTTGCAAATTTTAGTCATGTTTGCGATAGAAGCGATTTTTGTATTGTAAGTTTTTTGATTCCTTACAGATTTAACGATTTTTAATATATAGTAGACTTTGCCGCTATTAGCAATTTTTTGCGAATTTCCCCTAATTTTGCAATTTTTACAGAATTTTTCCATTTCGTATACTTTTATGGACTTTTAATTAATTTTGTGGTTGTTCAAATTATTGAAAATTTTCGCGAATTTTCGCTATTTTTGTAAATTTTTTTTTTTGTTAATTGTTGAAATTTTGTTTTTTAACCGATTTAGCGATTTCAAATAAATTTTAGGGCTTGTTACCAAGTTTGCAATTATTCGCGAATTTTAGCCATGTTCGCAATATCCGCGACTTTTTCTGTAAGTTATCTGATTCATTACAGATTTTACAATTTTTAATAAATACTAGACTTTGCTTTCATGCAGCTGTTTGCAAATTTTGCGAATTTCCGCTAATTTCAAATTTTTTATCGAATTTTTGCCATTCCTTGTACTTTTAGGGATTTTTAATCAATTTAATGGCTTGTTTGATATATTACAAATTTCGAGAATTTTCTCTATTTTTGCAAATTTTCTGAATTTGTAAAATTTTTGCGAATTTCTATAGTTTTCCGATTTTTTAAAATTTTGCGTTGCTCTTTTTGGCAAGTGCCAAAAACCGATAAGCCGAAGTGAATTTACTTTTTATTTATTTACGGAAATATTTGTTGAACAAATATTTATTATTAATTTGTCATTTATTGAATAAATATCAAAACATTTTTATATAAAACATTAATCGTGTTCTTCACAAGCATAAAATCTATTACATTTTTTAAACAAATTTCGATTCGAAAGCTTTCGAATGCCGCAATCCCATTTTTGATACGTGACGAAGTTTTATTCGATACGAAGGCTCATTCGATCACGTGTGCGACGATTTGGGCCCAGGATTCTTTTTAAATCCCGGTTCTTAGGAATCGAAATATTTAATCCCGAATTCGAAAATCCCCTATTTAAAAGTCACGAATCTATATATCGTGCGATTTTTAAAACCAAAAAGTTTTCCGAACTATGTAACAGCCTGGCTGCTTCTTTATAAAACGATTTATTTAGATGTCAATTGTAATCTTTTTTTTAGTTTTTGTTTTTATTTGTTAATTCTTCCCCTATCTGGTTTGTTGGTTGGTCAATTTTTTTAATGTGCAACCTTTTGTTGAATGAACAATAAACACAATAACGGCTGGAATTGCGAAAAAAGTCGACAAGAAAATTAAAAAGCAAACAAAAAAAAATAACAGCGATAATAATTTAAAGCTGATAAAGGGGAACCGCAAAGACACTACACCAATTACTAAAATTAAAAATATGTTATCTCTAAAATTTTTAATACTGACTGTGATTTGTATAATTTTGTTTCAATCTCTTGAAGTTTTGCTAACAATTCAATTAACACGATAAACATTTTCTCTGCATTTGTCATAGTGTAGCATTTGCTTTAAGCAGTGTTGCCGGGCACTGACTGGTAAATTGTTTTCTACCCATTTATGGTAAAGAATAAGTAATTTTAAATAATAATAATAAGAAAAAAGTTACAGACAAAACGATGTCATGGAAATTAGTATGCAAGTCAGGTAACAGATAAAGGACACAAAGTGCATAAAATAACACGATGCAAAAAGTTTCGTGTAATTGTGGGTATTTGTAAATACAAACATATAAAAATTCAAAGTATTAAATTGTAATAAAATGAAATAAAATTTTATAAAACGTTTTTAATTATAAATGTAAGTTAAATTTTTTTATTTAAGCGACAGATGCAAAACCTTTGCAAGCAACACGTACGAAATACTGCTTAAAAGCCACACAAATAATTCTTGGTTAATTTGAATCCTTTTTGGCGAGAAAAAATTTGTCAAATACAAAAACTCAAAGCATAAGCAATCATATGTAATGCCAACCAGCCGAATCTCTTTTGAAGCTTATTTTCTATGACGAAAAAGAGTTAAGTAGAAACAGACGGTTCGATCTTGTACCAACTACCATTGATCATTTTTCAATGTAAATCAAAGGCGTCATACCATGCGTATACTTGATTTTTAAAATTTAAATATTCCTCATACGCCAGCAACAAATAGAAATTTTCTTAAATTTAATAAACTCTTTAAAATTTTTTTGGTCATCTTCTATAAACTTTTAAATATTTAATACTTTTTCAATTCTGTATAATTTTGTTCCCACAAATATTTGAACACTTTTGGGGCTATGGATATGAGCACAAAACAAAACGGCATGTGCTCAAAAACCAAAAAAAAATGTTTATTGGAATAAATTTCATTGACAATTATAATTTATTATTAAAAACAAAATTTTTTATTTTATTTATTTCTTTATTTATTTTAAAAAGGAAATAAATGAAAGGCGCCGTACAATGCGTATGTTTTATTTTTTTTTAATTTTTAATTGGACGTCAGCAGTGACGCCAGTAGAAAAAAAAACCGTGAGTGTCAAAAACAAAAAGCCCTTTTTTCCCTATAACTAAAAAAATATACGTTAAAAGTTTATTGTTTTTAGCAACAGGCAAACTAAGACACGTTTGTTAACATTTTGTAAATATTAAAATTAAAGCAGGGGTCTAATCACCGCATACGATATCGAGCAAAATTGATCGAAATTATTTATTTTGGTATTATGACTCTCGATATCGAGTGAAATTTATTGAATTTGAAATAATAGCATTCGATATCGAGTAACTCGACATTACATTTCTCGAGTTTTCATTCGATACGTCAGTGTCTATCGTATGCAAAAACATTCGATAGTTTATTCGATACGATAGTATCGAATGCGGTGGTTAGACCCCTGTTTTTAACAGTTGTTATTAAAGCAGTTATCATACACACACATATACAAATGAAATTTCAAAAATAGCACTGTGTGACAAATTTTATTTTTATTCTTTTTGGCAGAAACATCACTTATATCCTTTAATCTAGAGACAAAACTAAGTCAAGCTGCGTGCTTGATTTTTCATTTCCTCATCATGTACTCTTTTAAAAAGCCTTATCATTTTTCAAGAATACTTATTTTAAACAATTTTTTTTTATAAAAGTATCTTATATGTTTTTTCAAACTCGGTACATATTAAAAGGGAAGGCTCTGTAGAATTTAAAAAAAAATTTACTTTAGTTCCCCTAAGCAAATATATAAAAAAATATTTAAAAAAAAATTGATGGCCTGTTCAACTATCTCGACAGCAAAACGAAGCGATCGCCATCTATTCGCTCGATTTCGAATCAGATTGGGTTCAACAATTTCGACAGCTTTCGATCGCTTGCTCTTACGCTTGTAAATATTTGTTACTTACGTATTAAAATAATTAAGTATTGCCATATTAGATATTTCTATATTTTGTTGCTTTTTTGTTCAAAAGTATCAAAAATAATACTAAATTGCTTGTTGACAAATACAACCGCGTTTGAAATTTTTTCAGCTGTATAAAAATGTCAAAAATAAAAAAACCTTTTTTGTTGAAACCAAAACTAAAGAAAAGTGTAAACAGAAATTGAATTTAATCAAAAACAAATTATTCAAGCAAAAAAAATTAATGATACAAAGAAACAAATAAATAAGTTAATGAAACCATACGTAAAAGAAAGTTAAATAAGTAACAAGTAAATATTTTTCTAGCATCAGCTTGCTCCTTAGAAGTATGTAGGTTGCATTTGTTTCATTTGACGACAAATTAACGACAGTTGTTCCTCAACAACCATATTCCTCTTTTTTACCTGAAGAGCAGTTTGTATTTTATTTCTTACTCTATCCTTCTTCGTTTGGATGAAGTTTTAAAATTTTTAATGTTTTCCTTTAGAATTTGTAGTGTTTCACATAATATTAAGGAGCCTGTCTCTTCAATTTTGCTTTCTTGTGCAGCCACCGTCGCAGCTTTAGAAACTCTTGGCGGTGATTCTGATATCTGCTGACTGAGTTTCAGCACTTTTAACTTTACCCGCCAACACTCTACAACAAGGTGCTGCAGCCGAAGACCAAAGCAGCGTCCGATCATTTATATGATCTAGGGAAGTTAAATAGTTTTGTTTATAGGTACCACCACCGCTTTCTTGCAGGCTTTTGTTGTTTTCTGAAATTTATTTTTGTCCTACATTTCAAATCTTCCCATGTCTGTAAAAATATGTAATACTTTCAAAACCAATTCAAGCCATGGTTGTTTTCTGCCTTTAATTATAATGTGGGATAAAATTTCCCGCCTTGAATAGAATGGATGGACCAATGACGCTTAAGCTAGGGTCACACTTATTAAATATTTGACCAAATAAGCGTAACCCCAACTTTTGTTAACGGTTATTGAGATTTAACATGATCTTAATATCACAAAGTAAATGAATTATACTACTAGACATATTAATGAATTGTTTTTTATAAGATGTGGTATAATAATCAGAACAAATACTGGAATTGAAGGAAATAATAATTTAGTTTGCTTGTTGGTTCCGTTTTTTTCGTCAAATATTTGACAAGTGTGAACGTAGCTTTAGTTTTAGGCCTATTATTTTCCATTACTCGCCCATTGAAAATTTATTTGCTCCAAACACTGGTGCACCTTTCGCCATCTTAGGATGTTCCTCTCAAGAAGCGTTTTCGAGATAGTCGCGAAAATCATGTTTTTCTACAGTTGTTTTAGCTCGTTATTTTGAAAATTGAATTGTTCATCTGAATTGTAAAAACTATTGAATAAAAATGTTTTCCTCTTTCAGCACATATTTATACTGTGTTGATCGGATAAAAATTTACTGTGCTACAGGCCATTCGATTTAAAAAAAAATATTTTTTTAAGTTTTTCAATATTAAACTGAGACTGAACTCTGCATTAAGGCATTTTTTTCAAATTAAAAGGCTTGTAATTCAGTGAATTTTTATCCGATCAACACACTATAAAGAAAGGAGGATAAACATATTTATTCGAAATTTTGGAAATATAATATTAATCCAGACAAACACGATTTTCGCGAATAATTCGAAAACGATTATGAGAGAAATAAATGAGTGCAATTTTGAGTTTACCCACCCCATTAAGCTTAAAAAAAAATCTAATTTTTAAGTCTAATTTGTTGTGCGTATTGTAATCAAAAAAAAATTACCAATTGTTCTCTATTTTTATTTATAATTTATTTAAAATACCCTTAAATATTTCTTGTTTGTTATAAATACCATGATTCGACAACAAAACAACAAGTGAGTGGTTTTGACATTTGTTTTCGTAATATCGACAATACCTTCGATATTAATAAACCGCTTTTTGTATGAAAGTACTTACGTTTTCTTTCGAGTTGTCGTCTAAACGAATGTTCGTATAGAATAAAGTTAGTTGAACCCAAAATAGTTTTCGATCGCTTAGAATGCGATCGAAGTCGTTCTTTCGAAATCGTTGAACAGGCCATTAATATATTTTTAAAAGTTTTCATTAAAATTTGTTTAAATATTCGATTTTTTTTATTGCACTTAGTTTAGAAGGTGATTGTTTTTTCTCGGTACAAAATTTATTTCTATGTTGAGATCGCATCTTTTAGATATTCGCATACATATAAGCGAGTATGATTACAAATAGCAAAAATGAGCGAATAGTTCGCAAATTTCAACCTGAATATTCGCAGCAACACTAATATATACGTACATGGTTTTCAAGCTGTTAGGACTCATAGTATAGGGATTCTGTTAAAAATTCTACATTTCTACTTATATGCTATTGTATATGAAAATTTGTAATTCTTAAATGAAAATAATACAAATATATATTTACGTATTTTTATACAAAATATTGAAAATGAGATAATATTTTGAAAATTCCCTACATTTTTCTTACGCTTAAAATTTTCCGAGAAAATCCCTACAAAAGGGGAAATTCAGTACTTTTAGCATCTCTAAACGTCAGCAATATTTAATCGTTCTCTTGAAATAAAGAAGCTTTTGACTAAACTTGGTTCCAGCGCATGCTTTATTTAAAGTCTTGTATAATTTATTCTTTAAAAAACCAATAATAAAATTTTTAACAATAAATTATTGTTTTTTTTTAATTTTAAGGCTCAAAATATTGATGATTTTTATTTTTTAGTTTTATTTAACTATAACATATTTTCCATCAAAGTCTTTTCGTTGGAAATTGTTTTATAGCAAAAACAATAGTATTTTTTTAGTTTTTACTAATCCGAGGCTTTATATAGTGCTTATAATAAATTTTTATTTAAATATTTCTTAAAGGCCACCAGTATTTAGTCATTCTCTTGAAATAAACAAACTTTTTTAAAAAATTATTTTCAACCATTTTTAAATCATTTATTCTTTTTTTCCAATTCTATATAATTTTTTCACACAAATGTTTTAAAACACGTTTATTCATCACACTATTTGCTGTTGCCTTATTATATTTTCATTTTTTTTAGGATCCACTTGCTGCCTTTAATCCCTCTTTACTCTGTTGTTGCACATTGTTAGCACTGCGAGTGAAAAAAAGAAAAGAATTAAAGATTAAAGTCATGGCCAATTATAATGCTAAACTTGGAATATGGTAGTCACTATGATTATAGAAGTGTTTGCAAAGTGTGTTTATAAACATATACATAAGTCTTTTGCAAGAGTTTTTGTTAGATGTGTATGTAACAAAAGTAACATGAACATGTCTCAGAGGATAAGTTTCCACAAACTTAAAGTTTAAGATAAATTGTCGATGCATAGGAGGGCGCTTAAATTTGTTTGGAATATTAAAATCTTTTAAGTTTTTCCATCAATACAGTGAGCGATAGATTTTCTTTTTATTTCATTCCCCTTTAATGTAAAGGCAACAAATTAAAATTGTTTTTTATAAAAGTACCTTTATAAAACGCTTAATTGTAGTAGAAGGGGTTTCTAAAAATTAAAATAAAAGCAAAAGAAAAAGTCTTTGCAATAATATTTATGATAGCCATCGAAAGTGTTTAGTAAACCAAAATATCTCACCGAGGTAGCAGTTCTCTTGAAAAAAAGTTATTAGTATTTAAAAAAGTTAAAGAAGGAGTTACAAAATTTTAATATAACTTAGCAGTTTGAGATATTTTCCAGCACTTTATCGAGTTTTTAAAGTGCAATTATTCTAGAAATGAAGAAGAAGTTGTGCTCTTAACATTAAAGATTTCTAAAAAGACTTTTTCGAAGAATTTATTAAATCAGTGCTCAAATAATGTAATGTAAACTAAAAAGAACTGCTGATTTTAAATAAATGTGCAAAAATACAATTTCTGTATAGTAAAGTTTCTGAAAATAAAGTCCGATGCAGATTCATTATTGGGAAGTTTTTCTATAAAAATATATTTTATGCCTAATACCAAAGCAAAAAAACTAATTTTTTTCAAGTGGAGAGTTGATGAGAAAAATTAAGCTTTTTAAATCTTAGTTTTTTTTTATTTGCTTTGAGGCTTTAACAGCTTAAAGGAAGTTAAAATATTTTGTTATCGTTACTATACCGCTAAGAATTCGCTTTACTTTGCCTTTTTTTAATCGTAATTGCGATTAAGAAAATTTGCGATTTCTGCAATGTTGATGTAAGAACCCAAAACAACGAACAAACCAGACCCGATGCGAAGTAGGTTGTTATATATTTCCATCACATATGCCGCACCAAATTTTGATATTAAAATTCAGCCAGATCCGACCACAAGACCCAAGTAATTTTTACACATGAAGCCAGTTGTAGTTTTTCTTTATATATAAATTGGACTGCAGAAGTTGTCGTGGCACTTTCTACACACAGTCATAATAGATTTCTAAAGTTTCTAGAGTAGGTACTAGAGGTCTGCAAGAATAAATAAAAAGCAATTTCAACACACTCATTTGTTTTTTGATTATAATCATGTATGGGCAAATGCAAAATGAAAATGCAAAAAGAGCGAACGATGTGTATACATACACAAAAAAAAGAGCAAAAGAGCACAAAACCAACAAATGCAAACGTAAACAAACCAATACACATGCAAAGCTTTCAATGTAGTGGTGCCCATACCTGATTTTAATGTGTCGATCACCCAATGATAACGAAACAAATGAAAAAAAACCCTGAGACAAAACAACAAAACTCATTCTATTCAGTCAACTCAAGTTAAATGAGTAAATTCTTCAAATATAATTTGAATGTAAAATATGTGTACCTACACATTATGTATGTATGTGTAAGCTTAACTCTTATTATGGCAACGTATACAAATAAATGTATGCACATTCAGTAATTCAAAAATTATTTGAATTTTTTTTTTGTAAACTTGCTCTCTCTAACGGGTCATTCCAATGATTTGTTATTTATGAATAACTCTCATATTCATTTACAGTAAACAAGTTTTTTATTCAATTCATTCATTCTTATTTTTGTATATGGTTTACTCTCTTCTTATCTTTTTGAATGATTTATAATTGAATAAATGTTGTGCACTTTGAGTAAAGGCAAACAAGTGAGTTATTCAAAGCATACCTCTAGTAGGTACAAGCATATTGGCTACACTGTGCTAGAAATTGACACTTTATTTTTTAGACAGGCTGAGCACTTGGAGTTTTAACATAATTCAGGTACGCTAAATCCAATGGTGCTAACCGTTTTTTTTTTGTGCTAGCTCTTGTTTTCGAGATATACCGTTATTTCGAAAATTGAGGAGGTTTCACAACATATATTCGCCTTACTCAAAAACGGTTTAGTCTATTGAAATTACAAAAACAATAAAAAAAAGAAATTCCGCAATAAAATTTCCTTTAAGAAAGGTAAAACTTTGTTTTGATATGCGCAGTGGTTTAAAACATATTTTTTTTTGGAAAAAAAATATTTTTTCATCAAATTTTCGAAATTTTTGCAGACATATAAAAAACGAAGCTGCAACCAAAACAAGCCATAAATGGTGAAAATCTGTTAGCAACTTTTGATTTTTTTCACAAAAGTCTTTAAATTTTAATAATTTAAGATTTTCATAAAACGCAATATTTGTATGGGTAAGTATATCTCGAGAAAATCTTTAGGACAAAAAATTTATTGAGGTCGGTCATACATTATATCCCACTAGGAGTGACTCCTGAGCATTTATGGGGCTTTTCTTCAATAGATTTCTAGTCCGCATTGAACATTTTGTATGGGAGCAGCCTTAGGGAATGGAGATAGCGGGTAGAGGTATGTTAGAAATAAGTGATTGAGATGAAAAATTAAGTGGGTTGGTTATACATTTGACCCATCTAGGGGCATCCTAGACTCTGCAGGTGCCACATTTAAGAATTTCAACCATACACATACACAATCATAAAAAAACGGTTAGGTTCATTGGATTCAGCGTACCCGAATTATGTTAAAACGCCATGTGCCCGGCTTGCGTAGATGGGCACTTTGCAGTACCAGTACTTCTTCAGTATTTTTTTTTTACTGGTACTGGCGCTTGAATTTTCATTACCAGTATATTTTTACTGATTACTGAATAAAAAATCAGTATTCAGTAAAGTTTACTGATTACTGGAAGAAAAAATCAGTATGCAGTAAATTTTACTGAATACTGAAAAAAAATCAGTAATCATTAAATTTTACTGATTACTGATAAGAATGCAGTATCGGGAGGTTTTCACTACCTATACATACAAAAAAAAAACAAGAATAATAAAACTGTAAGAATTTTCGTACTCAATAAACGTTAATAAAACGAAATTCCAATATGCATATGAAACAAAGGAACAGATGAACGGACCTAATGTACATTCCTTTGTAATTAAAAAAATTATGAACTTCACAATATTTATCAGTTAATATAAATATGTGAATCAACCTGTGCTGTTAAATTAACAGTGTTAATTACATGATTAACTGTAAAAGTTGTTGCTAAACAAGTTGTGTATTATAGAGGTTAGAAATTCTTTCCGCAAATATTTGGAATTTTGTATTTAAATTTATTAAATACTGAAAAAAATTAGTGAAATTTCTGATTTTAATAGTGATGATTCGGTAAATGATCCGGATTATGTGTGCGAAGAAAATACACCAAGTTCTTCAAATTTTTTAAGTGAAACTTCAACTGACACCCATGATTTATTAAAAGACGAAGAACTAATGGGAGTCAATAAAATTCTTTTTAGCGAAGAATTTTTTAAAGTTGTTGAGAAGGTAAGTAACATACATATAACTTAACTTAGCCATGTGAATATTTTGCACAAATGATAAGTTAAATTAACTTAAACTAACATTAAATTAACAATTGTGCAAAATATTTACGAGGTCGTCTTAGCCTGGTGGTTGACACTCAAGACTCTCATCCCTGAGGCCATATGTTCGAATCCCCGTTCAGTCGGTCGAAATAAAAAGTTTTAGTAATCAAGTTTTTACTCGATAGCAAAATAGAAATCGAAATTTATTTTTCAAATTTAAAATAATTAAATAAAAATATAAAAAGAAATAAAAACGTGTTTTTGAAATACAATACTCCTTTGCCTTCGTCTGCTCCTGTAGAAAGATTGTTTTCTTTCGCTGGGATTGTGAATCGTTCCAGAAGACAAAAACTTAGTGATAAAAATTTTGAAATGCTTGTATTAAGAAAAGCCAATAATATATACAATCTTTTATCTTTATTCAACAAATTTACAAATATTTATTGTGCTAAACCCGCAAAGAAAATACGTAATCGTGACTCAATTTTCAGTAATCAGTAAATTTTACTGAAATTTTTTTCAGTATTCAGTAAACTTTACTGATTACTGAAAAAAAAATTTACTGCATACTGATTTTTTCTTCCAGTAATCAGTAAACTTTACTGAATACTGATTTTTTTTTTCAGTAATCAGTAAAAATTTACTGGTAATGATAATTATATTTCATTACCAGTAAGCATTTACTGATTACTGAAACGCTTGCTGCAGTAAAAAAGTAATGCAGTATGCCCATGTATGGCGGCTTGTCTAATTTTGCAACTAGCACCGTGTTATTGAAAAAGCCGAAATTACGCAATAAAATGTTCCTTAACTCTCCGACGGTTGAGTCATCCGTTGCCCTTATACGAAGTACAAGGTCCACAGGTACCTATTTCTATTTGTATGGAATTTTATATTTTTTTAAATTTTTTTTGTTTTGATTTATTATTATTTACTAATTATACATGTATAATGAATGTTAGAAAAAAAATTTTTTTTTATAACATTATTAATTTTTTATGAGTTTTATATGAAAAAAGCATAAAAAACTATTGTTGTGTAGATTGTACCTCGTCCAACATATTTTCTGTGCAGGTGTAGCAACGATACATCTCTGCACAAACTGGATCGTTAGAGGAATGGCAAAAGGACCTTGTTTTCCGCTACCGTCCGTACTCAGAACGGCATAGGCGACATGACGATCTGTTTGTTCTAGACGTAAACGACGGTGCAGCTTCTTCTGCCGGTCTTGATAATATCTAAAAAGAACAACATTATGTAGTTATTCTGCTTTTGAACATTAGAATTGTTTTTACTTACCTTTACATCAAATGCTTCCATTGCGTTTCGTATTTTTTGATATGTTAATCTATGTTTGGTAGTGCCAATTGTTTTGTCAGCATCAGTAGGAATGACCGTCGTCTGTCACTTCTTTTTATTGGCTTCATCTCGTTGTATGAATAAATGCTGCTAATGCAGAAATGTCCACCATATTAAAAAACGTGGCAAATAGCCCCGGTTTGTTGAGCGCTTGCGTGCATATGTGCAAACATCTGGTCCATTGTATTAACGCCCGATATGTTGGCGTTGTAATCCAAAATAGCAAACGGCTTCTTCTTTTCAGTTTGCATGTCCACACTGCAAGTATAAAGTTGTGGCGACAGAAATATTTCCGCTTTGTTCTTCTTGGGCACATATGAACGTAGTGCTATATTCGCTTTCGTTGAAGCCGAACAATGTACTGTTGACAGGATGCGTATGATTTTTTTGAAATTCCCGAAGCACACATGTGTTATTCGGCCGCATATGTTCCAACATATGCGGTTTTCTTAATGATCAAAGTACGCGCCAAATCCGAAGTTGTGAAAAAATTGTCGGTATAAATTGTGCGGCCTGTATTCAAATATCTCTCCGAAAGTTGAAGTACAACATTCTGCCTTGATTCACCCCTCGTGCCTGGTCAGTCAATTTCCCAGAGTAAATCATTCCTTTGACAGGATAAAATGATTTTGAGTCGCACAATCACCATACCGGCAAAAGAGACGGTAACAAAAATTCAAAAAGGGACGGAAAGTTCATTATGTTTCAAGGAGAGGCACAATAAAATAATCCAAAAAGTAACTAAAATTCAAGGAACACGTTTGTGATGTGTTCAAACAGTAAAACAAAATAAAAGACAGTGCATTTATTAACGATATCTTGAAATATCAGTACAAGGTCCCAGCGGACCTTTTCACACGCTCCCGTACTAAACACATTTAAATCTCAAAAAAAACTAAACTATTGGTCGGATCGCTATTTTTGAAAAATTTTTTTAACCAATTCTAGATCAAATTTCCTTGGAATACATGTGGGGGTCGGGTATACTTCCCATGGACCATCAAGGAGTAATTTCAGTTTGAAAATGAAAAGGATACCTAAGGACCTTCTCACCCGCCGGAGGGTTAAGAAAGGTAAAACGTCGTTTAAGAAACATAATTTGTTTTTTTTTTAGAAAAAAAAATATTTTTTTTATCAAAACTTCGAAATTTTTGTTTTTTAAGAATTCATAAAAAATTGGAAAATGCAGCTGGGCTTTTAATTTTTTCCAGACGTAAAAAACTAAATTGCAAACAAAGCAAGCCATAAATGATTAAATCTGTTTACAAATAATGATTTTATTCACAAAAGACGAAAAATGTAATTAAATCTAAGAATTTCATAAAACGCAATATTTGTATTGGAGCCCCCCTAAGAAGTGGAGATAAAGGTAAAGTATGATTGGAGTAAATGTAAAAGACGAAAAACTAATGGAGGTCCATCATTTCATAGTCCTTTTTATAATTATTAAATTCTTTATTCAACATTATGTACATATGAAGAATGTGGAATGCAGAAAATGTATTTTCAATGACATTTTGATGTGCGAATATTACGAATTTATGCAATTCCAAAGAAATATACATGCAACATTACCATTTCACTTTGCGGGAGGAATTTTGGAAAGTCCACAGTTACCGATTAAAAAATTCTTAGAATTAAAAAATAAAGCCATAAATTTTGTATTCTACTGATATCCGCGGTTTGGTTTAAACAATGCAAAATGAATATATTTGTTGGAATCTATAGGAAGAAGAATACATTTCTAAATAAAAACTTTAACTTTAATTAACAACAAAAATAAATAGTTATTGAATATATGTGCATGGATATTTTAGATACCTTTGATAACATCTAATAAAATGCTTTAAGCTCAACATCCAATTTTATTCAGTTAAGGCAACACTTTTTTAATAATGTTCCTCATAAAGATTATGTTTAAACTGATAGCTGAAATAAATCTTCAATTTTTCTAAAGTTGAACTGTAAATATATTAAGGTATCTATTTAAATATCATAGTTTTGTTTATTCAAACAAAAGTTTTAATTCGTGATAAAAAAACCTTTTGCTTGAAAGGCTCACAGCCTTGACATACAATTATCAACATTAACGTTCAACATCAAACTTCGTATGGAACATTTGTTTTAATGAGGCAAATTTTATATGCAAACGTTTGGTAAATGGCCAGTAATTTTTCCAATATTTGAAATTTTCACTTTCTTTTTTCTTCTTGTTATTTTATAATATTTGTCATGGAAATGGTTCACGAAGCCAGCTAAGACTTATGTACTTAAAAATTCCTAGACGTTAGATTTTTTCTTTTACAAAGAGATTAAACGACGGTATTAGAAAGTTTCTTTTATGCCAGCCACAGAAATTATAATGATAAGCTGAAATCTATGATGTGAAGAAAGTCACCAGGAAAAAATTCTCACAAGTTATAAATACTTTAATCTTTTAGTATGCAGAGAATGATTATGATTTGTGTGAAAATGAGACAGATACAAAAGTACTTATATTTATTATCAGGGAAAGTTTTAAATGCATTTTGCATTAACAAAATGCAATTGCATTTTATGCAAATTTAAAAAATGTATATGCCTTGCATAAATTTACATATTACACAGGTTGGTACCTTTTTTTTAACAAAAAAATTGCTTTTGACTCAATCTTTTGCAGTTTTAAAATAAACCTTATGCAGTTTCTTACATTGAATTTGTTAACAAAAACTAAAAGAAATTTCATCGGACATGCAAAACCTTGAACACGGTATGGTTTAAAATTGGCAGATCTTTCTGAAATCATGACTAATATGAAACCCTCTCCCTCAGGGAATGTAGGGATTGTTCTTATGAATTTTTAGTCACTTGTTGTTACATCTTTGGGGGTGATTAATGCAGCGAATACGTGTAGCAGCAGGCTTTCTTCTGAGGGATGATCGTAGCTGACCGGAATCCTTTACGAAACTGCGAGAACCAGAAAGCCCTTGGAACCATTTAGTTCTTTGAATTGTAAACTCTTCCATTTCAAATTTCCAAAGTCTTCTTTCATTTTGAGATAAGGCGAAGAAATGTGCTGGCAAACTGATGTTATTTTACGCTTATAAAGGACATCAGCGATAAGTTCCTCTCTCGAGATACGAAAATCAAACTGTGTAAGTCTCTGACACAAACTGTCTTGCGATATGGTGCAAAATTCTGGCTCTGATCGCAATCAGGTGAAACAGCCTTGGGATTCTTCGAGATAAAACTGCTGCGAAAAATATAAGGCTTGTATCGATGACGTATGAACCATGAGCTGTTTGTCCAACTTTGCATTTCAAGACAATGACGTAGTTAAGCAGATCAACATAACGAGTTTATCAAAGTTTTTCTTGGGAGTTAAAAATTCCTTACATAGATTTTGTTCAAATACGCTAAATTCCCAATTCATACTCTTGATAAACACCCTGAAACTTATTGTTAATTTCAATGCGCATTTCACTAATTGCTAAGTCCAAATCAGCCGAACAACTTCTTTCCAAGACTATAGAAAAGCTATAGATGTTATAAAAATACAACCACTTAAGTTTTACTTGCAACGCTTAAAAAAACAACAACAACAACACTAAACAGTGATTTAACTTTTCTTACTTTCCCGCCTTCCATTGGTTGGTTGTTTTCCAACTCTAAATGTAGTTGTAAGTGCGTGAAGAATTAAAACAAATTACTTTTTTCTACTGGCTTAACAAGAAAATCAAATTTAAGCGATTTGCCTGTTGCACATTTGTTATTAAAGTTTTTCTTCAGAGTTTATGCTGGCTAGGCCATGCCAGCTGAGCGAGTTAAGATAAACCAGCTAAAAAAGTTTTTGAAGACCGAATCGAAGGAAGACGAAGAGCAGGACGGACAAAACTCCTCTGGATGGATCAGGTGAAGGAGTCGCCGTGGAAGCTTGACATTAACCAGAGAGATGGACCAAAGTAACCGGTTGAATAACATGTGGTCATCGCTTAGCCAGGTACCGAACCACCCGAGTTGTCTGTGACCAGCTAAGTAAGTAAATATTTAAGAAAAACTTCTTTAAAACAATCCGTAAAAAACAAGATCTCATATTAAAATAAAAAAGTTATAGACTGTTTCGAGCCCTTCGTAACTTTTGGGCTTCGTTCTATTTTAAGTTAATCTCCAACAGAAACTTTGCAGATATTTTAAAACAAATATGGACAGAACTCTTTTCAAAATTGTCGTTTCTTCGAAATCACATGATCTATTTAATTGATAAGTATCAACAAATTAAAAAACTGATTTTATTTATCTATTTGATTCAACTGGTCATATTTTTGTTCATTAGTTAAACAATTATTAAGTTGAAACTATATACCTACATATTTATATGTATAATACAATGCCATTGTCAACAGCATCGTAGTTATCTTGCCCTCAGTCTTTATTCCAGTCACCATCACTAAATCACTAAGAACAATTTCCATTCATGTCATGATGTATAATTTTATCTTTAACACTACACCAATAATCCGTTTTTTATTATCTGCAATTTAGCCAACAGAAAAACAAACAGACTCTTAAAATGTTCTCGGTTATAATCACACTTTTACTCACAAAACAAACTTCTGTTTGAAATAACAAAAAACTACAAAGACAACAACTATGAACTACCAACCATCCATTAGGATGAACGTCAATGAAGAAACAATGCTTCAGGACAAAATATTACAATTATTACGCGTAAACATCATTCACAAGTGTCTTTAACATCATCATCTCATCGTCTGTAGCACCATCATTAGTATTACGAGCATTATCTAACATTACACACACATTTGTCTCCAATACTTTCCTTAAGTTTCATTTGTATTCGCTGGAATCTTTCGTTGCTGCATTCATTTACTTTTTCGAAATTTAATACATTATTTTTTCTATTTATTTTAACGTTGGAAACATTTCAGAGGAAACAAAATGTTAAACAATTGTTAGAAATAAGTAGAATTAAAAGCTGTTTACTGCACAGTGGGTTTAACATTTTGTATCTGATGCTTGAAAAAAATTTAACAGCCTGTTCATCGATTTCGAACGTTAACGTTCGCATACAAAATTATATGTAAAACAAAAACAATATTCGAAAATTTGTCATATGAGAATTCAAATGAAAACCAACCCCAGATCTTTCTACAATTTTATCAACAGTAAGCGTCGTGCAAGTGCTTATCCTAAATATTTGAATTTCGGATCTCGGAGTGCTGGTGATGATGTTTCTATTAGCAACTTATTTGCGGATTTTTTTGCAACCACGTATCACAGAAGTCATTTGATAATCAAACTTCTTATCCCTATAATATATCTCATTCTACATGTATCAACTTTTCATTTATTGACACTGAAACGGTACTATCCAATTTAAAGTCTCTGCAGTGCTCTCTTAATCCCGGACCAGATGGTATACCTAACTGTATTTTAAAAAATTGTGCAGATTACTTATGTATTCCTCTTACAACTATCTTCAATAAATCTATTGAACTCGGCCACTTACCGCCTGAATGGAAAAAATCTTGTATTACTCCGTTGTTTAAAAGTGGAAGTAAACTAGAAATATCGAATTATAGAGGTATTGCAAAGCTGAATGCGATTCCCAAACTTTTAGAAAAGATATTGACTGATAGTTTATATCATCAAATCTCTTCCCTTTTATCGCCTTGTCAACATGGTTTCAGGAAATCACGTTCCACTGTAACAAACATTTTACAATTAACAACTATTGTAAATGAAGGTTTTATTAATAATAAACAAACCGACGTTATTTACACGGATTTTAGTAAAGCTTTTGATAAAGTCAACCATGATATTTTACTTTACAAGTTATCACGTATGGGATTTAGCAACAACGCAATACGCTGGATTAAATCTTATCTTTTAGATAGAACCCAACAAGTAAAATTTAAGAATGCTACCTCAAAACTTATTAATGTTCTCTCTGGTGTGCCTCAAGGAAGTCATCTTGGTCCAGTTTTGTTCACATTATTTATTAATGATCTGCCATCCGTTGTTCAGCACTCCAACATACTCATGTGTGCCGATGATGTAAAAATTTTTAATTCGTTTAACAATATTACTGATCAATCCTATTTGAGGGCTGACATTGAACTTTTCTCTGAATGGTGCAATTACAACTTATTGGATTTAAATTTAAAAAAATGTAAACACATGTCATTTTTCCGCTTATTAAAACTTGATACTAGTTATTACCTAAATGGAACATTAGTGGATAAAGTTCGCAATATTATTGATCTCGGTATTCTATTAGATCATAAACTAAAATTCTGTGATCACATTTCATTGATGGTTAATAAAGCTAATGGAGTACTTGGCTTTATGACACGTTGGTCAAAAGAATTTTCTGATCCATATATCACTAAACATGTATATACGTCTCTGGTTCGCCCTATTCTGGAATATGGATCAATTGTATGGTATCCTTACTTTAATACTTTAATCCTTACTTTAATACAGGCAAAACTTAATTTAGTGCAGGCGGAAGCAAAGCAGGTCTTAAACTAAACATGAACAAAACAAAGGTTATTTAATTTTATTAATTTATAAAATTTTTACGAATGACACCTCAAACACCACTGTTCTTAGATCGGAAACCGAGAACTTTAAGATGTACTGCCTTTCTGTTACCTTGGCGGTCGGGTAGAGATAAACAGAGTAAATCCGGCAACCAGGATTTCGGGCGACTCAATTCTACATGGCACGCTTTATACACCGCAATAAGCATCAAACTAATGTGTAAAATTGACTCGTTTAAATGGATTTGAGTTACAAAACGGTGCTACAAAAGACATAAGCGCTATTTAAACCGCATTAACCGATGTCTCCAAAAAATCATAAAAATTTTCTGGCCGATAACCATCTCTAGCGAAACTTTATGGCAAAAAACAAACCAAACCTCTATTTAAAGTGAAATTCAAAAAAGAAACGAGTAATGGATACGGTTACACGAGGAGAAAACCAGACGGCGATAAAAAAACAGGGTTGTGGTAAACATATTCTAAGAGAAATATTACGATAAGATTCATTATTGTAGTCACCATATTACGATTGTTATTGAATCATATTATGACCAAATATATTATATCCTAATATTTTTTCCTTAATCATATTTGTATCATGTTAATCATAACAAGTTCAGAAATAATAATATTATTGCTTACCATAATCATAACAATTTAAGAAGTTATCATATAACGATACGGCACCACGTTCACAAAAATAATAAAAATTTTTTTTGATCGATTTTTTATTTTGTGGCACTTCAAAATTTTTTTTAATGCAAATACAATTTCTTAATTTTTTTAATTTCTTAAAATTTGTTTTTTTAACTTGTATTTTTAAATTGTTGAAGTTCACACTAGCAAATAATTCGATAAGAATATCGCTCCTAAACTGCAACATAGTCATTTCTCAAAAAATCAAAAAATTTCAAGTTAAGCAAAAGTGTTCCTTCATACCATCTTTATATGCAAAAAAAATCATTATTATATCTCAAACTGGAACGAAGTTATAGCAAAATATATTTCATTGAAACCTGTATATAAAAGTTCATTTTGAAAACTTTAATCGCATTTTGCCATGTTTGATTTTTATTTTTTTTGACTATGGAGCGATATGTAAAACAATTAGGGTGTTCAATTAATCGGTTTTTTTGTTTGATTAAACGATTAATCGAGATATGGCATTTTTATCTTATTCGATTAAAATTCTAAATCCAGAAATTTTATAAATTACGAGATATTGTTTTGATAATTTTAGAAAAAATTAAAGTTTGAGTATAAAAAAATAATTAAAAAATAATAAATTGTCAATTGGCACTTAAATTTTAAAAGAGTCAATATAACTTTGGATTTTTTAAAACTTTTTACGGACATTCCATCCTCTGCTATGTTTCTGCAAATAATTTCCTCCAGAGAATCGATCACAGTAACCTGTTAAAAATATTTATTCATTGGATTTGTTGGTGGAGCATCTTCTTCAGGTATTATGTAGTTGTCAATTTACATTAATAACATTTTGGACATCTGTTATGTTTAGCATTATTAGATTCATCTCCCGCACAATATTTCTAAGCCAAACTCATTCTTAAGAGAGAAACGCACACGCAGAGAAAAAATATGGTTGGGCATGGTAAGGGAAACAACACTATGTTTAATATAACAACATATTGTTGTCGTATACAAATAATTGTTACTTTTCTTTAATATCAACAATATTATAATTACTGTAAACATATCAACGTTTATCGCAATTATAAATTTGAGTATTGTTGAACGCAAAATAATTATTTTTCTAACAACTAAATTATGATAACTTTAAAAACATATTATATTACTCACAACCATATAATGATATTTAATAGCCATAACATGATGACTTTCTATACATTTATCATATTATGTTTAAGATGCAATCAAGCCATTTGTAAAATAATTTTATATTAATTGTGTCGTTAATTTTATATGTGAGCGGTTAAACAATTTAAAGATAAATTCCCATAAAAAAAATAAGCTTAAAGAATTTAAAAAAATTAAAATATTAGCGGAGTTCATTCAGTTTAGTGATTTAATAGTGCAAATGGAAATTATCGTAGCTTTTTTTTTGTAAAATCCAACAACAAAACACATAAAGATTTCGTTATATTTTATAAAAGTGTTTTGATATTTCTGTGGTTTTCTTGAGAGCCGAAAAACCATTCTAGATTAAACTATGGGATAGGTATTGTGCACCACGTTAAAAAATCGGAATAAATACATCTTTTTTCAAAAGTTTTTAGAAACATGTAAAGAGCAATTAAAATTAGGCAATATGGCATCAACATCTCAAAATCGGAAAAGAAAAATAAGAAAAAATGGACAAACGCGGTTGCCCATGAAAACCACAGATTTTGGATTTTCTCTTTTGCAAGCCTGAACTCCGCTTTTTGATTTACATTAAGAAAAATTGTAAAAAGCCACAAAATAAAAATCGATGGAAGAAAATTTTAATTTATTTTATATTTTTATGACAGTTATGAAAGGTGCTGCATCATAATATGATTGCTTCTAAATTTATTATGATTAACATGATAATAATATGAATAATATCTTAGCTTGTTATCATTAACATGATAATAATATGATTGCTTCTTAACTTATTATGATTAACATGACAATAATATGATTGCTTCTTAACTTATTATGATTAACATGACAATAATTTAATCACTTCTTGACTTAGTATGATTAACAGAATAATAATATGATTAAGGGAAAAATATTATGATGTAATATTACGAGTATATTTAGTCATAATAGGTTTCAATAATAATCATACTATGGTGACTATAGTCATTAATCTTATCATAATATGTTGCTCTTAGAATATGTTTACCACAACCATGTTTTTTTCTGCGTGCATGAACTATTTTGTTAAGAAATACGGAAGAGTTTTAGAAATCGAAATGAAGTAGATTAAAAATGACCCTGTAATGAAAATAAAAAAACTTTATATTATTTAGATTCTTGTATTGAAATTAGCAATTTTAAATTATTCCAACAAATAATCGTCTAAAATTGTTCGATTAATCGGTCAATAATTATTCGGCGGAACACCTTAAAAAAAAGACACAACTGATGCAAAATGATTTTACAAATGGCGATGACAAAATATTATTACAGTAAAGATATTTTGATTGCATCTGAAACATATTATTAGTAAAATTTTTATTCTCGATAAAAACACTGAAATTTATCGTTGATGGGATAAGAAATTCCAATACGCATTTCACTGAACCATTTCTGATTTTTTAACGTAAAACCCAAGTTCAATATTCAGCACATAGTTTCCATAGTTCCCATAGTATCTAGAATGGTTTTCCGGCTCTTCTGAAAAATTTGATTTTGAAACATACGCGGTTACACATGTAAACCACAGGAATTTCGACGTTGATTTGATTCTCATGCTTTACGGAAAACAAAATTTAATTTTTTCGTTTTTATTTTGCACGCAAAATATACGTTGTCGTCTTCCAGATAGGATGACATTAGATTTATTTATTTTTTCGATTATTTTTCAATCGAAAATGTTTGCATGGACAAACTTTAGTATAAATGTATCTTTTCTTCAATATATAAGTCTTTTAAAATATAAGATTTTTCCAAACATTAATGCTTAATCTTTTAGAAGTCTTCAAATGTACAGTGACAAAGAGGGGGAAATATGATTCAAATTTTAATAACTTTTAATATTTTTTTTTTTTTAATTTTCATTTTATTATTGCAAAATTAAAAACAAATTTTATCTGAAATCTGATTTTTCAAGAATTTTAAATAATATGTTTTAATAGCCAAGTCGAATATTTTTGTTAATATTTATTTTTCAATTGTAATTCAAAATAAAAATATGGAAATCAGGGCCCAAATCGTCGCACACGTGTTCGAATGAACTTTCGTATCGAATAAAATCGAAAGCTTTCGAATCAAAATTTGTTTAAAAAATGTAATAAATCAACAGTGTTAATAGTGACTTCGGCTTATCGGTTTTCGGCGCTTGCCAAAAAAGAGCAACGCAAAATTTAAAAAAATTCGGAGGACTATAGAAATTCGCAAAAATTTTACAAATTCAGAAAATTTGCAAAAATAACGAAAATCCTCGAAAGTTTTTAATATATCAAACCAGCTATAAAATGGATTAAAAGTCCCTAAAAGTACAAGCAATTGCAAACAGCTGCATGCAAGCAAAGTCTAGTATTTTTTAAAAATTATTAAAGCTGTGATGAATCAGATACCTTACAGAAAAAGGCGTTGTATGCAAACATGGCTAAAATTCGTGAATAATTGAAAACTTGGAAACAAACCCTAAAATTTATTTGAAATCGCTAAATCGGATAAAAAAAAACAAAAGTTCAACAATTAACACAAAAACAAATTACAAAAATAGCGAAAATTCGCAAAAATGTTTAATAATTCGAATAAGCCATAAAATTGGTTAAAAGTCCATACGGTATGGAAAAAATTCTGTAAAAATTGCTAAATTAGGGGAAATTCGCAAAAAATTGCTAATAGCGTCATAATAGCAAAGTCTACTTTATATTAAAAATTGTTAAATTATCAAAAAGTTATTTCAATTTTTGGGAATACAAAATTGTTAAAGCTGTAAGGAATCAAAAAACTTACAATACAAAAATCGCTTCTATCGCAAACATGACTAAAATTTGCGAAAAATTGCAAAACTAAATGTTATTATTTTTTTTTCTTATTGCTGAAAAAAGTTTAATACTTACATTTTTAGCTATTTGTTGAAGAAATCTAATAATTATTCCCAAAAACTGTGTATATTGTTTGTAAAAAAATAATTAAATGTTTTTACGAAAGCTCTTAACCCATCGAATGATATTTCGAGTAAAGGTATTCGATCGACTACTCGTTATCGAATGACACAATTTCAAATTTCGATATAAGTTTTTTGATAACGAATCGGATGATTTCAAAAAGTAAAATTTCGATCAAAGTCACTCAATCACGACTGCGACGATATAGGCCCAGATTAGTCAATACTCGTCGAGTATTTATTAAAAAGGCAATTGAAAAATCATGCAATATTCTGACTTATTTATGCATTGTTCACCATTTGGCAAGCCATTGACTCACTTTAAATTCAACTTGGACTCATTTCGCATACTGTCTTCATCAAATTTTAAGCACTTATACACACTAAATTCTATATTAACAAATTCTATATACTAGTATTTTTTGTGATACACAGCATCAATGCCCATTATCTACTCAATAGGCGCCACCGCAAAATTTGTCTTCCCAATTAGAAAAGAAGCAACCTCAGTTATATCCTAGATAGATCATCCAAAAATTCAAACACCAGGAATTTTTCCCTAATGAGCCGAATTCTAGGACATTAAAATAGAATGGCCAGTACCCTGTCACAGCTAATACCAATGTTCTAATCTGTTGCCGTATTCTGTAATTCGCTAAAGCTAAATCTCTATAGCTTAAAATCTAAAAAGTTGATTTATCGCTTTTGGGTACGAATGTAATACTGTAACGTGCATTGCTAAATTTGGCATTCCCATAAAAATTTAATTTGCCGCAATTTTAGCTTTTAATTTCATCGCTAAAATTTTTTAATTTTGCATTCTCTAAGGCATTTTAGCGATCGCTACTTAACTTTAGCTAAGCGAATTACAGAATACGGCTGCTGGTCCCTATTGAATCTAAGTAGAGAGCTAGTTTTCCGTTCATCATAGCAGAGCCATAATGTTTTGGATATGAAGCAGATGCATTCACACTCTACTCCAACTGTGTAAGTCTATAAGACTCGTTCTTGATTGGTAACTTACAGTGATCCATTGGATGCCCAACGAATTGATCATTGAATGTTTCATTCAGACAACCACCTCATTTTGCAAGCTTATCTGCTATCTGGTGACCATAGGAACGAGTACTTTTGCATCGAATTAAAAAACTGGTGATAAAAATTTAATTTAATTACGACAACCCAATATTATGAAAGCCAACTATATGAAACAACTCCAAAGTCGATAATCTATTGCACCGGGTTAATGCGATGGCACCAGAAAAATGAGTCCAGAAATGAAGCAGGCATAAACCAAAACAACAACCAGAATATACGACTAGACATGAACCTGTTATATCTCAGCCATACATACTGTTTAAAAAATAAATACAAAATATGGAAATGGGGCGAGGAGGACTTGTGTCTTTTAAATTATGCCTTCTATTAGGTTTCTTTACTCAATCGTTTTACAGCTAAAATTGATTCATGCCCAAAATCAATCAAAATCTGTAATGCTTATATTTTATTAACATTTATATATGTATACTTATACATATATCCCTGAATTTATTTTTTTGAAAAAAAAATACAAAGTCGTTAATCTCAACATGATTAACGCTAGTCAGCTTTCTTCCCTTTAAATAAGCTTGATTTTTTTTGTAGTTTGTCCATTGACTTTTATTCATCATTGCTTTATTCAGCATTTTCGATCATGTATGTATATCTTCTTATAAAACTATACATGATGAAAGAGAAAGGAAATGTTCAGGCACTTGTGTTGTTACTTTCCAACGTTTTAGATTTACGTTAAAAAGTACAAAAGCTTTTAGTAATATATTTGTATACCTGACTGTATATAGTAAGCATATCAAATCATGCATAAAGCGGTTTGTCCGCATGATGGAATATTACAATTAGATCTTTTTCAATTCTACCACCAAAAGATCAAGACCACAAAACATACGAGCTGCAATAATAATATTACAAATTAAATTAAATAAAAAAACGTGGCAAATTCATAAATAATTTTTTTGTGATAAACTAATATTTTAATTACTATTTCTCGGGAAAAAACGCTTCTCAATTAGAAAACTGTGACAAATCTTTTTTTTCTTGATTTTTGCATAACTGGAGGAAATCGATTTTTTTTATTTTCATAAAAGTGCAATTCAATCCCATTGGGTATATTTAAGGTAAATATTATACGTGAAATTTACGTAGGAATCATAAATTTTAAGGGCCACTTTTGTTGTTATAGATATCTTAACTCTATAACTCTCGAGTGTGTTTCCTTTTAGCCTTGTACCGGGAATTGTGTGGATAGTGTACACGACAGGCTATTCACTCGAGAGTAAAGGTTTTTGTATCACCGTAAAATATTCTTGAGGAAGAATAATCGGCTACTAAAGTTTATTGTCCATATGGAAATCAAACTACTTCATCAGAAGTAAAACCAGAATTCCAGCAACCAAATTAATCCATTCAGCACACCATCGACTTAATTCCATGTAATATCTGACTGCTTTCCAAAGGGAAATAAAATAGAGACTTAGATTATTTTTTTTTCTCCATATAACCAAAAGAAGACAAATCTAACTCCGAAAATAACCTAATGAAATACTAACCAAACTAGCCTAATGAGTTTTTTTTTTAAACATTTTTTTTTCTGACATATCGCTAATTTCTTCTATTTTTAATAACAAACACAATAGTCCGATTTCATACAAAAAAATAACCCTTAACCAATTCGAAAAAAAAAAAAAATTGTTGATTAAGTTCCTAATTTACTAATAGTAAAGCAAGAAAATCAAAACATAATTTTTCAAATCATTTTTTTTGCCTTACAAATTTTTTTTCTATTCACTTTCCCTACATATTAACCAAATAAAATATTAGACATTGAAGTCATTTATACTATAAAAACAAAGCTAACATACATACATATCATACTAAAAAAAATTATCCATATTAACAAGAATCGTATTAAATATTATGACTGTAAATCGAATCACAACAAGCAGAAGGCCTTCAGCATCGTTGGAATCGAGACCCAACTGTAAGTCAGTGCATATTTATTTGTTTTTTTTTTATTTTTTATAAATCATGTTTTTTTTTGTTTTTACCTTATATTTTTTTTTTCATTCATATTTATATTCATTCATAATTACTTTCATTCATTTTCTTACATATTCTTATTTTTACAACAAAGAAATTTTAAAGCATGTTGTTGTACATGAAAGCTCACTTTAATCAATTAGTTCTCTGCTTTAAGGTTTCTCTGCTGTAATTAAGTAAATAATATAATAATAATTTGGGATAAATCTCTTAAATATATTTATCATCGGGATAGTTGAAATTATTGTGTGGATTAAGAGCATAACAATAATGTAAATTATGCGATATGTTTTTTTCTTAATTTCTCTTTGATTAAATGTTTATAAACATTATAAAACGAAAATGATCAGTGTGTAAATTTTCTTTTATGTAAAACTTTAAGGGCTGAAGTAAGGTAATGTGTGTTAGGGGCTTTGCAATAATTCTAGCCAGGAAAAAGCCATGGTTGGGTGGGTTTAGAGGCTTAACTTTAACACCTAAGTTATTTAGAAGGAAAAGAAAAATATGTAATGATGAAATAGTAATAACTTTTGTAAAGATTTTTTTTTATTATTTTTTTTAAAAATAAAGGGCATTCAAAACCGCACGTAATATTTTTTTTATTGGAAGTCGAATACCCAGGGGAACAAGATCCCAGCCCATATCTCCCGATCTAGCTAGCTAGCCAGTACGTGCGTAACGTTCCTTTTATTGGGTCAAAGGCATAAATAAGAAGTGTTAATAAATCACCTCCATTCTGCCCTCATGACAGACAATACAAAATGGCGCCCAACGTGGGGCCCCTCAACTTAGGAAATTAAAAATATCATAACAATTTAACATCTTTTAGACTTATTCTTTTGTTTTGGGAACTCTACATAACCATCATTACATTAAATTTTTCCAACTTTCAAACAAGAATGTAAAAAGTATGTGATATTTTTTTGGTAATGGTTTCACTTTGTGTTTGTCACTGGTTTAGGCCAAGAATAGAATTTCGTTTTTATAGAGCCGGAAATATTATATTAAACTTTTAATAACGTTTATATAGTCCACTCTTTTACATTATGTATATTCATTCCTTTATGTAGGGCGAAATAATTTCCAAAAATTTATCTTGGGCTTCGGCTAATTTTATAATGAAACATTCCAGATTATTTGTTGGAAGGAAAAGCGTTGGAATTACGTTTTGGTTGCATTTTTTTATATATTGCGCAAGCGTCCACTTTTCGGCCAGTAAATGTTAGGGTGTTTTATTAGTTTATTATTCCGAAAACTTTTTTTTTTATTGTTTTTATTTTTTTTAAACAATTTTCAATCTTTACACAACCTTACTACTCAGTACCATCAAAGTTTTACAGATTTTATAAATATTTTTATCTAATTTAATTTTGCAAAAATGTCACTTGTTCATAGTAACGAAAATATTCCTTCATCAGTCGATGAAATTAATACACAAAAATGTTTTGTTTGTAAAAAGGATTATGAAATTGATGATATCGTGGTGTCCACACCATGCTATCACATATATCACAAAGAATGCATAGTTTCTGTACTTAAGGAAACACAAGCTTGTCCTATGTGTGGAAAGTCCTGTAGGCAAACAAAACTAAAATCGCACAACATTTTAGCTGAGAATGAAAAACAGACTACTAATACCCCCTCACAGATAAATAATAATTTAAATCTGAATCAGAATCAAGGTGCAATACCAAAAGCTATAACGCACAATAAAAAGGTTAGACGTAACTTGCTTGACAATAATATAACTCAAACGCCTATTGTTAATAGAGAAGATAGCCAGATAAGGTCTTTAAATAATTTATTCAATAACTCTCAGAATAATTCAAATTCTCGAAGTATGCTTCAGAATATTGACTCTCATAGTATTAGTGATAGTGCACTTCAGCTTATTATCAATGAAGCTGTAAGAAACCAGTTAGCCTCAATGAACTTAAATAGCAATAGACCATGTATTGTAAATCCAATATCTGCAAGTCAGGATTCGCAAAATAGACGCAATCATCACACGAATGATTTTCGGCCAAGTTTTGGGAACCGCAATTATAATCAAAATAGAAATTTCCCGAATCGACCAAATTCTAGATTACCAACATTTAATCACAATTTCGATCTGACCACGGATAAAGTTTCAAATATAATGTCAGGATGGCATTTAAAATTTAGTGGGCAGGATGAGGAAGAATTATCTGTAGATAATTTTTTATATAGAGTTCAGGCACTTACGATTCAGAGCCTGCGGGGTGATTTTGAGGTTTTATGTCGACATATTCACTTACTTTTTAGTGGCAAAGCGATGGATTGGTTTTGGCGCTTTCACCGAACTTCAAGCAGTTTCGATTGGGAAACTCTGTGCGTCCAACTTAAGAATCAATTTCGAGATCGAAGAACAGATTTTGACTTGAAAGAGCAAATACGCGGACGAAAACAAAGAATGGGTGAGAAATTTGATGATTATTATGATACCATTTTACAAATTGCTGATCGGTTGGAAAATCCCATTACTCAGTTTGAATTGATCGAAATACTGAAACGCAATTTAAGGCCAGAAATTCGCAAAGGGTTGTTACATTTTAAAATAGAATCTATTTCCCAATTAAGAGAATTCGTGCGCAAACATGAAATTCTTGAGGAGGAACTTGAAGGTAGGAGATCTAATAGAAGTTTTAATTCTCGTAGAACAGTTTCCGAAATTGAGACAGATAATGTAGAAATACAATCAGTTCAGGTAGAGGAAATTAGTGACATTATATGTTGGAACTGTTCGGAAAAGGGTCACCGTTTTGACGATTGTTTAGGCGAAAGAAAAATTTTCTGTTATGGTTGTGGGGCACCAAATATATTCAAACCAAATTGTGGCAAATGCAACAAGTTTTCAAAAAACTGCCAAGCCAACAAACACCAAAGGCAATTTCAGTCAAAAGCAACCCAGATGTAAAGTCATCTGGATGCCAAACCGAGAACGATAATTCAAATTCTTTAGAAACAAATTGTATACCAAAATTTTTAAAACCTTTTCACGTACGACTGAAAGAATATAAAGCTGCCAAGTTAAGAATTTTTAGTGAGGAGATTATTGAATCAGGTTTAAGGAAAAGGATTAAACGAAATACAAAAAGATTGAGGGAGTATTGGAAAAGGGTTATTAAGACTCGCAAATATATTTGTTCAGCTATAGTGTCCAAAATAAATCCGGATGATATTAGACCATTTACAACAGTGCGAATTTTTAAACAGGATATTAGCGGTTTAATTGATACTGGTGCTACTATTTCCTGTTTGGCGGGATGTTTTGCTAGAAATTTTTTGGAAAATAATGAATATCCTTATAAAAAATTTAAAATATCACTAAAAACGGCTGATGGAAAAAACCACTATGCTCTAGGTAGTGTGACAACACAGGTCACATTTCGTGGGGAAACCAAACCTTTAACATTTTTAATTATACCACATTTGTCACAGAATTTATACTTAGGCGTTGATTTTGTGAAAGCTTTTGGTTTGGCCAAGGATTTGTTTAGCGAAAACATAAATAAAAGTTCAACTTCTGAAATTTTTGAGCTAGATGTAGATGAAAATTTTCATGTTTTGACTGAAGACCAAAAATTAAGACTTGATGTGGCCATTAATGCTTTTCCCTCTTATTCAAAGGAAGGATTGGGTAGAACTTCTCTTGTAACTCATAGTATAGACACTGCATATGGCAAACCAATAAAACAAAGATTTTTTTCTGTTTCACCTGCGATTGAGAACCTTTTATATTCCGAAATCGATCGCATGTTACAGTTAGGAGTGATCGAAGAGTCGCAAAGTCCGTGGTCATCACCGGTGGCACTTGTGAAAAAACCAGGCAAGGTTAGGCTGTGCCTGGATGCTAGAAAGCTCAACAGTGTAACAGTAAAGGATGCCTATCCTTTACCTCTAATCGATGGAATTCTCAGTAGGCTCCCAAAGGCAAGATTCATAACGAGTCTTGACCTAAAGGATGCCTTCTGGCAAATTCCATTAGATGATAGGTCAAAGGAAAAGACAGCTTTTACTGTGCCCGGTCGACCTTTATACCATTTCGTCACTATGCCTTTCGGCTTATGCAATGCACCACAGACGATGTCACGACTTATGGACAAGGTGATCCCGGCACATTTACGTACCAAGGTATTTGTATATTTAGATGATTTGCTGCTTATAACGGAAACTTTCGATGAGCATGTGCTATTGCTACATGAGGTTGCACTTTGTATCAGAAAAGCAAATTTGACTATAAACATAGAGAAAAGTAAATTCCTTCTTAGGGAAGTAAAATATTTAGGCCATATAATCGGCCATGGCACGATAAAAACCGACCCAGACAAGGTACAGTCCATCCGAGATTTTCCTTTACCAACATCCGTACGACAACTAAGAAGATTTTTAGGTATCTGTGGTTGGTATCGACGTTTTGTCCGCAACTTTGCAACACTGACAACTCCCTTGACGGACATGTTACAAAAAAGTAGAAAATTTGTTTGGTCCGAAGAAAGTAAATCTTCATTTGAAAGGCTTAAAGCTTCCCTTTGTTCTGCACCTGTGCTACATAACCCAGACTTTTCACGTCCGTTCTCCATCCAGTGTGATGCGAGCAAATATGGGATTGGGGCTGTTCTCGCTCAGAGAAATGATGACATGGACGAAGTTCCTATTGCATTTATGAGCCATAAGTTGACGTCTGCTCAGAGAAACTATACCGTTTCTGAACAGGAATGTCTGGCCGCTGTTATGGCAATAAAAAAATTTCGCGCTTACGTGGAGGGACACGAATTTGAAATTATTACCGACCATGCATCACTAAAATGGCTCATGAATCAGACAGACTTACATGGACGGCTTGCTCGTTGGGCCTTAAAGCTGCAAGGTTTTAACTTTACAATTAGACATAGAAAAGGTAGCCACAATGTAGTTCCGGATTCATTATCAAGGATATATTCTGAAAATAACGATGAAATAATAGGTAAAAGGGTTATTGATGTATTCGTTGCGGAACTTGAAAATTCAGTTGAAATTGATTTAAATTCTGAAGAATTTAAATCCGAACAATATAATTCCTTAATAGAAAAACTTCAATCGAAAATTGATAAGTTTCCCGATTTTAAAATTATAGATGGGCTAATATACAAGCGATGCGAGTATGCTTCTGATGATGAGTTACGTGAACAATTTTCCTGGAAACTGTGGGTTCCGACATCAATGACGAATGAGCTTATAAAAAGGGCCCATGACCATCCGTTATGTGCTCATGGAGGTATTGGGAAAACCTTACGTCGTCTTAAAACTTTTTATTTCTGGCCCAAAATGGCAAAACAAACCGCAGATTACGTTTCTTCTTGTGAAATTTGTAAGCAAACAAAAGCTTCAAACCAATGTTTACGACCACCCATGGGGCAGCCATCAACATCTGTACGTATTTTTCAAAAACTATACTTAGATTTATTAGGTCCCTATCCTAGATCATCATCCGGAAACATAGGTATAATAATAGTTTTGGATCACTTATCTAAATTTCATTTTCTAGAGCCAATTAAAAAATTTACTGCTAACGTCATAGTGGAATTCCTTGAAAAGCGTATTTTTCACATATTCGGTGTGCCCCAGTCGATAACAACAGATAACGGTGTACAATTTAAGTCCAACTTATTTCAGCAATTTCTAGATTCTTATGGAGTTTTTCATAATTTGACGGCCATATATTCGCCTCAGGCAAACGCTAGTGAACGTGTTAATAGGTCTGTTTTAGCAGCCATAAGAGCTTATATCAAACCATCGCAAAAAGATTGGGATGAAAAACTATCAGCCATTAGTTGCGCTTTGCGAAGTTCAGTACATATAAGTACAGGGTTCTCACCTTATTTTCTTTTATTTGGGCAAAACATGCTGACAAACGGTAAATCATATTCTTTATTACAAAAACTTAATATTTTGGAAACACCTGTTGAATTGAAAAATGACGAGAAATTAGAATTATTAAGAGAAAAAGCAATGGAAAATATTCGCAAATCGTATGAAAAAAACGTTAGATATTATAATCTGAGATCTCGCCCTATCAACTTTGATGTTGGACAGATTGTTTACAGACGAAACTTTACACAATCTAAGGCAGTAGATCATTTTAACAGTAAACTTGCAAAACAGTTTGAGAAAGCCAAAGTTAAAGCCAAACTTGGTACATGTTATTATGAATTAGAGGACATGACAGGCAAACCACTGGGAAAATTTCATGCCAAAGACATACGGTCATAACTATGTTATATTGCAAAATAAATGTAGGTACATTAACTAAGGGTTTTCGTCATCAAATATAGTGCTTTTAGATTTAACCATAATTTAGCCTTTTATTTATAAACGTATAATAATGGTCTTCAGCCTATGCTTCATTAATATAATAATTCACCATAAGCTGTTTTGTAATGCTTATATTTTATTAACATTTATATATGTATACTTATACATATATCCCTGAATTTATTTTTTTGAAAAAAAAATACAAAGTCGTTAATCTCAACATGATTAACGCTAGTCAGCTTTCTTCCCTTTAAATAAGCTTGATTTTTTTTGTAGTTTGTCCATTGACTTTTATTCATCATTGCTTTATTCAGCATTTTCGATCATGTATGTATATCTTCTTATAAAACTATACATGATGAAAGAGAAAGGAAATGTTCAGGCACTTGTGTTGTTACTTTCCAACGTTTTAGATTTACGTTAAAAAGTACAAAAGCTTTTAGTAATATATTTGTATACCTGACTGTATATAGTAAGCATATCAAATCATGCATAAAGCGGTTTGTCCGCATGATGGAATATTACAATTAGATCTTTTTCAATTCTACCACCAAAAGATCAAGACCACAAAACATACGAGCTGCAATAATAATATTACAAATTAAATTAAATAAAAAAACGTGGCAAATTCATAAATAATTTTTTTGTGATAAACTAATATTTTAATTACTATTTCTCGGGAAAAAACGCTTCTCAATTAGAAAACTGTGACAAATCTTTTTTTTCTTGATTTTTGCATAACTGGAGGAAATCGATTTTTTTTATTTTCATAAAAGTGCAATTCAATCCCATTGGGTATATTTAAGGTAAATATTATACGTGAAATTTACGTAGGAATCATAAATTTTAAGGGCCACTTTTGTTGTTATAGATATCTTAACTCTATAACTCTCGAGTGTGTTTCCTTTTAGCCTTGTACCGGGAATTGTGTGGATAGTGTACACGACAGGCTATTCACTCGAGAGTAAAGGTTTTTGTATCACCGTAAAATATTCTTGAGGAAGAATAATCGGCTACTAAAGTTTATTGTCCATATGGAAATCAAACTACTTCATCAGAAGTAAAACCAGAATTCCAGCAACCAAATTAATCCATTCAGCACACCATCGACTTAATTCCATGTAATATCTGACTGCTTTCCAAAGGGAAATAAAATAGAGACTTAGATTATTTTTTTTTCTCCATATAACCAAAAGAAGACAAATCTAACTCCGAAAATAACCTAATGAAATACTAACCAAACTAGCCTAATGAGTTTTTTTTTTAAACATTTTTTTTTCTGACATATCGCTAATTTCTTCTATTTTTAATAACAAACACAATAGTCCGATTTCATACAAAAAAATAACCCTTAACCAATTCGAAAAAAAAAAAAAATTGTTGATTAAGTTCCTAATTTACTAATAGTAAAGCAAGAAAATCAAAACATAATTTTTCAAATCATTTTTTTTGCCTTACAAATTTTTTTTCTATTCACTTTCCCTACATATTAACCAAATAAAATATTAGACATTGAAGTCATTTATACTATAAAAACAAAGCTAACATACATACATATCATACTAAAAAAAATTATCCATATTAACAAGAATCGTATTAAATATTATGACTGTAAATCGAATCACAACAAGCAGAAGGCCTTCAGCATCGTTGGAATCGAGACCCAACTGTAAGTCAGTGCATATTTATTTGTTTTTTTTTTATTTTTTATAAATCATGTTTTTTTTTGTTTTTACCTTATATTTTTTTTTTCATTCATATTTATATTCATTCATAATTACTTTCATTCATTTTCTTACATATTCTTATTTTTACAACAAAGAAATTTTAAAGCATGTTGTTGTACATGAAAGCTCACTTTAATCAATTAGTTCTCTGCTTTAAGGTTTCTCTGCTGTAATTAAGTAAATAATATAATAATAATTTGGGATAAATCTCTTAAATATATTTATCATCGGGATAGTTGAAATTATTGTGTGGATTAAGAGCATAACAATAATGTAAATTATGCGATATGTTTTTTTCTTAATTTCTCTTTGATTAAATGTTTATAAACATTATAAAACGAAAATGATCAGTGTGTAAATTTTCTTTTATGTAAAACTTTAAGGGCTGAAGTAAGGTAATGTGTGTTAGGGGCTTTGCAATAATTCTAGCCAGGAAAAAGCCATGGTTGGGTGGGTTTAGAGGCTTAACTTTAACACCTAAGTTATTTAGAAGGAAAAGAAAAATATGTAATGATGAAATAGTAATAACTTTTGTAAAGATTTTTTTTTATTATTTTTTTTAAAAATAAAGGGCATTCAAAACCGCACGTAATATTTTTTTTATTGGAAGTCGAATACCCAGGGAAACAAGATCCCAGCCCATATCTCCCGATCTAGCTAGCTAGCCAGTACGTGCGTAACGTTCCTTTTATTGGGTCAAAGGCATAAATAAGAAGTGTTAATAAATCACCTCCATTCTGCCCTCATGACAGACAATACAAATCTTCCAATAAACTCCGGAAATTTGCCAAAAAATTATTTATTCATCCAATAAATAGAAAGCATTGTAGAACGACCAGTCAACTTCAGATCACAGATGTAAACCAAGTTTTTTTTCTATTTTCTTTTAAAGCACTTGCTACGAAACTTTTCTCACATTTATATTTACAGCCTGTTCAACGATTTCGAACGTCAACGTTCGCATAGAAAACTACATTCAAAACAAAAACAAATTTTCGAATATTGTTTTTGTTTTACATATAATTTTGTATGCGAACGTTAACGTTCGAAATCGATGAACAGGCTGTTAAATAACTTTTATATGCTAGTTTACTAGCCATATTGTAATTAGATCGTACAATTCAATAATTCGTAAAATCAACAGATGAGCCGGATATCTTATATTTTTAAAAAGTTTGTTTTTTCTGTTTTTCAAGTTAGATAAATAACGATTATTCCATGGAGGGCCATTATTATTGCGAATAATTTGTTTGGGAACAGTTTCCAACAAGCAGTGATGTAATACAGCATACAAATTTGATACGACGTTATCCAGAATATCTCCTGAAATAATAGTATCCCAATCAACGTTCGATAATAAACAGTTCAGTTTTGTGTAGTCCGTACGGGAAAAACAGAAAGCCATATTATTTAAATTTACTTTTAGTTCCTGGGAAGAGATTTTTGTAGAAAGGAAAATATCAAGCTGTATCGTAGGATGGTAACAATCTTCAGGTTGAGAAATAGGTAGCGAGCTTCTAACATGTATGTCTGATGGCTGGTTAACAAAAGCAAGATTAAGGAGTTTCCCAAATGCGTTCGAGACGTAGTTTATTTGAGAAAGTCCACATGACAGCAAAGACTGAATAAATTCATTTAGTTGTAAGGGAATTAGATAGTTTATTTCCACAGGATTACTCCATACTATATTTGGAAGGTTGAAATCACCAAGGGCAATAAACAAATCAGAAGGTTTAGACTGACCAAGAACATGTTTAATTGCAGAAATGTGGGTATAGTAAATTTCAGCTGACGAGCTTGGAGGTATATAGGAACAAGTAATGTAAAGATATGAAGAATATAGCTTAATTTTAACGGCAACAAATTCTGTATCATCACTGGATGTAAGGTTTATAAAATCACAAGGAAAATAATCAAGCACTGCAATAAGAACTCCGCCACCAGATTTATGTATCCTATCAAATCTAAAAATCTGGTAACTCGGGCATAAAATTTCCGAATTGTATATATTTTTTCTATTATTTAACCAGGTTTCAGTACAGACAATGATATGAAAGGGAAATCCAAAGCTATTGGCATAAAGGGTGGATAATTTTGTGTTAAGGCCACGTACATTTTGGTAACCAATACTTATTACGTTATCAGTCAGCAAAT
Source organism: Pollenia labialis (assembly GCA_949318255.1). Lineage (NCBI taxonomy): Eukaryota > Metazoa > Arthropoda > Insecta > Diptera > Polleniidae > Pollenia > Pollenia labialis. The sequence goes on from OX439141.1 coordinate 90,879,000, forward strand.
TATTTAGTTTTTTTGAATATTGTCATGAGAAGGTAAATTACTTCTTTTTCAGATCCCCAGATATACTTTATTCGTGTTCAACGATTTTTTTTAAGACTCCACCAGTTGTTCAGCATTTATTTCAGGAGATATTTTTAATGGGTGTCCAAATTTGATATGCCATCGGTCGTTGGAAATAGCTTCAGGGAGATGAGCCAAAGCTTTTCGTGAGAATATGTGGTTTTAACATAATTGTGCCACTTACCACACAGTAAGAGAAATAATGGATCTTTTGAAAAGTTCGAAAATCGTATTGTTTCTCGTAGAGGAGGAGGGAATTGGCCACCAATATCGTGTGATTTCACACCTTTAGACTATATTGTGTGGGGTTTTTGGAAATCGAAATTGTACTGCCATAATCGCACAAGAGTTAAAGAGCTTGAAAACTACAGTATCAACAACAGTTTATTAAAAAACGCGATTGAGAATTTAGGTATTTTGGTATTTTGAGCCTGTTGATCCAGTAGACGGGGTAACTTGACCGACGTTATTTTTAATTTTTAACCGGAACCTCTTTGTAATAAACTAAAAATATTTTCAATATCTTAAAATGATACTTTAACATCCTTAAGAAGCTCTGGTGGTATACTGTCTAATTCAGGGGCCTTGCCCTTTATGAAGTTGAATATGGCTTCTTTTATTTCACGATCGTCTGGTGGGCTTCAATGTATATCTTCTCTTAAAAAGTGTTAATTGCAACCACATAACGTTGGCTGTGGTGAATTTAAGCAGAAGAGTAAAGTTCTGTTCATACCTTCATATAAAGATTTAATATGTGGCATAAAAACTAATGAGTTTCTTTTTAAACCTATTTTCACAAGTTAAGTGAACTGCAGGGTTTTTTTAATGTACAAATAGCAGTAGTATTTAAGTAAAAGGGATTGTTTGTTAGAGAAATGATGCCATTAGATACATTTTGTTTTAATACAAGAATACGCAAAGTACGCTTGCGAGTGAGTGTTTTAATACTTTCTAGAGTTAAATCTTTGAACCAGACAAACAATTTTTTTTGTGTCATTTCTTGATTTTTTATTCTTCATTTTTAAACTCTGGTCTATAATTATTATTCTTTTTTATTTTCTAGACTACGGCATCATTCTTAAGCAAATATTCACTTTCTTACTTTCACACTTTTAAATTGTTTGTTTAATTTTTTTTTGCTCTGTGAAACGTTTTTATGTTCTTAGGATTTATTTTTTGCTTTTATTGCTATTGTTGTTTTACTTATGCCCATTTCTTAAGCGAAAATTTACTAAATCTTAACATGAATAGAGGGAATAGAAAAAAATCCGTGTTAAGCGTAAAGTAATAATTGGCGCTTTGGGTATAATAAGGGTGAACAACATTCACTTAAAGATGGGGTTTCTTGCAAATGTCTTTGCTTGTATTTTGCTTAAGTGTCTTAGAAGAGATAATTTTGTAAATATATTAATTCTGTACGAATTTAATAACACCTTATTTAAATTGCTACATTTTTTTTTTAAATATTTGTAATCATCACTTTATAGTTTTATTTGTCCCGTTTGTTATACATTAAAGTAATATATGACTGCTTTCAATACTACAGACCTTGTTTAAGGAAAGCTTAAGCATAAAACAACGCCAAAATATATTTTAGATGACAGATTTGATTCGTACTGAAAATAAAAATATTCATTATCTTAAAACAAAAAACTCATATAACATTAATGGCTATGAACCTTATGATAACAAGGACCTTCGAAGTAAAGCCGGCGAAGCTTCAGCCCAAGTCATATGCTACTTAACATGTGATTATTGTGAAGAGTATCTTCAAGCAACAAACATTTACATTGAAGAGTCTTATCCTAACCTTGAAATTTTATCTTCAAATTGTCCACAGAAATGTTTTATCTTAGAAGGACAATATGATAAATGACTAGAATATTATTTCCTGGCCGCTGGCGATTACAACAATATTTTTGGAGCTACGGCTTACAACACCAAAGGGTCGTGTTTAGTCAAAAACAATTTCTAAAATGGATTTAAATATGGTCGCGATATGGGCCGACTGATCAGCAAAAAATGTCATCGACCTTGGCGTTATTCAAAACATTCCCAAAGAAAAAATCCATGTTGAAGGTTCCTTTGAATTATCTGGCGATCACGCACCTACAATTGCTTCTATAAAGAACCTCAATATAATTGTATATCCGTCTGGTTACTTAGCGACGTTAGCCACACAAATAAATTGGTGAAAATTTCAAAAAATATCTCAGTATTTATTGCACGGAAAATATACCGCTTGGCACAAAGGAGGATTTGGATCTCTCTATTGCTTATTTTCAACATTCCAGGATAACTCTCAAAAAATAAAAAAATTAATTCTACAGATGTCGAATGGGTTTTGACTGACAAAAGGGAGTGTTCGAAAAGAATGTCACTTGCATAGATTCCCTCAACTTAAAAATTTATTAACGCTTAAAAGACTGATTCATGTTTTTGAGCAGAAAAAATTTATTTTTTATTACTCGCGTTTCTGAACAATTTTTATTCTACGACCAGTTTTTTAAGTCGAAAAATACATATGTATGCCACATTTTTGGCATCTAACTATTGTTCGGGATGTACATTTCGGATTTGTGCATCGCCCTTTCTTGACATATTTTGCTAAATGCTCAACGTTATCAAGGCGAATGTCATGCGGCGGCATCGGATCAGACATTTAATGATGATGTTTCGCAACAATATCAACTTCGAGATTATTTCGTCGACCTTTTCCCACTCTCGTTTAAGTACCAAAATATCCTTCGGTTCTGTTTGATTGGTTACTGCATGATGTCGCTTGTATAACATCCCGGAATTGATTATCACCATATCACACATGTGGTAGAACAAGCGATTTGTCCATTTGCGTAAATTTATGCGGAAATGACTACGGCCGACTGGCGAATTTTTAAAGTGCACACTACCCATGTATTTGTAATATGCATTAATAATGTTTCGATACGGAATGCATTCCATTACATTTTTATTTTTATTATATCGCTCAATAGTTGGTGCATTCTCAGGCGTTTGAACATCAGCCGAAATATATGGCTTTATTCCAACCATTGCACACTAGGCTGGATCGCCAAATTTTTGGCATAAAGTTACAGAATTGAAACTTGGTATATTTGATAGTTATAGTATGCGTAGCATCTGTACCAAATTTTGGACCAATCCGACCACGCCTTCCTCCCATATGGTGCTAAAACGTGCGTTACAACTATTTAATATACCCACATTTTGCTTAAAATATTGTTTTGTACAAAATTTAAGGGCTTCTTGAGATCAGGAATACATACCTATTTAACACCAGGCCCAAGCTAGTCAAAATCGGGCCATTTTTGGACCTGTAATTCCTAAATTACGAAAAATTTCAGTTGAAATATTGAATATCGGTTGCTTCGAATCTCTGTTTGTACATGCTTTGTCCAGTCGATCCGTCAAATCCGTAGCTTACAATTAATTTGGCATTCGTAATATTCGGTAAGTTAATAAAAAGATCTTCTTGCAAGGGTAAGATTCGGCTGGCGGTATGGTTTACCAGTTCTTGCAAGCAAACTACAGCCATAGTTTCTGTAGCTGCTATTCCCGTGGGCCTCAATTGCAATTTAGCTTTCTGAATTTTATAGTAGCTCGGGTATATATCACAATTTTGCTTTTTGCTTAGAGCTTTCATTGCATTATATTGTTTTTTGCCTAATGAGTTATCAAGCAAAAATTCCAAATCTTCGTTTTGTGTTAGAGGCATAGGTTCCGGCAAAAACAGGTTTTTTTAATACCACTAGAGCCGCTCGGAGTGACCAAGCAATTCTTCAACACAAATGCTGTATCCTTTTCATTTGATTTTCTAGCTGAAACTGTTGCTGCATGCATAAGAAGGCTTGGGTCGTTTTCTTGGGTATCTGTCAGATCGGTTGCTAACTTTATTTTAAGGCGTGGTCCTGCTGCCTCATATGTTAGAGGGTTACGTCCCATTTTATTATGCCCGGGTGCCACATCCTTTTTGCTGTCCAAAATAATCGTTATGTTCAATGAAAGCCAATTAGAGTGTTTTACCTTAAAGTTGGAGACAGTTCTATTGCATTTAGGTAAGTTTTTTTGGATAAAGCGAGTAAAATTGCTGACTTTTTTCTTTTCAAAACTTTTTGTGTCTATGCTCAAAGTTTTAGAGTTAAGCTGTTTAAAAATCCAGTGTGAAATTGCATCTTCATTTCGATTGTTGTCTAGCCACACATTAAACAGGGTAGCATGATTGAACTCAAATGTACCTAAAAATCCACAAATTTATGGAAAACGGGCAAAATTGGGCAAAAACTGTTAATAACACGTTATAATGTACACTTTCAAGTATATTTAAGCGTAATTAGATTTGGGCCAAAATTGGGCGAAAGTTAGTTTTTACAAAAACATTTAAAAGCAATTGCTATTAGTTTTTAATAATATACATACATACATATAGCTTTATTTTCCATATTTATCAAATTTTATTTGTTTACCGGCAGTCGCTTTCGGTTATTATAAAGCTGAGCTAACTTTTTCTACTTTTTTGTGAAAACAAACAGCTGACGTACAGATTGGACTTTGTACCCCTTGTAAAAGTTCAGGGTTACCATCAAATAACTTTTTTTTACTAAAATGTTGTACCAAGGGGATTGCCCTTTAAGAAAATATAGTTAAAATGAACAAATATTTCCATGAAAATTTCGACTTTATGCCAAAAATTTTGCGATCCAGTCCAGAGTGCATTGTTGATGCCTTATTTACAATCTTATTGTCATTCCATAAAACTGCTTTGGTACCTTTTGAAAATTCCGGTTCATTACGATGATGACCTGGATGGTATTGTGGTATGGGTCCATACATTCGTCAGCACGATAACGTCTGCGACCGCGCGCATCATGGGATGATTTTGATGGTTGTTGATCAGATATCGATGTCTGTTGACTAGACTTCGATGGCTGTTGATCTAATGACGATGGACATTGGACACGATGACGGCGCGGCATTGTCTGGTTGCTGGAACACATCGTGGGTGGATCTGAGGTGACAATTTACGTCGATAGTCAGGCGGCGCTTAGGGCATTGACGAATTATACGGTGCGATCGTGCCTGGTCGCTCGGTGTAGGAATGCTCTTGGTGGACTCATGGAGGCATTCAATGTGAGGCTGTGTTGGGTACCTGGACACTGCATGGTTGAGGGAAATGAGGTGGCGGACGAACTCGCGAGAGGGGGTTCGAGTATGGACTTGGTGGTAAGGGACAGGGGGGTAAAGCCTCCCCTATGTTACTACTATGGTGTGATACGGGAGAAATTCCGTGATGACGTTAACCGATCCTGGGGGGACAGAGTGGATTGCAGGGTGTCTAGGGCATTATGGCCCGGATTGGACGCGGGGGCAACCAGGGTTCTATTGGGATTGGATAGGAGTAGTCTTAGAACGCTTATAGGGTTCTTGACGGGTCATTGTCCGGTCAGGGCTTTTGTAGGCAGATGGGACAATACCATACCGGACTTCTGCAGATTGTGCGAGGATTCGGAGGAGCTGGAGACGATCGAGCATGTACTTTGCCATTGTCCCAGGGTGCAGGGCCTCAGACAGAAGTGGCTAGGAAATAGGTTTCACGACGAACTGGGGTGCATCGCTGGATGTAGTCCAGCTGATCTACTGGGGTTTGTCAGGGAAATAGTGCGGTTGTTTCTGTTGAGGGGACAGTAGAGAGGGAATTTTGTTCTTCACATCACCTACTAACTTTCCTATATTCTATACTCTATCTACCTCATACTTCTTTTCTTAACCTTTCTCTTTTTCTATCTTCTTTATCTATTCTTATCATATTGAAGGGATTCACAATGGACCGTACTGGTCTCCGAGTGGAAGTGTGCCCTTGGGCACATAACCCTTCTGAACCTAACCTAACCTAACCTTGAAGCGCAAGAATTGGCGAATATTGTCATGACGATTTCGAGTCATGCAGTTCATTTTTAGTTGGAAGCCATAGCCACTCCAATATAATCGATCGCTCGGATATTTTAATACACACATGTAGTAATTGAATCCAATGAATCGTTTGATTTCATCTGGTGTAGTATTCAGTGGTTTTCCAACGTTTTTCTGTACTGCGTACAAGCCTTTAACGACTGCTGCATTGTTTTGAACATCTGCGACTTTCATCGCTTCGTTTTCATTATGTTTTCATGGCCTATTTGCTCGTCATCTTCATAATTTTTATTTCGGAAATAAGCATCAAAATCTAACTGAATTGACAAACTCCAAAAGCTCTTCTTCCGTTCTTAAATCATGAGTTCTGTGCGACATTTTCAACCAACAAACTGAAAAAATACCGTTACAAAAATTGGAAAATTTTGAACTCCCAGTGCCTGCCGGTTTCGCAAGGGACCAACCATACATTTTAAAAATTCCACTAAAACAAATTACAAATCATTACTTCAAACATTCAAATAAGCTTCACAGCATTATAACGCTCACGGAAATATTTTTTGAAGCTTAAATTTTTACATATTTGACACAAAATTATTTTTTTTAAAGTTCGCAATTTCGTAAATGTTGTTTTTTCGAGGTTGTGACATCTTATTGAGCATACATGAGTCAAATAAAGTTGGGTTAATGTGGCGACCGGCGCAAAAGATGGCGCTTGTAGCAAGATATATTTTAATAGTCGCAGGTGCAAGTTCAAGCAAAAATCGTTAAACAAAATATTTATTTTTTTTTAGTTGGTTCCTGGCGGTACCAGTGTGTTATTTATGGTTAAAAGAGTGCAAAAAAGGCTAACAAAGTTACTGCAATCTCAGAAATCAGCATCAGCAATTTAGTAGGGGTAGAAAAAATGTGTACCAAAAAATATAGTATAAAAAACCCGAATTCTTATACCAAAGTGTTGAAAATCCCTGCCGGGTATGAAGAGATGGTTTGGTTAGCGAAGCCTGTATTTGTTATAGCATAGAGAAAAAAATCATTGCGACCGGCCGAAGGCTGGCTATTTAGAGAAGCTTTACTGAAAATCTATGCAGACGGCCGAATGCCGGCTATAATGTAGATCTTAAGAAAGCAAAACCAGTGTGCGTTACACCATAGAGAAAATCCTTGCGCATGGTCGAAAGCCCAACCATGCTATAAATCGTACTGTTTTTAAAACCAAAACTGCATAATTATTCAGGTTTTGAAATCGGGATTCTAAATTTGGGATTTTAAATTTTTGTTAAAGCTAAGGCACGAGCTCTATGTTTACATTTGTCCTTCAAGTTGTGTTGAAAAAGCTGAACAAGAAAAAGAAAGAACAAAAGACAAAGGTACTTTGGACTTCAAGAAGAATTCTTGGCAAAAAGTACTAAAAAAACAGAAGTATGGAAGAACATGCAAAATCAATTAAAAAAGATAATCGTTCAAAGAAAATTTCGATCTACCAAAGGTTAAATACAATTTGGTTTAAACATTGATGTTTGACTATTGACTGCCAGCAGTCGTCGAAGGCTGCAAGTGTTAAACGGCAAACCCCTCTCAAGAGATTGAGTGGTTGCAATCGAAACATATAAGGGTAACCTGTCCGTAAAAACGCCTGGGCTCGAGCCTCAGGTCAGTCAAGAATGAAAAATTATTAATAAATTTAAATTAATTTCATGTTGTAAAATTCTTTTCTTCATAAAAATAATTTAATGAAAATTAAATTTGATGAACTGAAGCTTAATTTAATATCAAAATTTGTTCAGTTCAATAAATTAAATTTTTATTAAATTATTTTTGTGAAGAAAGAAATTTTACAACATGAAATAAATTTTAATTAATAATTTTTCAATCTTGACTCACCTGAGGCTCGAACCCAGGCGTTTCTACGGACAGGTTACCCTTATAATATAATTATACTATATATTATATTTCGATTGCTCTCAATCTCTTCAGAGGGGTTTGGCGTTTAACACTCGCAGCCATCACCGACTGCTGGCAGTCATGAATTTTACAACATGAAATTAATTCAAGTTTATTTTATAATTTTTTCACTGCCGCTGGGCCCATTAAAATATCAAAATTTGGATTAAAACACATGAACAAAATAACCACAATACTAATTATATATAATTTATATATATTTTTTTAATAAGTCTATCAAAAATTGTTATAAATACATATAAAGTATACGCTCTGGTTGCCCTACATATAAGCTCCCTAAAGTATGCAATTATATTTTTTATAATTTTAATAAAACTAATGCGTCTGTGGGAGAGTATGAGTAATATTTAATTTGTGCTCTTTGTAATACTTATTCGTAAATAAAGCTATGGGAGATTTAAAAAAAAAAAAATTTTTTATTTGCAATTTTGAAATTTTTTAAAAATTTTAAATATCATAAAAACAGTTTTTTTTTGTTTTTAGTTGTATTTCTATTCGACCTTTAAAATTCAATATTAAGTTAAAATGCTTAAGCTCGCGGTCTATTTAATTAAAAATTGTTCTTTATTTGTTTCCGATATTTCGATATTCTTCTAGTTTTTGATAATTAAACGTGAAACGTGGTTAATGTCAATTTTAATTAAACATTCCCTGAACGCAGTTTACTTTCCCAGCTGCTTTCGTGTATGTTCGCTTACAATAATTTAAAAAAAGCTTTATTTACGAAATCTAAATCTACCCCAAATACTTAAAACTACGAAGGCTTTCGGCTGATTCGGCGTTAGGAATCTGCAAGACGTCGTTGGAATATTAAGCACGTACGGTGGCGATCCGTGGGGCAGCGTTAAGTTACAGAGGAATCGATCTGGCAGAGAAGATGATAATAAACAGACCTCGAAAAATTTCTAAAGGTTTTTCCAAAATTTCTTATCCTGAATTTAGAAAATTTAAAAATACTATTTTTTAGTAAAAGTTTTTCATCAAAAATGTATTCTTAAAGACCTACGATATTAAACTTATACAACCCTTGCACAACTTAGATTTGTAATTCTTTTAATAAAAAAGCGCATAAAAAGAAAAATAATAACTACACAGTTTTACAACAACCGGTAAATTTTCAACGTTTCAGATAAAAATTTTTCACACAATATCAATATTGATATTGCAGACATTTCTCCATACTTAGCTGTTGTTTGCTTTATTCCACTATTAATTTAAATTGGCGATATGGTTATTTTAATTTGTTATTTAAAGGATACCATTGCAAAAATTTCTTTTATTTTTTTTTAGCAAAAAAATTTTGGTAATGCATATGTTATTTGAAGAAAAATTTTAAAATATTTGAATTTTTGATATGTAGCTTGTGCAAAAAATTAATAAACAATTTTTTCCAAAATATTTTTGTGCTCAATGTGCCATTAGTAAAACTGTAATAATAATATATACATGCAATAAAATATTCGAAACATTTTTAATGATGGCGGCCACACATTCACTTAAAGAGAAGAGATACTGCAGAACTCATCCGATAAAAAAAGCGCGAAAAAGCTTCATATTAGAACAGAAACGGTTAAGGGAAGCATTTTCGTTCGGCACTGGCAGGACACAAAAAAAAAAAACGTTTTATAATCAGATTTGATTAATAATTGTTAGTTCATATACTTATTATATATCGCTCATTTACTGATTCACATTCATAACTCAAAAAATTAAATTTTGGAGTTAAAGTTGCAGAATTGTACGCTATGTTTTGTATAAAATTCATCTTTATATCTTTTATATTTTTTTAAAACAAATTTGTCGTTCTATTAGTAAAAAAATATTGCAAAAAATCTTGACATTTAGTGGTTGAAATTCGACCACCAGGTGAACCTACAGAAGTATGCATACAATTAATAATACAAAAGTTTACACGGATATGAATTTAAAAAAAAACAATTTCAATTATTCTACAAGGTACCCAAGTATTTGTATTGAAGTAACATAGAAAACAAAAATGTTCGCACTAAATATCCTTTTCAAAAGAACGTTGTATGGCGGATCACACAAACTTAATTACTTACTTATATGCCACTTAATCTGTTGTTAGCATCGTCCTTCTTAATATATGTTATCCTTGCGCTTCTGTCTTTTATGCTTTGTCTTCAGTTCGAGGCAACGTACTGCGGCGTCTTTCAGATAGCGCCATCGTTGTATTTTAATGCTTCTCACTATGTTTATATTGGCGAAGATCTCATAGAGTTCATGGCTTATTCGTCGCATATACCTCCATCAACGCATATGGGCCCATAAATTTTACGAAACAACAAACGGAACGAGTGTGTTATAGAGCATACATAGTTTTTGTTTTTCTGAAGATGGGTTTTCTTTTGAAATGCTTGGTTAGTACATGATAACATCTGTTAAGAAACACTATCTTTCGTTTTACTTTAAGGCTGGTATTATTTTTAATATTTGCAGTGAAACTAAGGTAGGTGAATTCCTCTACTTCCTCGAAATTGCAATAATCGCCTGTATGCACATTGTCTTCATATTTTATTCGAGTTGTTTTTTTTTGCAGTTGCAGGCAATATTTTTTTGTCCTCGCTTATCTCCGGACTCATTATAGTTGATTTCTTCTTAATCAATTTGCAAAAATATACTTGCAGTGGCTGCATTCCTATATAAAACACGTACAGGTACCTGAACACTTGGGGCACAGTTAAGAATAAGTAGTAGTTCTCATACAGTTTCAGATTGTACAGTAATACAATTAAAATTATCGATTTAAAAAAAAAATTGGCTGAAAACGTTAATGGTTCCTGGGAACATGGGTGAGCACATAAGGGTTAAGGTTATTTTGTAACCTTCAGTTTCGAAGCAATAAAATTTTATTTGATTGCATTAAGCAGTGAATTTTTTAAGGAGTCAAAAAATTTTAACCCGTTCAAAGCTTAAGAAGTTCACGCTCCTCCTCAAAAAAATACACTATGTGACACAGTTAAATTGTATCCCGTTTCGAAGAAATTAAATTTAATTTAATTATATTTGATGGTGAATTTTGTAAGGATTCCGAAAATTTCAAGCCATTCAAAAGCTACTAAGTTCTCGCGCCTTCTCAATGAAATACACTGTGTGACACAACCAAATTTTAACTCGCTTCTTTTTTTGGGGGACAAGCTTTCTTCAGTAGTTTTTTTTCGGTGGTATACAATACTAAACACATGGAATTTTCTTTGTAGGGTGTCAAAAGGAATTTTCTTTTTCTTTGTTTTCTTGAATGACAGAGACTTGTTTCCATCAAAAAGAGATCCACTTACCAAACACTGGCCTTTAACTAAAAGCGTGATTTCTTTTAAGTGATTTTTTTATTTTTCCACTTTTTTCATGTTAATACAACTTTCTTTTTTCCTTTACAAAGTAAATTCTGCTTTTCTGTCTGCTTCATTTTATTTTTTTTTGTTTTTATTATTTGTCCTCTTCAAAGTTGGCAGCAAAAAGGAATATGTTTGCTTTGTTTTCTTATCCATATTTTTTGTGTTTAAACGATAAAAAGGATCTGAAAATTTTCCTTTTCTAAGCGCTCTACTTTATTACCATTGTTCCACAAGTTAGTTGTAGTGGCATCAGTGTTTCTGTGTCACTATTATCATTATCGTCATCAGTAACATCATTATTGGTGACTATTATTCCCTCGGTGTAATTAGACGATTGATAAGATTTTTTTGTAAGTATATTTTCCTGTTACTGTATAAGTTTTTATCTTCTGTTTTTGTCGTTTTTTTTGTTATAAGTTTTACGTTAAAAAGAAAATTGTTGTTAAATATTTTCTTGCGAACAATTTGGAGGATGTTAATGGAGTATATAATCAGGTAATAATTTGGCTGTTTTCGCTTTTTTATTGTTTTTTTTTTTGTTTTGTTAAAGAATCGCGTTTATCCTGGAAATTTATATTGTTAGAGATAAATAAGATTTGATTGAATAAAAGTTTTTATTGTCCTTTAAATACAGCATTTTTTTGAATCCATTGGCAATCATGGAAAAACGAAACAAAAAATGCATGTGGCAGAGTAAATTAACTGAACTGGCAAAATAAAATAAAGTAATTTGTTTTTATTTTTGTTTTTTCTTTACCCACTTACAACTACATTTAGAGCTGACAAAAAATCAACCAATTGTAGTCGGAACTGTAAGAAAAGATAAACTCACTGTTTATTGTTGTTGTTCTTGTTTAAGCTTTGATATTGTTACAAGTAAAACTGAGGTTTATAATTCTTATTCGCTTAACAGTTTTAACAGTAAATTTAGCTTTTCTAAAATCTTTGGATAAAGTTTCCCGACGATCTGGCCTAAACAACCAGTGAAATGCGCATAGGAATAGCTTTTCCCATCAACAATAAATTTCAGTTTCTCAATAGTATGAAATGGGAATTTAGCACATTTGAAAGAATCCTTGTTAATTAGTTTATGAATCCCAAGAAAAACTTTGAAACAAAATTATGTAATGAGCTTAAGATTTACCTACAAATTATTTGTGGCGATTTTCTTTATCTTTATAATATTTTTTCGTCACAAAATTTTGACTCGGCACAGTAGCTATCGTCAATGTTACATTCGTCAAATTTTGCCCAGTAAAAACTACGCTAACTTTTTCAAAATGAATAGTTTCTTTAAATCATTATTTATGCCCGTAATTTCAACAAACAGATATCTGTTGGTGTTCTTACCTAACAGTTATCTTTACCTATCCGGTAAAAATAGTTTGGTAATTTCAACCTTAATTTTGCCTACGTGTTTTTTCCTTTAAGTTTTCTTTTAAAATATGACAACATTTGTATTTTTATTAATATTTTTAATTTACTGTCAAAATCGATGGTGTAAAATACACTACAGTTCAACTAGTAGGTAAGACAAACATGTTTAAATTATCAAAAATTCGTTACACCATAGATATCTATACACAGCTAGATATCTGCTTGTAGAAATTACGGGCATAAGTAGCTTTCTTCTATAACTACACGCAGAGAAAAAATATGATTGGACATGATTACGGCAATTACACTATATTTATTGTAACAGTATATTGTTGTCGCACACAGAAAATTGTAATTATACCCTTCACCGAAGGTAAAAGGGTATATATAAGTTTATCATTCAGTTTGTAATTTCTACAATATTAATCCTACACCCTATAAAGTATATATATTCTGGGTCCTTATGAAAAGCGAAGTTGATTTAACGGTGTCCGTCTGTCCGTTGAAATGGGTTTTCCGACGACCCCATATATGATGGGGACCAGGTTATTATACATTTATGTCACATATGGTCCGGAATTGTTTGCTATTGAATTTCAAAAAGATCAGTCCACAAATGGCTGTGATATGAGCAAAAAACCACGACTACCTCTAATTTTTCCCAAAAATCCCTTGTGGTTGTTGTATTTTTATTACTTTTTGCTGTATATCTGGGGAACGGCAAGATCCAAAGTTTCCAAATTAGGTGCATACATTTAGGTTGTCAATACAGACAATCCTATAAAATGTGGGCGGGATTGGAGAAGTGGGCGTGGTACCTCCCGTACAAAAAAAATTAAAAATTGTATAAAAACCTAAATTTTAGGGCTGCCATTTATCCTATGGATATCACTTATCACTTATATACCAAAATATCGGAAATTTTTAGTAAAACATATTTTATAATAAACGCGGAAAATCGGTTCAGATACGAAAAAGGTATGGCCAAGTTCGGGAACCAAAGATCTTCCCGAGTCAATGTTTTATATCCCAAGTAAATGGTAAATTTCTTCTTAAACACGTCGGTATTTAAATCATTCAAATCGGTTAAAAATGGCTGAGTTATAACCAAAATACTGAAATACCAAAATTACTCTTTTTATACCCTTCACCGAAGGTAAAAGGGTATATATAAGTTTGTCATTCCATTTGTAATTTCTACAATATTGATCCTACACCCTATAAAGTATATATATTCTGGGTCCTTATGAAAAGCGAAGTTCAAATCCGGTTGTCTCTTATTCCCCCCCCTTTGCATTTGTTTACATATATTAGTATAATGCCCAATATTATTTTCGTTACCACTCTTCTTTATTATTTCATCTATTTAACGAAATAATTTTAATTTTTAATTTTTATTTTTGCTACTTAAAAACTCGCCAAAAAGATAGTTCTACGGTATGACAACAATGCCTACACTAAAAGAAACAAACAAACACACATACATGGCACGAACCATTTTGGTGAATACAGGTCACTATTACGGTTCACAACTCAAATAAGTTGATTCTTAATTTTTGTGTTATGGTTTACAACTTTGCTGAGTTGAGTTGTGAAACCCAAAAAGGGGCCATATACATTTTAATGATATTTAAACAACGTTCGTTTATGGTTCAGTCGTCTAGGGGGTTGAGTTTAGAAACTGTGAGTCCTCTGGTTCAAATCTTGGTTTTTCAAAAAGAATTTTTTTTTAATTTGTATGTTCTAAAAACGATTTTAAAAAAATATTTACAAGTTTTAGATTTTTTAATTTAATTTATAATGAAGTTTGTAGAATTGTGAACATGCATGTATATGTAAAAATGATTTAGTTTTTGTCTAGTTGCTCTGTATTCTGCTCGCACTATGGTGAAGGGTATATAAGATTCGGCACTGCCGAATATAGCACTCTTACTAGTTTTTATTTAATATCAGTAGTATTAGAGTTACTGTAGACATTATAAATTTGTTGACTGAAAACTAATCAAAAAATAATAATTAATGAAAAGTTTGAAAACATATTTGGTGGATTCACAAGGTGTGCTATACAGTCATATCGCCATAATGTCCTAAATAATGTTTTACAATTGTTTAAAATAAATGTTGTTGTATTTTAAACAAAATAAAAATGTTAATGCTGTGTTTGTTGATTCGTCATAACTGTACAGTAGAAATCTTTATTATAAGCGGTAGCCCACAGCAGTCCTATATATTTCTTGTAATTATTTTATTACATATGACTTTACAACTTTATGACTTCCTTGTGAATCCCCCAATTATATTACACACACCCATAAATGATATTTAATAGCCATAATATGAAAACTTTCTATACGTAATCATAATATGTTTAAGATGCAACTAAAATAAATTTACTCTAATAATATTTTGTTATAACCATTTTTGAAATAATTTTGTATCGGTTCTGCCGTTTGTTTTATATATGTCCATCGAATAATTTGTTAGTGAGTGGTTCAACAATTAAAAAAAAATACAAGTTAAAAAAGCGAATATTAAGAAATTAAAAAAAATAAAGAAATTGTATTTGCATAAAAAAAAATTGTAAAGTGCAACAAAATAAAAAATCTATGCAAAAAAATTTAAATTTTTTTTCAATGATAATATGATTTCTTTTAAACTTATTATGATAACAATGACAATAATAAGATTTCTTATATACTTATTCTGATTAACATGATTAGAATATGACTAAGGCAGAAATAGTATGATGTTATATTACGAATATTTATATTTGGTCATAATATGATTCAATAATAACACTGTGCTCGAAATTTACACTTTTTTAGACAAGCTGGGCGTTTTAACATAATTCGGGTACGCTGAATCCAATAGTGCATGCCGTTTTTTTTTATTTATTTATTTTATTTATTTATTTATTTGTGTCTTTCCTATGCAACAAGATTAGATCTTATTATTACAGCATAGAAATTTTAATTAGAATAAACATGTTGATTATAAATTATTCTAGAGAGTTTACATAGAAATACTTATAAATTAATTACTTAAAAGATAAAAAGATTATTATTCAAAAGTGATGTGAAATTGAAGAATTAAAATGCAGAAGCTTTGTCTAAATACATGAAAAATATGATAAATAATAGTATAAAAGTTAAGTTGTAGAATACAATTTAAAAATTTCTTTTTTAAACTTGAATGCGTTACTATTTTGCTGAATGTTGTGAGGTAATGAGTTCCAAAGTCTGGTAGTTCCGGTGAAAAAATGCCAGGAAGAGACAAGAGTTCGGTATCTCAAAGGAATTATCTTATTTCCCCTATTTGATCTTGTGAATGAAATTCGTTCATAAAGGTAGGCGGGTAATTTGCCATATATAATTTTATGTATACAAATGAGGCTTCTAATTTTGAGAACATTTTCAAAAGTAACTCCATAAAGTTTAGTTTTATGCGAAGAAATACTGTCATACTTTTTCAGACCATAAACATATCTAATAATATTATTGTTTACCATATTAAGTTTTCCCATGCTGGTCGAGTCGCAATTGGCAAATAATTCACAGCCATAAAGTAAACAAGGCATTAGATAAGCCTTCGCAATAAGAATTCTTGTTTTTAGTGGTGTAAAATTATGTGTTGATCATAATGTTCGTAGCATGCCATACATTCTGCCGACAATTCTATTTACATGATTGCACCATGAAAGAGTGTCATTAATAATTATGCCAAGATTTTTTACCGAAGTAACAATTTCAATCTTCTTGTTGTTTAGAAGAACATTAAAATCTCGATTTAGATTAAGGGTTCTTTAATGGATTACCATGCATTTAGATTTACCAGGATAAAGGCTTAGCCCATTTCCCGAAGCCCAATGATGAATTCGATTTAAATCATCATTAATTTTCACTATCGATTCATCAATTGACTGCACAGTGCTATTTAAGTAGACCTGTACATCATCAGCATACATATGTATTTTGCAGTGCCTTAACTGTAAAGGGAGATCATTAACGTACAAAGCGAATATAAATGGTCAAAAAAAAAAAAAAAAAAAATATATATATACCGTTATTTCGAAAATGGAGGAGGTTGCATACCTCATATATTCGCGTAACTCCGTTTATAAAATTTGCTAAATCGAAATTCCGCAATAAAATTTCCTTTAAGAAAGGTAAAACTTTTTTCTAATATGCGCGGTTGTTTTAGAAACATAATTTATTTTTTGGAAAATTTTGAGCCAATCGGTATACTAGAGGTGAGTTTAGGACCAGTATTTGAAGGCGTTACAAACATCAGCATAAGTGCACTATTGTGGTGTGGGTATAAAAAGATTGAACTTTTCGTTTGTACACGCAAAAAAAAAAATTGTTGTGGTAAACATATTCTAAGAGCAATATATTATGATTAGATTCATACACGCAAAGAAAAAACATGGTTGATGCAATCACAATTGCAAACTAGCATTAATGTTTGTGGTTATGATTGTGCCAAACACGTCGTAAGTAACAATATATGTTCAGACATAATGTTTTTAACTTATTATTATCTCAAACATATTATTATGTTTCTCAAAACCATGCAAAATGTCTATTTCAACATCTTATATGGTTCTAACAATTATTTTTTATTGAAAATGCAAATGTATGTACATATACTTTGTTTTATATAAACAGTAAAGCATATTTAAAAAAATAGAATTAAATACATACATAAAATGGCCGTTTTCTCATTACGGGTTTACCTTTTTTCCAACGAAAAACTACACATAAAAGAAAAATGGGTTTCTTAATGTCTCAATTGCTTCTATTCGCAAAGCTAATCAGCACTCATCTGCCAATTATTTATTTTCCTTTTATTTGCCGTACATATATGTAAGTTCAATCAGCTGACTCTTAAATTTTTTCAATGTTGTAGGTGTTTTTGGCTGCAAGAAATACAACGTTTTTTATACATGTGTGTATGTGTTTTTATAAATAATATAAATTACCCAGCAAAAACTTTAATTACCTGGTAAGTAAGCAAGTAATATTGGAGAAAAATAAACACTACTTATTTTTCGGCTGAATAACTACTTATTTTTGTTCGAGGTGTCCACAGAATTCAGTACCTACAATACACTTTCTAGAAGTCAAAAAATATCTATTTATTATTTAACTACGAGTAAATTGCATTGTAAGTACTTACAATATACTTACTAGAAGCAAAAAAAGACTAGATAATAGACCTAATGAGAAGTTATTGATTAAGTTGTGAAAACAACACAACTAATAAGTAGTTATTGAGCTGATTATTAGTAAGCAAATATTCAGTAGAGAAAATAATTGAAGTAATAAGTAGTTGCTGAGGTCATTCCTAGTAAGCACTTATTGAAGTTTTCAGAATAATGACAATTGTAATGAAAACTACTTATAAGGTAACGTATGAAATAACTACCACCTATTACTAAAAATCAATAAGTTTTTCCTGGGTACTTACCTGTTTTAATAACCTTATAAGTTTTGCACAGCAGCATGGCCTTTTTCACCCTGAAAAGTTTTAATTGTTTTGTAATGATCCAAGTTGTCCGATTTATTTGCTTTATAAATAAACATTGTTTGCTTTGACAATAGATGTTTGCTCAATGGGAGAATGTGTTTTTAAGCAACCAAAAATTATGGTATTGAAAATACCTTTTGTGTGCAACTTATATTATAATTTTAATTGTACAGTTGAAAATAAAAATATTTTAGTAGCAAACAGTTCACATAACTTAATATGTTTAGCTAGATCAGAGTAACTTTTTAGGTCTAAAACACCAAATAATATTATTATAGTGAACTTAAAAATATTAAGGACAAAAAATATTTTTTCAAGGTATATTAGGACTATAATAAACTTATGTTTACCCTAACATATCAGACAAATATAAATATAAATGTTCGTAGTGACCACTTATTAATCATGTTTTTTCTCTGCGTGTGATTATAGTCACCAATAACGATTATTATTGAATCATATTATGACCAAATATATTTGGAATATTACATCAAAATATTTTTCTCGTAATAATAAGTTAAGAAGTAATCATATTATTATCATGTTTGCTTAGAAGTAATCATATTATGAAACAGCATCACTTTCACAACAATAAAAAAATTTAAATTTTTTTCATCGATTTTTTATTTTGTGGCACTTTACATTTCTAATGTAAATTCCATTTCTTGTTTATTTAAGGGTATTTTTTTTTTAATTGTTAAACCACTCACTAGCAAATAATTCGATGGGCATATTTAAAACAAACTACACAACAGATGTCTATAACAAAATTTTATTGGGACAAACATATTTTTTTTGAACCTTAACCACAATACGAGTACACGTATAGAAAGGTATCATGCTATGGCTATTAAATATCATAAAATGGTTGTGGGTAATATTATATGTTTTCAAAGTTATAATTATATTTTTGTTAGAAAAATAATTATTTTTCAGTCAACAATACTCTAATTTTTAATGGCGATAAACATTGATATGTTAACAGTTTTTATAATATTGCTTATATTTATTAAAAATAACAATTTTTTTGATGTACGAACACAATATATTGTTACAATAAACATAGTGTAGTTACCGTAACCATGTACAACCATATTTTTCTCTGCGTGAAGTGCCACGAATTTTATTTTTTGAGAAAATACAGTAAAATGACGATTGACGATTTTTTTGATAAAAGTAATGGTGTTACGACGATATTTTGCTATCAATAAAACACTAACAAGAAAAATTTACAATTATACTGGGACCAGTCCAAAACGAAATACAAAAATTATTGGAAATTAAACAAAAAAAAAAAAAAAAAAATTCTTTCCCCATTACAAACCAGTTGGCTTTCATTTGAATTTGAATTCTTCAATTATATGTATGGCATCGATACTGCAAAAAATATAAACTGGATCCCTGATAAGCGTCGGTCGTATATTCGTCGTTTCGATATGCGTTAATTTATAAGAATTGGTTAAATCCGCTTTGCGTTTTTATGATTTCGATTGGCGTCGCTACATACGATTGGATTTTTTCACTGAAGTCATAATCACATATTAAAAATTTTTCTTTTGCGTGTCAAAAAGCGAATTCCCATTTAATTCTGTTAGATAAGTTATTTAAAGTATAGTTGCGTGTTAGGAAGTAAGAAGTTAGTTCTTACTGCCTGTTCATCTATTTTCGAACGAAGACTTCGATCGCTTAATTAACATGTAAAACAAAAGCAATATTTTATTATTTGTTTTTATAGATTTTAATAGATGAACAGGCAGTGAATAACAAGTCGTGTAGAAAAATTAATCCAAAGAAATGAAAATGCATTAGCTTGGTACTAAAATTGGACATAATAAAACGTTTAAAGTCGGGTGAAAAGGCTGTTTATATAGACAGAAACCTTGACTTACCAACTTCAACAGTAAAAACAATTTGCAACAGAGATGGCGCTCAAAATTATTCAAATGTGTATTCTAAGTCAAATTACAATCCTCAAAAGCTTTTATACTTTAATAGTCTTATTCCTCCAATATTTTCCAGGAATATTTTCTGTGCGAAATAAATTCTCAGATTCTATTTATTAAAATAATTAAGTTAAATACATATAATTTGCAATAGGCACTATCCAGTTATAAGATACAAAGAATGCATAACATTCTGCTGGTATCTAATAGTTGTATAAATTTTCTTTACAATTTACTTCATTGCTAGTCAAAGGATAGCTTAAGTAAGCCTGGTAATAGAAATATACAAACAAAAATTCTAATGCATAGAAAATATTCTTGGAAAATATTGGAGGAATAAGATTTTAAAGTATAAAACATGAGAAATAAATAACCAGATTCTATTTGTTGAAATAAATAAATTTTTGTTATGGTTTTATGAAAATATATTTCTTTTATGTATTCATTTTAAATGATAAATATATTTTTACGTTTTTTTTTTATAATATCTAAGCCCACTTGCCTAACAACCATGAGTGTCACTCTGAGAGTAAAATTACAAAGTGAGCATTTTAATCCTAAATAACTTATTAAACTTATTTCTTAGCATTATTAATGCGTGCACCCTCTTGTGTTTGTTGTACACATAACAGCAACATCACACAAGTTTGTAAGAAAACGATTTGCAACAACAGAACCAGAAGAATAAAACATACATTATTTCCATGTTTAAAAAGTAAAATCAACAGCAAAACTTCCTATTTAGTTAATTATTTTTAGATAAATATGTAAATAAAATTTTAAAAGTAGAAAATATGTCGGACCTGATGCTGGTGTGTTATAATTGAACTTCTATAAGGTGTAAAACATGCAAGTAAATCAATCATAATAATATTCTCCATCTGTCACTGAGGCAATTTTTTAAGGTTAAAATCAATCTAATATTACTTTCGTAATATTACGAATTCGGAGTAAAATCATTTTTATAATACTTTTATCGAGCTGTTTTTGAGATGGATTTAATCTTAGTTTAAACTTAATCAATCTGTTAAGTTAAGTATTTCGCTCACGAATAATCCATACTTAAATCAATCTTTCTATTGATACCGCCTTATTTTAGTACGGATTGATTAATTTTTCTTTTTAGAAAATTAATGTAAAAATTTAAAGATTATAATAACAACAAAATAGCAAAATTTTATGCATTAATTTATACAAAATTTTATAAAAATATATTTCTCTGAAACAAATTTAATTATCGTAACCTTACCACCTTTACTCATTAGCAATAACTACATGTAATTGAAACCGATTTAAATATAAATATTTTTAAATTAAAATGCAAAAAAAAAACCAATGGCTTTCACTTTAATTTATTACCATTTTATGGCATATTAAATATTTTATTTTATTTTCGGCTGTATGTTATGAATAAATAATGGAAAAATAAATTATTTTGTTTAACTCCCTGCCATTAATTAAAGTTTAAATTCATTGGTAATTTGACCACTTTTAAATGAATTAAATTAAAATAAAATAAAAGCTAAAATATAAACAAAATAGAATAAAGAAAAATAGGTTTATGTGTTCTGTTTTTCATTAAATTTTTATAAATTTTCATTAAATTGTAGTTGTTGCAAATATAATGCAAGAGATCTACTATACTCCGCTAGTGTTAGGGGTAAGAGCTAACTCTTTAGCTAGAAAATAGTTGATGGTTTGAATAAAAAGCTTTAAGACATTTTATGAAAACCATGAAATTGATAATCTCTTTGGTTTATAAATTTTCCTAAATTTCTATTAGTAAAACCTTGAGGCCTTTTATTTACTTATACACCCAATAATGAGTCATTACAAGACAATAGAAATATATAAATTACCGTAAGCAGAACATGAAGAACACACAGACAAATTCAAAGAACGCAACGTTGAATACAACAATAAAAATGGTAGAACTAAGACCAGAAACATTGTTCTGAACAAGATTCAAATCATGCTAATAACATGGGCAATTTAACTTAATTGCCTTAAATATTGTAATACAAAATATTTACACTAACACATACAGAAAAAGCTTCGCAGTTACGTGTTTTTCGAAACACAGAAAGATTCCTAAAGTACAGTGGTATTGACCGGAAGATATAAAGAGACTTTTCTTATATCAAAATTATTTTCGGGAATAAAAAATTTATTTTTAATAAGATTTCTCTATGGCGTGCTAAATTCCCAGTTTTTATTTTTTTATAAATACACTGAATTGCCTTAGCAACCAGTTAATTGATCGTAGAAACTAGCTTTCCCTCAACAATTAATTTCAGTGTATTTAGCACATCATAGAGAAATCGAATAAACTTATGCTTAAAAAAAGTTTAAGTTTCGCGGAGACATTTGTAGTTACTGTAGGCTGGCTACTTTTTTAATAAAAAAAACAAGTGTGCCCTGCAGACAAAGTAACTAATATTTAGCTAGAAATATACTAGTTGTTTTTGTTCTTTAAACGAGTTGCACTTTTGATTTGACTTTTTAAATAAAACTTTATAATTTATAGTTGAGTTGTAATAGCAGCCCAACTAGTTAATTTTTAATTAATTTTTATAATAATTTAAAACTAGTTGCTTTATTTACAGTATACGTACTAATAAAAGCTAAATTTAAAAAATATGACAATTCAATATTCAATTAATATTTTTTTCATACACCGACAAAACAAATCAATCCATCCATACTTCAATCAAGGCAAAGCGGTGTCAATAGTACGGTTACGATTCATTCAGGGACGCCTTATTTAAGTGCGGAATACTAAAGTTATCCTTATTTAATCCCGAAGTCGTACTTAAAATAATCAGAAAAACAGGATTGACTTAATTAAAAGTGAGATAAAATTAATCTTAAACTGTGCTTGATCCAAGAATTTCTAAAACGGTTAAAACTTGATTCGTGTTTGAATTAATCCGAAAGTAAGATAAGATTGATTCTAACTAGGGATGCTAAATGGGACCAGGTTTTTTGAAACCCGGGATTCGGGATTTTTTATTCAAAACAACGGGATCCCGGGACGGATCGGGATTTTTCGGGATTTCATATATAAGAGCCAATTTTTAAAATTAGTATACATAATTATAATTTAATGTTTAAGTATAAGTATTAAAACAAATTACTTCATAAAGGTTATTAAACTCATTACAAAATAATACAGTTTATGTATTAAAACTTATATTTTAAAAAGCTTCTAAAACAAATTAATGACGTCTGATAATCGATACTTTTTTATTGCAAACATATGCTGCCGACGAAATCAATGTTCGCATTCAACACTTCTGGGTGGTATCGTAAATAAATAGCTACATATATGCTTTATAACAATAATTAGTTTATTTTATCTCAAATATATATGCAAGTATAAATTTAATAAAATAAACTTAAACAAGACTTTGGTTGAATCCCCTAAAGTTTAAAACACCTTTTGTGCGTGCGCAGTTCTATTATTATTTACTAAGAAAAAAGACCAGAACGAACTTTGTCTTCTGATGTAACATTTATTCAATTGCGACTTGTTTTTGTAACCGGTTAAAAATTAGATTAATTGCCAGTGTGATTTAATATTAAATTTTTGAAGTTAATTTTTTTAATAAAAAAATACCACATAATTACTAAATCCAAAATTATTAATATAATAATAAAATTTTTAGAATAGTCCCGGGATTTTGGTATTCGGGATTTTGGGGTTGGCATCCCTAATTTTAACCTAAATACTAACCCAACAGAACTAGAGAGAAAATAAATATTTTACTTATTCGTTACACATGTTTGTTTCAATTTTGTTGTATTCCGCCCTTTATATACAGAAGAATTCTAAATTTTAAGACACCAGCAGCATGCCCAATATGGTTTTCGTACAGCCTTATCCACATTATGAAACATTTGCTGCAAAAACGTTCTTCAATTATCTTTTGAAACTGTATTCGTGTCCATAGAACAAAAATTTTGTTTTACACCATTGACTCATTTTCTAAGCCTTCTCTCTTTCTTTCAATAACAAATTTACAAAAACCGCATGTACATGAAACAAATAACACTTTTCCGTTCGTCTTTCCCCTTTCATGAACAAACTAACTCAAATGTTTCGCAGCAAATGTTTCATAATATGAATTGGGGCCAGTGTTGCAAATTTTGCATTTTTTAAAGCCATTTGCCATGAAAAAACTGATTTAGCATGTATCATTTTTTTCTAGCATTATTTATTTCTTGGGTTTTTTTTAATATTTTCCATTTTTATAATGTCTAATGCAAATATAAAAGAAAATAACGGAAGATTCTAACATTGAATTAAATCTTGCAATACTATTGCATATGATATTCGCCATATTATTTCCATTTGGTCCTATATTATGCAAAAAGTTGTACAATAGTTTCAATTTAAATAGTGCTCAACTTTCATTCAATATAGAGATGAACATAACCTATAGGAAAAACATAAACAGCATTGTACAATGTTTCAAACACATATCACTTTCTTTTAGTTGTGCAATAAAAATCAAAAGTCTTTTGATTGCTGTCATTAAATTGGGTCACCTTCGAATATCACATACAGATTGGCGATATAATTGTACAATACGTAAAATTTAACAATTTTGTTGCAAGTGTATGAGCCGCTTAAAATATGCAACAATGTAAATGCTTATTAATGTTGCACTTAAATAAAAATCAAAGAGGGAAACAAATTTTAAAAAATTAGTAAAAACCAATTCACAAAAGTTTCGCAAAGATTGGGACAAGCACATAAAGTAAAAAGAATGTGTGAAAGAAGCAGATGACTTGGAAAAACCCCTTGGAAATTATTGCAAATGCGATATTGTCTAAAATTAGTGGCCTGGGGCTACACGCAGAAATAAGAAAGCACAAAAATGTTACGGTCATTACTGCGACATTAATTTTATGTCAGACTGCACCTGTCTAGTATCTGACAAACCATTATTAAAGGCAATTTGATAGCTCGTCGTTGAACCTAAAGGAAAATATGCAGTATATAATAACAAAAATATGTATTGGCCCTTAATTTAATGAAGATCTTTCCAAGGCGAATTCATACAAGGTGGTCTTATTTTGAATACGTTAACAACACTGTAAAGTATTTTAACGTTGTGTCAAAAATAATACAACATTGTAGTGAATAATTTAAACAAATATTTAATTTTTTTTAATTTTAAATTGTTTGTTTTTAAATCTAATAATTTAAAAAAATTTTTAATTTCATAATTTTAGGCGAAAATTATAAAATTTAGTTAATATTCCCCAGAACCACATGAACGGTATATCATTTTGACACAAGGTTAGTTAGTAATCAGCTGTTGCTTACGTAGCAAGATAAGGTCACCTGGTGTAAATTCGCCTTGGATCTTTCTATATTTTTCATAAAAATATTTTTTTTTTTAACAAAATCTAGTATTTTTGCCTCAATAAGTTTCGTCAACACTGATTGACACTAATCATTCTACTTTAAAAATTTGATGTATTTATTTAAAATAATTAAAAAAATATAAATTCGCGAATTATTGGTTTTTACTTTACTATTTAAACATGAATCTTAATGTTTCTTCTTGTAGTGTTTACAAAAAATTTAATAAACATACGCGTATGCACGCATATTGGTTTCCAAAAGTCCATTTTGGATTGTTTAAAGTACTTTACAGTGTTATTCGTACTTAAATTTGTGAGTATGACTCGTACCAAAATAAGGAGAAAAAACTTAAATTTAGTACGATTTTTTTTCTTTTCGTGCATTTATTGCAGAATAATTCTTTGCATTTACCCCTGGAACCAAAGAGACAGAATATTATAATTTATTTTGCTGTTACACCAATGTTTTACCGATATATAAGATACCATTGAATACCCCGTTATGGGGTTCGTCATCATTCTTTATTGTTAATTTCATAGATTTAACTAAATAATTTAAACAAAAAGTAATCGGAAAGTTTCTTACTTTTTATTTATTTTCTTAACAAGAAAATTGTTTGTCAACTCTAAAACCAATACAAAATTCACATTTTACTTGTAGTGTTGTTGTTGTTTTCACAACAGACAAGTAAAATGTTTTTTATGTACTTTTGGAGAGTAAATCGTTTTTTCTACAACAAACATCGTCACGAAAAAAGCTGTGCAGTTAAACTTTATCATTTTTCTCATTTTTCGACGCCTAGTAACAACTAGTAATAAGCTAGTCCAAAATCTTACAATTAACGATTTAAGCTGCGGGGTACCGGAAGTTTTGATGTATGTAAAATTTCTTACAATCCTTTTTTGGGAGATATTTGTATGTGGACTACTTAAAATAACTAACTAATTTGCCAAGTTTGCACTACCAAGTAAATATTATTGAAAGAAAATTTAAGCCAACTTTTATAGTTAAGCTCTCTTCTTTAGATATCGTATTAAGCGCCGATGTTTCTAAAGTATTTTGTGCAGAATATTTCTTAGATATCTTCATCTAAATGAGATTCTTTTTGTCTTTAAGTGATTAAAGGAAGGGAGTTTACATGGGACCTATGGTCAATTCTGGATCTACACACACAAAAACAGATAAAATAATTTTCATATTTTAATACGAAAATCGGTATTGATAAAAAAGCTTTTAGGTATGGTTATTGAATTTTTAGTGAACAATCGAGTTAATTGAGCCAATAAAAAAAGTTGTTGCCCAAAATAATTTTTTTCAACAAAATGTTTAGGTGATTTGTTAAAATAAATTGTTGAACATGTTGAATAAGTCCAACAAAATGTTTGTTGAATCTTGATTTATTAATAATGATGTGCTAAATTCCCAATTTTAATATTTTTTGATAAATACACTAAAATTTACTGTGGGGAGGATAAGCTAGCTTCTATGCGCATTTCACCGGTTGCTTAGGCCAGATCATCAGGAAACCTTTTTCCAAAGACGTTGGTTAAACTAAATATATTATACAAATAAAACTGTAAAGCGAATGAGAATCAAGTGCTATTAAAAAATTGACAAGAGTTGTAAAATACTGTCTTTAGTTTGATTAAAATATTTTATTCATTAAATATGAGGAAATATTTAATTATTTCATTAGCGCAATTTTGATAAATTTTTTCATTAAATCAAATAAAAAGTTTGTTGACCTAAAATTATAGTTTGAACAAATTGTGTTTTTAAACATTTTCTTGAGATATTTTTTCTGTAAAGATAATAACTATCGTCATAGTTTCTGTCGCGAAATTTTATATCAATAAGAAAAATTTAATCAAAATATGTCTTATGTGCAGAATGACTATATTCCAGTAAGAAGCTTGTATGGGTGCCATATGAAGCTAAGTTGGAATAAATTTAACCGCAATATCTATATCTGCTACGGTTTTAGGCATTTTTAAATAATTTACCAGAGTGAGTTTAATATGGGGCCTTGGGTAAATTATGGAGGAATCTTCACGTAATATTACAGCGTGATTTCCAGTCAAATAAAACAAATGTTTGAAAAATCTTATATCATTCCGTGCATTGTTCCACCATTTTTGTTAGTTTTTGTAACAAAAGTATTAATTTTTAAGGTGGTGGTTTCACATTTTGATTTATAGCTCTGATCCTACTAAACATATTTTGCTGGATTTCAATCCCAAACTGCTTAGGATAACTGCAAACAATTTGACACCAAGTTTGTTTATTTCTTTTGAGTTTTTCGAATGTGAGCGTGTTTTCAACAGACAGACAGACAGACGGACATGGCTAAATCGACTTAGAATTACGCAAGGAGCCAGAATATATATATTTTATGGAGTCTGAAATGAATAATTAAGAAGGTTCACACGGAATGACAAACTTAGTATACACTCTTCACAACTAATTGTGGTGGAGGTTATAAAAAGTATCAAGGCAAAATTTCATTTAACTCGTTTCTTGTGATCGTTATCGTGCCAAGTGTTTTAGTTTTGGGGAATATCATATATTGGTTAGCTAATGTTTAAATCTAGTCATTTGAAAATGTGTGGAATAAATATTAATGTAATTTAAATTCTTTAAAAAATACCCTGGAATAAATCAAATTATATATTCTTCAGTGCAAGGTGAATTCACTAGAAGATGGGGTCAAGTCAACATTTGGTGTTTTATTTGGTCGACTTGTCAAAGTTCGTAAACAAACTAGTTTTTTATGTAAACAAACCCATTTTTGTACTAGCAATATTTTTAACAACCCGACTACAGATGCCGTGTTGTTGTAGAGTTGACCTCACATTCTAGTCAATTTGCCTTGCTTCAGCGATTTATTAGTTAGGTTCCATTCGGGTTCTTATTAATCTTTCAGATACGGTCTTACCTTTTGTGTTATTCTTAGTCAGTTTGGAAGTCTAAACATAGGATCACACGATTAACAAAATGCACCAATTAGAATTGGTCAATCGTTTGATCCAACCTTAAGACGCTCTTACATATTCGTTTACGATAAATACCATAAATATAGTTATATGTTTAAATACTTGAGAAAAGCTTTTGTAATTAACAATGGGATATGTCGTATGTATAGGACAAAGGTTTAGTAAAAAGGCGAGGCTCTTCTTTCTAAGTGATCGTTCTAAAAGATCACTACGGCACAGTATTGTCACATTAGAGGATTGAACTAAAAATTTAAAATATTATTCGGAGATAGTTTGAATGTTTTGGGGGTTTTTATTTGGACATTTGTATATGACATTTATTTAATTTTTTTTTTGATGCAGAAAATTTAATGCCACAATTGCGCATTATCAATTAATATTGATGACAATTTCTCTTAAGCCGCCCATTGTATTGAAATCGGAACCCGCATTTATTACTTGCAGTTTTTTTTAAATTCTTCTCTTTGCTACGGTGGAGACCGAGATCCCAGTGTAAAGAAGATCTTATAATTATTGGTGAATTAAACTGTATGGGAATAAAGTGGAAATTAATTTTTCTTTGAAAATAGAAAGAAAACGGGAAAAATTAACTGGACACACCTGTACTTAGGTATTCGTTCTCGTAGTTACTGTTGGGTAAAAGGCTTTAGTTTAAGTATGCCGAGGTACCTGGTTACCCTGCATTGCAATAGAAGATGCTTTTTTGCCGCCCCCATAAGGGTTAAAAAAACATCAATTTTTTACTTATGATAATTTTTAATGTATGCAAATCATAATTTTCTTCGCCACATATATTTCTTTCCATCTCACTGTAACTTAATAAAAACTAAAGCAAAGCACATAAAAAATTTGGCCAAAAATCTGTGCCTGTTTAGCATTTCAATGCCAAGTAGTAATTTCTTCATTCATTTATCCTTTCGTTCATTCTCACCCCATTTTGGAATCCCTTTCTCGCCCAGTTTCCCTTTGGTTGCTTGCCATATTAAAGTTAAACTCGTTGTTTAAGTTAAACATCAACAATTCGATTGTTCTCATTTAATTAGAAATAATGAAATTTAATTGAAATTGTCTTCGTAACTTAAACTTTAAGAACAAATGATAACGACTTTTGTTTTGTATAAAGTTGGCATGATATTGACATAAAAATTGAGATTTTTTTGTTTTCGTTAGAAAAAGAAGCGAATAAAAACTTAAGCATACAAATTCATTAGAATAACAATAATCGTGTTTTAAGTGTTATGGGGATTAGAAAATACATTTATGTAAATGTAAATACCATTTCATTTTAAGATTTCATATTGTAAAATGGAAAACATTTTTGAGCACACATAATTGGTGCCTTGGTAGGCTAGCCGTCAGTGAGGTATTCTATCAGTGCGGGCGTTGATTCCCGCCAGATACTCTGGTTTCCTGCAGACAAGCAAAGAGCTTCGCGGGATTATATT
Organism: Pollenia labialis; assembly: GCA_949318255.1. Classification (NCBI taxonomy): domain Eukaryota; kingdom Metazoa; phylum Arthropoda; class Insecta; order Diptera; family Polleniidae; genus Pollenia; species Pollenia labialis. The sequence goes on from OX439141.1 coordinate 90,908,970, forward strand.
AGGGAAAAAAACAATTGGAAGACATAAATATACCATAATTGAATTTAAAAATTAACCCCCGTATTCATAAATAATTATTAAATTTAACTAACGTTTACTTAGGAAAATTGTTACAGAAAATTTGATTTTCAAGCCTTTATTTAAGATATTTTTCAACCCTTGTGTTAATACCCAACTTTATCCACATTGTTTAGCACCCAGGGTACCCGGGTACCAATTTACTATAATGTATTAATAATCACTATTTTTATGAAAAAAAATTAAATTTTTAATCTTTTAAAAAGCGTATTTAATTTTAGTTATGTAAAAATATGATTTTGTAACTTTGTTTTGCATAACGGCTAAAATTTTAAATTTTTTATACAGGACAGTATTTTTTAGTATAACAGTTGAACATTTTTGGTCATACATGATATGTAAATGAGACTTCTCCGTATTATAATAATAACGCTTTGGCAGCTAATCTTAAGTAATTGTATAATACAGAATTTAGTTTATTGAATTCATTGGGCAGTTAAAACGTGTTTGTGTTATCCCGTAAGTGTATTGTATTGAATACCGAGGTACCCGGGTGCGCATGTTGCGACGGTTAAAGTTAAGCAAATTTTTTTGAGTATTAAAGGAAGAAGCTTGTTTAAAAATTTTAATTCTTAGTAAATTTTTTATTGTAAACATACCCGGGTACCATGGGTACCATGGTACCCCGGTATTAAACAAGGGTTAAATAAATGCATAACTCTTTTATAGTGCATTTACACTTGTAATTTTCAAATCAATTTTCAAAAAGGTTATGATCGTAAGCTATTTTCATAAACTATACCGTTTACATCAGCATTTTTGGCAGTTAAGTTGTTTATCTGTAAAAATTCATAACATTTTTAGCCCCAATATTTAAAAAAAATTTTGATGGACGTAAATATGGACATATAAACATACCTCTACAATTATTTAAAAAAACTAACATTTCTTATAAATTTGGAATATTTTGAAACATTTTTTTATTTTTTTTTTTTGTATTTTAAGATTTGTTTGGCTAACTATCTTGAGGTATATTACCGGGGTATCACACGGTTTGTTGGAGCCTCATACACAAGTCCTCGGTCGACCTAGAACTTCGTATAAGAAGGCGAAGAGCTTTCAGAATCTCCCCCTGAGTATTTACAGATAAATACGTTAACATTTTGAGGTTATTTTGATTTGCAGTGTACATGAGACTGGTCCTTATTTGACTTTAAACTAATTTTTTAATGAAGTTCATTTTAAATGGATAAATAAAGCAAAAAAAAAAAAAAAAGATTCCATAAATATTTTAAATCGGTATTTAAATTTTAGCACGTACCGCATTGAGCTTTAATATAGTTATTTATATATGAGTAGGTGAGATCAAAACTCGTTCGTTACACTTTATTCGAATTTTAGGAAAATGATTTTTAGGAAGACCACCAGGAAAATTATTCATTGAGCTTAAGTATATTTTGAAGGTTATATTAATTTATAAAAATTAGCACTGTTTGCTAAAAAATGTAACAATAGTTCTGTAGGGGAATGATAATCTACACCAATTCACATCTTTTACAAAATACGTTTATTATACTGTTAGAATCAGAATTATTCCTGAAAACTGAATTGGTACGCAATTTTTATTTAAACATGCAGATGCGCCTTCAGTTTTTACTTGAATAATTTGTATAACACATTTCGAAGATAAAATTAACAAAAAATAAATTGTTTTAAGCCTTGTATTATTTTTGGAAAATAGCAAACCTTTTGTTGTTGGGCTTGGTACTTTTTTTCTCAAGGAATTGAACAGTACCAATACCATCATGGGAGGTAAAGAACATCAAGACCAATTTATTAAAGTCATATAAAATATTCGAACAAAGGCCAATTTTTAATACCGAAATAGAAGTATTTGTGATTTTCAACATATTTTTGCGGTCTGCTCTAAAGTTCACAGAGTTTGGCTTGGTGTAGTTTATCTCCCACCTGAAGAGTTAAAAAAATATAAATTTTTAAATAAATTAATTGAAATCTTTTTCTTCAGTGTACTCGCCATAGTTTTTTCCGTCCCATAGTTAATCAATATTATTATTGTCCAAGACCAAAATATAATATTGAACGTCTTTATTTCCTCTGCGATTTTCCCCAAAAGTGATTAGATAAAAGTATTCTCTAATAATTTTTCGGGTTAACCCCGACATTGATGGGAATTATATCTAGAACAATTTTATGTATTTTTCCTAGTTCCGTTTCCTTTTATTTCTATTATAATCACTTTAAAAGTTGTAATTTAAAATTTAGTTCGTTTAGTGTTTTCGCCTCAGAAGCTACAGTAGATTTCCAGTCATATACGTATATGAGCATCGATACAAAAACATTTTTCAATATAAGATTTATAAAAAACAAATATATCCAAGCGCCAACTTGTTTACAATATCTTGGCGCATTTTAAACAGAACGGTTAAAACTGAGCTAGCAATTTTTGTTACATAAAATGCAAAGAGATACATTGTTTTGAAAATGTCTGGTGAGTGGATCGAACCAGTTTTGTTACCACCTGCACACACAAAAACATAGAAAAAACATGCTTTGTTACAATCTATGTATTTGTTCTCATAAAGTGTTAAAAGATTTGTCAAAATCAATTGTTATCTAAATTTTTGAAACTCACCTACTCATAAATTTTTTTATTTCGAAAAATATTAGTAAAGTCTTTATGCCGAAAAATTTCGAGTTTTTGTTGGTACTACGACTCCGACTCCGGTACAAAACCTCAACTCCGACTTACCATCTCCACAGCCCTGGTTAATGCTGACACCACAAGAACTATAACTCTGTACAGTTATGCAACACCATGCACCACAACTTACGCAGGGTGAAACGTAAAACCGACCAAAAGCAAACAAACAAGCGCGGTCTGTTTTTCTTTAAACGGTCACGACAAAGACGCGCGAGCTGCTACGCCGTATATTTTTTTAAATTTATTATGTTTTCATTATCAAAGTTATTTTCGGGAATACAAAATTTATTATTAATACGATTTCCGTACGACGTGCTAAATTCCCAGTTTTTCATATTTGATAAATACACTGAAATTTATTGTTGAGGGAAAGCTAGCTTCTATGCGCATTTCACTGGTTGCTTAGGCCAGCTCATCAGGAAACCTTTTCCAAAGATTTTAGAAAGGCCAAAAATATTATGCAAATAAAACCCTAAAGCGAATAAGAATTATAAACACTCAAAGTCTTACTTGTAACAATATCAAAGCCAAAACACGAACAATAAACAGTGAGTTTATCTTTTCTTACATTCCCCTACAATTGGTTGGGTTCTTTCCGATTCGAATTGTAGTTGTAAGTGGGTAAAAAGAAAAAACAAAATTAAAAAACAAACTGCTTCATTCTACTGTCTTCGTAAGAAAACAACAAAAAAAAACAATTTGCCAATTCAGTTTTTTGCACGGGCACATGCAAGTATGTACATATATTATCAAAATTATTTTCGGGAATACAAAATTTATTATTAATACGATTTCCTTTTATTTTGAAAGCCTATTTCTAATTTTTATTAAGAAGATTTCAATCAGAAAACACGTTTCCTTTTAACGAATGTTTGCTCTGCATATAAAATCATTTTTTTCGTTTTTATAAAATAAATCTGGGTCTTTAAACAAATTAAATATTCTGTACATTTTTACTCTTCTTCTTTCGAAATTTCAAAGCATTAAACATTAAACATTGCGTTACTTATGGGATATGACATCTCTTTGGCGTTTGTCAAAACTGTCTTAACCCGAATTCTCCCCGTTTATAAATTAATCATCCAATTGTTATGATATTTAAATCACTGCATGTCTAGGATACCTTGAGAATATATTTGAAAAGAGAACTGGAATACCGGGTTCAGTCATATGACGACGCTATTAAAATAAAGGTACAGAAATTTATTGGATTTATATTCTCAAAAAAACTATGTTTCTTCGATAACTCGAATAAAGATTTTTAGCAAGACTCGTGTTAACTAGTATTAATTTTCATTTAATATTGCTTTATGGGCTCATATATAAAATTTATTAAGAACACATAATTCTGATTTTTTTCAAATAACTCCCACACACGAATTCTTTGAATCACAACACCAAACTAATTTTTTTATGGAAAAGTTATCAACACACAAGACAATTGCAATTGTTTCTATGCAATAATAACGGTTCACCAGCAAGTTAAAGCTGCGAATGTTTTTGTTGTCATATGACTACGGTTGGAGAATTCGGGTTAAGTGAGAAACTGTGGGTTTTCTTTATGTAATTTTGAAAAATCTTTATTTGGTGTGTTTCATAGACTTGTTGTTTAAGAGCAGATGATAACGATTCTAAGCAGTTATGCTGGACTAAAGTGATTTGACTTAAGACCTTTTTGCCTAACGGCTAGGATCTATTTCATGACACAGGTTATTTACAATTATACATACATATCAGCAGTAAAATAATTAAATAAAAAAAATCTCGGAAATTCCAGCACAAATTTCCCAGGAGTTATTCCCGAAAATGTGCGGAAGCCCGGGATTTTTGTCCCTGGAAATCCCGTATGAAAAATGATCTCTCAATAGGGGCATCCACATTTTGACAGTTTATAACAGCCATATTGTTAAAGCTAAATGTGTTAAATTGGCTACCATTTATTCAGTCTCTTTTGTCAAATCACTTGCAAATAATATAATTCAATTTAATTGAAAAATTACCTTTAGCAAAGAGTCTGGACGGATACTTCAAATAACTTGTTAATTAGGGATGATACCTATCTACATGAGATCCTTGAGCATCTAAAGAAATTCGGAAAAACTCGCTGTCTGATGTGGACCAATGTCGTTGGTGGCGCAATCTGTCCATATTTTTTTTAAGAACGACGTTAGCGAGGCTACTACCGTTAGCGGAGATCGCTTAAAGTCGATGTTAATCACCTTATTTTAACCTAAATATGACATATAACACCAGCGTTATACATCGCTCATGTCACATCAGACATTAATCTTGAACGATTTGAGGGCGTTGTTTTTTCACGTGAAGGTGATATAAACTTGCCACTTGGATAGCAAGATCTTACCGCTTTAGACATTTAGTTAGCAGCAAGCCACAGTCTTTGATTAAATTCAGCATGATTTATACACCAGAGTCCTGAAAATTTTGACAGTACGTATGCAAAGCCGCTGAGGACATTTGCGTGATATTGTTTTCATACATAATGGCATCGGTAGGGCCTTTAAACTAAGAGAGAGTTTTTATGATATCTCTTACATAATTTATATGATGTTAATTTAAATATAAGAAGCTTTTAACTAAAGACCCTTTAATAAACATATTTGAAGTTAAAGACTTAAATTTAAATTAATGTGCTTCCAGTTCAGTTTCAACAAACTTTAGCGTGCTAACAATTTTTAATCTAATCATTTTATAAGGATGAATATGTTCATTTCTAAGAAATAAAAAAAAAGCATTTCAATATAAAAAATACCCTCCCTATTTTGGTATTTAAGAAAATTCCATATATCCGTCAAAGACCTTGATACAAAATTCAAGGTATCATTTCGTTTAACTTCACTATTCTACACGCTTGTTTTTTTTCATATTTCCTCATACAGAAGCAGTTAGACAATCCAAAGAATGCACATTAATGTCAATCTTTATTCATACATTTTACTTGTGTTCATATACGAGTACTAAATACATATGAATGTCTAAGTACTGATGTAAAAGTACCGAAGTGTAGGAGGCATGCAGTTAGTTGGTGGTTACTGTTATGTGTATTTAAAAAAAGCTGTTAAAGGAAAGAGACAAAAGTTACGTTTTACATTAGTTTGTTCCCTGTTTGTGCACGCTCTCGTATCTTCTAAATCATTTGTGTATCATTTGCACCGCAGTGCATTAGAACAAAATTTCTAATGACGTCTAATGAGTTTTTGCGAATCACATGAATATTGAAAGTGTATTTATGCTTGGGGACTGGCTTCTTGTTCTCCGTGTTATTGCTGGTTTAAATTTCCTTTTTTGTTAATAATTTTTGCTTCTTCTTTTCTTTAAAAGTAGTTTTCGTAGATTTTGTGTGTTTAGATTATTACTAATGCATATGTAGATGCGCTTATATAATACACTTAACCAAAATTGTTTGATAGATTGTAAAAATTAAAAAAATACTTGAGTAATCATCTAACAACACTTTACTCAAATTAACTAACTGAAAACTATTGCATTCGCTTTTAGGATTTTAGCAGTTAGAGGTGCGTAGTAGTAGGAATTTTTTTTAGTTTAAATTGGATCCCAATGTTTGTCGAAAAATTGCCCGCTCCATTTGTTAAGGAAGTCATAAATTTTGTATCAAAAATTTAAAACATGTGCCAACATTAATTTGCATATTAGGAATCGTTTTTAAAAGTTGGGACCTGATTCTAATCAGTCAATACTGAACGAATCTAAGTTATTTTTTCAGTGTTGTAAAAACTCCAAAAAATGTTTAACAACACTGAAAAATGTTTAAGAACTTTTGATATTTTAATTAGGCTTAAGTTCATAAAATTTAATTTTCATTAAATTATTTTTATGAAGAAAGGAATTTTACAACATGAAAATAATTAAAAAATTATTGATAATTTTTCATTATTGACTGTGTTAAACGGCAAACCTCTCAGAAGAAATTGTGTGGTTACAATTAAAACATGTAGGGGTAACCTGCCATTGAAAGCTTGTGTTGTAAAATTCTTTTGTTCATAAAACTAATTTAACTATAATTAAATTTGATAAACTTGAGCCTAATTAAAATATCAAAATTTGGATTAAAACCCATAAACCGTTCAACAAAAATAAAAACATGTTTAAAAACTGTTTCGGAATTAAAAAAAGTGAAAAGTAATTAGTTTTTTTATTTACTCGTCTTCTCTAAAATTCGATAAGGATGAACACATGAATCGATATTGTGCCATCGATATTTCGATAGCATTTGGCATGAGGATCAAAAATTCCACTACGACGTAATGGAATTAGGCAAATTATTTCAACATACCTACTAAAAACCTTAAAAATTAACGCATAAAATACTCCAAAACCTCAAAAAATTTTTTTTTTGGAAAAAACTGCTATCGCCATCGATTTGAGCGTACAACTTTATTTAAAAAAATTTCAATCAGCCTATATTTTTATTACCTACGAAAAAAAACCTTTAAAATGAAAGTAAAGAAAAATCAAAAATATTTAAATTTGGATGCCACGAAAATGATTTTTTTTGATGGATTCTTTTTCATCATGCCAAAAACTATCGAAAAATGTTACAATATCGACAAATATCTGTCCTTACAAATCGGACCGCTCTTATAAAATTGCGTGTCGTCACCTAAAATGCAAGATTGATTATGATGCATTAGACTAATTTCTATATAAAATATAATGTCGATATAAAATTAAAAACATAAAAAATGTTGTTACGTCCTTTTGCATTTTAGTTGATGATTTATAATAAAATATATCTTTGTAAATATTAGACTTGATAATTTTTTAAAGCTTAAAAAAATATTTTCGATTGACAAAAGAATCATTTAATTTTGCTCTTAGAGAGTTGCAGTTTGACAATATACTTTTTGCCAAATCTGTATTGTTACCAGTGCTGCCACGACCACAAAATTATAACAGCCAACATTTTTTAAAAAGTTATAAAATTTTAAAAAATATATCCAAATTTATAGTTCCTTTAGTTAATTGAAAAAAAAAAACATTAAAATTTATTTTCAGTGGTTGCATGTCATAACGACACTTTCAAAAGTGTCACAGTGTCCATGGACTTTATGACACTTTTATAAGTGTCATTATGTCCATCAGAAAAGTGACATAACATCCACGGACGTTATGACACTAAGCAAAGTGTCATAATGTCCACAACTTAACTTATAACCAAAAACATTTAAATTCTTGCAAGCAAGAATCTGAACAAATTTGGGATCAAAGCCGGCCATTGGCCGGGCTAAAGGATATTTTCCTATATTGTATAAGCAATGCTGACTTCGCTAACTAAAGCTTATCTGCAGTGAAAAACTTTTAATTTAAAAACTATAAAAATTATTTTTGTTTTGTAAACAAATGCATTAAACAGGTGATTAAATAATTCTTGCTAGTAAAAATTTATCTATCAGAAATTTTCAACAATTTTTTCCCCGCTCAAATTTTTAAGCACTTTTTTCACTCTCTCGTTGCAAGTTTTTCGAGTACGTAAACACTTATTAGTAACAAATATTGAAAATAAGCAATCATTTTTTGTAAATGAACACAACTATTATTTCTTAAAGCTTTTTTCATAAAAGATATTAGCATTTTTTTTGACTACTCCTTTGTAATGCAAAGTTGAGTTTAATGGTCTTGCCCTAGGACATCGCAATGCTAAATAGACCATGTGTTTTCAAACATTGGAGTAACCTTTGGGCTAGTCCTGGTAGCCCTTGGGCTACATTTTACATGCGTGTATGTACGTCGCATTATCTGCAGGGTACTCAATTACATTGAGGCCACGATTTGCGTGGTTAATAGGAACAAAAAAACTTTTTTTGCTATGAATTAAATTAATTAAATTATGTATATAATTTTATTGAGAATTACATAATTATATTTAATTCACAAAAAGTATGTAAATTAAGTATTGAATATTGAATTTACAAATCTATTAAAAAATATTTTGTTGGCAAATTACTATTAACATATTCACCAAATTATCTTAATTCACTTTGAAAATCAGTCTTCGTTTTACGCAACTTATAAACGCAAAACTGTATTCGGCGATTTGGCTGATTTCTGGCTTAAGAGGTTTGTTAATAAACAAAATTGTTAATAAACAAATTGCTGTATGTGGATTGTGGCCAATTCTGGCCCGAAAGCCTCCATTCTATTCACTATTTTATTAGTTTACCGAGTCCGAGTATATCAACAGCGATATACTCGGACCTTACGGTCAATAAAGTTTGTTACCGCACAATGATCAATGATTTTGTGTTGAAAACTATGGATGATATTGATCCGGCAAGACGTGGTTTAAACAGGATGGTTGTACGTGCCATACGGTGACTGCAACCATCGGCATATTGAAATCAAAATTTAACGAAAAGTTGATTTTGAATAACTAACCTGTCAATTGGCCACCAAGGACGTTCGACTTGCCACCTCTTGTTTGGGGAATTATAATCTTTTGTATAGCAACTGAAAGCGTCAGTCAAAGCAGTTTACGCTTATCGAGGCCTTAGTGTATTTTTTTTATTTCTAAATTTATAATATTAACAGTTTTGAGAAAAGGCCATAATGTTCTTACTATTTTCTTAATTAAAGATATCCTTTCATTTTTAGTAACAATATCTACGAAATTTGGTTTAGTGTAAGACAGTGGTACAAAATCAAAAGATTTCCTCTAAAATAACACAATAATTAAAATTAAAGTTATTAAAAAATAATAACTTACCTCTTAACATTTTTTTGTTTTATCCTTTTTTGACATATTTCACACTTTTGTCACACTGTATTAATCCTTGTGTTTACACTATCTAGGGAAATGTTTGAAAATATTGCCGCTACTACTTACATGCCAGCTGCTGTTGTTGACATTGCTACATTTACCAGCTGCTTTATAATCATCTGCATTGTTTAGCTTTAGTAGTAGTAGTAGTTTTAGTAGTAGAAGAGCTGTCACTGTGGCACTTGCAGTAGCAGCAAAAACAACAACAACATTATAAGTAGATGGTTGTTGCAGCATGTAAAAGTATCAAAATAAAACAATTGTGAAAAGTTTTAATCACAACACTGTCGTGAAATATACTAACTACTAACACAATCACACACGCACACACATGTATTCAAACACAGATACACGTTAATGTAGTGGAAATTTTACAAAATCCAAGAGGGAAAACTATTTTGTGCTGCAGTAAAAACAATCGTCGGGCAAATGTGAACTTGTACGTGAATGAAAATTCTAGTGTAAGCAAAAATGTAAAAATTAATAAGATGAGTGTAAACAAGAGTGTTTTATACAAAAGAATGATAATTTAAATACATATGAGGAATTAAGCGAATTAGTGTTAGAAAGAAAAAAAATTTTACTGTTATTTCATTTGGCAGCCATTGGTAATGTGGCAAGGAGAATATTTAAATTAAAATAGGAAATTTTTATTCAAAACAAGGACGTTAATTTAAAAGTATTTACAATTCAAATTAAAGTTGCAAATGTATCGTCCGAATTCGATGTGTCTACAGCAGAGATTTTAACATTCGAGTGATGATATTTGTAAAGGATGGCGTTAAATGTTGCTATCTTTTAAAACTAAGTGCTTTAAAAATTTTAAAATCTGCTGTTAAAACTAATGAGTGAGTTATAAAAAGTAGACTGACAAAACATTTTATTGAAGAATGGTCGTTGTCAAGCTCTATACATTAAGCAAAATCATTAAAATTATTGCATTTGAGTATTTTTAAAGCCTCCACCACGAGTAGCGAATATTAAGTTGAGCAAGTTTGTCATTCCGTGAAAAACTTTTCATATATTAATGAAGTATACAATCCTTTGCAGCGTATATTATAAAAAGAAGGAGCCGTTTTTGTTCTAATTTAAGTGCTACCAGTGGCTAATCAGAATGTAACCTTTTGACGTAAATGCTGAAACTAAATAAATACTTATGAATCTCTGTGCCTCTCGTCTATTTTAATAAGTAATTTAATGTGATAAAAACTTAAAAAAATGCAATTTAAATTAATATGAAATTAAATTAAACATACCTACAACAAGTTGTTTGAATTGTTCTGTTCTTACCCGGGTATGCCGGTTGTGTGATTAAGAGGTGATTTTCATGAACTTCTTGTAGATTTTTTCAAAAAATATAAATATTGTAAATTATGTTTTAAAATATCGATCTACCAAAGGTTAAATACAGATTTATCTTTGACTATTGACTGCCAGCAGTCGCTAATAGTGGTGAGTGTAAAACGGTAAACCCCACTGAAGAGATTGAGTGGCTGCAATCGAAACATGTCAAGGTAAGAGTTAAAAACCTTAAGCTAATTTTATTAAAAAAAAAACACAATAGTTTTATAATTTTTTATTTTAATTTTATTCAATTTTTTCACAGCATCTCTAAGTAAGTTCTATATTTCAACTGCTGCTTATTTTCTATCTCTAGCTTTTTAAATATCAAACAAATAAAAATAAATTTTTTCAAGTTGCAAATATTTCCAAGAAATTCGTCTGCATTTTTTAGTTGCACAATAATTGCAATTTCTTTTTAAGAACGGAAATGCGATTTCGTTACAAAGCTTAACAAGAGTTAAAGAAAATGATGAACTGAAGCCTGATTAAAATATTAAAAATTTGGATTAAAAACCATAAATAGTTCAACAAAATAACCACAATTCTAATTATTGAAAATGATAATCCTGATTTATTAAAAAAACTTTTTGTGCAATAATTAAAATATATTTTTATTGATAGGGGTAACTGTAACTGGTAAGCTGTACGTGAAAACATGGGTTCGACTCCCAGCTCTGGCAAGAACGAAAAATTATACAATGGAAAAAATTTTGACATTTTTGTGCGGTCTGGAATTTGATTGCAAATTCTTACTAATTTCTGGTCTCTGATTTTAAATCTATTCTCCATTTTTCTCTATCAGCTCTAGTGTTCGAGATATACCGCTATGTCTAAAATTAAGGCACTTTCACTACATATATTGGAATGACTTGAAAACTTACCCGTTTTACACCTTTCAATTATAAAAAACGAGCATCATTCCCGATAAGGTTTTTATTTTAAAAACTTAATGTACTTATATAACTGAAAATATAAACTAAATGGGAAGCAAGTCTCAATTTTACTTTTTAAACATAAAAATAATATGTTTTCGACTTGTTCTGTTGTTTTTGTTGTTTCTACTCACAACAAGAAAATTGTTTTTTAACTAATTGTGTGGTGTTGTTGTAGTGTCTTTGACCAACACAAGCGTATGCACGCAAAAATAATGCAATGCTGAGAGATGAGACTAATAAGTAATATGTGATTAAAACGCGCACTTTGTAATTTTACTCTCAGAGTGGCACTTCTAACGAAAAATTCAATTAATTTTTTAGTTGCTTTAAGAATTGTGTACTTATTTTAAGAAATTCCAAATGTTATCCAATTAAGGATTGTTTCAAGTACGTTTTAGTGTTATTCGTACTTAAATTATTAAGAACGACTCGTACTTAAAGTAAGTTTAAACAAATTTATTTATCCCGAGTGTTTTTCTTTCTGTGTGGTTGAAGACATAAAGATTAAACTAAATAGTTCCCCACTAAATAATTCCCCAAAATATTTCAGTTTTATAAAAGGTTTATTAGGCAAATTTCCAAAAAGAAATCGTTCAATAAGCCTTTTATAAAACTTGAATATTTCTTACGAATAAGGCCTTTTATACTCAAAGAATAAAATGTATAAAATAATAAAGGATAGTCGCCGCATGACAACTGCATCTCGCCCAGATCAATGTCATCCATAATTTCAAACACGAAGTCATTGATCATGGTGCTGTAATGATATGCATTAATCATAAAGCGAGCTTGGACTTTCTTTTTGAAAAATGAGGTTCGAGGACTCCACCAGTGTGAAAACTACACCGAATGGTGCATTTTTCTAGGGACTATAGTTTTGGACTGTTTAAACTCCATTTGCAGCCAGTTAACCCAAAAATTACCATTGGATATTTTTTTGCAGCGATGTTTAAACGCGAATCTTTTCATTATAATTTGCTAGAGTGTACTAAGTAGTCATATATATCGAAAAGTTAAAGCAGTATGACAGTTCGTTTGACAGTTAAACTTTTTTTTTTAGATCTGGCTCATGGTAGAATAATTACGTCAAAATAAAAAAAATAATTACGCGGAAAAAAATTAGAACAAGCGTCAAAAATCAAATAAATTAATTTGACATTACATGGGTAAATAATGAAAACTCTCCCTGATAAACCTGGTACCCATTTTACTGCAAAAGTATACGTGACAATTGTTCGAAATAAATATTGGATTTCTTTTTGTAAAATTTTTTAATTTCTTTTTAGGTGTAAATATGTATGTATGTATAACTAGACTGCATCTATTATTATTTAAAAAATTCCTTATTTTTACTCTTCCCTACAGGTGAAAATGGTAAACTTTTTCCGGTTATAATTTCTGAAATATTGAAAAAAAATATTTTTTTTGAGCGTTTATAATTCTTATTCGCTTTAGGGTTTTATTTGTATAATATTTTTGGCTTTTCTAAAATCTCTGGAAAAGGTTTCCTGATGAGCTGGCCTAAGCAACCAGTGAAATGCGCATAGAAGTTAGCTTTCCCTCAACAATAAATTTCAGTGTATTTATCAATATGAAAAACTGGGAATTTAGCACGTCATACGGAAATCGTATTAATAATAAATTTTGTATTCCCGAAAATTACTTTGATAATAAAAATGTATATACTTTTAAGGATATATATTTTGGTCGTGTGTTTGTTGAAATGGGGTTTCCGAATACCTCAGACTTGATGGGACTTCGTTGCTAGATTCCTGCGGGAAAGTTGTGTCACTTGTTTTTAAAGTAAAAATCCCGTGACTAGTGAACCTAATTTTATAATAAAATGGACCGATTTGTGATAGGTGAAAGCAAGACAAATCATTGTCCTCCAGAGAAAAGGAAATTAAAGTTACTCCAGAGGTTCAATCGGGACATTATCTGCGATAGTCATCTTTTTTAACAGAAATTGAATGTCCATTATTTCCGTTAAGGTAATTTTAGTGACCTGTAAAAAAGTGTCAAAAAGGTGTCAATAAGCCTCGCCCTAGGACATCGTCATGTTAAAGTAACAAGTACTCTCCATATAAAGTGTTAGAACTAGAACCGGTCCCTACCACTTTCGAACTGTCACGTAACCACTATGCAAGTTCCCATTCTCCTAGGGATAGTTTTATAGTATATAGTCTGAAATATGTTGCTGTTGATTATCAACCAGACTGGTCCACAAATGTAAGTGTGAGCAAAATAGGACAACTGCTTCTGGATCTTGAATATCTCCTTAAATATGTCAATTTATATTTTTGCCCAATTTACCCAAATCGGTCCGAATATTCTTCCGGAATAAGGCTTTTGACACGATAGCTTCCATATGATGTGAACTAGGAAACGATTGTCTTTTCAATACTATTATGAAGTGTATCTCAGATTCGGCACAACAGAATATAGCACTTTTACAGGGATTGCTATTAAATTTATTTTAATCTTTTGCAATCATTTTATACATTTCTTTGATCTTTTTTTCTATTAAAACGAGATAATATTTGCCCCAACTGTCAAAAGACAAATTTAATTTACACACTCTCATTCATAAAATATCAAAGCAAAAAGAATTCATAACTCAATATTAAAAAAGAATTTCTATTTTTCGGTTAAGGCCAAATAACTTTACGTTTTCTAAAAATTAAAAATTAAATAAAAGCGAGTTTTCTTTTATATTGTACAATTTAATAAAATATTTCTCCCCTAAAAATGCCATTCAGCTTTGTTACCCTTTTTTGTTTTGTATAACATTTACACCTTGTCGGTTTTGTGTTCATATGTCGCTATAATTTCCTTTGTAAAGGGGTAAAACTAATTACCATTTTCAACTAACACTTTTGAACAAAAAAAATTAAATTGTATTATTCTTTTCAAATTGAATAGAAAATTTGTTTCAAGCTTTAAGTGGCATGTTCAAAAAGGATGTGCTGCATATGCATTCGAAGTTAATTGGATGTAACTGTTAGGAACTTTGCAACCAGTATCGCAAAAGAATTTTAAAATATTAAACAGATTTTAATCGCTTTAAAATTTTAACTCTTATTTATTACATATTTATTCATGGGGAGCAGCATATTTGTATAATTGCAGAGTTCCCTCAAAAGTGGGTGGTATCAAAATCTTATTAATAAGACTTCATCCGCCTACGTCTTCCATTCTCTATCGGGCTCTCAACAGACGGACGGATATAGCTAGACCGTCTTAGAAATTTAAATTTTTTTAACCCTGAACTAAAGATGCTCTGTATAGTTGGCAATGATTTGTTCTTCTTTGGTATAAGACTTCGATTTATTGAAACCAAGGCCCATTGAAAAGGTCTGCGCAAGAAGCCTGATGATCATTGTTTATGTTCTTTTTAGTTGTCAAAAGTTGTTTACATTTTGCTTACATGTGCATGTATACGTTTGTTTTAGTTTATGGTACACGTTTTTTCCTTTTGCTTTGTATATGTGGTAGTAAATTTTTGACAACTAAAAAGAATCGTTTTTTGTTTTTGTACAAGTAAGCAGACCTGATAGATGGGCCTTGATTGAAACTATCCCTACAAATTTGTATATACATTTTTTTTTATTTTCTTTTAAAGTTGCTACGTAACTCTTTTCACATTTACATTTAAAATTTTTTTAAGCACTTTTTCAATCAAATGTAAACAAAACAACTGTATTGTCAACCAACCATTTTCTATAAAAATTCGGCTTCAATCAAGTTAACCGACGCAGCTCCAAATAAAAAAAGCAAGTGCCTATGATGATAGAAAATTGAAAAAGAAGAAGAAAATATTAAGTGAAAAAAGCTGCGCAAACTCATAGTTTTCGAGTCATGGACCTCTTAAGTTTTCATATAAATATTCGATTAACCACTACATTGCTGAACGTATTGGTGGTCCAATATTGGTATTATTATTTAAAGCTCTTGAATAGATTTTTCTGAATATACAAAATTTATATCTAAATGGTTAACTTCCATTACAGTGTTTATAAAATTTGACATAAAAATAGGTTAACATGCAAAATATTGGATTGTTTTTAACTTTTGATTGTAAAATTTAAAAAAAAATACAGTCGAATTTTTCTTTATTTTGTTTTTTTACCCTTTTAATGATTTAAAAAATATTTTTATGAAAACTGCGTTTTTTCTTCAGCACAAAAGTTGACAACATTTCGAATAAAAAATATCTAAAAACGAAAAAAAATTATAGCAAAAATGACAAAAAATAATAAAATGCCTATCCATCCGTCGTCGTGCAACTTTTTCAACCCCGTTTTCTTCCCTACACCTCTTGCTAACAAACAAAATGTTGCATGCAAAAGTTGCGGCTTTAATCGCATAATGTAAATACGGTCTAAGTTACTGGAAAATAGCCCCAAAGGGAAAATTTTGATTTTATTTGGGGTCATTTTTCATTCCACTTAAAATGCAAAAACACCTTAGCGTATAAATTAAAGAAAAAAACAAAAAACATTTACCCAAAATTGCATGTTGTTGTTTCTAATGAAAAATTTTGAGGCCTTTATTTATTTTCTTATTGGGGTCATTTTGCGCACCGTATTTAAATCAAGAACGCTTCTGCTATGACATGTAAAATATAATAAAGGCCCATCCATAATTTGCATAGCCCTGGTTAACCTTCTGTCAAAAATTAACAAAAATTCTCTCAAATGTTTTTAAAACAACATAAAACACAATCAAAAAACATTTGATTTCAGACGGAATGTGCAACCAGCTTCGTACTTTGATTAAGCAAATGAAAGTTTCATAAAATGATCAAAGTTATTTTTGGGAATACAAAATCTTGTTAATTGAAAATTTTGTATTCCCAAAAATTACTTTGGTAATAAACTGGCAAGTGCTTTATTTTTGGCGAAAACAAAAAAAAACAAGTTGATTTTGTTCTCATTTTATTTTTTCTTACCCTACTTACAACTACAATTAATGTTGGAAGCTTTGATGCGCTTACAAGTGAAACTATTGCTTATAATTCTTATTCGCTTAACAGTTTTATTCGTTTAATATCCTTAGTTTTTCTAAAATCTTTGGATGAAGTTTCCTGACGATCTGTCCTAAGCAACCAGTGACATGTGCATGGGAATAGTTTATCCCAATAACAATAAATTTCAGTGTTTTTATCAAGAATAAAAATTGGGAATTAAGCACGACAAACAAAATCTTGTTTCATAAAACTTAACAAGAGTTTCCTTTACTTCGAAACTGCACAACTAATTCCTTTTTTTTATATTCCCCAATTAAAAAACTTCAAAAGTGGAGCGTTCTGTTGCCAGAAGTGAAGCACTTTTTTGCCCTACAAGCACTAATTTTAAAAATAAATATTAATTTTTGTTATTCTTAAATGAATTCGTGAACTTAATTTGTTTAGATTTATTAAATCAAATAAAAATTTTACACTAAATTGCTAACAATAAGTTGCTCTTCAAATTGCACTCAAAGTTGCGTTTTAAAAACCAACACTTAACAAAACGACACCATAACGGTTCTTAAATTAAATTTTTTTTTTAGTTGTAAACAAAACACACACACACAAATAAATGAAACAAACAAAAATTTTTGCATTTTAAACTGGACCCATAAAAATGGGGGAAAAACTGAAAGTAAATTTTTAAAAATTGCGTTAGCGCAATTGTTCTCATAGCTACTGTTGTGAATAAATCTAGTTATAACAAGTAAGACAGTATAGTCGGTCAAGCCCGACCATATGATACCCTACACAACAACATCTAAAAATAAAGCTTCGACAGTGTACCCTATGTTACACTATGGACAATCATGGACGCGTCAGAACATAATTATGTGGTGACGTTACAATTAAGATAAAAGTTCTTTAAGCCGAATATTATTTAGATATTTTTACCTGCTTGAGATAAGTTATTTTAGAATAGGAGCTTACACCCATGCACCTTTGGTTAATTTTGGACATACCAGCAGAATATTTTGTTATGACATAGTGGCTATCTTGACATTTACTGTCGACAATTTGTATCTCAATAAAATCTTATTAAAATCTATTTTCGGGAGTAGTATTTGGTTTGGTCGAATATGGACCGGTACCAATACAATTTTGTAAGAGGATTAAGATGAAAATCAAATAAGTTTCCACCAAATTCAATCTAAAGACCGACATAATAAGATGATTTAAGGACACAAAGACTGTACTCCTAAATAGCTTTTTTGGGTGCTTTGTGAAATTAGAAACTTCTTCTCACCATTTCCAGTGGGCTTGTTGACACAATTAGTGTGACAATTACAACTTTCATAACATTTTTGCGACCAGTGCTTTGCGCATAAGGTTAACATGGACAGCCAGCCGGACGGAAGGATAGACGGATATCGTTAGATCGACTGAGAAATTAATTATGAGTTGACTGGTATACCTAAAGGTAAATCTAGGACCAAAGGTGGGTCCAAGACCAATATATTAAGGTTTTATAAACATCAGCACAAACGCATAATACCCTCTGAAAGGTCAATCCAGAACATATGCTACCCTTTGGTACCGTATTTACAGAAAAGTTTTCGAGACCGTTCGCTTTTTGATACCCGTAGGCAGTAATGTAATTGGCAAAACAAAATTGACAGTTTGTAAATTGTTGAAATTAGCGCTTTTTGCGTCAAACATCTGTTGGCTAACGGGCACCGCAGTGGTGCAGTGGGTAGAACACAAAGATCTTCTGACGATAGAAAGTGGTGTTTCTTGAAACATGTAAAGATCAACCCGGGTTCAAATCCCAGCTCAGCCAAGAAAAATTATCAATAAATTTTAATAAAAAATTCCAAGTTGTAAAATTCCATCCCTCAATGAAAATAATTTAATGAAAATTAAATTTGATGAGCTCGAGCCTAATTAAAGAATATCGAAAATTAAAAATAAACAGTTCAATTAAAAATCAAAATTGTTCTTACATCTTAAAAGTTGTTACTCGCTATATAAAATTCATACCATCTGTATGCGAGATTCTTCCCTTAAAAAACTGCTGCGTGTGAAGCTCTATTTTTAATTGGATAAATACGAAAAATAAAAGTTCAGATTTAAATAAATTGTTGTATCTCTTTGAAACTATTTACTTTGATGTTACCGTAAAACAGTATACAAATTTTTTTAATATGACATTCATAAAAGTAAAACATATTTCACAAAACGGTTACAGCTAACAAAACTAGTTTTGTAACGAAAAACTTTGAAACATATTGTGGTTCATTTCACAATATTATTTCTTCAGGCAACCATATTATAGTTAAAACAGTTTTCTACAGGGAAGCTAGAACATTACCATTATTATTATTATTATTATTTTTATTTATTTATTGATTTAATGATTTTTTAATACAACAAGATACATTATCTTGTAATAAAAGTATTAGAATCAGAGAAGTTGGTTTAAAAATATGTACCTGTCTTTATATATAAAATAATTCAGATCAATAATTGCAATTAACGGAAAACTTAATTAAATTACATAAAGATTAAAATTATACAATTAAGTTAATTATTTCGATTGCTATAAATTTTATTGAAGGTATTTTTAAATTTAGTTTTGTTGGTTGAATTTTGTAAAGATACAGGAAGTTGGTTCCAGAGACATATTGAATACAT
Organism: Pollenia labialis; assembly: GCA_949318255.1. NCBI lineage: Eukaryota > Metazoa > Arthropoda > Insecta > Diptera > Polleniidae > Pollenia > Pollenia labialis. The sequence continues at coordinate 90,928,430 of OX439141.1, forward strand.
AAAAAAATGTTTCTGAGACGCTTCATCACGATGTCAAAGTTGGACTAGGCTGTTTACTCTCGAGGACCTCATGAACTTTAGACGGTCAAATAGATATTTTGGTTTCATTGTCGTTATAACTTTGTGTAAGTACAGAGGTTTTTTAATTTTAGATTGTCTTCGAAGCTAACGTTGGTCACACGACAGGAGTATTAAGATAAGTGATCAAATTTTTTTAGACTAAAAATATAGTGTTCAATGTTATTAAATGATGTTTTAAGCCTCATTTATTCTTTAAAGTACACATATAAAATTATTACAGTAGCTGATTGTGGGTTATTAAATTCGTTTTCCGTTCTGTTGAAATTGAATAAAAATATAGTTATTTTACGAATAATTTTATTTTTCAGCATTTGTGTTTGTTATTCAAAAAACAAACTACCAAACCATAATGTTTTTCCGTATTTATTTTGTTATGTAGTTTGATTTTTTTCGGTTAAAATATATTTTTTTAAAGTAAAAACTATTCAATTTTACGGAATATGCTGTTTAATAAATAAAAAAATTAAAAATGAATGTAAAAACTATTTGTTTTAAATGAAGTGTAAATGATCCGTTTTTAAAAGAATTTTAAGTTGTTTCAAATGAGTTTTCGTTTGAATTTAACTACATAATTTTTTGAGTGTAACATCCAGAAAATATCTCCGATGAATAAAGAAGAGTAGGTAGAAGATAAGTTTTTGCCAGCAAAAGTCTTACTTTGGGTGGTGTAAAGTACTGCACAGTCCACAAATTCCGCAGCATACTGTACACTCTACCACATGCTTGGCTAATGTGATCAGACCAGGTAAGTGTGCTGTTAAAGACAACTCCAAGATTTCTGACCGAGCTTACTACTTCAATTTTATTATCTCCCAAAAAAACGTTAACTTTAACATCAATTTTCACAGATTTTTTGGTGATAATAACACATATTGATTTTTTAAGATTGAGGCGAAATCCAAAGAAAAATTTGGTTAAGATCGTAATTTTATTCATTTACTTTGGAGTTAATACGATATTTAGAACTTTTAAAGTACATTTGAATGTCATCCGCATACATTTGAACACTTGAATATTTAATTTGTTTTGGCATATTATTGAATATAATGATGGGCCTTTAGAGACAATTCTGTGGTTTAGAAATAGTCACTAAATTTGAGACACATTGCCACCTTTCAGTTAAATATTTGCACATCAATTTCACAGACAATGAAGAAAATTTAAACATTTTAGCCAGTTTAAGGCATCATGTCAACAGTATCAAACGCTTTAGAACGATCCAGTAAGACTAAAAACGATATATCTCCATATATGTCTTAGGCACGGGAATGATTTTGGCTATTTTCCATTCATTTGGGAAAATGCTTGTGGTAATAATTGTATTAAATAAATGTGTTTTAAATTGTATTATCCATGGAAGAAAACTTTTTATAAACCTAGAATTAAAGTTATCAATCGCGTAAGGTTTAACCTTTCTAAATCCTTCCGCAATATCTTATCGTGGAAAACATTGAAAATTTAACTCTCCAGTAGGCATATTCATTAGTTGCAGATTGTCATAAAAAGCGGTATTAGATTATTGGGAATAATTTTATTGAATAATTAAATTTTATTACGATTTTCGTATGACGTGCTTAATTCCCAGTTTTTCATATTTGATAAATACATTAAAATATATTGTTAAGGGAAAGCTATCTTCTATGCGCATTTCACTGGTTTCTTAGTCCAGTTCATCAGGAAACCTTTTCCAAAGATTTTAGAAAGGCCAAAAATATTATACAAATAAAACCCTAAAGCGAATAAGAATTATAAACACTCAAAGTCTTACTTGTAACAATGTCAAAGCCAAAACAAAACACCAACAATAAACGGTGAGCTTATTTTTTCTTACATTCCCCTACAATTTTATTATTTTAACCATTTTTATTTTTCGCATTTGTTTAATGAATTAAATTTAACTGCCTGGCCCACGATGTCGACAAGAACATATCTTTCTTATATTTATATTGAAAACAATAATTAAAACCTAATTTTTTTTGTTTGCATTAACCTGCAAAAGAAAGGCCAGGCTGTAGCTTTCTTGCTACAGTCCTGTTCCCTCAATATTTCTCATCCTTCTTACTTATATCAACGTTCGGGTACCATAATACATATGCACAGATCTCTAGCTTTCAATGCAAGACATTTTCATAGATATTTATATCGAAATCAAATAAATACAATGCGTCAGATTAAAATGAGTCAGTTTCAAATATGTTATTTTCAAACCTTAAGCGCTGATGCACAGATAAATGAATTTTTATACGGTAACAGTTTTGCGGCAACTATTTTATGGACCAACCAGAGTAATTTCGCAGACAATATTCGCTTTTAAGACTAATTTTCTTTTCTTTTAAGTGATCAACCCATGGTAAGTGCTGTCTTTATAAAGGGTTACATTTTAAGGCCCGATGTTGAATGTAAACCACACCTAAACGTCAAGTTTTTTTCTGCATTTCAATTGACATTTTTCAATTTTAGGCGCGCAATGCGTTAAAGTTATTCAGGCTTCCTATAAAAATGGGCGTTCAAATCAAAATGCATATCGTGCACTTCGTGATTTTTTCGGTCAATTTAATCGTCCAAATGTGCGTACAATCGGAAAAATCGTGCAAAAAATTAAGCAAACTTTGTCTGTAGGAGATGTGAAACACCAGTGCATGCTCGTACAGCTCGTAATGCAGGAAATATTGCTGCTGTTCGCGATAGTGTGGCTGAAGAGCTGCCCACCCAAACTCGTTGTCGCACCCAACAGTTGCACCTCTCACGCTCGTCGTAGATGAATATTATGCTTAAAGACACGCTAACAATGTGCAATTGACCTAAGAACTAAAGCCTCTTGACCATTTCAAACGTCGTCGATGGTCAGAATGGTGGCAATAAATGGCAACAGTAAATGTTCAAATTTCGAAGAAACTCATCTTTAGTGATGAGGCACATTTTCACCTCAGTGGATTCGTCAATGATAATCCAAGAGTGATTTTCGAAAAACCAATGCACCCACAAAGAGAGACTGTTTGGTACGGTTTATGGGATGGCGGCATCATGGTCAAACAGTTACTGTGAATTGTGTTCTCCATCGTGAGATGATAACGACCTCTTTATAAACCGAAGTGGTAGATATGGGTGCAGATGATATGTAGTTTCAACAGGACGGTGCCACTTGCCGCACAGCTAACGAAACAATGACTCGTTTGTGCCACAAATTCAATGGCCGTGTAATCTTAAGTGATGGCGATGTCAATTCGCCGTCTATATCATGTGATTTGAAACCGTTGGATTTCTTTCATTGGGGTTATTTGAAAGAGAAGGTATACGTCGATAAGCCAGCAACAATGCAAGAACTGAAGGATGAAATAATTCGGCACACTAACTGCATATAACCTCAATTGTGCTTCAGCGTCATCAAAAATTTGGACCATCGGATGGAGTTAAAAATCAACATCGGCCCTTAAAATTAGAACTAATGATCGAAAACTAAAGCTACTTGTTTTTCTAAAATATTACGTTACTGCCACTAATGAACTTGTTAATAGTTTAATTGCTAAAGCAATTAATAAATATGTGTATGCGCTTGTACATATGGCGAATATTTTAAACAATTTTTTTTTCAAATCCTTATTCAACTAATGAAACAAACTTTTTTTTGAACACGAGTAATATAAACCCCAAAAAACAAAATGCCATTCGAAAAAAAAGATAAACGAAACACGCTTTAATTGTAACAAGTACCCTTCTTGGTGTATTAATTGCGATTCAAATGTAATTTGAAATTTAACCGCAACGCATAATTATACAGAACAGCAACAACATCCGAACACTACATGCCAGTATTCGGTTGTTGTTGCCCTTGTAGCGTAGCAGTGGTTATTTTAAAGCAACTAATACACTTTCATATAAGCTTATAACACAAAAACATACATACATTCATATATTTGTATGTTTATAAAACTTTACATATAAATATTTGTACGGTACTTATTAAAGAGTAAGCGCATGTATGAATATATGTAAACAACAAAAATATGAAATGTTAGGCAGAAGTATTTAGAAATGAGCACAACATCCAGTATGGAAACAGGATGACTCAAATTAACAGTGTGTAAAAATATGCAGTTGGCTTTGTGCAAATATGCTTAAATTCAGTTTACTCTTCTGTGTGTAGTTCCTTATCTTTGCATAACTGCATAGGAGAACAGGCCCTTAGAGGCTTCTGAACATGAATTGCTGTCTACCAAACACGTGGAGCTTGCCGCCGAGGGGTAAGCTTTTCCTAAATGTCCATGCACTTCTCGGAGATTTATAATTGCATTTTATGTTTCGTTTGACTAATTTGTCAGGATTCCTTCAGTGTCTGTAAGGACAGAAAAGGGTTTAGTGGCTCGTGGCATTATTTGTTTGAGTAAGTACTGGTGTATCTTCCTGGAAACAATTAGAACTTAATGCAAATTTTTATAAGTTTCTTCGCTACCATTCATAATGCAATATCGTGCCAGAATGGCACAGTGATCTGACCTGGTGTCCACCAGTCACTATGGGCCGGAGATGGTGACACTTCATGGCTTGTTTTTTAAGCAAAGATTCGTTCTGTACTTTATCAAGTTTAAGTCAATCAGTTTTTAGCTCTGAACACCGCTGTAGCTACTAGTACTATTTCCTTGATCCTAGCTGTACATTGTTAGACCAACAACTCTGTTAGCGATACAATATTTGTTGTATTTCAGTTGTTGCAATTACTTTTACTGTTAACCCACCATACACTCTTACAAACCTACTTTGGCGAACGGACAGACCTATTTTCGACAGTCACTACAAATACGTACATACATACATCGTACATTGCAAAAGTGTTTATGAGTTTTCATTAAAGTTGTATTGTTATTATTGTTATTGTTGCTGATGTTGTTGGTGTTTTGGTTTGTACTCGTACTTGTATTGGCATAAATGTTTAGTACTAATAATGTACTGCCTTTTACCCATTTCCACACAAACACTTAGTTTCGCACACTCGTACACAGAATAGTCATTCTAAACTGTTGTCTACCACTCGCAACAGTAGCAAACACACACATTAGTTGGAATGTTGGGAAAATTTAAAAAGCACACTTACAAGCGAACAGTGGGGCAACCTATTTTCGCCCAATACTCTAATTATATGTACGTCGAAATAAATTTTTACCTAAAAATAATTTGTAAACATTTCGAAAACTCCCTAGATAATATTTAGAAGGGTGCATTATAATTCCCATCAGTGTTGTCGGAAAACTATTTGCTCATGTTCTTAATTTAAAGTGTGAAATCTCAAAAAATTCCCGTCTCCAGTCGTTAGCAACTCAAATACGTCTCCAGAAAAACATAATGAAAACAATTCTATTGGAGTTCATTCAAGTGAAACATGAAAAAGAGGTAGCCAAGCAATGGGCCTTTATTGAAAATCTTGTGTTTTCCAAAATTGCCACAATGTAGATAGATCAATCCATAATAGACCTAACAGAATCTATTACTTTTTGTGCTGGGAAAATATCGATACTATCGATAGTCTTAAAATATCGAAATAATATCGATAATATTATTATTCAAAATACAGCTATAAAAACATGTAACACCAGCTATAATCACATTTTTTCGCCGCAAGTTTACCTGCTAATAATTCGCGCTGAATAACAGTAAAGTATACAAACAAGAAGAATAGCAGGTGGTATTGATAGCTCATCTGTTCTTCTTTGAACAGTTTACATAGGTGAACGATTTTTATAATGTTGTAAAGAAATGAATATTAACTTTGATTTTTTAATACCTGATTTCAATTTTTTATTACGGCTACTGTGTCAGTCCATATTTTATTAATTATTAGCTACCGATAAATATCGATAGTATCCCAGCAATAGTTCACACGCTGGTTGCATCATCTGACCTGATATCTTCATAAAATATATCAGAGCCCGCGTTACGGTCAGTAATTTTTTGCTTTAATATATGGATGGCATTAACCCGGATGAGAAGTGGTTTAAACAGGAAGGCGCAACGTGCCATACGGCGACCGCAACCATCGATTATTCGCGACAAGTTGGTGTCAAAAAGTGGACCTGTCAACACCTTTCAATTGCTTCCTGTGGAGTTACGTAAATTCACTGCATTGTGCTGTTAAGCCAGCAAGATTTAACTAATTGGAGGTCACTATTGCTCATGTTATTCCTGACGTACGGCCACCGATATTTGACTGAGTGGCCCAAAATTGGATGTTGAAAATGCGCTTTGTCAATAATCGCCGCGTTGCCCATATGTCTGAAATTATTTTCAAATGATATTGTGCATCTTCATGTATTGCCATGTAATGTTTTTTTGAACAAAACAATTTTGTTGATTAAAATTGAAAATTTTGAATTATTTTTGGAATTTCGTGTGAAACTGGTCTTTAAATACACCCGCTAATTAATAATAATAAAAGAAAATTTTTCAGAGTATCTTAACAGTTTGTATAATAAATTTCCTTTATGCAGGTTTCAAGATTATTTATTACATTCTTAATAAAATCCGACGTTTCGTTGGTATTCTTTCCAACTTCTTTAGGGATTGAGTTTTTTTTTGTTATTAATATAATAATCTTTTATGCCAGTTTATATTATTTATAAAATATACCACAGTAGTTTGTTAGGTGGACAACACAATACAAGACTTAGGCCCGTTTTCACAACTTACCGATAGCTAAAGGACGGATTTTATCGGCCGTATAAAAAGTGTTCCATTATTACAACTTTACTTTAACCTACCAGGAAGGAGGAACCTTAATTTACTTTATCGCTCACTTTAGGTTAAAGTAAAGTTTTAATAATGTAGCACATTTTTTAGGGCCGGTTAAAGTCTACTTTTATCATCAATCAGGCCTGTTTATAAAATCACATGATTTCATACCACGTGCTTTTAAAATTACACGTGTGATTTTGTGGTGTTCTGAATATCACACCCTTTTTGTGTTTCTCGAAGGAAAGACCAAAATATTACACCTGAGGTTTTACTCGATTTGAGTTAAAGTTTTCAGAACAGGTCTGAATACCACAGCCAATTTGTCATTTTTTGATCACAATTGTTATTATTACTTAGTTTCGTTTCTTCGAAGTATCTTAAGATTTGAACAATATTTCAAAACGTTGTTCACGATTTGTTTTGAGTTCTAAAGAATTAGCCGAAGAGCAAGACAGCATTAAAAAATTTAGTAAACCAATAGTAAAGAAAGGAAATAATAAAATACTTTAAAATAGTACACAGAAAATTTATTAGACATCCAGAAAACTAAAGTCAATTATAGTTTTAAAACTCAGATTTATTGCCTCAAATGAACATAGAAGCAATGGAGTTAAAACACGTCAAACCATCACGAAAAAATGGCATTTTCGGCATCATCACCTCCGATTTCAATGAAATTCAACACAAATGTTGTATGTTATTGGAATTTAGCAAAACATAAATTTTCAGACCCCAGATTCTTTCGGCTTCAGATATATGACGTCAGTAAAGATATGAAAAATTTTAAAAAATCACAAAAGTCTCCTCACAAAATAGGATAGAACTTTTGAACTATGCAAGATAATTTAGTTTTTTGGTATCTTTTTAAAGGTGAAAGTGCACCCTTTAAAATGATATGCATATTGTGTTTTTTTAAGAAAAGGTCAAAGGTAATTTTTTGGGGTCTTGAGTTCAAAGGCCCATATCTGAAAAAGTAAATTTTTTTTAAAATTCTTAAAAAATTTTATGTCAAGTATTAGACTCTTTTCTGCACTTGCAGAAAATTTGAAGGTGGAGACTCAATTTTATCTTTTGTATCAAATAGCCGATGCCTTCTATGAGGCATTCTTTAGCAGTTAGATAAGAATAGAAATTGAATCAAAAAAATTTTTAAGCAGGCCTTTAAAAAGGCCTGAACGAAGAAGATCTTCTGAGTTTTCTAGCTTGGTTGCTTATATCGGACTTGAGCTGCCTACACAATAGTGAATTGTGCGTGTGATTTGTGCTTTTTGTTACTTGCTAATGGGGCAGTGCGTGCACTAATCACAACTAAATAAACATTTTCAATTTCTTGAATATGTTAGCGGGCTTGTGCGCGAACATTTTACAAATTTTTTTATTTTAGTGCGCACAAAGAACCGTTGTATTGTATCTATTACGGAGATGAAGCTTCCACATGGCTGCAGAAAAAGTGTTGCTAATAAAACAAACATAAAAAGAAAAAGTGCTAAAAAAATTATTTTTTTTTGTTAAACCGGAAAAACCCGGCTTGAAACAAAAACGTTAATTAGGCTCAATACCAAAACGATGTTAAGTATCCTTAAAAGAAGTTCAATAGTTACAGATCGTAAAAGATTCAAAATACTTTATCGATATCTCTCTAGATAAAAACTAGATCTTAAAAGTATTATTAGAAAGAATTGATTGCAATCGAGAGGCTTATCGATGCAAGACTTGCAGAATATGAGAATAGATTATAATTTATTGCCTGGGGAAGCAGTATCATCTAGAGCTTAATAGATCTTGCACAGTGTGATTAATTATTGTGTATCAAACCACCTGAGAAGGTGCATTAAAAATATTGACTGATTCGAATTGTAAACTATACAATTTTCGGATCACGCCCACTGTAAATTGCTAACAAGCTAAAAGTGATGTGCACATTTTTTTTCCTCGCAGTCGAATCTTTAATATAATTGTTAGTGCTTCTGTAGCAAAAGTATTTGTTGTTATTTCAGCTCGTGTCATATTGATATGTTTTATAAGAGTGTGCCTATCTTTGTGCGCATTTGTGCAGTAGGAAAATTAAAGTGAAACCGCCAAGTTTTAGGTCACCCAAATTTTTTCTATTTGCGTAATTATGGTTGGTGTAAACAGTAGTTTGAGAGTGGTGTTATGTGTGTGTGCGAGCTGAACGAGTTAGTGTTGGGAATTCAAAATTGAAACTATTTTGTTTCATGCTGACTAAAAAGTGTAAGTGAATAATTGTTAAGTGTATTTTCCACGAAAAAACGTTTAGTTTATTTAAAAATTTAATTGCTTAAAAAATGAATCAGCTTTTAAAGAAAATCCTCAAAGTTTAAAAAAAAAACAAAACAGTTTAAAAATTACTAGTTTACTTAAAACTTTTCTAAAATTAAACTTTTTTATTATTTATTTTTATAGACTGTGTAACACCTGCCAATTTGTATTTCCTGTTTTAAAATTTTATTTTCTGTTTACGTTTTAATAAAAATAATTTTTGTTTTCTGCTTTTATTTCGATATGATTAATATGATTAAATTTTTTTTTCGCATTCAATTATTTGGCGATGAAAACATAAATTTCAATCATTTTAACACTTTAAATGTGCACATTTGTTTGAACAGCAGTTTTTGTTTGTTCTCATAAATGAAACTTCCGTTAAATATGTATCCGTTTCCGTATAATGTTTCCTTTACGGTAACATTAAAAAAAGCTATGAATTGCTACAGAACATTTATTTTTTGGCATATAGAAAACACATTTCAGGGGGAAGTGCAAACATTTTTAATACTGATTGAAATATTATTATTTAGAGGTGTGTTGATTTACTTAAATAATAGAAACTTGCAACGCGTGACTAAATTTCAAATCTACGAATGCCAATTACTCAAAAAAAAATATTATAAAAAAGTTAAAAAACGCTCTTTACAAACAAAAAGTAGCTAATAAGGCATATTGCCAGTAACCAGTTTTGTTTTGCTAGTGTTTCCAAATTTAAGGAAATAAAACGTATTTTGTTATTTAAACATTTTAATTAAGAAATTTTAAAGATTATTTCTATACGCAATTTTAAAAGTATATTTGGCAAACTTTACTAGCAGAAATTTTTAACAAATTTTTTGTCTTTCAAATTTTGATGCTTTTTTCACTTTATTGATGCATGTTTTTTAAGTATGTTAACACTACTAGTTAAAATTATAAAAATAAGCAATCATTTTCTGTTATTGAACGGACCAAATAACTATAAGTACTTTTTGGCCAACAAAATGACTAACAAATTTTCTATTTTACTATGCGTATGATTAATATTTAATTCGACATCAATCAGTATCAGACAGAGTGTTATTTCAAAACTGAGTGAATGCCTCAAATCGATGAATTTGATGCATTTGTAGTTGGATACATATTGCGGCATTTAATTTTCAGGATTTTTTTATAAGTTTCGAGAAAGTAAAAAAGCTTTCCAGAAATTTTTGTGCGAAAAAATATTAAAAATATCTGCATATGTATATGAAATTGTAACGTTACTGATTGACTGACAGATTAATCATCGCACAGCATAAGCGCCTGACGCTAGAAAAATAGCGTACGGGTATCTGATAGTTTTTTGCAATTCGGCCCTTTTAAGAGTAAATGGGTAAAACATGTATTTTGGTACTTTTTGTCACCCCATATATATTTTTAACCAATAAACATAGAAATAAAGGTTATATCACATTCGACAATCTAAAAAATACGAATACAAATTTGGTACTTAAGTTAAGGGGATGAAAATCGTTTTTTACACTTCGATGGGGAGAAAAAGTACCAAAAATGGGAAAATACGGGAAACTAAATTAATTTTTTTAACTTTTTGGTACTTTTTTGTTCTACTACTGGTATTTTTTTAATTATCCTAGAAACATAAAATTCAACACGCAAGGACCTGAGTTTTTTTTTTGTTCCTTTTTGTTTATATATAACTGGTCCCTTTTTTTAATTTTTGCTTGTATTGGACCTCGACACATAAAATTAAATATGCAATATCTTTCCTCATTCGTATCGATAAGAGAGAACTTTTTGGTACTTTTTGTGTTTTAACTGGTACTCATTAAATTTTAGTTAGTATTGAATAGGAAGATCGGTTATTTGACTTTTTTCAAAACCCGGTTTTCGAATACTCCGGATAGCTGCTATTTTAAAAAATCCGGTTTTCGGTTAAGCATTTTAAAAATAACCGGCTTACCGGTTTTTGTTGGAAAACATAAAGATACAAAAATCAAAATATTTTTTATAATAAAAAGTTAATTTGAATAAAAACAAAACAATTCACGATGGTAAGGAACCAATAAAATACGTAGATATACCTTAAGGCAAGGTCAGACCTAACAAATATTGGACGATAGAAGTCAAAAAAAGAGTAAACAATAAATTGATCAAACTTAAGTTTTATTTTTTATTACTTCTATTTATTTACTAAACTTAATTTCTAAGATGATAATTGTATAATATAATTTAGAAACTGCACTCAAAAGAAAAATCAATCCATTCGTACTCAAATCAATCCGAAGCGGTATTAATAGTACGGTGAGTACGGATTTTCTTGAATCAAGTACAGAAAGATTGATTCAAGTACGGATTTTTAATCCCAAAATACTTAAATTATCCATATTCAATACCGTTTTCGTACTTGAAATAATCCGAAAATGAGATTAATTTAAGTAAACCTAGGATTGAATCAATCTCAAAATGAGCTTGATTCAAGTAATTTAAAGTTGATTTTATCCCGAATTCATGATTGAAAAAAACAAAAAAAAAAAAATTACAAAGAAAAAATGATTATGAGTGATTTACTTACCCGTATAACATATTACTGAATGATAAAACACCAACATCATGCCCGATATGATTTTTATTTTAGAAATCTTATGTACATATTTAACCAAAAATATAAACTAAATGAATAGCATGAGTTCAAATTTAAAAAAAAAACTTTGAAAAGGGATTGATTTTCGAAAGTAATCCCATTTAGGATTATTTTGAGTACGTTTAAGTGTTATTCGTACTTGAATTTTTGAGAACGACTCGTAATTAAAGTAATCCCAAAAAACTTGATTTATCCCTTGTGTTTTTCTTTCTGTGTGTTAAATAATGTTTGCTCTAACCTAACGTTTTGCAAAAGCAAACAAATCGTTAAGAAAAGTAGTTGTTACATCAAATATTTAATAGGTGTGAACGCAGCTTCAGAATTTTTGAAAAAACTTTGGTTTTAAAAAATTATAGGAATTTCATAAATTTATTATTCGAGATGTTCTCAAAACTTTTTGTAAATTACTTAATTTGGTGGCTGGTAATCATGTCCATAAACATCAGTAGACTTCAAAAAAAAATTAAAATGTTACAAACAAAATGTCTTAGCCAGGATTATGTATTTCAAATGAATTTGTTTAAGCATCATAGAAACGAATAGTAATATGAACAATGAATATGCTTTTTGTATGAAATATCTGTTAATTCATCGATCACAAAATTTAAGCCTTCCATAAAAGTTGTTTGATTCCTTTAATTTTGTTTTAAGTTCTTGGTGTTTTAATAAATAAAACTGATGCATTTTCCTATAACGTTGATTCCGCCGGTATGTTGGAGTTTTAAGTATGAAGATATTCTAGAACTACTTAAGAGTTTTTCATTAAATTTTGGCAGCATATTTAAGTAAAGTATTATTTGCAGTCTCTTAAGAACTTTTACTTGGCGAATATTTATGTCAAGCTTGTGAACTAATTAAAGGCATTGAAGAACCTTTGCAACTTATCATTTTCGGGTCCTTTCAGTACCATTGTCTTTTAAATCAGTTCGAAAAATCACCAGAGATGGCATTTTTATAAACTTAGAATACTGCCCAATTGCTTATTACTTTTTAAGCTGAACATTTTTTTGTAGTATTTTGAATTATTTTTGGTTTTTATAACAAGAACCAACGCTAATATAAGCGATTTGTATTTACATTTCTCATAATATTTTTTGACTTTTGTTTTGACATTTTTCATAAAAAGTTTAAGTTTTACCAATATTCAATTAGAAAAATACTTAAACTACGGGTATATTTATAACAAAAGTAAGGAAAACGTACATAAATTAAACATTACTTAAAAACCCGGTTTATTTTACCAAAAAAACCGGTGTATTCGATATTCGAAAAATTGACATTTTAATATATTTGATTTGGGCAAAACGAAAATAACCGGTCGAATACTATCCGTCCGATCTCCTTAGTATTGAACCTAGAAACAAGAAACTAAACATGGAAGATTATGTGAGATGGATTTTTGGTTTGTTCTTCAACTGGTACTTTTTAAATGCAAGTAACTGAGTGAATGAGAGGGGCTTTTTGTTACTTCTCTGTTTTTAAACTGGTACTTTTTTTAATTTTCGTTAATATTTGAGCAAGAAACATAAAATTAAACATGCAATATTCTAAGCAAATGAGAATCTACAAGATGAAACTTTTTGGTACCTTTTTTTGTTTTTCAACTAAATAGTACTCTTTAAATTTTAGTTAGTATTGAACCTAGAAATAAAAAACTAAGCACGAAAGATCCTGAGTGGATGAGAAAATGTAAGAGGGGCTTTTTGGTCCTTTTTTGCTCGTTAACTGTTACTTTTTCAATTTCCGTTAGAATTGGACCAAGAAACATAAAATGAAACATGCAAGTTCCTAAGTGAATGAGAATCTGTAAAGGGGATCTTTTTGGTAGTTTTTCGTTTTTTAACTGATACTTTTTTAATTTTCATTAATAATTTTTCTGAAACTTGAAAATAAACCCATCACCTAAAACAAAACAGTAGAAAAATGTAGAACAAGTTTATCGTTAAGTTGAAACTTTTCATTAAACATTTGAGAAAAAACAGTACTGCACAGTAGTGTTTCTAGACATATTCCAAGCCTTCAGTAAAGTGTGGAATGAAAATCCCCCCTACAAATATTTATTTATTTACTTAATCCTACCTAAAAACCACTTATTTTTTGTTAAAGAAGAATGTTATATAAGCAATTTAAGTACAATATCTGCAGGAGTTCCCCAAGGTAGCATTATGGGAACCACACTTTACCTACTTAACACTTTCGACCTTTCCCTGTCTGAAGGCGCCATCATTTGGACTTTTGCAGATGATACAGCTACATTAGCTGTTAACAAAGACCACGAAAACGCATCATTAACTCTTCAAAAATGCCTAAATGATTTATCATCATGGCATAAAAGCAAGCGAGTCGAAATCTGTGCAGTTTGTATTAACACTAAGTCGTCAGGCATGTCCTTTTAAATTTAATGACATTGATATATCTCAAAAGGAAGAACCGAAATATATTGGTATACATCTAGATAAAAGTTAACGTGGAAAAATATACATTCAAACTAAACGTAAAGCTTTAGATATCCAGCTTATAATATTCGGGTTTCTCACACAGAGAAAACAGATTCGTGATCACAACCGAATTTGGCGCCAATCGAATTTTGTCGGTTGCATGTACTATCACACAATTCGGTTACAATTACTGAAAATTTCGTTGCTAAGCATAATATTTTTGATAGCAACATTTGAATTTTAGTACACTATCAGTTATAACAACAGATATTGCTAGTTGTAAGTATGATTATTAGAAATCAAATATATGCTTACAGCCGAATATATGATAGATGCAACTGAATAAACACAAATTTGGTGTTCATAACAAAAGATTTGATTGTCTTTATCAATATTTTTTTTAACCGGTTACATAAACCATTTTCACGATTTATTAGAAAGGAAATCAAAATAATTACAATAAACTCAATTTTTTGTTAGTATATTTATTTATTAATATTTTTATGTACAGTTTACAACTTATTTAATTTTATACAAACACATACATGCAGCTTTCCACATCATCCAACGGATTTCCAAAGGTGTACAGCTTATCCCCTAAAGTACCAACAAAAACAATCTTTGGCTTCAATTCAACGCAATCTAGAATCTGAAGTAAAACAGAATAATTAACATGTGGATTTTACAAATCGAACAGTAATTGAGCTGTAAATTAATATGAAAATCACTAAAAAACTGAGCGATTTTCATTTAATGTTTTATAACATATTTGTTTGACCAATGTACACGCGGAGGAAAATATAAACAATATGTACATGTATATGTATTGTACATATGTATGTATGTCTAAGATATTGCCCAGATAGCATCGGATGTTTGTTAGTCGATTGTCTAACTCCTCAAAGAATCTTCTGATGAGTAGCAATAATAACACATCTAAATTTTTTATTTATTAGTTTTGTATACATTTTCTGATACGCTTGCCTTTTAATCTTGGAATGAACCTTTTGCGGCTCTCCTTATGAGTCATATAACAATTACTGAGCTACCTAAATAAGAGCGTTTTTAAAACATGAAAATTCACTAGTTCATACAATTTTATTTAAACCAGCCGACGTAAGGATCTGTCAAATAAGATTTTCCAACAGGATTGTTGTTGAATTCCTGATCTAAAGGTTTGTTTCGTATAAATTGTATGAAAACGAAGATTGAAAATACACTAAATGTACTTCTGAGCTAAAATGCTATTTCAGATGTCTTCAGTAAAATTGTAATCAGAGAATCGATTAGAATATATTAACTTTCTAACACTAATTTAAAGGGGTAATTTTTGTCCTTTTTTTAACTTCCCAACAAATGTATACTTAAACGGCACTTTAGAGGGTTAATGTCTTCAGTAAAATCGTATAGCGATTCTTTTCTTAGGATATATTAACCTTCTAACACTAATTTGAGGTGTAATTGTTGTCCTTTTTTTAACTTCCCAACAAAAGTATACTAAAACGGCACTTTAGAAGGTTAAAAAGCTCCACGAATATTCCACGAACCCAAGCTGACTTTTCTAAACCCTTTGGCAGATTTGCTCTACCGGTATTCTAGTTTTATTTCGCGTTGCAAGTGTTGAGGCTGGCGGCAATGACCCGAATTTTTTTGCACTGTGATATAAGCGTATTTGGATGTGTTGTAGAAGTATCTCGCAGAGGAATCAGCTTGCGTAACAGTTTCTCCCGTGAGAGGAATCTTTTACGATTAAAAATTGCGCTCGTGGACGATTAATGCTCTTCATGAGATTCACAGTAGATTCTTTTGATTGAAATTGCTAGCTGGATACATATACATATGTATGTATTTATAAGAAATATAATACATACATACATACATATGTACGTGTATACCATAACTATAAAAATACATAAATTACTTACCCCTATTTATTAAGTTTTTGCACATTTTCCGTTTTTGAACGCAAACTTATTTATTTTAATATTAAATTTAAATTATTTTATTATTTTTAATGTTTTGACAGAAAATTTAGTAAACAATTGGGACATATAACTTTTTTTTGGTTGTGAATACCAAATAATTATATTTTCATTTGGTGTACTCGAATTGAAACTATACTAGCAATCGATATTTAGCTGCAATAAATGAATTAACATTTATATTACAAAATTTACTGACGAAAGCAAATTATTAATTGCAAAGACCAATATTCAGTATTGCCCCGTATTAAATTCGGTTGTGATTCTAACCATTTGTACTAATTTTTAGAACTAAATTAAATAAGTTATCATAACTAATAAAAGAATTGAAGGAATCATATTTCAGTTATAATAACGTTTTAATAATCAAGAGAATTAAAAATCAGTTAGAACTATACATTTTTAATAGTTGCAATAATAAATTGTGTTACTTGATCAATATTTTATTACTGCAACCGTTTCCCAACCAATTTGTTTTCTGTGTGCATTAATTCCCGACTCTCCATTGAAAACAAGTAACCAATATATAAATGTATTCTGAAACCTATTTGGACCTATGGGATTCAGTTGTTGGGCACCACGTCCACCTCAAACATTGATATTCTCCAACGTTTTCAATCAAAAACAATTCTTCGAAGAACTGTTGATGCACCTTGGTATGTACAAATAATCAACTCCACAAAGATCTCGAAATATTTATCATAACAGACGAAATAAAAACTCAGCTGACATCCTACAAAAATAAAATTGAACAACATCCAAGCCGTTTGCATCAAACCGCATGAGAAATAACAAAACATTTGTAGAATTAAAGCGCATATCTCCTCTAGGCTTAATACGCTAAAACTGTTTCCTTTCAAAATGGAGATACACAACTCTTTAAATAGCCCCAGCAAAACCTTCTTAATATTATGATCACTGGAATATAACCAGTTTATATTAAGGCTTATGTTTTATATGCGCATTTCACTGATTGCTAATTTAGAAAATATATTATTTTTGTATTACCATAAATTACTTTGATAATAAATACATTATATTATAGTTTCCTTACTTCATAGCATTTTAAACGCATTTTTGTCAAAAATTTTAAAGTTTTTGGTTTTTTTTACGATTTTTACTCTGTAATTTTGTAGGTTGTAGTTTTAAGAGATGGGCAGCTGTACTATACTTTGTGTACGAAGTTCAAATGGAGCAGTATAACCAGTAAAACTTATTCGCACTTGATCAGTATACAAACGTATTAAATACATTAATGCACATGTGTTATACCCTCCCAATCTATGGTAGTTTAGGGTATAAAAATTTCTACAAACATTTTTTTCATCAAGTTCTTTATTTTATTTGCTTTAAATTTACATTAACATCTTAAAAAAATCAACACCGGCATAAAGAACCGTGCCAACTTTTTAAGCCACATTCTTATTATTTTCATAAATATTGTATTTATTTCACCGTTATTAATGATGACACCGACACTTGCTGTCATTCTTACCCGTGTCTACCGCATATTTGCTTTGCATCCATTTTATGTCAACTTATTTTTCTTCCTGGAAGTTTTTGGTTTTAAATGGCTGTATGAGTTTTTGCCTTTGTACCGCAAGCCTGGTAAAATTTTTATTAATATCATGTGTTTTTCCACTCCACAGTGAAGCGAAATTAATAAATTTAAATGTTAATTAATTACATAAAATATGAAATGTATGGATCATATGAAAGAAAATTTAAGCAAAATAGAGGAATATTCCAGTTTATTTCTTATTAATTATTGCATCTTTTGAATAAATTGAGTTATAAACTTTAAATATTTTTAAAAATTCTTGTGTGGTTCTTCGTTTCGAATTTTTCTGAAATTGATTAAACAAATATTTGTTTTATAAACCTGCTTTAGTATTGGGTTATCCAGTAAAGGCCCAAATACACTTATCAAAATACTCAACAAGCATTGTGTTTGTATGTGAAACACCGACGATGCAGGCTTCAAATTCAAACAATTTAGATATGACGGCGAACATTGCGTCCAGCACGCGTAAATGAGTGAATTCGCCTGCATGGCAAGCATTCGCCAAGTGTATTTGTCTCTTAAGGTCTTGGCAACTTTCTTTTTAAATGGAACGTAAGCTATTTGTGGTAATTCGACAACTTAATTTTGGACCTTTTTTGTGTCCACACACATTTTAAATTTTTTGCTTGATTGATCGAAACTTTTGTTGACTCTTCAACATATTACGAAGCAAGCTGGCCACTATCTTTTGTTGAATATTAGCTCAGAGCTCATGTAACGTCGCCAATTTAATCAAGCCTTATCAGAAAAGTCTAGAAGCTTACAATTACCTGAATAAGACAGCCATTCGACAGTACTATTTCTTTGTCGATAACATGTTAGATTTTGATAAGGGTTATGTACTTATTAAATTTAATTATAGTTAATGTCTAGCTCGTGTGATTGACCAAAGAAATAACTATGCAGTGTCTATGGCTCTGCAGCAATATCCGTTGACTGTAGCATGGCTGTTATTTCATCAGCGTTTAAAGCCACAAAATTACCCCCAGCGACATGAAAAGACTATTAGCCTGTTTAACGATTTCGAACGTTAACGTTTACATAGAATTTTGTTATTGTTTTAAATGTAATTTTCTATGCGAACGTTAATGTTCGAAATCGTTGAACAGGCTGTGTATGGTGGTCTGTTAATGGCGCTTAGATTTTGTGGAGGAAGTTGTATTTATTAAGGCAGGTATTTCTTTTTACCAATAACGCATATTATGTTTGTTGACGAAACTGTTTGGCCAAAAATACACTTCACCAAAAGATGTCTTAACGCTTAAAAATCTGCAGTCCCCAACTCGATATTCAACAGTTAATAATAATTATTTGCAAATTTTGTTTGGTAATTACTACACCACGATTAAGATAAGTTAAAAGTTTAAAAAGAGGATATCTATCCCAAACTTATTTTTTTTCATTGGTATTTTTTTCTGCTTTTTTAAACTGTTATGCCAAAATTTGTATGTATGCATTTTTAGCTTTAATAAACGATAATTAAAAATTTTTTAATAATATATTTTTTAAGCCTTACATGGGTTTTCGCTTCCACATATTTAAGATGGATTTCATTCAGCCATTCAATGGCCGCTATTAAACATATAAAATCTACTTTTGGCTGCGTGTTGAATGATATTAAGTGGATTGACAAAGGGCTGTTTCTTCAGATTTTCGTCTTCTAGTTGTGAATTTAGTTGTATTTTAATAATTGAAAAAATAATTGGTATAATTGTGGAATAAGATGATGGTGTGGACACTGTTTTGCAAGAAGTTGTTGGAACGTTTAAAATATATATTTGAAATCAATAGAAATCAATACTGATCAGATGTGGATGCATCTGCAAAAGCCATGAGAAAAACAAAATGTGCCAAAATAACGAACCGTTCCATACGGACATGAACGATCCTAAGTGCACACATTATTTAACATTCAAATTCAAGAAAGCTTGATCAAAGCTAATTTCTGAAATTAAAGGATTATAATCACTGCGGTTTTTCTCCAGAAAATGTTCGATGTTATCATAAAAATATCAAATAACTATGCACAAAAAATTAAAGACATTACCTTGAAAGATTGAGTGATTCGGACTTCCAATTCGATCAAACAAACAATGTATTATTTTGGCGTTGGGCTGATAATAAGAAGTCACAACGTTTACTAATTTTGACCAAATTCAACCAATGCACGCTGTCAAACGATGACGAAATAGGAGAAAAAAAAATCCAGTAGACACAAAAATATTTTTTATTATATCCAAGGCATGTTTTTTTTTAATTTGCATGATAAGGCCATTTAAAATTATAGTATTTTATATTTTCAATAAACATATTTTATTAAATTGGATGAAACTTGTGTTAAAATATGTTTTATGCACTTAACAAATTTTTTTTTTAAATTACAAAGCAAAAAAAAAATTTATGTTGAATAGCGGCCAACGTTGGCAC
This sequence comes from Pollenia labialis, assembly GCA_949318255.1. NCBI lineage: Eukaryota > Metazoa > Arthropoda > Insecta > Diptera > Polleniidae > Pollenia > Pollenia labialis. The sequence goes on from OX439141.1 coordinate 90,948,554, forward strand.
TTGCGAACACCGGGTTCTGACGGCCCCAATAGGGCTACCTGGATTTGAATTCAGGAACCCCAAATTAGATAAGAACTTAAACTTCATTGAAATCGGATTAAATGGGTTAAATGTCGCACAATTTACGTATTTATCTTTTTTTTAATTTAAAAATACTTTTAGTTTTTGTTCTCGTTATTTAGACTTTTAAAAATAACTTGATTTTGCCCCACTGCGCATTGCTTGCAGTTGCAGCATAGATATCAAATAAATAAAAATAATTGAGGCAGATTTTAACGGCCTAGCAGAATTGTTGATATCAGCTATCATCAACATTAATAAAAACAACGGGAAAACATTATTGACTTCAACTTGGATCACATTAGGACTTATCAGTTCCCAGATCAAAACACTAAACCGATGTTAGTTGTATATAAAACAAAAAGTTTTCAGAGAAATATCTTAATATTTTTTTTTATTAATATGAAAGAATTTATGACAACTAAGTGTGAAAGAAAATATCGGCCAAATACTCGCCACGGCTTCGTTGAAATACCTCTATCCGATATATATTTTCAATTACTCTTAAATTGTTCTTGGCTTAATCACGTTCACATTTTTCTAAGTATCTCCAAAGAAAGAAGTCTAACGCTGTCAAATCACACGATCGTGAAGGATCACCACGACATGAGATAGCACGGACATTGAATTTCACTTTTCGTTTGCTGTGTGGCACTACCCTGTTGGAACAACACACCAATTACCTCCATATCCTCAATTTCTGGCCACAAGAAATCCAATATCATCGCACGATAGCAAATGCCATTCATGGTAACAGCTTGGCAGATCTCATTTTCCAATAAATACGGCCCAATAACTCCGCCAATCTATAAACCGCATCAGTCACGTTTTATGGATTGATCAGATTTCAACAACACCTCGTGGATTCTCATTTACCCTAATGCGGCAATTCTACTAGTTATCAAATCCACTGAGGTGATAGTGTACCACGTCGCTGTACACAATGCATTTTGATTTGAGTGCCCATTTTCGTAAAAGGCTTCAACAATCCTAGCGGGCTGTGTGTACCTCCAAACGGTTAACAGAAAATATTATCAGTAAATTTTTTACAATTTAAAAAAAATTGTTTAGATGTATTTCAATTAAATTAATGTGATAATTAAATCAATTTTTTTTGGTTGAAAGAAAATTTAAAGTATAATTTTGATGTACTAAGTCCCAATTTACAATGTTGAAATTGAAAGGCAGACATTTTTCTTATTCCCTTTTTAACTTGCCGAAACCTTTTACAAACTCGAAATTAAAAGACAGACAGAGAGTATTCATTTTCTTACTTCGTTCTCTTTCGCTGTCGACGAAGATGAACATTTAACAGGCAATGATACTAAACCGACATTGATGTGAGAAAAATGATATGAAGCAACAAGAAGAAAACTGCAAAAAGTGGAAAAGAGAAACAAAAAATGTCAAGTACAGATAGTCATGTACTACACACTCTACCTCTACAGCCCCTCACCGCCAAACTTCGTCTGTCTGCCTTCCACTTGCCACATTGTAAAAGGGGACTAAACATTTTAGTTGTTTTGAATTAAATTTTGAATTAAAAAATTTTTTAAATAATTGATATTGTTACAAGTAAAACTGTTACTTATAATTCCGTAGTAATAATGAAAATTTGGAATAGAGTTAGCACAAAGTTTATTCATAATACACTACCAAACTCTGGCCAACGATCTGCTTAAATCTCTTGTTAACGAGCTGCCAAACGTTTGCTAACTTTTGAAAAACAGCTGTTTAATGTCAAACTATTTTGTTGGTTTTTTCAATTTATTGTCTGTTGTTTGCTTTCTTTTTTAAATGAAGTTGATTTTAAAACTTTTTAAAAGATTTATATGTGGAGGGAAAAACAAAATTAAATGCCAAAACCAGCGATGATTAATGCAAAACGTGTTGCATTTTTGTGTAATATAATGTGGCATCATTAAAATTCAGAGTTGATTTATTAAAAGTTAGCAGATATAGAAAGTTTTGTTATGAATTAACTATGTGCTAACAAGCTGCTAAGCTTCGTCGGCATTCAAGTTAGAATTTTTGGCATATGCATGTTTTTTTCAAGTACGGACTTTATGTGGACTTATAGTTAATATAAGACCGATTTTTACAAAGTTTCTTACAGTGAATGTTCTTACAGAACTGCATCAATACTATAATTTCCATGCAATTTTACATAAAACTTTGTCGTAGAAAGCCGTCATGAAAAAACATCTATTTCGTTTTGATAACTGTAGGATGGGTCTTCTTGACCACTGTACTTTATTGAGCACGGACATGACAATGACATACGTACATACACCACACATGACACTCTTGCGTTAAACACAAGAGAGTCAGTGGGGCAGAAGTTAATCAGCCGTCACGTAGTAAACACGCGCTCGCGCACAGTAGCAGTTACTTATATTTTAACATAATTTCCTAGATAATAAGCTAATGAATTAAATAAACTTACTTTATAAATGAATTTAGTGTGTGCGTTATTAATTGAATCCTACATAACGTTTTTTTTAGACACAAATTGTCTTAACAATGCTACCATACTTGCACTAAATTTAATAGATATCGTCCAGAATTACATTTTTTGTTGCTGCAATTTTTAAAAATCCCGCCTTGAAATGTGTCCAGTTTGTGAAATTATAGTTTTGTATTTTTATCTTGGATTCTTCTTCTCCTTTTTATATTTTATATACAATTAGTATTGTGGTTATTTTGTTGAACTGTTCTATGGTTTTTAATCCAAATTTTGATATTTAAGTTCATCAAATTTAATTTTCATTAAATTATTAATACGAAGAAAGGAATTATACAACATGAAATTAATTAAAATTAATTGATAATTTTTCATTCTTGACTGACCTGAGGCTCGAACCCAGGCGTTTTTACGGACAGGTTAGATACCCTTACAATCGCAACAGGTTACCAATCGCATCCACTCGATATCTTCATTATTATCTATTTTAATTGATTTTACATGTTCTTCCTTACTTCCGTTTTTTATATATAAATACAAATACACCTATAGCTAACTTCAAGTTAAAAAGTGAAACAACACAAAAGAGAATTGCAGAGTACATAAAACTGAGTACACCTCCCCAATCTTCATCCCTCTCACGGCTTTAGGATTTTTGAATTAAGTTGAAAACTCAATTCTGTTTGAACAATGATTTATAAAACTAAAGCCCTTACCATAATAGCCTTGCTTAACCTACAGTCAAAAATTAATAAAAAGTCTCTCAAATGTATTTAAATAACAAAAATAAAAAGCTTTTGATTCCGTACGGAATGTGCGATTAGATTCGCACCTTGCTTAAGCCAATGACAGTTTCATTAAAATTATCAGAATTTGCTTAAGCCAACTTAAGCACATTATGGTTGGGCCATATGTATTCAAACAGATTAAAGCGTGGGCAATAACTTTAAATTCTCTCTCATTTTATTTTTTTATTTTCTTTTGTTTCTAATTTTCTGTTTACAAAATGTAAGCAACTTTATGAAAGTATGCATTGTTTGGAGAATAAGTGTCAATATGTGAGAGCATTAGCAACAGCGTTCTCAAGATAAAAGAAATTAATCGCAAAATTAAATCTTGTTATCGTCCTAGGCGCATCACAATGCTAGGGGGTTTTGGATAGGACCTAAAGCTTACTACGAGCCAATCACCAGAGAATTGGTATTAGATTTTTGGTAATATTTTCTCTAGAACCATTTGAAAGACCGGACTTAGAGTCTAAACACAATTTTTGCGGTGCGGTGCGGTGCGATTTCTCGTTGCGGGAAAGAAAAATAAACATAATACAATGGGAGACGGCGGCGGAAATAGTTGTCATTTTTTGTTTAAATTTTTATTAATTTATTTGTGCGTACATTTTCATCATGTTGTTTGTTTTCAATAATGTTGTGAACATAGACAATTATTCAAAAACTACGGCAACGTCAGAAAGAGAACGAGTATCAAAAATTAGGAGACAAGGCAAATTAAATTCGCTTTTTTGCGAGAGAAAGAAAGTCCGCAATGAAAATAAAATAGATTTTAATTTTATTTCGTTCCGCACTGCGGTTTTTTTACTTCAAAATCGTATGAAAAACCGCACCGCAATAAATTATCGTAGCATTGTGTTCAGACTCTTACGTGAACAATTCACAATCTCTGAAAGATGAAACTCGGCACTCCATTGACAAGATAAACGAAGCAATGCTGCAAAATATTGTTAAAAATGTTGCCAAAAGAACGTACGCCTGTCGACTTGTTAGAGGTAGTTAATCGCCCGACGTCATATTCCATTATAAATATTTCATACTGTTACTTTACACTGGTATCAATAAAACTTAATTTGTCAAAAAAGAGGATATTTTTAGGCAAATTTCCTTCCTTACCGAAAATTTGTTCACCATTTATTATTAGAAAACTATATCCATTGTACCGGATTTGAATCCCAAGCTGATTGGGAGAACTAGAAAAAATTGTATACAAAATTCGTTCCTTTCTGTAAAGTAGTTCGGAAGTAAAACAGCAGACGGGCACGGCTAAATCGACTTAAAATTACTTACGGAATCGAAGTGTACTTGCTGGGACTTAAAATTAATATTTTTTGGTGTTACACCAGCAGTGACAAAATTTAAATACTCTAATTTAACAATCAATATGAGTATCGGAAGGCATAAACATAAATCCACCAAATATTGTTCATATACTTAGGTCCATAATTGGCCAAAGCTGCTATAGATGACCTATTTTCTAAAATAGCTTTACCGTGGTTAAAACAACATTATCTGCCTGTTCATTTACATTTTATAATTTGTTTTAAATGAAAGTTAAGCGAACGAAATCTTCGTTCGAAATCGATGAACAGGCCATTAGCCTTTTGCACTAAAGTCCTGTAGGGAATCATTGGATTCGGCTTAATCGACTTCGAAGGTATGTTCATGCTTGTTTTTTTAAGGTGGTTAAAAAAATTACAGAAAGTGTTGCATATTAATGAATTGGGTAAAAGTATTCGTTAAGGATACATTCAGACCAACGATGATGACAAATATGTGGTTATCTCTTTAAAGGATAAATATTTAAAAGATAAAAATCAATAAACATATGTGATACATGTCGTGAACATGTTCTTAAAGATTCATAAAAAACTCTCAGGAATAATGAATGTCAAACAGAAAAAAGTAACAAAATTTTGAATGTAATTAATAAAATTTTTTTAAACTTTTCTAAAATTTTCAACAATTTTCTTAATTTAATTTTTTGTAAATTGTCATATTAACAATTAGTTTTAGTTAAAAAAATAAAAAAAAAAATTTCAATACAAAATTAAGAAAATTAATTTTTTTGTTTAAATCTCGTAAAAAATTAATGCTGGGACTGTTATTGAAAACATAGTTTATCTTAGGGGTAAGTGAAGCTGTTGTTTGAAACTTGTTACCGTAATTTTAACACGGTTTAATTTATTCTAGTTCTCAAATTATATTTGATAATTGTACTAAGAGTCCGCTTTGCATCCCCCCCGTTTATGTTAAAGATATGTATTTGTGATGAGATTTTTATTTTATTTAAATAAAAAATTAATTAGATCAGCATTTTAATGCATCTCTTTCTGTTAAAACTGCAATACATTTTTTTTTAAATTAAATTATCAACAAAACATTTTGTTAAAATGACAAATTTGTAATTAATTTTTTTATTTGATTGCTAACTGGGTAATTCCATGTCACTTTTTAAATGAAAGATATTTTGTTGTGAATCTTGATAACGTATTTTCAACTAAATGCCAAATTCTAGCTGGTGTACCACAGGGCTCTGTGTTGTCACCAACATTATACTCAATATAGATATCTGACTTTAAATTATTAAAAAATTACACATCAGCTTTATACGCAGACGACACTGCCTTAAAAACACTAGAGAAAGTTTTAAATGCAATCGTAAAAAGAATGGAAAAAGGTCTTATACACGCAAAGAATTATTTTATAAAATGGAAAATTAAGATCAACGAGGCAAAAACGCAAGCAATAATATTTCCTTTTAACAAATCGCCAATGAGGATACCTAGTATTAATCTCACAATTCAAGGAGCACACATTAAATTTCAAAACTCTGTTAAGTATTTAGGAGTTACATTAGAAAAAAAATTGACTTTCAAACAACACATTGAACAAGCTTGTTCTAAAGCAAAAAGATGCGGAAGAGCGCTTTTTCCTTTATTGAATCGCCGATCTAGTTTTAATTTTAAAAAATAAGATTTTACTTTACAGAATGTGTATAAGACCGATAATGACTTATGGATACCAAATCTGGTCAACAAAATGCGCTAAAACTCACATGAAAAAGTTGCAAATAATACAAAACAAAAATCTCAAAATTATTTATAATTTACCAAGACGATTCTCTACATACCGCTTGCATAAAAACCACAAGGAAGATTTTTTTGCAAAAGTAACTAGTAAAATTCCACAAAGCTTCGAACATCGTAATAGAAATTCAAACTTTGAATTAATAAGAAATTTGCAGAGTTAACATCTTTTACGACTTTAGGAATAAAGTTTATAAAAGTGTTAACATTAGAATTTCTTATAATTTTTATTTTTTTCAGTACGTAAGGTATTTTTTCTATCTTTTTAACATAACAAAAAATATTATCCATAATTGTTTATTTCTCATTATTCATATAATAATTCAATATTTGCTGCAATACTTTTAGTAATATCTCAAACCTTGAAAATTATTATTATTTTAATACTTTATTTTAATGTGTAATGATGATAGTTAAGTAAATAAAAAAAAAATAAAAAAAAAAATAAATTCCATGTCAAATCGACCAAAAGTGGGACCTGACCCCTTTCGATTTTAATGAAATTTGGTGATAAGGTTCCCTTTATCATATAAGGAACATATATGAACGACAAAAAAATTTAAAATTTTTTTTCCAAAAGTTATGTCATATTCAAAATGTCTTAATTTCGCTGAATTAGCTGAATATGTTGAGATTATTACTTCAATATCTCTCAAACTACTTTACATGCGAAGATGTTTTTAATGTCATTTTAAAGAGAATACTTGGAGCTACAAACCATATATTGAAAACAAATTTTTTTTTATACATACATTTGACCCATCTGGGAGCACCCTACGCGCTGTACCATACAAACATGGCGGTTAGATAAAATTCTTTAGTTTGGCCCCTGCAGCGCGTTGGATGCTCCTAGATGGGTCAAATGTATGGCCAACCCCATATTATTATTTATTGCGGTTTTTTAAGTAATTTCAATAAACTAAACCGTTTTTGAGTTACGCGAATATATGCAGTGCAACCTATCTTGAAAACAAGAGCTGACCTAAAAAACGATTACAATGCCAGGTGCCTGGCTTGTCTGTTTTTTTGTTACTTGCACAGTGTACTTATTGCTCAAATTGCAAAAAATAATAATGCAATATTAAAATTCTATTTTAAGATAATTTTTTAAAAGGTTGCGAAAGAAAAAAAAACATCTCCTTCAAAGTTTTAGGATTTTTAAAGAACAGTTTGAGGTATAATAATATAAAAAAAGTCAGCCAAATAAAAAATAGGGTTTTGACTAAGTCCGTTTTTAAAATTTAACATTTTGTAGATACATACATTTTTCAAAGAGTATTCTCTTTAAAATGACATTAAAATCATCTTCGTATGCAAAGTAGTTTTCGAGATATTAATATTTTAAATTTTTTTCGTTCTTATATGTTCCTAATAGGATTAAAGGAACCTTCTCACCAAATTTCATTTAATTTGAAAGGGGTCAGGTCTCACTCTTGGTCGATAGGACATGGAATTTCCCAACTAATATTTAATTTAATCTTAGAAACTCTTAACAATGATGTTGAATGTGAACGATTTTAATTAACAAATGTATTTTTTATATATACAAATTGGGTGTTTGGTACCTTTTCAATTAATTAATTCATTGTATTAACGAATATGGTATTCAATATGGCAATTGATATGTCGTTATTTTTTTCTGTGAAAAGAAAACTAGAAAATGGTCGCTTATAAAATTCCAGTTTCCGGTCAAGTTGTCTATCTGATAGCCCGGAGTAAAATATTTTTCGATTTAACTGATGTCATTAAGAAACAGTTTTCCATTTCTTCGAATATTCTTATTTTTCGTTTTATTTTATACCTAAAATATGATTTAATGACTTTGAAAAATGTTCGCACTTTTTCCCATAAAGTTTTTTATTGTTGTTCGAATGCATACATAAATCGTTTTTTTAAATCATAAAACAATGCAACTTCATTTACATGCAATGTTCATAAAAGAAAACATTGCAGTTTAATTCTTGTTTCAATGTTAAGCAATTTTACATTAATTTATTCGCTGTTGCAATATGCATCACTGCACTCTCACACACTGCAGTTGCTGTTACAAAGATATGTTTTTCATATACGTTTGTGTGTGTGGTTTACATCTGTGTGTTTAAGAGCACACAATCACTGACTTATAAATATTAATAAATTGCAATTCAACACAAGCTGTTTCATTTTTCGATAATGATTCACTCATGTATGTGGCGTCAGTTGGCGGAAAAGTCAATATATTCATCTGTCTTTAAGGCATCATTTAAGGTGCATGTAAACAACAATCTTTTGATTTCATTATTAGCTTTAAATATACATTTAGTTTGGTTGGTTTGATTTGACTGATATTTCTAGTGAATGATAATGAGTTTAGTATATATTTTAATATTTAGTATATTTAGTATATATTTAATACAAAAACTGAAAGTTGTTTTTTAGGTTAGTTAAGATGTTGAATTCTAATATGGGCAGCGTTTGTCTAAATCAGCTTCAGGGTGTGACATAATTCACTGAACATCGAATTATTTATATAATTTTTGTAATCTTTTTTATAATATTTGAAACAACGCTTTAAGGATTCAGAAGCCATGTACATATGTATACGATTGCACAACGAGTAAAAGCTCTTGAGTGTTATTTTTCGAAACAAAATTCAATAATTCAAAACCAAATAAAGTTTTTCAACACCAGAAATGCACTATCACAAAATCAAGCACGCAATCTCATCGCTAAATTTTAGTCATCGAGATCTCTTATCGACTTATCTTTCAAAGGATGACCGGTTAAAGCACAAAGCTAATATAATAAGGAACAAGTTCGTAAAAGCGTTTATGATACCCCTGAAATATGGACTCGAACTTCACTGCGGAAAATAATGAAAAAAAAGTTATTGCTTAAAATTGTATGAGAAATTTACCAATTTATTAACGGATGTTGACTTTTTACTTAGAACGGTTTTCTATATTCAGTTAAAAAAAAGAAAAAAATTCGTCAACAAAATTGTCTTTAAGCCGTGTTTACATTATTTAAAAATCTGCCTAGAAGTTTCACAGATCTCGTTGAGTTTGAATAACAAAAAAAAAATTTTTTAAATTTCAATATTTAGATTTTTTAAAAATTCAGAAAAAATAAAAATAGACTTCAAATATTGAATTTTATTTAAATTTTAAAGAAAAAAGTCTACTTAAATAAACCATTTAATACAAGAGATTTTTTACACAATTTTCATAATTGATTAAAAAAGGACAATCAAATTTTTCAATTTAATCTTATTTTTGAAAATACCTTGACAGTTTTTGTCTCTAATTAAAAAAATTTCATTAAAATCATTAGGGACATTCAGTGTATGTACACGCAAAGAAAAAACATGGTTGATACAATCACAAACGCAAACTATCATTAATGTTTGTGGTTATGATTGTGTCAAACACGTCTTAAGTAACAATATATGTTCAGACATAATGTTCTTAACTTATTATTGCCTCAGACATATTATTATGTTCAGATGAATAACGCAAACGACCTTTCCAACCATGTTTCTATATTTCCCTACACCATACAAAATGTCTATTTCAACATGTTATATAAGTAGTTCTCACAATAAAAATAATAACAAATTTTTTCTCTAAAATTTATTGTTTATTAAAAATACATATGAGTGTGCATATATGTACTTTGTTTTAAATATACACTAAAGCATACATTTAAGACTTATAAAAACAAAGTCAAACACAAACTATCCATTTTAATATCTACCGTATCGAATAATGTTGAACGGCAATTGAAAAAATTCGGGGCTTCTAATAAAATTTTGTGTCAAAATTTCTATCCCATCTCCAACGTTGTAGGTGTTTTTGGCTGCAAGAAAGACAACGTTTATACACGCAAAGAAAAAACATGGTTGTGGTAAACATATTCTAAGAGCAACATATTATGATAAGATTCATGATTGTAGTCACCATATTACGTTTGTTATTAAATCATATTATGACCAAATATGTTCGTAATATTACATCATAATATTTTTCCCTTAATCATATTGTTATCCTGTTAATCATAAAACGTTAAGAAGCTATAATATTACTGTCATGGCAATCATAATAAGTTTAGAAGTAATCATATTACTGTCATGGTAATCATAATAGGATAAGAAGTAATCATATTGTTGTCATGGTAACCATAATAAGTTAAGAAGTAATCATATTATTGCCATGGCAATCATAATTAGTTTAGAAGTAATCATATTATTGTCATGGCAATCATAATAAGTTTAGAAGTTATCATATTATTGTCATGACAATCATAATAAGTTTAGAAGTAATCATATTATTGCCATGTCAATCATAATAAGTTTAGAAGTAATCATATTATGATGCAAATTGATATGAACTGTTATACATAAATTTTTTACATCATAATATGATACAACTTTAAACATAATATTTTTATTGGAAAAAAATACTTATGATAAAATAAAAAACATAATATAGTTACTGTAATCTTTTTGTCGTAGGTCGCAATTATTTATAAATTATTTTATGGAGTTTTCATTATTTTTCTCTTAAAATAACACAAAACTTACCAGTAATGGTTAATATTTTGCACACAAATTTCACAAATTTTTCCACCACTTTAAGATTATTAAAATTTTTTAGCAAAGATATTTTAATTTGTGACACTACAACCCTTTTTGAATGTTTTTTCTTTATTTTTTTTTTAATTTCTTGTTTTTTTTAATGGTTATTTTGTTATTTCTTTTTTAATATTTTTCTTTATTTTTTTTAATTTCTTGTTTATTTTAATGGTTATTTTTTTATTATTTAGCCACTCACTAACAAATAATTCGAAACGTTTATGTAAAACACGACACAACTGATACAAAATTATTTTACAAATGGCGATACCAAAATATTATTAGAGTAACGATATTTTGATTGCATCTTAAACTTATTATGATAAATGTTTATAAAGTTATCATGTTATGGCTATTAAATATCATGTTATGGCTGTGAGTAATATAATATGTTTTGAAAGTTATCATAATTTAGTTGTTAGAAAAATAATTATTTTTCGGTTAACAATACTCAAATTTATAATTGCGATAACCATTAATATGTTTACAGTAACTATAATATTGCTGATATTTAATAAAAATAACAATTATTTGTGTACAACAACAATATATTGTTACAATAAACACAGTGTGGTTGCCGTAACCATGCCCAACCATATTTTTTCTCTGCGTGTACATGTATGTATGCATTTTTATAATTATATTTAAATTACTTAATTGTTTAAATAAAATGTTTGCAGTATTTCTCCGAGAAAAAAGTTTTAATTATTGCGTTATTAGCTAAGTTTTCCGATTTCCTGATGCTCGCAGACGTAAATGACGTGAGAATAATTTTTTTCCTTTGTAAATACAAATCGTTTGTTTTGACAATAAATGTTTGCTCAATAAGAGAATGCGTTTTAAAGCAAACAAAAATTATGGTACTAAACATACCTTTTGTGTGCAACTTATATTATGATTTTATTTGTAAATTTGAAAATAAAAATATTGTAGTTGCAAACATTTCACATAATTTTATATGTTTAGCTAGATCAGAGTAACTTTTTAGGTATAAAACACCAAATAATATTATTATAGTGAACTTAAAAATATTAAGGACAAAAAATATTATTTCAAGTTATATTTGGACCATAATAAATTTATTAGGGTAAACATATTAGGCAAATATGAACAAAAATGGTCGTAGTGACCACTTATTAACCATGTTTTTTCTCTTCGTGTACGCTAAGGTTTATACCTGCAATAAAGTAAAAATTAAACAAATAAGAAAATTTAGTTGGCACAATCAATACCACTGATCCAGAGACATGAAATTTCGATAGATATTTTATATTAAATGAACGATGTTAATTGTGAGTCGCACCTTAACGTCAAGTTTGTGGCCAACTTAATTTCTTTGTATCAGTGTTTGATAAATCCAACCATGGAGAGGTACACAATTGAGCAGCACGCTAAGATTGTTGAGGTCTTTTACGAAAATAGGCGGTCAAATAAATGCATTTTATGCAGCGACGTGGCTTTGTTAACAAGTAGAATTGCCGCATTTGGGCAAATGAGAAACCACGAGTGATTGTTGAAAAGCCGATGCATCCACAAAGAGTGACTGTATGGTGCAGTTTATTAGCTGGCGGCATTATCGGGCCGTACTTCTTGGAATATGAGGTCGGCCAAGCAGTTACCATCAATGGTGTTTGCTATGGCGAGATGATAACGATGTTTTTGTGGCCAGAAATTGAGGTAATGGACCCAAAATAAATGTGGTTCGAACTGGATGGTGCCACACAGCCAACGAAACAATGGCTCTTTAGCGAGAGAAATTCAATTGCCGTTATATCTCATGTCATGGCGATGTTAATCTGCCGTCACGAGCAAGTTATTTGACACCGTTGGCTTTCTTTCTTTGGGGATATTTAAAAGAAAAAGTGTACGTCAATAAGCCAAGAACAATTCAAGAGCAAATGGATGAGATAATTCGGCACATTAACGACAGTGAACCTCAATTATGTCTTATAGTTAGAGCTGCAAAACAATCGATAGTACTATAGATAGTTTTATTTTTGACGGACTATCGATAGTTGTTTACACTATCGAAACTATCGAAAAATTTAAAAGGTAACTGCAAAGTTGATTAGATGTAGTCAACGAAACATTTTTAACAACTCACTCGATGCAAGTTTTAAGCAGTGCATAAACTTTTTTAGTTTATTGGGAAAAAGTACTTTAGTTGACTTAAACTAAATTTGAGTTTTTTTAGATCTTCATATTTAAAGATACACATACAACAACAACTAGAAACCATGACACTCTAGAGATTTTCACAATCAAAATAACACACGGGTAAAGTTTTAATTATTTTGTAAGAAAAATTACTATCGAAGCTATCGATTACGCCGACTATCGATAGTTTTGCAGCTCTATTAAGAGTCATTGGAGATATAAACCATCGAACAGAGGTGTGCCACCGAAGCCGTGGCGAGCCCTTACCCGATATTTTATTTCACACATACTTGTCCTAGATCCTTCTTTTATCTTTTTAAAGTTTTTTATAATAGAAAATATTAAGATATTATAAAAGTAATATTTTTAGAAAACAAAAATGCTACCTTAGATTTTAAAGACTTGATCCTTTTCAACCATACGTTATATATCAATATCGTACATTAATCGCCGAAAATGTTAAATTATTATGAGAAATTTTACTCAAAATCAGACCGTTTGCCTTGAAACTTTAAATTTCTTTCCCTCTATAACCAGCTGCCAAATAAAAAATATTACTAGTATCTCTGCAAAGGTTAAATGACAATTGCAACTGCTATGGGTTGATTGTGTCGCATCGTTAACAATGGCGATTTTTTTAATTACTTTAAACTATGATATCGACCATTAAGAGCCATTGGCTTATTATAAAATTACATGAATTACATTTTTTTTTCTTTTTTTCCTGTCATCCACCGGCAGTAGTTTATTTTTATAATGGGATGGACTTATTTTTTGTTTTACCCTTGTCATTTCGAATTTGATGAGTTGTTGTTGGTAGTCGCACGAAGTGAACAGTGTGTTGTAATCTGATCCATTTAATTAAATCCCAATATCAAAAGGCATTATGGTCAATTAATTATTGAATAAACTCAAAGTGTCTATAAACTTGTCTTTCTCACACACACAAACACACACACTCACATACACTTTAGAAATATTTTGCAACAATGAATACAATTTATATTAAGTATAAAAAAAAAATAATAAAACAATTGCAACTGCATTGTCGTTATTGTTGTAACAACGATAAATTTACAAGTTTAATTTTTTTGCCATTTACTTTTTCTGTCAATTCGTGTAAAGGGGAAAAGGAAATTGTGTCAAGGTATGAAAAAAGTAAATAAATGAGTAGGAATTTTTAAATTGTAAGAATTTGTCTCATAATTTTAAATATATAATTTGCCTAGTGATGAATAATAAAGCATTGCATTAAGTCCACTGATTGCCGAGGTGGGCAAGTTGGCAGTGAGCTAGTCTATTATTTAGTGGGAGGGTTGCGGGTTCGACTCTGGTCTGTTTCACTATATCGAGCTTAAGGTCTACGTTACTATTGTTGGCAAAATTATTTTATAATTGAACAATTCACAAAGTGTTCAATTGTGTATATTCAACCAATGTGATATAACAGAACACTTTGTAAATTGCGTAACTGTAATTTGGAATTGTTGTGTAGCAGTGTAGGGTGAGGGGAAGATGAGGGTTTAACCTACACGGACATGGAGGTTGGGTCAATTAAGATTGAATTTAACCTTATTAAGGAAATAAAACATGACTTTGTTAAAAAATAACATATTTATTTTTATTGTTAAACAAAAAACATTTCATATTAAAAAAGTTAACAAAATAAATGCAATAAACAATTATTCACCCCTATCGTGAATAAAAAGTGGAATTTTTTTCCCATAAAATTTCATTCCCCTCGAAGGGGGAAAAACAATCGTGGATCTCATGTGAAAAGTTTTGCAAACTATTAGTTTCAGTGAATGTAAAAAACAAAAAGAAGAAAGATTAGAAAAAGCTAAGCATCAATGAACTTTTTGTTCAATATACATGTATATATTTTAAAGAAAAGTTAAAATAATAAAGAAAAATATTTATTATTGGAGGGATAGTTTGATGACAACATTAGTTAATTAGTTTCCAAAATTCTGCCACCAAGTCTTTCGCAAGCAATTACAAATCCGCAGCCAATCGACCTGTTGTTCTGCATTTTGTTGACCAATATATCGGCTTGTGCCTTATTAACGGATCTAGCCCTTAACATTCGATTTATAAGAGGAACTTTTTACATACATGTTCTGTTCCCTAGCAAAAACAAAATGAGAAAATCTAAGGGAAACGTGAACAAATTACGAGGGAAAAAACTTTTTACGATAAGGGGAATTTTTTCCCGTGAACATTTTTCACGTTATTATTCTCCTTTCAATTACCTTTTTACATGGGATTTTTTCATGATCGCAAATATGTAAAAAGGGGGAAAAATTACGAGGGAAAATTATTCACGGGGATGGGTCATATTTACCTTTTATAACTTTAAGCACGTGTTACTCGAAGTACAATAGCCATCCAACTGACTTGAAATGTATAACATTCAGAGAGATTCAATTCCTTCAGGTACTGAGAAGAGCATAAAGAAGATAAGTACATCTTTAAACCCACAATCAATTCAAAAAGTGGCGGTAAGTTAATAAATAAATCCACTTAGGTAGATATCCAGCCATTCTTCACTAGCATTTCATCAACAATTACCTCTGTAGGAACTTCTTTAACGCAATATTTTTCATACCAAAAAAGTTAAAAAGAACTATCTCGTTATCCACACAGCAAGAAGCATATAAATGTAGCTTACTTTGCCAGAGCGGAAAACTAAAAAACTTAAAAAATCAACAAAACCAAGTATGACTTAGAATAAAATCACAGTTGGGGAAGTAATTTTTTACAAGTTTTAAGATGCGCTTGTATTTGAAAATCCAAAACCCGACTGGAAAATTTAAATAATTTTTTAAAGTACTAGACCGCAACAATATTATTTTAAACTAACATTTAGCCCGCTGCTTCTTTAACGCCTTATTTTCGTTGGTGGACATATCTATAAGCCAAATTTTATTTCTATTGAGATTCTATAAGCCAAATGTTTTTAGGTTTAAATATAAAGTGCCAGAAAATTGTATCTTACAGTTTTTCATTTTCTCAGGACTTGGAAATTATAATTTAAGCTTTCTAATTTCTATATTATAGGAAATTCAACAAGTACCACATGTAGTAAACTAAAGAAGTTAACCTTTCCTCATTTCCCTTTTTGGAAATTTTTTCCTCCCCTTTAAAAAAAAGTTTAAACATTTTAATATTATTTGTATCTCTTTTTTTTCGCAAAAATTGAGTTAACACCAAAAGTAGAAAGCGTGTTTCATTTACTATCACTTTGTCAGATCGAGGTTATTTTTTTTTTTTTTGTTGCACAGTGTAATTAATTTTTGTTCTGTTGCAAGGCTAAACCAGTGTTTTTGGGCAGCTAAACTTAACGACTGAAAAACTATTTTACTACCAAGATAAGTATACAAATTTAACGGAACACCTTTTGCTTAAAATTTATGATATTTATTGAAATAAAATAAACCAAAAAGCTGTTTTTCAGTTTGTTAAACTGAGTTAATCCACGTCCGAAACACTGGCCTATGAATTTCATAAAATCAAGAATGGTAAATAATAAAACTAGACAAAACTCGGGTTATCTATACATTTAAAATTGTCATGCTACTGACTGATTCATCATCGCTCAGCCTAAAAGTCTGAGGTTAAAAACTTTTCAGGAGGTTGGTCTTTCCCTAAATTGGTCCTAAGACGGGATTTTTTAAAATTCAAATGTTTAGGGAAAGAAAACACAAAAACGCGTAAATACGGAAACCTTATATCTTCAGAACTTTAAGAGATTCAAAAAATTTTAAAACTTATCGTTGTTCTCTAGAAAGATAAGCGGACAAGTGTCTGGTCCTTTTTTGAAATTCGGACCTTTTATGGAGTAAACGTATATTTAGGAACTTTTTATCTTTTAAACATAGAAATTAAGTTTATAAAACTTTCGAAATAAGAATTCGCTACTTTTTCGAAATTCGAACATTTATTTTTGGGCTCCTACTGCAATATTGCAATGGGGAGAAAAATGGACCATAAAGTGGGAATTACGGGAAACTAATTTCCTTTCGCTTCTTGTTTTACAATTGGTACTTCTTTAAATAATATTTTATATTTACCTACACAGAAAGAAACACACTCGGTATAAATCATGTTTTTTGTGATTATCTTAAGTACGAGTCATACTCAAAAATTCATGTAGGAATAACTCTAAAACTTAAGTACGTTTTACAACAACAATCCTAAATGGGATTACTTTCGAAAATCAATCCCGCAATTGCTTGAAACCAGTATAAAATTCTTAAATCTATTAAAAAAAATTAAACTTTCCGTTGTGTTTAACCCTCTGGCTTACGCATGTTTTGATTTTCTATACACACTGAAAAATGTCTCAGCATATCCATACGTACCACGAAGGGTTAAAAAGTAAATTTTGAACTCTTGCTTCTCATTTAGTTTATACTTTTGTTTAAATATGTACATAATATTTCTAAAGTAAAAACCATATCGGGCATCATGTTGGTGTTTTATCATTCTGTAAGGTATAATACGGGTAAGTAAATCAATCATAATAACTTTTTCTTTCTAATTTCTTTTTTGATTTTTTACACTTTATACACTTTATAATTCTTGAATCAAGTGCATGTTGGGATTGATTCAATCTTAGTTTCACTTAAATCAATGTCATTTTCAGATTTTTTCAAGTACGACATCGGGATTGAATATGGATAATTTTAGTATTTTGCGATTGAAAATCCGTACTTGAATAAAATTTTCTGTACTTTATTCAAGAACATCCGTACTTACCGTACTTCGGATTGATTTGATTTTGAGTACGGATGGATTGATTTTTCTTTTGAGTTATGGCATATAGAACCCCAATTATGCCTCAGCGTCATCGAAGTTTTGGACCAACGGATGGAGGTGTGACGCCGAAGTTGCGGCGGCCATTTGGCCGATATTTCGTTTCATTCATAATTGGACAATACCAATATTATCATAATATTGTGAAATGATAACGAACTTTTTATGGCCCGAATTGGCAGATATGGATGTAGCGATATGTAGCGATGCCAATTGGCCGCCAAGACCATGTGAGTTAACACCGTTGGGCTTCTTGCTTTGGGGTTATTTAAAAGGAAAGATGCACGCCGATAAGCCAGCAATAACCTGAATTATGCATCAGCGTCATTGAAATTTAGGAACATCGGATGGAGGTGTGCCGCCAAAGTCGCGGCGGCCATTTGGCCGATATTTCCAATATTATCATAATAACAAGAAAATACAATATTTTGTGTTGTATTCAAAATCAACATCGGCCCTTAAAATTTAACCACCCTAAATAAAAATAAATATAAACTTAAAAATAAACGTCTTAAGATCTACATAAGAGGACTCGATTCCTATTTTTATTATTAGCCTTAAATTTAAAAAAAAAAACAAAAATTAATTATAAAAAATGTCATTACACGAGTTTAAATAAAGTTATTCATGAGCTGGAACCAATTTTATTACAACTATTTCCACGCTGATTTGGCTATACTAAATACGGGTTTTGAGCGGATCAAAGACAGCTATTTACGCCGAAAAAGTAGATTGCGGTTTTTATTTGGGCTATTTTATAGACACAAAATTATTCAGTTATTTGTATTTAAAGTATATATAATTTAAAAGTTTATAGAAGATAATAAAATATTTTTTTGAGAATTTGTAGGGTCTTATGGGACGACTACACGATTACAACTTCAGTTGTAAGGCAACTGTTAACTAACAGATTATTATTTCAGTTGCCATTCTGTTATCAGATAGGCAATAACAATCTTGCTACTAACATGTTTTTTATGAAAGAAGGCGGCAAAGCTAATAAGTTAGTATATCTCTAATAAAATGTTTGTGTTTTTTAAGTTTATTTATATAATTAATTCTTAAATTTAAGATTTCAATATGGTATAAATAACAACTCGAAACGCGTTTTTACTTTTACCCATGAAATGTTAAAAAGGAATGAAAAGTTTAACAGTTTTTGCAATAAGTGTAATAAATAAATAGGCAAAAATAAAGAAAACAAATTTTGCGGAATAAAAAATGGTTAAATTTCCGGAAAAGAACCGCGAAACCAAATAAGTTCGACCCGTTAAAACAGAAAACAGGCGAGCTTTAACAAATGGAGCTGGCAGTAAATCCTAAAGGACTTGGCTTTCCGGAAAACATATGGTTTGTTCAGACCTAGCAAATATTTGACGAAAAAAGCGTAACCAATAAATTAATCAAACTCTAGCTTTATTTTTAACAATTTCTATTGATTTCCTAAACGTTGTTTGTAAGAAGATAATTTTATAATGTTGTTAAAAAACTGTTTAATGCAGCTTTATCCAGGCAAACGTTTTGCAAAAGCAAATAATTCTTTAATAAATCAAGTGGTTATATGAAGGACGTCAAATATTCAATAGTTGTGAACATATGTAGCTTTAGCTGAAGTTTTAGAACAAGAGACTTAGCTCCAAAATTCTAAAGAGCAGCAACAACAAACGGTAGAAGCTTTGATACATCTCCTTAATATCATAAAATAGATGCCACTTTAACTGCCACCTCTTGGTCTGCGATAGGTTCACAGAACTAATCCTATTTTTAAAATTTTTTTTTTATTTTGAATTTTTATTCACTTATGGCAATTTTCTCAATGTACCGTCAAACTGTTAGCTTTGCGATAGAATAGAAGCAAATGAGACATTGAGAAAACCAAATTTCTTTAATGTGAATTTTTTCGTTGGGAAAAAAGTTAATCGTGCAATGAGAAAACGGCCATTAGAATCACATTTTCGCTCGTTTGTTTTTAATATGCTATTTCTATTTATTTTTTGTTCCCAACTGTCAAAATAGCATAACTAAAGGATATTACCATACCTAATAACCATTTAGGTGTCAGTTAAGTAACTTTTTGAGAACGCAACTTAAGTAATCGACCAATTAGATAATATATAAATATTGAAGGCGTACGAGGAATATTTTAAAAAATATTGAGTATCCGCACTGTATGACGACTTAATTTACATTTAATAGTGGCATAATTAAGCAAATTTTTAATGCTTACATTATTTGAATGAACAAAATCATATAGAATAAAAAAAATGCTTTAAAGATGTTCAAAATCATTTTAGTCAAAAGCTTGTTTATTTCAAGAGAACGACTAACTTTTGCTGCCGTCCAGTGATGCCAATATTAGGGAATTTTCCCTTTTTGTAGGAATTTTCTCGGAAAATTTCAAGCGTAGGGAAAAAAGGACAGATGTTTTATTTTGAGGCAAATGTAGGGAATTTTTAAAATATTATCTCATTTTCAATATTTTGTGTAAAATAACGTTAATATTAGTATTATTTTAATTTAAGAATTACAATATTTCATATACAATAGTTGAAATGTAGAATTGTTTAACATAATCCTTATAATATGAGTCCTAACAGCTTGATGCAAAACCATGTTTGTATATTAGTGGTGCTGCGAATATTCAGCTTGACATTTGCGAATTATTCGCTTATTTTTGCTATTTGTAATCACATTCACTAATATGTATGCGTAATCAAAAATATGCGATTTCAAGATAGAAATTTATTTGGTACCGAGAAAAAACAATCACCTTCTAAACTAAGTGCAATAAAAAAAATTCGAATATTTAAAAAAATGTTAATGAAAAAATTTTTTTCATAATTGTGTTATCGTTTTTGTAATTATTAAAATTTGTTAATTTCCTGACGATGCTAACCAAAGGTTAGCGAAATATTGAGAAAATAAATATAATTTTTTATAAAAACGACCTCAAGCTTAAATAATTAAAAGAAGTTATAAAATAAAGGTCAAATAAGAATAAATATCAATTGAAAACTTTTAAGGATATATTTTTAAAAGGAATTTTTTTTTATATTTTTGTTTAGGGGAACTGAAGTAAATATTTTTTTTTAAATTCTACAGAGCCTTCCCTTTTATTTTATTACTTGTATTAAAAGAAAAATTATTCAAAAAAAGTACGTATTCTTGAAAAATGTTAAGTCTCTTAAAAAGAGTACAAGGAGAGGAAATACAAAATCTAGCACGCAGCTTGACTTAGGTTTGTCTCTAGATTAAAGGATATAAGTGACGTTTCTGCCAAGAGGAATAAAATTAAATTTGTCACACAGTGCTATTTTTGAAATTTTATTTTTATAAGTGTGTATATAATGTGTGTATAATGTTAAAAACTGCTTTAATTTTAAAATTTACAAAATGTTAACAAACATATATTAGTTTGCCTGTTGCTAAAAACAATAAACTTTTAACGTATATTTTTGTAGTTATAGGGAAAAAAGGGCTTTTTGTGTTAGACACGCAGGGAGTTTTTTTCAACTGGCATCACTGCTGACGTCCAAGTAAAATTTAAATACAAAAAAAATGAACGCATTTTACGGCGCCTTTCATTTATTTCCTTTTTAAAATAAATAAAGAAATAAATAAAATAAAAAATTTTGTTTTTAATAATAAATTATAATTGTCAATGAAATTTATTCCAATAAACAATTTTTTTTGGTTTTTGAGCACATGCCGTTTTGTTTTGTGCTCACATCCATAGACCCAAAAGTGTTCAAATATTTGTGTGAACAAAATTATACAGAATTGAAAAAAGCAAGGTATATTTACACAAGGTAAACTCGTTGGCCCATATGTTTGTCAGCTGTTTACCTAAGTTGGAACACCAATGTCAAATTCCGTGTATATGAGCCAAAATTTGTACATGTGTGCGTTAAATTTATATGAAGAAAATTTTGACAATTCCGTTCCACTCGGTTATTTTTATAGAGTAGCATGTCTACACTCCCAAATGAGTCTACCTTGTGTAAATATACCTTGGAAAAAAGTATTAAATATTTTAAAGTTTATAGAAGATGACAAAAAAAATGTTCAAGAGTTTATTAAATTAAAGAGAATGTATATTTACGGCTGACGTATGAGGAATATTAAAATTTAAAAAATAAAGTATACGCATGGTATGACGCCTTTGATTTACATTGAAAAATGAATAATAGGAACTGTAAAAAAAAGAAAAATATTATTTATGATAATATTGATGATTCCAATGAACAATATTTAACGCAAAATATTAAATTGTAAAATAAAATTAAAATAAAAATCACTAAAAATCTGCTTAAAAAGGTTGATGTTTATATTTTAAGCGTAATAGTGAAAAGGCAGTAGTTTATTGTCGAGCATTGCTTCATTGCTTGCTTTTTAAGTATCATCCAGGATAATCAATACAGTTATGCATGCGCTGGAACCAATTATCAAAACGTTTTTAGGTAACTTGCAAATATTATGTTTGACCGCATCAACACCCGCCTTAGGCGTCAAAAAGTAAATTTATTGAATGTTTAGGGCTCATATGGATAAGACCAAAATACATTTATTAGTTGTTTGAAAAAATTGAAAAAGTAATAAATAATTGAAAAGAATATGTAAAATGAAGAAAACATTTTTAAAGAGTTTGCTAAGTTCTATGGCCATTTTTTCAATGTATCGACAAACTGTCTATTTAAACATAAATTTATTATACCGATTATTGGGTATAATTTTGGGTTTCGCAATCGACAAAAACCTTTGTTTTCAGCTGACAACACCTATGTAAAAATGTAAACATGTAAAAATAAATGATTAAAAATATATTTTTTTTAAAGTTTGTTTATTTAAAGAGACTGGCTAAATAATAGAAAACATATGAGAAATATTTAAACAAAACTTATGTAAATATAAGAAACTTTCACTTGCTTTTTAAAATTAATAATAAAAATGTCGGTGATCAATTCTCTCGATTTATATCGAGTTTTCTTATGGCCGTTTTCTCATTACACGATTAACTTTTTTCCCAGCAAAAAACTGCACATTGAAGAAATTTGGTTCTCTCAATGTCTCATTTGCTTCTATTCTGTCGCAAAGCTAACCAGCACTCATCTGCCGATTATTTATTTTCCTTTAATTTGCCGTACAGATAAATTCAATCAGCTGACTCCCAACTTTTACATGTATTTTGAGATGTGTTGCCGACTTAAAACCATGTTTTTTGTCGGTATATTGAGAAACCCAAAATTGTTAACAGACAATTTATCGGTCCAATAAATTAATGTTGACATTAAATAACAGGCAGTTTGACGGAACAT
The DNA here is from genome assembly GCA_949318255.1 of Pollenia labialis. NCBI lineage: Eukaryota > Metazoa > Arthropoda > Insecta > Diptera > Polleniidae > Pollenia > Pollenia labialis. Next base: position 90,971,857 of record OX439141.1, read on the forward strand.
TGAGAAAATGGCCATTAGAGATGAAACTTTACGAGTTGTTATATATGGAGTTACGTCCATCGAGTTCAAAACTAATTTTTTGAAATGACATATCTACTCTTCTGCAGGTGACATCAACCTTTGCCATTCGTATTTATTTGATTCTAGACCAAGTCTATCCAATGATATGCTAGGCCAAGACTTTTACATAATCTCGAAATGGGATAGTGGAATTATGGTGATTCTAATTCCCGAAAGACCCAATATTGCACGCTGACGCATAACTACGTGACAGATAAAAGTGCCTTATCTGCATATATCGGTTGTATACTTATCAGAATCTCTTGACGTTCTGCGCATAAAATGCGGTATAAAGGTGTAGTATATACTTCACTCCATTTGTTCTCCTTACTATTAATTTATACCACATATGTATGTATATCCGAACGAGAACGGAATATGGCGCTCATGTTTGAGCCGGTGCTTCGAATTCTATTTTTGAACTATACGACCTCGTGCAGGATAGGGCGTGACAGTAGGGCATCCAATACGTTTAACTCCCTAGAACACTGTCGCAATGTGGGTTGTAAATATTTTCCTGATTTATCTAATACAATGGGATGTGTTCAGATGAAATTAGATATCAAAAACCGTACGTTTGTTCGTAATACACGTGTTTCCTTAAGAGCCCATCCTTTTGTGGTCGATTGGCCGATGAATTGTACAACGCATTATAGAGAAAATTGGTTTATTTGGCTGACTGTTCGTATGTGGAATACACTTCCTGCTAAAGTCTTCCCTCTCACTTTCAACATGAATAAATTCAGGTCAAATGCCGACAAGCAGTACTCCCTTTTTCATCCTTCCCATAACCTATTTCCCTGGTTCCAGCCCAATACTCTGCCTTAGTGGGGGTCATCCCCATTGTAAAAAAAGATCTACATAAAATAAATAAAAATTTGTATCCGAGGATATTGAACCTTATAATGAAAAGACCGTTATTGTTTTTCAAAAATGGCCAAGAAGTTTTTCAAAGTATACAAAAGTATACATTAAGCAATCACATTAGTGTATTTTCCATTTTGGTTCATCCAAAAGAGTGATGCCAACTAAGTGCTTTTGGCACTATTTAATGTGCTTTTTTATGCCTCAAAACGCCACAATTTCAGCCTTTGTTTCAAACTAAGAAAATGGACGACTACTACCCCACTAATACAACGGAAACAATTTCAACCCACTACACTCAAAGAAAAAACATGGTTGATGCAATCTCAATCGTAAACTATCATTAATGTTTGTGGTTATGATTGTGCCAAACACGTCTTGAGTCACAATATATGTTCAGACACAATGTTTTTAACTTATTATTGTCTCAAACATATTATTATACTTAGACGAAAAACGAATACGTTTCTATAATTCCCAAAACCATGCAAAATGTCTATTTCAACACGTTACATTGTTCTCACAATAAAAACAATAAAAAATGTTTTGTAAAAAATTAATTTTTTATTAAAAATAGAAATTTATGTACATATACTTTGTTTTATATATACATTAAAGCATACAATAAAAAATAAAACTAAATACATTCATCTATTGGCCGTTTTCTTATTACGCGGTTATCTTTTTTCTGTCGCAGAGCTCACCAGCACTCATCTGCCAATTATTAATTTTACTTTTTTTGTCGTACATATAAATTCAATCAGCTAACTCCCAACTTTTTTCAATGTTGTAGGTGTTTTTGGCTGCAAGACAGACAACGTTAATACATGCATGTATGTATTTTAATTATTATATATACATAACTTACCTGTTTCAATAAACGTGTAAGTTTTGCAAGACAAAAAAAGTTTAAATTATTTTGTAATAATTTAAGTTTCCCGATCAACTGATGCTCGCAGACTTAACCCTCCTGTTGACTGTTTTCTTTGTTGAAATAATAGAAAATCGACGATTAAATGAAAATATATTGCTCACATTCTAAATAAAAGTTTCTTTGATATTTCAACTGTTAATAGCGTGGACGAGGATATTGAATATGAAATCACTGAAATAAATTCTTCTGATCCAGAAAATGAAGAGAATGCTGCAGCTATCGGTGACGTAGAATTCGACAAGAAATGGAAATATCTATAAACTTCTACTTTTCATGTATACATTTCCGTACTTTTTCATGGAAAAAAAAATTAAAATCTGCATGCTTTATTTGATGCAAATTTTTGTCGACCTATTTTCCGATCAATAATGAACGAGCATAATTTTCATATGACTTCAAGCGCTCTTTGCTATGACGATACTTTGGCTCGAACACAGAGACAAATAATGATAAGTTCGCACTTATTCGAGATTTGAGGAATTGATGGGAAGCTAACCTTCCAATGTTTTACAACTATCACGTAAATGTGGTCGTTGTTCTTTAAGGAAATATATGCCATTTTAATCTGTATGGTCTTAAATTGTGCCTCGCAGTATTATATCGTATTATATCTGAAAGAAGGTGGTTTCATAAATCAGCCATAAAAATAAAGGCATAAAACTACAGAGGTAAACGGTTTCTATATCTTTATCATCAGGAATTTATAACTCTTATAATTAATTTTTCTTAGGAGGAGTTGATAACGCTGATCGAATGTTTGGCTTGTATATTACAAAACGAAAAAATAAATCAATGCCAACGCATTAAACTTTATATTGTTTTCTGAAATGTATGTTTCGTGATCGCCAGTGGATTAAATTCGTAAGAAAGCTGAATTTTTACGGCAGTTAGCTATCTTTAGCCCAATACTATGGAGATGTAAGCTGACCATCTTACAGAAATAAGAACATCGTATTCTTCTTGTAAAGCATAAAATAGCGGCCAACCAATAATCAAATATGATAGAAAACGTGGAACTTGCAGATGATGCAAATCTAAGTGCGAGAGAAAATGCATCATATAGCAACAAATTTATATTCAATTTGCAACGGAAAATAATTTCCTCATCATGAACTAAGAACATTTTTCTTTTTTTCATATGAATTAATCTATAAATAAGAACGGACCAAAATGGTCCTAAACCTAAGATTCGTAATTTTTCTTATTTCCTTTACATCATTTATAATTAAAAATTTTGCAGAAGTAATTAAATAAAAGCACCACATTAGCTAACGTTTTAACTTGATATATTCAACCGTTCCGTAGTTTAAGCGAAAAGAAAACAAAAATTTACCAAAATGGTCCAAACCTAACAGCAGGGTTAAATGACACGAAGAAAATTGTATTTGCTTTATAAATACAAATTATGGTACTAAAAATAACTTTTGTGTGCAACTTTTATTATGATTTTAATTGAATAGTTGAAAATAAAAATATTTTAGTAGCAAACATTTCACATAATTTTATATGTTTAACTTTATTATTATAGTGACAACAAATATTATTTCAAGTTATATTAGGACAATAATAAACTTATTAGGGTAAACATTTAAGGCAAATATGAATAAAAATGTTCGTAGTGACCATTTATTAATCATGTTTTTTCTCTGCGTGTACTGATAAAAGTTGGCGAAAAATCATAATTTAGTTCTGATGAATTTACAACAAATTAAATTTTTTCTAAAACAACATAAAATATTTTTTTCCAAGTGCATGCCACACCCACAATTCGGTAATTTTGGATATTTGGATGCAGTGTTTTGGATACCTTCGTTCTAATATGTTTTCTATCGAATGGCATTAAAATTTTTTAAATTGGCGATAACAAAAAATTGGACTTTTGGTCGATGAAATTAGATTTTCAGCCACAGTGCGCCGCTTCAAAGTTAAGTTTTGAGCTGCTCAACAATGTGCAGGAGAGGGCTTATGTTCTCGTTTCTAACAGAAGGGTATCCAATTCTATTAACTTCCCTCAGCATCGTCGCAATGTGGGTTGCCCTACAATGGGATGTTTGCTGACGAAACAAGGGATTTTTTCCCAAAAATCTTTCGTTTAATCGTAATACACGTTTTTTTCAAGAGCCCATCGTTTTGTAGTCGATTGGCCGGTGTAATTGGGAGTGTGTGCAAAAACATTTCCGATGAAGCCGACCCTTTCATTTTCAACATGCATAAGTTCTCTATTCTCCTTCCCATAACCTATTTTCCTAGTTTCAACAAAATGCAATGCATTAGTAGGGGTCATCCCCTGAGTGCTGGTCGTAACAAAAAAAATTTTGAATAAAATATTTTAATTTTCTTTTCCTTCTTGCTTAATGTCTGTCTGTATTGTCCAAGTAAACAAATCAAATATCTCTACAATCTGGTGGAGCTGGCAATGATGGTCTCTATACTAATATTTTCATTGCAGCAACAAAATCCCCAACTACCGACAAACGGATATCAACTAACTGGTTGCCATTTCCTTTGTGTGCGAAACGAAAAATTAAGAAAAAAACTAACTTTTTGCTTCCTCTGTTATTTTTTTGTTTCCAATTTGTTTGTTCTCACTCCTTCTCTGTGTAATTTTATACAGTTGTTGTATGGAAAGATGCACAAGTATGTGTTGCAGTATTCTTTTTCAATACACCAAAGAATAGAGCTAAAGTTGGAAATCGATATTAAGGGTTTGTGAGATGTTTGAAATGGACCATTTTGTTTACAGCGGGGAAAAAGATAAAGAAAAAGCAGGAGCATAATTAAATTGTATTTCTTTCAATTTGCGTTTAAATTATACAGAAATTGATTTATTTTAACTAATTACAAGGCTACACAAAAGTTGTAACTCAATTTTATTTGACTGTAATTTTGATATAAATGAAAAACTTTACCTTTTTATAAGTTTGTGTTTATTTGATGTCTTAACTGTTTTTTATTAATAGAAAAACTGATGTCGATGGTCGCGGCCCGGTTTATGGCACTTGAAATCAATCTAGCCAAAACTTCAGGTGATGCGTTCCCTGATTCATGACGTTTATCAAATTTATTTGGCTTATATAGTTATCATTGTTAAACTCATATTTGTATATCCACCACCACTAGTGGCGAATGAAGTTATACTGGTAGTAAGTTTTGCATTTGGCCTGAAACTTTTTTAATATTCATCTACCACCCCATATAATATATACGATGCCTGTCAAAATAAGAGCACCACGCGCAGGAAAAAGCATGTTTTAATATGGTCACCTCCAACAAAACTATTTTTAAGGAACATTTTAAACATATTGTAGTTAATTTAAACACATTATTGTCGCATACTATGGTTTAAAAACAACCACGCTTGTTTGGGTGAAAATAGGGTTACCTGGTTCTGGATGAATGCACTGGGTATACTGTGGCACAATTTTATTGGGCTACAAAAATACCAACAATTGGACGAGTACCGGGTAAACCGGCAAGTAAAATAAGAGATGGCTCTTAAAATTCTGAGGCTTTAAATTGGCGCAACGTAACCTCATTTTTACCGAGGCACAAAATAACTCGACACAATATGTTGTATGCACTTTAAAATTCCACAGTGCGTACCTTTTTATTCACTTCACAGGAGAAGGACCAAATGTTTTGGGTGCAAATGGGGTCACCTGGTTCTAAAAGAATCTACTGGGTAGACTGTGGCACTATTGTGCGTTGTCCGGGGATCTCAAGCAATAACATGTTGCGGTAGGTCATATCTCGCTTACACACACACAAACGTTTCAGGTATTTAAAAACCAACCCATAATTTTTGGTGCTCACTATCACTTTGAATTTACGGCTCTTTTTATTTCGAAAAAAATCACTGTTTGACATTTTATTTCTTTTAGTTTATTTCTTTTAAATTTTCTTATTTTATTTAATGGCCGGCGTCTGGCTGGTTAGAAGTTTTTTAAATCTGTGATCAAGGCGAATTAAGTTTCCATGTGGCGTTAATACCACAGCTGAGCCACATACTACATGATGGGTGCCAGCACCATGAAAACCCCGTTGGACACAATAGAAAAGCAGTCGGTGCCTACACGGGAAAACAAAATCTTTGTTTACACCAGCCAGACGCCAACAATGCTATTATAAGTGTTAAACATATTTAAGTTATTATCAACCATAACATGTTCGAAGGCAACCATAATATGGTTATATTTAAACATGTTTTTTTCTCTGGTTGCAATTTCATCTAATTATTATTATTGAGCTTGCTGAAAAATAGAAATTGACAGATAGATCAAAGTTTTAGTTTTTGGTCGAAAGTGTTTTATATATTTTGTCCGCAGGCGACAAAACAATTAAGCTACCCCTTGGTTTACAACATAAACAATAAAACATGGTTGTTTTAGTATCCAGTAAAAAATAAGCCTACAAAATAATGTGTTGAGTAATCAGAAAAACATAAAAGCACTACTTACAATTCTACTGAAAGAATGTCCCAAAATGAACGCATTCAAAAGTAAGTCTTTATTTTTATACCCTATACTAAGTTTGTCATTACGTACTGAACTTTTTATATATATATTTATATTTTAACAAATAGAAACTGGGAATTATTTCCTTTCATAGGTAGCTTTATTATATTCAACATTTTTATTTTTTCGAATTTATTCTATGAGCTAAATTTTTAGTTGTGTAGTTTATAAAGCTTTTTTGTAATAGTCCTATTCCTTTAATTTTTAGGAATGACTTTATACACTACCAGACTATTATATTGTATAAAAATCTTGAATATAATAAATAAACCTATGAAAGGAAATAATTCCCAGTTTCTATTTGTTAAAATAGTTGGGTTAAATACATTCAATTTATAAGGTATCACTATCCAGTGTCACACAAAGAATGCTGACGAAGGCTGTAGCGGGCTGTAGCGCGCCAGAAAATGCACTACATTCTGCTGGTATCTTATAATTGTAAGTTTTTCTGTACATACAATATACTTCATTGCTATCCAAAGGACAGCTAAGGTAAAATGTAACAAGAAGATACAATTCGAAAAAATAAAAATTATGAATATTTATATTTTATATATATTTTGGTAACTTGAGAAATTCTAAATTAGTTTAGCCACGTACGTCTGTCTGTCCGTCGGTTGAAAACGTGTTCACTTTCGAAAAACTCAAAAGAAATGAACAAACCTGGTGTCAAATTGACTTTAGTTATCCTAAGCAGTTTGGGAATAAAAGACAAAATCGGTTCATTACGATCAAGGCTGTGAATCAAAACATGGAACCACCAGCCTAATAAATTGATAATTTTGTTACAAAAACTAACATAAATGGTGGAACAATGCACGGAATGTAATACGATTTTGCAAAAACTCGTTTTATTCGACTGGATATCACACTGTAAACGCCTAAAGCCATAATTAATAGTGCTATCAAAATTTGGCACTTCACAGTCTTATAGGTAGAAATGACATTGTGAAATTTCGTAAAGATTGGTTTATAATTAACCCTACCTCTAGGAAAATTTATTATTGCACCTTTAACCGTAATAAATAATGCTATTAGAATAAAATGTAATACTTCACAGTTTTATAAGTCTAGGAATCACACTAATAAATTTCTTGATTATCGGTCCATAATTTACTATAAAGCCTTCTCTGGTAAATTAATTAAATACGCCTTAAACCGTAGCTGATATTTATATTTTGCGGTAAAATTTCTTCCAACTTAGCTTCATATGGCCAGAAACAATGTCATGTAATTTTGTGATATACGGTCCATAATTTACCTTAGATAGCATTTTTAGCAGCCTTCTAAAATTCATAGAAAACGCTTAAACTAATTTCACCGCTGTATTGAAATGTATGGCCCATATTCATAGTCAAAAATAAAGTCGACTTTAAATAAAAACCGGGTTTAAATGCATGTGAGCACCATTGTTTTAAAATATACTTTAAAAAAAGTCGACTTTATTTTTGACTATGAATATGGGCCTACGTCTTTAAACCAGAAATCACTCTGCAGAATTTTGGGATGATTGGTTCACAACTTATCATGACTCCAATTTAAATAACCCTCCTGAAAATCATTTAATCATAATATTTTACTCAAGCTAGTTAAAACTGCTCAGAAAAGGCATACAACTTTCTGATTGTCGGTCAATAATTTAATATACACAGAGAAAACAGATTCGTGATAACAACCGAATTTGTCGCCAATCGAGTTTCGTCAGGTGCTTGTACTTTAATACAATTCGGTTACAATTACTGAATATTTCGTTGCTTAGCATAATATTATTGATATCAACATTTCGAGGGCCTTTATTCAAAATCATCTATCTTAAAACACACAACTTTTCAGGATTGCCAAAAAACTGTTTTTTCGCGTATTACTTGAGTTGTAAAAAATTCGATATTCTACAATATGTTTTAAATCAACTACTGAATCTCACAGATAACACTATGGAACATTTTTGGGATTATTGTCTGGGGGGTGAGAAATTCCAAGTCAGGGTGATGGTACTAGGTCAGTATAGTAAAACCCAAAAAAAAAACTGACACATACGAACGCCAAAGTATGTGTCAGTTTTTTTTTTGACATTTTAAATTTTTTCCTTATCTTGATGTTTTTTTGTTTAACATAACTCGAGAACCACTTGTCCGATTTTGCTAAAACAAACTCAAAAAAATTAAGAATTACAATTTCTTTAATCCGTTCATATAACGTTTTTCTTTATAATCAACAGTTTTGCCGGTAAAAATAAATTTGTGGAAAAAAAAAATATTATAATTATTTCGCCCTCGAAAGTATGCTAATAATTAGTTTAATTTATTTCTTAAAAGTACATGAGAGCGTATACATATGTGTTTGTTTTTCTAATATTAATCATACGTTCAAAATTACGATCATTTAGGATTTTTTTAGTTTTTTATAAAAAAATAAAATTTTAATTTTAGAATTAAATATTAATTAAATGGAACATATACATCAAGGCCCATCTATCAGGTCTGCTTTCTTGTACAAAAACAAAAAACGATTCTTTTTAGTTGTCAAAAATTTACTACCGCATATACAAAGCAAAAGGAAAAAACGTGTATGTATGGCATACCATAAACGTAAACAAACGTATACATGCACATGTAAACAACTTTTGACAACTAAACATAACATAAACAATGATCATCAGGCTTCTTGCGCAGACCTTTTCAATGGGCCTTGATATACATCATTTCGAAAATATTATAGAGGAAGCAAAAATTTAATGCAAATAATTAATTTATAAATTTTTTCATTAATAAACAATTAGTTAACGGTTAATAAGATCTTTAAGCGTTTATCATATTATCGCTTTTGTTGATAGTTTCGTTTGTTTTTGTGCTTAAAAATCGCCTATTTTGGTCGAAAAGTTTTTGTGAACATTTGCGTTTATGCGATTTTATATTTTTGTTTATTGAGGGCCGTTTGCATTTAAGCTACCGATATATATCGAGCGCTTACTGCGAAAAAAACGTAAGCGACATAATTTTCAAATTTCGTTTTTTTGCATAAATGCTCGTCCTGGTCTTATTATAAAAAACAAACGCAAAAGGTTGTCATCACTGTATAATTAAAGAAATCATAATTTTAATATTATGTATCATACGGCTTTTTCACGATCTCATTGTTAATTTTAACAGTCTTTCTGGCTTCTCTAGTAATTCTAACGTAATCGATTGGCCAGTGTATGGATTTATTTTTCAACTTAATCTCTATCACAGCATGGACACGATCGTACTCCATTTGCAAATGGCCTTTCTCTAAGAAACGAAGTATAATTATTTCCCCGAAATTTTAATGTCGATATATTATTAAGTCCCATGGATGAAAGATGAAAGACCGCTATGCTCGCTGATTACTGTTGGAGTCACCCCTTGGCCCCAGTACAAGAAGATCGCCAGTCTCCCCGAAAAACCCCTGACGTTTTAATCAAAATGGTAAACAATTATACAGGTATACAATTATAGGTCTTATGGTCTTATATATAGCGGGCTCTCCGAATAATCTTTTATAGGTCTAAAACATTAACAACTATTCAATAAATAAATAATAAAGATTCGGTACAGCAGATTATACGATTTCACTTCTATTTTTTATTTAATTATAAAATAAATGTCTTAAGCATCCATTTCCATCATTCGATTGAAAATTAAATAAATTGAATAAGAGCATAAAAATAAAACATAACTGAATACGATTGCCTTTAAAACCGAATGGTCTACATTCAGTTTTATTTTCTTCTTTTCTCTTTAAATTTAAAATTCCATTGAAAAATATCTTTTATGCATATTCTATTTAAAAGCTTGATAAGCTTTTTTTATGCATTCAATTTATTTCATGAACAAAAATAAAAACAAACTCATTGAATTCAAATGAAAAAAAAAATTAAAAACCAAAAAAAAGTAGGTTGCTATGAAAACAGTGTCATTTATATAAAAAATACAGACCAACCAAGGCCAGGATCCAACCAAAAGAATGTGGACGAATAATTAATAGGAATAATAGAATTTGTTTCTTAAACAAGCAGCGATAGTTGGTGGAGAATTCAATTTGGAATGCAAAGAATTCTACAGGACAGAAATAAAATGTTTAAGAAAAAATCAGCCATTTTAACGGATGCAATGATACATTTGTATGTACATATACATATATGTTTGTATATAAGCGGAAAAACTCAGAATATCTTCTTACTTCAGGACTTTTCAAAAGGACTACTTAAATATTTTTTTGATTCAATTACCATCTTATCTGACTGCTAAAGAATGCCGAATAGATGGCTTCGACTCTTTCGTTAAACATTTCACATTCCGTTCTATGAGAAGCGGGAAGAGGAGGAGAAACATTTTTTGTTTTGCTTTTTTCCAAAACCAAACGAATTACTTTCTTTAGATCCAGTCACCATTCTTATGTAACTGCGAAAGAAGCGAGATCAGAAGGCCTACCGCGCAATGACAACATGTGTAAAAAATATATGTATGAGTATGGAATGGAGTGAGCAGGCCTTGCATATCCAAAAGAAGGAGTACAGTGGCTATCTAAAATACACCTGTAATCCTTTATTTTCCCGCTGGGTGTATGTATGTTTATTAGTGTGTTTGGATGTCATTGGTGCTAAAGCATAATTTAAGAGCTTATAGGGTATTTTTGATATTTTTTTTTCAGATATCTAGGAAGATGTTTAGAGGTCCCTAAAGACGAATTTTTGCCAAAAATCGGGTCTTCCGCTCTTTTTTAAGTTTGCTTTATATTTTAGTCAAAAACCACGATTTTTTTTACTTTCAAAAAAGAAAGAAAAGAAAAGAAAAGAAAAATTTCCAAGCCTTATTTTGTTGCAATGCATTTGCTCATTAATGCACCCTGCATTAAATTTTTTCGTAATTTTTCCATAAATTTTGTAAATAACGCTTAAAAACTTTTAAAATATTTATGAAATGAAACAAACCAACAATGCAATTTGAAAGATCAATTTATTCTAAATAATTAAGAAACAAATATTTTTTTATTGGCTCTCACCGTTCCTGAGTTATATAAATTTTTTGGGGACACACTAATGTATATATCGTTAGTCTCATGTAAAAAGGCCGTAGCACACATAATTGAAACTTTACAGCAGAAGGCAAAAACAATTATAGAAACTGTTTGTATGATAATGTAAAATGGCATCTTCAATTGCTTTTAAAACTGATATTTTTGATGCGATTGCATCAAATTCTTGTGACGATGTGGGAAATCTATTGAAATTGATATTGAAAAAACTTATTTTCAAAAAGAATCGATTTGGGGCCTTTCTGCATGAGACTGACGATATGTATGTGTATAAATTTTAATACAAGAATAGAACAGTTTTATTAGTTTAATCAGGCTTGTTCTGCAAATCACTTTTACTCAAATCCCGTGATTTCAAATCACATGGGCCTAATAAAATCACACGTGTGATATTTTAGTGTCCCGGTTTTGTGTGTTTTGGTGTGACCTTAAATTGCCGAAAGCACACCCAGAAACACAAAAACGGTATGACCTTCAGAACACCACAAAATCACACGTGTGATTTTCAAAAACACATGATTTAAAATCACGTGATTTTCAGAACAGGCCCTTATTGCCAAAGGGGAAACGTAGCAGTTAACTTAAAACTGAGTTCCATATTTTAAACAAGCGGGCCAATACGTTGTACAAAAATTAATATGCCTTGCAAATGTTCCTACATATATTTAGCATGCAAAATGCACCATGAGGCATTTTATCTTTTGGGCAGCATTGACAATGGCAGATTAAGGCTTAGTATATATCCAATTAATCTGCTAGCTGAGAGATCATAAATTTCGATTGGATTTAGTATAGACTCGCCAAAAAGCTCCGGCCATTTGTCTCTGAAAGGAACAGTTACAGAGCATCATCCCTCTCGCGGAATCTGCAAAGTTTGGTAATGACTTTACGTAATACACGTAGAGAAAAATATGTTTAAATATGGTGACCTACAACAAAACTGTTTTTAAAGAAAAATTTAAACATATTTTGTTTAATTCAACCATATTATTGTCACCGACCACCATATTATGGTTAAATTAGTCCTCATCAAGAAGCCATAACCATATTGAAGTGCATCAACTATAACTAGTCCGCCATGTGTTGTGTGTGCCCGCCATATTTAATTTAGAGCAGCCATCGGCAACCTTTACTTTTACATTTTGCGATTATATGCGTTATATTCGCTCTCCCTCTCACCACGAACCGGTGTTGCCAGAAAATCATTTTTCTCATATCCCCAATTTAAAAGTAAAAATCTCCAACCGTTAACATATTTTGATACATTACATCTTCAATCATTATGTGGAGATTTGGTTATGTATACAGAAATAAGGTAATTAAGTAATCACTTTCTTAAAGCAGAATTCCAATTTTTTTTTAATACCGTAAATTGCAAAAAATTTTGATATCAAACTTCATATTTTATTACATCATCAATTTGAACAATTGTGCGGGCGGAGAGGGGAATATCGTTTATTATATTACGTATCTCTTCAGATTTTTCGCCAAAACATTCTAAAACATCGTTGCTAAACTCTTTAAAAAAGTCGCCATCTTCAAAAGGACGACAACTTTCAGCTAGAGACGCAGCAACTACGAAAGATGCCTTTCTTTTTAATGAAAAATCGACTGCTTCTTTCGAGTTTAGTTCCGCATCAGCAATCATTTTTTTCATAAAAAGTTTTCTTTAAATTAACAAGAAGGGCTTCTCTTGCATCACCAGTAATACTTTCGTATTCTTTGTGAAATGCTTGAAGATGCCTTTCCATGTCATGGGTTTTAACCCGTGACAAAGTACGCTGACTAACCAAACATTCTGGTTTGCCAAAATAATTTTCTGAAAATAAAAAATTCAATTCATAATCATCTACCATTTTGGTGGGGACAAATTTTTGTATATGGCAACGCTAATTTTAATCTTATTTTAAGCAACAAGCGATAACACGACCTGCCTTGTTGAATGTTCAAGCTAGACTGATTAATGTTGTTTAATCCTCTACTATGTGTGTGCACACGTACGTAATAAAAGAGAATAGAGAAAACGCGGCGCCCTGATTTTGCCGATGGCTGATTTAGAGTGACCACTTTATTTATTAAAATTTGGGATGGATTAAAAAAGTGGGCGTGGCACGATTTATTTATATCTTCAGAACGTTAAAGCAACAATTGTCCAAATTTAGATGTCTGGGTGGCCAATACACAAAATCTGTCCAAAAGTGGGTGATATTGGATAAATGTACACGTCACCCCCATACATATACAACAGAGATGAGTAATAGTTAAAAAATTTTGAAAAAATATCTTCGATTCCACTACTAGACTTCTGAAAAAAGTGGGTGGGCATGGTGAAATGGACACGGCACCAAAAAACTATTTTTGTAAATCTATTAATTAGGGGCAGCAAAGCGCAGCGGGTTAAACTATAACATATTTATATGTGACCCGGTGGCTTATGACTCAAAAACAAAATTTCGAAAATCAGCTGTTAGAGATAAACAATGCATTTCGGTAGTTTCTCGGTAATTATTCCCCTTCTTTCTGTTTCTGTTGGTCTTTTTCGTTATATTTTGCTTAAATTAACAAAACGATCTGCTGGCCTAATATTAGCAAATTTTCTGTAATAATTACAGTTTTTCTGTAACTTTTACAGACTTGTTTATTTGAGTGTAGTGAAGTTTTGAGGAAAAAAAAACTGTGTACGGTTGTTGTTTTTGTTAAAATGGCATTTACTTCCAATTTCTCCTTTTACACAATTCCACCATTTTATAATGGAGCAAAAATGTTAAACAACTAAAAAATTTGCGACGATGTTGAATCATTTCAATTGTCATTAATCCCAGTTGATGACAAAATGCCCGAAATTATCCAACCAGTTGGTTTATCTTTCAGCGTCAGTAGTTCATTTTTCAGAATCTCAGAAGCCGGGTTTCAGATCCGATGGATTCTGATATTTTGGGTTCATTGCCATCGAAAAAATGCCATCAAAAAAATCTGAAGATGGTTTAGCAGCCACAAAAGTGGCATCAAAGGAACCTGAGGCTTCATCCTCAAAACCTAAGGAGATGAAGCATGTAGCTTTATCGTTAAATCACGATCCGAAAATAAAAAAACTGAAGAAACCTGCGATTTTAACTCCAATAAAAAAGTCAGGAAAACGTAAGGCCTCTTCTTCAGAAGAAGATTAAAAAATAAACGAGCAACTTCAAAGGTTTCAACAAGGATGGCGACGAAGAAAACTACTTAATATTAATAAATAAATATTTTTTTGTGCAAAAAAGCTTTTTTTCATTTTCGATTCCATGTATTATCTTCATTCTTGATTTTCAATAAAATTCTGTTTTTCTTTAATTTGTGCTCTTCTTTCTGTACATTTTTAGTACACTTCTAAGCAAGTTAGGACTTTCTGCTCTTCACCATGTTAAAGAGGGTCTTAAAAACTATCCGAACCAAAAAAAAAAAGTGAAAAATAATTTTTTGAATCATAAACCACCTTTCCATAGACCCGGTCACATATGTATTTATTAGTATAACTTTCTGTTCTTATCGCACCATAGCAAGGGGTATATACAATTCAACATAGACTTCTTACTTGTTTTTAAATGGCTTTAGTTTGACACTCTCACTGTTCCCTACGAAATCACAATTTCTATAAACTTTTCAATTTTTTTAAGCAAACTGCCAATAACCTTTAAGTGTTTTCATATATAAATTTCATTTTCTCCAATCCAAACAAACATAATTTTAAATAATTTCTCAATAATTTTTTCTTGTTTTTTAAAATCGAATGAAAATGGATAAAATGAAAATTGAATTTTCATAATTTTACTTCCTTTACTCTATTTCATTTAATAACGTTGACAATGTTGCAGCAACGTTTGCACTTATTTTTTTTTTTTCTAGCAAAACTTTCCTTTTTCTTGTGATCATATAAGGAAATTGAAATTTTACTCAGACTTAATAGAAAATTTCGTTGTGTGCTTTAGTTTGTGTGAGTGTGTGTGTTTAAGTGTTTCCACTGTTTATTCCATCTTATATGGAACACATGTGCTCTATCTTTACTATTCTTAAGTTTTTAAAGCTCCTCCTGCTGTTGGTTTTGTTCATGATGCGGATGCGGATGATGATGTTGATGTCGTGTAAATTCTTTTGTTGTTGTTGTCTGATGCTGTTGCACTTCCATCTGCCACTGTTGTACTGTAACTTTATTTCTGCTAAAATATTCTTTGTTGGACACTAACACCAAGTACCCTGGTTTTATTTTATTTAATATTTTTTTTTTTTAAATATTCTTAGTAGGACTTAGAAAAATATAACAAAATAAAAAAAGTAACAACATGTTTCTAATAGAAATTTAACACATGCTTAAGTGTTGCATTCAATAACAGTCAGTCCATGTTTCATACATGTTTGAAAGCATATTCTTTGGCAGATGAGGACACACTTACCGATTCATCTTTTTGTTAGTGGCTGGCTAACAACATCCTAGTTAGTATGTTTAATTTTATATTACTTACATCTCTTCCGGCACTTGACACTGTCTAAAATCACATAATGCACCAGACACTTTATCTAGTTTTCTTGTCTTTTTATCTATCAATTTTACTTTTGTTTTGAGTTCTTTTTTTTCTTTTATTATTTTCCTAAGTACGTTTTGTCATACAAGGATGTGTGAGAAAAATGGATTGTCTTTAAACCAGATTGTTATCCATAGAATATACAAAAGACTGAGGCAATGAAAGTTATTTATTGAAAGAGACTTTCATAAATGATGAACATAAATTAAGATGTAATAAGAACATTTGTATTGAGAAAACAAATTTTTTTTAATATAAATATTGTAGATTCTGTGTAAGTTTAAACATATCTTTCATTAAATGAAGACATTAAAAATTGTTTAATTATTTTTTTTTATTTATGTTACTTTTTGCTTTAGAAAGTTACGACGTATTTTTCATATACAATACAGTGGGCCTGGCCTTATGTAGTAGAAATGGTCTGTTGCCAAGATTTTGCAATGTGTTTGTTAGAGATATCTGCAAACAATATTTGTGTAATTTTTTTTCCGATTTCCGCGATTCTTAGGAAATTTAAGGAAGACAAGGAAAGACGAATTTAACTAGATTTTGCACATTCACTCACAATATTATTACAGTAACGGACTGTAGTTTATTTAAGAAGTATTCCGTTCAGTAATTTTTAAATAAATAAACATTTAAAATTCCTAGCAAATTTATTTTTAACTGATTCTAACATTTATTAAAAAAACCTAAGTGCATATTAATACGGATTTTCAGCATACGTTCTTTTACCAATCAATTTATTCATGTTTACTATGCTTATCAAATTAAAAATATCATCGGTTGAATAATGTTTTCTAAGCCCGGCTTGATATTCGCTCAATACATTGTTACTTTCTGTCCATTCGGTTAATCTTTTTAGCAAAATTGTATTAAAATTTTGCACAGAGTGTTTATCAAGGATAAACCACGGTAATTCGTTGGCAAGTTCGGATCGCCTTTTTTAAAGAGTGGAACTATGATTGAATTTCAGAAGCTAGATGGTATTGTTTCTTGTAGAAATATTTTGTTGAATATTGTTAATAACGCAGTTAAGAAGCATGCGGGGCATATTTGTAGAACTCATAGCTAACGCCATCTTGTCCTGGAGCTTTGTTTTGTTTAAAGGAATTTAATAACGGTATACAATTCACAGAATTCAATGGATGAGTCTAGCAGAGCATCTGAAAAATACGGCTTCCACCATTCACTACAACATCTAACTGTATTTAGTAGCTCTAGGTTTTTGCAGTATAAATCTAATTTCTTTAAATTATAGAGCCTCAAGTATTTTGTCAGCTTCACTTGTGATATTAATTAAAAAATTAATTAAATTTGCACCAGTAAACCAATTAATATTATCAATTAAACGTTTAATTCACTTGATTAAATGCCTAATTCGCTCGATTTAACGTTTAATTCACTTTATTAAATTTTTAATTAAAACTGATTTTATTTTTGATTAATGCTTTAATTGAAAAAAAATTAGCGAGAATTTTTTCTGTGTAGCATATTGTTAGATTTTACGTTTGTCAGTTTGATTTTTCTCGTTACTGCTAGTACCAATTCGTCTACCGTGACGTCCGTATGTAGGCCGATCTAAGTAGATTGTGCCCTTAGGTTTTCTGCATATTTTAGTGAGTGTTTGTTATGCCATCGTAGTTTTTGTAGCGAACGCTCATCATTTCTATCATAGTTATTGTTTGGGGATCTTATTTGAAGGAACAGTGGCATATGGTCAGAGTAAGGCTTAAATGCTACAGAGAAATAATCAACGAATTGTAGAAAGCTGTGTGAACAAATACAATAATCAATTAAAGAATTACCCATCGAACCACAAAGCTCAATTCACCCAATGCATCATTTACCGTTCTACCAGTAAGCACAACACCACCAACATTTTTAACGACTTCTAATAGATTCCTACCTTGAGTATTGTAAATCGTATATTTTGAGCATCTTAATACACGGATATGTGGCAAGCCCTCTAGTAAATTTGTATCCAAGACCTGCTCATTTGCAATTCTAGCATTCAGATCACCAACTATACAGAAATTTGTAGGATTCAAATCCTGTAAAAATTCTTCAAAGCTTTCCATACCAGAATTCCAATTGGTACAAAAAAGAGTTCCATCCAATTAAGCAGCAATAACAGTGTTGCTTAGGGTGGTTACAAGGTATATGGACAAATTTTTTTAGGGGCTATCTTTTGGGGTGCCCCTACAAAATGTGCCAATAGCCTAGAAAATGCGATTGACAAAGTTTATGCCCAATCGGAAAACGCCAACACGTGTCTCATTGAGCATAAATTAGGGGAAAACAGCGATTTTTCACTAAAATTCGTATTTCCTTGTCCTTATAACCGAAGCCATTCATTCTAGGAACCTGACTCAAGTCTTATTTTATAAAAAATTTTATTCTTATTAATTTTGATCTTAGTAATATTATTGCTGAAACTGTTATTTTTCACACTATTTAGCATTTATCAGATTGTAGTGGATATCTCAATAATCGCAGAATAGTGTTCAAAACACTTTTAACGGATTTTTATCCTATGTTATAAAATAAAATAAATAAAAATATTTTTTTTTTTATTTTTGATACTACATAAATTATATACATACAAACATGTGTATCGTAACAAAAGTTTTTATTTATAACATTATAATTATTTAAAATCACAAATTAAGGTGGTAATGGCTTGGACAAGGTAACTTTTAAAGAGTCTGGAAAAAGATGCCTACATTAAGATACAACTTGTAAAAGACACAGTCGTTGTTCTTCGTCTTTTGTCAAGACTGAATTGTAGTCTTGGATTAATTTTACCCCTCCCTTAGCTGTGTCATTTACTACTTTTAGGGCTTATACAATTTTTTTTGGCTCGTAAATAATGTTGATTTTTACACCATTCATCGGGATCAGTATTTAAAAAATCGGTATTAATTTCAAATCTCTTGAAAAAATTTAGAGTCCGAGAAGAAACAAAGTAATCAATTTCTTTATCCAATATATTACCAATTTCTTGGAAACTAAGTTTTGCTTTAACATCTCTGTCTTCAGAATTCACTTCATTGTTTTCTACAAAGTATCATCGAAAAATGAAAAAGCAATTTGCTCCGAATTAAGATACCAGAGATTTATTATTTTAGACAATGCCTTGTCCGCAATTTCTTAATTAATACTCCTGTATTGAACTAAGGATTTTACTAATTTTAGGTCTTGGTTTGGGGCTAAGGTGGGGTTGTGGGCGGTAAACCATGCTTTTATATAAATATTGATTATAAATAAGCATATATCTTTAATACCCATACTCTCTGAAACAGACAACGGAAATTGTTCCTCGAAAATATATATTTTGAGACAATAAATAGCCTTTGCCATCCATCTGGCGTGGTTAATAGCTCCAGGTACTCTGAACGTAGTATTTTCCGGTGGCAGACGCCCTAAGCATATGAGGCAAAGTTGGATGAATTCTTTATAATCGTCTCTGGGCTGGTGATTTTTTAATTGTTCAAAAAGGAAATTTGAAGTTTGGTCTGCATTACTAAATTTGTCGCTAAAATTTTCATCTTCTTTAGCTGTTTTGGAATTGTCTATTTTAGACCACTCACTCTGGAATTTACGAAAAATATCTGGTTGAGGTCCAGTGGATGTACCCATTTTGCAGTTAAAAACTTCCTTTAAAACAATTTCCAAAATATGGTGACGACAAGCTAAATAAAGAAGATTTTTTCCCAAAAACTACTCTACTACAACGCAAGTTCCCTTATGGCGACCAGTATTTACTGCCGTGGTATCAAAACACATTAACTGAATTTTTTCAGCTGTTCCCCACTGCTCAACTGCTGAGAATACAGCTTTTGCCTGAGTAATCCCCGTAGTATTTCCAAGGACTGGAACTCCTATCAACTGTTCTTCATTGCCACAGTTATTTGATGAGACATGTAACCAATTTAAAAAAGTTTATCTCTCTGCCTTGACATCATGCTCATTGGTAGAGTGGACAAGAAAATTTAAAAAAATTTAATCGAAAAACAAGGCTAAAAGCGCTTGCACCTTTATATATTTATATGACAGCTCGCATTGAGACACTCGTACTGAATGAATTATGATGTATGTGATGTAGAAATTGTTAATATAAACAATGGGAATGCCCGAGTCATAATTATTTGTCTGTACTTTAACGGAAAAAATAACCCAACACAGTGGTGAGAATTTATTGCCGCATGTTGGTCAGTTTCAGCGTTTGTGGTAAATTGTCAAAACTCCATTATAAGTGGTCCAAAACGTGTGAATAGAGGGTTTTCACTCTTTTATTTACATTGTAATCATTTGAAACATAAATTTATGCTTTTAATGTGACCAGTACGACGTCGCCTGATAAATGCTAAATATTTCTTTATCTATTGGTATAAGGAACAAAACTATCAAGATCAAAATTAATAAGAATACAATTTCCTATTAAACAAGACTCGACTCAGTTGCCTAGAATGAATGGTTTCGGTTTAAAGACAAAGAAATACGAATTTTAAAGAAAATTCGCTGTTTTTCCTTATTTTATGCTCAATGAGACATGTGTTACCATTATCCGATTGGGCTGAAACTTTGCTAATCGCATTTTCTATCCTATTGGCATATATTTGGGGATTGCCCCGATGGAAAATCCAATATCGATTTCTTGTAACCACCCTAGTGTTGCTGTATATATTAATATAATTAAATTCATATATTTTGTGTAGAGTTTTCTGAAAACCAACTGCTTGAATTCTCTTCGCTTCAATCCAGTGTAAAGTAAATTTTTGAAAGTAAGATGAAAAATGATGTTGTTTGCTAGCTATTGCGTGAGTTTCAAATAAGAAAAATTCATCAAATTTATTACCATATGATATGAACGTTCCAAAGTTTATTGCTTTTGATAAATTAGCTACATTATAGGATAATAATTTGTATAAGTTAAGTTGTTGTAGAAGTTCTATTATTATGCGCTTCTCTAACACATACATCCATTGGGTAATTACATTGGGCCCATAAACCATTAAAAAACTTTCGACCATATATATTTTATGTTATTTAACCCTAGAAAGATAACGTTATTTTTTTGTACTGAAAAGATCACGGCACGTCTGAAAGTCGTATGCTTGTTTCTATCCTTTAAAGGATATCACCGTAACTAATAATTATAAATTTTATTGTTGAAAGCATTTATTTATACTATTTCTTTTTAAAAATATAATTTTTAAGCGGAAAATTGTAATAAAAATAAAATTAATAACATAATTCAATTAGTATTAAAAGTTAAAGAGTTTTAACAAAGGACTTCAGTTTGGTTCTAAAAACTTAAATAAATATTTTCTTTGTACTTTGTGCAGATAATGTAAGCTGTATTAACTTATATAAACAAAAACAAATTTATTTGAATAACATTATGTGCAAGATTTACATTGTGGTCGCCACAAAAGGGTATACCGCATTTGACACATACCATTTTGGACATAAGTTTAATTTCTGATGGACAGAAGCCACCGTATTAGCTTTTTTTGATTCACGCTGTTCTCCACTACAACCTCAGTCATGGATTACTGCATCTGGTAAAATTTGTTCAATGTAGTCGGTCAGAGTTTTCGATAAAATAAAAAATTTTAGCCTTAAAATTGGAAAAATTATTAAAATTTCGGCACTGGTCCATTGAACAATATCCGAAATTATTTCGGTAGTAAAAAATGTCGAAGCATGAAATGGGGTAGTACAGTGATTTACATTCCCGAGTTGGTCCTATTGCCATACAAACTATCGGCATTGAAGAAACTCGGCCATCACTTTGACCCTTCGATGTAGCCCACTTACTTTAACTTCTTAAAGTGGGTCGAGATATGGTAATAACGCAGCTATCGGAAGAAGAAGTAAAATGTTCAGGTTCTTGAGGATTTTCCTGAGTCGGTGGTATATTCTCGTCAGGCTCAAGAATGTCAGAAGCTCATCTTCTACATCACTTTGAAGACTATCCTCCTAAAATTCATCTTCCGATTCGCTCACATTTTCCTGTGAAACCGATTCATCCAACACCCTTTGCAAAATAGCGCCAATTTCTGCGTCGTCCTAGCCGCGCTTACAACACATTTTTAAAACGGCTGTAGGAAAAATCGCCCAAGGAAAAATTGCCCAAAAAAACAAACGAAAAATAGCCCAAAAAAATTCCATGTAAAATTGGGCCTGAATACATATGAAAAGTGACCCAACAATTTTGGCCTATTTTTCGTTATTATTGGGTGATTTTTAGTTTCTAAATTTGGTGATTTTTCATTATGAAAAATCACCCAAAAATATTGTATGAAAAATTGCCATTTTTTCGGGCCATTTTTTTTTAATTTCGTCAAAATCTTACATACTAAATATTTGTCTAAATCATTCATTATACTTCGAATTCCTAAATGTTATTTATAAAAATAACGGGACATATTGCAATAAGCTATATTCTGTTTTGAGTAATTGCCCTGCGGGAAATTTGTGTCGATTGGTCCAACAAACTGGTTGTGGGATTTGTCAAAATAAAACAAGTACAAAGTGAAAGGACTCATGACCAGTGAAACAAGAACCAATCCCTTAACTGGTTTATGAAGAACAAAACTGTAGAAAAAGTAATGAATTACAGAAAAGTTTTCAAAGGTGCTGTGACACATTTTTTGTTACTTTCTTAAATTTGGTTCTTGAATTTAATTCTAGGACTTGTTTTATTAAAATAATACTACATTGTATTGAAGTCATACTACATTTGCGTAACTGACACTAAGCACGTTCATTGAGAATATATCTGTGACTGGTCAAATGGTGTCAATTGACCCCTTCCAATGACAACCCCATGCCAAAGTGGTAGGTCTTATTCATATAAAGTGTAACAACTGGACCCGGTCTCTACCACCAAAGACCTATCACGGGACTACTTTGGTGTCAGTTCGCTTTCCTTTAGGGTGATTATAACTATGCAGTGATTATTTAATATTTAACTATTGAAGAGTGCACAGTTAAACAAAAATGACAATGGAAAAATTGGAATATGAATTTGTTTGTGGCAAAAAAGTTGAAAGCCAGTTGATTGACTTAAAAATTGATAAACAATTATTTAAAATGAAATCAAAACCATCAAAAAAGCATTTTTATACATGCTATAATAATTCGTGTACGGCTCGTGTGGAAATATTGTTGGAAGACAAATCAGTGCTTAACCCAAAAAAACATAGAGCATAATCATCCAGATCAAGAAGTGTTATACTAAGAGCTCTCTGCTATTTCTTCAATAAAAAAGATTGCATAGAAAACGCAAGTGTAATCGGGCAAACAAATGCAGTGAGTTGCATTCGAGTTGCGTTTAACCGTGCGAGATCCAAGTAAATTTTCTATATAAAATTTTTGATTTTGTAATAATTATAAAATTTTGTAAAATATGTAGGAACCAAGACGCAACAAAAAATTCAGATTATCCAAAAATGCTACGTGGGTTACAGTACCTAGGTTAGGTTAGGTTTCATGGGCAACCATCAAATGACAGCTTACTTGGGTCCCTTATTGGCGCCAATGCCCATGCCTTAGAGCAGTTACTCAGATGGCGTCACTGCAAAGTCCAACTACCTCGTCTTCCTAGTGAAGAGAAGGAGCGATTTTAGTTCCATCCCAGATAGATACTCCAATCAAGCAAACACCGGTTCCCCCAGGTATTCCCCCCTAATTCCCCGCAATCCAGGGCAATGACAAAGAAAGTGAAGCACAGACTCCTCTTCCTCCTCGTTTTGACAACTTCTACAGTAGTCGTTAAATTCCAGACCCATTATTCCAGCATAAGTCCCCGCCGGCCAGTGTCCAGTTACAACCGATATCAACGTCCTAATCTGGTCCCTGCTGAAACCAAGTATATAGCCAGTTCTCCGTCCATTATATCTAGGCCAGAGGATCCTGGATATCGAGCAGGTGGATTCACAGGTCCACCGCAGTGCCTAACTGAAAAGGTTTTCATTTCATCTCCTAAAACGCCGAATGAAATCGTTGAGGCTTGTATTCAAGAAGAGGAGTTCAGCTACTGCATTTGTTTTTTTTCTGAAAATATTGCTGACTCGATAAAAGAATGCATGCTTCCTCATCAATGAAAGTATCTGATAGAGGGTACATTTTAAATTGTTCCGATGGGAGTTTTTAAGCAACTTTTAATAATTCCTGTGGATTATTTTGAGGAGAAGGCAAGTAATATTAATGATTTGTAAATTATAACTATTTATTTCACTATATGAAAATAATATATGCAAACATAATATGGTTGTGGGCATTCTGATGGAGGACTAAATTAACCATAACATGGTTGTCGCTGACAATTATATGGTTATATAATGTGTTTAAAATTGTCTTTTAAAATAGTTTGGTTGGAGGTGACAATATTTCAACATGTTTTTTCTATACTTGAAGAGAAAACATCTTGAGCGGAATTTTGGTTTGCGGAGCACATATTATTACTACTCAATTCATTAAATCGATCAATTAATAAGCACTTAAAGAATATTCAAAGGCTTAACAACTTTTAGTATTAAAGTGTTTGTAAAATTGCAATTTCCAACAATTTCTCTTTTATTTTTAGTTTTCTGTTCTGAACGTTCTGTCAAGTACTTTGTTTTTCTTTAATTATTTCGAGCATAAATTCATTCATTCATATATTTTCTATTTCTTAAATGAAATAAAAAAATGTTTATAGTTTTTTCTAGTGTCCCTTATGCTTTTCATTGCAGTTTCTCTTTCTTAGATCCATTTTTGTATCTTGTTTGGATTTTTTTTGTTAAATGTTCATTGTAAAACAAAACATGTTGTTAATCAACATAAAAACGTGTCTCTTCTGGTTGTAAAAAGTATTGTTGTTTCAATTTGATGTAAAGTTTTTGTTGTTGCTTGTGTTTTTGTGTTCTTGCAGCAGTTAACTCTTCTTTACACTCTTGTACATTTACAAGGATCTTAATCCTCAAGCTTTATTTTTTCTTAGTTTTTGTTATAAAAATTCATAAAAAAAAGTACAAATAGGTTGTACTGGAGCATGTTTAAAAAGAAAGCAGTCAAGAAAAAAGTATTTATATGATAAAAAATTGTTAATTTAAAACGTTTACTTGTTTCTATTTTATTTATCCGAAAAATATTTTTCGTAATTGGACTATTTTTGAGATTTAATGGATCTAATTTGTCGTTATTAACTTTATTGTGCTAAATTTTAGGTGAATGTCACTGTATTAAAATTATAGCGAGCGTGATCGAAAAAATCTTAACATAAATATATAAATGTAAATAAAAAAGAAACTACTAAGTTTACAGTTTTGATTTTTTTATTTGTTTGAAATTATATAAACTCACAAAAAAATTTTATAGTTCTAATCACTAGTGATGAACCTTTAAAGATTTTCCAGCAACCCATCCATTAAGGTTTTTATAATGTTTTCTGTCACTTTGTTGTTAAAAATATACCACAACTTTGGATACTTTATGCTCTATATTTCTCTTTTACCAAGAGCAAAATATCTCTCGACTGGCCTTAGCTCCGGGCAGTTTAAAGGATTTGCTTCTCTTAGTACAAATACCACATTATTTTTCTGTAAATATTCCTTGCTGTAAATTTCGGTATTTATAGAGCTCATTGTAGCAAACGTTTGGCTTATTTTTTCGAAACTGCATAGTGCTTGCAATACCAAGAATTTTTTGTAAAATTTTTTCTGCTTTTGGGTTCCCAACATTTCTTTTATATACCCTCGAGCATCACCAACATATAAATGTTGAACCGTAAGTTGCGAAAAATTTGCCAGAACAAACGTACTTTTTGTACCGAAAAGTTGCTGCTTTCCTACCGGATATGGATATGGGAGCTCTTTTGAAAATGTTTTCTCTTTTTTTTTGGCTTTAGAAACATCATGTAGACCTTTCATTTTACCAGAACCAGGATTGCTATCAACGAACAATTGTACGAACAAATACATTGAAAGCACCAACAAAGTGAAAAATATTTCATAATTTTGTTGTTGCTTCTACAGAAATTCTAATTGCGTTTTAAAATTTTCAATGACACAAGATATGAAAGTAACAACAAAATTACAAAATATTTTTGACTTTGATTTTGCTTTCAATGCTAGTTTTGGCCTTGCGTTCTGTTGTACACAATTAGAGCCTAAATGAACGTATCGTTAAAATTAAATGAAAAATAAGTCGATTTTGTATATAACAATTTTGACCCTCATACGTACCTCAATATAACTTGCAGAAAAGTTCGTCGGGTGAAAAATCACCCATACTGATTATTTAATGAAAATATACAGGGTTTTTTCCTTAATTGAAGGTGATTTTATTTTTTTAGACAAAATAAAAATGTGTGAAATTTCACACAAAGACCGTTTAAGGGTTAAATGAATTAAGATTAATACATATATGCAATTTAACTGTCATACGTTCCTCAAAATAACTTGCAAGGTAGTTCTGCGGGTGAAAAATCACCCATACTGATTACACAGGTCAACACGATTTTTGAGTCTGAGTTCTGTACCTCTAATTTTGATTACTTATGCCAAACTAAAGAAAGAAAAAATATTTTTATGTAATAAAGTTTGCTTTTGTAGATACCAAAACGAAATTTCAACATTTATGGAAAAGGTCTATTTTTCAATGTAAATCATATTTAAAATTAAAACAAGTTATGAATTATATATTTTAATTAATTTTTATTATAAAAGACAGCACAAATAAACATACAAATTCAAAAAAATGATACAAAAGAATCTTCAAAAATGAATACTTTTAGTATTTCTAGTGTAATCGTCACAACTTTATCGTATGAGCATCCAAATGTAGTCACCCATCATGTTCTCATTATATTGTCCTTGATATCTTTGTTCAAAGTTCATTATATCCTGGTGGAAGCGTTCCCCTTGCTTTTTTTATCTTTGAATTTATCCAAGTGCGCATGTAGCATGTGCAGTTTGAGTGACATTCTGCAACCCATGACTTTGAAGATGTCAAGCATATTAGAAAGAAGCTCTTCATAATTCTCGGCCTTCTTGTTACCAAGGAAGCCATGAATGACTGCTTTAAGGCTGAGCCTGACACTCTGCTACCTCTCACTTCACACCCACAGTCCCTCTCACCCCTCTCTTGCATCATAAATGCAACGGCTTTTAAAAAAATGTGCAAAACCACCGTATATTTAGTTTTCATTATATTAAGTACAAAAGCAAACTTTATTTATTATTAATGGAGTTCCAGTTTACTTTTCCATTTATATAATCAGAAAATAATCACTAAATAAAAGACTCAAAAAAAAATTTTTTTTTTGTTGATCTGTGTTATTTAATGAAAATATACAGAGTTTTTTCCTTAATTGAAGGTGATGTTATTTTTTTAGACAAAATAATATTTAATAAGAAAACAATAAACAATAAACTAAAATCATCCATAAAATTCAATCGGATGAATGTAGCTTACACGTTTTTATAAATGGGTGAAATTTTACCCTTTTTCGTAATTCTTTAAATAATCTTGTAATGTTTAGATATGCCAAAATAAAACTTAATGTTATTAATATAAATTAAAAAATTTAGAAAAAGTTCTTATTGGAATCCAGCAAAATGTTTTAGAGATATTTTTTTTAAAGCATATAATGGGTGAAAGACCGTATAAGGGTTAATTTTTTTTATATTAGAATTTTCGTTAGGCTTACGTACGGAATATTTTGATAGTATGAAATGACCATTTAAAAGTAGATTCAGAACCAATATTTTTATACGTTACAAACTTAATTAAATGAAACGCTTAGGAAAATATGGGCTTTAAAAACAAATTGTGGAATATGAAATCCTGTATAATCTTAACAAAATTTAATTTTTTATAAATTCTTTACTGTAAACTGATTTTCAGAGTAACCTGTGTTTTTATACAGAAAAAACTTGCATACATTTAGGATAAATATTTTTAGTCTTTAGCCACTTTCATTCCATAACTGGTGCATTCAATTTGAATTCTTCCATTTGAGATGCCTTTTCATCTCAAGTGAAGTGGCCAAAAATATTCAAAAGCCCAACGAACACAAAAACAAAAACCATAAGCCATGAAGACTGACATGCAATTTTTTTTAAGACTTATTTGTTTATAGATTATTTAACTGGAAAAAACATAGCAAGGTTTTTATATTTTTTCATACAACCATATCAAGTATTATATTTTTAAATTTTTTTTATTGTTAAAATTTTCTTTGTTTCTCTTTCTTTTTGGGTATTTAACCTAATTTTTAGAACGAACTCTTTGTTACCCTCCACCTTCGCTACCTTTTGCATTAAACTAAGTAATTTCAAAGCATAAAATATAGCTGCTGTAGCTATAAAAAAATGCTATAAAAAGTATAACAAAACTGTTTTATAAGCTTTTTTTTTAAAAAAAAATGTTACAATATTTTCATATTTTAAAGAATCTTTTTGCCACTTCACTTGGCTGATTTGCGACCAGATTAGTAAAAATGTTTAACATTCTTTAACAATATTTTTCCTTGTTGCTTTCGCTAGTTTATATTGCTGTTTAAAACAACGATAAATTTTTAGCAACATGTATAAATCGTGTTTATGCTAAAAATGCAAACAATTTTTCGGTTTTGCCACACGCAACTTTATGAGGGGGCTTAAATTAAATGTTTCAAATTCCAACAGCCCTTCTGATGACTCCTTCAGCTGAAAAGGCTTTGATTTTAATTTGTTTGTCGGTACGTCAGTTTAGTGAGAATGTTTGTTGGTTCGTAGTTGTTGTTATGGGTTTTTTTTTTGTGTTGACTGACTTATTATTTTGTCGTTTGTTA
The DNA here is from genome assembly GCA_949318255.1 of Pollenia labialis. Classification (NCBI taxonomy): domain Eukaryota; kingdom Metazoa; phylum Arthropoda; class Insecta; order Diptera; family Polleniidae; genus Pollenia; species Pollenia labialis. Next base: position 91,000,669 of record OX439141.1, read on the forward strand.
GTTCACGCAATATCATCATGTTTTAATTTTGTTGTTAGTTGCTCGTTGTTTTAATCTAAATTTTCTTATTATTCGTTTTGTAAATAAAAACATGAACTTTGTAAATATTTTTTTTTCATTATTTAAAGTTTTTAAAAGTAATATGGATTATACGCAGGCGCGGATTCAGGGGGTGGGGGAAATAAGGAAATTTCCCCCCCCTAAATTATAAAAATATGTTTGGTTTATCTCGGTAATACAAGAATTCCCAATAATAAAATTTTTTTATATGCACAAAATTTTAGGAAATCCCAGCAAGGTTTTTTTTGTTTTTTTTTATTGAATCTAACGAAATTTTCAATTAGTATCCAAATCTTAATTCTAATAGTTATTTATTAGATATTTGCAATGAAACATCTAGTTTACTGTATTCAAATATTTATTATCCTACATTCAATCCCAGCAGGTGCCACCTATTTATATCCAAAGAATAAACGCTTGACTTGAAAATGAATCAAAATTCTATTCGATAATTTTTGACGAAAACACAGATTTTTCGGGGAAAACCCAGATTTCCTTATCTTAAAGATATTTCAACATACAAAAAAAAATTATTAGGAAAGCATTTAAGCTTTGTTGTAAACGCATTTGAAGAGGCTTCAAAGGATATTGATAATGTGATGTGACAATTGATGCGAAGGCACTGTTATCAATAGCTCTAAAAGTTTTGACAAATTTTAGTCTTGACCTAAACAATTTTGTAGGAAATGGAACAGATGGGTGTTCTCTGACGTCAGCAGAAAGTGGAGCTGTCATAAAATTCTGGCCAAATGCAAAACAAACGCCTTGCTATTCTCATAAATCAAACAACTCAATTTTAAAAAGCAACAAAGTGCCATTAATACAATAAGTTATATCATTTGTTAAAGAAACGACAATTTTTTTTAATATAATCATCCCAAGCGAAACGCAGTTTTAGCAAAGTATTTGGGAGCCAAACTCTCTACATTTTGCGAGACAAGATGGTTGGACCGTCACGACTCAATTTTTCACTTTGCTACAAGTGTACATCATATAGTAGAAGCTTTGGAAAAAATATCTGAGTGGAAAGGTAGAGAAACTTCATCAAAAGCCTTATATTAAGGAACTCGCTTAGTACTTTTGAATTCATTTACGGAATAAGTGTGATACTTATTGTATCACAGCCGCTTAGTATGATTTTACAAAAGCACGATATAGATCTTCAAAAAGGATCAAGCCTTATCAAAACTTAAATCATGTGCCTTGAAGAGAAAATAAATAAAGCCGAAGAACTATTTATAGCGATTTTTGAAAAATTTAAGGTTATCTGCGTTCAAATCGAGGTTCCAATCACATTCAAAATGTTAAAGATTACTACCGAGTTACATTCCTCTTATTGAATTTATTTTAGAATGTAGCTGATGAGCTCATTATGTTTGATAAAAGTAATAGATTAACACCTACTAACATCTAAACTTGAGTCTGAACTGTTGCATTTGCAACAAACATGAAAAATATCTGAAAATCTATCAGATAACGTTGTAGATGCTTTAATAAACTGTGATGAAGATATCTAAGAAAAATATTTCATATTTTCGTTTCAATGCTCGTCAGCAGGGCAAGTTTGAAATGGCGCGAAAAATGGTTAAAAATGCTGGCAAAATGGCACAAAATAGTATAAAAAATGGCACGAAAAATGGAAAAATAAAGTTTTTATTTAAGAATCTTTTTTTTATTAAGTTTTTTTTTGTAAGTACAATAGTATGTTTCTTCAAATTGTCAAAAAAAAAAAAAAATATTTTTAATCTAATTTTTGTTATAAAATTCTGTTTAATAAAGAAATATTTTTATAATATTTGTCATAAAATTTTTTTATCAGGGAAATCTTATTAAAGAACGACGTTTAAAATTGTTGCGTTTTGAATCTTCGATTTCTAGAACACCCCTGATAATCTCCTGTTATCACATAAACCAGTTCTATAAATGAAAAACACTCTTTCAACATAGCAAGATGTAACTGGAGCATATTTGAACACTAAAAGTTCAGATGGAAAAAGGTTGTCAATAAATTCATCCGTCTCACTTTCATTAAAACAAAATTGTGAGAAAATCGATTAAAACACTTTTTTAAAATTGAAATGCCAAGCCAAATAGATTTTTCAGGAGTATTGAATAATTTACCACACGTATTACGATCTAAAACGCTTTTTAAACTTTTCAACAAAATCTTTTTTACTGACATCTTGTATTATTTTCCTTAGCACTGTCAATTAAGCCAAAGCTTTCATTCATAGAATCTCTTTCGCTTGTAACTTCAAGAGGCTTGAGCAGATGCATTGAAAGTACTTTTTACGTCCGATTTTTGCATTATTCAGTTAGCATTTCGAAAAGATTCTGTCTCATATTCGCCAAGCTTATTTAAAATTTTTTTTCTATGTTGCAAAAAGGTATTCTTTGGCAAGCTGGACCAAAAATTGCTTTTTAAAAAAATAATTGAAGAAATGGCAAAAATGGCATATGCCATAAAAAACTTGCCCTGCTCGTCAGTAATGCTACGAGAGAGAGGTCATTTCCTACCCGTCGTCTAATAAAAACATGGCTCAGATCAACAATGGCAGAAAAAACACTGTGCTATCTAAATTTGCCTCACAAGGAAATCATAAATTGCTTATTTAAAAAATTGATGTGTTGTTTTCACAACACAAGTGACTGAACGTTTTGTGAAATTTATATGAAAAGCACTCAGTTTTTTGAGTGTTTCCCATATAAATTTTACTACACGTTCAGTCGCTTGTGTTGTGAAAACAGCACATTAATTTATATTGAACTGATCTCATATTTCATTTTACCTTATTGTTGAGTTTTTTTAATATAATATACACATATTAATTTTAATACACTTTTAAAAACAAATTTTTTACTTTTTTGTATAAAAAAAATTTCCCCCCCCCCTAAGACTCAAGCTGGATCCGCGCCTGATTATACGAGACTGTTGACTCTTTTTTATTAGCAAGAAATATACTTTAATGTATCTATACCAGTGTTGCCAATTTAGCCATTAAAAAATAAATTTAGCCATTAGCCATTTTTTTTGCCATTTTCAACTTGCTTACACAGAAAAAATTTTTGCAAAAAATTATTCAATTAAATAATTAATTGGTGTACTTTTATTATTCAATTAATTTTTTGTTTGCTGCAATTAATTTTTTTAATCAAAACCCATAAAATTAAATTTTTGTGTATTGTGGTGTATGTTTTCTTTATGCAATTAATCTTTTAATTGACTAAATTTGTGTCCCATGACTCGAAAATACAAATCCGTTAATTGATATGCTCAATTCCTTTGCATGGGCAAAATTAGTTAAATATTTAATTGTCTGAACGAATTGTTTAATTAAAGCCGATTTCCTATTTTTTCTGTGTACCCATACAAATTTTTTTTGCCATTTTCCTTTTCTGTTAAAAACTTTTATTTTCATATAGAAATGTTTAAAAATAAAATAAATCAAAATTTGGAGTAAAATAAACCTTTTTAACAATTGTAACGCATTTAGTTTAAATCACAACTTTTACAAATGTTAAAAATCGCTATAAAGGATGACGATGAAACATCTTTCAAAATAAAGGAACAGAATGCCAATATTAAATTTATAAAATGGATCAACACAGAATTTACTAACTATAAAGTTGCTCTCACTTCCATGGTAAAATACTGAATTAGAGAGGGCGTTTAGCCCAGTAAACATCGTTGAACGTAATTTGAAAATAAGATTACATTTAGCAACCGTTAATTCGATTTAATCGATTAGGAAAATACATTTACCATTACAATAAAATATTTATACCCACAGCCAGGGTTTAAAAGAGTGCAGTCGAAACCAAAAACTGCCGAACAAAAAATGAAAATTTGTGTTCAACTTTTCGCTTTTTGAGTTGGTTTGGCAGCGTTTGTTGTGTAGGGTAAGATATAGTCGGGTTTGACCGACTATACTTTTCTATTTGTTTTTTATTGTAGATTTTGACTCATGAGGTTCGGTAACTATTGTCGTTATTATGATTTACCTTCAAAATATTTCAAACTAATAGGCACGAGTGGTTCCTATGCCATGATCAATAATGGCATTGAATTTTTTTATTATAAAATGCTAAAAAATTAATTAAAGTTTATTCTTTTGTAAAAAATTGATCACAACTTGCAATTTTATTTTAATGAATTATTTCTGTTCTGCTATTGAATTTAAATTTTAATGTATTTTTATTTAAAATATTTTTAAGCAATTTTTTAGCCATTTTTTCCGTAAATTTAGCAATTTTTGGTCACCGACTTTTGGCAACACTGATTAATACGCTACAGTAAATATTTATACTAGGAAATTGTTAAGCTTTTTAGTGCTTTAGTAAAAAGGATGGTTTAATGTTAAACAGATTTTTTTCTCTTATGTCATTTAAAGTTTCAATAATTTTTGTCCATTGAACTTTCTTATATTGATTATATAACTATTATAATCAACTGTATGGAAGCTTTAGCGATGCCATTGTCAATTATTTTTAATATGTCTATGAAAAATTTTTATATCCCAAATTATTAGGTTTCTGAGGTGAATTCTGGACAGCCTTAATCTATGAATGTTCCCCTTGTTTCCCTAAATGTAGTTTCCATATTTCCAGCAGCTACAATTCAAAATGGTTTCTGCATACTGCAACGAGTCAGGCATATAGTTATATGCCACTGAGTCTAGGGACCGGTAGAGACATCCAGCAATCGCAGAATTTTCTATGTAATAAACACACTCTTCAGAGATCTTATGACCGCATTACTATCGGAAATAATGTAAATATTACTGCCATATATCTCACCATACCGAATATGCCTCATGTCTGTATATATGAATGACACTGCACTATCCGGCAGCGTAAAGGGTATGCTCCAGTTTAACTGCTGGGAGTAGATGCAGTGTTTGGGACACGTCGGTGCATATCCGGATCGTATCCGCGGTAAAGGTTACGGTTAAGCTAGGGTTGGATTAGTGTGATATAATCAACGTCCGTTTGTCAATTAATATTATACATGATTCTTTCACGTTCGATGTTATAATCCATCCTTGCTCTTGTGACCAGTAGTCCTTCAGCTGCATTTGTAGACAACATTTTTCCAAAATGTATCTATTTTGGTAACCATTTCAAGATTTTAAACAGTGCCTTAGAAGAGGATGTTCTAATCGAACCTCTTCCCGTTATTGTACAATTCTCATTAAACGTTCAAGCCAGTCTTGGTGATTCCCCCTCTTGAAAGCCGACCACCAAACAGCTACATAATAACATGGGTTTGATGACACATTCGTACAATCGATTGGTTTTCATACAGATGATTCCCCAGTTTAGACCTATCGCACTTTTACGGCAGTATAGTGCCGTTGCCGCTTTATTAGTCCTGGAAATGGTGTTAATCTACCAGTTCAGTTTGCTATCCAATATCAGTCCAAGAAATTTGGCATTATCGGACAGATTAAGTGAGACCCCATTTTTTCATGGGGTATAAATTGAGGAATTTTGTATTTGCATGTAAAAAGTACCAGTTCCGTTTTAACAGGATTTACATACGGTTAACAGTCCTGGCACCATTTTTGTAGGACGTTCAGTGCAGACTCCAAAAGCTCTGGCAGTAGTTGAGTATCCCTACCCATAGCTATAACTGCCACGAACTGAACTGAACGTTCTTTCCATGGCCTCCAGCAGGGTATTGGTTTTTAGGTTCTAAAGTAGTGTTGACAGTACACTCCTTGTGGGTGCCCCTAGTGGCGACTTTGGAAATGATCGAGGAGCCCAAGCTAGATTCGATACATTTATTGTGCAGGCTACCGCTGATGAATTGAATTATTGATGGGTCGATCTCCAAAAGTTCCAAGGCGGTAACAACCGATTATATCCTCATTATCCAGAAATGCCACTAAATCAAATTGCTTGTAGTGCAGAGACCTTTCAATATGGTTCACTAAGGAGTGAAGCGCATGCATTATCTAACCGAAACAAGTATTTTGATTTGGTGATGAATTGTGTTGCAGATATTTAAGCAAATTTGCCTGGTTTGGATTTTGTAAAAGAAAAGTAAAAAGTACCCACTTTCTGGGCTTAATTACCATATCCTTGCCAGACGTTCAGGTCGAAAAAAAGCCATTGGTTATCACTTCTATGTACAGATCCCAGAAATGTAATTTTGAAATGCTTTTTAAAAGTATAGATAATGCAGAATATGTCATGTATTTTTCTGGTTGATTTTAATAACAATTTGATTTCTATAAATTTGTTATGTGTCGACGTTTAATCAATGCATTTGCTGAATTTAATTTTAATTTAAGACATAAATTAATAACGAGACCTCACAGTAACTCTTCTCTTGATTGGGTGTTTACGAATTTTATTAATCAAATTTTAATAATTTCAATTCAAAATTATTTATCGGATCACAATTTTTTATACTGTGAATTGAAAAGTAGCGCCTGGATTTCTGAGTCGTTAATTTCATTAATAAATTTAAAAAACTAACTTTTATAAACCACAAGGAAAACTAAACAAACTAAGAACATAATTGATCGTTTAAAAAGAATCAGCAAAGTTGTCAAAATTTGCAGTCAAATTTTGATGAAGAATTACTATGAATATTATTTAAACAAACTTTGTGGAGATTCAAGAAAAACATAGTGTTTCGTTAATAAACAACTAGGAAAGAATATAAAACCATCTAGAGATTTGATTACATTAAATAATACTGTAATCACGCTGGATAATGAAAAACCCATTGAACTCAATAACTTTTTTCATTACGCAGTACAGAATTTAAAATATGATATAACGCAATACTCACATAATGGCATTAATATGTTTGGATCCCTAATTCAAGAAATAACATGTAATTTTAATTTTAAACCAACGAATAAAGTGGAAGTTGTTGGTATTATTGAAAATATGAAAATACATAAAAGTCCTGGTAATGACAGTATTACTCCAAGCATGTTGCTTGTACGAAAAGATTCTGTATCTGACTCTATTGTAAATATATTCAATACGATGATAAGTAATTCCAAATATCCTGAAATACTTGAAGTGCACAAAATATGTCCTATACCAAAATGTCCACGAACGAATAAAATTGAAAACTTTCGTCCTATATCTTTGCTTTCCATTATTGACAAAATCTTTGAAAAAATTATATACATGAAATTAACCGACTAATTGGATGATCACGATGTACTATTCAATCGCCAATATGGATTCAGAAATGGCAATTGAACTGAAGAAGCGGTTGTTAATGTCATTGAACACGTATGCAAAGGACTGGATGCTGGATACAAGGGCGTAGCAGAACTGTTTTTTGATTTGTCGAAGGCCTTTGTATTAGTAGACCACGATATTTTATGCCATTAATGCCATTTAATTGGATTGTCTCCCAATGCAATTAATTTATTGAAGGACTATTTAAAGAAAAGAAAACAATTCGTGCAAATAAACGAGTCTAAAAGTCACGAGCTCGATGTGTTATATGGGGTACCACAAGACAGTGTACTTGGACCACTTTTATTTAAAATATTTATAAATGATATCAAAAATATAACATTTAATGCGCATCTATTCATGTGTGCTGACGACTTCTGCCTATTGTTTTTTTAGAAATATGAAAAAGTATTACTAGTAAATGTGGAATATGATGGTGTAATATTATCAGAGTTTTTAAGACTAAATAAATTAGCTCTAAATTATAGAAAAGCCAAATTCATTCGTTTTAAGCTGTATATTTCAAGGAGTGATGAACCCATGGAAGTACATATTGAAGGAAAAATGATAAGTGAGTCTGAAAATGTTTAATATTTTGGTATAAATATTTGCCATAATTTTTTATGGGATAACCACATCAATTTTTTAAAGACAAAAGTATCATCAGGAATTGGCATTCTTTATAAATTTAAAAATAAATTAAATACCATCTATGAATTAATGCGTGGTAAAGCATTATTTCATTCACATCTAATATATCTTCCTATGATATGTGGCTATAAAAAATGTGCAACATTGAAGTCTTTACAGAGAACGGCTTTGTGTGATTGCAAAAAATTCGCATTCAATGAACACCAACATAGCTTCGTTTTTTATATGTATGCAAAAAATTAGTAGCCTAGCAGCATTTTCCAATTTTTTATGAATTTTTAAAAAACAAAAATTTTGAAATTTTGATAAAAAAATTAATTTTTTTTTCCAAAAAAAAATTATGTTTCTAAAACGACTTCTGACAGTGGAAAAAAGCTTTTAGTTTTTTTTAAGGAAATTTTATTGCGGGATTTCGGTTTTTTTTTAGTAGTTTTATTAAACTAAACCGTTTTTGAGTTACGCATTTAAGTATAAAGCTGGGATCACACGATCGCCGCAAATGCACCAATATGACACAATTTTTATTGTGCTTTATTGACGCACAATAATGAAATTGCCCCAACCAAATTTTCTGAAATCACACGATTGCCCTGTTTTATACAAATTTAATTGCCGCTAGTTGGTACAAAGCGAAATGGTTACAACAATTGCCGCAGCACAGTCACACGATTGTTCTTACTTGTACCTATTAACTGCGAAAACAGCTGTTGTGGTAGCTTTTTTATTTGTTTAAAAGTTCATGTTGGTTTGTTATTGAAAAAAATTTAATTTGTATCATATATGTATGTACTTAAACAAATTATGTATTATTGAATAGTTTTATTAATTTTTTTAAGATATTCCAAATATTAACAGTCTGTTCAACAATTTCGTATGTTTAGGTTCGAATAGAAAAATCTTTAATAAAAATATTCGCACTGACCAGATAAATATGCTTGTGAACATACATACTTAAAATAATTAATTAAAAAAATTAAATGCAAAATAAATAAATACATACATACATATTTATTTTCATTACCTACTAAAAGAAACACAAAAAAGTAAATCTATTAAAAAAAGGCAAATATTGCCGCGTATTGTGTTGTTTGATTGCCGCACAAGAACACAATAAATATTGGTGCATTTTTGTCATTTTTATTGACGCGCGGTTGCATAGCAAACAGTCACACGATTGCCGCACCAGGGTTGCATTTGATTGGTAAAACTAATCACAATATTGTCCTCGATTGGTGCATGAGCCATTTGGTTGTGCGGTCACACGATTGGGGTATTAAAAAGTGTGAAAATTGGTGCATTGCGGCAATCGTGTGATCCCAGCTTAAGGTGTGCAACCTCCTTCATTTTCGAAATAACGGTATATCTCAACAACAAAAGCCAACCTAAGTTATCACCATTGGATACAGCGTTCTCGAACTATGTTTAAACACCATGTGCCAGGCTTGTCTAATGTTGCAACTAGCACAGTGTAACTGGATGTTGTAAGTTGTGTTACTCTCAATTATTTTGAGAGTAGCAGTTGTAATGAATGTTTATCGTGTCATGAATCCAATTTCAAATTTTCAAGGCTTTTTAAGGCCCAATTATACGTGACATAACACTATATTTAATTATAGCTGACTTACCATAACGTCATAACCATATAAACCAATTGCATTTTGGTTTCTATGGCCATGGGTACGGCTATGGTATTATGGTTATTTCACATCTAATTGAGCCTTTAGAAGTTGGTTTTAAATGACCAACGTTTCTTAACCAGTGGTTGGAAAATGTTCAGTAATTTAAATTCCACCAATTGGTGGAATTTGGCTTGTGTAAAAATATCTCCCTGTTCTGGATTTGTACTTCACCATCAGGGTATATCAACCTTGCCATTCCATGCGTAAGACCTAGGAAATGATAACCTAAAACCCGATTAAGTCTTGATCCTCAAAACAGTACCAATACAATTTACCTCTTGCCAAATTGTTACTGGCTGTGTTTAATGTTTTTCCCAAACTGCAAAGAGATTTAAATCAAGCACAACTGCTTACGTAGGAAAAGAGTAACGGCCACAAAAGGTGGCGGAATCTAGGTACATAGTTATACATATATAAGTATGTGTTACCTATCATAGGTCCAATACAAAACCCACTTTCGGAAAACACTCTAATATCCATATAAATGCAAACACTTTTATTAAATTTGGCTCAATTTAGTTTTATGCGACTAGGACTTGTGATTAGTTTATAGTTTGTTACAGAATCCATACAAAATACACCCCCGAAGAAATTCCATCTTGGTGGAGGGTATTTTCTGTAAACCCTTTTCAGCAAGACTGATGGACTGATATCGACTTAAATATTTATAGGGTGCTTAAAAGTCGCCTTCTTTCTTTTCATGTTTCGTTTTAATTAAAATTTTCATTTATTAACTCTGCATAATTTCTTCTTTTAAATAATATTTATTCATTTGTTTGTTTGCATAAAACGGTTGCAAAAATATTTTTTTTTTATTAATTTCTTTATTGTTTATGGTGACACGAAAAATTTAAATAATTGAAATTTAACGTGTAGACGTGTCGTAAAATTTAAAAGAAATTTTATTTTTAAACGAAACCTTTCTTGCAACAAAAACAGAAAAGGCAATAAAAAATTATTTAAAGGCCATTTAAAGGCATTATTTGTATTATTTATCACCCCGATATAGAATTTTCAAGACATTTCTCTTTTAATTTATTTGTTTACTTCCACCAGCAGTAGCGCGTATGCGTCTGGAGGAAGCATGTTGTACATTTAGTTAATTCTATATAGCGATTGGTCATTTATGGAAAAAGCTGTCGTAGATTAACAAAATTTGTTGCAAATAAGAAAGCCTCATACATTTTATGATTATTTTCTTAAAACCCAATTAACTGCCAAGAAAATTTAATTCTAAATGTCTTAATATAACCACCACCTGCTAAAGTCAAAAACAATCAAATTAATAATTTTTTTATAAATTTCATTATTATAAACGGCGTTTCCACTAAATTCAAATTTCCAACGATTTTTGCTTGTTTAACAACATAGATACAGGTGCAGCCAACATCGCATCCTCGCCTTATGTGGCATTAGGTGATCTACTTACAGACAGTACTTAATGGGTCATCGATCGATTTTAACCCTTATCTGTTACTTACAAAATAAGTCAAATCTGGTATTTGTGGGTCAGTTTTGCCCAATATAGAAAGTTCATCCAACACTTGTTGATTTTTTTTTATAATCAAAGCATACAATGCAAGTTCAGGAAAGATTTTCACATACATTTATAACATTATTTAAATTTGTTTAATTATTTTGGGTTGACTTATAGGGTTGAGCAATTTCGACTCATGTTTGCAAAATGCGTAACTTTTTTGGTACATGCAAACGGACGTAAGTACAAATTTTTTTTTACAGGGGAAGCAAAATAGTTAACAAAATCAATTGTGACAAGGTGTTCTTGGCGTTTCAATTTATTTAAATAAGCACCATAAACGATCGCAGGAGTCTAAAAATTTTTGCGTGAACAAGCAGTTTAATAAAACGAACAAACCCCATCAAAAACTCAATATCGAATTTCTGTGTAGTTACGTCCGTTTGTATTTTTAGGTGACGATATAAACAATGCAATACAAAAATAATTGTACATCAATTTAAATAAAAAAAACATTGACTATTTTTGAAAAAAAATAGAAGTAATAAAAACTGTTTTGGCAATTTTGAAAGATGACGAAATTCCGCAATAAAATTACCTTTAAGTTAAGGTGAACATTTTTTTATAAGATAAGCAGTCGTTTTAGAAACATAATTCGCATAAAAAAAATAATTTTTTAGCACCATTTTAAAATTTTTGTTTTTTAAAATTCATCAAAAATTGGCTTCTAATTTTTTCCAAAAATTTGAAAAACAAAGCTGCAAACAAAATAAAATTAAAATCTGTTAGCAACTTTTGATTTTATTCACATACAAAAGCTGAAAAATTTTACTTAATTAAGGAATTTCATAAAACTCAATATATGTGACGCGCAAAATAAAAAGGGACCTAACGGTAAAAACTGGTTTTGTTCAGCAGAGCCATTTTAAATATTTAAATACGTGTATCTTTGGTGTACCATTACTTCATAAAACGCGCATATCTCTGGGAGGGAACACTTTTGGGGCATGGGATCGGTCTCATTCGATGCTAAGATGTTGTCCACATCAAAAAAAAAAAAGTGAAAATTGATTTTTTTAGCCTTAGGTCCCTTTTTCTATGCGCTGTCACATATGTATGGGAGCCCCCCCCCCCCCTAACAAGTGGTTGTTAAGGGGCAAGTATGTCTCGAGAAAATATTAAGGACAAAAATGAATTGAGGTCGGTCACACATTATATACCACTAGGGGCGACTCCTAGGCATTTATGGCACTTCTTCTTCAATATATTTATGCATTGAACATTTTGTATTTGAGCCCCCTTAAGGAATGGAGATAGCGGGTAGATATGTGCGAAATAAATCATTTAGATAAAAAATAAAGTGGGGTTAGTCGTACATTTGACCCATCTACGGGCATCCATTGCACTGTAGGGGCCAAATTTAAGAATTTTATTAAACCGCGATATTTGTATGGTTGAAATTCCTTAATTTGGCTGCTGCAGTGCCCGGCTTGTCTCAAAAAAGTGTCAAATTTTAAATTTCACAAGATTTGCATTTACAACTATGTCATTAAATAATGTCGTTAAATAATATATAACTAAACTCTAAAAAAGGTCTTCATTGAAGTTACACTGCGATTGTTTTTTTTTTCTTAAATTATTGTTTCTAATTATGTAGCCACCACTGTATATAGATTAAAAATTAAAACATGAGGTACAATTATTGATTTATTTTTTATTATTGAGCAAATTCCAGCTCGTGTAGTGAGGAAACTTTTTTTAAGGCAGTAGTGAGGAAACTTTTTTTATTGATATTTTGGCCAGGGCTTGCATAATGTACTTATTTATTTTCTGAGCAACTCATGTTGATTCTGTATGCATCGTATAGGGAAATTTTACCGATTTGTTCGAAAAGTTGTTGATATTTGACAATCGATTTAACGAATTTTTGCGCTCTTCATTTTCTTAACTTAATCTTGTGCTGTCGGCTACCAAACAAATGGCTGTTTTTTTAAGACTCGCCTCGCCTCGCCATGGCTTTACTTTACAAGTTTGCGTTTATTTGGAATATTTTTTATAATAACATTCAAAAATATTTAATAAACTTTTTATTTCGTACAAAAAAGGTATATTTAAAAATATTAATGTATTTCAGGAAATGAAGAAATATTTCTTCTTCTTATTTCCTTAATTTTATGCTAGAGCTATTTATCTATGAGCACAAGTACCAGAAATGAAACAAATTCCTTTGACACTATGCTGATTGGTAAGATGCATAAAAAAAGAAAAAAAAAACGAAAATCAAAAAGTGTAAACATCAAGGGTAGTAGATATGAGTGATGGTACGATTTTTAATATTCGCGAAAACGAATACGAAAGTTTGCGGAAATATTTGCCAAATACGAATATCCAATCTGAACTATAATGTAAACACCACTTGAATTATTAAATTTGATCAAAAAAAATATCTCGTTTGCATCGGTAACAATAGTTTGCATCGGTAACAATCCTTTGCATCGATACCAATGTAATTGAAAAAAAAATATCTGACATACTATTAAAAGTATTTTATATTATTACTAGCTTAACCCGGTGCGCTTCGCTACACTGCTTTAACCACTTTATCGGTTGAGAGATATTTAATATATGCATCCTATGGAAGGTAGTTCCCCCCTGCGCCTACCCGCTTTATTTTTATTTTCAAAGTGAAGTATACCATAAGAGTGACTTCTACAAAGTTTGAACTTTCTCACTATAACAGTTTTAAAGATATCCTATATTAAACATTGGCGTCCTATGGTGGGTAACACTTCCCCCGCTGCTATTTGATTTCAATTTTGGGGCTCAGAAAATCCTACTACCAAAAGTTCAACAAATTGCTTGCAGCTGCTCTTATTAATATTTCTATCTATGAAGGGTACTGCTCCTCCTCTAGCTACCCCGCCCATTTCTATATTGAAATTTATAGTTTACCAAATTAGTAGCTTTAAATACGTTTGAAGACTCTCCCTTTAATAGTTCTTCAGTTGAGCGATATTTAATGTATGCATCCTATGGGAGGTATTTCCCCCCCTGCGCCTATCCGCTTTATTTTTATTTTCAAAAGTGTAGTATACCATAAGAGTGACTTCTAGAAAGTTTGAACATTCTCACTATCACAGTTCTTAAGATATGCGATATTAAACATTGGCGTCCTATGATGGGCATCACTTCCTCCGCTGCTATTTTATTCCGATTTTGGGGCTCAGAAGATCCTACTACCAAAAGTTCAACAAAATGCGTGCAGTTGCTCTTATTTATATGTCTTCTATGAGGGGTACTGCTGCTCCCCTGTCTACCCCGCACATTTTTATATTGAAATTTATAGTTTACTATAATAGTGGCTTTAACCAAGTTTGAAGACTCTCCCTTTAATAGTTTTTCAGTTGAGCGATATTTAATGTATGCATCCTATGGGAGGTATTTCCCCCTCTGCGCCTACCCGCTTTATTTTTATTTTCAAAAGTGAAGTATACCATAAGAGTGACTTCTAGAAAGTTTGAACATTCTCACTATTACAGTTCTTAAGATATGCGATGGTAAACATTGGCGTCTTATGGGGAAAACCACTTCCCCCGCTGCTACTTTATTTCAATTTCGGGGCTCAGAAGATCCTACTACCAAAAGTGCAACAAAATGCGTGCAGTGGCTCTTATTTATATTTTTATCTATGAGGGGTACTGCTCCTCCCCTGTTTACCCCGCCCATTTTTATACTGAAATTTATAGTTTGCCATAGTAGTAGCTTTAACCACGTTTGAAGACTCCCCCTTTAATAGTTCTTCAGTTAAGCGATATTTAATATATGCATCCTATGGGAGGTTTCCCACCCCCTCCCCTACCCGCTTTATTTTTATTTTCAAAAGTGTAGTATACCATAAGAGTGACTTCCACAAAGTTTGAACATTCTCACTATAACAGTTCATAAGATATGCGATATTAAGCATTGGCGTCCTATGGGGGGAACCACTTGCCCCGCTGCTATTTCATTTCAATTTTGGGGCTCAGATAATCCTACTACCAAAAGTTCAACAAAATGCGTGCAGTGCCTCTTATTTATATTTCTATATATGAGGGGTACTGTTCCTTCCCTGTTTACCCCGCCCATTTTTATACTGAAATTTATAGTTTGCCATAGTAGTAGCTTTAACCACGTTTGAAGACTCCCCCTTTAATAGTTCTTCAGTTAAGCGATATTTAATATATGCATCCTATGGGAGGTTTCCCACCCCCCTCCCCTACCCGCTTTATTTTTATTTTCAAAAGTGTAGTATACCATAAGAGTGACTTCCACAAAGTTTGAACATTCTCACTATAACAGTTCATAAGATATGCGATATTAAGCATTGGCGTCCTATGGGGAGAACCACTTGCCCCGCTGCTATTTTATTTCAATTTTGGGGCTCAGAAGATCCTACTACAAAAAGTTCAGCAAAATGCGTCCAGCGGCTCTTAAGATATGCGATAATTAATATTGGCATCCTATGGGGGTACCAATTCCCCTGCCCCTATCGAAAAAATAAGTAGCCTATTTTATTTTTAGGGCTCACGTGATGTTACTGTAAAAATTTCAGGAAAATCGGTTGAGTAGTTTCGGAGTCTATAAGCCAACAAACAAACACACAAACAAACAAACAAACATACAAACATTTTTCATTTTTATATATATAGATGACATTCCGATGACTGAATTTTAGATTATCCAATAAGGTGAACATATTTTTAATTTTGATACTTATCTTCATTGTTACGTTTATATAAAGGCCATAAGCACCGCTACCCAAATAATCTTTCATGCAACCCAAGCGTACACTGAAACTTAATGTAGGGGCCACAAATAAAGCCGATTATTCAACACGGTAGGAAGTTATATACTCCACCTGAAGTCATTAAGATAACTCCAAGGAACTAAATTCGGCAAGCATACTAATCAGTTCGAACAGATCTTAAACAGTTAAATCTTGCATTAGTCACGGCATAAGCGCTTGAAATGATTTTAAATAAGTAAGAGTGCTATATTCGGCTATATCGAATCTTTGATATCCTTCACCGAGAGTTCGAATATTTCATCAGTGCACGCAGAGAAAAAACATGGTTGAGGTATGGTTAAAAAAAACATATTATGGTCCCTGCAATGGCAACAAATAAACTTTTGTTGTTTTTAACAAAACTTTTTTCACGATTGATAATATTTTGTTTCTATTTAACAATAAAGTGTTTACCTCCCCTGAAACTTCAAATATGGGTGAATTTAACAATATAATGTTTAAATAACTTAAAGCTACAACTATACATTTAAACATATTATGGTTACTCTAACCATATTATTATCACGGCAACCATAGTATGGTTAAATTCATATATCCAAAAGCTATAACCATATTATGGTTGCCTCAAAACATGTTATGGTTAATATTTAATAACAATAATATGTTCGAAATTATAATATTTTAATTTTAAATTTTAAATATGTAATATGTTTAAAAAGCAACAACATTCTGGTTGCTTGCATTTTACTTGGTTTGCTTAAAATTCTAATTCATTTTATTTTAATTATTTAATAAAATAAAATAAGTTTACGTAGAATAAACTAGTAGAACAAAACAAATGGTAATGAAGGTCGTCACAGCCTGGAATATGAATCAAATGGGATTTTTTTTATAAAATTATTATTTGACACTTAACAAACAAATTGATAAAACGGATGAAATAAATAACCATAATATGATTAATTTTTACCATATTTTTGGCAAGTCTGACCATAATATGGTTACTTTTGTCAAAATTCTTGGAAGTTTTGACCATATTATGGTTCATTTTGAACATAAAATGGCTAGTTTTGACCATTATTATGGTTAATATTGACCAAAATATGGTTAATTTTGACAATATGATGGTTTATTTCGGGAAAGTTTTTGTTGATTTTAACCATACTATGGTCATATTTAAACATTATATGGTAACCTGCAAACATAAACATTGTTAAAATCCAACCATAGTATGTTGCTCTTAGAATATGGTTACCTCCAACCATATTTTTTTTCTACGTGTGGACTTGAAGTACAAGGGATTTATAAACAATAAAGCAATCTTTATTAAAAATTAGAATAAGAGTCATTAATAGTAGATTTCATTTCAGCTATAATTTGTTTTACCATTTTATGCGTCTTTAAGAGCTATTCGGAAGGACGCTTTGTATGGGACCTATGGTAGATTATGGACCGATCTTCACGAAAGTGAACAGAGTCATTTTTGGTATAAACCAAATTTTATTAAAATAGCATTCATTGTTCGTTACGGTTTTGGACGTGCTGAAGTATTTTCTTAGAGTGGGCTTTACATGAGGCCTATGGTACATTATTGACCGATGTTCACGAAATTCGTCAGAGTCTTATCAAACCGTTACGGACAACATTTTATGATAACAGCATTATTTGTACTTCTTTGATAAATTACGGATCGATCTTCACGAAATTCAGCGGAGTGAATTTTAATCTTATAAAACTATGGCAGACCAAATAGCAATAGCGTTATTCGTTAGGGTTGTAGGCGAAATAAAGAGCGATCGTTACGAAATATACTATTTTGCAAAATTGTATATTAATCACTGCATTACGTCACCAAGTATGTTGGTTCTTGTAACAAAATTATCAACTTTTTATGTTGGTGGTTCTTTATTTGGATTCATAACTCTTATTCTACTATTTCCCAAACTACTTAGAAAAACTAGAAGCAATTTGACATCAATGTTGTCTATTTCTTTTTTGTTGTTAGACAGTATGTGTGTTTTCAACTGTCGGACAGACAGGCGGATTGTCCTCTTTTGGGATCTTAGAAAAATATTAAAAAGCTTCACATGGTTTTGCTAACTTATGGTGTTTTCTTTTCTACAAAAAAGTGTAATTCCTTTCTTCATAAAAATAATTTAATGAAAATTAAACAAAACTGAAAAAAAGAAAAAACAAAAACTAGTAACTTTATGTTACAAAATTAAAATAATTGGCAATATTTAAATAAATTAAGGGCCACATTTTTCCTCTGATGTAAGCAAAAAAACTGAAAACATTTTATAAAACTGCTTAATAAAATGGCAAATGCTTAATGAAAATTTGCAGCTAATCCCAAATTATTAATGCTAATTTAAGTTGCAAAAATGGTCAAATATTCACACTTATTCTTAAAAACTTTCAGACTTCGCTTTTCTCAGTCTTTTTGCGCTTTTACTTTGTAATTAAGTGTTGTTCGGTATATGTCGGTAGTTTTCAGTGTTGCCAATTAAGCATTTTGCATGCTAGATGTAGCATTTTTTCTACCAGCCCTTATGCAATGCGGTATTGTCTTAAATTAGTGGACTGGAGCAACACGCAGAAATAAGAAAGCACAAAAGTGTTACGAGCATAACTTAAAACAATCCTATTCCTTTCTAAAAAATTTGCTACAATGTTTAGCAGAGGTGACATTAAGTTTATATTCGATTGCAACTGTCAAGTATCTGACAAACCTTTATTAAAGGCAATTTGACAGCTCGTCTTTGAACCTGAAGGACAATATGCATCATATTATAAACAATTTATTGGCCCTTATATAATGAAGATCTTTCTCTATTATTCATATAATTTTTTAGCATTTATTTAGCATTTTTTTAAGCAAAATCTAGCATTTTTTCCTCAATTAGTTTTGGCAGCACTGGTGGTTTTTCAAAACTAGTGCAATCCCACATGGATTGTAGCAAAACTCATTTTTTTCGAAAATTCGTAGCAAAACTCGTTTATTTCAAAATAAAGTTATAAATAATGAAAAATTTAAATCAACTGAAATATAGAAAAAAAAATAGATATAATATTGAAACGAATGGATTTAACTAAAGGGTGGTTAAATTTTAAGGGCCGATGCTGAATGGGAACCACACCTAAACGTTTTTCTCTGCATTCCATTGGAAATTTCTCCATTTAAGACTAACTTAATTTGAACCATGGAAGTATACACAATCGAGCTACGCGTTAAAGTTATTCAGGCTTATTATGAAAATGTGCGTACAATGGGAAATATCGTGGAAGTTTAACTGCTTTCTGAACAATTTTAAGTAACTAGCAAAATTATACTGATTATTTGAAAAATTGCTGTTACCAGTATAATTTTACTGGTTTAAAAAAAAAACCAATATGATTTGAAAAAATAAATACAAAGTCAAATTTTTTTAAAGTAAAGTATTTAGTTTGGTTTATAATTAAAACCTTTTTTAATTATTTGTTTTTAATTTATAACCTCGTTTAATTACAACCCCTGTATTTAGTTTTTTTAAATTTATATTTTTAACCATTTTTATTTTTCGAATGATTCCATTTATAACATTCTTTTTGAAATAATCACTATCCAGTGACAAATGTAAAATTTTTTGTACATATAAAATTTACTTCATTGCTTAGTCCCAATCTATATTATGAAACATTTGCTGCGAAACATTTGAGTTTGTTGATGAAAGGGGAAAGACGAATGAAAAAGTGTAATTTCTTTCATGAACAAGCAGCTTTTGTAAGTTTGTTATTAAAAGAAAAGAGAAGGCAAAGAAAAGGTCTAAATGCTGTAAACCCAAATTTTTATTTAATAGACATGAATGCAGTTTCAAAAGAGAATTGAAGAAAGTTTTTGCAGCAAATGTTTCATAATATGGATGTGGACTTACCAAGTAAAACGTGTTACATAAAGATACAAATTTTCTGGTAGTATATACACAGAAAGAAAAGCACTCGGGATAAATCAAGTTTTTTGGGATTACTTTAAGTACGAGTCGTACTCAAAAATTCAAGTACGAATAACACTTAAACGTACTCAAAACAATCCTAAATGGGATTACTTTCGAAAGTCAATCAGTTTTCAAATTTTTTTTTTAAATTTGAACTCATGCTACTCATTTAGTTTATATTTTTGGTTAAATATGTGCATAAGGTTCTAAAATAAAAACCACATCGGGCATGATGTTGGTGTTTTTTCATTCTGTAATGTGTAATACGGGTAAGTAAATCAATCATAATCATTTTTTCTTTGTAATTTCTTTTTTTTTGTTTTTTTTCAATCATGAATTCGGGATAAAATCAAATTTATAATATTACTTGAATCAAGGTCATTTTGAGATTGATTCAATCTTAGTTTTACTTAAATCAATCTCATTTTCGGATTATTTGAGGTACGAATTCGGACTAAAACAATTTTATAATTGTTGAATGAAGTGCATTTTGAGATTGATTCAATCTTAGTTTTACTTAAATCAATCTTATTTTAGGATTTTTTCAAGTACGAAAACGGGATTGAATATGGATAATTTAAGTATTTTGGGATTAAAAATCCGAACTTGAATCAATCTTTCTGTACTTGATTCAAGAAAATCCGTACTCACCGTACTATTGATACCGCTTCGGATTGATTTGATTACGGATGGATTGTTTTTTTATTTGAGTGTAGGATCATTCCTAATCAGTGTTCGAAAATAAACACTAAATACCGCTTCTAAATGTTCGGTTCGGTAGATTTGTGAAAAACACAAACGCTTAATCATTAAAAAAATAACGTTTCACTGTTTGTCTTATTTCAAACACGAAAATAATACTGTTCTTATCCAATCCAACAAACAGATGAGAACATTTAATTCCGTTCAGTTATGTTTTCATTGTGCTCGGTTGAGCTCATTTATGTTCGTTCGTTCCTGTTGTGCTGAGCGCCCTTTTGGCTGGTAATAAAAATCAAAAATTTTTTACAAAAACAAAATACACATACGAAAAAAAACAAATAGCCAGCAAAATAATTTTACACCAACAGAACATATACACTTAGCTTGAGGTTTTTCTTTTTTATATAAAAAATTAGATGACATTTATTTTATAGTTCCAATATTTCGATACAGCAATGTGTATCATCGTCAGGGAAATAATTATACAATAAAAATAACGTTCACAAAATAATGAAAAAATTATAATAATTGTCACATAGAAAAAATTGTTTAAAATTAGAAAATTTTTATACAAATAATCTATTACATTCTAAACATTTTTTTAATTTCCTGTTTTGTTTTTATACCATAAATGTCTATAATTTTGTGTGTCCGATTTAAAATTAATTCTTAACAATTCTGGTACTTTGATGACTTACAACATTTCTAGAATTAAACGTCGCTTATAATTTTTTTTTTGTTTAAAACTGATACATTCTCAAAGTCCGGAGAGTGATTTTAACATGCACAGTGGGCTGCTAATGCTGTTTTTTGTGATGAAATATCCCTGAACTTTTGATTTGATTTATGACCCGAAATTCTAGTTTTCAGTTAGTTCTTTGTCGTACCTACATATACTTTGCTGCATTGCCCATTATCATTTCCCTTACAAGGTATTTTATAAACTACAATCGACTTTTCTAAATGTTCCGATATTTTAGAAATATATGTAAGTGATTTGTAAATTTTTGGTTCTGCAATTATTTTTAAATTGTTTGCCCTATGGTTATTGCATTGTCCTATTAAACTCGATTTCAGTTCTATTGATATTTAATAATTCTACCAGAAGAAGTTGGTTTTGGGTACCAATATATTAATAATTTATCCCTTTTTCTTATTAACAAAGTATCTAAATATGAAATTTTTAAGTTACACTCTTTCTCAATAGTAAATCTTATGTCCGGATGAAACGAGTCAAAAGTTTCCAAAACATTTTCTTTTTCTGATTCCTCAATAATGCAAAATAAATCATCAAAATATTTTGACATAATTTTTGGTTTAATAGTCAATTTTGAATACAAGTAGCTAATAATTTCTGCATAACTATATCCGCTATAACTGGTGATGATGGTGATCCCATTGGAAGTCCCTTTTGTTGTACATATATGTTATTATCCAATTGAAAATATATATTATCTATTATTCAGAATCTAAGAATACGTGAAAACATTTCCCTTTCAATTGTTGTAAATTCACAATTTATATTCCATTTTTTCTCTATTATATCTATGTATATCAAGATCTATTGGTATACTAGGAAATAATGAAATCACGTCAAATGAAACCAATTTTCATTGTTAAATAACCTAACAAGTCTTATTTTATTCTTAAATTGAAGAGAATCCTTCACATTGTATTCAGAATTTATTGTTACATTCTTAAGAATTGTTGTAATATATTTACAAAGGTCATATGATGGATACTTAGGAACTCCATACATTCTTGGAGCAATTTCCACGTTTGTTTTTAGTCTGTTCCTCTCTGTAGATGTGATTATGTTTTTATTAAAAAGATCTTGAATAATATCATATATGTACAACAAAAGGGACTTCCAATAGAATGTAATAGATTATTTGTACTATAAAAATTTTTCTAATTGTAAATTATTTTTTCTATGTGACAATTATTATTATTTTTTCATTATTTTGTGAACGTTTTTTTTATTGTTTAATTATTTCCCTGACGATGATACACATTGCTGTATCGAAATATTGGAACTATAAAATAAATGTTATCTAATTTTTTATATAAAAGAGAAAAACCTCAAGCTTAATAAATAATATTGCAATTTAATAAATAAAGGTTTGTCTTGCGGTCGTTGCCAAAATTGTTTGTTTGCCCATCTCTTCATCAATGTAAAAAAGAAACATTTTAGAACATTAAAATATAATGTTCTTTTTTTTAAAGAAGAACAGAACACTATTTAATGTTCGGCTCTTTCTTGAAAATAGTTACGAACGGTATTGAGGGTTGTGTTCGTCTACACAAACAATTAAAAAAATAGATATCGTTCCTGCTTGTGTGAGCCGAACGCTAAATAATGTTTTGTTTATTTTCGAACACTTGTTCTAATTATATGTACATAAATATATCTTCGTTGTTAACCAACATTTGGCTTAAGAAAAAAAGTTTGTGCAATATTGATGGAATTAAACTATTGTAAGAATGCTTTATAAATTGATATTTTATTCGTTAAGCACATTCGAAATATAAACGTGGTTAATTTAATAAAAATAACTTGTAAAAAGAAATAATTTTTACATTTTAATTACAACTTTTTTTGTTTCGTTTTTACACTTTCATATTTTTCTTACGAATTCTTTAAATATGTAAATATTCGACGTTACGAATACGAATATTCGTATGTAATATCACTAGTTGATAAAATCTTAGACGAAACACTTGAAACACACTTCAGCAGTTGTTTTTGCTTACATTCATTTGAACGGTTGAAAGTTTATAAAGCTGCAAGGTGAAAATTAAATTAAAGAAATAGAAATAATAAATTAAAAATAAACAACATGGAAATAAGGAAAAATTAATTTTGCAAATTTTATTAGATTCGTTCTTTATATTGGTTTGGATGAAACGAAAGATAATGTCATTTACAGAATTTAAGCAACATAAAGTTATTTTAATATAAATTTAAATAAATTCCAAAAATTGTAGAAGTTTCCAAAACTGCTTCAATTTTGCTTGCAGCTATGCGATAAATATTGTAACGCCCAACAATTAAATTCACTGTTATGGAGAAGTTATTTCGTTCTCTACGTCTGTTGGGTTTGGGAAAAATCGTTCTATGAATTATATATTTACGAATATATCAGCTCCCACTCTTTAAGAACAATCGACAGTTTTTTTGTGTCCGATAAAAAGAGGGCGTTTTTACATTCATTATTATGCCCTAAGCTTTAATTTTTTTTTATAACCATATATTGATGAATTCAATAGGACCATGTCCTTATAAATAGGAAATATGCCCTTAAATTCCTATTGCACTACTAGTTGTGAAATTTCATACCGTGTAAAACTTTTTATATACCATAAACCAAATAATATACATTTTACGTATATACTGGGTCCTTAATAAATTCTGACTGCCGTATTCATAAAAAATAAAATAAGTTTGGAATATGTTTTTAGGCAAAATTTTCATACAAGTATTTCTTAAAAAGCATTTCAAATCAATTTTAATTTTTTATGAATACGGCAGTTAGTGTCCATCTGCCTGCTGCAATCGCGCACGTATTCTCACTCTCGGTGAACGATATCAATTTTTTAAATATTTTTACTTAATAAAATATCTAAAAAAAAAACAATTAATACACTCAAAAGAAAAAACAATCCATCCGTACTCAAATCAATCCGAAGCGGTATTAAAAGTACGGTGAGTACGGATTTTCTTGAATCAAGTACAGAAAGATTGATTCAAGTTCGGATTTTTAATCCCAAAATACTTAAATTATCCATATTCGATCCCGTTTTCGTACTTGAAAAAATCCGAAAATAAGATTGATTTAAGTAAAACTAAGATTGAATCAATCTCAAAATGCACTTCATTCAACAATTATAAAATTGTTTTAATCCGAATTCGTACCTCAAATAATCCGAAAATGAGATTGATTTAAGTAAAACTAAGATTGAATCAATCTCAAAATGACCTTGATTCAAGTAATATTATAAATTTGATTTTATCCCGAATTCATGATTGAAAAAAAAAGAAATTACAAAGAAAAAATGATTATGATTGATTTACTTACCCGTATTACACATTACAGAATGAAAAAACACCAACATCATGCCCGATGTGGTTTTTATTTTAGAATCTTATGCACATATTTAACCAAAAATATAAACTAAATGAGTAGCATGAGTTCAAATTTAAAAAAAAAAATTGAAAACTGATTGACTTTCGAAAGTAATCCCATTTAGGATTGTTTTGAGTACGTTTAAGTGTTATTCGTACTTGAATTTTTGAGTACGACTCGTACTTAAAGTAATCCCAAAAAACTTGATTTATCCCGAGTGTTTTTCTTTCTGTGTAAACAGTTAAAAAAAGAGTGTAAAATATGTACTTACATAAATTACATATGTATGTATCTGATCCAAGTAGAGTTAAAAGAAATACATTTTTTAATATGAAATACAAGTTTCTTTAAAGATATCGATGTGGCCAAATCGTTGAGTAAAAAAAGTGCGTACTAAAATTATTGAATATTTTCAACAAAACCCAACGAAACGAATGATCAGGCAAATTTTTCGCAACATCCGGGTCAACATTTTTATGTTATTTTAATGTAAATGGGTATATTATAAGGACAGATGTTGAATGTGAATCACACCTAAACATCAAGCTTTTTCTGCATTTTATTTGACATTTCTCAATTTCAGACTAACTGAATTTGAATAATGGAAAGATACACAATCGAGCGATGCTTTAAAGTTATTCATGCGTATTATAAATATTGGCGTTCAAATTAAAATGCATATCGTGCACTTCGTGATTTTTTCGGTCAATTTCATCACCCAAATGTACGTACAATCGGAAAAATCGTGAAAAAATTTTACCAAACCGGGCCTATAGAAGATGCGAAAACACCAAATGCATGCTCGGTCTGAAGAAAAAATTGCTGCTGTTCGCGATAGTGTGGCGGAAGAGCCGTCCACCTTAACTCGTTGTCGTGTCCAAGGTGCAGTTCACTCAAGAACTAATTTTGGACCATTACAAACGTAGTCAATGGTCTGAATGGTGGCAAGAAATTGCAACAGTGTAACTGTTTGGTGCTGTTTATGGGATGATGGCATCATCGGGCCGTATTTTTTCCAATATGAGGCCGGTCAGACAGTTACTGTGAATGATGTTCGCTATCGTGGGATGATAACGAACTTCTTATTGCCCGAATTTTAAGATATGGATGTGGACGATATGTGGTTTCAACAGGGCGGTGCCACTTTCCACACAGCTAACGAAACAATGGCTCTTTTGTGTGACAAATTTAGTGTTATGTTTATATGTTATGATTTTTCGATCACTCTTCTTATTGGAATTAAAATGTTTGAGGACTTTAGGTGCGGGATTAAAGTTGTGAAGCGTATTATTCAATGAAAACTTCACTCTTAAAACGCTTTCTCTTAATATCTTTTCAAAAAGTTTTGCTTTTTAAATTTTATTTGTTAAAACTCCACGAAACAAAAAAAACTGATTACGAAGACAAACTTGCAAAATATGATACTTTTAGTTATTATATTTAAAGACCGTTATTTAGCTATTTTAACTAGCGGTTTTAAGACATATATGTGACCTTCTACGAGAAAAGGGACCTAGTGTGTGTAAATTAAGTTTTGAGAAAAACGCATTTCATTTTATTCTACCCCTACTTAAGTACCAGAATCCACTCTTAAGTCCAAACCCGTTTTTTGACACATTAGGTCCATCTTCTCGCAGAAGGTCACATATAACCAAAAAAAAGCTGTTAAATTTAGTACTATTGAAACCACTTAAAGCCCTTAGTATAAATTAATGTCACCAAAATTAAGCCCCCAATATGTCCCTAGATGAAATTAAACCCCCCCCCCCCCAGGGATGCAAAATTATAATTTTCCAATTGTACCAATATGTTACACTCGATAGAACACTTTTATTTAACTCACATCTCTCAAAAACGTCACAAAAACTAAAAACATGAAACAACATAATTCAGAAACTAACTGGAACAATGTGGGGAGATTACCCAAACTGCTTGCGCATATCAGCACTGTCCATGGTATATTCCGTTGCCGAATATGAAACTTAACACGACAATGAGGGTGACTTCTGGAACTCTCCATCCGACTCCAACAGAATGGCAGCCAAAAATATGAAATATAGCACCACCAGAGTTGAGGAGAAAGCAGGCATTGTTTCGAGAGTATAGCAAGATACAAAGCAATAATCAAATTCCTCTTAATAACGACTTACGTAACCTTCCCAGCCGAAGGCTGCAGTCCAGACATGCTCCACTAGAACTCGCCAAGAACCTGCTCATCGAAAACTTTAATATCAACACAGCTTTGACTAGTCTATGGTCTAACGCACACAGATCCAGCCTTTTATTTGAAGAGCGAAGCAGATCTTCAATTACCGAGGACAGCATGGTGAAACCTGAACAGATTGCGAACTGGTACCGGTAGTACCCTAGAAACTCTCTACAAATGGGGCCAAGTAGATGATCCAAAATGTCCAAGCAACTGATCGATCACATCGTTAAAGAATGCCCAATATTATCCTACAACGGACCATTGAGCGATATCCACACTTTGAAGACAGACGCAGTTGCATGGTTAAACTCATTAAATTTGTAAACAATTTAGAATCGTTATATTACATTTGATTTATGTAGTATTTGTTCTTTCTTTTATATTATTCCATAAATAAATTTTGCGATTGTCACTTGTGTTGTTTTTCAATTTTTATTTTCATGTTTCGGTTGTTCATATATTTTATGCAACTATTTTTTATAAAAAAATTTTATTTAAATGCAAAACTTTTAAAAGAGCAAAATAAATTGTCCAGTTAGCATTTGGTATTTAAATACATTTTCTTTACTGAATAAATTGTACTGTAAACAATTTATATTACAAGTGTCTTATTAGTGATCAAAAACTGATTTTACTTAAATAAAAATAACTTTGATAATATACATACTTTCATGTGCCCAAGGCCTATCCAATAGGTTTGCTTACTTCTACAACAATACAACAACACAAAAAACAGCAGGCATTTTGCTTGTGTAAGATTCCCCGCCGTTGTCAAAATCTTACTACTACTACATAGGCGACACAAAAGGAAAAATGTGTTTTGTGTGCATGTATGTGTTGCAAAAAACAAAAAACGTAAACAAAAATATACATGTATAAGGAAAATGTAAACAACTTTTGACATCGTTGAGGAATAAACCAAGTTAACATCTGGTTTCTTGCGCAGACCTATTGGATAGACCTTGCATGTGTCCGTGCAAAAAACTGAATTGGAAAATTGTTTTTTTTTGTTGTTTTCTTACGAAGACAATAGAATGAAGCAGTTTGTTTTTTAATTTCGTTTTTTCTTTTGTCCCACTTTCAACTACAATTCGAGTCGGAAAAACCCTACCAATTGTAGGAGAATGAAAGAAGAGATAAACTCACTGTTTATTATTCGTGTTTTGTTTAAGCTTTGATATTGTTACACGTAAGATTTTGAGTGTTTATAATTCTTATTCGCTTTAGGGTTTTATTTGTATAATATTTTTGGCTTTTCTAAAATCTTTGGACGTCGAGAAAAATTTAGGAAATTTTTTTTAATAAAAATTCACTCTTCTAAAGTTTGCAGATTTATTTATTTTATTTATCTTTATTTTAAACAATATTAACCTTATATTAATATAAGACTAATATGTAAAAATATAGCACTATCTACTTGGGCTATCGGCTAAGATTTATTTATTAAATGCAAGTCTTCACACTTTTAGAGTTCTTTTTTCGATATATATTTTTTAATTTTCTAATATCCTCATTGTTTTTTTTTTGACTTAGTTGCATTGAAAATTTTATTATATTTGTTCTTTTTGTCTTGTTATCTTTGTGTTAACGCTTCATAGTTACCTTAATTTTTTAGTTTTTTGTTTACTGATTATAAATTTACAAATATTTACACATGTAGAATTTATTAAATAATTTTACTACAATATAAAAGTGACCAGTCGGAAATCGGTCATTCAACTAAGCAAATGAAAATAGCTTTACGTTCATCTGTTCCGTTTCAAGTGTCTTTACCGTTCAATAAAAGTGACAATTGAAAGTTAATTTAAATACAATCGTTGGACTTCAAGGTACACAGAAAAAAATAAAAATTTATTTAAATAAAAAATTTGTGAAATTACTTAAACAATTAATTAAACTGGCGAAAGTAAACAAATAAGTAGTATCAATTAAATATTTTTTGATATTACCGACATTTTCTCCATTAATGTTGTTTATATAATTAAATTTACTTGATTTTATTTTTGATTAATGGTTTAATTAAAAAAAATTGGCTAACTTTTTCCGTGTAAAAGAATTCGTACTATTGTAATATTTGATGTACCATTGAAATCCAGACATATACATAAATAGAATAGCTTAAAACCTACGATTTCAACAAATAAAAAAAATTTAAACTTGCAATGAAATGCCGTCATTGCGTCAGTAAAAAATTAAAAATGTATCGCTGCGTTAAAAGCTCCATTTAAAATAAGGGCAAAGACAATTAATTTTCACTGATACTGAACAGAACTGATACGGTTCTGATGCGAAACGGATGAATGTTATTGCCAAACGTGGCGATTTTGAAACGTGTTTGGCGGTGGGATTTTCAATTTGGTTTTTTTTTTGCGATTTTTGATATACATAACTGGCGATTTTATTGGCAATTTTTACTATTTATAACACCGTCCGACAAAAAAAGAAAAAAATTGTGAGACACGAACCGGATGATAAAATTGTGAAACTATACATTAAATGGAGAAAAACAACGTTTTCAGTTTTTCATTTCGTGATCCTGTGTCCTTTTTAAAGGACTTCAAACTTTCAAAGAAGAACACTTTTCAAAAAATATTTTAAAATACTTCCGCGGATCCAACAATGCCAAATTTGATGTCAAAAGAACAAGAAGAGCTGTAAAATATTTTGTATTATTTTTATTTTATCCTGTCAGGATCAAAAGTTGTCAAAAATGTCCTTTAAAATATTTATCCTTTAATATCCTTTAAGATTGCCAATAAATTCCTTTTAAAAAAATTGTGCGTTAAAGACCCAAATATTTTATACTACATACCAAAATTTCATCCTCCTAGCTTTTTTACTTAAGTTTTAATAAATATTTTAAAATTTTAAGCAGGTGATTTTTTTTGTGGAATAAAAGCCAAACCAAACCAGCACTCTGTTCTTTTTGCGAAAAACATGTAAACATTATTTTTCAACGGCAACAAGATTCTTGCAACATTTCTTTTTCGTACGAAATAATATGATCATCACTTCTTTCGCACGAAAATCAAAACAACAGTTTTCTCATGTCAAATTTTTCACCCGAAAAATAAATGTAACTCAACATACTTGGCAAATACGAACAGAGTACTAGCCTTCATATATATAAAGTTCAAATTAAAATATTAAAAAAAATTTTTTTTATATACAAAAAAGGTTTATTTAGAAAAGTGCATATTGTTGGTTGGTTGGTTGGTACAAATAATCCACACACAACACAAAACATTACGGTTTGGGCATTTCATATTTAAACGCGTTTGCAAAAACTATTACGTTGACGACTAATTATAATTTATTTAAACAATTCTAGTTGAATTTTTTTTTATAAAGTGGCAACTATTTCAGAACCCACGAAAAAATATGTTAGGTACCAAATAATCTAAGTACTAGCTATTTTTTTTTCGAATGAAATTTTAAAATAAAATATAAAAAATAAAATAATGCAAATTTAAAGTATTAATTTACACTTAAGTAGTAAAGCTAGAAGGTTGAAATTTTGGCATGTGGTGTTCAATATTTGGTCCTTCAACGCACTATTTGTTTTAAAAAAAATTATTGGAAATCTAAAAGGACATTAAAGGATAAAAATTTGAAAGGACATTTTTGACATCTTCTAATCCTAAAAGAATAATAACAAAATAATGCAAAATATTTTACAACTCTTCTTGATCATTTGACACCAAATTTGGCATAGTAGGATGAGCAGAAGTATTTTAAAACATTTTTTTAAAAATGTAGTCCTTTGAAATTTTGAAGACCTTTTAAAAGGAAACAGGATCAGAAAATAAAAAACTGTGAACGCAGTTTTGCTCCATTTAATCTCTAGTTTCAGACTTATGTCATCCGGTTCGTGTCTAATATTGAGTGTCGGACGGTGTAATACTTCAGTGATTTTTTTTTAACAATTCGTCATTTTTTGTTACCATTCCTAATTAACAAAAAAAATTTAACAACTGTTTTCACATGATTTTTGTGTTGTTATCGTTTTAAGTGGATTTTATATTCAGTCACTATCAGCGAATTAAACTACAGGGGGTGTCGGAACAACAACAGTCCAAAAACAACATAAACAATATAGGGATTTTTGCATTGATTTGTAAGTGCTTATAGCTCCAAATGTAAACCATTATTAGCAAAACACTAGCAAATCAAAACCAAATAATCTCGAACTGTCAAAATCAGATGTCGTTTCAACACCACCTGTAGTTAATTCGCCATGGTCACTATTTAGTTCTAATAGTATGTATGCAGGTCAGAATACCAGTAATGAAATCGATGAGGCTAAAGTGTACGATCTTATAGACTTGTGAACTTAATTTAAGTTTTTTTAACTAAATATATATGATCTCCATTTTATGTTATTAAAAAAATAACCGAAACTAAGGCTTTGGCGATTTTTTGCTTTTTTTTTAAATTTAATTAAAAAGAAAAAAAATGTTAAGAAAACTGAACCAAATTGACGTTTGGCGATTTTTGGAGATATCTGACATAAGGTTTGGGGATGGAGCATAAAAAATCTGACAACCCTGTTAGAATCTAGCTTTTAATTAAACTTTAGTTGCAATATGAATCAAAGAAAGAGAGAAATAGTTATTTTAAGTAGAGTCGAAGGATTTAATACGCATAAAGCATCAAAAAAGAAAGGAAATAACCTAAAGACCGCGCTACTTAAATATTGCGGACGCGTTAATATTCCGCTCGCCTTTATAGATGGTAGTAACTTAAAATTCTTGAACGTGTCATACTTGTCAATATTTTAAACGAGAACTCCAAGAAAAAAGACTTGCCATATATTTTAGATTTGGTTATTTGTGCGTTTGGTGTAAAAATGGAAACGTACAGTATGTCGATGGAATGGTCGTCCGTCAATAAACATTAAAATCTTTAACAGCTTATACGTATAAACTGAGAACAATTTTTATTTATTCAGGTTTTTACGCAACTTTTTAAAGTCACGCTAAACGTTAGAGTACCTTTTATACATAAATACGCTTGATTATGAAAACTTTACAGTTGGTCCGCAACGTATGTATAAGTAAAAGTATTGAGGTCTTAGCTCTATGATAAGAATTTATAAGAGAAATTGAACACATAACTTCTGAAATTATTACAAACTCAATAAGATATATTGAGAATAATATTTCTGCGATCATAAAAAACTACATAAGAGAAAGTTAAGATAAGCATTTTAAATTGATTGAGAACTTAATAATACAAAGAGAGAATTCTCCCAGCACAATGTTTTCTCGTTCCGTAAGATAAAAATAAACATAATACAACGGAAGACGGCGACGGCAATAGTTGTTATTGTTTGTTTACATTTGTATTCATTTATTTGTGCATACATTTTTTATCATGCTTTTTGTTTACAATTATGTTGTGAACATTGCCAATTTTTCAAAAACTATGGCAACGTCAGAAAGAGAAAGAGTATCAAAAATTGAGAGTACAACAAAGTCCGCAATAAAAGTAATAAAGATTTTACCGCAATAAATTATCGTTATATTGTGTTCAGACCAGTGCTGCCAGCGAAATTTGGATAAAGATACATTTTAGTTTCCAAAATGATACATTTTTTCCCAAAAAGATACATTTTGAAAAAAATCCATTTTTAACGTTAACATTTATTAACATAACAGTTTTATTTCATATTTAATGAATATTGTAAACAAAATTATATTAAAGAAATTCATTTTTATCAATAAATTAAATAAATAGTCATAACTTTTAGGTATATAATTTTTAAAAATACAGGAAGCAAACTTTAAAAATGGTTATATGTAACTATCTTTAGATGTTATCAAACAAATACATTTATACATAAATAATATACGAGTTAAGGCGTTTATACTAGGGTGATAATATTAAAAAAATTCGTATATGTATATAAATTTCCTGAAAATAAAAACAATGTTCATATTTCCTCAGAACAACTTCGCACTACTATTAATTATCGATTTAGGTGGATCGTATGATGAAACATCCTTTATGTTCTCTTTCACCATAAATTAAGCTGCTATTGTATTAGTATTGAGTCGGTTTCGATGATCAGTCCTAATAAGTTTTAGTTGGCTAAAAATTCTCTCCACACATGCATTCGAAAAAGAAAGTACAAATGTTAAACCAACTACTTTTTTCAAATTTTTAAACATCGGCTCATTAACAACATTTTTTTAATTAAAATTTAATATTTTATTTCTGCACATTTGACGTACAGATTCAAAAGATACGAAATATGTCAGGATTATACATGGTACATGAAGTCATCAAAAGATACGAAAAATGTATCTTTCGTATCCTAACGGCAACACTGGTTCAGACTCTTATAGAGCATAAAATTGATAATGTTAAGTCGGAGCTTAATATGGTTAATGAAAGAGTAAGCAAACTAGAAATAAGAAGTGCCGATTTTGATGATATGAAAAAACAAATTAAAAAAGGAGATATTAAAGCAAGAAAATTCTGTTGTTGCCGGTAGTGTGCGAATTGTTGGTATACTCTACTACGATAACAAAAATCTACGTTCAATCTTTCAAAACATTTGCAATATTGCTAATATACCCGTTCCGCAGATTGATAGCATATACAGACTTAAAAAAAATTACAAAAATAATAAGCCGTACAACCTTTACGATGAAGTTATTGTAGTTAAATTACAATCGCCATTTGAAAAAAACTATTTGCTAAAATCTATTGCAAAATACCGACGGGAAAATAAATGTACATTGCGCTTAAATCACGCTGGGATTTTTCGGTGAATAGATAATAATTTAAATAACTTTTGGAATTTAATATATATGAACTTTTTATTAAATTTTTTTTAATTCAAACAATTGTTGTACTTTTTTTTGTGATTTTCCTATTGGGTGTTAGGTAAATTTTCAAATAAATTTTTAAAATTGTGTATTTACTTGCTTTAAGGTAAAAGACCATAACAATTATTATCATAATTAATTTAAGTTTTTACAAATGTTTACACAAAAATATAAAATTTTATTGATTTAAGTTTTTATTGCAAAGAAGTATGGAAAAAGATAAATTCTAAGAAAGAATTTTTTTCTAGTAAAAGCATTTAAAGAAGTGCAAATTTTGCATAATTTACAAAAATATTTTTCTAATAAAATATTTCTAAGAAATGCATGTTTGAATTTTATTAGTTAATGTCATCGAATAAATGAAATTTAAAAAACTATTTTTAAATCTTGTTTGCAGTAAAGAAAATGTAATTATTATTTTATTTCATTTTATTTAGCTTACAAATAAATTTCGAAAATATTAAAAACGTTAGTTTGCATGTTCAGTTATAATAAATTTATATATTTAGCAACTTGTTATGATGCCTTAAGGTGATTCAATTTATTTCTTAAAGGTCTTGATTTTTTGCCTCCTTTCCCACTGTTCTAAATAAGGACATTTGGATTTTAAAAATGTCAAAAGTTTTCTTAGTTTATTTGTTGTTTGTTTAAAACAGAAATATTTTGTGTAAATATTAAATTACTGGCAATATTGTGGCATGCCATGGAAAAGAGGTCAGCAGTATTGAATTTCAAGGAATTTTATTAACAAATAAAAAACTGTTATTAATTACGTTAAATTTTTTTCATACATATTTTGCTTTACATCTCATCTTAAAGCCTATCTTCCTTGGCGTGCATTATAAAGAAAGTCTAAAGGCGTTTAAATTCAATTCTTTGTATTATCACTGCCTTCCTTTGCCTTGCTAAAAATCCGATTATCTACAAAGATCGCAATGTGCCATCAATTAATATTGAGGCATTAAAATAATCGTAGAACAATATTTGCATGAGTTTGAATACCACCCAGCTCATTTACAAAGTATTCCCAATGATTGTGGTCATACCCAGAGATGGCAGTAGCTGGACTTAATTTTCAAAATACGTGGGATTAACATTCAAATGTCAAATAAAGGAAAAATTGTAATATAATCAGTGTTCGAAAATAAATATTAAATACCGTTTCCTACACATAAAAAAATTAAAACTGATTTCAATTAAAAAGTTTGTGATATTATTATAACATTATTTAAATTTTTCATCAGCAAACTATTTAACGTTTAATTCTCTTAATTAAAATTTTTAATTAAAACTGATTTTATTTTTGATTAATGCCTTATTTTGGTAAAACATTTTGAAAAAATGTTTCTGTATAGTGTTGGGTTCGGTAGATTTGTGGGAAACACCAACGCTTAAAGTGTTTATGTAGGAAATCACTAAAATAAAATAATGTGTCTCTGTTTGCGATATTCCAATACAACAATAATACTGTACTAATTCAACTCAACTAAAAGATGAGAACATTTAATTGCGTTCGGTTTTCGCAAGCCACAACCTTCGTTGTTTTCGGTTCAGCAAATTAATGTTTGTTCGTTTCAGTTGTGTTTTTACAGATGAAGGAGAAATTGGCGAAGGAAATTTAGTACTTAATGATTTTCCACACGACAGCGATGATGATGATGTTCCGCTCTCAGAGTTAAGGAAATCGATGTTAGGGCCATCGGATATGCCGAGCTCTAGATGTTTTGAAACTTTTAGGAGTATTATGAACGCTGGCAAATCTCCTGTATAAATATTTTAAACAGTTGTTGATAATTATATTGTGCATCTAATCGTTGACCAAACTATGAAATATGCCTCACAACATAACATGGTTTAGTTTAACATTATTCCAGAAGAGCTAAAGGTATTTATTGGCAATCTTCTCTACAGAAGTTATCACTCCTTATCAAGAGAGCGCATGTATTGGCAGTTAGACGACTATACTAAAACCACAGCCAAATCGATGTTTTAAATTTTCAACGCGAAATAGTTCGATTCTATCTTAGAAATTATTCCATTCGTTCCATAGAACCGAGGCGTTCAACTATATAAGCATTAAATCCAATCAGATAAGATGCAAGGTTTGTCATAGTCGAATTCGAAGGATTTGTGAGCTTTGTAACGTTGCACTTTGCGTAGGAAAAAAATATCTTAAAAAATTTCACACCTAATCGAATGCAAGTGGTACTAAAAATAATTAATTACATTTTTTCTTGGTCGTATGATTTAATAGAAACATTTTTTATTTAAAAGAAGCTTGGGATCTAATGGGTTAAAAGAGAAAATAGCACGGTGTAGTTGTTTTGCTGATCACTGTTTTAAATTAACGATAGTATTTTCCACGTTCATCTGCTATGCTTGAAAAACATCTAATCTGTTCTAAGTGTTTGTATTAACAATTACATGTTTGGAGGTTAGAATAAAATGGTTGTGGCTTCATGATAAAGCACTAATCCCATGACAATAATATGGTTTAATTAACCATTATATGTTTTAAAATGTGTGTACATTAGGGTAAAGATTCAATTAAAGTACATTTTTAATCAAGAATATGCGCTCATTTTCTGTTTATAAAAGATACTTTTGTCGGGAGAAAACGATTCATGCCTGCGACTTTTCTTGATAAGACAAGGGGAGAAAGTACTTTTATTAAAAAAAGACACAAATGTTTTTCTTAGTACTAATTTAAAATTTAAAGAATTTTTGAAACACCTTGCCATTGTTGCAGGCTGTTATGTATAAACTTTTTTATGTGAAGTACGATTATTATTAAAATATAATTTGCAATAATTTAAAGTAAAAGCTAAAAACCGAGGTTTCTTTTGTCGGTTTTCGGGCTTAGGCATTAAAAACCGCGGTTTCAAATTCGGTTAAAACCGAAGAGCAAACCATAATTTGTATAAAGGGGCGTATAAAAGCGGCCTATTCGGGAAATTTATCACTTAAAAAATAAAATGAACATTTTTGAAATGTCATTTATAATTGCAAAATGTAAGAGAATATTCCTTTATGCCATCTGGACCCCAGTTCCCAGCTTATCCCAAAAAATTAACGCTTTATAACAATATTTAAGATTTTGATTTTTCTTTCGAATATTCCTTTGATGGAATATTTAGTAAAATCGTTGTAAAAATATTTTTCAAGCCCGCGACTTTGTCCGAACCGTATGGTCAAAATATAAGAAATTCCTTATTCATTTAAGTTTTTAAAAGATTTATTCAATGAA
Organism: Pollenia labialis; assembly: GCA_949318255.1. Lineage (NCBI taxonomy): Eukaryota > Metazoa > Arthropoda > Insecta > Diptera > Polleniidae > Pollenia > Pollenia labialis. Next base: position 91,037,626 of record OX439141.1, read on the forward strand.
AACTTATTTAATAAACTTTGTATAAATCTAAAAAATAAAAATAAAATTGTATACCCTGCATAACTTAAAAATGTTGTTAATAGATTATTATCCTACTTTGCCTAAATTATGAACTCCATTTGTTTCACTATTTTGCCAACCATAGAAATTTAAGTATAGTGCCTTCAAATTTATTACCCTAAAAAAACTTTAATATAGAACTTAGTTTGTAGCCTTTTCTTTGTCATAAATTTCACCACGCCATTTATGGTTTTTCGTCACGTATATTCCAACGCCAATCATTATCAACCCAATGATGGTTAGGGCTATGCCGCAATATTGGCCAATTCGCGGCAAATTTAAAGTGAACTGAAAATAAAAGCAAATGAATTTAAAATATTAAATAAAAATTAACATGTATTATTATAGCTAGAAAGTAGAAAATAAAATTAAGGGCCTATTTTACCAATTATATTTAAATATCTATTTATATTTAAGTATAGCCTTTAATTCAATTTTATTTTTATCTGACATGAAAAACGAATTTTAAACATAAATTGATATATAAATCAGTGTACGAAAATAAACACTCGGTATATTTTTGGAAAACACAAACTCTTATAGTGGCATTAAAAAAAATAACGTTTCCCTGTTTGTCATCTTTCGAACACAAAAAAAACTGTTCTTATCCAACTCAACAAAAGATACTAATCACACAATTAAGTTCGGTGATGTTAAAATTGTAGATACAGAAAACAAAGAAAGGAAGAGATACACAATTGAAAGCCTAATAAGACAACAACAATGAAACTAAAGCTGTGATATATTTAAAGTTAAAATTAATATGTGTTTAAATATTAAAATTAAGTTTTATATTTGTATGCTTCTTGGTACATGTAAAACTTTTAAATGTAATTAAATTCCATATTTTAAGTCTGTATTGTTTATGTGGAACATTATTGTACTTATTTTAAATAGACAATCCCTTGAAAAAGTCAAAACGTCGGGACCAAAATATTGTAATTAAAAATTTCATAAACAAAGAGCACATTTAATTCAGTACGGTTTTTTTTTTAAAAACACAAACTTCATTGTGCTCAGTTGAGCTCATTAATGTTCGTTCGTTTCTCTTTTCGTGCCCTTTTAGCTGGTGAAAAAACGAAACATTTTTTAAAACAAAATACACATACAAAAAAAAACAAAAAGCCAGCAAAATAATTTTACACAAACAAAACATATACACAATACACAACCAAGTTGTTCGTGCTGCGGTCCTTAGGGTATAAGGGGTTGTGTTCTCCGCAAATAATATGACTAGTCCAAACACGCGTGTAAAATGTAGCCCACAAGGGACTAGGACTAGTCCAAAAGTAACCCAAACGTATGGAAAAAACATGGCATATTTAAAATTACTCCAAAAGTAACCCAAACGTATTAAACATTACGATGTCCTGGGGCATCGAAAACATGTCGTTAAAAAACGAAGACATGCCGTCTCACTACAAACGTTTTTTAACAATGACATGGTCCATACTTGCATTACATCTGAGTAGTCTATTTAATCAAATTGGATCAGGTGGTCCAATATTATTTGCAGGGTTTGTCTACACAAATACTAAATCGTTCCTGGGTGTATGGGCCGAACGCTAACTAATGTTCTGTTTATTTTCGAACACTGATTTTTATAGAATTGGTGAAAAAGGCCCTTAGAGCCAAAAGTTTTTAAATTTTCAGAAAAAAATACTGCAAGGTATTAAAAATATGTTTAAGTGAACAAAAAACTTTAATAAAATTCCTCTTTGGCGAATAAATCAAAAGCTACAGTTACATTTGTAAGAAAGATCTTTCTTATTATTTGCAAAAAATTTCGAGTTAAGAAGAATGTATACCAGATAGCGGAAGTAAACGCTAAATTGTATGTCTGACAAAAAGATCAAGAAGAAAAATGAAGCTGTACTAGGGTTTCTAATTTCCCGGACTTTTTCTATTCCCGGGAAACGAAACAAACAAAAAAGAATATGCACATATACAACAGTCTAAAAAAAATTAACTTTATTAATTCCACAGTAGTAGTTATTATTAACTGCAACATGGTAAAATTAATTTTCTTTTAGGAACAATTTTTTTAATATTATTAAAGCAGTTAAAAGCTCATCAGAGATTCCATTTCCAATCCTTGTTGATATGGGTATTGCCTGCTACCGAAAACGTGCTCTCACTTTCTACACACGTTGGTTTTATAGTAAGAAACACATTATACAAAGATTATAAATTTACTGGCCTATTACCCGTGACTTTAAAGACTTCAAATTCTTTTTTTTAGATATTTTCAGGCTTTTGTATATTCTTTACATTTATTTTTTAGAATTTGGTATATCGTTTCCAAGTATCGTGTACATTTTCATTTTCTGCTTAAAGAAGCTTTTTAGACATTTCATCAGCAATTAAAAAGACCGTTGATTTATTGGCCTAGGAAAAAAAGTTCGATTTGTAGGAAGTTTTTAGTAATTTTAGTAAAGATTATATTTTTATTGTTCGTTTTTTGATTTTAAAGATGCTAACAAATTAAAATTTCAAAAAATTTAGTTTAAAATTCCCAAAAATTCTCGGAAAAAATTTCCTGGGATTAATTAAAAAAAACAGTCCCGGATTCCCGGGAATTCCAGCGTAGAAACTCTAAGTTGTTCCTAAATTATGAACAACGAAATGAGCAATGTTTCGCTTGGACCTAAAATTTAGGCATTGCATGCAAAAAAGGATTAAGGTCGGTTTTTTTTAGGGCGTGACATAAAATTCATGTTTACAATTTTTTAAAAGTCTTGAAAATATTATTCATTTCACGGGATATATAAATAAATATAAACTTAATTTAATGAACAAGTTAAAGAGCTGTAATCGTCTGTGCCAAATCTTTTTACACTTCGTCATAGTTTTCAAATCATTCCCTAGGTTATATTGCATGAGTGCACTCGTTTAAAAATCCATATTTCTATGGGGCTGGAGGAAATAATTGGGGGTTTCGCTTATCTTTAAAACAAATCTTATAGAAGAAATAATTAATATATAATTTTATTATCTGTTTAGTTACAAATATCTGCGCAACGCTTGGCCCTTCTAACTTATATGGTATTTATTTAAAAACATAAATTTTAAATAATAAAAATTAATTATTTTTGTTTGCCATATGACGTGCCGTGCAATTATGCATCTATCGGCGGTCTTTACAAAGAGCTCTGTTGAAAGAATTGTAGACACTACATCTGTCTTTCTGTTTAACCATTTATGACATTCATTAAAAGTCTCTTGAAGTCCTAAAAAGAATATTCGTCAGGAATACTTAAACCTATTGCAGAAAGTTCATGCAAGAGGAATGAAAGCCGCATAAAACCGGCCCGTATGGTCATCAATTATGACGACGGACACGTTGCTCATTATCACATCACATCAAAAAACACAATCCAAAAGCAAAAGCAAAATTATTTTATTTTTAAAAAAAATTACAGCCAAAGAACATCGAGTGTCCACTTTTGCGCCACCTGTATGAATAAGGGGTCATTGACTCATTTCCTTTCGTTTATAAGTTTTGTTAATGCTGCAGAGGGATATTTCCTTTAGAAAGGTAATTGAAAATATTAACTTATTGCACAAAAGAATGGTTGGCGCGAAATTAAGAAGCTGTAATTAAGAAAATGTTTCTGAAAAGTTTACAACTCACCTTAACTATTCTCAAAAGATCGTCGGTTATCGAAGTTTGAATTTGAAGCATAAATAACGGCGCATAGAAATTCCAAGCCAAGTCCTTGGTTAAACTACGTTAATGAAAAAAATAAATAAATTAGTATACCTAAAGTTCTTTAAATAAATCTCTTTCATAATTTATGTGTAAAATGACAGTTTTTTTACTCACTCCACTTTCTCATCCCGCTCTAATAAAGCACTAATTAATACCTGTCCTTTAAGATTCAGAGGTATACCTAATTTTGGTTCTAACAGAACATATATGCCATGTTTCTCTGGATCAGGATGTAGCCCAGTAGTATTTTCACGATATAGTGGATCTGTCATATAAAAATGAGGATGTGATAAATATACGGGAGCCCGAAACGTTGGCGGGGAAAAGTCAATGACACCATTTTTGGGACATTCCCTTCCTTTGACACAAAAACATTTTGTATCTTCAGCCATGTAACCGCTATCAAATGTTAGCTCGGTAGATATATATCTTCTTGCCTCAACGCCACGATATGTTTCATTAGAGTGCGGATAAATGTTAGTAAATCTGGCGGCATCAGAGAAAAAAATAGTTACAGGATCATGCCATTTCTTAGCAGGTGCCCATAATTCGCCGGTACTACCGTTAACGCGTCCACATTCTCCAGACCAAAATTTTGTGTGATTCAAACCGTTCCAATGCTTTAAATCACCCATTTGCTTTAAATCCTCTTTGCCCGTATGTATAGTGAAAGTACCTTCTGCTTCTTTGCTGCCATTACGATTGTAGAAATAACCAAAGTGATTTTCTGTTACCCCCAGAAACGGTGAATGGAGACGTGCAGCAAAATCCATGGCATCATCATAAATGCCATCAAATATCCACTCTTGAACTGTGTGCGTCATTGCCAATTTACCACCCTCACGATTTAGTGCAAAATTAACGATTTTTCTTAACACGGGATGCATTTTGCGAAAAATTTTTGATCCGGCCTAACGGTTAATTAAAAAATTTGGTTAATGAAAATTTATCTTACATGTATGATATCGACAGAGTCTCTTTTAATAAGCTTTAAAGCTTTAAAAAAAATTTATTTAACAAAAAATATTATTTTGAAAACAAGTGTTTCTTCCTTAAAAATTTTTTTACCCCAAAAAAATTTGTTAAAAAAAGCTTGTTTGATTAGAAAAGCCTTTTTAACAAAAAAGACTTCTTTTTACCAAAATACTTTATTTATTTAAAAAGCTTTTTTTAACAAAAAATGCTTTTTCACTAAAAAGATTTTTTAACAAGAAAAGCTTTTTTCTAAAAACATTTTTTGTTCGAAACTTTTTGAACAAAAAATCATTGTTCGTTTTGCACAAAAGTTTTTTTAAAACAAACAATTAATATTATGTTCGGCTTTGCCTAATCATATGTTCACCTTGGTGCGATAATAACAGCAAGTTATATAAATACTGTTTTGAGAAATAAATAAATCAACTTTGTGCCACGGTTACTTAGCAAAACCCGCCCACATTTTGTCGGATGTTGTGGCTTAAGCGACATCTTTTTTATTTTTTGTTTTTTAATAAATTTATTTATTGGAAACTCTGGCATCATCTCCTAAAATGTCATGGTCACATAAGGTTCCGTTACGATTTTATAGCAAAAACAATTTTAACTTAAGCGCCAACCTTCATAAAAAAGTTTTATGAAATATAATAAAAAAAACTTATGCCTGTAAAATTGTTTTTTTTTGTCGTCTAAGTTTTTTTGGTAGGGGCAGTGACAGTCGTGTGGTTTTTTGCTTATAACAAACAGTTTTGGACTATCAGTGACATAAATAAATAACTACCAAGTCGCCATCGTATCTGGGGTCTTGGAAACCGTAATTTTAACGAACACACGGACAGACGGTAAAACAAAGTGTTGGACATCGTTAAATCAACTTAGATCCCCATAAGGACCCAGAATATAAATACTTTAAAGGGTCTTAGATCGATATTGTAGAAATTACAAAAGGAACGACGAAATTGTAAATAACCTTTTACCTTCGGTGAAGGGTATAAAAAAATATTTTTTAATAAATTTATCAACTAACTATTGTTGGTAGATGTGGGGCAGTTATCAAGTCTTTCAAACTGCCGTTCGATTTAGAGGCATCAAAATACCAGCTGCGTCGACCATAATAAGTGACTAAATTTTTTCCATTGTCCCATGCCATATCCTCTTTTATTTTTACTTCACGAAATGTATACGGGCCAAATTCTTCAAAATTAGGTTTGACCCTGGAGTCATTGGCCAGGTGTTGATTTGTCCAGTTGTACATATAAAAGTTGAGATACAATGGTACAGGTGTAACAACCCATTTGGAAAATATAAAAGAGCTTGGACTGAGAGGTAACATCTGGAAAAAGCCGTCAATGTATATTAACCTTAACTATTTAACCCAGATTTTGCTTACCAAATTCACTAGTTGATCCGATAGCGTAGGCCAAGTTGTTATTAGAATAATTCCCAAAATCACTAATAAACAACCGACACTAAACACCCATATTTTTTGTTGTCTAACACTGCAACATCCGCAGCACATTTTAATTTTTTTTTATGATTTTTTTGTTTCTATTATTATTATATCATTAAATTTTTATAAAAAAGAACGTTAATTATTTTAATATTGGAAACACTTTGCTGTATTTTAATGCAGCAACTGAAGTCAACTAATTAAAATTGTTAAAACAATGTCAAAGAGTTTACAATCCTAAAAATTATGTCATAAAAGATTTTGCAATTTAATTTTCATAATAAATGTTATAAATTTAGAGATAAAAAATAATAATATGTATGTAGATAGATATAGATTTTTTTTGCACTGTATTTTTTAACTCACAGAGGGAAAAAGGGAAAAATGCCCGATATCCCGATAATCATGCTTTCATGAAACTAACTAAAAAATGTTTAAGTAAAAATTGTACCAGGCAAACTTTTCTTGACTTATACAAAAAAATACAACAGTTTTAAATACGGAAAATAATTATAAACGTAGGTTTATGTTAGAAATGTTGCAAATTTAAATGTACCGACAATATCGAGAATTAATTTTAAGTCAGATACTGAAAGTTTAGCACAAAATTATAGGCATTTAATTTGTAAAAATATAAACGGAAGTTAACAATTTATTTATAATGTAATAGATTAGTTTTTAAATTGGAAAACCTTTTTTGTTTTTAATTGAAAATTGTTTTATGATTTTTTGTTAAATTTATTTCATTTGTTAAAATTGTTATTATTGTCAAAAATTAAAGAAAAAAACCCTGAAGAAGGCACACAACGGAGTGCCGAAATATTGGTTCAATAAATTTAATATTTTTAAAAAAAAAAGAGACCTCAAGCTTAATAAAATAATAATAATAATAAATTTTATAAAGGTCGAATAGCAGTCAATTTATGTACAATAAATTTTTAAACTTTTGGGGTATTCAAAAGGTGTGCTATCATGTTATAATGTGATACAGTTCTATCATTTTGCAATGGTTTAAAATTATTGTTGCTGCTTTGTAAACAAAAAGTGCCTTAAACTAATAGAACTTTGCTTGCTATCAGGGCTGGCGTTTTTGGTTATTTCTAACCAAAATTGGTTATATATTTTTTCAATGTGGAGATGTGAATATTTTTTTCATTTTGGTTACTTTTTTCTAAAATAATAATGCGTACGAATATATTTTTCTTGATACAATTATTTAAGAGCTCGAATAATTTGTACTGTGTACTACAATTTTTCCATTATTTGTTACCAAGGAACGGAAGTTTTTTATAATTTATCGAAAACAAAAAATCCCTTTAAAAACAACAACCAAATCTTTTTTAAAGATTTTTGCTAAGAAAATATTGCCATTTGTGATTTTTATATCAAAAACGCCATGTTCTGAAATCGAAAACAAATGAAGTTTTAATCAATGGAGATTTTCAATAATTTTTTTTTAAATAAGCGCAGTTTTTCTGGATTTTAAGAGGAGTAAAGGTAAGTAGTACTTAAAGTAGGAAGTGCAGAAAATCATGCCAAATTAGAAAATTACTGAAAAATTACACAAAAGTCGTTTAAGTGTTATTTAGGTTAATTCCAAAAGAATTTATATTGAAATACATATTTGAAAATATACATAGGAATTTCAAAGATTTCTCAAAAATACATTGATTTATCAATATAATTTTAAAATTTATGGAATTTTCTTTAAGAAAGTTTAAGAAATTTTAAATTTTACTGTTTATAACTTGTCGGTACATGCAGAGAAAAAATATGGGTGGGCATGGTTAGGGAAACAACACTATGTTTAATATTATAATTTGATTATAAATTTGAGTATTGTTGAACGAAAAATTATTATTTTCTAACAACTAAATTATGATAACTTTCAAAACATATTATATTACTCACAACCATATAATGATATTTAGTAGCCATAACATGATAACTTTCTATCATATTATGTTTAAGATGCAATCAAACCATTTTTACTCTAATATTATTATGTTAGCGCCATTTGTAAAATAATTTTGTATCAGTTGTGTCGGTAATTTTATATGTGAGCGGTTAAACAATTTAAAGATAAATTCCCATAAAAAAATAAGCTTAAAGAATTTAAAAAAATTAAAATATTAGCGGAGTTGATTCAGTTTAGTGATTTAATAGTGCAAATGGAAATTATCGTAGTTTTTTTGTAAAATCCAACAACAAAACACATAGAGATTTCGTTATATTTTATAAAAGTGTTTTGGTATTTCTATTGTTTTCTTGGGCAACTGCGTATGTCTTAAAACAAATTTTTCAGGAGAGCCGAAAAACCATTCTAGATTAAACTATGGGATAGGTATTGTGCACCACGTTAAAAAATCGGAATTAATACATCTTTTTTCAAAAGTTTTTAGAAACATGTAAAGAGCAATTAAATTTAGGCAATATGGCATCAACATCTCAAAATCGGAAAAGAAAAATAAGAAAAAATGGACAAACGCGGTTGCCCATGAAAACCACAGATTTTGGATTTTCTCTTTTGCAAGCCTGAACTCCGCTTTTTGATTTACATTAAGAAAAATTGTAAAAAGCCACAAAATAAAAATCGATGCAAGAAAATTTTAATTTATTTTATATTTTTATGACAGTTATGAAAGGTGCTGCATCATAATATGATTGCTTTTAAATTTATTATGATTAACATGACAATAATATGAATAATTTCTTAGCTTGTTATCATTAACATGATAATAATATGATTGCTTCTTAACTTATTATGATTAACATGACAATAATTTAATTACTTCTTGTCTTAGTATGATTAACAGAATAATAAAATGATTAATGGAAAAATATTATAATGTAATATTACGAGTATATTTAGTCATAATAGGTTTCAATAATAATCATAATATGGTGACTACAATCATGAATCTTATCATAATATGTTGCTCTTAGAATATGTTTACCACAACCATGTTTTTTCTCTGCGTGTACGTATAGTTATTGAAAGTTTTTTAAGATAATTATTTGGTAAAAAAAACTTTTGACTGTAAGGCTGGGTTTTTGAGATGTGAATTAAGTTAAACTTAGTTTAACGTAGTGTGAAATTTAGATTTTCCCAGCGAAATGTGAATTTTTATTATGTATTTCATTAAAGGCCAATGTTTAAAGCAAAATTAAGCTGTTCCGTCAACATTTTGTATACAAAATTGGTAATGACTGCACAAATCTGTATTCAGATTAACTAAACCTAGTTTAACTGAGATCTTAAAAACCCAGCCTAAGTCATATACTAATGTACGTTACGAAAGGCGAATTTGTTTATATTCGCCATAATATTTTACAATGATTCACAAAATATTTCAAATAGAACAAATTTTAAAACAGTTATTACAATTAGAATTATAAATTTGAAATAAAATTTACAAACTAGAGAAAAAAGTTTTTATTATATTTTAGATATACTTATCTAAATTAGAAAGGATTTACACAAACTGCATTTTGCATATCGCCAAACGTAAATTTCGGCAAAAGTATTATGGAATCGCCACATTTGACAGTCCTGCCAATAACAGCAAAAACAACAATATAATTAAAAGGAATTTTAAATTTGGTAATATTTTTCTACATTTGGTAACTTTTTCAAAAATTTTGGTTGCAAAAATTGTATTGGTTGTGGCAGCACTGCTTTCTATGTTTATTGTGCTGTCGTAAATAATCAGATACATGCGCTGAGCGGCTAAGCCGAGCTGCATTAGATTTTGTTAACCATCGCCGTTTAGGGTATAATATTATCCAGCTAACATCCGGCCCTTTGTTCCTTATAGGAACCACAGGACATAATAATAATAATAACATCCAAATTTAACCTACGGCTAGCAATTTTTGCAACAAAGCACTTGCGACGTTAAATTAGATCGGCTTAGGACTCTACTGTTTGTTAAATAAACAAATTAAAATTAATTTGTGATTTGCGTCTGAAAAATGGAGAATAGTCTAATGGCGTTTTCTTTTCTTAGTAATGTTCTGCATTTATTCTGCCTTTAACATTTCTTTATGTTCTTAAAAATGTGTTCTGTTTTAAAACTGCCACTTGTTCTTTTCTGAAGATGTTCCCCGTAAAAAGAAAAAATGCTACACATTCAACACTCATTTTAATTAAGTGTAGCACTAGATTAACAGCTGGTTTTGTTATTATATCAGCAAAAATAAATTATTTTTAAGTTCATCTCTCGTATTTTTTTTACTTAATTTATTTATTAATTTATGGATTAGAATTAAAAATATTTTTAATTTAGATAAATATTAATGTCTTATATTTGTTTTAAATCTGCTGATTTAAATTCAAAATAGGCACACTGAATTATGAGGGGTTTTTCACAACAGTCGTATTTTTTTGTTTATTTATTATTTTAAAACTTATGACTTTATGACACCTTGTGAATACCCCAACTGTGTTTATTCAAAATTAAACTAATAGTTTATTACAGTATACAAATTAGGGTGCTCATTTGCTAACTAGCAGAAACTTGCAACGAGAGAATAAATTTCAAATTTATAAAATTTTGCTCGCAATTACTTAAAAAAAAAAAGTTAAAGAATCAGTGATGCAAAATGTGGCACAATTGAGCCATTTGTGGCGCTCTTGAATGTTTTATGGCCCTCTGGTTCTTTCTTACATATTTAGGACCTTTCAGATAAACATTCCACTAACTACTTTTAACCGTTCAGTACTTATTTGTAATCTTATTTGCTCACTGTTTTTAAGATTACTTTTATTAACAACATTGTTTTGTTTGTTAAGGGCCAAATAAACCACACAAGTGGTTTGATAACAAATCTGAGAAAAGTATAAAGAATTCAAAAAATCAGTCGTTTTTCCAATGTGTAAACTCAAATACATTTTAAAAAATAAATGTAACACATTAAAGACAATTTGGCCCAAAATAAAAAAATCTTTAAATGCAACTCAGAAATGACCGCTGTACCAACAACAACCAGAGTTCTTAGATTTATTTTGACCTTTTCGTTTAAATATTTGACAGTAAAAAATATATTTTTTTTAATTATTAAAAATATTTTTTATAAATGCTTAATAATTAATTTGTTTCGAATTGCTTAAATTTGTCAAAGAGAAAAGTCGCCATGATATTTTGTTCAATTTTTATTAAAAACAAAGTCAAAATTATTACTGCACATAAGAAAGTTACAATGTTTACTATAAAATAGTTTAAAGTAAACTGCGTCTCGACACAGCAATTTTTATTGCTGAACACAAGCAAAAACGTCGATAGAAGAATAGCGCAATGCTTGCTGTTCATATTACTGGAGAATATTGTTTCGCCATAAAATTGGAAATGGTATCAAGTTTTCGTTTACCGACTCAAATATGGGGCAAAAACTATACATAGTATAAATTTCATGAAGTGAAACCCCCTAATATGTATTGTTAAATTAATTAATTGACTAATCTACAGTTAAGGCTAAAAAGTTAAAAATAAATGCAAATAATTAAAAAAACTGTTAAGCCAATTAATTGCTAAAGCAATCACTAATTTATTTTCTAAACACTGCAAGTGTTATTCGTTTAATTGTGTTGATAACACACTAGATAAACATAAAAGTTCTCACATCAGTTTTAAGGGTGTTAATCGTTAATTATATATTAATGTATTTATATTATTTATTGTTTGGGGGTTAAATACTCTTAGGAATAAGAAAGACAGCAACTGGGCAATTCCATATGTGACTGACTCTACATTCGACACAATTTGCGTTTTATTTTGTCTTATTTTACGAATAGTAAAATTTTTTTAGTATCAATTAAAACATGGCCATGTAGCAGTTTCAACAATTATCCGATATAGAAAAAAAATGGCAACCACTGATATTTTGAAATGTCATTTATTTAGTAAAATATAAACGTTACTGACACTACATGCAATAGAAAGTTGTTTTCGAGAGTATTTTTAAGCTTCAATAATCAATATTCCCCTGCACTTTCGTAATAACTTTAATTTGTGTTTTTATTAAAAGTTCAAGAATCAAACTCTTATAAAATGCTGAAATAAATGCGGTAAGTTATTTAAAAAAATAAATTGTGATTGACACTACAGGCCAAAACGTGACCGACACTACACCCACTTTGTGTAGTATAAAAATCAATATTTTAACATGCAACGTTGGAATTGAAATCACAGCGCATAAAATAGGAACTCTAAAATTATTTTAAAGATACGCAATTGTATTTTTGAAATCATTTAAATGTTTTTTTTTGAAACACTAATAATAAGTTAGAAACCAAAATTGAAACTAAAAAAATTCAAAACAAACCCTTTTCAGAAATAAGAAATATAAATGTTTCAAAAACTTTCAAAATTTATTTTTTTTAATTCTAATTTTAAAAAAAAAAACAAAAAAAAATTTTCCCACTATAAAAACTTTGTTACGTTGCCACCACACTTAAGTATTTTTACTAACAAAAATCAGATATTAATTTTTTCCATTTATGGTAGACTTTTGCGTGGAATTGCCCAACTGCTAATTTATCAATAAAAAAAAAAATTCTGAAAAATTGTTCGAACGCGTCTAACTACCCGTCTATACAAGAGATAATTATTGCGACATGCATATATTGCAGTAAATGTCAAAATTATGTTATCTTTCACCCATTTAAGCCCAAACAAAAACTACTGGACAACAAATAAAATTTGTTTTATTTTATTATTAAATTCATTACATATAAACAAAAAACCCAAAAAAAAATTTTCTGGAAATTAAAGAGGTGTACCCAAATTGGCACAATGGTCACTTAAGTGTGAAAATTTAAAAAAATAATCAATAGTGCAAACATATATTGAATAATATATGAAGTGCTCACAAATTGGCACAGCGAGAATTAATGGGTTAATGTAGATAGCAATTTTGTGTACATATTTATTGCCAGCAATTTAAAATCTTAGAAACATTGTTAGTCCATTTTTGTAGACAAATAATTGTTAATATAAAACGTCAAATTTGGTTGTCAATTGAAAAAAAGAAGCAAAAAAAAAAAATAAAAATAGAAGCAAATTGTGTGGATCAGAAACTATCTTTGTGAAATTTAGCAAATTATAATTGTAGTGAAATAATTAAATTAAAGAATTAAATAGACACTTAAATAAAATTGCAACAAATTATTTCTTTTATATAATTTTTTTCTTATTCGATCTTTATTATTCAAATTTATATTAATTTGTTTAAGCTTAAAGCTTCGTTCACAATCTCAGAAACATTTTCACTTGGTGTTCAACAATTGTTTTCGCAGCCACACACATTTTGCATTTAGAAACCGTTTGCAAATATTACTCACAACAATATTATGAATTTATTATTATTATTTTTTACAACATTATGTTAAAATCCAAATTTTTAATATTTTTAATCAGGCTTAAGTTCATCAAATTTAATTTTCATTAAATTATTTTTATGAAGAAAGGAATTTTTATAACATGAAAATTAATTAAAATTGTTATTGATAATCATTCATTCTTGACTGACCTGAGATTCGAACCCAGGCGGCTGGTTACCATGACATGTTTCGATCGCAACCACTCGATCTCCTCAGATGGATTTGCCGTCTTATACTCGCAGCCATCGACGACTGCTGACGTCAATAGTCAAATATCAATCCTTAAACCAAATTGTATTTTTAACCTTTGGTAGATCGAAATTTGCTTTTTTGAATGATTATCCATTTTTAATTGATTTTACATGTTTTTCCTAACTTCTGTTTTTTCCGTACTTATGTCAAGAATTCTTCTTGAAGTCCAAAGTATATTTTATGTTTTTTCATTTTGTCTTTCTTTTTCTTGTTGACCTTTTTCAGCACAACTTGAAGGACAAATGTACACATAGAGCTCGTGTCTTAGCTTTAACAATGATTAGAATTGTGGTTATTTTTGTTGAACAATTTATGGTTTTTAATCCAAATTTTTAATATTTTTAATCAGGCTTAAGTTCATCAAATTTAATTTTGCCGCCTGGGTTCGAATCTCAGGTCAGTCAAGAATGAATGATTATCAATAACAATTTAAATTAATTTTCATGTTATAAAAATTCCTTTCTTCATAAAAATAATTTAATGAAAATTAAATTTGATGAACTTAAGCCTGATTAAAAATATTAAAAAGCAATTGAAAAAAGTTTTTTCAAATAATTATGTAATTTTTTTTTTTTTAAATAATTATTTTTCATTAATTTTATTTTTTAAAATCCAATTACTTGTAATACGATATGATATGAATTGTTCTTTTAATTTGTTGTTACATAAATAAATATTTTTTTAGTGCAGCTCACGTAAAATTAATTAGGGGTTTAATGATATCGCTTAAAATTGCCATTTATGCAAATGGGCAAACTTAAGAGACTCGTTTCATGAAGACCCTATTTAATTTGTGTGTAATTTTAAACAAGTCAATAGAAAAATAAATTAAAAAAAATATTAAAATATGTGATTAAAATGTAAAATTTGTTTTTTAAAACGCATCAAGAAAGCCAAAAGACTAAAGTGCTTAAATTATTACAATAATTTATTGCTTGCGATCTATAAACACTTGAATTTTGCAACGGAAATGGCGGTCAGCATTAAAAAAACGTGTTTTCATAAATGCACAATTGAACTGCACATGTTATCGAGTCAAAATTTCTGGGCAAATTTACGAATTTTGTGTAAATTAATTATCATACAATTTTTTACAATTCATTTGCGAGGGCGTAAATATGCACAGTTTGCACAGATTGCGAGACTTTTAAGCGATATCGTGAAAACCCTTAATGTCTTGGATATATCGATATTATTTTCCTGTCCCCACTGCATGCATGCATCAAAGCTTTTGATTACATATCTGTGTTTAAATTTTACCCCTTCATCAGCAGGTACATCTTTTTCTAATCGTTCATTAATTTCATCATCTTCGTCAAGACTACAACTATTTGCCTGACTAGTCCATCCATGTATTTAAATAAGTTTTACGAATTTTTTGTATATTATTTTTAGTTGTTCGTTACATCATGTACATAATTGGATTTAAATTCGTAATACACAGTACCTAAGGTAAACTTTTTGCCTGTTCGTTGAATCCCGAATTCACTAAATCGAGAGTTCGTTAAATCGGGAAACCACTGTAAATATAATTTTGCAAGATGGCGTTTTTTTTACACTGCACCTTCTTCCTTGATTTCTTTAAAGTTAGGAGTTAACATAAATACGTTGGCCCATGCCTTTAAAATAAGGTGAGCATTTAGAAATATTGCTCTGTTGTTCTGCGGACGTTATTGCCAACTTACTGAGATATTTATCCTTAGTGTAGCCCTGGTGTATGGAAAAGTTATTAAATTCGTTTATAAAATCTACAGAGAACAAGCAATTCATCAGCAATATAGGGTTTAAGAAAGCGAAATTGTTATTTTGGTTAACATATACAAATTTTATTAACGATTCTTAGGCGACAACATGATGTTTGACAAATCGTCGAATATCAAACAAACTCTAAAGCTCGGGTCACACCATTGCCGCAAATGTACTAATATGACACAATTTTGATTGTGTTTTATTGGCGCACAATAATTTAATTGTACTAATCAAATGTTCTGAAATCACACGGTTGCCCAGTTTAATACAAATTTAATTGCCGCTAGTTGGTACAAAGTCAAATGGGTACAATAATTGCGGCAGTACCGTCACACGATTGTTCTTACTTGACAACTGCGAGAACAGCTATAGCTTTTTTTATATGTTTGAAAGTTCTTCATGATTTGTTCAATTAACCATTTCGAATGTTAGCGTTCGCATTGAAAATTTGTATGAAAAACACTCAGTTTTAAAAATATGTTTTATATAAAATTCTTTGAGAACGTTTACGTTCGAAATTATTGAACAGGCAGTAAAAAAAGTTAAATTCTTAACAAGGTTTCGTTTAAATGTGCTAAATTCCCATTTTATACTTTTGATAAACTGAAATTTATTATTATTGGGATAAACGCATTGCACTGGTTGCTTAGGCCAGATCGTCAGGAAACTTCATCCAAAGATTTAAAGAAAAACTGAATATATTAAACAAATAAAACTGTAAAGCGAATAAGAATTATAAACCCCAGTTTTACTTGTAACAATATGAAAGCTAAAACAAAAACAACAACAATAAACAGTGAGTTTATCTTTTCTTACAGTCCCGACTACAATTAGTTAATTTTTTGTCAACTTTAAATGTAGTTGCAAGTGGGAATTTAGCACATTTAAACGAAACCTTGTTAATTCATTTTTTAAATCCTAAGAAAAACTTTGATAAAGTTAAATACTATTTATGTATATAAAAAAAAATACAGAATTATTTTAAAATTTTTAGAATACAAATTAAAAACATTTGTATCGCTTTAGTTGATTCAAATTTAGAATCAAATAATATTGTTTAAATATCAGTAACTAAATTCTGCCACTTTATTTATTTAACTACCGATATCGTTTAGTGAATTAGAAAAATGCTTTGTTTAACCCTTGTGTTAATACCCGGGTACCATGGTACCCACCTAGGTATATTTACTTGAAAAAAAAATTATTAAGATTTTAATTTTTAAACAAGCTTCGCGATCGTCGTTATTTAACTTAAAAGATAATTAAACAAATTTGCTTAAGCTTTAACCATCGTAAAATGCGCAAACGGGTACCCCGGTACCCAATACAATAAAATACACTTTATGGGATAACACAAACACGTTTTAACTGGTCAAAGAATTCAATAAACTAAATTCTGTATCATACAATTACTTAAGATTAGCTGCCAAAGCGTTATAATTATAATACGGAGAAGTCTCATTTACATGCATATCATGTATGACCAAAAATGTTCAACTGTTATACTAAAAAATACTTTCCTGTATAAAAAATTTAAAATTTTAGCCGTTATGCAAAACGAAGTTAAACATCATATTTGTACATTAATAAAATTAAATACGCTTTTAAAAAGATTAAAAATCTAATTTTTTTCATAAAAATAGTGATTATTAATACATTTTAGTATATGGGTACCCGGGTACCCTGGGTGCTAAACAATGTGGATAAAGTTGGGTATTAACACAAGGGTTAATTAAATATCTTGAATAAAAATATTCGCACTTAACAGCTACATATGCTTGTGAACATATACACATATTTTGTTAATAGCAATAATAAAAAAAAATTAAAATTCATGATAAATAAATACACATTTATCTTCATTACTTGCTAAAAGAAACACAAAAGCGTAAATCTATTAAAAAGGCAAATATTGGCGCGTATTGTGTTGTTTGATTGCCGCACAAGAACACAATAAATATTGGTGCATTTTTGTTATTTTTATTGAAGCGCGGTTGCATAACAAGCTGTCACACGATTGCCTCACCAGTGAACAATTGGTGCATTTCGGCTTAACACGATCTGTCGTCCTGCAGCTTTCGGGACTAAGGGCATTATTTTCTGTAAAATTTGCACTTGTAGTTATCACAGGTCTGCGAAATCCTTTTTAATGCTTTTTAATGCTCATGTAACATGTGCTGCATGATATGCAATTGTGTAGAAAAATTAAACGGCGGCATTTTAAAAGATTATCAAAAGCAACATTAAGCAACTTCTTTGTAAATTGGAGGCGATGTCTGTCGTTCTCAGATTAAAAACGCATCTGGCGATATTATTAAATGAAGTTGTTATTTTCGTTTGCCAGATGCACTTTAACCATTAAACAATTCACGTTCATATAAAAGTGTTGGCAACAATAGGATTTGGTCAATAGCATTCGAACCTTTAATGGAGTAAAATAATGATTAATTCATAATGATCTTAGCATACCGTACGTTATCTCTGTTGTTGAATTAGAAATTATACCCAAGTTCTTTGCAGAGTTCACGATCTCGATTTTTGTATCTCCCATAACAACTCTTATTATGTAAATCGCAACGCAATGCCAAAGAAATACATTGAAAGCAAAAACAAAGTCATAAATATTTTGTAATTTTGTTGTTGCCTTCTACAGAAATTCTTATTGCGTTTTAAAATGTTCAATGCCTCAAGCTATGAGTACATGAATTTAAATGGAAATAGACTAAACATTTTGTTATATAATAATTCTCTGAGACATAAATCTCATGTCAATCAAGAGTGAAAAATTATCAAAAAATTTTTATTAATTTCATGTTGTAAAATTCCTTTCTTCATAAAAATAATTTAATGAAAATTAAATTTGATGAACTTAAGCCTAATTAAATATTAAAATTTGGAATAAAAACCATAGAACAGTTCAACAAAATAACCACAATAATAATTATTAAAAAATTGCAAGATTTTTAATTCGTTGGCTTTCATCTTTCGTAATGCTCTCTGTTAACCAGCGCACTCTATAAAATAGATGATTAAGGGTGTACTTCTGTTGTTCACTTCAACTTGCGTTGAGAAAATTAGCCCCTTAATGTATCAAATTTTTTACCCCAAAGCCGATCTAATCTGGTCTCCACAATTGGTATACAAAAGTTTATCATAATAACAATTGTTGCTTTAAATGTAATCTAAACATGAAGCCATTGTTTTCACAAGTTCTTTGAATTCCTTTGAATGTTCGTGCTCTATAGTAAAAATATTATGTATATGAAATACTGCCAAAAACTGATTTAAGTATTTTGTGTGTTTTTTTCCTTCAATAACCAACTCACAAAAACTACATACACACGAAACAAAATGTATTTTCTATTAGTCTATCCCCAGCTAGGATTTTTTTAAAATTTTTAATCATAATCGAGTCTTTTTTGACTCTTCAACGCGATTAAAAAATCAGAATATGCGCTCATTATCTGATCATAAATGATACTTTTGTCGGGAGAAAATGGTACCCTACCCGCGACTCCTCTTGATGAGGCATTTATGATTCATTTTTTTATTAGTTTAGAGTCACTTTAAACTCTTTTCTAATGGTATTTATGATTATTTTCGAATAATTTTGTAGTCATTTATCAGTCTTTTTTAACTCTATTCTGCGTCTTTTTCGATTCCTATATAAGACATATTTATAACCTTCTAGCTGCGCGAAATTTGATTATGAATAAGATGATCCATTTGCGGTTTCAATACGATTTGTTTTTGCATTTTAAATCAAACAGTTTAGAATCATAAGCGTGGGTAATTTACGAGTCTATTTTTAAGCGTGTAGCTGATTAATCAGTTTTTGATCACCAAAAGTACTCGAAAAAGACTCATACTCTGATTTTTTAAAAAACAATCTTCCAAATGCTAGCAGGGTCCATTAACAAATTCAAATGTTTTGCAGCAAATATTTCATAATATGAGGGCGAACTTATGGGGGGTACGCACTATCGAACTGGGGTGACAGGTAAAAATTTCGCCAATCAACAGTCAACGCCCGATAGCAGCTACATTATCGATCAAGCGAAAGTTTGTGCGAACCAGCCATTCATATTTGATAGTGTGTACCCCGCTTAAGTCATGTTTGAGGGTTGTATGTGGAAATATACAACTTTTAAGGTAGAAGTACATAACACGCGTTAGTACGCGCGCCCTCTGTAGACTTCTATTAAAAAAAGTTAAACTAGTGTATTTTAATATAACATGCAAAATATGATGACGCGTTAGCGCCAGAAAGTTGGTTTACTTTGAACTTTTTAACGCGTTGTGTATTTTTGACAAGTAATCAGCTGACAATAAAAGGAAAAATTTAACAAATTTGCGAATCGTGAAGGAAAAACTTATTGAAGAGCTTCAAAAACATACAATATTTAATGAAAGTAATAAATTTAATAAAACAGAGACGGCTTTTGTAACGCGATCTGTGTAACTTGTAATTTTTCGCAAAAGTTTTTAAATGCACGCCAAACGTCGACGAATTAATGCATGTTATGTACTTCTACCTTTAGTGTTGATCCAGAGAGGAAAGCACGTTCTTTGTCACATTATGTAGCAAATTTTTTTTTGCGTAACTTTATTTCGCAAAAGAAGAATTTAAATAAGAAATTATCTGCTTGATTTTCTTCAAACCTTTGCTCTGTCATTTACAACCTTGTAATATTGAGCCAGCGAAACGTATATACGATTGACGTAATTTGTTACTTAAGGCCGCATTTATTTTTTTTATGGTATTAATTAATGTAACAACTTTTAGTAGCGGCTTGTCATCATTTTTCTTCTTATGTTTAATTTAAATCAGTTTTGAAAAAACATCTCTTGCCCCCTGTGAACAAAAATCTCTTTTATGGATAAATTGATTCCAGCAATTGCATTTAATACTAAATCGCGGTATGACTTTAGTAATTAATTGTTTTTCTACGGGGAAGTTGTCTAATAAATAAATATGAAAAGAGATTTAAATTAAAAAGTAAGAAATAGGAAAGTGCCTGTCAAATGTTGTTTTTAAGAATAGTTTAAAGTTAAGCAAATGCTAATGCTCTGTATATTCTTTTATAAATTTTGAAACAAAATCTGTCATAAAGCCAACTTCCCCTTCGCTTATTCTAATAAACTGTAGTTTGAACTCATCTATGATCCATACTAATAAAAACCTACAACAAACATTTATATTCGACTTTGTTTAAATTTTCTGTAGAAATACCGCTTTAAGAATGAATAAAGTCTATACACTAAAAGTGTTTGTTTGATGCAGTTTCAGTCTGTTTGTGACTAGTTACTAAGCACTTGTTACGATAATTAGACCGTTTTTGATTTTCGATTAATACAAATGTTTCCAAATCATTGATAGTGCATAAAATATTAAGCCCCTTGCACTTTTACTGTTTTCTTTTCTACAAAAAAAAAATACCACATTTTAAAAGGTGCATATATAAAATGTCTTGCCGCACATGCAATACTGCAATTTTTTATTAGACGAGAACAAACCACAAAATTGGATCCCCCTGTTTTTAACAGCTGACAAAAAGTTTGTTCTTGAATAAATAAAAAATTATGTTCATATGTAAATCAAAAAGTGTGTTCTTTAAAATATAAAAAATAAATATACATACGCCCAAATTTGTTTATAGATCGATATTAAATAAATATGACGAAATTCCAATATCTTTAGTTTGTTTCTCATCAAATATGTTAAAAAGAAAATACCTTTGCCAGATTGCCGATTTATTAACAGCAAGTTTTTACGATTTCTTGATTTGACGTTTTTCTTCAAAAATAATTTTATAACACCGAATCCATTTAAATTGTAAACCACTGACAACCTACCATTAACAATGTAATGTTTTCTTTTGCTTTTACTATTAAATAATAGAAACAATAACTATTAAAACTTAAAATTTGTACTATTTTTCTCCAACTTCGTCTGGTAACAGAACCCATCTTTTTAGAGGGCATTATCAACACTCTCGATTTTTTGAGTTGTTTTGACAAAACAGTTTTTTTTCAATGACATATTCAGAAGTGGAAGAAATTGCAGTTTTTCTACTCTACGTCTCTAGCTCAACACTTAAGGCTTGTTTACACTGTCTAAAACGATAAACGTTTGATAATGATTTAAAATCATTTGAAAATCATAGCATTGTCAACAAAAGGGGAAAACTATTTTCAAACTGAAAAATGCCTTTATTTTCACCTTGATTTCAAACGTATTTCTCAAATGTGGATTATAATACAATGTGGAACATAAATAAAAATAATTTTTGATATTCTTTAATTAGGCTCGAGTTCATCAAATTTAATTTTCATTAAATTATTTTCACTGAGGGAAGGAATTTTATAACTTGGAATTTTTATTAAAATTTATTGAAAATTTTTCCTTGGCTGAGCTGGGATTCGAACCCGGTTTGATCTTTACATGTTTCAAGAAACACCACTTTCTATCGTCAGAAGATCTTTGTGTTCTACCCACTGCACCACTGCGGTGCCCGTTAGCCAACAGTCAAACATCAATCTTTAACCAGTAGTACTGGTGGTTCGAAATTTGCTGTTATTATCACTTAAATTTCAAATTACATGTTACCTCCTTTTTCTTTTGTTTTTATGTATTCTTTCTGTCAAGACTTTGTCTTGAAAACCTGAATACATTTGTTTATTATGTTTTTTTGTCCACTTTCGTCAACATTTTTATTTGTACAAATTAAAGTACAAATGTAAACATTAGAGCTTGTGCCAACGGGCACCGCAGTCGTGCAGTGGGTAGAACACAAAGATCTTCTGACGATAGAAAGTGGTGTTTCTTGAAACATGTAAAGATCAACCCGGGTTCAAATCCCAGATCAGCCAAGGAAAAATTATCAATAAATTTTAATAAAAATTCCAAGTTGTAAAATTCCATCCCTCAATGAAAATAATTTAATGAAAATTAAATTTGATGAACTCGAGCCTAATTAAAGAATATCAAAAATAAAAAATTAACAGTTCAACTAAAAATCAAAATTGTTCTTAGAAATAAAAATATTTTATTTTTTTAATTTAAATTTCATATTTATTTTAATAAACTGTGAGATTAACATTCGGCACCATAGCTTAAAAATAAAATAATCTTCTTTCCGTCCTCTTATTCTAGGAAAGACGAAATAGATAGCTCTCTTTTATTTTGAGGATTTAAGCACCACGATCAATCAACAAACTTATAATTTCTATTATCAAAATTATTTTCGGGAATACAAAATTTATTATTTTGTATTGTTGAGGGAAAAGTAGCTTCTATGCGCATTTCACTGGTTGCTTAGGCCAGCTCATCAGGAAACCATTTCCAAAGGTTCTAGATATCAAAATAATTTTAAATTTTGGGAATACTAAATTTAATTTAAATGATTTTGTTATTCGTGCTTAATTCCCAGTTTTTATTATTGATAAAAACACTTGATATTTATTGTTGATGGGATAAGCTATTCCTATGCGCATTTCACTGGTTGCTTAGGCCAGATCATCCGGAAACTTCATCCATAAAGATTTTAGAAAAACTAAAGGTATTAAACCAAATAAAACTGTTAAGCGTATAAGAATTACAGCAACAGTTCTACTTGTAACAATATCAATGTTTAAACAAAATCATCAACAATAAACAGTGAGCTTATCTCTCCTTACATTCTCCACTACAATTGATTGGAATTCTTCCAACATTAATTGTAGTTATAAGTAAATTAAGAAAAAACAAAATAAAAACATAAACAACACGCTTAATTGTTTTCGCAAACAAAATAAAAAGCGGGCTGCCAGTAAATTTTTTTTACGCAGTGCACTTGCCAGTTTATTATTAAAATAATTGGCGTGGGAATACAAAATGTATTTTAAATGATTTTGTTATTCGTGCTTAATTCCCAATTTTTATTTTTGATAAAAACACCGATATTAATTGTTGATGGGATAAGATATTCATAATAGCAAAAAATATTATACAAATAAAACCCTAAAGCGAATAAGAATTATAAACACTAAAAGTCTTAGTTGTAACAATATCAAAGCTTAAACAAAACACCAACAATAAACAGTGAGTTTTTATTTTTTACATTTCCCTACAATTGGTTGGGTTCTTTCCGATTCGAATTGTAGTTGTAAGTAGTTTCTACACTTTCCCTCTTTATTTTTTTTAATTTGTATTCTTAATCATTGTAGTTACTCGCACATAATTCTTATTTTTCACAAAAAATAAATCGTTCTCTTAAAATTTAACTTTAATCATTATCTTAATGCTTACATTTATTTTTCGCTTTATTAATGCCAATCTTAGATTTGATATGAATTTCACTTTTAATACCAATTCGACATCAAATTGATAAAGTATTTAATGTTTATTTTCAAAGCATTATCAATTTAAATTTAAATGTTAAAATCAAATAAATGAAAAACGTGTGAGAATTGTGTTTGACATAATATGATGAAAGCGTTTTCAGTTTTTGGGGATTTTTTTTTGTAATTGAGATAAAAAGTCGCGAAATTCCCGATGGATTTTTTGGGGAAAAACACTTTTTTAGCTGGGGATTTTTGGGGATTATTATAAATTCCATTTTGGCAATGGCAAGACCGATTTAGTCAAGATTTGGCTACAAATTGAAAAAGTGTCTGTCAGTTAACTGCTGTCAGTTTCTACAAACAAAACTAACAGTTATCTTAACCGATCTGGTACCACTGTTTTGCGAATTTCAACGTTAATTTTAACCCATAGGTAAGAAATAAGTTTTAAAATTATGAAAATCATAGATACCTATACACAGCTAGGCTTGATACCTAATTGTTGAAATTACGGGCATAAGTAGTTGTAATTTTAACTGATAATTGGGCATGAGAATTCCGTTCTCGATGTGGGTGTCGCATTCACTAACAATCGACCACAAACGCATGTGCAGCTTCCATGGCAAACATCAGTAAATTAGGCTACATCTTTCACCCTCATCCGCTCTATTCACCAGGTTAAGCATCGATTAACTATTTCTTGTTTTTTAATCAGGAAGAAATGGCTTGGCGGAAAAAGGCTTGAGTCCAACGATGAAATCATCTCACTAACAAATGCCTGTTTTGATGACGTCGGCAAAACAATTTATTAAAAAATTTGTAGTCATGAGTAGGAGATCATTTTACATTCAGTTCAATTTAGGAACTCGTACAATAAATGCTTTGAGTAAGATATAAAATGGTGCATATTCAGAAATCATAGCAATTAAACAGAAACTAATAAATAGTTTACCGATAGTTATAGATCTTATTCACAATTCATAACTAGCTTAGAAACTGCTTTCAGCTGATTTAAGAAATGCAACCATGCATAATGGCATGAAGAGAAAACAGTTAATTAAAAAGCCTTGGAAGCTAAAAAGTTAACACGTTGTGATAATTTATGAATATGCGCCAATATTTTAAAAATGTTCACTGTTAAATTCAATTTGAAGTTATTGGTCATCTTCGTCTTCGTTTCATAACTCACTATCTTTTAGATATTTTGACTCTGTATGTTCCGTTTGAACTAGTTTAAAGGCACACCTAATATATGAAATATTCTTTGTAGCTTTAGCCGAAACGGTTATCCCGTTTTAGAAACTGAAAGTCTTTTATAAGATTTATACTAATTTATTTAAAAAACTAAAAAGCTTTTACAATTCGGCAGAGATGTAAATGAACCATTCATTTTTGATTTTAATTCATTACGAATTTGAATTTAGCAAACATGAATTGCAAATGAATTGGTAAAATTAATTGTAATTCATTTGAATTGAATTGACTTTGAATTAATTCAAATGAGTTAGAAAAAAGGAATTGCAATTCATTTCCGATTCATTTGAATTAATTCAAATGAACTCGAAAAATTAATTTGTTATTCATTTTCCATTTATTTGAATTGAATTGATTTTGAAAAAAGACTTCTGTAAGTTAATCTGAAGAAGCATTACTCCCGTTTTGTTATCCAACTCATTTTATTATATCAGACAGCATTAAGAGGCCCATACACTTGCAATATTATTGTATATGATATTCGCCATATTATTTCCATTTTGTACTATATTATACAATAAGTCGCACTATGTTTTCACTCATTCAATAAAAAGATGAACATAACCTATAGAAATAACATAAACAGCATTGTACAATGTTGCCAATGCATTTCACTTTCTTTTCGCTGTGCAATAAAAATCAAAAGTATTTTGATTGTTGCCAATATATTGTGCCATCATCGTATATCACATACACATTGGTGATATAATTGTACAATACGTAAAACTGAACAATTTTATTGCAAGTGTATGAGTCGCTTTACACTAATTTCGGATATCACCTAGTATGAGATAATCGTCGAAATGCATAGAAAATAATAAAAATAGAAATTCCAATGATGTACTGCAATAAGCAGGTAACGTCAGAATATGACTTAAATTAGTAGGGAGCTGCGAAAATCCTATCAGCATGAGCATTAATTCATAATTGTTTATTTACTTAGAACAAAACTTTATGTGTGAAAAACATAAGGAAATTAGTCAAATAAAAGTTGAAATAAACATTTTGGCATTTTTTTCATACATCTATTTTTTTTTTTGCCAAATGAATTGGAAATGAATTGCAATTCATTTTTCTTACTCATTTGAATTATTTCAAAATCAATTCAAATGAACTAGAAATGATTTGCAATTAATTTTTTCTAACTTATTTGAATTAATTTAAAGTCCATTCAATTCAAATGAATTGGAAATTAATTGCAATTAATTTCACCAATTAATTTTGTACAATTCAATTCAATTGAATTGCAATTCATTTGCAAATTGAATTTAACAGTGACCATTTTTAGAATATTGGCGCATATTCATTAATTATAACAACGTGTAACCTTTTTAGCTTCATCGGCTTTTTAATGAACTGTTTTCTCTACATGTCAATATACATGGTTGCATTTCTTAAATCAGCTGAAAGCAGTTTCTAAGCTAGTTATGAATTGTGAATAACGTCTATAACTATCGGTAAACTAGTTTTGAGTTTCTGTTTTATTATTTTGATTTTAATATGTTTGCTATATTAGGCATACCTATAGTTCTAGTAAATATTAATAAATGTGTGAAATATTTTTTGCTATTATGTTCAATTGTCGAGTTGCAAGGTGGTAAAGTGTTGCTTGCCGCTTTCAAAAAAATGTTTTTTTAAATTATCTTTTCGAACTAAAAACTAATCAAACATAAAAAAAATATGTTATTCTTATAGAAAATCGATTGATCTTTAAATAAAAAAATTATTTTTCTTTTGCAAAACTGACCAATTTAAACCCAAATTTTTCTAATTTATTCACAATTTATTTTTTTTTTATTAGCCTATCGTTTCCTTATTATATTGTAAAACTTTTATTGGGTGCTCTTCATTAGTTAAAAAAACACTCATACAAATGTACGTATCGGCTATGCAAAGAAAAATCTCAAAATAAAAGAAACTATAACGGTTATAAAAAAGCTTAAAAAAAATCTAAGATTTCAAAATCTGTTAAAATTCTTAAAAAAAATCGATAATTTAATAGTCGCATAAATTTGAGAGTGTATTTTAGTTCGTTTTTGACAATCTACTTAAAAAAAGATATGAAGAGCGATGTCAACCATGAAATTACTACAATTTGTTGGTTGGCCAACAAAGTGGTGCTGATGCTCTCTCCTTCTCAAAATAATTTTTATTTAAAACAAAATTTTTTCTTATAGATTTATCTCCGTAATTTCTACAAAAAGAAATCTAGCTGTGCATAGAAATGGTGTAAAAGCTGCAATATTTTAAAAGAAAACTGAAGGTAAGCACGCGTAGGCCAAATAGACGTTGAAATAGGTAAAGTTACCTGTTAGGTACGAACACGACCACCATTCTTTTTGAAAAAATTGCGGATATAAATCAGGAATTTCTTTGGTCTTACAATTAATATAAAAAATTCCATAATTAATATTTTTTAATTTAACTTAAAACTAAAAGATTTGTTCTCATTCAAACAAATATGGCCTTCCAGATGGACAGATATAATTTAGTACATTTTTCATAATCTAATGAGTTTTGTCTTGATTAATTAAAGTTTGTTCTTCCAACTTTGGTTTGTACCATTTTTTGGCGAACGTTAGGTAAGAACCGATAGCTATCATAAGGCAACCCAGGCAAAGAAAGCCGATACCTACATAGAAGCCAATTTGGGGAAGATTTAAGGCCAGCTAGAATAAATAAAATTACAAAGTTAAAATAGAATGGTTATAATAAAATTCAAAAAATGCTTAAATACCTTAACTTCACTGGCAAGTTTCTTGGTGATTCTGGCTCTACTGTTTATCACAAACATGGGGGCATAAAATGTGGGTATACCATTTAAAATTCTGTTTGAATATAAAACAAAAATCATGATTATACATACATGTATCTGAATTAAGTTTTTTTTTTATCTAGAAACTAACGTAATATCACTATCTGGTTGTATTAGTAAACTAATTTGCACGGCAGCATTTACATCTAATGGAACTCCTAGTCTGGGTTCCATGGTTATAAAGAATATATCATTTTTGGGATCTGGTACTGTACCCGTTATGGTATCCGCATAACTGGGATCAGCATACATAAAACTAGCATGTGACATATACATGGGCGCTCCATTAGAACATGGTCCTATATCGGTTACGCCTCGCTTAGGGCAATTATCTGGTTGTCTTTCTGTCGGACAATAGCATTTCATAGCCGGATTTAATTCACCGCTGTCATAAGTATCGGGTTGGGTTTCATAACGTATGGCCTCTATACCCTCAAAAACTTCTGTACCCACTGGCACCAAATTAATAATTCGGCAGGTATCTGTTATAAATATTGTAATCCACTCATCTGAAGCTCTTTTTGGTACAAACAGATCGGTTGTACTGCCATTAATTTTTCCACAATCACCCTCAAAAAATCCGGTATGATTTTTTCCATTCCAAAATTTCAATTCTCCCATTTCTCGTAAATCTTCGGCTCCAGTGTTTATCGTAAAAGTGCCTTCAAAGCCCGCTGTACCGTTACGATCTAGGAACCAAGCAAAGCGATTAGTTTTTATATCGGCCGTTGCAGAATTATTAAGTTTCATGGCATAGTCCAGAAATTGATCATAGAATCCTTCGAACAGCCATTCATTGGCGGTGTGTGTCTGATAGAGAGCTCCGCCGTTAGTGCTTAAACCAACGTTAAAGAAAAATTTCATAATTTTGCTGTAATTACGAACGACATTTGAGGCAGCCTGAAAGGAAGAAAATAATTACTACAACAAAATGATTAAATTTAATCGCTTAATGCGTTAAATTCTAAACTTTTTCCAGGGCAAAAAAGTTACAAACATTTGTGACACAATAATGTTTACCAGAAAGCCATCGTTACAAATTATAAATGCAAGTGATAGATATTCCGCTTTGCGCTTTCAGACAAGCAGCGCTGTTCGATCCAGGCATGTTAAAGTTGGTACATTTTGACCTTCTATAGTACCGTGGTACTACTGTGACTCATTTGACACAATTATAAAAAATGTCATAGTTCCCCATTTTTAAATTTTTAGTATAGTAAGCAAATTATTGTGTCATTTTAATTGCATTTATGTTGTAGAACAAATCGTTAATGTAATGGCCGCTTAAATATGCGACTAGTATTGTTGTGTATAGAGCGCTTAGTCCCCTTTTACAATGTGGCAACAACATAGATAAAATTAAAAATTGTCTCGTAATCACCAAATTTATACCAAATTCATAGAATCAAGCAACCCATTTGTTGATTTTGCTCCTATTACCATAATGATTATATTAATTACTAAAAATTGTAAAAATTTAATATTTTGAGTATTTTTTTTTCAATAAATGATGTATTTAAATTTAATTAAAAAAAATGATTAAACAAAACTTTGCCGTCTCAAACAATTATTTTTTCAATATCATTTTTAATTTTAATTAAAAAAATGATCAAAAAACTTTGCCGTTTTTAACAATGTGTTGATTGATTTTGACAATTTCCAAAAACAATTTCACTAGTTTGAATTATTTGATTTTAATATTAATTTTTTGTTATTTAATCAATATTTTAATTCTAATTTTATTTTAAAAAAAATTAAAATTTTAATTAAATCAAAATTATATATTTCATTTTCTTTCAACAAAAAAAAAGTTGAATCAATTATCACATTAATTAAATTTAAATACTTTTTAAATAATATTTTTAATTGATAAAAAAAACTCCTAATAATTGTTACTGTGTTTAATAACGAAGTTTTTACGTGGTTTCATTAATTTTCTCCTGAAAATGTTATTTCAAGTAAAACAAGTAGTATTGTACCTCTTCTAGTAAAAATATTACCGAATGAAATTGCAAACTTTGATTAAATCAATTATAAATTTGTTAAAAACTGAAAACATTTGTAAATTTTGGTCGGCGGTAACTAATTTACGAAATGAGCTGAATGTTTCCTGACATTTCTAGAGTCGTTGCTAGAATTTTTTCTATTCCACATTCGTCTGCCGTTTTGTGTACAATTGAGTTTGTATATACTATTTTTGTTGTTTTAATAAATTAAAAAAAAATGGTACCGTGAAGGTCGAAAAAGTAAACTTTTTTTTTGGAAGTTGGTACAAAATTTAAAACTCCATTTAATATCCCTGATTCGACATGAGTAGAGACATAATAAACATACAAAATATATAAATAAACAACAACAATTTTCAGTCATTGTAGTAACTTGGAGGCTACACGATCAAGTTTTGCCTTTCAATTCTATTCAATTTGCAATACAGTATCCCTTTTATTACTAACACACTCACACTTTTAAAATTCATCACGAGATTGCTTTTAATTTTACCTTTTCACATGTTTGGCAATTTTACGTTTAATTTAACAGCTGATTCCAAATAAATTTTGTCTTATAAAAACTGTATTTGTTCAAAAAAATGTGCTTTATAAAAAACGTTTTTTTTTTTATCAAAGTAATTTTTGGGAATACAAAATTTTAATTTAAATGATTTTGGTATTCTTGCTTAGTTCCCAATTTTTATTCTTGTAAAAACACTGCTTTGTGCTTTTTTACAAAATACTTTGAGTGAAGCTACTATTTTGGGCTGTTTCTTCGCCGGAACTATTTTTAAGGGCCAAATACACTTATGAAAACACTCATTAAGCATTGTGTGAAAATGTGTTTGTATGTGGCACACCGACAACGCTGGATGAAAATTCAAAGATATTAGATATGACGGCGAATATTACGTCTTACACACGTACACTAGTTAATTCGGCTGATGGACAAGCATTTGACCAGTGTATTTGACCATTTAAAATTAAATTATTTATCAAATTGAGTGCAGCCTGTACCACAGCTGTCAATTCAACAAGTTTTGTCAAGCAGTTTGTGTCAACGACTTGAAAGTGATTTATTGAGCGTGTGACTGCAGGGTAAAGAACCCTTGTAGAACTTTTAGATATTGTTGATGAAGCTAAAGTACTAATATTTACAACACCTACAAGACTATAATTGAGTACGCTGCACTATGGTCCTAATAACATATTTAGCGCGGAAAAAGTCGTATTTCGTACGGTACAACAGTAAAAAAATTCCCTTTGCACCGCGATCAGCGTTACCGTTGTGATACTAAAGAATCAATTTGATATTTTTACGACACTTTCGATACCTTTTGTGCATTTGCATCAAAAGTGGTATACAAAATTAGGAAAATTACGACTATAAGAATAAAGTTAAGCAAGAAGCTCGAAATGTCGAAGCAGTGGATTCAGGCACTTTAAACAAATAATATTTTCAAGTCTTCTTCAAATGTTGGATGGATTTATACGGCCGATAGAATCCTAAACTTAGTTATCGGTTGTAAAAACGAAGGTTAGTAAATATACTAAATATATCGACCCCTAACCGCGAAAATAGTGTAAGCGCCAAAAATCAAATTTTACAGGAGGGAGCTTTTTTATTTTATTTCATATACATTTTGTATGAAATTTGTCGCTTACAATAAAATTGTTCTTGCTATAAAATCGTGTGACCATGACATTTTAGGAGATGATGCAAGTGTTGCCAATAAAGTCTTTTATTAAAAAAACGAAAACTGAAATTTATGTCGCTTACGCAATTTTCGCGGTTAGGGCTCGATATATTTAACTAAATTAACGAAAATACAACAACTTTAATTTTTTTCGTAAATTCACTAATTTGTATTCGTTTGATCAATAAAAGTTATTTTTTACTTTACTAAAGCATTTCCTACATTGTAGGCAAAATCTTTGTTGTGCAAAATCACGAACGATTTCGTACAGTGTACGACTGCTTTCGTACATATAACACAAGCAATGCTGCCACATTTGGTTTTTTTTTATTATATTTAATGAAAATTTTGTACAAATGTTGGCGATTAAGCTTGACTTGTTTTTGCTATAAAATCGTAAAGGCACCTTGTGCGATAATAACATTTTAGGAGATATTGACAAGTGTTGCCAACAAATTAATTTATTTAATTGATGTCGTTTTAGCCAATTTTGCGGAAAGGCTCGGTATTATTTATTCTGACACTGTATATGGGCATTTCCATTTTGACGTGTCGTGATATTTGTAGCACAAAATGTAAAAAAATTAAATGACGAAGTCAAATTTGTAAAATGGGTTTTTATATATACAAAGTAATGAAGATGCTCTACATTCAGAAAAAAAATTACAGTAATCGACGCTAAGGATTTGCAGATATAAGCAAAGGTAAATATGGGAATTTTCAGCTAAAAGTCTACTTTTTTTAATGTAACGCCAGATTGCAAATAAGGTTGTATTTTCGGACCATGTTGTTCAATCGTTATCCCATTTGTTACTTAATGTAGAGCTTGTTGCGCTTTACACAAAAATATAAAAAAGTAAACGATACATATCAAATTTTTTGAGAAACAATTTAAAATACTTCTGGCGTTACGTGACAAAAAGTAGACTTTTCGCTGGAAATGCCCATATTGCTTATGAAATGCTTAAACTCTGAGGATTTTTTCAGAAGTGTTGAAACCGAAAAAATTTTAAATACCGAATATAAAAGTCATAAATTGCGATTAGATCAGTTCTTTAATCAATGACAAACTGGCTGTTTCACCTTATGCAATTTTTTTTCTGCAATTTTCTTAAATTCTTTGTTAAAATTTCTACAAATCGAAATTATTTTTAAAGAAATTCGTATTTAAAAATGTCCAACTTCAGGATAATATTTACGAAAAGAATATCTCAACACCAAAAAAAAACCACATGTTTCAACATGGTCGCCACCAAAAAAACTATTTTTTAAGAAAATGTTAAGCATATTATGTTAAACTTAATCATATTATTGTCACCGACAGCCATATTAGGGTTAAATAAGTCCACTATCAAGTTAATAATTACAAAATATTTATATCATGGTTGTTTGTCAACTATAGCGTATTGCTACTATTGTTAATTAAAAACAAATTAATGTCATACTTAACCATATCATGTATAGAGGAAACCAAAATATGGTTGTGACATCTGAATGGAGGACTTATTTAACAATAATATGGTTGTCTGTAGCAATAGAATGCTTAAATTAAACATAATCGCCCGCATTTATAAAATTTTTTTATATTGAATAAAGGTTTACAAAACAAATTTTGTATGAAAATTTGCCTTATAAACGTTTGTTAAATCGTTAATAAATACGGCGGAATTTGTTTAAATTTTTCTTTAAAAATAGTTTAGTTGGAGGTAACCATATTTAAACATGTAACCAATGAACTCAGACTTACTGAAAGGAAACTTTATGAGCGCCATTTAATGAAACATAAACATAAGTTTACGTCAAAATTTAAAAAAAAATTACAGATATTTTTTTATGAATAGTAACATTTTTGCAGAAACAGAAAAACTTAATAGCCCATCAAGTATACGAATTTTGGTTGATAGAAAACGCTTGACCCGCTGATATATGCCGGTGTGTCAACAAAACCATACATTTGAGATAGAGGGAGACTTGCCTTTCTTTCATTCACACTGGGAAAATATGCTAACAAGCTAATTTTTCTCAACAAAAACTTGTTAGTTAACTTTTTTCCTGAAAAGTGCGCACTTTTTAACTATCGACAAAAATCTTCTTTGAAAATTTTGTCCAAAGCTTTATTTATTTACATACATATCTGGTCGGCTTATCACGAGGCAGAGTGCTTAGAAAAGCCTATTTAACCTTTGTGTTAATACCCGGGTACCATGGTACCCACCTAGGTATATTTACATGAAAAAAAATGATTAAAAATTAAAATTTTTAAACCAGCTTCTGGGTCGTCAATATTTAACTTAAAAGAAAGCGAATTCAGATTCTAGATTTATTTATTCTTTAATACTCGAAAAAATTTGCTTACCCAATATTTGGTACCCAATACAATACAATACACTTTATGGGATAACACAAACACATTTTAACTGCTCAAAGAATTCAATAAACTAAATTCTGTATCATACAATTACTTAAGTTTAGTTGCCAAAGCGTTTTTATTATAATACGGAGAAGTCTCATTTACATATCATGTATGACCAAAAACGTTAAACTGTTGTACTAAAAAATACTGTCTGTATAAAAAATTTTAAATTTTAGCCGTTATGCAAAACAAAGTTAAAAAATCTTATTTTTACATAAATAAAATTAAAAACGCTTTTAAAAGATTAAAAATCTAAATTTTTTCATTAAAAAAGTGCTTATTAATACATTATAGTATATGGGTACCCGGGTACCCTGGGTGCTAAACAATGTATATAAAGTTGGGTATTAACACAAGGGTTAAAAACTTAGAATTTATTTCACATTAAAAATTATTTAAAAAATTTGCAAAGCAATGAAAAATTTCAAACGCATTCTTTTCCTCGCATTTTAAATAGTCTACTTTTAATTGGATTGTTACACACTTTCACTTTTGCCGCAGTTAGATTTGGAAAATTTTAAAAATACTTACAATTGATGGTAGATGAGGGCAAGTAATTAAATCTTCTAAAGTTCCACCCGACATTTCGGGTTCAAAATACCATGTACGTTGTGGTTGAAAAGACACTGTATTATTAGGATACCAGGTAATATTGTGTTTAACTCTTTCTTCTCGAAATACATAAGGACCAACTCGATCGAAGTGAGGCTTAACACCAGCCACTCTTACTTGATCCGGATTAGTCCAATTAAAGAGATACATACGCAAGTACATGGGTACAGGTAAATTAGACCATTTGTCATAAGTGAGACCACCGTTTTTAAGGGGCAGTGTCTGTCAAGAAAGAAAAAAAAAGAATATTGAATAATAGACATTGAAATAAAATTCAAAGTAAATAAATTTTAAAAAATTTAAAGAATTTAAGGATTTTTGATATTAAGTTAGTCCATCAATTTAATTTTCGTTAATCATTTTTATGAAGAAAGGAATTTAACAACATAAATTTAATTAAACTTATTGATAATTTTATACTCTTGTCAATGGCTGCGAGTCTTAAACTGCATACCACTCTGAACAGATTGAGTAGTTGCAAACATGTAAGGGTAACCCGATTAATAAAAATAATTAAATGAAAAGTAAATTTTATGAACTTTAGCCTTATTTAAATATCGAAATTTGGATTAAAAACCATAAACAGTTTAACAAAATAACCACAATACGAATTTAAGGATTTTAAATAAAATTCTTTTATTTCTAATTACATTTTTTTCGTCCACTATTTATTTACCTTATAAACCAAATCCTCAGCAAATGACGGCCACCAGATTGTACACATTAATCCGAAGATTAGAAACAGTGAACCCAACCCAAATACCCATATTTTTTGTTGAGTTTCACTACAACAGCGACAACACATTTTGAAACTGTCAACTTTAAAATTGAAATATTCGGTCTCTGATGTGTTCTAGCCTACGTAAACAACAATGTTGTGACAACGATAACTACAAAGCGTTCGCTGAGTACCCCAAGTCAACTCGCCACCAGTTGTATACTGTGACTGTGCCACTAATGTTCCGTCAATGTTTTGTGTGTTTGACTTCAGTGAAATTAAAAAAATTGAGAAATGTTTTTTTTTTCGTTGTATTTTCAGACTTGTTGATTAGCAGCAGGAGTTGAAATTCATATTCACAATCGTATCGATTGAATGCAATTGTTTTTTTTTTTTTTTTTTGGTTTGATTGTCAACTTGTTTTGTAATCTTGCCTTTAGGAGAGATTAGCGTTTCAATTATCCGATAATTGTGATAATTCTGATAAACTCAATCCATTATTATCTTGCAAAGAAATTTAACACACAATTACAAATCAATAAACTGTTTGGTTGCCATCTAATTTGTGATTTTTTTTTTTTCATTTTTTGGAATGGAGTGGTGAAGGGCAGTAGTTTTCAGCAGGGCAATAAGAAATTTTATGAGTGTTTGCCCTCAGTATTTACATTTAGAAGTTATAAATTTCAAATAATTATAAAAATGCATCGCTATAAAGTAAATACGATTAAAAAGATTATTTTAAGGGCTTATATTCAAAAAGTGTTATCTGAAATATTTTTTATAGCAACATGCTTCCTGACTGCATTCTGAGTTGCCATTTTAATTTGAAGAAAAAAAATTATTTCCAAGCCGTTTTTTAATAAATTTTTAGT
Source organism: Pollenia labialis (assembly GCA_949318255.1). Classification (NCBI taxonomy): domain Eukaryota; kingdom Metazoa; phylum Arthropoda; class Insecta; order Diptera; family Polleniidae; genus Pollenia; species Pollenia labialis. The sequence goes on from OX439141.1 coordinate 91,073,899, forward strand.
TGTGCTATTTAACACACATGTTTTCAACAGTTGGCATTTATTTTCACAGCAAAAGCGAAGACAAGAATTTTAAGGTACAAAGTAAAATCAAACTTAAAATCTGAAAAAAAAATTAAAAAGCTATTAGTTGGTATTCAAATATTTAGTCTAGACTCCACAAATGAGCATACAAACCATAATGTAGTCTCTGAAGTCCGTTTCAGCCAATAAGATAATCCGTGCGAAGGTTCTACAATATTAAGGATTTTCGACAGTATAGTTGAATAGCTTTAATTTCGAATTAACGGTTAACCGAATAAATAGCCCAGTAAGCTCAGATTTATTCGAACGCGAACTTCAGTGGATACACATTTCAGTATGTTTATGAATAAAGTTGTTCATGCAGCTCTTTAACTAACATCCCAATTTTTTAAATGATTTATATCCGCAAAAATTAATTAATCCCCCAAAAATTGTTGGTGCTTTGGATATTTTTTTTTTGATACTAAGTTCATTTTCGATTTGAAGACTTAGTTCATTGCAGAATTAGTTCCAACATCCATTTGTATACCCTTCACCAAGGGCAAAAGGGTATATACATATATAAGTTTGTCATTCCGTTTGTAATTTGTACAATATTGATGGTAAAGTGTATATAGGTATTCTGTCCGTCTGACTGTCTACCCGATGAAAGGTGTTTTCCAAAGACCGCAGAAGTGATGCGGACTTGGCCTGATTGGTCCACAAATAGTGGAGATATGAGCAAAAGCCACGACTGCCTTTAATTTTACCCAAAAATCTCTTGTTGTTGTTTCTTCGGCAGGAGCAAAAGTTTCCAAATTAGGTACAAGCATCTTGGTTATCAGTTCACAGCATCCGACAAAATGTGGGCGGGATGGGACAAGAAGGCGTGGCGCAAAGTTGAATTGTTCATATCTTAAGAACGGTATTTATAAAACTCTCTGTTATTTTCGCACCAAGGTGAAGGGTATATAAGATTAGGCAGCGACGATTATAGCACTTTTACTTGTTCATATTGTTTAAATAGTGCTATCTACTTATCTAAGTTAGCGAAGCAATGAAATTTAAACTGGTAAAAAATGCTATCAAACATATAAGCGCGACTATCTTAATAATTTCGCTCTCCTCTAAAAATATGATTTTGCAGAAAGCTCTTTTTAAATATAAGGCCTCGACCTGCTTTATTGCTAGTAGTTTTGTGCCCATATTTTACTAATTTCTGACGAGCTTATGACAAGCATTTATGTTAAAAGAAATAGCAAGAAATAATTAAATATACGAATGATCAATCATCTAACCCAAAACAAGTTCAGGTTAAATTTTTTTAAATTTTAGTATTTCCCTTAAGAACTAGAATAATTTTGATTCATAATGTATGTAATTTTTCCTTTGCGTTATTAAATTGAATTATTTTGTGTCAAATTTTTGCTCAATGTCATTTATATTTTAATATTTTACGGAGCTACACCTTAATAGGTGCCGATTTTAATTAATAGGCTGATTTTTCATAAGACGGCAAATCCCTCTGAGGAGATCGAGTGGTAGCGATCGAAGCTTGTCAGGGTAACCAGCCGCCTGGGTTCGAATCTCAGGTCAGTCAAGAATGAATGATTATCAATAACAATTTTAATTAATTTTCATGTTATAAAATTCCTTTCTTCATAAAAATAATTTAATGAAAATTAAATTTAATGAAATTAAGCCTGATTAAAAATATTAAAAATTTGGATTTTCTGCTTTTCTGTATTTATCTAAATGATATTAGTAATTTGAACCTCACAGGTCGTTTATATATGTTCGCAGATGATGTATGTCTTTTTTATCCGTATAAGTATGACTTGGCTTTAAAAACAACTATTGAACGTGATGTTTCCTTAATTTTTGAGTTTGCTAGGTTGAACAAATTGGTATTGAATGCTGATAAAACCAAGTTAGTTCGGTTTAGGCCACATTCGCCAGATATGAACAGTAATTTCAACATATATGTCGATGGAAAAATTATTTACGAAACGCATGCCGTTAAATACCTTGGAATAACGTTGCAAAGTAACCTTTCTTGGGATGAACATATATGTGAAATCAAATCAAAGATCGCACCGGCTATTAGTATATTATATAAATTAAAATATAAACTTAATAAGGAAGCTAAGCTCTTGTTATATCAAGCGTTAATACAAAGTCACTTGAATTATATGGCTATAATTTACGGATACAAAAAAACAACTGTATTAAAAACGCTACAGAGTATGCAAAATAGGGCACTAAAAGTAGTACACAATTTACCGATTACTTATGCAACACTATCGCTTTATAATATTGTTTGTAAGTCAATTTTGCCAATCAATGGATTGTATAAGTATCAAGTGCTTATGTATAAGTCCTTGCACAATATAGGTTATCACACCGTTAATTTTCTGCAAAACCAATCTGTTTTTAACACAAGAAACCAAGAGAACCTTTGGATGTCAAGATGTAGATTAGAAACTACAAAGCAGCGTATTGAATATATGGGTATTTTTGAATACAACAAGTTGCCTGTTAGCTTAAAAACCACAAATAGAATATCTATTTTTAAATCAAATCTTAAAGACCACTTGAATGGAAACCTTGAAACGCTTCTATTGTAAATAAATGCTTTCTATTTTTTTCTTTTTTTTTGTAAAATAAATTTTATTGAAGTAAAATACATTGTAATATGTACACCAATGTAAATTTGCCAGCTCGTCTCAATAATGCCTATAAGGCGCTGAGACCTACATAATTTTAGATTATAATTGTACTTGGAAAATAAATAAATAAAAAAAAAAAAAAAAAAAAAAAAAAAAAAAAAAAACCATGAATAGTTCAACAAAATTACCACAATACTAATTATTATTAAGCAAAAATGTTAAATCGTTAAAATTATCAACGACTTTTTGGGCCAGAGCATGGTTTAATGTTTAAATATATTGTTAGGTATTCAATGTTAAATATCTTTGGATATGTGGCAACACTCTAACATGTCAAATGAATAAATGAAAGGACAAAATATATGATAAGCCAAGTAGATAATAAGAATTGAGAATAACTGAATAAATACACACTTTTGAATTGAAGCTTAAACAAAGCGCGTGTTTTATATTTGATACTGTGTAATACACAACATATATGTAAATGGAAAAATCAATACAAAATATTTTGGGGATTTGTCCCCAATAAGGGGATTTTTCTGCAATTTGAAGTAACAAATTTCGTGCAATTCCCCTGGGGATTTTTTGTGGAACAATCACTTTTTTCGCTGGGAATTTTTGGGGACAAAATAATAATTGAAATGCTATTTGTGCAATATCGAATCCGATGTGGTCAAGTTGTGGTCTTTTTTTTTCGTTGAAGGTGTTTTTCATACCAGGACACGGGTGGTTCGAAACCTTTTCAAGAGTTTGCTGAATAAGTTTTTTTATATGGTTTCTGTACCAATAAGAAATGCTTGTACTGAACAAGTCTTTTTTTATAAAAAAATAAAACCAGAACCGAAATTCTCAACATAATGCAGTATGAGTTATCAGAAGATCTTCTAAGAATAAATACACCCTTTAGAAAGAAATAATTATGCTGCGATGAATTCATTCCATCTTCAATGGCTGATAAACCAAAAGATTTGTTTCTGAAGTTTTTGAAGTGATAAACATTGATGCATAACTATTTATCTTGTCCGTTTTTTTGCTAGTCTTTTTATATACATGCGGATATAGAAGTCAATGTACAAACAAACTCAATTTTGAAATATTACACAAATGAAGTTAATTAAAAAAATAATTGTATGCGTATTTTTCCTTTGTTAAAATTTTATTTAATTGTTAAGCACCTGTGGGAATTTATGATGATAAGAAAATAGCTGTTTTGGGATCACTAAATGCGTGAGGGAATTTGGAAAACGGGCCAAAAAGGTACCACTTGAAAAAAAAACTATAGTTTTAACTTTTATTAATTTGACATCATGGTTATAGGCATTGATGACATTGCAAATTTTCTAATATATGTTTAGCATCTACTGTTACCGTATTTAATTCAAAATCTAATAATTTAAGATATTTTGCAAACTCTGCTTCTTTTTTATCCGCCACTGTTGCATGCACACAAACCACAAGTACCCAGAGTCAGTCAGATGTGAACACATACATAAGTACTTACAACTCATATTAAATCGACTAGCGTTGATTAAATAAACTTCGTCAGCCTTATTTTATAGTTCTCTTTATTATCTCTGTTTTGGTATATTTCTCTCAGGGATGGAAAGTTTGTCAGGAAATTTACAAAGTGTTCTTTTGTATAACATTGGTTGTATATGCTATAATTTTACAAATGCGACATTCATAGCAAATAGCAAATACAACCTATATGACACAATTGAACACTTTGTGAATTGCCAAAATGTATGTTCATTTGTAATAAAATAATTAAATTTATACTCCATTAAACTGATTATATGCCGTTTATGTTACAATGAAATCTAGATAAATTCATTTGAAATCTTCCTCAAAATCTTCTTTGACTTTAGCCAGATTTTGTTTTCATAACAAGAACAGCAGTTTTTTGTGTAGCACATAGATACATATATGGAAATGTCCTAAATGCAAAATCATGCCTTGACGTCAGAAACAAGTTTAGTTTGGCTTCAAATCAATACTTGCAATCAAACATTTTTCTATTGCGACACCGAAAGCGTAAGAAATACCTACAAGAAAAATGATTAGTGCTAATTATTTCGAATAATTTTTCGTAAAATTGCAATAATTATCGTCCAAATTGTCCGAAATTCTCGCATTCTTTATGCCTAATAAAAACTATTGAGATAAATTTTAAATCTATCCGTTTCTTGTTTTCAAACACTACAACTTATATCCGTGGAAATGCCCATATTTAAAATAATCTTTACAGAAAATAACAAAAGCATTAAAGCTTCCATCTCTGGCATACGAAATGTTTTGTACTGATCGATAAGTAAATGTACTTGCCTTTTATTGTTTTGGATTTAATGTGCTAATTATTGTAGTTGTTGTTGTCTTATCTGTTGTAAATATTTAAAAATTATTTTTTATATTTATACCGACACTACCATAGTCGAGAGGGTATTATGTATTTATGCTCATGTATGTAACAACTTTAAATATTTTGCGCAAAGTACAGGTCGCAGTTTAGGTGTTAATTTGATCGAGTTTAGTACATATTTTTTAATTTTCACAAGAAACATAAAATTAATAGTGGTAAGAATCAGTCTACAATTGTACATGCAAGCTTTCTTCCAGAAATAAGTCTTTTGTCCCATAAACCATCTTCTTTTTATATTGGTAACTAGACAAAGTTTGGACCACAAATATCTTATTACAACGTATAGTCTTACTTTAAATTAATTTTAACTGATTTTTTCGAATCTGTCCATATGTAACCATAGCTCCCACACAAATACCAACCCCGAAAATAGCCTTAAATATTATAACTTCCTTATAAAAGCTTGTATGGCGAGGACAACTTTTACAGTAGCTGTAATTTTATCCCCATAAGCTCCCTCAGTAAAATCGCATTAAGACGAACAAATTGAATGTAGTCTATTTATGTAGATAATACTTATATACCCTAAAAGAAAAATTGTTTGCCGAGTTCAAGATTGCCAATGGGTCGCACAGTGCTCTGTCCATATATAGTGACTCGGCAAAACTTGAAGAGTTATCGTAGAAAGTTGAAATTGCGTATACTAATACTTTATGTCAAAGTTAAGAAACATTTTTAATTTGAGAAAAATCGGTGCAAGGATATGCCTACCTGCCATACATCCTGAAATTTAAGGCTTAATTGTTAGCTACATTTGTTATCAGAATGTATCAAAAGTTGGTGCCTGGTTGTAAAATTTTACATTCCAGCGCGGTTGTGAATTTTGTTGCATTCGGCGCAAGGACATGCCACATATATTTCTAAAAAAAACGAAATTTTTTTCAATTTAATGAACTTTCGTCTAATTAAAAATATAAAAATTTGGATAAAAACCCGTAAACAGTTCAACATAAATAGCTTATTACACTTATTACAGTCAAATCCCGATAATTAGTACCCCGATGAATAGTAATTCCCGATAATTCGTAATAAACTGTCGGTAAAATTTCCATACATTTTGATGAATTCGTTATTTTTTTCAAATAGAATCTTCTTTACCTCTTATAAATCGTAATTGTTTGCAAACTACCACTTAAAGTTCGTAAGAATGAATGATTTTTTGTGTACCGCTATTTTTTTTTTTGCGTCGGTTTTTGCATTTGCTTGAGTATGTATTTTCTTAAGATCTTAAGATGTTTTATATGTTTTTTATCGTTTTAGTAAATAAATTAAAAAACACCATTAATTCGTATTTATTTTATTTAAACCCCGTTAAATCGAAACCTCGCTAAATCGGAAACCCCTATAATTCGTAGGAAATGGCTGGTCCCTTGCGATTACGAATTTTCGTGAGTCCACTGTATTGTTTAAAGTTAAGGCACGAGCTCATTGTTTACATTTGTCCTTCAAGTTGTGGCGAAAAAGAAGTAAGGAAGAACATGTAAATCAATTTAAATAGATAATCATTCAAAGCAAATTTTGATCTACCAAATGCTAAATACAATTCTGTGGTTTTCATGGGCAACCGCGTATGTAATTTTTCCGATTGTGATGTTGATGCCATATTGCTTAATTTTAAACGCTCTTCACATGTTTCTAATAATTTTTGAAAACACATGGATCAACTCCGATTTTTTAACGTTATGACAAAGTTTAAAAAGTGCAATACCTAGCCCATAGTTTGATCAATAATGGGTTTTCGGCTCTCCTAAAAAACCTGTTTTAAAACATACGCGGTTGCCCATGAAAACCAGAGAATTTGGTTAAAAGATTGATTTTTGACTATTGGCGTTATATGTTTATATGTCTGCAAAAAATTAGTAGCAATTAGTTGCAGAAAATTTTCCAATTTTTTTGTGTATTTTTAAAAAACGATTTATCTCGAAAAGAAGAGCTAACCTAAAAAACGGTTAGCACCATTGGATTCAGCGTACCTGAATTATGTCAAAACGACATGTTTTTTTTTATATACTTTCCTAAGCTTATCCCCCGAAGCTTTATGCTTGTCTGCAGGAAAGAAACCAGAGTCTCAGGCGGGAATCGAACCCGCAACCCCGGCGCTGATAGACTAACTCGCTACCAGCTAGTCTACCGGGGCACTCCGTCTTGTCTAATTTTGCAACTAGCACAGTGTTATTGTTTAAACACCAAATTTTAGTTGCATTACTGATTATATACATTTTTGTAATCGAATGGACAATACTATAAATTTGTTACTAATTGTAGTACAAAAGATGTTCCAAAGTGATAATAACACTGTGCTAGAAATTGACACTTTTTAGAAAAGCCGGGCACATGGCGTTTTAACATTATTCGGGTATCTAATGGTGCTAACCGTTTTTCTTAGCTTAGCTCTTGTTTTCGAAATATATCGTTATTTCGAAAATGGAGGAGGGTGTACTGCATATATTCGCGTAACTCAAAAATGGGCTAGTTTATTTGAATTACCAAAAAAAAAACCGAAATTCCGCATTAAAATTTCCTTTAGTTTGAGTAAGAGTTTTAGTTTTGCTGTACATTTTTTCTCAAAAACTAACTTTTACCTGCGAATAAGATTTTAACTATTTCGAAAGTAATCCCTCTTAGCTCCGTTGTAATTACTGCTTCATTGAGAGCAAACAAATGACTGCCATCCATATGACCTTTTTCTCAAGGACTAAATTCTATAAATATTTATAAACATAAATTTTCATATTATTCGAATGTGTATTCTAAGTCAAATTACAATCCTCAAAAGCTTTTATACTTAAATAGTCATATTTCTTCAATATTTTCCAGGAATATTTTCTATGCAAGAAATGAACACAATTTTTCAATTTTCGACATGAAATGCTAAAACTTTTTTGCAGATTCTGTTAAATCAATTGAAAAAGTACCAAAATCTTAAATAAAACCCAAACTTAGGCAAATTCGTTGAATATCAATAAAAAAATCTGACAGTTTACGATAGTACAGAATCTTTTGTACGTTTAACGGTAAAGTTTGGGAAAAATATATTTTAAAATGAAATTTTTGAACATTTTTTTTTAGTAAAACAGGCAAAAGAGTTTTTTTTTATTAAACAGTTTATCAACCACTTTCAACAAAAAGTGAAAATTATGAATTCTACTTACAAATCTATTTAAGGTACTTTGTTAGCTTTACAAAAATGTATATTACAAGTTATTCTAGCAGTTTAATAATCATTAGTTTTGCCTATGGGACATAGCACTGCGGGTCGGTCCCAAATACGGAACAGTCCCTAAAAGTTTATGTAAATACTGGTGTTTAGGGTATTAAATAGTCGGGCTTGACCGAGTATACTTCCTTACTTGTTTCATATTGTTGTTGTTATTAACTTGCTTTATTATAAATTATTATTATTGTTGTTATTTTTGACTTTGTTTTGCTTTTACTTTCAAATAAGTTTTTTGTTTATAATTTTTCGGTAAAAAAAAATTTTCTTAAAAAACAATTGCTTCGTCGTTAGTAAAGTTCATGTTTGTAAAACAAATATTTTTAAATCCCCTAAAGAAATTTAGTATTTATTTTCTAAGTTAATTAGTGTTGGGTCAGATTATATGAATTACGTAACATAAGTTTGCGAGTTATTGCAACCTGAGGCATTTATAGTACAAATACTACAATGCTAAATAAACAGCAATATGGTTGGTAATTTAATAATTACAATAATAAGTTGAAGTGTTTAAAATTTATTAACACAAAATAAATAGTTAATATTTTTAAAAACATTTTTAATCCCAGAAATACTTTTTATTTTCTTAAAGAATTCTGAGAAACTTCGAAAATATAATGCGAAGAAGTCATTTACGATATTACTGCGGACAATTTGCCCTTGTAAACAATATAATTTGCGTTTAAAAGATAATGTTAAGTAGTTTTTTATTTTTAAAAATAAGAGTCCTGCAGATTTTAAATCTAGTAGTTAAAATCCGTTATGGTATGGGTCTTACAATTTACAAAACATAACTGTTCTTATCAAATAATGTTCTTGTTTTGCGAAGCACTACATAATAGCAAATTTTAAAAAGTAAGTGCATATTAATGCACTACATAATAAAGACTCAGTTAGCCGGGTGTAACAGCAACGTTGCAAATCAGCTGATACATTTTGTTGTGTGTAAAGCAATTAGAACGATTATAGTTAGTAGTCAGATGTTACGTCTCAATCTGTAAGAAATAGATTGGTCTTACTTTTTACGGCAAGGTTACTGTTAGTGTTACTCCCGGCTAACTGAGCCTTAATGCCCGTAATTTCTACAAAAAGAAATCTAGCTGTGCATAGAAATCTATGGTGTAAAAGCTGCCATATTTTAAAGGAAAATTTAAGGCAAAATAAACGTTGAAATAGGTAAAGATAACTGTTAGGTACGAACACGACCTGCTTTAATTTTGTAGAAATTACGGGCATAAGACAGAGAAGCAGTAAGGTAAGTGAACAAATCCTTAACAAAAAATCGATATTCAGTTTTCTCATTAAATTGAGAATAAAATCAAAAGTTGTGCACCGATAACAATGAAACAAACCTCATTTCATTCGAAATTATGTTAAGCTAAATGTGTTTAGACCAAAACTGTGATTTTTGTCACCTTTTTATTATTATTATTATTATTATTTATTTATTTTATTTATAATAGCATTAGCATATACATAATTACAAATTATGAACTAATGAAATAATAGGAGGCCATGGTTACAGGACCTTAGGCTCTATTATTATTATTATGTTTAAGTTTTTCTTCCAAAACTCAACGAGATCTCTGAAACTACAGGGCATATTTAAAAACAATGTAATCACGGCTTAAAGATAATATTGTTGCCGAGTTTCCATTTTTTTTTAAATGAATATGGTCAACCGTTTTCAAGTTATTCAAATATGTATATGTAGTGAAAGTGCCTTAATTTTAGACATAACGATATATCTCGAAAACTAGAGCTGATAAAGAAAAACGGAGATTAGATTTGAAATCTGCGAACTCAAAGAAGTAAGAATTTGCAATCAAATTCCAGAACGCACAAAAAAATCCAAATTTGTTCCATTGTGTTATCGTTATGATTTAATAAGAAATTTTTTTGTCGTTAGCTACCGAGATTGTTTGCCTATAAAAATGGTTAAAATTACATTACAGAATAGCTCTTAACAACAATTTACGTTAGCTAACGAATTTTGACTTACTAACGAACATTTTTTGTACATATATAAAAAGTTACAGAATTTTAGTACTGCTGATAAAAATAAATTAATTTTCAGTCATCGATTTTTTTGTCATACGATCAAAAGTTGAAATTTTGAACATAAGCGAGACCTGAAGTTGCTACGCCATAAAACAAACAGAGCTGCAGCACGATAGGTAAGTGAACGAATTCTTAACTGCCCGTCTATACCAGAGATAAATATTGCGTTATATATTGCATCTTTAATGTAGACAGCAATTTTTTGTACATATTTATTGCCGGTAATTTATATTGCAATAATTGTTAGGCTATTTTCGTTGACAATTATTGCTAACATTAAACGTCAAATTTAGTTGTCAATTAAAAATAAATAAGCAAAAAAGAAAAGATTGTACGGGAAAGCAATTCCGTTTTGTTAAATGGTAGCAAATTATAATTGTAGTACTTAGAAGAATTACATTAAAGAAGAATTACACTAAAACAAATTGCAAAAATTATTTTTATTTAATTTAATTTTTTTCTTATTCGATTTTTATTATTTAACCTTCATAAATTCTTCAAATTTACTGACGTTAACGATCTTCGGGTCAAATTTGACCCAAATAGAAAATTTTATATAAAAACTATTGTTTTTCAATTAAGTATGATTTTAAAGTTGATATTTTATTGAAGCAGCATTTAATATTAACATTTATTGTTACACAAGTTATTTATTATAAAGAGCAAATTAAAGAAAAGAATGTATACAATGACTAAAGTTTTATAATTACATGTAAAAATTTAATTATGGCATTGGGTACACAAAGTTATTGTATTAGAGTGCTATTTACATACAAATTTCTTACAAGTGCAACATACAAGTTGTGTTTTGTTATCTGATTTGAGACATAATTGGTAACGACTTCTTTTGTACGAATTTTTGACAGTGTGTGAACTTTCTTTCCTTGGTTTTGTTTGAAGATGACGGCTGTTGCTTCTGCTCAGTAACTGCGCGCAGTTTATATGCAATTTCCCTCGAAAATTGGGTTATGTTTTTCGCTGCTTTATATAGGGCGTGGCAAGTTGAAAACCTAAATATTCTAAAAAATGTCGACGTTTGGCAAAACAGTTTTCGTTCTAGCCATGGTAAGCTGATGTGAATAATATAAAAGCGTTGTATGCTGATATATCTAGTATGTTACTAAGTACTACTTGAGGCCATCGATTGGTTTTCCTTTTGCAAGAATAACATAACACAACCTTATCCAGCGTATCTACCCCTCCTTTACATTTACTATAATCTAATATGATTTGCGGTTTTTGTCCTCGCGATTACTAATTTCAGACCTATGATGCAAAGTGCTGAGAAGATTCACAGACTTATGTTTTTGGGAATATATAAAAGAAGGGTAGTATCCTTGGTGAAACAAAAAAATGATGAGAATACAGCTCTGCCTTTAGAGGCCAACAGCTCTGGTGGCAATTCGATCTTGTGTTTAGTTCCTACTAAAGTAATTTGCTTCTCTAGCAATTTTTGTCCCAATTGGTAGGATGTAAAAAAATTGTCTGCAGTCACATTATGACCTTTCAGACCAACTGTCAAGTCAAGAACTACACGCATTCCTTGGGTTCTTTCAGGCATAGCTCCAATTTCCTTACCTGTATACGGTTGTATATTCCAGGCATTGCTAGTGGAAAAATCGCAAAGAACCCACAATTGTATACCATACTTTGCTGGTTTTGATGGTATGTACTGCCGGAACGGGCATCTTCCTCTGAATGCTACTAGCTGCTCATCAATTGTTACGTCTTGAGATGGATTGTAGTTTGGGCAGAATTTCAACCCACATATTCCAAAGCTTGCGTATCGGCGCAAACTTGCCTAAAATTCGGCGTTTACTGCGGGTATCCTTGTTATCAAATCTTATTACTCTCGAAAGATTTTTGAATCTTTTTAACGGCATGATTGCTCTAAAAATAGGTCTTCCTTTCTCAGAATCCCACAAACTTTCCGTACTTTCATTGTTTGATCTATACACTCCAGCTAACAAAAGTGAACCAATAAATGCGAACATTTCGTTGTCGTTAACTTCTATCCAATCAACACCAAATACACGTTTACGTTCATTATTAGTATACTTCAAAATAATGTTCATCACAGGAGGTGGAAAAAACAATTGAAAACTGGAAATCTCTTTCGTTGTAATTCTTGAACAAGAATAGCGGGTCAAGCCTGGCATCATGCTAATAATGTATTCCGTTCGGAATCTTCCATGGCTATTTGCAAAAGGTTCCTTGAAATATCTTATTTCACCACTTTTTGATGAGCGCTGAAAAAATTTAACATAATTGTGCGTAATAAAAATTCAAGATTTTTGCTCCAGGTCAAATATGACCCAAAGACCTTAAGTGTAAAAAATTTTATAAATATTTTTTTTGCCAATATTTTTTTCTAAAAACTTAACGTATTTGTTGACATTTTAAATGAAATAAAAGTCATAAAAAATCAAAAAGAGCAACCACTCACTTTTGGAAAAAATTCAATTATAATTTCAAAATGGGTCAAATTTGACCCGAAGACCTTATGAAGGTTAAATTTTTTATAAATTTGTTTAAGCTTGAGTTCTATTTTATATAGAAATATAAATTTTATTTTACCAAAAAAAAAAAAAATTAATTTAATAAAAATTAATTTCTTCTATAATTATAAAAATAAGTTGTCGTATGTTCGTCATTTTATAGCTCGAGAACCACTCAACCGGTTTTCAAACGAGTACATGCATTGGAAAAGTCTACTTTTACTGATGGTTTATAAAAAAAAACTCCCGATAGGTGGCACTGTTGTCGAGATATTAAAATTTTTTTTATTGATGGTAGATAGCGCTGCGGTCAAGCTATTAATTTTTAATTTTTATTTAGAAAATTCCGAGCAGCGCTGGGACCAAACAGCTAGTTTATATACAAAAAAAAAAACATCAAGCTTATTCGAATTAATAAACATTTAAATAATAAAGAATTTTGCAAGATGGCGTCAGTTTTTACACTGACCTTCTTCGTTGATTTCTTTCAAATTATGAGTTAACATAAATGCGTTCTCCCACGCCTTTAAAATAAGCTGAGCAATAAGAAGTATTGCTCTGTTATTCTGCCGACGTTCTTGCCAACTTGCTGAGATATCTATCTTTAGTGTAGACCTGGGGTAACAAATTTAAAAAAGGGAGGATATTATAGAATAACGGTAACAAAAAATGGAGTGTAAAAAGCTGATTGTTACGGTTTTATATGCGTCCAATTAAGCGCTTTCTGTGTCAAAAATTTATTGCTTTAAAGTGAGAACTCGCCATATATAATTCATGTCTTCCGTAAGCGATATGGTTGCAGAACTTTTACGATTCTTCATTACCAACCTGCTTTATTGGAAATAAAATTACTACTTCATAAAATAACTAAAAACTTCATAAAATAACTTAAAATACCTTCTTAATAATTTTGACATTCATACAATGGGTCGAGTGAATAAAAAGGTAATTTATGCTACATAGTACTAAGTAGCACTAGCACTAGCTTTTACTTTTCAGTACTAGCTATGCTGAAAAGTTTAAACTACAAAAAGTGTGAATAATTCTTTGCTAGTGCTAGGTAACTAATGCTGACCATTCAATTAAATTAATTGCAAAGTGCAAAAATATCAAAAATTTTTTATGTTTTGAATCGTTAAACAAATGTGTATTATTATTACTAAAAAATCGCTGTAAATGTCTTAGTTTGTATGCGAACATAAATAAATATATTTTTGTATATTTATCTGTTTTTTAAAAATTTTTCTTTTTAACAGATTTTTTTATTTTATTTAAAAAATGCAACACAAACTTTTTATGGCAAAAGTCTGTACCGACCTTTATGCGGTATATCTTAAAACAACTTAGTGGCAACGTCAATGATTATTATTTATTTGAAAAATTGAGTAAAATTGCTTTGGCAAACTGTACATATTTAAATTTAAGTATTTGTTACTTCGGCTTAAGTTCATCAAATTTAATTTTCATTAAATTATTTTTATGAAGAAACATGTAAAATCAATTAAAATGGATAATGATTAAAAAAAGCAAATTTCGATCTACCAAAGGTTAACATACAATTTGGTTTAAGGATTGATGTTTGACTATTGACGTCAGCAGTCGTCGATGGCTGCGAGCGTGAGACGGCAAATCCATCTGAGGAGATCGAATGGTTGCGATCGAAACATGTCATGGTAACCTGCCACCAGGGTTCGATCCCCGGCCCCGGCCCCGGCCACGGTCAAGAATGAAAGATTATCAATAACAATTTTAATTAATTTTTATGTTGTAAAATTCCTTTCTTCATAACAATAATTTAATGAAAATTAAATTTGATGAACTTAAGCCGTATTAAAATATTAAAAATTTGGAGTAAAAACCATAAATAGTTCAACAAAATAACCACAATTCTAATTATTGTATTTGTTACATTTACAGAGATCTTACCAATTTAGGTATTTTGCCGAAAAATATACAATTTGAAATAATCTTCAGGATGTTCATAAAACTAAACAAACATACTAATAAATATTTAAAAAGAAATTAATTTTTATTTCAATATTGTGGCAAAACACAAACTTCAAGCACCCCAATCATAAGCTTAAAAAAAATAAAGCGAAAACTAGTATTTTTAAGCACACATTCGTTTTTATTCAGACATTTTTTGAGTCAACACTGGAAGAACTAGTTTCTACTAGTCAGTATAAAGTACTAGCTTTAACTCGAATTTTTATTCACCTCAAAGCTAGTTTAAACTTACAAATTTCAAGTATTAGCTAAAGCTACCTTTTTAATCACGCGGCCCAATATTTGAAGACGATAAGATATGTAGTAGCTTCTAATTTATGACGAAATTGTATGCTTTAAGGCGAACAAATCTAGATAATATGTGGTACAAAAACCTCTTTTTAAATTTGAAACTCATAACATAATAACATAACATAACATAATAAATCATAATAAACACTGTGGTGTAGGGTATCATTTTGTCAGGCTTGACCGACTAAAAATTGCTATATGTTTTTATTTTAGAATTTTTTGAAATTAATTCTTTTTGTTTTTAAATTGAATCAGGTTCTAAACATTTTCAACTATACAAGTATGGCGGCTTAAAAAATTCTTTAATTTGGCCCCTGCGGCATGTAAGATGCTCCTAGACGGGTCAGATGTATTTACATCTGCAATTTATTTTTCATCTTGATCTTTTGTTTCAAATATACCTACCCGCTATTTCTATTCCTTAAGAGGGTTCCCAAAGAAAATTTTTTTTAACTGCCCAGGAATCGCCCCTAGCGGGATAAAATGTATGACTTAATTAGTTGTTTATCCTTTACATATTCCCAAAACATACTTGCCCTTTATCTCCACCCCTTAGTCTGGGTTCACACTATGAAAGTTTTCTTTCAGAAAATCTGAGTTTATGGGTGAGGGAGGAGAAAAGAAAAGCATATTCTCTTTCCCTCTCACCAATAAACTCAGCCTTTCTGAAAGAAAACTTTCATGGTGTGATCCCAGACTTAGGGCGGCGTTTTATGAAATTCTTAAGTTAAATTAAAATTGAATTTGGGAATTATTTATTTTTCATAAAATATTTTTAATTTTATTAACTTTTTTTTCGAATGTGCATGAGTTGAATTTGAATTTCTTCAATATTTCACATACTTTTTGCTTAAGCCAACCTTTGATTAACATTGAAGCTATAGGCATGTACTTGTTATTAAGAATGACACTACCAGCATAGCTTGTATCTTCATGTTACATTGTAAAAATCTTTATTAAT
This sequence comes from Pollenia labialis, assembly GCA_949318255.1. Taxonomy (NCBI): domain Eukaryota; kingdom Metazoa; phylum Arthropoda; class Insecta; order Diptera; family Polleniidae; genus Pollenia; species Pollenia labialis. The sequence goes on from OX439141.1 coordinate 91,090,019, forward strand.
TGAAATTAAACTCATAGAAGTACTTTCGAAAATATGGTTAATATATTTAAATTAAAACCGTATAAAGAGTGTTTGATTATTACAACTTTACTTTCACCTGCCAGGTAGGATGAACCGTAATTAACTTTTTCGCTCAATTCAGGTTAAAGTAAAGTTTTAATTTAAATTCAGTTTTACTTGAACTTTTTCAATAATATTTTGAATGTATTTATAAATATTGTTAATTTTTTCCTGAAGATGCTAACCAAAGGTTAGCGAAATATCGAAAAAATAATTAAATAAAAAAATTTTTTTTTATAAAAAGACCTGTAGCTTAAAATTAAATACATTTAAAAAGTAAAGTTTTAATGATAGAACACTTTTTATAAGGCCGGTTAATGTCTACTTTTAACTATCGGTAAGTTGTGAAAACGGGCCTAAGTCTTTTGTGAATAAAACCAAAAGTTGGAGACAAACTTTAATTATTTATGGCCTGCACTGCCTCTAAAAAACTCCCACACTGGCGGTTGTTCTGCAGAAATTATAGAAATACTTCCTTAAGCCGACGACTCACTATCCTATTCAGTCATACGATTTGTCAAAAAATTGTGTGTGCTCATAAAGTAGTATAGTGTGGCCCAAGGCCCATTGAAAAGGTCTGCGCCAGAAGCCTGATGATCATTGTTTATGTTTTTTTTAGTTGTCAAAAGTTGTTTACATTTAGCTTATATGTGCATGTATATGTTTGTTAACGTTTATGGTATGCCACACATACACGTTTTTTCCTTTGCTTTGTATATGTGGTAGTAAATTTTTGACAACTAAAAAGAATCGTTTTTTGTTTTTGTACAAGTAAGCAGACCTGATAGATAGGCCTTGGTGTGCCTAAAAATGTAATTGATTGACAGATTTTTTTGACAAGTCTGTCCGATTTGCAACAATTTAAAAAAATTTTCATAAAATGATAGATTTTATGCATTTTTTAATACAGGTGATAAGAAAACAACAATGACGACCTCATTTATTTAAAGGACAGACTCTTAATATTTTTTCATTGTTTTTATAGTTTAAACAATTGATTATATGCACATATAACAACGAATTATCATGAGCAGAAATATTAAGCGGAGTATAATGTAAACTAATTGTATCAAAGTATGTATGTGTTACCAAATGTTAGCTAAAACTTCGATTTGTCTTTGTATAAGGATTGATTGGCCAAAGGAGGCCGTTTTAATACTCATCCAAGCTTGGGAACAGAATGAATGCCTCTACAATCCAAAGAATGAGTATTATCATAATAAGCATGCTAGAAACGACGCTTTGGAGAAAGTTGCAAGAAACGTGGAAAGAAGCTACAAGAGTGGTTCGGGATATTATGCAATTTACATCCCAACGGCTTATTGGTTTGACAACCTTTGTTTCCTTTAAGAATATGTAAAAATTAAGCAAGGAGTTACTGCAGTTTCAATTGCCGCAATATGTTCTATAAATAAATATGAATGTTATTAATAAATATTCCTAGATTTCAGATGTTGACGTACGCGATGTATTTGACGATTCAAAACCTGCCCTGCAAATCATAGGACCAGTCCAAACACGCGTGTAAAGAGTAGCCCACAAGGGACTAGGACAAGTCCAAAAGTAACCCAAACGTATTGAAAAAGCATGGTCTATTTAACATTAAGATGTCCTAGGGCAGGACCATATAACCCATCTTTACACTACAAAGGAGCAGTTTTAAAACTACTCCATTGTGTACACAAGAGGATTAGTTTTAACTTCGTTAAAAATCGAGACATGTCCTTATAAAACGAAGACATGTCGTCTCACTACAAACACTTTTTTAATGACATGGTCCATGCTTGCATTACATCGGACCACTCCATGGAGTAGTCCATTTAATCAAAATGGATCAGGTGGTCCAATAATATTTGCAGGGCTGTTGCAATAACATCCTCTGCAAAGAAGAAGAAAAAAAAGCTATTCTTCAGATGACATTGCTCCGGAGGATGACATACTAGTACAGGCAAAACATCTTTTAGAAAAAGTCGTTCAACCTTGCTCAAAAACTAATAAATATGACGAGAGTTTGTTATAATTTTTGCAAGAAAATGATTCACAAACAAATCTCTAAAAGATGAGCTTAGCGAAGAAATAATAACACTTGTAATGCAGTGTAAATGGAAGCAGCATGTACTAGACGATAGCCTTTAGGTCATATATTAAATATTTATGACGAAGTTGCCTTATATCTATATGTCCACTTTACCTTATATATATATGGCCACGTTACCTTGGATTTTTCTTTTTCAACCCAATTATGAATAAAAATTCACCGAAAGTTTTTTTTCTTTTTCCATTTTAGCCATTGATTTTAAATAAAAAACAAGTTAGAGTGCTATATTCGGCTGTGCCGAATCTTTGATACCCTCCACCGACAGCTCAGTGGGCTTTATATTTATATAATAATAAATTATGAACCGAGCATCACGAAATTTATTAGTGTGAGTAGTGAAGTATTTAATTTTATTTTGATAGCATTATTTATTACGGCTTTATGCGTACTAAACTGTTTTCCGAGAGTAGGGTTTAGAGATGGGCCCTAGGGTAAATTATGGACCGATCTTCACGAAAATTCACAGTGTAATTTCTAGTGCTATAAAACTGTAACGTACCAAATTTTGTTATGATAGCATTATTTATTACGGCCTTAGGCGTACTAAACTGTTTTACGGGAGTAGTGTTTATATGGGGCCTAGGGTAAATTATGGACGGATCTTCACGAAATTTTGCAGTGTGATTTCCAGTCGAATAAAACAAATTTTTGCAAAATCTTATCTCATTCCGTGCCTTGTTCCACCATTTATGTTGTTTTTTGTAACAAAATTATCATTTTTTAGGTGGTGGTTCCACATTTTGATTCATAGCTCTGGTCCTACTGCACTGATTTTGCTGAATTTCAATCCCAAACTGCTTAGGATAACTATGTACAAGCAATTTGGCATCAAGTTTGTTCATTTCTTTTGAGTTGTTCGAAAGTGAGCGGGTTTTCAACAGACCGACAGACAGACGGACATGGCTAAATTGACTTAGAATCACTAAAGGACCCAGAATATATATACTTTATGGGGTCTGAGATGAATAATAAAAAGTTTCACACGGAATGACAAACTTAATATACCTCTTCACAACTAATTGTGGTGGAGGGTATAAAAATGGGAGAAGGGAAAAAACTCCCTGGGAAATTTTATTCATAATTTTGTTCTTTATGTTTATTGTACTTCAAATGAACGTAATTTCAACAAACAGTTATCTGGTCGTGTTCGTACCCGACAGTTCAATTTACCTATCCGGTAAAACAAGTTTGGCAATTTCAATGTTAAATTTGCCAACGTGTTTTTTCCTTCAAATTTTCTTTAAAAATATGGCATAATTTTTATTTTTATTAACTTTTTGAATTAACTGTCAAAAATTGATGGTGTAAAATACACTACACTTCAACTAGTAGATAAGTACGTGTTAAATTTATAAAAAATTCGTTACACCATGGATATCTATACACAGGTAGATATATTTTTGAAGAAATTACGGGAATAAGCTAGTTACCTTTGACTTTTTTACGTTTATACTTACAAAATACTGAATTTTTGCATATCAATGAAATGCGTTTATTTTACTTTAACAGCATTATATTGAAAGTTCAGTTCAGTTTATCTAATTAAAACAATTACTTTGAATTGAGAGAATAGGAAACATTTGTCACATTGCACTCACTTTAATTAGCGCACACAATTTGTTTAATATGAAATGTAAATATGGGTGTCTACATTTACATATTTGAAAGATAAACAGAACTGTATGGGCGACATTAATTTGTTTGTTTTTATAGCAGAATATATGGTCTGAAGAAATAATAAATTTTAGTTATGAATAGTTCTCACACGTCTGGGTATAATGTTCCACTCCACCGAGCCATATTGAGAGAAGTTCTTTAAAAAACTGAGGTTTAAATTAAAACCATTGCGCATGGTTCATGCTGATAAATTGATATAGTAATACAAAGACATGCCAATGAGAAAATGAAAAGCAAAACGCACGAAAAGCAGACACACAAGGCCGGCCTGATACAGTTATGACAATAAGTGAATCTACCGATGCAATTGCTGCGAGTGGTTATTTTTACATCAGCAGAGACATTTCCCCACACATTATTTACATATCGCCAGTCCCCAAGGCAAACGTTTAACAGAGTTCGACGAAACGTTCTTCATTGTCGGTTTTAATTGAATGCCCCCTTTTCCCATGATGAGAGGTCATGGTTGGCATTTCCAATCTAAGAATAGAAGTATCTTGTTAGCAAAAGAATGTCTCGGTTTGGTACTTCACTTATTTTAGAAGAAATCGTGCTTTACTAAACCATCCATACCTTTCGTAGACGCGCACCGAGCGGTGATAATACGATCCGAAACTGGGTTCCATGAACTGAGAGATTTTCAAAAACCTTTTCCATTTCCATTTGCCTATAATTATTTTACCACTACAACACCACCGCGTTTTCCAGATACCCAGAACAGTCAGTTTAGATTTGGGATTCTATTATTAAGCGTCCTCACATTTAATTGTCCAATTCTTATCCGTTTGCATGTGCCAATGGTCGTCAAGGAAGATTGGAGGGGTGGGGCTAAATTCCTCTAGTACACTGAAAAAACAAATCCATCCATCCCTACTTAAATCAAGTTGAAGCGGTGTCAATAGTACATAGTACATAGTACAGTCAATAGTACAGATCGCTTGATTCAAGTACGGATTATTCAAGTGCGAAATACTTGACTGCACATTTAATCCCGAATTCGTAATTAAAATAATCCGAAACCAAGATTGACTTTATTAAAAGTGAGATAAAATGAACCTTAAACTGTGCTTGATTCAAGAATTTCTAATGCTAAGTTCACACTGTGGTTTTAAAACGAATTTAAGCAAAATGTTGATTTGGCTTATCAAAGCCGTTCATTTGAGATGATGAAGATGACGGACGGTTGATTAAGAAAAAGAAACATATTAAAGTATTAAAAGCGTAAAAAATACTTTAGTAAAGCTATCGGAAGAATATATTAAACATATTCATAATAAAATTGTGAAAATTTTTGAATTATTTAAGGACAAAATAAAAACATTAGGTATAAATCGTGGTCGGATGTACACGTGATGGGTACGTTCATTGTGGGCGTTTCTACATAATACTCAGTTATATGTATGTTCAGTGGATTCTATGTGATTATTGAAGTGATCTTGTTGTAATAATTTCGATTTTGATGTCATTAGAGCTTATTCACGTTCGAATTGCTTAAATGCGTTTAAGAACCCGTGTCAACAAAGTATAAGACGGTTTATTCTCGATTTGTACTTGAGATAATCTGAAAGGGAGGGACGACGCCGGTTGAAAATGGTCCATAGCTTCACATGACCTGCAGACAAGCTGCTTTCCAGAAAAGGGTCGTTGTAACCCTTAACCCCATTTGATTATTTTGGTATTATTATTAAATTAAGTTTAAACAACCCAGCAAAAAATGTTTAAGCAGTTTTGACCGAATTATTTTTAAACTGGATTCCCATATTATTTTACAACACTGAGAAAATTAAAAGCTTTAAAATCAAAGAAAAAAGGTCTTTGTAAAATTGTAACGAAAATATCTTTGTTAGAAGGAAAAAATCCTTGCATCAATGATTTATTCTTTAAACAAGCAAATGGTGCGTCTTCAACACAAACGACGAAAATTCTTTGAAGCTTAATCAAAGAAATTATCTTTTCCGTAAAGATAAAATACATAAAATACAAAGACAAAGTCTGTAACTTTAAAGAATTTTGTCTTCAATGCATAAGTGAACAATAAAAAATAAAGATAAAGTCTGTATCTTTAAAGAATTTAGTCTTCAAAGTTAAATTTGTATACGAATGCATAACGAAATCGGCTATAGCCGATTGATTACAATAGTTTTATGTAAAAAATAAAAAGAATTGTTTTCTTGGTTGTGATTAATTGTAAGTCAGTCGATAGGAACGCTCAATTGTGCATGTGCTGTAAATGAACCATTTTTTATTTTTATTACATCAAACTAAAATAAAAAAATTTTATAAAAATGCTGTGTTTGGTTTCATTAAATATTTTATTTTGCAGAAAAATTTTAATTTTTTAAAACATTAGTCTTAAGTATTTCAAAGAATTATTTCGTTGAATTTAATTGCGTTTCTTTGTAATAATGTTGAAATTACGTCTTTGTTACAATGAAAATTGTACTTAAAATCAAAAATTCAAGTCTTAAGACTAACGAATGAAAGTCTTTGTGCCAAACTACTTTTTCCTTAGTTTAAGGACTTTTTTCATGTGTTTCCAAAGACGTACATCCTTGCAACAAGATTTTAAGTCTTTGATTTTAAGTATTTATTTCATGGGAATCTAAAGATCTTTGCGGCCGTCAGCCAGATGGAGACACAGGGGGACTAACACGCATCTTTGTGATCGTGCCGTAACTGTGTCTCACTTCTGGAAGTGCGACTATACCCTCCACGTGGGGACGGCTGGTAACAGATCCTCAGCATGGTCATGTCTCTGCTCTGGATGCTGGCTAATGGTAGTCGGGCGGAGAGAAGACAACTCTACAAAAAAAAATTACCCCAATCCAAGGTGGAACAGCTTACGCCGATGGATGCATGGCCAGAGGGGAGTTTGGTCGTTAGTAAGCGGACTCTGGATACAGGTCGACCTCCAGTTTTAATTTAGACTTCTCATGGTACACGGGCTCTGCCATGGGTGACCATACCCATCCCTACATTATGAAAAGAATATTAATGGAAAAAGAATTTAATGAAAAAAATGAGTTGGATGAGACTCTAAAACCATCCACCACCAACATTAGCGGAGCCATTGGGCACGTTAACGCTGGTACCAAGCTTCTGGAAGCGGACAGGTGGTTCGTGAATGAAGCAGGTGAGGAAACGACCTCAGCAATCGGAAATCCGCAGCAAGGGGTACTGTCTTCTAGCTCGGAGAACCCAACAAAAAAACCGGCAACCGACAACAATGGCAACGCCACTGGGCAAGCAGTTGGAGGCTCCAACCTGCAGGCAGAGGACAAAAGGTCCACGGAGGCGGCAACTTGTGCCGCAACCGAAGTGCCTAGAATACCGCAAGAGGAGATAATGTCCTCTGGTTCTGACACCGAATTCGCTGAGCAGGATGATGCTTGCAGCTTGAACTCGGTGAAGTCTGGCAGCACAGTGCGAGGCGTAAATTTACAGGCGTTGAGCCTGGAATCCGGAATGGGATTCGTTAAGCTCAACTCTAGGGAGCGGCGGCTATTCAAAGCGGCTTTAAAAAAAGGACTGTCGAGGGAAGATGCCTTAAGGGACGCCACAAGGGCTCCGGCAGTCGCAACACTAAAGAGGGAACGATCGGAAAACTCTCCCTCTACTGGAGCTCCGGCAAAGCGTGCATGTGCGAGACAAACATATGCCCAAAAGGTCCAGACGCCAAAGGGCGTTAGACTGGGTTTTGTCTCAGCACTTGAAGCTCCGTCTCTAACCGCCGACCAGATCGAAAGGATCAAAAATACGATTCTTCAGGCGGTTATTGAGAAAGCAGGAACTTTCAAACCACAATTTGAAAGCTGTCTACGGCGCACCGACTGGTTGATGCTTGTGTGCGTCAACAATGAGACGGCGGAATGGACTAAGTCCAACCTTGATTACATCAAGGAGAAATCAGGGGTAGAATGTAGGATCGTCCTTGAGGAAGAATTCCCCCGCGCACACTTTGTGAGGGGATACTTCCCACATAGTCTGGAGCTGTCAAATGAGAGGGTCCTGGCCTTCATAGCGGCTCAGAATGACTTAGCTGCAACTCATTGGGCAGTGGCTCAAAGGCAAGTACATGGCGAATTTCTCCATCTTCGTCTGGCAGTGGATACTTGCTCCTACCAGAAGCTTGTGAAGATGGGAGGAAAGGTCAGTTACTGCTTTGGGCAGGTGAGACTGCACCTCAAGAACAATTGTTCAAAGAATGGTGGCAAGAAAGAAGACGAGAAGCCGGCGGAGAATGCGGAAAAAAAAGCTGGCAAATCGTCACCAATCAAAGGAGGAGAATCCGCCCTTGATGATGGCCCGTCTACCAGCGGGGCAGCTTATGCTCGCGGGAGTAAACGGGCAGATAAGGTGGCGAAAATCGTCCCAAGGCCTCAACACCCGGCCAAAAGTAGCACACCCAACCCTGGTGTAGACAAACCGACCAGAGGGTCGCGAGGGAAGGGACCCCGACGTAATCGGTTGGGGGAGCTAGTGCAGCGGTCTATTAGGGATGGCGATGGGCACCATTAGGGTGCTACAGGCAAACCTGCATCACGCCAAAGGGGCGTCGGCCACACTGTGCAGGATCTTTGCCGAAGAAAACATCGGTCTTGCGCTTTTGCAGGAGCCATGGATCAATAGTGGCCAGATCCGGGGACTACAATCCCAATCAAGTAAGCTGATTTATGATCGGTCAGTGGACAAGCCGCGCGCAGCGTTGCTTGTCGACAATTGTGTTGACACAACCCCATTGACTAATTTTATTTTCAGAGATCTGGTGGCAGCACAGATAAATATACCCACTGAACGGGGGTCGTCGGAGATCGTCGTTGCGACGGCCTATTTTCCCGGCGAAGAGGATGTAGCCGCACCAAAAGAGGTGGCGGACCTGGTGCTGTACTGTGGTATGCATGGAAAGCAGCTTATCCTGGGCTGCGATGCCAATGCCCATCACACCGTTTGGGGAAGCAGCAACATCAACAAAAGAGGTGAGTTACTACTGGAGTATCTGGTAGGTACGAACTTAGACATAGCAAATGTCGGCTGTAAGCCGACCTTTATTAATGCGATCAGGGAGGAGGTATTAGACCTTACACTGGTTAGCGGCGCTTTGCGCGATTCAATTCGTAACTGGAGGGTTACGGATGAGGCCTCGCTGTCGGACCATCAACATATTAGGTTTGACATACCGGGGGGGAGGATTTGCGTAGAGGCGCTTACAATCCCAGACGAACGGACTGGAATGAGTTCAGGTCCCTTGTGAACCGGAAGGCTGAGCTCCTGATGACAGATATCGGGTCTGTTGATGAGATTGAGCTAGCAGCCAACCTTGTTGAAGAAACATTGCTCTCCTCCTTTCGAGGAAGCACGACATTGCGACCCTTAAGCTCCAGCCGCAGGACTCCATGGTGGAACGAGACGCTCGAGCAGAAGCGGAGGCATGTCAGGAGGTTATTCAACAAGGCGAAACGGACCAAAAACTGGCAGGAGTACAAAGGTGCCCTAACAGAATATAACAAATCCTTACGTAAATCCAAACGGGATTCATGGAGGAACTTTTGCAGTAGTGTCGCGGCCCTCCCTAGCGCGGCAAGACTTCACAGGGTAATGACCAAGGGACACTCAAATGGAGTGGATCTGGTGGAGGGGACAGATGGTTCCTTCACGACAAACCGCAGGGAAACTTTGGAAACCTTGCTGAGGGTACACTTTCCGGGCTCAACTGTTGTGGGTGATACTGGGCACACAAACGTCGAGGCGGCGATCCCGGGGACTCGCCGGGCAAATGGGTTGGCCGGTAGGATTTTCGATGAGGATAGGTACGGTGGGCAATTGGCTCGTTCGGCCCATTCAAGTCACCAGGAGGTGACGGAATCTTCCCTGTATTGTTACAGGAGAGTCTTGATATGATAGTAGGGCCTTTGATTGGACTCTTTAGGGCAAGCTTCACCTGGGGATACATTCCAACCACTTGGCGTACGGTCAGGGTTGTATTTATTCCCAAAGCTGGCAACAGGCCGCTGGAGAAGCCGAAATCCTATAGACCTATCAGCCTTACTTCATTTCTGCTCAAGACTGTTGAGCGGCTACTGGACCTGCACATTAGGGAAAAACTGCAGGCTTCCACACCACTGCACCGAACGCAGTTTGCTTACCAAAAGGGTAAGTCAACTGAGGTGGCATTGCACCATTTGGTTGCGCAGATAGAAAAGGCACAACGTAATGGGGAGATCGCATTGTGTGCATTTCTTGACGTGGAGGGTGCCTTTGACAACACGAGCTACGGTTCTATTACGGATGCTCTGGCGCGGAAGCGGATAGACGAGCTCACGGTCAACTGGATCGGGGCTATGTTGAGGGGAAGGAAAATTACTGCCTCCTGGAATGACACTAGTGTCAGCATCAGTGCTGTTAAGGGTTGTCCACAGGGGGGGGGTGCTGTCACCTTTATTATGGTGCCTGGTGATTGATGATCTGCTGGTCAAGCTCGAGGGATATGGCCTTCGGGCCATTGGCTATGCAGACGACCTGGCAATAGTGGTGACTGGAAAAATTTGAGAGCACCATCACAGAGGTGATGCAGGGTGCTCTCAATAGGGTTCTTGGATGGTGCCATGAAAGGGGATTGAGCATCAACCCTAACAAGGCGGTCGTGATACCGTTCACGAGGAGGTACAACTACAGGCTTGAGAAGTTAGTAGTGGACGGAATTGAGGTTGAGTATTCCAATGAGGTCAAATATCTGGGAATTGTTCTGGACAGACGGCTCAATTGGAACTCGCACTTGGATCAAACCCTCGGAAAGGCAGTTAGGGCCTTCTGGGCATGCAAGAGCTTCTTTGGGAGAACTTGGGGTTTTAGTCCAGGTATGGTAAAATGGCTATACTTTATGATGGTCAGGCCGATAATCACTTACGGATCATTGGTATGGTGGCCTAAGATTCGGCAGGAGACTGCGGTGAGGAAGTGCAACAAGCTGCAACGGATGGTGTGTCTGACTCTAACGGGGGTAATGCGCACATGTCCCACGGCAGCACTTGAGGTTATAGTGGGCATATTGCCACTACACATCCATATAAGGAGGACTGCTATGTCCGGTCTCCTTAGGATCAAGCTAGCATCGGGACTTGCTGAGGTCCAGGGGCATGCTTGCTTGATGGACGTGGCTCCGGGTCTATCTGTCTGTACAAGGGCAGACATAATGACCACGGAACTGGTCTTCAACAGAAGGTTCAGGGCAATCTTTCCGGACGAAAGGTCCTGTAGTATTGGGAATCCATGTCGGGGAAACCGTGAACTGCACTGGTATACTGACGGGTCTAAATCGGAGCACGGAGTGGGTGCAGGGGTCTTTGGACCTAATACACGACTCTCGATGGCAATGGGCGAATCACCGAGTGTTTTTCAGGCCGAGATTTTCGCCATTGATGTGTGCTGCAGCAACATTCTTGATAGGGGAATGGTTGGTGGCGGTAATGTGATCTTTACTGATAGCCAAGCGGCCATCAAAGCACTCTCTTCTTGGAGAATGTCCTCGAAGCTGGTGGCGGAGTGCCGTGGAAAGCTACAGGAGCTGGGAACAAGGAGCAGATTGACGCTCTGCTGGGTGCCGGGGCACTCAGGGATCCCGGGTAATAAAATGGCTGATGAACTGGCCAGGGCTGGCTCTAGCGCGCAGATGGTGGGTCCCGAGCCCTTCTGTGGACTAAGTTGGGCAGGGGTTCAGTCCGTCATGGAGGACTGGGCTCTGGGCGAACATAGAGGATACTGGGTATCGCTACCGGGAATGCGTCAGGCAAGGAGATTTATCTCTCCCGGAAGAGTAATGAGGACGAATGGTCTCGGCAGACAGGATCTGCGACTGCTGGTGGCCTACTTGACTGGTCACCACGCGGTCAAATACCACCTTTATCGGATGGGCCTGGCTGAGGATCAGGAATGCAGACTATGTCTAGACGGGGACGAGACGACTGAGCATGTACTGTGTGACTGCCCGGCGCTGGCATGGGCCAGGAGGAGGCACTTGGGGCATGGTACAATGTGTGCGTCCCAAATCGGTGATATACCGGCAAGGGCCCTGTTTGGGTTCCTATGGGAAGCAGAGGGTCTTTTGGCCAACTAAGGGGAGTGGGTACAATAGACCTAATCTGGTCGCGGTACCTGTCACTGTGGGGAAACCTCCCCGCTCCATCGTACAAAAAAAAAAAAAAAAAAAAAAAGATCTTTGCGCCTTTCCGGTAAAGATGTTTTGTCTTTGGGTACAATCTGGCCAATAAAAGTCTTTGCAACAAAGTGTATTTTCTTTGATTTTACGATTTAATTTTCTCAGTGAAGGCATGAGACTGAAATCGTTAGTTCCTTAGAATTGGTTTCGTTTTTACTTTTTTTTAATTTTAAACGAAGTTAGTTGTGAATTCTTTTTACAATAATTAAAATTGCAGTCATTCTTTTTGTTTAAGCCTAGATATTGTTACAAGTAGGATTTTGAGTGATTCTTATTCTTATTCGCTCTAAGATTTTATTTCTTTAGCTAAAATGCAAAAAGGCGTAACTAACAAAAATACAATTTAACAGGAGAAGCAAAAAACTTTGAAAAGTGAAAACTGTAAACATGTCAGAAAAACCTGCATTGATGGAATTCTTCACACAATTTTCAAGGAACCCAATTTCATTATATTTTGTTAGAAAAAATGTGTAATTACGTCGTTTTGCATACATCAAATTAACACACTTGTAGTTACGGCCCTTTGTTTTTCCTAATAAAAGCTTAATTTTTGATCTGAGAAGTGTAAAATTTTGTCAATACTTGTAGTTTAATGGCATTCATTATAATCAATCAAAACTCGATTTTTAATTTTTTGTTAGATATGCCTTTTTGCATTTTAGCTAACGATTTCTATTATATATCTAGCTTTTCTTAAAACTTTGGAAAAGGTTTCCTGACGATCTGTCCTAAGCAACCAGTGAAATGCGCATAGAAGCTAGCTTTCCCTCAACAAAAAGGCCCTAATTTTGTAAAACACAACGCACGCCAAAGTATTATATTGAAAGCAAAAACAAACTCATAAATATTTTGTAATTTTGTTGTTGCTTTGTACAGAAATTTATTTACCGTTTTAAAACTTTCAACGCCACAAGCAATGAGGCGAGGCGTATGAAATCTTAAAAACCAATGTGAATTTCTGTTAGAGGCAACAACAAAATTACAAAATTTTTATGAATTTGCTTTTGCTTTCAATGTAATTCTTTGTCGTTGCGTTGTGTTTTACAAAATTAGGGCCTAAATTGCAGTGTACTTATCAAATAATTGGCCCTGGAGGCTTTCTTTGTATTGATAATAATAACTAAATAAAAAATAAAATAAACATAAAATAAATAAATATGAGAAAATTGGGAATTAAGCACGTCATACGGAAATCTTATTGATAATAAATTTTGTATTCCCGAAAATAACTTTGATAAAGAAGCAAGCCATTATATTGCAAGTCGTTCTTTCAGTTATGTTTAATTTCTTGCTGGGATATTTTACATCAGATTTAATCATCCTTTCAAATATTTTTGGAGTCCGTCCTTATATGACCATAGCTCCCATGTAGATACCACTCACAAAAAACCTTTAATGTCACATCTTCCTTTTAATATTTTGTATAAGAGTGAGAAAAAATATGTCTATAACTCATTTCGAAAACTATCAAAAGATTTTACGTCGTTACCTAAAAATCTTAATATTCCATTCGAAGCCGATGTCAAATAACAGACGTTGAGAATGACAATCACACGTACCGTTGACGGCAACCTAAATTTAAAAATTTTCAATGACCTTGCCGAATATACAATTATCATATAAATCAAATAATGTAAAGTGCGACTTTGATTTACAAAATAGATTTAAAAGCATTCGTATATTTTTCAAAAATGTAAAAAGAAAATAATTAAACAATAAAGAACAAAATCTGGCAAGAAGAAAATAGTTTATTTGAAAGTTCAAAGCGGTAACTTTTTCACAAAAATTTTACGGACACACTCTCACGAAAGAAAATTACGTAAGCTATTACCCGCCAAAATGTTTACAGACGCCGTTAAGTGTTTGTTTCATTTCATGGCATTTTTGTTTAATTTCTCACATTTCAATCGAAAAGTTTCTAGACGCGTTAGTAACAGAACATGCGCACAGGCCAGTGATTGGTACATCCTCGATTTAAATTTTATTAAACATTTACACTACATTTAATGAAAGTATATATTAGAAGGTATAAACAGTTCGAACTGCCGTTAAAAAAGGTTGCAGTACCAATATCAATATGGAGATTAGTGCTAAAGGAGGGTTAAATGTTGATTTTGAATAAAACACAAATTATTTAGGAAATTATTGTCATTTCTTTTTAATATGATAATATTATATATATATATATATGTTCCTTTAACTCCCACTGGAGCATAGGGCGCCGAATGATAATATTGTTATGGTTCAATTACGTATGGAACAAAATATCGGCCAATTGGCAACCGCGACCTCGGCGGCAAACCTCCATTCGATGGTTAAAATTTTCGATGACGCTGAAACATAATTGAGGTTCTATGCCGTTAATGTGTCGAATTATCTCATCTCTTAGCTCTTGCTGGCTAATCGACGCATATTTTTTCTTTCAAATAACCCAAAAAAAAAGAAGTTGAACGGTGTCAAACCAATTGACATCGCCACCACGTGAAATAACACGGCCATTGAATTTTTCGCGCAAAAGAGCCATTGTTTTGTCAGCTGTGTGGCAAGTGGCACCGTCCAGCTGCAAAAACATATCTTCCACATCCATCTTTTCCAATTCGGGCCATAAAAGGTTCGTTATCCTCTCACGATAGCGAACACCATTCACAGTAACTGCCAGACAGCCATGATTTTGAAAAAATACGATCCGATGATGCCAGCCCATAAACCGCACCAAACAGGTACTCTTTGTGGGTGCATTGGTTTTTCGACAATCACTCTTGGATTATCATTCGCCCAAATTCGGCACTTCTGCTTATTGGCGAATCCACTGAGGCGAAAATGTGCTTCATCAGTGAAGGTGATTTTCTTCGAGTATTGACGACGTTTGGAATGTTCAAGAGGCTTTAGTTCTTTAATCAATTGCACCATGTAATCATGTAAATGCAAGTCTTTATGCATAATGTTCATCAAGAACGAGCGTAAGAGGTGCGATTGTTGGGCATGACGTCGAGTTTAGGTGGACGGCTCTTCAGCCACACTATCGCGAACAGCAGCTTCATTTTCTACAGTACGTGCTGTACGCGCATGTACTGGTGATTTTAGATCTACAGGCCTGTTTTGCTAAAATTTTTGCACGATTTTTCCGATGTGCACGATATGCATTTTGATTTGAACGCCCATTTTCTTTATAAGCCTGAATAACTTTAACGCTTAGCTCGATTGTGTATCTTCCCATGCTTCAAATTGAATTAGTCCGAAATTGAGAAATGTGAAATAAAATCCAGAAAAATATTTGACGTTTAGGTGTGGTTCACATTCACCATCGGCCCTTAGAATAACCACCCTTAAGTTAATTTTGACCTTAAAATGATATATTTTTATCAAAGTTAAAGTTTTTTAATTGCAATCTGGTTATCACACACCAGGGATTATAAAATTTGGTAGCAAATTTTGAATTTTCTTTTATAACCTTAATCAGCAATGGCAGGTAATTTTTTTTGCTAACAATATTTTATCAAAATCTTTCTCACTGTTGGAATGTATCTTGATATAGTTTTACAGTTAGATTAAAAACCATTTGCTTCCTATTTGTTTTATGTTTTGAATAATTAAAAATTAACTGTTGTTTTGGTTTAAGTGAATTGTTCAAATTAAAACAAATAATTTAGCACAAAAACCTGATTAGCTTATTTTTCTATGTTTGACACGGGTTTAATTTATTTACTGCTTTTTCTGTAGATTAAATGAACGTCATCTAACTGATTAAAAGTTAAGTTGAGTAATAAGACAGTGTATTTTTAACAATCACTTTCATTTTTTTAACTTAATAATGTTTTAAAATTAATCTATATATGAAGCACACTCGAAATTGTTAACCAAAAAGGCAACAAATATATACAACTCTTAATTATTATTGCATTTGCACAAATTCTAAAATGCCTAAAGTGTTGTGAACATTTAATTTTACCAAAAAAATTTTGGCGAAAAAATGTTGAATCTTTTATGCCATTTTCAAAATACCAAAAGTCTCGTGTCCAAAATGACCATCCGAATAAAATATTAAGTAAAAGTTTTCAACACATTCTCAATTATAAAAATGTGTGTGCGTGTAAGTTAACTTAAAGGTATGTCTATGCCTGTCTGCCGTGTAATAAGTATGAAATTTTTATTATTATGAGCACAGTAAAACCACAATGTCAGTCTGCATATAGTAGACCCGATGGCACAGTTAAAATACAATGCAATAATAAGCAAAAGAAAAATGTAAAGGAGCAAATTATACAATGTGGGTTCTCGTATTAACGCTAAACAGGGTGTTTTAAAAATATCTGTTCCCTGCGGGAAATTTGTGTCAATTTTTCTTAAATCACTAATGACCAATTTTCAGGATTGATATTAAAACAGATTTATTTTTAAAATCGTTTTAAATACAAAATTCTCTTCTTCACTAAAAACTTAAGTGAAACTTAAGTCACCGATGTGGTACACTTAGGGGGTACCATTTTCTCAACGCAAGGTGAAGTGAACAACAAAATTACCCCCTTAATTTCAACTTAAGTTTCTATTGGCCTCAATATCACGACAATACAACAACAACAGGCAAAGCATTAACAGTCAGCTGTTTTTTCAGACCACCTTGTAGATAATTACACTTTTTTATATTTTTTTTGTATTTAGTAGTGCTAAAATACTTTTATCTTAATTCAATAAGACTTTTCAAATAAAACTCAAAAAAACCAATCTGTTTTAAATACGATTTAAGTTTGTTATGCAAATTAACTTAATAAAGATTTAAATACTATCCTGAAAATTGGGCATAAGCCTACGACAAGTTATAAGAACATTTAAAAAAAATGGGGCAAAAGTGCCCTTTTTTTGGGCCCAGGGGCCCCACGGGCCTCAGCCCCCTTACATTTTAATTATGATTTTTTTCTTTTTTTATTCTGAATCGGGTAGCATATTTTTTTTATTTTTTTTTCGTACGGGGCGCACTTCAGCCAAAAGTGGACTGAACTGTGATACGTGAAAACAAGACATATCGCTGTACTGGACACAAAACTAATAATGGGGCTGGATTTGGT
The DNA here is from genome assembly GCA_949318255.1 of Pollenia labialis. Classification (NCBI taxonomy): domain Eukaryota; kingdom Metazoa; phylum Arthropoda; class Insecta; order Diptera; family Polleniidae; genus Pollenia; species Pollenia labialis. Next base: position 91,107,129 of record OX439141.1, read on the forward strand.
GCGGGCTGATGATATCTGTTTATATTAATTTACCCTCTTCTGCATGAACATGTTTGTAGTTCATAAGAAAAAAATTAAACACCGTAAATATATGTTCATTAAACTTGTTAATTTGGACGAAAAAAAAAATTGAGTCAAATATGATCTTCTAGAAGATCTATCGCATTAATATGGTGCATTCGGGACTATAACTGCAATTTTTTAACCGAAATTGAATGTGTTCATTTAGAATACTCCAGTGACCTGCTACAAAGTTTAAAAAAGGTTCCAAATTACACACTCCTAGAACATCACCATGTTAAAGTGCCAAGTCCCCTTCGTATAAAATGTTAGAAGAGTTCAGGAGAGGAAATAAAAATTATATATAATTTCCCGCTATTCGGGACGCTATAGTTAACAGCTGGTATTACAAATTCAAATATTTCTTGGCCGATAGCCAGTTTTACAAATTTAAAACATAAAGTTTAATTTTCAGTATTATTTAAGTTTCCGCATTTTTTAACATACAAGAAAATAGAAAGATCGTCTTAGTTTACAACATTAAACGATTCATTTAATTCATTTTGAAAGGTTAACTTTTATATTTTAAAATTATTTTTGCCAAATCACATTCACCTAAGACCTATTTTGCTAGATTAGTCATTATTTCAGCAGACAAACGGACGAAAATTTGCGATTGTAAGGAAGAAGAAGTTAAAGGTTCGTCAGTGATTATTTTAATGTTTGCTGATGGGTAAAAACTCTCAATGGAAAAAGCTTAAATTATATTCCTCGGACCGCCTGGAGTGCAGTTGGGGACGCTAAAGTGACGTGGACACCCATTTGGGAACCGTTAGTTTCCGATACAACACAAAAATACTGCAACCGCTATTTTATATTTTGCTTCTTTTTTGAGTTTCTATCTTAAAAACTCCTCCTTACTTTTTTCATTATACTTTAACAACTGTTCACTAAATGCCCTGTCCACAAACCGACCTATTTCTGTTTGAGTACATACCATAACGATAACAATGTCTGAAGGAATAACAGCAGAAGCATCGCATTGTTAAACTATTAGTTTTACTCGCATTTTTTGCTTCAGTATTTTCTTTTTTTTTATCTGGAACACATCTTCTACAACAAAATGGTTTTTATTAAATAAAATAAGGCTTCCTTCCTTCTTCACGTTATGAATTCACTCTCGGTGTTTTTTTCCATTCTGCTTCTTTTTTTTTCATCAAAAAACAGTGTGTTCGTGTGTGTGTATGTGCATGTAAGACCTAGCGGAAAAAGAAGGATTACGGATGCCTTCTAGAAGGCCTCTGTACCCCTTGTTTTAGATGTACAAGGCCTGTTCGCTCCATTCCATACTCATATTTTTTAACACACGTTGTCATTGCGAAGTAGGCCTTCCGCTCTCGCTTATTTAGCAGGTACATAAGAATGATAACGGGATAAAAAAAAATAATTATTTTAATTCTGCGTGTGCGAAAAAACAATACAAAAAATGTTACTGCTTCTTTACTCCCATCGCATAGAAGCGAGGCCTTCTATGAGGCATTCTTTAGCAGGTAGATTAGAACAGTAATTCAATCAAAACAATATTTAAGCAGGCCTTTAAAAGGCCTTAAGTTAGAAGGTCTTCTGAGTTTTCCCGCTGGGAAGTTGCTAATACATATTGAAATAGCGGTCTGTGGGGAACATGTTTATATGTGTTGGTCTACTTGTGCATGTGTTAAAAAGTTTTGTTATGTTGCTTTTTGTCTTTAATTTCTTTTTGTTAAATTTTTTGGTGTTGTTCGTTCAGTTAACATTATAATAACAATAATTATTAATGAACATAATAATGTTGTTAAGGGGTAAATTAAGTTTTTGTTGCAAAAGTTGATTTGGGAGCGAAATAACTTATTATATCACCACGCCTGCAAGTTATTTGCCGTTTGCAGTACAGTAAGAGGTCAGAGTATTAGGGACACTGGGCTTGATTTCAATGACCGCTGTAATATTTATGGTGTTGGTAAAATTAGTTTAGTTTCTGTTTTCGAAGGTAATTTGTAATAAAGTAAAATTGTTTAAGCGAATTATCGTCATAATGTCCTAAATAATAAATTTACAATTATTTGAAACAAATGTTGTTGTGTTTTAAACAAAATGAAAATTTTAATCCTGTGTTCATTGATACGTCACAACTGGACAGCATAAATCTAAATTATAAGCTGTAGCCCACAGCTGCTAAATATTTGTGCTTTAATTATTATAAGACATATGACTTTACAACTTTATGACTACCTTGTGAATACCCCAATTGTTAAATTGTTTTTTAATGCAAACCAATTATTATTAACAATTAATTGTTGCTCTTTGTACTTAAAATGTGAAACTTGAAAGGAAAAAGAAAAAAAGTTTTTAATGCCGCTATTGTACATTTTGTTAGAATTTTACGTATTTATAAAAAAGTTCTCTTTGTTAGAATTTTGCATTTTTTTTAAATTTCAATAACGATTTTTAACTTATTGAAACAAATATTAATTAGAGATCCAACAAAATACAAGTTGTTGGTTTTAATGAAAACTGTGTAACGACAATGACCAATATCTCTTGACAAATTCCGTATTTAATGAACTCAGACAGACTCGCACTGGACGCAACATTTTTATTGGCTGTTCACAGTGTTAGCAACAATATTGTTTGCAAAGAAAGAAAAATATTATGTTTTTACATTCACATGTGTGTATGAAAGTATGTTTTTATTAATTTTCTTTTTTTTAATAAAATCTTATAAACATTTTCATAACCGTCATTTAGAATTTTTTACAAATTTTATCAGCAGTAAAAGTGGACTGAAATTTCTAACAAAACGTAACTTACATTTTTGTACTAAAAATTAAAATTGTTTATACGTAACACATTAATGAACAATGAGAGAGTTATAAAACGGAATTGCTGTATCCATTATTTATTTAAAATAATAGTTTATACGTTTGCACACCAAATTGTTGCTGACATTGTGAATCGGGCTTAAGTATAAATTGATTTAAACTTCACCATTTATTTGTTAAGAATTCCAATTTTGCTGATTTCCTAAATAAATATATTTTAATAGTTATCTAAATTTAATTTGTGTCTTTAAATCTGAAATAAATTAAATTCATTTAAATAATTAATTTAAAGTTGTTTACGATTAACCTTTATGTGCTCGGTAGTCTACATTTGTAGCATTTTAGCAGAAAAAGTGGAATAGAAAAAATTTCCATAACAACAGGGTCCGAAATTTTCCGTAGCTTCCTAAAAATCAATTCTAAGCAGTTTTGGCTAATGGCACGTTAAAAAAAATTATTTACAGCACCCCGCAGACACTTCTTTTCAAAATTACCATCTTATGGCCGGTAGTCTACAAACGTAGACACCATATAAAATGCATGGAAATGCAATTTACTCAACTCGAATTTTTTGAATGGTTCATGTCGAAAATGTACTTGTGCACGGGCTTGATTTGGCTTGATTGTTAAGCCTTTTCAATGAGTATCAAGAATCAAAAAAAAAATATCATTTGCCAAGCTTAACCGGGCTGCTGTTAAAATGTATTTTGTCGGAAAAAGCTGTGGGAATTTGTATCCAAAGGAATTTTGAATTGTTAGAAGAAGAATATATAGCAGGACTATCAGCCTCTATTTTGTTTTTCATTTATACCATATTCCATTCATGTGCATCATTAATATTGTCTTAAGAAAGCAATTTTAGATTTACAGATATTATACGAAGTATCGGAGTAAAATTAAGTCCTTCTATCTCATATTGTGTGGGCGTTCCTGTACCAAAACCGTGATTTCTAGAAGAAAGAGGTAGTTATTTGCCTATAACTAGATCATTTATAGAACGTTTTTTTTTTAGTTTATTTAATGCAAAATTTTAAATATCAATTTCGTAATGTATACAAAAACTGTAAAAAGATACGTTTCATGGGTAAAAATTAGAGGCAGACGTCATTTGACATTTGTGGACCGATTTGGCCGAATTTAAATTGCAAGCTATTCCGGACTTTATAAATACATATTTTCTTCAGAAAACACATTTTAACGTTTACACGTTGACAACGTTTACGAAGGACGATAGACGGGGATCGTTAAATCAACTCAACGCATTTATTAGATCAATATTTTAAAAACTATAATCTTATATAAAAAACGAAATTACGTTTGTCCACCTGCGTTGGAGGATATAAATAATATAAACTTGTTTTTGTTAATTTAACCGAAATATTAATTGTAAGGAACAATCAAGATTTTTTCAATGCCAAGCTTTTTGCCGATTTCGATCTGGTAAGCATAGTGTGCTTGCTTATTTGACCTTATTATTATTATTATTATTTATTAATAGATTTAAATAAAATACATTTACAATTTTAGAGACATAAACATATTACGAGTATAATCTATAAATGGCATAACACAATGGTTGTGGGCCAGATTGGTTAACAAAGCTGAATATAAATAACACGAATATTAAAGTTTGCCAATTACAGTTACATAAAATATAAGTTGGAGATTTGATTACGTAGACAATAACTATTCACAAAGATTTCAGAAGTATTAGTGTAGAAAATAAAACGAGAAAATTAATCTTAACAAATTCAGTAAGTAAAAGCTTCCCATATGTTAAACAGCTTTCTAAGTATTTACTAAGATTTTTGAAGCTGTCTCCATTTAGTGTTTCTATAACTTCATTATGGTTGAGAATGGAACTGCGAAAATATTTCAATCTGAATTCCTTATATATCGGGCATATTGCAATAAAGTGAAAAGTATTTTCAACAGCATCTAAGTAACATATGCCAACTGATGATTTTTTGAACGCTCTGGCATTGAGGTCTAATATTCCAACTCTTATCCTGATTATTAAACTTGCAGCTCGAGACGAACGGGTGGATATCGATAGAGGATTGATGTCATAATTTAGCTCAGGATACAAATCGAGGAACTGTGAACGTCTAGCATTGCAAGTGAGATCATGTGTTTCCTTTGTTTTCAAAAGCTGCAAGATTGTTGAAGAAAAGGAGAATAGTGAGATGAATTCATTTTCATTCCATTCTTCTACCCAAAAGGTTTTTTTTTTGCAATTATCATCTCAGATAAAATTCGGGGTAGTCTGTAGTGAGGTAAGTGTAGCAGATTATTCTCGTAATCAAAATTCAGTTTTAGGGTATCCAGGTACATACAGTGTTGGGCAAAATACATGGTTTGCGGTATTTAAAATACAAAATACAAAATACTTGCTGGCCATATATTTAAAATACAAAATACAAAATACTTCCATTTATTCTACGTATTTCAAATACAAAATACAAAATACTTTCACGTCATGTACCTGTATGTATTTTAAATACGAAATAAACTATTTTTATTCAAACCAAGAAATAAATTAGATAAAACTAATTAACAAAACAATTGTTTCCTTTCATAAATATCAGATTTTTTAATGTAGCATAAAACAGTATCTTGTTGAAGAAAAAATAAAACCTGCTGAAGAAAAAAATCTTTCTACAGGTCCTGATGAGCACAAACTTGTATTAAATTCTATTATACTCTTTTTATATTTGGATAGCTGTCAAGAGTTATAATGTCTTTGCTCTTATCACTGAGGAAACTGACAAATTCCAACTCCAAATTTGATGTCCTAGATTCACCATCATCCCTATCTACGAAAACAACAAAATCATCGTCTTCTTTACTGGTGCTTCTACTTCTGATACGTTCTTAAGCGATTCTGGTTTTTGGTAGATCATGATGCAAACATTCTTCAATAAACTGAAAAATATATTTTTTTTAAACTATGTTTTTAAAATACAAAATACTCCCATTTTTATGTATTTAAAATACAAAATACAAACTACTTCTAATTATTGTATGTATTTAAAATACAAAATACAAAATACTTGCTGGACACGTATTTAAAATACAAAATACTTGCACGTCATGTATTTAAAATACAAATACAAAATACGTATTTGTATTTTAAATACGTATTTCAAATACATGTATTTCAAATACTGCCCAGCCCTGGGTACATACCAGATTCCAAGAAAAGCATGTAGTTAGATGTATTGCTGGGTAGGTACAGCATTTCTTTTTTTTTAAATATCTCAAAAGTTTCTCGACTTCATCCTACATTTTACAACCCCAAATTTGGGCTCCGTAGAACATTATTGACCTTGATGCCGCATTTAAGATTTTAAGCTTATTAAAATTTGACATCATAGGGTGGTTTATATACCTGGACCACGTTGATGCAAACGCCATTTTGGAAGAAGCTAATTTGGTTTCTGTGTGTTTTTAAATGATAAATTGTAGTTAATTTATATTCCCAAGTTTTTTGTAACTTTTTACGATCTGTTTGTTATTTCCACCAAAATTCCATTTTAGGTTTTTCGGAATTCTAGGGCTAAAACGAAAAACTAAAATTTTAGATTTGTCTAGATTTACTTTCAGGCACCAACGATTACAATACTTGTGCAGTTCATCAATCATGTTTTGGAAGATATGAGGTGCATCAGCTAATAAAATAATGTCGTCCGCATACAGAAGAATTTTAGCAGGAACATTTAAAACTCTCCTGGTAGAACATCAGCTAAATCATTCAGATACAAAGAAAATAGAAATGGACTTAAATTCAATCTTCTTTCACAGAAAAACACTACGAGTACGTATTTTCAAAAAGTATTCGACTAGTATTATTTTGGTAATAGTTTTATAAAATCCGTATGAATTTAGATGATATTTGACCTTATTATATTCTACAAATATGCATTGAAGTATCCTACTAATGTGCAGTTTACAATCCCAGGCACATAAAGGTTAAATTGTAAGTTAAGATCAATTTCTTAAATAAGAATAAACGTAAATTAATATTTTGAAAGATATTTAAAAAAATCAAATCATCAATTAATTCGATGTCGTTATTAATCATCTCATAGAAATTACTCGTGCCTATTAGTTTTATATAATTTGTAGGTTAATCATAATCACGACAACATTTACCCAACCTTTTATGTCCAGGTCTTCAATCAAAAAAAGTAAGAAAGTATCGTCGGTCAACCCCAAATATATAATACCCTACACCGCATTAGAAACTATGTACCAAATTTTGTTAAATTATCTGCAAATTTGCGAACTGTACTTTCCGCACAAGATTTACATAGACAGGCAGCCGTACAAATATCGTTAATTCGACTCAGAACGGGATTCTAAGTCAACGGTATACATAAAGGTGGCCTAAGGACCAATATTTTTAGGTGTTACAAACAAGAGCACAAACGCATAGTACCCGCTCCACTATTTTTGTGTTATTAATAAAATCGAATTAACGGTTGCTAAATGAAAATAATTTCTCAAATGACTTTTAGCGATGTATACTTGGCAAAATACCCTCTCTACTTCAGCATTAAGCCGTGGAAGTGAGAGCAATTTTATAGTCAATTCTGAAATTTCTAAAAAAAATTTGTTGCCGCCACCATCTCTTTATTGAAATACTTGCAACCAGAATGAAAGACCGTTGTTTGTGTTGATCCAATTTTTAAATTTAATATAGGAATTTTGTTTCTTTAGTTTGAAAGACGTTTCATCATCATCATTTCAATATCATCAGATTTTCAATATTTGTAAAAGTTGTGATTAAAATAAAAGGCGTTTTAATTCTTTAAAATATTTATTTTTTTATCAAAGTAATTTTTGGGAATACAAAATTTTAATTTAAAAGATTTTTTTTTGTCGTGCTTAATTCCCAACTTTTATTCTTGATAAAAACTCTGAAATTTATTGTTGAAGGGATAATCTATTCATATGCGCAATTCAGTGGTTGCTTAGGCCACATATTCAGGAATATTCATTCAAAGATTTTAGAAAAATTAAAGATATTAAGCAAACAAAAAGAATCATAATTTTACTTTTGTAAATTTTTATAATAATCAAACAATTAATCTTTTAAAAGAAAACTGGATAAAAAATGGCTAATGGCTAAACAGGGTAAAAAATGGCTAAATGTAGTCACCAAATGGTTAAATTGGCAACACTGATACATTTCTTCTATAAGTACTGAAACTTTGCAAAATTTATTATAGATAATGAAAACTTGACAAATTTCTTAAAAATACTGAAATTTCGCAGAATTTCCTTTAAATACTGCAAATCTTGCAAATATCCTCTAAATACTGTCTAAATACTGTCTTGCAAAATTTCCTTTTAATGATAAATATTTGCAAAATTTCCTAGAAAAAATAAAATATTTCAAATCGTCCCATATATACTGACTTTTTTTAATTTCCTGTAAAAATTTCCCAAAAATTAACTTAATTTGATTGTAACGAGTAATTTTGGTTCATTCGTATGCACTTGTTATAACCCTCTTTTTCAACTTTTAATAATTTAGAAATAATCTCATCCATTTATTTTGCAATTTCTATGAATTACAAAGTTAATTTAGCAAAGAAGACTTTATAAAACTGCAACAATAAATGCAAAACTTCATTTCTGAAACTGACTATTTAAGCCAATAATTTTTCAACTTTCAACGTCTACAACAAAATTGGTCAAAAAGTTACAGAAAAACTAAAATAAAATTGAGAATTTCAAAAGTTTATGAGTTTTAACATCTTTGTTGTTGTAGTATGGTGCAATAGCTACAGCAGCTACAAGAACTGCAAAAACAAAGCGACAACAATACAATCCACTAAACACACACACAGAAAGCGAAACAAAAATGAAAAGGAAAACCACATTTTTGACCATAAAGAACGACTGACGAACCCACTAAAGAACAATTGGAAAAGTGGAGCAACAACTGTGGCTAGAAACATTTTACTATTTTCCATTTTACTGTTTTGTTTTTTTACTCGCAATTTTTTTTTTAAATTAGGAAAAAAAGATACACAACCAAAAGGAACCAGCAGCACAACCTCGAGCATTTTATTTAATTTTTAATCCCAAACAAAGACCGACCAACAGATACAGAAAAAAAAATTTATAAAATAAAAGATGCGGTAAAAAATTTAACTCAAACTGCTACCATCAAATATTTACTGCACATTCATCCAACTGTGTTTTACGCAAAAAATTAAAGTCAGAAAATGGAGTATTGCTAATTTAATTAAATGAATAATGATCTAACTATAAAACAAGTATTTGATACCCTACACCACAGCATAACAGACACTTTTCGAAAATGTACCATATCTGATATAATCACAACAGATATCAACATCTATAGCAACATTTGGTCTTCTAAAGGGCAATTTCGGAAGGAGGTTTATATTGGATACATGAGCATTTCTGGAACGAAATTTAGCTGTTTTAGAATTTAAGAAGTCAATACCAATATTTATAAAGAAGTTTTGGCATTTTAAGTTTTTTTCGGGAGAGATATTTCTATGGGAGTCCAAATATCGGGCGATTTAAAAAATAAAATTCGCTAAGATGTTAAGATATATTTTGAATCAAATTTTATCTAAATACCAACATAACAAGATTGTTAATGGCCATAAAGACTATATATTGGAATTAAGTTGGGCGCCATTAATACTTATGGACCGATATTTACCATTTTTATTTTGTTACCAGTTGTTACGCGTCGAAAAAGTGAAAGTAAGAAAGATGATGAAATTTCGGCTGCACTGCTTTATACGTTAAGCCGTTTATTGTAGAAATAGCAACAACACTACTAAAATTGGTAAAAACAACTATTAAATTGTTCGTTGTAGGAACAACAACACTACAAAAGTCGATTAAAACGATTTACTTGTTTACCACAACAACTCTACAAGAAGAATGACATACATTTTTGGTTGGTTTTAGAGTAAAATAAATAAGGAGAAGTAAAAATTCCCGAATTAATCAATTTAATTATTTAGTTAATCAGATCAAATTTTCGATGCAGAAAAATAGAAAAAGTTACAAAACAAGAAAGGATGTTGAACATATCGAGTCCTTACCGAAAAAAAGCTTAAGTTAAGCTAAGAATCATTTATCGTTTTCCAATATAAAAAGTAATTGTTTCGCTTAAAATTAAATAAGCTAAAGGTACGTTCAGACTAATGAAATATTTGACAAAAATATTTGTTCTGATATTTGCTTCAAACTGTGTGAAACAAAAAAATATTTGGTTTGATGTTCAGACTAAGCTCAAATATTTGACAATTTTTGTTTGTTGAAACAGTTGGCAAAAAGTGTCAAATAAAATAAATTAATTCATGTTTGCCATGCGTTCAGACTAAAACAAATATTTGCATCAAATAATTATTTAATGAAAGTGTTCAAAAATAAAAATATATTTCACAATAGTAAAAATTCGTGCAGAAGCCTAATTATTTGTTTTATTCTGTGGAGCAGCATCTCTTATATTGTTAGAACAGGAGTATGTAAAAGAAAAACAAAACTGGAAGACAAATGGTTAACGGAAACATGGCTAAAATTTGCGAAAAATTGGTAACAACCCCTAAAATATACGGTTCGGTTAAAAACAAAATGTCGGGAAAATAACAACGAAAAAATGTTGCAAAAACAGCCATAAAATTGACTAAAAGTCCCCAAAAGTATAAGGAATGGCAAAAATTTGGTGAAAATGGCTAACTTAGCAAAAATTCGCAAAAATTGGCTAATAGCAAACCCTACAATTTATTTGAAAGCGCTAAATCGGTTAAAAAAACAAAATGTCGGGGAAAACCCAAATAAAAAAATGTTGCAAATATAGCGAAAATTCGCGAAAAATTCTGATATTTCAAACAAGCCATAAAATTGGTTAAAAGTCCCTAAAAGTATAAGGAATGGCAAAAATTCGGTGAAAATTGCTAAATTAGCAAAAATTCGCAAAAATTGGCTAATAGCAAACCCTACAATTTATTTGAAAGCGCTAAATCGGTTAAAAAAACAAAATGTCGGGGAAAAACCAAATAAAAAAATTTTGCAAAAATAACGAAAATTCGCGAACAATTTTAATATTTCATACAAGCCATAAAATTGACTAAAAGTCCCCAAAAGTATAAGGAATGGCAAAAATTCGGTGAAAATTGCTAAATTAGCAAAAATTCGCAAAAATTGGCTAATAGCGGCATGATAGCAAAGTCTAATAATTATTAAAAATCTTTAAAACTGTAAAAAATCCGAAAACTTACAGGAAAAATTGCTTCTATCGGGTACATGGCTAAAATTATTTGTCGTTGTTTGTTCTTACAATTTTTTTGTAATATCAAATAAATGTTTGCTCAAAAATTACTAAAATATTTGATTTTTTGTGTTCAAACTATGTTCACATTGGGCAAATATTTGTTTGCCGGCAAATACTTTTATTTGCTCAAAATCATTTGTTATTTTATTTGACACTCAAAAATATTTTGTGTTCAGACTACGTTAATGAAATATTTGATGTTTGCTATCAAATATTTCATCAGTCTGAACGTACCCTTTCGATCCGGACTGTACACATGTGTACCACTATAAGTTTAAACATCCCTAACAGCTTCAAATGTAATGTTGCTGGGTTGTGAAATGAGCCTTATGGTTTATATCTTTAGTGATTTATAGATTTGTTGGTTTTAACACATTTTAAACCAAAAAGAGAGTTTAACTTGCTATGATTTTGTAGCCCTTAATATGTTTTTTTTTAATGTCACTAACAGTTAAACCAGAAGCAGAAAACACAAATATTACGTTTTGTTTTAATTTTGATTTTTAGGTGTTTTTTTTTGTGAAAATAGTCTAAGTCATCGACATTTCTTGAAGGCCAAACACTTAGAAATAAAAACAATTTTAAATATCTGTTTTCTTTTCTGTCTAGTTTTTTATGATATTTTTAGTTTGGAAAAATAAAATCACAAGTTCAACATACAAATCAATATTTGTACAAAAACAAAAGATTACGTTGAACTTAAAAATAGGAAAATAATAAAAACTAAACTAAATGAAACCTTAAAAGTGAGACATTTGGTAAGTGCGTCAAAAAGAAAAGTAAATTTTAAACGAAACAATAAGTTAAATATTGTCAAACAAGTAAAAAATAAATTTTTTTGTTTTTAGATTTTCCTATTTTTATTAGTTCTTCTAGTTATTCTTCTACATTCTCTTGTTACAACTAATTAAATAAATACTCTGAGCATTTCATGCCTTCAAAGGTATAAAGGTTTGTCAATGGGCGAATTCCTATTCAAAGTCATTTTTGAAATCGTCCCACTCGGTAGTGAATCTTTAAGGGAAATAAAAAGATAAAAAAATAAATTTTAAAAGAAAGGAACGATTTTTCTTTGGAACAAAAGTCATCAATCATAATAAACGAACGAATTTTTATTTAATATTTTTTTTTTAGCTGTTAAGTGACAAAACCAAAAATTATTCAAAATGGTTGTTAACTTTAAGATTTTCAAAAAGGCCTCGCCTAATAACATGGTCATCCTGTACATGAACAGGCGTGAGTTTGTGGATTCGGTGACACAAGTTGAACCCGTTGGTAGGTTTGAAAGTGAAAAGCTTGATATAAATACAGAATATATATAAATATATACATTTTAGTCCTATTCTCTCTTTTCATCGCCATACATATATCTGACGTTTGTTGGAAAAATGACAATTTGTGCTACTATTTATCATTAATTTATAATAATTTTCGGTTATAACGGTTATTTATTTAAGCTTAAATTACATAAGATTGAAACAAATTCATGTTCAAAGCAAGGAGAATTCATTACAAGTGGTCTTAAAAACCCTGTTGATAATTTGTTTTAGCTTTATTATTGCTGGATGTCAAAATTTTGTTAATTATCTATGATTCTGTTTTGTTTTGTTTCTAATTTTGATATTGTACAATGATTTTACAAAAACAAATTGCTTGTGGTTTTTGTACGAGTTGAACTTGTTGTAGTACCGAGATAACCTGTATCGAGTTTGCCTTGCATAACTAAGAATTTTGTGAATAAATTAAATATATTTTAAAAAGAGAAAAAAGGACTGTAGCTTGCAGTAATATGTTAGAACGACAAATTTGGAATTTTAAAAAGCAGCCACCGAAAAATATGTTTAAAAATATTGTGAAGATAGTTATTATGTATGTAAGTGCAACAGCTACATACATACATATCGTTACTTAATATAGAAAAGCCCTAACTAATGTTTTCCTTACTTTACAGGAGAAGGAAAAAACTTAATAAAAATTATAGTCTTTTAGTCGCGATTTTTTTTAAAACCAGTTTTTTATTAAATTGCTTAGAGACTTGAACAAAAAACTGCGTTTTAAAAAATCGTGACTGCAAGACTATAATTTTTATTAAGTTGTTTTCTTCTCCTGTAAAGTAAGGAAAACATTAGTTAGGGCTTTTCTATATTCAAGTAACGATATGTTTGAATGCACATGTGCAAGGATGTCCGTTTTGATGAGGAAGAGTTTAGGCTGATTTCTGTGAAACATACAAATTATGGTTAAAGACTTAGTTTTAGGCTGTCCGGTTGAAAAAGTCGTAACGTGCAAAGGGCGCGATTTCGGAGATAATTTAATGAAATTTAATGTTATGTACGCTGTAATTGTCACAAGAACGAAACCTATGGAAATTATTAGAATGGGTCCATAATTTCACTTAATGCCGAATCAAACTTCTTCCCTTAAAAGTCTTTGTGCCCATAAACCACCTTATTTAGTTGCTATATATGGAGCCCTAGCCGCGAAAATTACAGGAGAGTTTTTTTTATTTTATTTTATATAAATTTTGTAGGAAATTTGTCGTTTACGATAAAATTGTTCTTGCTATAAAATCGTAACGGTACCTTATGTGACCATGATATTAACGGAGATGATGCAAGTGTTGCCAATAAAGTCATTTATTAAAAAAATTTTAAATGATGTCGCTTACAATATTTTCACGGTTAAGGCTCGATATGTAGATTAAGTTTGACCTAAAAATATTTTGTTGTAATTTATATTAAATCATTCTACCACGTGTTATTGCAATTGATTCTTATCTAAGCATAGCTTCCATAACAATACCACATTTTATAGAATACAAGATTTACTCGGTGCGCTTTGCTTCCCCCATTAAATTAAAATCAGATCTTGTGTATTGATAACGAAGCAAATAGTACTAAAGTTAGATACCTTTTCTATTACCGTTCTAATGATATACATATTGTGCTTATATTGAAGGTGTCATGACCATTTCTACCATCCGAAGTTATTTGTTTTTAATTTGAAAACCTTTGTGTAACCGCTCTCGAGATATGGAGTTATTCATACTGTCTTTGTGTGGAAGGTGATAGCCCACTTGGAATTTTACAAACATTTATAGCCTATATTAAGCCTATTAGCCTATTTTACACTCTAAATATTTAAATTTCCAAATATTTCTTTTCTGTGTATCTTTTCGTAGGAAGTCTAGTTCACGGTCCAAATTTCATGTCTCTAACTTAAGCCGATTGGGCTGAACTTTACTTAGTCATAATTTTGATTCAACCGTTGCGTCCTATGGGGGTACTGATCCCCTGACCCTATCGACAAAATAACTTGTCTATTTAATTTGTGGGGCTCACAGAATGCTTTTGTAAAAATTTATTACCCCCCCTACAGCTAACACTTTTATTTCTATTTTGATATGTGAAATTTACCATAAGAGTTGGTCCTTCAAAGCTTGAAGGCTTTTGTCTTCAGATATGCGTTATTAAATGTTTTCGTTCTAAGAGCGGTACACTTCCTCAGTCTACCCCGCAAATTTTTAATTTGAAATTTATTGTTAACCATAGTAGTGGCCTTAGCCACGTTTGAAGACACTCGCTAAAATAGTACTTCAGTTACGCGATATTTTATAAAATCATCCCATGGCGGTATTTCTCCCCCTGTGCCTACTCCCTTTATATCTCTTTTCAAATGTGTATTTCACCATAAAAGTGACTCCAATCAAGTTTGGACATTCTCACTTCCAAAGTTCATAGGGTATGCGATATTTAACAGTGGCTATGGGGATACCACTTCCACTTCTACTATCCTCTCTGTACATTTCGTGGCACAGAAAATGCTACAGCAAAAAGTTCAAGAAAATGGAGGGTACCACTTTCCATGCCCCAATCGAAAAATAAGCAGCGTATTTTCGGGGCTCACGTAATGTTACTATAAAAATTTCAGGAAAATCGGTTTGTTTTTTAGGCTCCTACTATAAGCCAACAGATAAACATATATACAAACTAACAGACAAAAATTTTTAATTTTTATATACATATATAGATACTTTGTAATAAATATATAATATTCGGCACACAAATTTCTTACATTAATCTAACATAATTTTGCATCGACAGATCCATGAATGCCCATGAGTCCAATGAGTCTCGAAACTTTGACTGACCATATGATACCATACAGTCGGGCTTGACGGAGTGTACTTTTTTACTTGTTTAAAATTTGTTTAAAAAATTTCCTTAAAACAGTGGCATTTGAATGCGTTGGTTGGCGTTATATGAATAACTAGCTGACCCGGTCCACGTTGCTGGCCCTAAGCAAACATTAGTGTTGTATTACCACACGATTAAAATTAATCATTTAACGCAATTTACGGCCTTTAAAATAAAAATCCATGGAATACCTATCATAAAGTTTTTTTACAAAATAACTTACATATGGTGTAGATATGGGCTCAATCAAAAAAGAAACGCATGTATTTAAGGCAAATTGGAAATTATATTTATTTATTACTTCATCTTAATGCCAGCGCATAGACAATGTTTTTTGTTTTTTTTATTTCGTGTAAAGAGCCGTTTTCTGATTTTAGGTAAATCGAAAAAAGCGGGCGGGGGATCCATGGACCATGGCGATCATTTTAAAGAAAAAATCGTCCAAATCGGTCGAGCCGTTCTCAAATTATGCGCTTAATAGAAAAAGTGGGCTTAAAATTAGGCGTGGTAATTTTTTCTTTCGATGAAAACGTAAAATGGATTAATATGAACTGTTAAAAGAAAAATAAGTCAAATCGATGGAGCAGTGTGTTGATTTTAGGTAAATCGAAAAAAGTGGGCGGTGCAAAATTTTCTTTCCGTAAAAACCTAAGTTGGACCATGGCGATCATTTTAAAGAAAAAATCGTCCAAATCGGCCAAGCCGTTCTCAATCTATGCGCTTAATAGTAAAAGTAGGCGTGGTAAATTTTTCTTTCGATAAAAACTTAAAATGGATTAATACGAACATTTGAAAGAAAAATTTGTCAAATCGATGGAGCCGTTTTCTGGTTTTTTGCAATTCAAAAAAATTGGGCGTTAAAGTGGGCTGGGCGAAATTTTCTTTTCGTATAAATCTAAGTTGGACCATGGCGATAATTTTAAAGAAAAAATCGTCCAAATTATATAGATGTCATTGGTGGTGCAATATGAAAATTGGATTTTGCCACGCTCCTCCGCCCGCAGACCGAAAATCAAAAATCAGACAGTGTCACCCGCCTGAATATTCTGAAGATTCCCTGAAAATTTCATCAAAATCGGCCCAGCGGTTTTGGAGGCCATACGTTACATACACACATCCTATTTTATATATGTATATAGATTAAACACATTTAGGCCCGTTTTCACAACTTATCGGCCGATAAAACCCTACCTTTAGCTATCGTCAAGATGTGAAAACGGGCCTTAAACTAAAATCTTAATACAATTTTAATTATTTGGAATACAAATTATACATTTAAACTAAAAATTTACAAAATGAATTTGGTGACTTTTTTACATGTGGCGACCGACGCTTTTTTAATGTTTACAAAAAACAAACATCAAAAATTTAGGTTGTCTTTTAAAGCAGGTAGACATTTTCCTGAGTTATAGATTTTTTTTAAATGGAAATTTAATAACTTATGGTGTGTGTGAAACGGTAACAAAGTTCTATGGTAAATTAAAATTGTCAAAAATTTCTACGCTAATGTCAAAATTTTTACTAGCCCTCAGGTTAGGCGACCAGAATTTGAAAATCAAAATAGTGGACATTAAGAAACAAAAGTATTTGACTTCAAGATTTTTTACATATTTCACAGAAAATTTACATTTCCATATTTTTATATGTAAAGTATATTAAATAAAAAAATAACATATCGCCGGCTTAATATGCAAGTCGAATAGGAAAAATAAAAATTTATTCCTGTGAAATTTGTTTAAAGAGTGTTAGGAGGTTTGCATATTAAGCCGACGATGTATAAAAAGTTACATTTACTTTAGCAAAATTTGTTTAAAAAATAACCAAATTTAATACTGCAAGTGTATGAGAGTTCAGTAGGAGTTTGAAAAGAACAAGCGACATTTTTCATACGATTTGACAGAAAAAACCGGCGATCGCCGTGAAATAAAATTTTTTTTAATTCATAAAAATAAAATCAAATATTGGTCATGCTTTTAAAGATAAAGAGGACAAATATGACAGATTATGAAAAAAGATGATAAAAGAGGACACACATTTTATAGATGACAGCCAGTTAAAATACTAATTGTCCTCTAAAAAAGAGTACGTATGGTCACCTCACCTCAGCGCTATTGAAATTTTATTCACCTCAATAGTGTTAAAGTTCTACTTCCATGAGTACTTTTCTACCGTTTCACACACACACACTAATTGTATAATAAAAGAGTTTTGTTAAATTTGAAGATCATTCTCTAGAATTTTCTCAAATAGAACCCATTGCGCAGTGTTGCAATCCAACTAATTTGTTTGGTGTTGATGCAAAACATCAGGTTTATTAAAAGATTTAATTTTTAATTTTTTGTTAGTTGGGGCCTTTTGCGTTTTAGGTAACGATATATATTTAATGTATCTGTGTTCGTCTGCACCAGTATGATAGCGCAAGGGTTGCAGTTTCAGTTCCCGGCAGGCACTCTGGTCTTTTTTACAACAATCGGTTTGACGTTTTTATTACTATTGTCAAATTTCCTAGACGAGATACATAATGTGCGTTCGTTTACTTTTCCAGTAAAACCCCAGTAAAATCCAGTAGGTGATTAATATGAAAATTTTACAAATTTATGTGTACGCATTTTGGGGTAAACGAACGCAGCTATATATAACGAGATTTTGACTAATTTCTGAAATTTTTATTTTCTGTCATATTATTTTTATAAGCAAAACCATTTCACTCTTTTAACCCTCAGATGGAATCGTGGTTGTGGATGATGAGTACATTCGCTCAAATCGTAAGGTCTTTGTTCAACTTATTTGCAACTTCCGCTATGGTCGTGAGGACGATGAAATGATTGGTCTGCGGTTTCAGAAGGAATTAATTTTAGCCTCCCAGCAAATCTTCCCGGAACCGGAGAAAAACGATATACAAACGACTAAAATGCAAGAGCGTTTGATGAAAAAATTGAACGCCAATTCTTATCCATTTGTACTGCAAATGCCACCCAGCTCTCCTGCTTCAGTAGTCTTGCAACAAAAAGCCAGCGACAGCTCACAACCTTGTGGCGTCCAGTATTTCGTTAAGGTTTTTGCCGGTGAGAACGATCGCGATCGTTCGCATCGTCGTAGCACCATAAATTTGGGCATACGAAAAATACAATATGCTCCTACTAAAACTGGTATACAACCCTGTACAGTTGTACGCAAAGATTTCCTTTTGTCACCTGGCGAATTAGAGTTAGAAGTGACTTTAGATAAACAGCTGTATCATCATGGCGAAAAAATTGCCATTAATGTTTGCGTACGCAACAACTCCAATAAGGTGGTGAAGAAAGTCAAGGCCATGGTGCAGCAAGGCATTGATGTGGTTTTATTCCAAAATGGCCAATTCCGTAATACCATCGCATGTGTTGAGAGCAGCGAAGGTTGTCCTTTAAATCCAGGATCTAGCCTGCAAAAGGTTATGTATTTGGCACCCAATCTGGCGGCAAACTGTGATCGTCCTGGTTTAGCAGTTGAAGGTGATATTAAACATAAAAATACTTTCTTGGCTTCGACAACACTGTAAGTAAAAAATTTGTGTGTATCAGGAGGTTGGTTAAATGTATATTTTTTTTTAACTTAAAATAATGGCCAATTTCATCAAGTTCAGTTATAATTAACAATCAGCTATAGCTCTCAAAAACATATTGTTAGCTGGAAGTTAAAGGAATAGTTAGTTATAACTTAACTTGGTGTAATTGACCATAAAACAAATGAATCATTTTAATCCTTTTTGTCAATTTAAATAACATAACTTTTTTTCTAGCCTTGCTAGTCAAGATTCTCGTGATGCTTTTGGCATTATTGTTTCATATGCTGTTAAGATCAAGCTGTTTCTAGGGGCATTGGGCGGCGAATTGTGTGCTGAGTTGCCATTTATTTTAATGCATCCAAAGGTAAAAAAAAAACTTAGTTGAACTAAGAATTTATTTTAATCTTAATTTTGTAATACATAAAGATAACAGCCCTTATCCTTAATCCTTGTAAAATATAAGAGTTTATTCTAATACCCATCTGCTCACTTGTTTGTTAAATTAAAGTAGAGCTTGCAAACAAAAATTTAGGAAATAAAATTTGGCAAGAAAAAGCTTAAGACGATGTTTTGCCTAAATACTGAAAATGAAATAAATCGGTAAATTATTTCACCCACCCACATACAAATGGTCTTTGGAACAAGCTAAAAGGTGTTAATAGGTAATTGCCACATATTTGGCACAAATTATTCATATTTACAAAATTTGTTCGGAAATAAAAATGATACCCGGTGTCATTCGTCAATCCAATCGTAATGAAATTAAAATTTAATAGTTAAAATATATGTATATCTGTGGCATTTTGACAAAACATCTGATTTCAAGTTTAAAAAGTTGAAAAAAAAATTGTTAATCATACGAATTTTAATTCAAAAAACATTTTTGTTTCGTTTTGAAATTTTTCATTATAAACCAATGCGAATTCATACAAGGTGGCCTTATTTTGAAAAAAATTACAACACTTTAAAGTATTTTAACGTTGTGTCAAAAATAATACAACACCGTAGCAGACAAGGCGAATTAACTTCAGGTGGCGGCGAAAAGACAGCCGGTAATTTTTTTTGGTCATGCCAGAAATGTCAAAAGTTTTGTTTACATGTGCTTTTTAAAATTGTGTTTTTCAATAAACATTTTGTTTTACAATTCATTAATGAAAAAATAAAACAATAAAGACATGATTAACGAAACTATGTATAACAATTAAGTACAAACCGTTTTTAGATCACAAAAACCAATTTTTACCACCATCACTATAACTAAATGGAATTTTTATGTTTAGGTGCAGTTTTAATATTCAAATGCATAAAATGGACGTAGCCAAAAAGGGTTTAGATTATTTTCAATACAACTTTAAATTCAACCGTATTTGCAATTTAAAACCCACAAAAATTGCACATGTTTATGTTATAAAAACTGTTATTTTCCTAATTTTTGAAAATAGTTAATTTTCATTTTATATTTTGACTCAAATGTTTGTATTAACTTATTCCAGGGATGCCAGATAAATTTGTTCTTTAATCCCAAATTTAAAATAAAAATTTTTTTAAAATATCCTCTCTTTAAATGAAAATCCACATACATATGTATTATTTTTAAAAAATTTAGTTTTAAAATTAAGTTCAAGTGGGGATTATTTTATCTTATAAATTTGTATTTTAAATTTATATACAACATTACAACACTAAAACAAAAACGTCATTTAACCAATTTGGTAATTATCTTTAAAATGCTGACTTAAAATCTACGTTATTAAGGCAAAGGGAAATCTGATCATTCAGTTAATCTAAAATATTATCAATACATTTTTTAATTCTTGTATGACTACTGGTTAAAATTTGTATAATTTGTATCATGTGCATATTGGTGAACATGCTTCTATCATAAATGACGTTAGCCTGAATATTCCCGTTTACCCATTTAATATCGTTTACAAACTTTTAAGTTTGTTTATAATAACGTTTATAATAACGACCCCACAAACACATCCATTTAACGCGTAAAATAGCTATTGGCTATTTGTGGACATACGTTTAAGTGTTTTTACTTCTTAAAGTATTAACAGGTCAACCTTAACAAAAGCGGAAAAACTAATAATTAAATTTAAATTGTGTTAATATGAGTTTTGCACCTAAAAAATCTTGCAGGTTTTAAAATATTGAACTGTAAAGCTAGGATCACACGATTGCCGCAAATGCACCAATATGACACAATTATTATTGTGCTTTATTGACGCACAATAATGAAATTGCCCCAACCAAATTTTCTCAAATCACACGATTGCCCTGTTTTATACAAATTTAATTGCCGCTAGTTGGTACAAAGCGAAATGGTTACAACAATTGCCGCAGAACAGTCACACGATTGTTCTTACTTATGTATATTAACTGCGAAAACAGCTGTTGTGGTAGCTTTTTTATTTGTTTGAAAGTTCTTGTTAGATTGTTCATTGAACAAAATTAAATGATAAATGATACAAAACATATAATAAAACAAATTATTGTTGAATAGTTTTATTTAATTTTTTAAGATATTCCAAAAATTAACAGTCTGTTCAACAATTTCGTATGTTTAGGTTCGAATAGAAATATCTTAAAAATATTCGCACAGAAAAGCTCAATATGCTTGTGAACATACATACTTAAAATAATTAATTAAAAAAATTTAAATGCAAAATAAATAAATACATACATACATATTTATTTTCATTACCTACTAAAAGAAACACAAAAAAGTAAATTTAATAAAAAAAAGGCAAATATTGGCGCGTATTGTGTTGTTTGATTGCCGCACAAGAACACAATAAATATTGGTGCATTTTTGTCATTTTTATTGACGCGCGGTTGCATAGCAAACAGTCACACGATTGCCGCACCAGGGTTGCATTTGATTGGTAAAAGTAAGCACAATATTGTCCTCGATTGGTACATGAGCCATTTGGTTGTGCGGTCACACAATTGGGGTATTAAAAAGTGTGAAAATTGGTGCATTGCGGCAATCGTGTGATCCCAGCTTAAGAGAAACAAACCCATCAATAATTTTCCCAAAAAGAAAATTAGTTTATTTTCTCATAATTCTCAATATAAACCCAAAATTAATTTTTGCTATCTAATTTGAGATTCGAATCCCAAATCTGGTAGCTTTGCATTAGACAACTGTTTTATACAAGGCGATTTCATATATATAATAATTCGCCTTGTTTTTGACATTATGTGACCGAAAAACAAAAACAAAATACCCTGTTGTTTTTTGTGTTGTTGACTTGTTGTAGTCTCGCCGCCACCTTTAGTAAATTCGCCTTGGTAGCAGACATTTAAAACAAATATTTAATTTTCTTTTTAATTTTAAATTGTTTGTTTTGAAATGTTATAGTATAAAAAAAATTTAAATATCATAATTTTAAGCGAAATTTATAAAATTTAGTAAATATTCCCCAGAACCCCATGAACGATATATCATGTTGACACAAGGTTAGTAATCAGCTGTTGCTTACGTAGCAAGATAAGGTCACCTGGTGTAAATTCGCCTTTTTGTAAATTAAATTTTTCTTTAAATTTAGTTTATTTGCCCATTTTTGCCTTAAATATTCATATTGATATTAAAGTTACTCGTACAAAATTTGTTGGCTCTAGTTCACAGATTTACTTCATTAAGGAAGTGCCACTTCCACTATTGGTAGACCGGCTATTTTATTCCAAAATATTTATATTAATACTTAAGTTGGTCCTGCGAACATTCGGTATTCTACATGATATAGTTTACCAAATATACACATTGTGGTATTTAATTAAAAAGTAAAGTACCACGCCCACTGTTGTTAGCGCACCCCTTTCATCCCTTAATGTTCATATGGATAACAAAGTTGCCTGTGCAAACTTAGGTAACTTTAGCTGTGATAGTTTCGTATATAAAAGGATTTTAGTACTTAATTCATATGGGAGGTGCCACGCCCACTACTGCTTATACACCTGTTTAATATCCAAATGGTAATATAGATGTCAAAGTTCCTATGGCAAAATTAGAGTAGTCTTACTGTTATCTTTTTCCATATATATGAATTTTAGTATTTTATTCATTTGGGAAATCCCACGCCTACTTTTTCAAGTCCGCCCATTTTAACCCAAATATTCGTGTGTATGTCAAATTTGGCCGTGCTTTATTTGGAAACTTTAGCTGCATTAGTTTTCGAAACACTTAAGACTCTACCCAGTTGGCAAAATGGTCATAGACGCAAATGTCGTCCACGATGTCTTTAGGACATTTTGTCGCACATATAACATCGATGACGACAACTAAATTAAAAAAAGTGTATTTTGTCGTGCTTAGAATCGTATTAACGATTATTTGGAGATATTTTTATTTTTATATTTAATTGGTCGTGAATAATGATATATTGAGGACAACGTTAGTGACCATTGCATGCATTTTGTCGTCTTTCAAACCAATTTGACGACAAAATGCATACAATTGTCGCTTGCAAAACTTTTCATAAAGAAAGTTTTTTGGTTTTAAATCTGTTTGTTATCTATAATAGTAATTTGAAATTTACAAACATTTTTTGCTAATCGTTAATTTGATAAAATTATAAATTATAAAAATATCCTTAAAGCTATAATATTATTATAATTATTATTTTTTTAAATTTTAAACTTTATTTGTTTTTTTTTTTTGTGAAATTCTATTTTATTTTTACTATTTCCTTTTTAACAGCCCAGCCTCAAGCTTCAACATGAAGAGGAAACTCAACAAGCTTAATTTATTTACTGCTGCAGAGGCTACAACTACTACATAAACTACTACTTACTGTGTTGAATAGGTTTTCTTGCTGCAACTGTTGCATTCAATATACACGATTTTAATATAAAAGAAAAAAAAATATAGAAATAAGTTTGCAATGATGTGCATGTTCTTTATTTATTCAAATACATATTTAAATACAAAAAATATTCTATTAAGAAAACAAAAATATAATTTAAATCAAATGGTCAAATGTAAATGAAATTCTGTGTCAATTGCTTTAATTCTTCTTAAGGTTCTTTATGCGATTGTCTGAATGATGTTCTAAATTAAATAGAGTTTAAAATTATTAATAAAGTAACTGTTTAACTATAAGAGTTGGATTTGAAACTGGTTATTTTTATAACCCCCAGCATTAACGGTAGGAAAGGTACCAGGACAAATTGTAAGATGGTAATTTAAGGGCGAGACGACATTCTCTTTGCTTTAAAAAAATAGTTTGCTGATTGAAATTACAAAATTTTGGTTCTCCATTATTTATGCTCCAGGTTTTATTTATATCACCTAAAAAAAGAAAAAATTATAAAAAAGGATAGTTATTAATTTCATAACCCCATGGTGACTTTTGGCCCACCTAGTATTTAAATAACTTTTTTGTTTTAAGGCGCGACGAGTATATTGCCGTGTTAAAACAAAAGTGGAGATGGACAACGGAAAATCGTAGCGTTATTAATCACCGGCAATCATCCCTCTAAAGTGTACAGTTCGTTGGGGGACCATTATCCGAAAGAGATATTGGCACATTTTTTTGAAGAAGTTGGATTTGCAGCACACACAGAAATCAAACATAAGTAAAAGGCTTTTTTTTAAGAGTGTCACAAATTTGAGTTGGAATAACTGCTTTATTTGAGCACCCATTTAACAGCTGATAGTCGCAAAATAATTCGGCGAAGCACAAATTGATATTGATTCAAAATTGTGTTTTCCGATAAAGCCCAGCTGAATGGGTACGCAAATAAGCTAAATTGTCGGATTTAAAGTGAGAAGAATCTTCAAACATTACATTTACAGAAAATTACTGTTTGGTGCGCTTTATGGCTGGAGTCATTACCCCATATGTCTTCAAAAACGACGATGGTAAAAATGCGAAAAAGTTGTTAGAAATTGGTGTTCCAGATTGCGCATTCTACGCGCTCGCCGTGGCGCCAAACCAAACCAGTTTAATTGATATTAAAAATATATTTCCTTGTTTATTATGATTTAAACTTGTGTGACTCGATAAAAAACACCCTTTATAATTGGACATATGTTAGTTCCCGTTGTGCAGACATAATCCCACGGTGCTCTCAACACTGGGTGACAAAAAAGCGCCCTCCTCCCTTGTCGCTCCTGTCAAAGAGCTGTAACATAGAGACAAGCGCATCAATTGAGAACATGCATGTCACCCCTCGTAATAAGAGGTGCACAGCTTATCTTCCTCGTCTACAGATCCAACTAGACGTGCCATACTATATAAGTCATAACCGCTGTTTTCATTTATGGCACAAAATGATACATACTTTGCGACGGAGACACATGATAACATTGCGTAAAAAAACACCCTTAGAAAAAGAGCAACCCCGACACACTCTCAGCCACTTCAAGCTGACCCGCCTATTCTACGCTACCCGACTACTTCCTTCTTAAACGTGTGCAATCCAAGAATTACCGAAAATAACACCAGTTAAATCATACCCAGCATTCACCCGGTTTTTGAAAAGTTAAGCAGCTGTGACAGAGACTTTAATGGATACCAGCCTTAGGGCCTACTTATTTTTAACCACTGTGTGACAGGCTACGCGGTAACCAACTTCCCTCGAGTGTGAGCGCAACTAACGCACCTCGGTAGCAGTTTGGATGTTATAGACGGGGAAATACTTAACCTCTGATGATTTTGGAAAAAAGCAAGCAGCAGTTGTTAAGTAAAAATTCAATCGAATTTGCAGGATATCCCTCTTCGCGACTTTGGGTAGTAAACCATCACTTCAAAGAGATTTCTGATAATATCATTTGGACAATAAGGCGAAACTTCCACAAAGACATTCTTCCTGAAATTCAAATAGCATTTCCCGGCAGAAGCATACTAACAAAGACCTTAACCAATTGCGTGCGGCCGACTGCTGCTGAGTCCTGTGATAGCAAAGGGCTGATCCAGGGGGATAGGAAATTTTACTTTCCATGAAATTTAACTTTTTTTTTTTGCATATGAAGGTAAGACTTTAATTCATAAATGATTTTTAAAAGCGCTTGAAAACAATAGAAAATATAAAAAAATAATATTGAGAACTAAGGAAACCAAACCAAAACTTAAAAACCTTATTTTAATTTTAGTTTTACCGCGGAATTAAATTGTTTATTTCAAGAAAATATCATACTTATTTGGTATTCAAAACAGCTTTAAAAGACGACACATACAAGTTCCAGTTTAATAGTTTTCATTCCTACTTTTGAACTTGTTTATTTTCACTGTACCGGAAAAAGTTTGTTAAGCATGATTGCACCTTGATTCTTACGTTGTTGCAAAAAACAATAAAGTTTATATTTTAGAAACTTCTGCTGGGTTTGATTTCATTATTTAACAAATATTTACTATATTCAAAAATTTAAGAGTATAGACTGTGCACGCAAGTACACTGAGAAAAATCTAATATGCTGTTTCATTGTAAAATCTCAATTGATTCTTATCTAAATTAAATAAACAAAATATAAACGAGAGCTCTTCAAATCAACAAATTTCTAAAAGCTTCGTGGAAAATTTTTAAAATTTTACAATGTAAATTTTTACTAGATCTTTAACAAAAAACATTTTAATCAACAGCTTTTGTTAATAAAAAGTAAAAAAGCTTTCATTGTTTCAACAAAGATTTTATCAAATCCACTGAATATTTTAGTTAAAAATAAATCTTTGTAAATTTTGTAAAAAAAAATTGGGTGGTAAAGAATTGGTTTAAATCGATGGAGTAAAAATATAACTTGGCTTAAAAGGATTAATCCAAGCAGCAGGTTAAATCCAAACGCAAAATAAATCAGGTGCCCTACGAGTTGAAGCCGTGAAAACTTAAAGAACGAATTTGTATGTCCATATTAATGATTGCATTAAATATAAATGGCGATGAAAAACGACAACCTGAATCACGACAAATCATGTATAAAGTCTGGTCATTTAGTCGAATCAACGCTACACCCCAATATTCATCCTTTTTTTTTTTTGATGCGACCAGCAGAGTATCATCTATTGCAAAATATTGAAATGTGAGCAGACAGTCAAAATGTATTCTTTTTGAGGTGGGTATTCGACCAAACAGGAAGAGCTAATGTTCTATCATAAGAACTCTTGATCACATGTTGTAAGATCTTTCCCTTTCTTCCGGAACTTTTATGTCGGATAACCATTTGCGGGATTCAAATATTTGACTAAAAAATTTAAAAAAACGTCACCTTTAGCTTTTTTTCAAACAATTTCCATTGAATTATTAAACTTTATTTGTAAGAAAAAAATTCCACAATGTTAGTTAAATAAAGTTTAATCCAGCTAAACATTGTGCAAAAGCAAATAATTTTTAAAAGTAACTAGTGGTTATTTGTAGGAAGTCAAATATTTAATAGGTGTGAACATTGCTTAATAATACTGGTTTTACTGGGTTTTATGTTTTCTAAGATAAATCGGGGCTGCTGATCACGAATATGGGAATTCATTTATTTTCCTCAAGGGGTGGTTTCGAGATAAACGCGAAAATTGTGTTTTTTTTGCAGTTGTTGTCGAAAAATCTCGAGAATTTTTTAACTGAATTGTACATCATTTTAACATTTTGCATAGATATCTTATTTCCAAACTTTGTCCATCGGATAAAGATTAACTGAGTAACAGGACTTTAAACTTGAAAAAAGTTATTTTTATGTTTTTTTCAAAATTCACCATATTAATTCGCTCCAGTCAGGCAATAAAAAAAAATTTTTAATTTTTTTTTAACATGTATCTTAAATAATATTTGTTTTCAAACGTAGTTGTTATCGTCGGACAAATAATTAAGAAATAACGGGATATTTAGTGAAAACATTCGAATTAGAATTTTTATACAAACATTTTTTTAAGAATGCTATTATTACACTGCGCAACAGTAAGTTTGCGGTCTGGAATTCGATTGCAAATATTTACTTATTCGAGGTCTCTATCGGTTCTAGTTTTCGAGATAAACCGTTATGTCCAAAATTAAGGCACTTTCACTACATATGTTGGAATAACTTAAAAACGATTGACCATATTCAGTTAATAGAAAAATCCGAAACTCTGCAATAATATTATCTTGAAGCCGTTCTTACATTGTTTTTAAATTTGCCCTGTAGTTTCAGAGATATCGTAGAATTTTGAAGAGTTAAATAAGTTAGATTTTTTCAAATGTAGAGTTTTTCTTATGTTTTTATTTTTTTTTTTTTTTGTGCTGTGTATAAAAATAGTCATACACACACTGCCAATTTTTTTATTTTATCATCTAACATTAACTAACAAACCAATTTTCATGCCAGTCATACCAAAATGCCAACACTAACAAACGTATGTGCACAAAATCTTTAAACAAATGAGAGACATACACATATTCCCACCCTGTAGGAAATGTCACTAGTGAAACTGTACTGATTCACTACTGACACAGTCACCAGTACAAGTGGCTTATTATAACCCAGACAATATAATTTACTATAGACATTTAACATGTACGTGTCAATAAAAATCTTCTACTGACGTTCGTACTATTGACTAGGTAGTCATTTTGGGACCATATGTAGACATTGGAACCAGAGAATCACAAGAAAATTTAACTAAATCTTGTCTACAATTTTAAAACTTTTTTAAAGTAGATCTTGAATTGAAAATTGAATTTATTAACATTTTTTTATTCTACGAAAAAAAAAATACGAAATAGCAAATTTTTTTTTTCGTTTTAAATACATATATAAAAGTGTAGACACTTCGTTGACCATGTCACCTAGAAGTCATCAAAGTAGTCAAAAAAACTCGTTACATGGAGACAGTTGCACCCAGATTTCCTTCAGGGCATATACATTATACACGCATACTAATAAACATACGTTGTTGTAGAGTTTCCAAAACAGAATTTAAAAATACTGAAAACACTGTGATTTAAGCCGTTATTCTTAATACTAAACTTATTCCAATATCGATTTTGGCATTTTCTACAATTAGTTTTGTTCATAAAATCACCAAAAAAAAGTCGTGAGAGAAAGTGCGTTTTCAAAAAAATATATTTAGCATTCTGTTGAAGTATTTTCATAGATGTATTACCAAAAAAAAGTCAACAAAAACTGGAAAGATTAAAATCAGACAAAAAAAAAAAGAATTGGTAATATTACAGAATATATTAAAAGAGAAATGGTATTTCTTTAAGTGATAATTAAATCTAAAGGAATGATACAATTTAATTAAATAATTAACTTGCTTGAGGTATTGCAAGTAATGAGAAACAAATACTTTGTGCTTAGAGAACTCAAGGTTCATAAAATATTTTATTTTAAGCATTAATAAAATTCTTTAATAACAATAATTAGTATTGTGGTAATTTTGTTAAACCATTTATGGTTTTTAATCCAAGTTTTCAATATTATTAATCAGGCTTAAGTTTATCAAATTTAATTTTCATTGAATTATTTTTATGAAGAAAGGAATTTTACAACATGAAAATTAATTAAAATTGTTATTGATAATCATTCATTCTTGACTGACCTGAGATTCGAACCCAGATAAACTTAAGCCTGATTAAAAAAATTGATTCTTTAATAACTTTATTAATACCTTAATAATTTTTTTAATACCAATTTGAGTTAATAGAAACAATAGCAAAATTCTAGCATTTTAATTACTTCAAACCCGAAATTAAAATTTTCCAATACCAGTCCGTTATTGCAAACCCTTCGGCATGGCAGTACTGCTGTCTGACGATGTGTTAACTAGTAAAATGCCAACAAATGGTGTGGAAAGTCCACATGCACACACTTTCTCCAGTTCACACACTTTTTCACATTCTCACTTAGTCACTCAGGCTTGTGATTGCCATATACAACAAACAAACAAAAACAATACAACAAATAAAACGGCAACCTTGCTCTACTACAAACATAGTGACAGATCTATTTATTTATTTATTTGGTATTGTTGTTTTTTGTGAGTGAAAGAAAGAACCGAAACAAACAAGCGAGCATTATCTTGTGAGCAAAATAACAGCAAAATTTAACTAAAAATTTCCTCTCTCTCTTTTTCTGTATCTCCAAACATTGCTGTAGTATTTTATTTCATCTATTATTACCGTTACCATTTTTATTTTTGTTGCTTTTCTTAGCACAAACATACACGCACATTATTATCAAATGCTTGTTTAAAAATAAATGTAGTCACTGTTCAAGTAGTAGTTGATTTGTTGTAATAACGGTATATTTGTTTTACAATAAACATACAATTCATTTTAGTTCGCAAAGTTTTTATTTGGTTATTTACTCCGAGTCTGTGTAAATCTGTGTGTCAGATATATTTTTGTTGTTTTCTACTGTTGTGTATTTTATTTAAAATATTTATTTTCGTAACATCGACTGGCTGCTGTTACATCTCGTTGTACGAATGAATGAATGATTCAATTGGGTCATATTAGAATATAATCTGAGTTTTCCGTCAGTTAAATAAATACTGGAGTATTTTTTTTAAAACAAAGTGGGAAATTTTTTGTTTTTTAAGTGAATTTTTTTCTTTATACACAAATGAATTTAAATCTTTTAAAACAACTGAGAGTGGGATATAAAAATAAAAACCGATATAACATTTTAAAAATATAGTTTGATTGGTTTTGAGTATTTAATTTTTAAAAATTTAATTGCTGTTAAAAACAACAAAAATTTTTGTTATGTAGTAATCTTATATTGTATTGTTTAGCATCGAGTGATTGATTTTATCGTGTTATCAATTAAATTTGATGCACATCTTAACTGCAAACGGATGTTACTTGTATTATTTACAAGTAATTCGAACACAACCAATAAGTTCAAACATCATTTATTGACTGAAATCCAACTTATTATAAGATCTTAACAATAGGTATATAAAGAAGCTCAATATAAAAGAAAATCATTAAAATACAATGTAGGCTTAGTACATACATATTCGACAGATGCCGTTAAACTTAATACATAAATGAACTTAAAAGCAAAATATACAGAATTTAAAGAGAATAAATATACAGAGTTATTTGACAATTTCAATAGAGCATTTGTTGCTTTTTTAATATTTCTACATCTTCCCTTTTTTTTTTTTCTTTTTAATTATGACTATGTTGCTGTTTTGCTTATTACATTTTTACAATTTTATAATTTGTGGTTATTTCATTTCTAATTACAATAAAAAAAATTTTTTTTTTTTTTTTTACAATAATTTCAACGTTTTCTTAAATACCATGAATTCCTGCGAAGTATCTTTCCATTTTTCTCTATTAAATATGATCTTGGAGTTTTATGTTTTTCAATAATACTACCTGGAACCCAGTATTTACCATCTTTTATCCATACATTCTCCCCTTTTTCAAATTCATTTTGATTTTTAACATTTTTGTCGTAATATTTTTTATTAATTCTATTATTACTATTAAAAACAGGAATTATTTTTTCCACTATTTCATTATTTTTATAAAATTTTTCTTTTCCAGGAACCAGGGTTCTTGTTTGCCTACCAAAAAGTAGTTGAGTTGGTGTTAAATTTGAGTTTTTTATAGGAGTATTTCTATATTCCAATAAAGCATGCCAAAAATTACTTCTTTCTTCATGGCATTTCATTATAAGCTTTTTTGCAATTTGTACCATCCTTTCTGCAAATCCATTTGATTTTGGATATAGTGGACTCACTGTTGTGATTTTTATATCAAGATCTTTAGCCCATTTTTTGAGCTCAAAAGATCCAAAGGGAACATTGTCTGCTATGATTTCCAAAGGATAGCCGTGTATTGAAAAAATTATGTTAAGTTTCTCACAAATTGCTTTTGCAGTCTTTTTAACAATTGGCACAATATCTAAATACTTTGAAAAATAATCACCTACAATCAAGTAATTTTTTCCTAGTACTTCCATAATATCCATACCTATTTTTTCGTAAGGAACCTGTGGTATATTATGTGTTAATAAAGGTTCTTTTGCATTAGCGGATCTATGTTTTTGACATAAACAACACTTTTCTATCATCATTTCGATTTCTTGATCCATACTAGGCCAATACAAAAGTTCCTTAGCTCGTTTCTTTGTTTTTTCTATTCCCAAATGAGATTTATGTAAATTTTTTAGGGTCATTTCCCGAAGCGTTTTTGGAACAAAAATACGGTCTTCAAGAAAAACCAATCCGTTTTCACTATACAAATTCATTCTATGCTTCCATAAAAATTTAATATTTTCGTTTAATTTTGTTTTATCTACAGGCCAATTATTTTGACAATATTCAAGAACTTGTTTCAAAATTTCATCCTTTGCAGTTTCTTCTACGAACAACTTTTTCCTATCATCACTAACATTTATTGTATGCACCATCTCTCCCAAGCCCCTAATCTCTGGGTCATTGTTTTTATCCTTAGAGTAACTCCTAGACAACCAATCTGCCAAATATAAATATTTTCCCTGTAGATATGTAAAATTCAAATTATACTTTTCCAGTTTTAATTTCATTCTTCGTAGTTTCGCTGAAGGTATTTTATTGTAATCTTTTTTCATAATTCCTAGTAGGGGCTTATGATCCGTTACGATTTCTACACTATGACCGTAAATATAGTTATGAAATTTTTTACAAGCAAAAACTACTGCCAACATCTCTTTTTCTATTTGGGCATATCTTGTTTCGGCATCTGTTAGACTCCTAGATGCAAAACAAACTGGTCTTTTATTTTGCATAAGTGTACATCCTAAACCTGCTTTAGAAGCGTCAGTTTGCAATACAATATTTTCCGAACTATTAAACGGTTTCAAATTTGGGGCATTTATAATTCTATTTTTTATTTCTTCCAAACACTTATCATGTACTGGTAGCCACTGAAATTCTCTAGAATTTTTCAATAACTCTCTTATTGGTTCGCTCAAATCAGAGAGATTTGGTATGAATTCCCTTAAGTAGTTAATAAATCCCATCAACTTTTGTACTTCTTTTTTACACTTAGGTGCTCCTAAGTCTTCAATTCCCTTTAGTCTGTCTTTATCGCAACCAATTCCTTCCTCTGATATTCTGTGACCTAAAAATGTGACCTCTTTTTGCTTCCATTGAATCTTATCCCAGTTAAATTTTACATTATTCTCCATAGCCCTATTCATCACTACCTGGACAGTTTTGTCATGTTCTTCCTCACTTTCCGCGGCTATAAGTATATCATCAATATAGACTATAACGTTTGAAATATTTCCGAAAATTTCTTCACTACATTTCTGAAAGGCTTCAGGTGCGATTTTTATACCAAATGGTAAACGTTTAAATCGGTAACATCCGAAAGGTGTGCTAAAAGTACATAACTCTTTTGATTTCTCATTGAGAGAAACTTGCCAAAACCCATCTTTTAAATCAAGTACTGTAAAAAATTTTTTATTCACTAATTTTGCTTTTATTTGTTCAAAAGTTGGAATTTCATAAAAATTATTTTTAATTGCCATATTTAACTCCCTAGGATTTATGCAAATTCTTAAACTTTTATTGGGCTTTTCAACTATAACGATATTTGAAATCCATTCACCTGCCTTTTCACATTTTTCAATAATATCCCTGGTACATAAAATTTCCAATTCTTTCTTCAATGGATCTCTTAGTGCAAGAGGAATTCTATTTGCTGGCCTTGAACAAGGTGAAGCACCATCTTTTAATTCAATCGAAAAATCCTTTTTGATACATCCTATTCCACTAAAGAGATTTTTAAATTGCATTTTTAAATGATCTTTTGAAGAAATTTGAACTGAATTTATTCTTTTAATTAATGAAAATTTTTCGCATGTATCAAGGCCTAAAATTGGAATTGAATTTGGATCCTTAACAATGAAAAATTTTATCTTGTCAATTTTATTTTTTATTTCACACAGTAATTCCACTATACCCAAATATTTTATTTCCGTACCATTAAATGCAATTAAGTTTTCGCGACTTTTTTCCATCGTTACATTATTAAGATTTTGCACAATATTTAAAGGCAAGACATTAACCATGGCTCCCGTATCTAATTTACATTTAACAATTTTGTGTTGTATTTTAATAGGCTCATACCATGATTTAGAAATATTATCATTTCCAATACAATCTAGATATAAACTTGAATTATCACTATCAATTTTAACTTCTCTAATTGTTTTCTTTTTACATACTGTCGCAAAATGATTCCTACCTTTACAATTATTACATATCTTTCCATATGCGGAACATTTCCCTTTTACATGATTTTTACCACAAAATAAACAATTTACTATTTCATTCTTATTACTTCTGCTTATTTGCTTATCATTACCTTTGTCTTTATATTTTCTGTGCCCTATTGTTGATTTTTCAAAACTTTTGCGCACTTCATCAATTTTTAATTCATTGCTTCTCATACACTCCATTTGCTTCTTTGTTGCCTCTGCCGATCTCGCCATGTCAATTGCCAATTCCATTGTTAAGTTTGGTGTGTCCAATAACTTCTTTTGCAACGCCTTATCGCTGGTTCCAATCACTATTCGGTCTCGTATCATTCTTGTTTCGTCTTGAAATATACATTTCCGTACTATCTTTTTTATGTCCATCAGAAAGTCATCAAATGGTTCCCCATCTTTTTGATTTCTGTTATGAAATATAAAGCTTTCATAAACTTCATTGGTTTTCGGTTTACAAAAGTCTTCAAATGCTTTTGTAACCTCATCATATTTTCCCTTGGCTGCCTCACTGAGGTTAAAAGAATTAAATAGCTCTACAGCTTCGGGTCCAATGGCATTCAAAAATATAGCCACTTTTACCGGTTCACTTTTTTCCTTCAGTTCAATTGCTGTCGCAAATATTTGAAAGTTCTGCCAGAAAATTCTCCAGTTATCAGCAATATTTCCATAAATTTTTAGTTCATCGGTCTTTTTCACAAAATCCATATTTGTGTTTTTCTTCAAATATACGTATTTTATTCTCTTTGGTGGTCTGCCACGTAATTTTACTTGATGACTTGAAACGTTGAGCTTTACTTTTCCCATTCACTTTTTATATATAAACTTTTCCAAGTCACTTGTCTTTTTATCTATTTGCTTCTAAATTAAAAAACATGAGTTTTCATAATCGAACATTTGTTCTTTACCGACTGCGCCATGTATTATTTACAAGTAATTCGAACACAACCAATAAGTTCAAACATCATTTATTGACTGAAATCCAACTTATTATAAGATCTTAACAATAGGTATATAAAGAAGCTCAATATAAAAGAAAATCATTAAAATACAATGTAGGCTTAGTACATACATATTCGACAGATGCCGTTAAACTTAATACATAAATGAACTTAAAAGCAAAATATACAGAATTTAAAGAGAATAAATATACAGAGTTATTTGACAATTTCAATAGAGCATTTGTTGCTTTTTTAATATTTCTACTGGAGTATTTTTTTTAAAACAAAGTGGGAAATTTTTTGTTTTTTAAGTGAATTTTTTTCTTTATACACAAATGAATTTAAATCTTTTAAAACAACTGAGAGTGGGATATAAAAATAAAAACCGATATAACATTTTAAAAATATAGTTTGATTGGTTTTGAGTATTTAATTTTTAAAAATTTAATTGCTGTTAAAAACAACAAAAATTTTTGTTATGTAGTAATCTTATATTGTATTGTTTAGCATCGAGTGATTGATTTTATCGTGTTATCAATTAAATTTGATGCACATCTTAACTGCAAACGGATGTTACTAACCTTGAATTTTTTTTTGCATGACACTTAAAAACGATGCAATATCAATAACTAAAGCAAAAACGCGATTATCGTTGTAAAAGGCAAATTTAGCAAAACCTGCTTTTTTGTTGCAGATAACAGTTAAAATTGC
This sequence comes from Pollenia labialis, assembly GCA_949318255.1. NCBI lineage: Eukaryota > Metazoa > Arthropoda > Insecta > Diptera > Polleniidae > Pollenia > Pollenia labialis. Next base: position 91,142,901 of record OX439141.1, read on the forward strand.
TCTTTCACATTGCTCAAACATCTTATCACGAAGAATACCAAAGATTTTATTTGTTTTTAGTTTTTTTAAATCTTTGGATGAAGTTTCCTGACGATCTGGTCTAAGCAACCAGTGAAATTTGCTTGTCCCTTCAACAATAAATTTCAGTGTTTTTTATCAAGATAATAATATTTTGAATAATAATTTTGAAAAACTTTAAAAATTAAATAGTTGACTGCCTGTTCAACGATTTCGAACGTAAACGTTTGTAAAGAATAAATTAACAGGCAGTAAGTTTTTTTTTATTTAACCCGGTGCGCTTTGCAACCCCAATTGAAATAAAATTAGTAATTTTTTTAAAAAAGATCTCTTGTATCGATAACAAAGCATCTTGAACTTAATTTAAGTGCTTAACGGAAGCCGTTTTAAAGATGAACAGAAATTATAAGTGTATTAGTCATTGGCTTCTTCTGTCACAACCGTGTGGTCTCCATTACTGCAAGAATGAGAAATCATAAATTTGTGCTCAATTCCAGCCAATGTACAAGTTCGTACCTTCTCATCTGTATTGGGTGCGAACAATTTATACCTTTAATCCAACTATTCGGTTTTTGTTAATCCAGGGCTCATGGATAAAAGTCACGTCCTAATTCGGTTAAGGCTGCTTCACAGTGGTGAAAGTTTATCTGCACCACTTTCAACTTCATAGGGTCTATCAGATTTAGATTTCCCATTCGTTCTTTTCCTATTGAACCTACTTTTTAAAAGATGTTGTTTATTATTATCTTAGCTATTCGTACAAAATTGGAATATTTTAAATTTGACAGTACTCCAAATATGTAGCAATATACATTTCCATTGAATGGGAGGTGCCACGCTAACCCAAAAATTAAAAACTATTAATAGCCTATTTTAAGCACTGGGTAATCAGAAAATTACTTTGCAAATTTCAGGAAAATCAGGTGTCATATAGGGATCAAACCACCATACGCCTTTTCATTTATGTATTATTTTTTGCTTCCCCTGCACCTTCCCCTTAAATTTTATTTTGAAAGGTGTAGTTTACCATAAGTGTCGGTCCTATAAAGCTTTAAAACTTTTGTCTTAAGATATTCGGCATTAAATATTATCATTCCTCCGTCTACCACGCCCTTTTTTATTGTAAAATTTATAATTTACCATATTATTGGCTAGCTATAATCTTGCTATAATAGTGCTTCAGTTATGCGATATTTAATATAGGCATCCTATGGGGGGTATTCCCCACCTGCGTCCACCCACTTGATTTTTATTTTCAAAGTGTGTCAAAAAACGGGTGTGGACATAGAGAGGATTCTGGTACCAAAAAAGGTGTAGAATAAGATGAAATGCGTTTTTCTGAAAACTTAATTTTAACACACAAGGTCCGGGTTCTCGGAGAAGGGAACATATATATAGATGTAATGAATTTTATCATAACTGTTTACCAACAAATATTTCAAATATTTATTCAACTATCGTATGATTAATATTTAATTTATGTACACAGAGATAATCCACATACGACACGAAAAGCCTTAAGGTATGCTTTAGTTTATTTTATGTATGTGGACTAATTTTTCTTAATTTACAAAAAATTTTCAGTACTCGTTAAGAATCAATAAAAAAATATGTTTTATCAAGATTTTTTAAAGCCAAACCAAAAAACACGTTTTTTTTTAAATTTGTTTACAGTTTTCATTAAAGCTGTGTAAAAAGCAAATACTCCGAGGTTGTCTGAATCAGATATGTTATGCGAGTGTCTGACTGCATTCGTAGAGACTTCATTCAGATTTCTGTCATACATCGAATATACATACGTACTATCTGGTAATTTTCTGATCGATTTCACATGGATATACAGGGGGAATTAAGGTACCGATATGTATAATAATTTTTAACTGAATTCATACAGATGAGTCAAATGAGATTTATTTGTTTTGTGAAAATAATGACAACTGCCATTATTTATTTATTTTTAATTTAATTAATTTATTTAATTTAATTTTATTTATTTATTGTTCAAAAAATACTAAAAAACTCTTAATTTGCAATCAAATTAATTTATAATAATTCTTTCGGCTACCTGTCAGAAACACTTATAAATGTGGGCTAACACATCTGAATTTCTCATGCATTTTTCATTAGATTTCTGTTAAATATGTATCAGAAATGCCAGCAAAAACCCCAGAATTTCCCTACCAGAATTCGTGTCAACGACTCCATACATTATTGGGTCATAAATGTGACAGAACTGGTATACGATTCCGACCTTTTTGTTAACGTTCCTATCAGATACATATGTACATACATATGTAAAAGACTTCGGACTATTTTGCTGGGTGGGTATTTTATCGTTTTGTTTTAGTGAATTTGTTAAAAAATATCAAAACTACCCCAGCAAACACAGAAATAAACGTTATGTAGTGCCAAACATACTGCCGGGATGGGAAATATTTTAATGTCCGATGTTGAGTGTGAACAACACTAAACGTCAAGTTTTTTTCCGCATTTCATTTGACATTTCTCAATTTCAGACTAACCCAATTTGAACCATGGAAAGAAATACAATCGAGCAACGCGTTAAAGCTATCCAGGCTTATAATGAAAATTGGCGTTCAATTCAGAATGCATATCGTGCACTTCGTGATTTTTTCGGTCAATTTAATCGTCCAAATGTGCGTACAATCGGAAAAATCTTGCAAAAATTTTAGCAAACCGGGTTTGTAGGAGATGTGAAAACACCAGTGCATGCTCGTACAGCTCGTACTGCAGAAAATATTGATACTGTTTGCGAAAGTGTGGCTGAAGAGCCGTCCACCTCAACTCGTCATCGTGCCCAACGATTGCACCTATCACGCTCGTCGTTGAATAACATTATGCATAATGACTTGCATTTACACGCTTACAATATGCAATTGATTCAAGAACTACAGCCACTTGACCATTCCAAATGGTCAGAATGGTGGAAAGAAATGGCGATAGTGGATGATACAAAAAAATCATCTTCAGTGATGAGGCACATTTTGACCTCAGTGGATTCGCACCTACAAAGAGTGACTGTTTGGTGAGGTTTATGGGCTGGCGGCATAATTAGGCCGTATTTTTTTTCCAAAATGAGGCCGGTCAGGCCGTTACTGTGAATGGTGTTCGCTGTCGTGAGACTATAACGACCTTTTTATGCCTCGAATTGAAAGATATGGATGTGGACGATAGGTTGTTTCAACAGGACGTTGTCACTCGCCACACAGCTAACGAAACAATGGCTCTGTTGCGCGACGAATTCAATGTCCGTGTTATCTCACGTGGTGGCGATGTCAATTCGCCACCTTTGAATTTCTTTCTATAGGGTTATTTAAAAGAAAAGGTGTACGTCGATAATTGTACGAAATAATTCGGCACATTCACAGCATAGAACCTCAATTATGTCTCAGCGTGATCGAAAATTTGGACCATCGTATGGAGGTGTTCTGCCGAGGTCGCGGCGGCCATTTGACCGATATTTAGTTTCATACATAATTGAAACATACCAATAATAATAAGAAGAAATTACAATAATTTCCTAAATAAAAATAAAAAGTTTTTTCGAGCTCGAGGCCAATTATTTTAAAAATAAATATATTATTTATTAAATTATTTGTTCCAATATTTCGATATCCTTCGGATATCATTATCAAGGCTGTAACAATATAAGAAAACAACAATGTACGAATAATATTAACAAAGATTGTGATTAAATAAAAATAAAAAAAGGGTATCCAAGTATGGAAGTTTTGCGTTAACCTCCTCCTCCATTGTAAATTTAATGTTTTTGTGAAATGTGTTTAGTTGTTCTAAGGTCCTTTCTATTGCACTTATCTTTATTATTCCAAAAAGGTCGTCAACATATTTCGTCAATAATTTAGGTTTTTCGTCCAGATTATTCATACATGTTGCAAGGAGTTCCTCCATCACTATATTTGCCACAATAGGTGATGCCGGTGAACCCATTGGCAGTACTTTGCCTTGGATGTATACTTTGTCGTTGTACTTAAAATATCTATTATCCTTAATGCAAAATCTTTAAATTCTCAAAAATAGTTCCTTTGGCATATTTGTATGTTTCTCTATGTCAATCCATTTGTTCTTTATAACACCTATTGCGTAGTCCACTGGTATACTTGGAAAAAGTGATACCACATCAAAGGATACTAATTTTTCGTCCGTATCTATTGCACTGTTATTTACCCTACTTCTAAATTGCACTGCTTCCCTTACGTTGTAAACCGAAAATTCAGTAAGTTTTTTCAAAACAGTTGTCAGAAATTTGCATAGCTCGCTGGACGGCGAATTCACTGATGCACAGATTGGTCTAAGAGGGTAATCTTCCTTATGGATTTTAGGAAGTCCATATATTCTAGGTGCAGTTGCCGCGTCATTTTTCAGTCTTTTCTTTTCTATCAATGTTATATTAATGCACAAAAATAGTTCATCAGGTCATTGTCATTGTTCTTCTTCTTTAGCGATAACACAGTACAACAGCCAATCTGGGGGGTGAGAAATTCCAAGTCAGGGTGGTGATACTTGGTCAGTATAGTAAAACCCTCAAAGGGTTTGGCGTTCGCATGTGTCAGTTTTTTTTTATGACATTTTAAATTTTTTCCTTATCTTAATGTTTTTTTGTTTAACATAACTCGAGAACCACTTGTCCGATTTTGCTAAAACAAACTCAAAAAATAGAATTACAATATCTTTAATCCGTTCATATAACGTTTTTCTTTATAATCAACAGTTTTGCCGGTAAAAATAAATTTGTGGAGAAAAAAAAATATTATAATTATTTCGCCCTCGAAAGTATGCTAATAATTAGTTTAGTTTATTTTCTTAAAAGTACATGAGAGCGTATACATACATATTTGTTTGTTTTTCTAATATTAATCATACGTTCAAAATTACGATCATTTAGGATTTTTTTAGTTCTTATAAAAAAATAAAATTTTAATTTTAGAATTAAATATTAATTAAATGGAACATATACATAAAGGCCCATCTATCAGGTCTGCTTTCTTGTACAAAAACAAAAAACGATTCTTTTTAGTTGTCAAAAATTTACTACCGCATATACAAAGCAAAAGGAAAAAACGTGTATGTGTGGCATACCATAAACGTAACCAAACGTATACATGCACATGTAAGCAACATGTAAACAACTTCTGACAACTAAAAATAACATAAACAATGATCATCAGGCTTCTTGCGCAGACCTTTTCAATCATTTCGAAAATATTATAGGGGAAGCAAATATTTAATGCAAATAATTAATTTATAAATTTTTCATTAATAAACAATTGGTTAACGGTTAATAAGATCTTTAAGCGTTTATCATATTATCGCTTTTGTTGATAGTTTCGTTTGTTTTTGTGCTTAAAAATCGCCTATTTTGGTCAAAAAGTTTTTGTGAACATTTGCGCTTATGCGATTTTATATTTTTGTTTATTGAGGGCCGTTTGCATTTTAGCAACCGATATATATCGAGCGCTTACTTTTCAAATATCGTTTTTTTGCATAAATGCCTTTATTGGCAATTGATCATAGGGCTTTATTGGCAACACTTGCATCGTCTCCTCAAATGTCATGGTCACAAAAGGTACCGTTCCGAATTTATAGCAAGAACAATTTTATCGTAAGCGACAAATTTCATACAAAATTGATATAAAATAAATTAAAAAAAACTCCCTCCTGTAAAATTTGATTTTTGGCGCTTACGTTGTTTTCGCGATAAGGGCATGAATATTTTTAAAAACAGTTTTTTAAGCTTAATTTTTAAACAAAGATAATGTGTTTATACGGTTTTATAAATGAAAAAATGAAAGTCAGACTTTTACAACGATTGCTTTTTAATTTATTAATTAAGCACAGTTTTTGATTGTTGTGTTACCTCTTTAGAGTTCGGTTCAGAAATCTGAGCTTTGTTTAGTGTCAATTGTTAAATGTCAGCAGCCAGATAATACCATTGATTACAACTCATCCTATACTTCTGATCGTGGTCGATAGAATTCTAGACAAAAACCAAATTACAACCAAAACTCTACAAAGTTGTGTTTAGTATTAATTACTTAATTGTTTAGTAATTTGATTAATAAAAAAACTTAAAGAGACTTACAAGAGTATAATATATAAATATGTTTATACGGTTAGTGTTAGAGTAGATTTATGTATGTAATACGTGGTTTTAATGTTTATAAAATTGTTGTTTATTAAATGTATCTTAGCATGCCTAATTGATTTTTGTTTATTTTATTGGTGGGTAGAAAAAGTACAAAATAACAATTGTAAAAATTTTAAAATCTATATTATAAATACAAAAGTGTAACGAATTGTTGAAAAAATTTTGGAGGGTAGTTAAGCAAATCGTTCACTACACAATATTAAAACTTTACTTTAACCTAAAGTGAGCGATAAAGTAAGTTAAAGTTCATCCTACCTGGTAGGTTAAAGTAAAGTAGTAATACTGAATCATTTTTAAACGGCCGATAAAATCCTACCGTTAACTCTCGGAAAGTTGTGAAATCTTCCTAAATAGACTTAAATGTTATTTTGGTAAAAATTCAAATATAAAAATAAAATACATATTCTTTACGATAGAAATAAAAAGATTTTTTGAAAAGTTTTGTTTGCTTTGGTTGGTAATTTTTTGTAGGTTAAAACAAATAAAAAATCAGTAGTTTGGAACTAATTTGAAGGTAGAAATGTGTCAGTTAAAAACTAATGATAAATTTAAAAAAATATTCATTTTTACAGAGCTTGCTAGTTAAAAAAATCAACATTTAAAAATAAATAAAAAAAAATTTGTTTAAAATGAAATACAAATAATCCGTTTTAAATTAAATTTTCATTTCAGTTGTTTAAAAATTTTTTTGGTTTGAATTTACCAACATAATTTTATGAGTGTAGTTTTTCTTTAAACAGTCTGACTATTTTTTTTTTAATAAATAAAATATCAACAATATTTTAAGAACAATACGCTGTAATTGTCAGTGTATATGTAACAGTTTTCACTGTGATTTTGTGGCACGAATATATATCGACAGTATTGAGCCTCATGTTGCAATTATTGTTGGCCTTTTCCTCTCAATTTTTGTATGAACTTTTTGTAAGAGTCAAAAACGTCGAAAATTTCGTGGAAGAATAAATTGTCAAAGGATTCCCAAATGAATGAGTTTGTTTGTATGTTTTAACAGCCTGGATGTCAAAATCAGTCACTTGTATTGTCGATAGTTAGTGGAGTGACGAGTCTACCTTTATCCCCTTTCTTCGCGTACTTATCTAGTTCTAGAGCTGCAACCTTTGGAGCTGTACTTGGAGCTATGAGTTATATTTCGTTTTTTTATTTTTGCACAGTTTGTCGCTTTGAACTGAGACCAAATTTTCTACATTTTTACAATTTTGTAAGGCATTTATTTAATAATATTTAAAAAAAAACCAAGAAATTATAAAAAAATATTGTTTAGGGTCAAAAGAATGATTTCACCATTAGCGTCGTGCAATATATTTGTGACCTCGCATAGGATTTTCTTTTTAAAGTTTTCTTAAACGATCAAAAACTAATTGACTTAAATAATTTGTTTAATTTTATCAAATTAGAACACTGTTGCTTCAAAATTATTCATACTTTTTTATTTATTTAATAAGAGTTACAAATACAATTACAAATTATATTAACTAACTAAATTAACAAGGTAATTTCTAGTGTTAATTTTACTCTTCGTCGTTTATACTCACTTAATGTATGTATATTTACCATTTCAGATAAGATGTAAAGTAGCCCATGCACTTCTAATGTCGCAGATATCTTATTGTTTAGAAATTTATTCTTGTACCTCTTACGGTAATATTCGTAGAAATGAACTATTATTAAATAAAGTCATTCAATTTGTATTCAATGTAAGAGTTAGAGATCATATAACAGCCCATGTAATTCGATTCCTGGGTTGCAATTTTTCTAATTTTCTAACCATAAAGATTCTTACACCTTACAAGTTTTTACAAACTTATTAAGAATTCATCACCTTTGTTTTTAGTTCGACGGTTTGAATTTATACATTCTTCAAGAAATAAGCAAATTTTTATACCTAGAATTCATAACTCGTTTTTTGAAAGGTCGGTCCTTGTAAGGGTTGCCAGAGTGTGGAATCATTTGCCTCATATATTAAGGAATTATCGTTTGTCTCCTAATGGCTATCAAAAAGCTTTAATTGAGTATTTCAATAAAATTTAAATAAATCGTATTTGACGGTATTTTTGTTGATTTTTTGTTTTAAAAATTGTTGTAAGTTGATGCCATATTATTTTTATTAAAGAATATTTTTAGATTATTAACCCCGCCATTCTAATGTTAGTCATTTTGACTAACACTGTTTTTATTTTTGCGTATAACTTTTTTTTGCTGCTATGTAAAGATCTCTTTTTTTTTGTAATCTCAGTTGATGGTACGCTCTTGCTTATAACGGTCACTTTGCTGCAGTAAGTAATGCTATTTTTGAGGTTTTGAAGTCATGTTAGTCAAAATGAATGAACGGAGCATTTCACAAATGTAAATAAAACTCTAAAAAATATTTTTTTTTGCCTTTTCAGTATTATTTGACATGTTTTCTTAAATTACCAATGAATTTAAAATTTTTAATTTTTATTTTTTTACTTTTATTTTTCATTAAAAAATTTGTGTTTGCGAAAGTGTTCCTAGAAGAGCACCTTTAATGAAATAAATGCAAAAATTAAATTATTATGGAAAACTTTCATATTATTGTTTTTTTAGACACTGGACAAAATAAGTTATCAAATTAAAAAAATATTAAAATTATTTCATGTGAAGCTAACAAAAAAAATCGGAGTTATATTCATGTTAGCCGATTTGACTAACAATTAGTATTAATGTAGAAAAAAATCATGTTTGTACTCTATTGTTAATGTAGGGTTCCATATTAAACTTTAGAAATAATATCTATTGTAATATTATGATTTGGCCATGAGGGCTTTTATTATTACAAAATGTTTCAAATAAAAAAAAAAAATTAACCGAGCAATAGTAACGTAGACCTTCAGCCCGTTGCAACAATACGGTGTAGTGAAACAGACCAAAGTCTCTGGCGGGAATCTAACCCTCGCACCAACTACCATACCAGAGCACCAAAAAAATTATTTAAATACTAAACATATTGATAAAAGTTGGGGAATTAAAATAAATTAATAACATCTGTGTTTATTGAAATATTTGCAAAAAACGAAGTTGTGGTATTAGATTTTAAATAGCAATTGAAAAATTGAAAAGAAATTTTACAACTGCGATAAAGAAACTGTTATACTTCTAAAAAAAAATAAAAAATACAGCAAATTAAAATTTTTCTCTTTTACCTATAAAACCCACATCTAGATTAGGACTTTAAAGGGGTTTATAATTCGTTTGCAGCATACAAGTTTATCTTTAAGCACCATCTTTTTTTCTAATGCCAGGCAATGTTTTCATTTAAAACCGATATGACTGAAAGCACTTCTGCCTGCATAACAAATTAATATGTACTTTAATTTGTTCTAATTACAAAAGCCAACAAGGTTTTGGACTGGAGCTAGCAAATTTCTTTCCTAGAGTGATTTGGTGGTCTGAATTCGAATCTGTAAAGGGGGTTTCCCTATCATGTCAGGTTTTCGAGATACAAAAAATGTTTTTATTCGTTTCTTATATAAAAATATCACTAGTTTATTTAAAAATCAATGAATTTTCGTAAGTGAATGGCGTTATTTGAACGTCGTTTGTATTTTGTTGGTTCGGTTTCACGTATTAGAGTCCAGCAATAGTCTCTTTCAGCATGCCTTTATCCAAAAATCCTTGATTATTTCTTTCAATTTTCATTAAAGCTTGATGAGCACGCTCCCCGTGTTCATCGTTCACTGCACCTAGTTTTTTTTTTTTTGGTAAAAAATCTAAATGCAAATGAAGAAAATGCAAACCATTGTCGGTGTCAATGGTTTGTCCAAGTTTCTGACTGCAAAACCAAAATAACGTAAACATGTATGCATATTTTAATGATTCTGATATTGCATATCATTTTTTCCAACCAAATATTCACCACACACAAAGCAAAAATAGCTCGAATCAGTAACACACGACACACGACGTACTTAAACGCTACTATTATGAAGAGTTAGAATGAATGTGGGCTTCGGTCAAATTAATAATTGTGAAATTTTAGTGTCAGTATTGACTGTTTTACAGTAATGCCAGCATGCGATAAAAAACTAACAGGACGTGATAGACCAATTTTTATGCCAGATTCGAATTCAGCGCACTCAAAGTAGTTAAAAAACATGCTTCGTTTCTGCAGTTATTTTTTTCCAAATTAGTAGACCAGTGTTAATATTCTTTCAGAAAAAGCGCTTAGAGCAGCTTATACAATTTTTTTTAAACACTTCCACTCTTTTTAAAAAAAATATTGCAAAATTAGCAATCTTTCAGTAGCTCAAACTCTCAAACTCTGATTGATAAAAAGCATAGTTTTCTAAGATCTAAATGCACCCAAGAAATATCTGATTTTTCAAAAAGAGCGCTACAAAAGTTTTTTTAAATAAAACAAAAACGATATGGAACTCGATTTCATTTGCATGGCCACCACGGGCACGCTTGCAGAAGTACAGACGCTAAACACAATTTTCGACGGTTTTCAAGCATAAATCGGCCGATACTGCTGCAATTTCACGTTCATCAATCGTCGCTGGCTTGTTGGCATAAACCATAGACTTTACGTAGCCCCATAGGAAATAGTCTTAAGGCGTCAAATATCACGATCGAGGCGGCCAATCGACTAGACCATTTCGTGAGATAACACGTTCTTCAAACTTTGTTTGCAATAAATTGATTGTGACATTCGCTGTGTGGCTTGTGGTGCCGTCCTGTTGGAACTACAAGTTCTCCAAGTCCATATTCCATATTCTGTTATCATTGAACGGTAGCGATTCCCATTCACAGAAACGTTCCGGTATTGATCATCACGGCAGAAGTACGGCCCAATGACACCGCCAGCCCATAAGCCGCACCAAACCGTAATTTTTTCGGGATGCAATCATGACTCATGGAGTTCGTGTGGATTGCTGTCCGACCGATAACGCATATTTTTCCTATTGACGAAGCCATTCAGCCAGAAATGAGCCTCATCGCTGAAGATGATTATTCGATGAAAATCCGACGCTTCTAGTGGTCGAGCGGCTCCAGTTCTTGCGTCAATTTGATTTTGTAAGGATGTAGGCCAAGATCTTTACGCTTGAGAACAACGATTGAGAGACACATTTGGGCTTTCTTGAACTGAATAAGCAATATTCTCGATAATACAGGCACTTATTTGTCTTACTGGCACGGGAACATTTTGTACTGTGCTTATGGATTCAAATTTGTCCACTAGACGCTCAATGGTAGGACGATTATGACGACCATAAATTGGACGTATCGCTCTTAACGTTGAGGCCACTGACTCCGAACTTCGGTAGTAAATTTTAATAACTTCGACTCATTGTTGGCTCGTTTATCTTTCAATCATGAAATGGCAAACCTTAATGAAGAGAAATGTCAAAAGAGCGGCAAAAAATATGTCGTCGTTTGCTGTCCCTATCGGTCTACTTTTGTAGCGTTCCTGTTGAAAAACGCTTTAATTTCAAGCCAAAAATGGTAACCATTGCAAAATGTAACTTGTCTTTAATGTCCTAATTTATGAAACTGAAAAAGGTGGTGATGGGTCCATCAACAGAACTTGCACTCGAATATATCTTTGCTATTTATTAATCCAATCAAACGCTATTTATTAATCCAATAAAAAATAAAATATGGCGGATTGGCCAGACTCTAAGAAGGTCATGGAACGACATTACAAGAAATTCAATAAAGTTAAGGGCAGCAGTAAAAGAGGACAGTCAGCCAGAGGGGGTACATACTGAAATAAAACTAAATAAAAAATATGAGCTTTAATAAATAATACTAAAAAGAAGAATAGAAGATAGACCAGGCCTGGGAAAAGAGAAAATATCCTGGCTTAGAAATATAAGGAATTGGACGGGGCTAAGATCAATTGATGATCTAGTACATACAGCAAGAAAAAGAGATGAGTTTGAGAAAAAGTCAACAATTTAAATTTAATCAATTATACTAAAATATTTAATTGTTAGTAATTATCAGGGAAACCATAAATATGCAATTTGAGAACTTTTTATGAACTTTTAATGAATGGGCAAAAAATATCGATATATCAAAATATCGATATTTAAATAAAAAATAATCGATATATATCCCCGATATTTAAAATACCGATATATCAATATATCGATATATTTTTAGGGTATATTTTCAAGTTTTTACTGCATATGCAGCCTCACTAAACATGAGTGATAGTGATGTTGAAATATTTTTCACTTAAAGATAAATAGTTTGATTAAAAAAAGCAATCATCAGTTTATTGCAATATTTTTTTTTCTTCACTAACTTGGGTGCAACTAAAAATTTCATCATCACTTAACCCTCCGACGCGCGCTAAGGTCCCGGTGGACTTTTTACATTTTTAAACAAGTGTCATTTAAAAACCGATGGGGAGAATGGCTAAATATTTCATGAATTCTATTATTCGAGTGTTATTAGTGTTTTTATACTTATTCCAGGAGATTTCTTATTTACAGAGTATTTTATTATTTTTTATTTTAAAGACTTTTAGTACGCCGTTGAGCAGTAAGGTCCGTAGGGACCTTCTTTGAATTTTCATATGAATGACTAAAAAATGTATTAAATTTTTTAAAACAAAAGTTTAAAATGCATATTCAAAATAATAACAAAATAATAACATCAAAATTAATTAAAATATATATAAATTTTAGCAAAATTCAATGGATTTTCTATTAAGGTCCCTGCGGACCTTACCGCTCAACGACCGAATAAAAAGTTACCGCTCGTCGGATGGTTAAACTGGTGAAAAATAGTGCAAAATATTTTTTTTTTTATTTGGTGAGAGTGCAGTGTGTGTTTAAATCAATATTTAGTGCACTTCCCCCAACTATGGTAATTATAATCCAAAATTTTGATATTTAAATTAGACTTCAGTTAATCAAATTTAATTTTTATTAAATTATTTTTACGAAGAAAGGAATTTGACAACATGAAATTAATTAAAATTTATTGAAAATTGTTCATTCTTGACTAAGCTGGGTACCGAACACAGGCTTTCACGGACCCTGCATGTTTCGATTGCAAGCACTCAATCTCATCAGAGGGGTTTGCCGTTATACATGTGATCACATATATGCAGCTGTGGATTAGTAATAAAGAAAGAAAAAGCATAGAGTGTAAAGCAAATAATATTATTAAATATTTAATTTAAATAAAAAAAGGAAACATGACGGGGCATTTTTGTACTTTAAAGCAGGGTCTGCTCTGTTGCTTCTTGTTTTTGTTTTTAATTTAAATTACATATATTTTATTATATTTATCCTTTAATATATTTAACGAGTAGTGAAGTGTATTTAACGATGTCTCTCTGTTCATCTGTCTGTTGAAATGGGTTTTCTGTAGACCCCAGATATATATTGGAAATTTGGTTGTTATATATTTCTGCTACATCTGGTCCTCTTAATTTTGCTATTTAAATTCAGCCAGATCGGTTTATAATTTGCTGAGATGTGATAAAAAAAAACCACGACTGCCTTTCTTATAGCCATCAACGAAATTAACAAAGTTGTTCTTAGTTTAATGACTTTTTGCGTTTTGTTTAAACGATGTTTGTTGGTTTTAATATATCTGGAGAACGGAAAGAGTACAAGTTTTCAAATCGTGGTTATCAATTGGCACCTTCCGACAAATTGTGGGTGGGATCAGAAATGTGGTAGTGGCACTTGTAACACAAAGTCATTTTAGATTTCTGCATCTCTAGAAGACGGGAAGATCCAAAGTTTCCAAATAAGATACAGGCATCTTGCTTATCAAAAGACAACAGCCAAAAAAATGTGGACGGGAGTGGGCGTGACACAAAATATTTTTTTTATTAATACATTAATAAGTGGGCATGGCACCTCCCGTACAAAGACATTATCTATTTTGGTATGACTGGAAAACGGCAAGAGCCAACGTTTTCAAATTAGTTTCAAGCATCTTGGTTATCAATAAACAATATCCGACAAAATGTTGTCGAGGTTGGAGATATGGGCGCACCACAAATAAGATTTATTTAAATTAAAATGTGTTTATGTAACTTTGTGTTCTTACCGCACCATGGCGAAGGGTATAAAAGATTCAGAACAGCTGAATATATCGCTCATACTTGTTCTACCTAAATTTCGTAAAATAAACGAATCAAAAAATGTTAAAGCTTGAAATATTACCTAAATTTTAGAAAATCGTGCTAAAAAATTTTGCTGTTTCGCACTATGTTTCCTGTATTGTACAACAGTTCTAATATATAAAAGACATGGGTTTTTTTTCCGGTGTTGTAACATAAAATCATCGTTGTTGTAGTTGGTCCTTTGGCCATAGTGTAGATGAGTTTATGGATGTTATTTTTGTCAAGCTAATAGGGCCATAATTTCTTCAATGTAAATAAAATTCTATGTTTAATTACTATATTTTGTTCCATCCAATCCACCATTCCAATCATCTAGTTGGTGATTTTGAGATATTAAAAATTTTTTAATTTCTTTAATGTAAGAACTTTCTTCTTTATACTACATACATATACATAAATGTACTAAGTGTCTATCTAATATTTTGAAATAATCTATTAAACATTTGCTTAAAGTGTTTATATTCTTTTAATGAAACATTAATAATTTAATGACATCTTCCGCTGTACATTAGCTCGCAATAAACATTAAAGAATATTTTGAAAATAAAAAACAATATTTTTTTTAAAAATACAATTTTTGTATATTCTTAAATATTTTTATTGCAAATTCCTTGGTGGAATCTAAGGAAATATTGCAAAGAAATGCTAATGTGAGTATGTGTGTAATTGCGTATATGTGTATGAACGAATAAAAACGAGATGAAAGTGTGTATTTTTCATTCACATGGCATACCAGCCACTACAACCACCATAATAGAAAGTTTATGAGATCCGGTTTCCCCAAACGGTTGTCATATTTATGTACACCAGTATAAGATGTATGAGTATGTGGTTGTTTTAAGGAATGAACGAACAAGTAAAAGAAAAAGTTGGTTGTTTTTATTTAAGCTGCTTTTAAAACTTCTTCGTCTTCTTTAATGCCGAACATAATGACAGCAGTGGGTAAAGAACATTCGACTTTTTAAGTCTAAGGATGAGTAGATTTTTTAAATATTTACATAAGCTAAAATTAGGGATGCAACCGATACCGATGCCGCTCATTGGCAAAACTTCAGGTTTGGAGATAAATTGATAAACATTTTACTTTCAATACAAAGTTACTTCTTTTATTTCTAAACACTTTTTTTGAACAAACCATTTGCAAGGCTTTTTTTTGCATAACATCTTAAAAACATACTGCACATTAAAAGGCAGAGCATAATATCAAAACAGAAAAATAGAACTTTTTCTTTTAATTCTTAAACTTAAATCACGCGTTCTATGCACTTGATACTATCCTGTACTTATTTCAAGACGCTTGCAACACAATCAAAAGTAATCCTACTTCATGCATTCGATAGGTATATGCATTCTTCGCGATTGTTGTGTAACTTGTCAATACAATTTTATACTAGTTTCCGCTTTTAACAGATGAGTTTAGGCATTGAACGCA
This sequence comes from Pollenia labialis, assembly GCA_949318255.1. NCBI lineage: Eukaryota > Metazoa > Arthropoda > Insecta > Diptera > Polleniidae > Pollenia > Pollenia labialis. The sequence continues at coordinate 91,158,672 of OX439141.1, forward strand.
TGGTGTAGACCACTTCCTTTAGGCCTTTTGCTATGCTCCATAATAGTTAAGGCTAGTCCTACCAAACAGCACGATGTTAATTGTAAATAAAACAAAAAGGTTTGAAAGAATTATCTTAATATTTTTTAGAAGAATATATGACAATTATGACAAAATATTGGCAAAATGCTCGTTCTTTAGCTCTTATATTGTTCTTACCTCGTCCACGTATACTTTTTTTTTTAAATATTCCCAAAAAAAGAAGTACAACGGTGTCAAATCACATGATCGTGGCGGCCAATTAACATTGCCACAACGTGAGATAACAAGGCCATTGAATTTATTGCGCCAAAGGACCATTGTTTCGTTGGTTGCTTTGCAAGTGGCACCATCCTGTTGGAACCACATACCGGCCAAGCCCATATACTTAATTTCTGGCCACAAACACCATTCACAGTAACTGTTTGACCGATCTCATTTTCGAAGAAGGACCGCCCGATGACGCCGCCAGCCCATAAACGAACTGGCCGAATATGCAGAGGTGTTTTCACATTTCCTACAGGTTCGGTTTACTGCAATTTGCCTACAATTCTCCCGTCACATTTGGCCGATTATGCTAATAAGAAAAATCACGAAGTGCACGAAATGCATTTTGATTTGAACACTGTAAAGCGCTTCAACAATCTTAACATGCTGCTCGATTGTGTACCTCTCCATGGTTGAATTTGTCAAACACTTAAACAAAGAAATGTCAAATTCAGTTGGGCGAAAAACTTGACGTTAAGTTGTGACTCACAATTAACATCGTGCACAATGGTTGGCCCAGCCTTTAAAATGTTCTATCATCGCTTCATATTGTATGTACTTGTACGTTTTAGGGTTTTTTGCTTATTTATACACAGAAAGAAAAGCACTCGGGATAAATCAAGTTTGTTATGATTTCTTTAAGTACGAGTCGTACGCTAGGTATGGCCAGACTCATGCGTACCACGAAGGGTTAAAAAGTAAATTTGAACTGTTGCTTCTAATTTAGCTTAAATTTTTGGTTAAATATGTACATAAGATTTCTAAAGTAAAAACCATATCGGGCATGCCGTTGGTGTTTTATCATTCTGTAATACGAAGATAAATCCACTTAATAATACTTAAATCAAGCTAATTTTGAGATTGTTGCAATCTTAGTTTTACTTAAATTAATCTTATTTTCGGATTATTTCAAGTACGAAATCGGGATTGAAAATGCATAATTAAAGTTTTTGCGATTGCAAATCCGTACTTGAATCAATCTTTCTGTAGTTGATTCAAGAAAATCCGTACTCACCGGACTATTAATACCGCTTCGGATTGATTTGAATACGGATGTATTGATTTTTCTTTTGAGTGTATTATTGTTAGGTTCAATGGGTAGCCGCCTTATAGCGGTCCCTTTGTGATATTTATTAATGTAAAAAATTTTGTTCATCGTGCTCTATTCCCAATTTTTATTCTTGATAAAAACACTGAAATTTATTGTTGATGGTCAGATCGTCAGGAAACTTCATCCAAAGATTTAAGAAAAACTAAAGATCTTTAACAAATAAAACTGTTAAGCAAATAAGAATTATAAGCAACTGCTTTAGCTGTAACATATCTAAGCTTAAGCAAAACCAACAACAATAAACAGTGAGTTTATCTTTTCTTACATTCCCCACTACAATTGGTTGGAGTTCTTCCAACATTAATAAAAAAAAAATAAACTGACAACATGCTTTATTTTTGTTTGCCAAAACAATTAAGCAAGTTGTTTTTGTTTTTTCTTTACCTACTTACAAATCCAATTAATGTTGGAAAAAGTCCAACTAATTGTAGCGGGGAATGTAAGAAGAGATAAACTCATTGTTTATTGTTGTTGTTTTTGTTTAAGCTTTGACATTGTTACAAGTAAATCTGTTGCTTATAATTCTTATTCGCATAACAGTTTTTATTTGTTTAATATCTTTAGTTTTTCTAAAAACTCCATGCATGTCTTATTCAAGCGGATGTTCGAAATCTTCTATCCCTGCAAATGCTGAATACATCAATTTTATGTATTCATAATTTCTTACACTGTAATTTTTTATAACAAAAATATTACTCTACTTGAATTCAAATTCAATATGCGTATCGGAACGCCGATATTTCCCTTTGAGTATCGGTATTGGTTAAAAGGCCAATTGTTACATCCCTAGTTAAAATCACAGTTAAGGTAAACAAATAGCACATTTAAGGACAGCAACTGGAATTTATTCAAATTGAATAGTCCGTTTTAAAATTCGTTACATTTTCATACCCTACATCTGGTGATGGTAATATGCGTTTAGACTAATGGTGGTAACACCTAAAAGTATTTATCCTTTGCCCTAAATTTATTTATACTAATCTATGCTGTGAATTAATTATGTTACTCAAATTAAAAATGAAAAATAACTTTAAAAATAATCCAACTTCGTTTAACAAATTTGTTAACTCTAAGAGAAAAACAACAGCACAGAAAAAATGTTTGCAAAAAATTATTCAATTAAATAATTAATTGGTGAACATTAATTATTCAATTAATTTTTTGTTTGCTGCAATTAATTTTTTTAATCAAACCCCATAAAATTAAATGTTTGTGTATATGTGGTGTATTTTTTGTTTATGCAATTAATTTTTTAATTGACTAAATTTGTGTCCCATGACTCGAAAATACAAATCCGTTAATTGATATGATCAATTCCTTTGCAGGGGCAAAATTAGTTAAATATTTAATTGTCTGAACGAATTGTTTAATTGAAGTCGATTTTCTATTTTTTCTGTGTGGCTTTCCGACTGTATTGAAATTTTAGCATAATGAATCCAGAGATGATGCTGTTATAAGTAATTTGTTTGCGGACTTTTTCTCAACTTAATATTCGGATGCAATTTTTGATGATTCAAACTTTTATTCATGTACACTGACCGCTAATCAAACAATAAATATTCCATTGGTTGGTATTTCTACAGTTTCTAGTGGATGAGGAAAGCTAAAATTTTCCTACAAAAGTGGACCTGATAAAATTCCTAGTTTTGTTTTATTAAAATATGCAGATGTTTAAGCTATTCAATTGACACTTATGTTTAATACATCAATAAAATATGGGTATTTTCCAAATAAATGGAAAGATTCCTTCATTCTTCCGCTATTTAAATCTGGAAACAAGTCCGACTTTACAAAAAACCTACGTATTTCCAAGTTAAGTATTATACCAAAATGTTAAGTTTTTAATTATAACGTAAAACTTATGTCATCAAGTCAACACTTTAATTTCTCCCTTTCAACACGATTTTTAAAAAGATGATCAACTTTAACAAATCTATTACAACTTACCACAATAGTTACTCGCGGTTTTCTTCAAAGAAAACAAACAGATGTAGTTTACACAGGGGTCTAATCACCGCATTCGATATCGAGAAACATTGATCGAGATTATTGATTTTAGTAACATGACTCACTCACAGAAAAAAATTACGACAAATCAATTGTCATATTGAATATCATATTCGTCAATACAATTAACTTTTTAATTGAAAATGCACCAACAACTAAATTTGTAAATAAAAAAAATTATTTTGTTAATTTAAATTGTTAAAACTCAACAAATATTTTTAACAATGAGTTTGTTCAATAGAATACAATATTTGTTAACAATTTAATATAATTTTTTTCTGTGAGTTTGTCATATTAACAAATATATTGTTGCTAACTAAGTTAAATCAGAAGATGCATTTATAGAATATTTTTATTAATTTTTTAGTAAAATACATACATATGTATATTATAAATCACATGGTATCTAACATAACAATTTATTTAACCAACAATTTTAGACCTTGATGCACTAGAAGGCTCAGAACTCAGCACAAAACGGAATCTGGACACTATTATCAGTAATATTTAAAAATCTATAATTTATAAAGGATTCGTTAAAATTTCTTTATGAATCATTAAATATTAACTTTACTTACCGTTTAGATTGATTAAATTTCGCAATAATCATCGTTTCGCTTGTTCTTTTAAAGATTTTAATTCGAAAATACTGATTTTTTTATGTTATATTTTTAACTTTTTGACACAAAATTATTTTTTTTTCTAGATATACTTATTTATTTTTTTACAAATGGAACAAATTGTTAATATGACAATTTACAAACACGTTAATTAAGAAAATGGTTAAAAATATTTCAAAAGTTTTAACAAAATTTTTGTTAATTACTTAATAACTTTTGTTATTATTTTCTGTGCTATATCGAATGAAATTTATTGAATTTGAAATAATAGCATTCGATATCGAGTAACTCGACATTACATTTCTCGAGTTTTCATTCGAAAAGTCAGTGTCTATCGTATGCAAAAATATTGATAATTTATTCAATACGATAGTGTCGAATCCGGTGATTAGACCCCAGACTTCAGCAAAGCTTTTGATAAAGTCAATCGCAATTTGCGATTTGCTAATCTTAGCTTAATGTGGATTTACTCATATTTTACAAATAGAGAACAAAGCGTACTTTTTAAAAATGAATCCTCGAAAAATTTAAATGTATCATCCGGGGTACCACAGGGCAGCCACTTTGGACCGCTTTTATTTTCCTTGTTTATAAACGATTTACCACAAGTTATTCAATTTTTCAAATATTTTAATGTATGCTGATGATGTTTAAATTTTCGTGAGTATTAATAAATACTCCAATCATGTTTTACTCCAAAATGACTTGGATTCGTTTTACAAATGGTGTAATTAAAATTTAATGGAGCTGAATCTAAAAAAGAGCAAATATATGCGTTTGATCCGAAAGCGACCGATATCTGTAAATTATACGCTGGGCAATTAGCAACTAGATAAAGTGGAAAGCTTTTAAGATCTTGGTGTTTTATTGGATTCAAAACTAAGTTTCATTTATCATATAACAATTATGGTAAACAAACCCAGAGGAGTACTTGGTTGTATAAAACGGTGGGCTGAAGAGTTCAATGACCCTTATGTAACTAAAACTTTATATACATCACTTGTGCGACCTAGTATGCTTCCATAATTTGGGACCCTATGTACCAAACTTATATCGACAAGATCGAATCTGTGCAAATACAATTCCTGTTGTTCTGTCTACGAAGTTTAAACTTCAACCCATTAAATCTTCCATCATATACCAGCAGACTCGCTCTTGTTAAACTGCCAACATTAAAAAGTCGAAGATGTATGTTAAATGTCTCGTTTCTACTGAGTATTATTAACGGTGATGTTTGTTCTGGTTTTCTGATCAGCAATATTTCGTTCAACATTCCTCAACGACCGACACGTTACTTCTCACTTTTATCCGTTCAGTTTTTAGGGCTAATTATGCAAACGCTGACCCTCTCAGGAGAATGTGTAGTAAACTAAATGAGCTGTATAGATTTATAGATTTTTCTTTATACACTTATGTAACTAAAAGTATACAGAAAAAAATAACAAAAGCTATTAAGTAATTAAAGAAAACTTGTTAAATTTTTGTAATATTTTGAACAATCTTTTTAATTAACATGTTTGTAAATTGTCATATTGACAATTTTTTTATTTGTATAAAATTAATATGAATGTATATCATAGAAAAAATTTTAAGTGTCAAAAAATTCAAAACTGAAATAAAAAATCTTTGTTTTCAATTAAAAATCTTTTAAAGAATAAACGATGCGATAAGTGTTTTGGAATTAAGTCAATCTATACGGTAAGTTAAGTTATAATTATAATTATAATTATTTATAAAGAAATTTTAATGCATCTGTTATATATTCTAGTTTTACTGTTAAGGATGCCAAGATTCCATGTTGTGTTGATGTCAGAACCTTATGGGGCATCCAGGTCATATATGGTTTGCTTAAATAATGTTTAATGCTGTTTGTGATGTGCTGTTAAATAAATTTTACCAAGAAAAACTAATAAAATCAACTTTTAATTTCATCTTTTATTTCAATTTCGTAACAAAAATTTATATTTAATGGTTAACAAATATTTTAATACTCATTGTTAAAAATATTTGTTAGGTTTTAACAATTGTTATTAACAAAATAATTTTTTGTATTTACAAATTTGGTTGTTGGTGCCTTTTCAATTAAAAAGTTAATTGTATTGACGAATTTGGTATTCAATATGACAATTGATTTGTCGTAATTTTTTTCTGTGTAAAATAATAATTTTTTTAAATTCTTGATTAATTATTTTATTTGAGTTATAAAGATTAATGTTGTATAAATATTCGTTAAGGATAAATTCCATAGACGATTCGATTTCCGCCAGAGACTCTGGTTTCTTTCCTGCAGACAAGCATAAAAGCTTCACGGGATTAGCTTAGGAAATTAAAAAAAATAAAAAATAAGCATGTCCGTTCGTCCAACAAATGCCAGTCAAACTGCATTTTTATTCAAACAGAAGCGCAACATCTTGAAATTGGTGAAAATCGGTCCACGATTTAACGCAGATCCCTCTAAAGTATGACCTTGTTGCAGATAAATCTTTTACAAATTTAAATTATAGGCCTAAAGAAGTCGAATATAAATATTAAATTGTGCTAGCCAACACGGTTTTGGACTAAAGCAACCAAATAACTTTCCTAATGTAATTTGGTGGGCTGAATTCGAATCTGTAATTGGTTTATCTCTATCACGTCATTCGAGTTACAAAAAAAATGTTTTTATTTGTTTCTTACATAAAAACTCACTAGTTTATTTAAAACTCAATGAATTTTCGAAAGAGAATGGCGTTATTTGAATTTTGTTGGTTCGGCTTCACGTATTAGAGTCCAGCAATAGTCTCACAGCATGCTTTTGTCCTAAAATCCTTGATGAATTCTTAAAATTTTCATTTAAGCTTGGTGAGCACGCTCCCCTTGTTCATCGCTAACTGCACCTAGTTTTTTTTTTGGGCAAAAAATCTAGATGCAAATGAAGAAAATGAAAAACATTGTCAGTGTCCATGGTTTGTCCAAGTTTCTGACTGCAAAACCAAAATAATGTATATAAGCATATTTTAATAATTCTGAATTGCATATCCCTTTTTTTCCACAAAGCAAAAACAGTTTGAATCTGTAACACACAATCCCCCTGACATGCTTAAACGCTACTATTATGAAGATTTAGACTGAAATAATTGTGAAAATGTAGTGTCAGCATTGACTGTTTTACAGAATTTATTTCCAGCATGCGATATAAAACTAACAAAACGTAATAGCCCAATTTTTATGCCAGATTCGAATCCAGCGCACCAAGATTAGTTAAAAAACAAGCTTCGTTTCTGCAATCAAATTTGTTTTCCAAATTTGTCGAACAGTGATATTAAACAAAATTTGGTAATGGTTTGTTCATATCGGCCCATGGTCTCCAGGTGTACCAGTACGCTAGCTGGTAGCAAGCTAGCCTATAAGTGCGGAAGACTGCGGGTTTGATTCCCGCCTGGCACTCCGGTCGCCTGCAAACAAGCTTCGCGAGATAAGCTTAGGGCCGGCTTCATGAAAATAGTAAATGGTCAATGGACAATGGGTGGAAAGCGCTATTAAAAAAAACTTTTAAATATGTTTGTTTAGAGATAAAATTTTGATCACAGATTCGTTATTGACCATTGCTTTCATATAAGACACATATCAAAAATCACATTTAGAGCCAAAATTTAAAAAAAAAATGGTAAGGTGAAAAAATTACCAACAAACAACTTTATATGAAAAACCCCGGTTACAAAATATTACAATTCTTCTCCATTATACACAATAGACTTCGTGTAAGCTTCGAAAATAAAATCCACTTTTACTGTAGAATTTAGGCACAAAATCTTTGATACAAGTCAAAATCTCGTTACAAAGTTGAAATACTGTGGACCATTGTGGAAGGCAGCTCCCATATATGAACTTCTTAGATAAGCTTAACTGGCAAAATTTCTTAAAGCTACTTGATAGTGAGGTTTATTTTAACGCAAATAATATTTATGCAAACCGAATCCTCGTCCCAAAATTGTTGTATGAGTCCCCGTCTAAAATATAACGTTTATTGCTTAAGTTCTCACAAAGGCTTTGGTATAGAAAGAGAGATCAGCGCAAATAGTTTTCATACAAAATTGTCACAACATTATGTGATCGTTAGTTCATAATCGATCATAGCTGTCTTATAAGTCACTCATATTGCGACTTAGAATTCTTGTCAAAATACAATTCTTAGCAACTTACTTGATACTCTACATACATCTATGCTGCAAGGTATGGTTAAATCGTGCTAACTCTAATATAGAAATTTCTTCCTTGTTCCAATTAAAATTTTTTACCTTTTAAATCGAATTTAATTTTGTGGTAACTAAAATTCTTCGCTTATGTGTTTTAACTTTGTTAGCTGCTAGAAACACCGAAAAAATCCTTAAAATGCAATAAACTTATTTTCTTTTTTACTTATAGTACAAGTAGTATTTTATATATTTCTATATAAAAAAAATTCTTTTAAAAAGTTAAAAACAACAATTTAAAATACCTAAAAACACGTTGGGGGTCGACTGCAAAAAAATTTCAAAACTTTTCTTTAGAATTTATTTTTTTCGTTACTGTTTTTACATGACAAAGAGGGGTTTAATATGAAAAATTTAAAAATGTTTGAATGTTAAAAATAACGGGTGTCCAAAATCGAGTTATTATTTTAATTTTAATAAGAAAAACTGCCTATTTAACGATTTCGAACGTCAGCGTTCGCATAGAAAATTATACTGAAAACAATATTCTAATGTTTTTGTTTTAAACGTAATTTTCTATGCGAACGTTAACAAACGAAATCGATGAACAGGCTGATAGTGTTTTTTTGAGATATTAAAATTATTTTTATTTCAGTATATTTAAAATAGTTTCCCGTTAAAAATTAAAAATGATATCCGTCTAGTGACCCCCCCGCCCCCCCATCCTATTGGCTCGGCAACCTCCAATTCTTGTCAATGTCAATTTGATACCTGCTCGGTAATATTATTTTTAAGCTCTTTAACTGTTGTACACAGAAAAAATTATTTTTAAAATTCAAACAAAAAATTTGTAGAATCAAATAATTTTTTTGCATTTTACTTATTGATAAAAAAACTCTGACTTTTTCAAACAAATAATTTAACTGAATCAAACAAAAAGTTTACTGAATATCATATAAATTTCAAAAAAATAATTTTGCTGAATCAAACAAAAAAGTTTATGCACAAGCAATGACGCGCACCCAAGCAATCACTGAAGTAGAAAATGAAGGCAGAGCAGAGCGGAGCGGCTGGCTTTTGTTTTAACGAAGTCTTGTTTAGACACACAATGTTTGTTTTTCTTCATCACTCACTGTTACTGTATCCTTTCCCTGGCTAAAGAAGAAGATATGTAACAGGAAACGGCAGCAGACCAACTCGATATGATTTTCGTCATCATTCTATATTTGTATTTGATGTAATTAACTAAACAGTTTTAAAAAATTGAATACGGGATTTTGTTTTTCATTATTTTTTACCAACTGTGAAACCAACCAAAAATTTATTTTGTTTCTTATAATGTTGCTATTGTTTCTGTTGTTTAAAAAGAGTGAAACGTTTTTTTTACCTGCTATTGTTTTTTTAATTTAATTAATTTAATTTGTAGAAATTAAAAAAAATTTCAAACAAGCGTTTGCTTCAATTAATTCGGCAATAATTTTTTCTGTGTATGATTGTTGCTGTACACTTTTGATATACAAAGACCACACAAGATACAGTCTAAAGGTGTCAAATCGCACGATCTTAGTGGCCAATTCACTCGTTTTCAATAGGAAATTAAGCGATTTTCGAACTTTTCTTTCAAAAATTCCATTATTTATCTTGCTGTGCGGCAAGTGTCGCCATCCTGTTTAAACCACATAGTCTGTACGTCTAAATCATCAATTTTCCGCCACAAAAACCTAAGGATCATCTCCATGTAGCAATTTCCATAGACCTCTTATTTAAACACCCTTTATTAAGTAAAAAAAAAATAAACAGAAATAACCAAGTCAATAAAAAAATATGTTAATATGCTTATAACTTAAGTAATAGAGAAAAAGCGACAACAACAACTATAAAAATAAAACTTTTTCTGTCATAATGATTCCAAAGAGGGTATTATTATAGATAAATGGTCGTATATATTTTTTAGTAGATCTTTAGGGATTTCTCTGCTACATATTTATGTAGGTTTTATCAATAATAATAATAAAAACAAATTATTGTAAATTTTTTAAATGGTTGCATAATAGTTTATTAGAAAAACAATTAAATATTAAAAAAAAGCATTAAACAATTCTCCTGAATGTTCGATTGAAATTTGTTTCTGCCACCTGTTTATGCGAATACTAGCTGTCAGGTAAGAAAAGTACCCGCCAATTTACAGAAAAAGTGTGTTTGTAGAATTTTTGTGAGAAAAGTTAATTTAAAATGCAAAAAATAATAATAATTATATTTTGTTCTTGGCGCAATTTTTCGTTGTTTAATGATTTTGCTTTTAGTCTTTTTATAAAATATACGAATGTTTTCAAAGCTCGTTTGCAAACAACAAACATTAAAGTCACACTTAACATTATTCGGTATAGCCGACGGTTGAATTTTCGCCCCCGTTGTTTAAAATTTTTCAATTTTAGTTAATATTGGCCGCCGTCAACGATATGTGTGCAATGTCACATCGGCTTCGAGTGGAATATTATGACGTAACGACGTAATATTTCGTGATAGTCTTCGACATGAGTTACAGACACAGTTTTTTCTCACTAATTTTAATTAATTTTCATGTTGTAAAATTCCTGCCTTCATAAAAATAATTTAATGAAAATTAAATTTGATGAACTTAAGCCTGATTAAAAATATTAAAAATTTGGATTAAAAACCATAAATAGTTCAACAAAATAACCACAATTCTAATTTTTTTAATGAACAATTTGTTAACTTGTTTTAAAATTTTTTAAAATATTACGACAGAACTGATGCGAAATTATTTTACAAATGGTAACAAAGCCGAACCATATTTTTCCTCTGCGTGTCTCAAGGGCCTCACGTTTACATACCCGTTAAGCAAACGAGCCTCACCTCTGAAGATGATTTGATGGAAAAATCTGATTCAACTTCCAGTTTACTTCTCAGTCCATTCACCGAACACATAATGCAACTGATAGTCCGGTGGCTTTAATTCTTCTACTAGTTAGATTTTATATGGTTGTAGGATAATATCTTTCCTTAAAATGTTTCAAGCAGTGCTGTGGAGTCGTCAAAAAGTATGTCTATCTACGACTTAGGCTCAAAATCCGACACTGACTTCAACTCCGACACCGACTCCTACTCTTAAACAGATGGTAAATGTATATGAGACTGGTCGTTATTTGACTTTAAACTCTTTTTTTAATGCAGTACCTTTGAAGTGGTTGAATATAGCAAGAAAATTATTCTGTTAAAATTTCTAATCAATTTTTTAAATTTTGCATCGCCATATTCGAAGAATTTTTATTTTGGAAAATATTGGAAAATTTTTTATGCCGACAAATTTTGGAGTCTGGACTCCGGTACAAAAATCACATCTTCGACTAACAGCCTTGGTTCTTAGTAGTGGAAGGGCAGATACGGAGTTGCTGAAAATGGCGTGGGATCGATTTACTCTATCACAATCACCTATGGGCTTGATTTGGAAGAATATTATTCAAAAGAGTAATTGTGGTCATGAATCGATCCACAGTTTTGCGTTTAAGCTGATCATTTGGACGATTATGCGCAACGTAATTTTGAAGAACTGCTGGCGAACAGAGCGCTAATTTTGGAAATAGATTTCCACGGTTTTCAAGTTATCCCTATGGGAAGCTCTAGCAATCAAATACGAGCAAAATACGTTAGTAGTTCCATTTTAAAAAGCAGGGTTCGATTTGTCGAACATTGGGCCCTATTTAGCACTTTTGTGTTTTCTCAGAAAGGCTAACTGAATCTTCAGATATTACGATAATATAAATTTTTCACACGTTTGAATAAACGGATATAAAGTTATTCTGTTTTTGCTGATTAACCCTACGGTCAATAACCGGGTACCCGGGTAACTTTTTCAACTTAAAAATGCTCGCAATTATTTCACAACGAAGATATGGCAATGAAACTTCAAATCGTCGCTATTTGGGTCTATAAGGACAGTATAAGAGAAAAAGAAAATAATATATATAGCCAGATCTTTGCTTAAAATCGCTTTACATTCGACACCTACGGGGGTCAATGACCGGGTACCGCGGTACCCCTACAAGTTTTATTTGTTTTTCGTTAAAACTTACCACTGTTATTTTAAATTTGATTGAAAACACATTTAAACATTTTTTCAACGACCTTTTTATTTTAATAAACTTTAACATAAATACATGTATACATAGATATTTATTAATATACATACATATGTATGTATAAGTACTTATGTGCACTCAAAACATTTTGATATAGTATTTGTATGCTGGTCGCATATAGGCTTACGACATATGTTGCATGCTTTTCTGGTTTTTCGTCTTCTTTTTTCTGGTAATGCTAGGCACACAAGACATGAACCCACCATAGGCTTTCTTCTAGGAATTCGGCTAGAGGTCGAAGATTGTTCATATGTAATATTTGTGGGTATATGTTTGCCTAGATAGCATTCAATAGCAGTTCGTGATGAAAAGTGGCGAGAAATTTTACTATTTGCAGCTCGTTCTTCAATGAAAGGCATACAAATCCCCTTCAAAAAGCATTTCCTTTGCGTATTTCTATATGGTATAGTGCTATTGATTTCGAAATATATAACATATGCAGAAAACGCACTGATATCAATAACGTTATAAAACAGTGACAAAGGCCATCTTTTTGTTTGTCGCTGTGTGGTTTATTGGCCTATCATTTGATCCATGACATCCACTCCACCTCTTGTTTTGTTATAAAATGTGATTATATCTGGATTTCTATTTGTACCAACGCTGTCGTTATCGTGCATTGTAGATAACACAATAACAGAATTTGTTTTTCTTTGCGTAATATGGAGGGCCAATAGGTTGTTTTTCATCCATCATTATATCCGGAATGGAAGGCTTATTTTTACGCAGCGTTCCCACCATTGTCAATTTGTTCGAAAGTAGATGTTCCGCTAATTCAAGGGTGGTACAAAACTTATCCATTGTGATGTTGCGCCCACTACCATGGAAAGGACCTGTTAGATCTTTAACGACTCTTTCGCCTTGTCGTATTTCACGACCCATTGGTGATTTGCCGGTATATAGTTGCCCTTGGAGCGGATACGAGTTTTTTTTGTCACAAACACACCAAACTTTTATACCATATTAAGCTGGCTTCGAGGGTATGTATTGCCTGAACTTCGTTCTGCAGCAGTATGGAAAGAGCTGTTCATCTATTGTAAGGTTCTCGCTGGGTTTATAATGGGCTGAAAGATTTGCGTTCAGCATTGTCCATATATCACGGATTGGAGCAGCTTTATCCGTAAGTATTCTTGCAGATCTGGTGTTTGCATCGTCAAATCGTATGAGACGTAGTAGAGCCCAAAATCTGTTAATGCCAATTGTTGCTCGATATAGAGGAAAAGATGTGATGGCACCTGTCATTATTAAAACGCACCTGTCATTATTAAAATGCCAATAAAGGCATACATTTCATTCACAGTTACATCTTTCCAATTGAGCGGTGGTTTTGTTGGGTATGTTGCATTATAGGCTGCATAAGTGGCATGAGCTTTTTTGTTTGTGTGGCGCACTATAATGTCCACTATTTCTACGCTCAAGTAGCATTTAAAAAAAACAATAACTAATTTGATTGTTCTTATATACGTAAATTTACCAATGGCCTATTTTGCAACATTATTTAAATGTTATTGAGTTTAAAACCATAATTTATTATATAAAAGTGCGAAAATCTACAAAGGGGTACCGGGGTACCCGGTTATTGACTAACGTATATTTTTTTGGTTATTGACCGTAGGGTTAATAAAAAGTTTATGTTAGGGTACGCGTAATCGTCCTACTGAAACCACTATTGCCAACATCATTTGCTAGTTTACATTAGTGGATGATACTGGACCGGTTAGACCACATCCAGCGCCTAGCGAAGTGAATATAGCAGCTGTAGCTGAAAGTGTAGTAACTGGTCCATATTTCGTCAAAATTGTGGAAAATCAGAATAATACCGTCAATGGTAACCTCGCACCTTGTTTTTTTTGCATTGTGTTGGAACTGTGTTACGGGAAGGAGGAAAGAGGAAGTAGTGCTTGTGAAGATTCAACTTGAACTTTTTGAAAGTAAGAGGGTGATTCCACATACGAAGAGTCCGGCCAAAAAACTAATTTTCGCTGTAATGCATTAGTGGTAGATGGGCTCTTGAGGAAAAGCGTGTAAACCGAACAAACGTACAGATTTCGGTATCGGCCAACCGTATCATTCCCGTTCTGCATAATTGCACCAACATCGGATACGCTTGGTCTATAATGAAATTAATGTGAAAGGCATAGGTAGCTATCGTTTGCAAAAGAGTATATGGGATTGGAAGTAGGGAGATCGATTAAAACCGGTCGAATACTATTCGATCGATCTCCCTAGTTTGACAGAGTGGCATAGAAGATCATTGAGAAAAATAAGAAATATAGTAGGAGAAATAACGTAGCCTTGCAGCACCCCTGAATAAATTTTGAACTCGTTTGAATAAAACCCTTTGGCTAGCTCCTATCGTCCTGTTTTAGGCCGTATACGTATACTATAGTAAATATTTATTGTGCTTTAGCAATACTCAGTAATTCCAGGGCTGTGGAGTCGTCATGAAAAAGTTCTAATTCCGACTCCATCCGCTGAAATTTTTTAGGTACTACTCCAACTCCGTCTCCAACTCCGACTCCTACTCTAACCTTGATTCTCAGTGTATATGAGACTGGTCCTTTTTTGACTTTAAATTCTTTTTTTAATGCAGTATTTTTTAAATGGTTAATTATAGCAAGATGATTGAAATTTAAAATCGGTATTTTAATTGTAACACGTGCCGCATTTATCTTTAATATAGTTAATTACATATCAGTGGGTGAGATTCAAAACTCGTTCGTTGCACTTTGTTCGAATTTTGAGAAAATGCATAAACAATAATATGGACGAAATTAGTTGAACTATTTCGATTCCGAAGTGTTATGTTATTCTTGATTAATAGATTTAGTTTTGGAACGAACAAGTTTTGCTACGAATTTTCGAAAGAAACAAGAAAATTAATCATTGAGGTTCAGTATACTATGAGAGTTATACTGATTTATTAAAATTATGCAACAGCGCTAAAAAATTTAAAAATATTTCCGTAGGGGAGGGAAAATGTACACCAATTCACATTTGTTTCAAAATACGTTTTTTATACTATTGGAATTCAAACGAGGTGTATCAGGGAAAGATTTTATGTATTAACATCGCTACAAAAATATTTTTCAATATACGATTTATAAAAAATTTATATGTCCAAGCGAAGTTGTTTACAAATTTGCATGTTTAAATTCTCTAATTCGATTCTATTTCATCAACAATAACTTGACGCAGTCCACACAGAAAGGTATTAAAACAATGAACCAGAGAGTTTTGTTACAGAAAATGCAAAAAGTAGATTTGCAAATGTCTGGTGACTGGATCGAACCAGTTTTGTTACCAACTGCACACATAAACACATAGAAAAAAAGGACATGTTTCGATACAATCTATAAATTTATTCTCATAAATTGCTAAAAGGTTTTTCAAAATCAATTGTTATCTCAATTTACTTTAATTTTGCTCATATGTAAAGTAGAGTGGTTCTTATTTTCTGACTTAAAATTTTTTAAAGCAGAATCTCTTAAAATTTGTTTATTTTTAAAAATATTAAAAACGTTTTTATGCAGAAAAATTTTGGAATCGGAGTCGCGAGTTTTTGTGAGTACTACGACTCCCACTCCGGTACAAAAACCTCAACTCCGACTCCACAGCCCTGGTAGTTTCTTTAACAAATAAAGTGCCTTTAAAGAGAACAATCAACAAAAGAACGTAGAGAATATTTGCTTCTTATCAGAAATGGTGACTGGTAGCCCCCAAGTCTTTGTCTTGGTTTTTGGAGACCACGTGGTGTCTTCGATTATATCCAAACCACGGGAAAAGAGATTATAAAAATGCAAGGCTTAGTGCTAAATTTTTGCATAACCTAAGTTAAAAGTTTTGCTGCTGGCAGGCGTTCGTTTGTGCTTTGTCTATAAATCATAAACTGCTTTTAATTGAAGTTAAGATAGCTTCCCTTCCTTCTGTTAAATTGTTTATTCTAGCGCCTCTTATTCCCATACTCAAGTATCATTTTCATTTATTGTTAACGACAAAACCCAAAATTTATTGCTTTTATTAGTTGAAAGCCACATTACGTGCCCAATTTTTCTACAAGTATATAATATAAACGATACAAATCTATGGACATCATAAATTTTGATAAATGAAGTAGGCGTCCAAAACAGTGCCACATTGGCCAACAAACGACTACGGTAAACGAAGGAACATTAAGAAAATAACACAACTACATTGTATCGATAAAGTTTATTACTCATATTTTACATACGAGTAAATAAAAAAAAATCCTAAGTATACTATATTTCAAAGTTCATTTGAAACAAAACCTTATTTGCACATAAAAAAGTATATAACAAGGACAGCAATTGGATAGTTTTGCTCCCTTAGTTGATGTCAATGTGTTGACTGGTATTTTTCTTCTTCTAATATCCTTGTATAACTCAGCATGTTGCATTTAGCAGGCATATACAATTTTTTTTACACTTTTACACTTAATCTTAAAAAGTTGTTCGATGTAAAAAAAAACACAACCTTAAGTACACGTATCGTACATATATGAATGTTAGCTATACTCAAATATGTTTACGTGTATAGTTTAATTTGCAACATGTCATCGAAAATATCTCAAAACGACGCAAACGTATACATATACCTGTACTAGTAGTAAACAAAGTCATATTGCCGAAATGAGCAAACTTTGGGTCTTCGTACACAGCATTTTAAAATGTGTGCAATCTGTATATGTAACGGCCATGTTCTGTAATTCCTGCGTAGAGAAACTTTTCCATTGAAATGTGAGAAATGAAACAAAAATTCCATAAACTTAAACAAATAACAATTTTTCTCCCTTAACTCTATCTGTAATATTGAGCCTTAAAGGATCAGTTAGCCGGGAGTAACAGTAACCATACCGTAAAAACGTAAGACCAATCTTGAGACGTAACATCTTACTGCTAACTTTAATCGTTCTAATTGCTTTAAATACAAGAAAATGAATCAGCTGATTTGCAACGTTACTGTTACTCCCGGCTAACTGAGCCTTAATAACTGTGACGTAAGAAAATTACTCGTCAATTTACAGAAAAAGTGGGTCTCTAAAATGTTTGTGAGAAAGTTCCCGCTTTAAATTACCAACTAAACATACGAATAACAAGTAAGTAAGTATAGTCGGTCAAGCCCGACCATATGATACCCTACACCACAGTTATTAAAAACACATCATGCTTATGTGTCCATATAAATATGGATTTATCTATGTTTATAAACTTTATGAAAATCGGTTTGAAAGTTTGCGAGAGGCAGAAATTGCCCCCTAACTCCCCTTGTTGTCCTATTTTTGAAAAACTGTATAGTTAATATTTGTATAGTTATGGTTCTATCTATGTTTTAAATTTCATTAAAAATCGGTTTGATAGTTTCTGAGAGAAAGAAATTTCCCCCTATCTTCCCTCAGCTTGGTCCTTGTGCCAATAAGAACCTATGACCCAAATTTAACCAAATTATCTCCAAAATTTCGACCTGTACTTTGCGCACAAGGTTACATGGACAGCCAGCCAGCCAGCCGGACGGACATCGTTAGTTCGACTCAGAAAGTGATTCTGAGTAGATCGGTATACTTTAAGGTGGATCTAGGACCACTATTTTAAGGCGGTACACACATCAGCACAAATGCATAACACCCTCTCCACTATTGTGGTGTGGGTATAAAAACGGGGAGAGAAAAAATGTTAACACTCAAAAATATATTAAAAATTCGAAACGCAATGAATAACAACGCAGATGAGGAAAGTGTTTAGTTCTTAGCGGATTTGTTCATTGTATATGTATTTTGGTTTTAACATTGTTGGAATATATACCAATTTTGTAAACCGCAAATATTTACCTCACACTTAACATTATTTGGTATAGCAGACGTTTGTATTTTGGCCGCCATCTTTGAAAATTTTACAATTTTAATAAATTTCGGTCGCCGTCAAAGATATTTCTAATTGGCGTTCTCAACGTTCATTATTATGGTAGTTATAACGTAACGGCGTTATCTCTTTTGATAGCTGTCATATATAACTATAGTAATCGACATGAATTACAGACACATTTTTTCTTACTTTTTTAAGAAACAATGGAATATATTGTTTCACATCTTTTTGATGCAAGAATTTCACACCAAAGCTACTAGAACATGGGTACAGATCTAGAACATTTTGTTGAAGGTATTTTAGCAGTGCACTCAAAAGAAAAAATCAATCCATCAGTACTCAAATCAATCCGAAGCGATATTAATAGTACGGTGAGTACGGATTTACAATCGCAAAATACGTAAATTATCCATATTCAATCCAGTAATGCCAGAACTGCAGATTTATCTGCATTTTGCAGATTTTATATCCCAAAATTGCCAAAATGCAAAATTGAAGATTTTAAGATTTTTGGTTTAAAATTGCATATTTTTATTTTATGTTTGAATTGCATCAGGTCAGCTAATTAGGCCTATATTATTTAAAGTAAATAAAAAACTTTTCTTTACATTTTTTCCAACGTTTCGTCAATTATTTGTTGACTTCATCAGGGTAACGTCTATTTAATTAAAAATTAAAATACATTAATGCATATTTTTTAGTTCGTTGAAAACTTCTTTACATTGTCACTTGCGTTTGTAATATTTCTACTTCTTGCATTGATGTATCAACAAGCAATAGTTTTAATTTACTTTTTAACCCTTCGTGATACACATGAGTCTGGCCAGACCTTTTTTCAATGTGTATAGAAAATCAAAACATGCGTAAGCCGGAGGGTTAAACACAACGAAAAGTTCAATCTTTTTTTAACTTGATTTAGGAATTTTATACTTATTTCAAGAAATTTCGGGATTGATTTTCGAAAGTAATCCCTTTTGAGTACGTTTAAGAAATATTCGTACTTGAATTTTTGAGTACTACTCGTAAGTAAAGTAGTCATAAACAACTTGATTTATCCCGAGTGGTTTTCTTTCTGTGTATGGCCATTGTGGTATTTCCGCAGCTAAACTTAGATTTTATTCTTACAACACTATAGATGGACAAAGTTTTTAACTTAAATTTAATGGGCCCATTATGGAAAGCAACAAAAATTCAGTAGTTTGAAATCAGCCCGCACCACTGATGCTAAAATGATTTCGACTGTTGGCAACACAACTGAATTAGCCCCTAATCGAGCCATATGTTTAATTTAATATTAAGTAACACTAACTGCAATGTAAAAAAAACGATTAAGGATTCTTTTCGACCAGAGAAAATGTTACCGCATCGTACGGCAGTTTAAAGTACTTTACTTTGTAACCGCATGTCAAGTTGTAGTTTCAATTTCTTTAAAATAAGTTAAGAAAAAAAATTAAGCTATTAAATTAAGAAACTTCGACGATATCCTTAAAAATAATATTATTGTTGTGTATTTATTTAAAAACACACTATTTGACTAATTTGTTATGATTTTAGTTCGATCATTGGATTAGTAAGTTTACGCATATCAAGACGTCCCTCTGTATTTTTTCTTCGTTATCTTCATAATAAGTTATGTATGCGCGAGTGAAGCAATGTCCAACATGCTGCGAAGGAAAGCTACCGAGAACCTTAAACTTCGCCGCTGACTCGTGTGACAGAAAAAAAAAATTTATTTCAATTAAAAAAGTTATGATATTAATTAACAACCTTTCTTTCAAATGTGCTAAATTCCCATTTCAAACTTTTGAGAAACTGAAATTTATTGTTGAAGGGATAAGCAATTCCTATGCGCATTTCACTGGTTGCTTAGGCCAGATCGTCAGGAAACTTCATCCAAAGATTTCAGAAAAGCTAGAGATATTATACAAATAAAATTGTTAAGCGAATAAGAATTATTATCCTCAGTTTTACTTGTAACAATATCAAAGTTTAGACAAAAACAACAACAATAAACAGTGAGTTTATCTTTTGTTACAGTCCCGACTACAATTGGTTGATTTTTTTGTCAACTCTTAACAAAAATAAAAACAAATTACTTTATTTTACTTTGCCAGTTCAGTTTATTTACTAATTTTTTTTATCATCGTAATCAAAATAAGTTTAGGAGTAATGATATTTATTTATTGTATCGGGCTTTTTGTTGTAGGTACTCATTTGATGTACGTACATAGAAATTTAAAGAAGTCCGAAAAAAATTCGTTATACATTTAGTTTTTATTTATCATTTTGGCAATTATCGAAACTGACTACATTCGCGACGCTTTACATAATATGCACTTTTGTTATATACTGTCTTTGCTAAATGGAGATATTTAAATAAATAAGGTTTTTTGGGACCCAAAAAAAAATTAATTCCAGTGAGTTCTTTGTTATTATGAAGTTCGTTATACCGAAGTTTCACTGTGACTAATCTTAACGTTCAGCCATAACACTTTATGTAAAAGTATGGCAAATTTTCACTTAATATCACGTTTCAACTTTTATATATTGAAGGTTAAAGACTACTTTAAGGAATAAGGAGTATTTAATGATAGCTTTCTTACCAATAACACTATCTGTACAGTGGTTTAAACTCTCCATATATGAATAACATTCATGTGTCTTCATGTATTAGAAAAGAAAAGGTTTATTCGTTCAAACATACTAATTATAACATGTTAAGTGAGCTGTTTTCTAATACAAATTGGCACAATACTTTACTGACGCTGATCAGATGTGTACCGCATTTTACAATAAAGTTTACCGTTTTATGGATCTGGCTATTCCAAAAACAGCATATAATGTAATAACTGGTTCACCTTGGAATAATAAACAATTGGCTCGTACTAAAAACAAAACGAATAAATACTACAGAAGATTCAAAGAATCCGGATCATCCGTGGATTATTAAAGATACTCGACTTGCCGCTTAATATATCGTGTTACGAAAACTATTTAAATTCAATAAAATATATTTTATGACGTAATCCAAAATCGTTTTTTAAATTTGTTAACTCTTAGAAGAAAACAACTGGCTTCCCTTCATCCTTGAAGTTCCAACATATGGAATCCAGGTATAATGGCTCAATATGTAATTGGTTTGCCGATTTTTTCCCTACAACTAATTCGAACGCTTTTTATGACGAATCAGTTAATTATCCCTTCAAGATAAATGCGAACCAAACAACTCACGTTTCATTTATTGATATCGCAACAATCGCTAAGGAATTAAAAAGTATCTCATTCAATTTCAAGTAACATTTTAATTAACTCTGCTGACAGCATTCCTATCCTTCTAGCAATGTTATTTAAGTATGGATCAAGCATGGTCACTTTCCGTATCTATGGAATAACTCGTTAATTATACCTTTGTATTAGAGTTTTTCTTTTCCCGGACTTTTTCATTTCCCGGGAAAGCGGGATTTATTTTTCAATTTCCCGGGATCCCGGGAATTCCCGCACAATACAAATCGATTCAAAATATTATTTAATTTTATTTTGACCCAATAACATTTTCTGAGATCAATTAAATAAGTTTTTAAATACATTGAACTTTTTTTATTTCCGTGGCAAAAAGGAAAAAGTGCTTACTATCACCTTAAAATCTTCATGTTCAAAAGTACAAAACTTCATTTATTTTTAGTTTTAAGGAAGTTATAGCAAAATTACTTTTTGGTTATCTTTTTTCAATGTGCACTAACATTTGAAATAATAAAAACTTCCGATCTGTGACATAAGGAGTGTTTAGGAATTAAATCATTAAAAACTATAACCGCAGAGAATTGCCTCATTTAAAGTTTTTTATTCTTCTCCTATAAAACTAAAAAATAGACTTTATCACTTATTGTCACAAAATAGATTCAAGGCCAACAGCATTTATGTAAAACCAAAAATTTAAAAATGTTTACAAAATATTTCTGTTAAAATAGTTCAGAATTAGCATTTACAGAATCGTTCGAAAGCCTATTTCTAATTTTTATCAAGAAGATTTCAATGATTAAACAGGTTTCTTTTCTACCGATCTGGGTCTTTAAGCAAATTAAATATTATGCACATTTTTACACTTCTTCTTTCAAAACTTCCAAGCATGAGCCAGAAACTGTAGTTTTTCGTTATGTTAAATTTATTTAGTGTATTTCCTTAAGATTAGAAGCAGTTGTGCTAGACTTAAGTGATTTACACCAAACAAAAGAGAAAATAAATTGAATTAAAGCCAATCAAAAACTCAAAATGTGATTTTTTGACATACGGCTAAGATCTATTTCATGACACAACTTATTTACAATTATACATATCAGCAGTAAAGTTGGAAAAATTAAATAAAAAAAATCCCGGGAATTCCCGCACAAATTTCCCGGGGTATTTTTCACGAAAATTGGGCGGGATCCCGGGATTTTTGTCCCGGGAAATCCCGTATGAAAAACACTACTTTGTATAAATCGAGAAATAAATCTGATGTTGAAAATTGCCGTGGTATTGCAAAATTGAGTATAATACCAAAACTATTCGAAAATTTTATCACCGAAATCCTGATCTTATCTCCTTCATTTTACAAATGTCATATATCGAGGATTTATACAACTGCAAACTAATGTGATATACACTGATTTTACCACGGCCTTTAATAAAGTTAACCATAGACTTTTGAATGCTAAACTTAATTTACTCGGTTTTACTAATTTAAGTATAAAATGGATATATTCATACCTAAGCAATAGAATACAAACAATTTGCTTTAGTAACACAATTTTTAGAAGAATAGAAGTTCTCTCTGGTGTACCCAAGGGAATCAATCTTGGGCAACTTCTTTTTACATTGCTTATTAATGACCTACCTGAGGGGATTTATACATCCAATATTCTGCTGTATGCGGACGACGTGAAAGTTTTTCTCAGCTATCGTCAAATATCTGAGCAACAACTTCTTCAAAACAACTTAAACTCTTTTAACACGTGGTGGAATGTATACCTTATGCAACTTATGGTGTTTTATTTTCAAAAGAATAATAATGCATTATAAATGTTACACGCGCCCTTACAAAGTGAAACATTTTTCTTTATTACAATTGAACATAATAAAAGCTGCGTTTTACACTTAACACTAATGTGCATTTAGCGTGTTAAATATTGAATGCAAAGCTTGTTCTCATATGCGATATTCACCACGGTTGTAGCTATTTTCAACATTTAATTTTCTTTGAATTCTAATAAGCGTAAGCAACACTGATTTTCAATAATTAATAGCTGCGTTCGTTTACCCCAAAATTTGTACAAATTTTTATTGGATTTTACTGAAATGCGTTCGCGTTCAAATAAATTTGTAAAATTTTCATATTGGATTTTACTGGGATTTTACTTGAAAAGTAAACGAACGCACATAATAATTGTTAAATATTATGCGCAAAAAAAATATCAAAGAAATGTAAAACAAACGAAAAACAAAAAGTTTTTTTATCCATCACAATATAACCATAAATCAGAATATAACACAAATAGTATGCAAAAACAAGAAAAAAGTTAATAAGAAAAATACTTGCTTGCATAAAAATGTACTTAACGCAGATGGAAAAAGGATATTATCTCACACTTAAATATAACTGGGGATAAGAAATGGAACAAATTTGCTATTTATTTTTGCAACATATTTAGAAAGGATAACGACAACTTTTCAAACTTTTGCATATTTTTTTTACATAAAACATTATTGTCAGAAAAGAAAACACAATTAATCTGAAAAATATTTAAATACTTGCGTTTTGTTAGAAAGAGTCCAATACCTACCTGCATGCTACTTTTTTGAAAGGTATCAGTTGGAGTCGGTAGATAGTTTTTAGATCTTGGAATTCTGCTTGACTCGAAACTAAATTTCATCGCACATATAACAATGACAGCAAATAAAGGCAGACGCATGATCGGTTTTGTAAAACGATGGGCTAAGGAGATCAAGGATCCATATGTTACGAAAAGTCTTTATACTTCCCTTGTAAGACCTGTATTGGAGTATAGATCTGTAATATTGGTCCCTATATATAATACCGATATATAATACCGACCAAATTGAATTTGGCCAAAAACAGTTTCTTAACCAATGGAATATGTCATCTAATTCTGCAAGACTTGCCCTCATCAAGCTGCCAACCCTAAAGAGCTGTAGAACTGTGCTGAACATCCCGTTTATTTTTAACCTAATTATTGGCGACGGATACTGAGGATGTCTAATCAACAATATAACATTTAATGTTCCTCAGCGCCCATCATGTCATGTTATCAGTTAAATTTTTAAGAGCTTATTATGCTAATAGTGACCCGTTGAGAAGGATGTGTATTGAGTTTAAGAAGTTTTACAAATTTATTGACTATTCTTCTAGTCCCACTGATATTAAAACTAAATTATGAATCTTTTTAAACATATACTTTTTGTCTAAGTAATGTGTTACAAGTACTCCTGTTTGCCCATATCTGCAATTTTTTTATTTATGTTTTTACTTTTCCTACCTTAACTGCTACGTGCTTTTTCAATGTTTTTTTGTTTTTTGTTTTTAATTTTTCTATGAATTTTACGCTTAAACTCAATAACAAGAACAATACAATTTAACAAAAACAATAACTACTGCTCTCAACAGTTCGTGTAGATAGAGAACAAAATATTTTTTACAAAAACCGAACAAAACATCAATAACATTCAAGGCTCCTGGGAAACTACTGGCAAAAACTGCCAAATACAAGCAAAAGATCGAGGGAAAAAAATATAGAAACATGACCATCTGTTTTACCTTAAAAACAGTAATAACAACAATCATAGTCACCTTTAACAAACACATTTACAAAATTCTTGTGAAATCAACAGAAACAGGACATAAAATGGAAAATACGTATATGCATAAACATTTTAAATTTACTTTGAGAATAATTCAGGAAAAAAATTTAGCTAAAAGGACGTTTATTGGTATAATTGGAAGTTTCAAAGTAGTCACCATAGGTTGAACGGATAAAGAAGTTATTTTCATTCCCTCCATAACTAATTAGTTGTAAAGAGGGTATACAAAGTTTGTTATTCCGTGTGATACTTTTTTAATATTCATAATAGAACCCACAAAGTATACATTTATCTTCGGGGTTTGTTTTTTTTTATAGAAGGTATGAGGTAGGGAATTTAAGCCTACTTGCAGAAGCTTCAGCTCACTGATAGTGCGTAGTATTTCGGAGTTTCTTTGAATAGTAAAGTGTCCTGGAGGAGGAATGTTCAGGAGAGACATATGTGGAGCCTCAATGGTAACTAAGCTTGCAGATCATAGATTGGAAGGCTGTCAGTTATGCACATCGGGGGTGAAACCCGGTGTCGCATATTGATGCTGTATTTGGTGGAAGGCAATCAGGCTGGCAAGTCGAATGAACCTTCTGTCTAAGACTCAGAGGTGTGCTTTGATCGGCTTGACAGGGGCCATAAGCAGTACTCCTTAAGCGGCTCTATATGATATTCTACATCTTCTGCCTATGGGAAGTAGTGATAAGAATAGCAGCAAAGAGCCTTTTTAGACTGACGGAAATTGGACTGTTGGTCATTTCTGGGTCTTTGATGGCATATGCCTTAGTTGTAATATCCGGAACCATTGGATAACGTCGACTTTTGTCATTTGCCAAGGTTCAAATTACCGTCTAGGGAGAGGTGATCAGGTCAAGGCTGATTGTATGAGGGATTTGCTGTTTTTACTAATGGCTTGATGATAAGGGGCATAGTTGCTGGGTTCACCTTGAGAATCTGGGTTTAGAAGCTCATCAAGGTCTTCTGATAACTGCAGTGTACTTCATGCGGAGCTTTTAGAGATTTTGAAGGCCGTAATATTGATATGGGATAACATTGCTGGGTACTTCGAGGTCACTATATATGTGAACAGCCCGTGGACTCTGTTTTCTGAATTTCAAGGTAGTGGATGATTGTTGAAGAGCTCTAAGCGAAACCTTAAGGGAGTTTGTAGTAAGGCTTTGCTGGGTACCGCGTCAATGCAAATGAAATTGGCTAGGATTTATCTAGAATGGGCTCAAAAATCCAAAATTCTGGATGTGTGGAAACAGTTTTGAGATGGCATTTTAAAAACCTTTATTAAATTAATTGCAAAAATTATAAGCTGTAAAACCCTAATTGTAATTTTTATGTTATTGATCATTATTGTTACAGTCCCTGATTTAAACTATTTAACAAGTGTATTTTTCAGCGTTTAAAAAACTGCAGTTAAAGTAGAACAACTGCCATTTCTTCCACTTTTTCTTCTTTTTGTTCGTTTTTCTTCTGATTCATCAAATGTACACAGTCGCTGTCAAAGCAACTCAAAAAGCAAAAAGTTGTACACAAATTTTGGTTTTTTGTTCGACAGTTTTTGGTTTCGACAGTAGTTTTTTAAACCCTGTTTTTTTAGTTCGAAGGCTTAAAGTATTTCCTTAGGAAATACAATGCAGCGTCATATTTCAAACGCTTGACTTTGTGTTTGCGGGTCAGACTCGCTGTGTTCGCTAATACTAATACGCGGCAATACAACCACAGCATAAGTTTTGCACATCAACGTTTAAAATCAATTAATCATTCCGTGTGCAATTCTTACAATATTGACAAGCTCTGTATTGTATATTTATTCTGGATTACTATGAGCAGAGGAGTTGCTATAGTTATGTCCATCTGTCAGTACTACTAAATTTCAACCAGATTGGTTCATAAATGGTTGAGACATTACCAAAAACCAGAACTCTAACGCCTATAATATTTGCACATAAAACTTCACTTCAACTTATGAACACTGGCAATAATTTTTTTGGTTTGAATATCAATTTCAAAACCTTTAATATTAAATTTTTCCGTTAGATTTTAGAAGATTTATTTTATAAAATAGACATGTTTGAATAACATTATAGGCCCATATTACGATTCACAACTCTGAAGTAAAAAAAAAACTGGTTGTGTTGAGTTGTAATTTTTGTTAGTTTTTGTTCGTCGCAATAAAGCAAAGATGTAAGCCATTACAACTTACAACTGTTACAACTGTTGAGTTGTGAACCTTAATCGGGTCCACATGAAAATTGAAGGGATTTTGCGAAGAACTTGAAAAAATTAGTTATTTTAGTTCTATATTTTTTGTTTGAAAAAAAAACTGGCAGCCGTATTGATAATGCAAATTTGGCATGAAGTTAGCAAAAAGTTTATTCATAATACACTTACCAAACTATGGGTAACGATTTGCTCTTGTTACCGAGCTGCCAAACTTTTGCCTATTTGTGAAAAACAGCCGTTTAATGTAAAACAATTTTGTTGATTTTTTTTAAATAATTGATTTTTTTTTTAATTTACTTTCTTTTACTTTATTTATTTTAATTTTTAAAACTTTTTAAAATTTGTACATGTGAAGGGAAAAAAAAGAAAGAAAAAATTACAAATGATCAATGCGAATTCATAAAGGTGACCGCATAATGAAATAGAGCTATGCTAGCTATCCCTTTTCTTTTAAAAATAAATCTTTTTCCTGTATTGCAAATTTATTGTGGCTCCACTTATTCCTTACGCCCTTTTAAATCGTTGTGTTTATATTTTATATTCAGTTTGCTTGTTTTATGAAATAAACGATTTTTTTTGAATCTTAAATTTTAAATAATTTTTTTCACAAAATGTAAACAAAACTTGACATTCAGTACTCAAAAAAAAAATAAACAATAAACAGATGACTCGGATATGTCACCTGTACGAATTCGCCTTGGCGATGATTAATCCAAAACGAGTAATACAATGTGGCATCATAAAAATTCAGAGTTGATTTATTAAAAGTTGGATGATGGCGAAAAGTTCGTTAAGACTTATCTCTATCCCAACAAGCTCTTAAACTTAATCGGCATTCTAGTTAGCAGCTCGTTGTACGTAGTGTAGAAACTGTGACTATCTTTTTGTTATGAATGCGGCCGTGGGTGTTCAATTAATAAAAAAAAACTTCAAATATCTTAACACCTTCACCACTCAGCTTTACATATATGTATATGTCACGTCGGATTTTTATTGAAATTTGTTTACATATAATTTCGTAAAAGTTTGTTGGAAAAACTTTCTTGTGCGTTTAAGTCTTTGTTACAATGAAGTATAAATATATTTCCTGCGTTTAAGTAGTTATTTAAAAAAATGGCTTTAATTTTGGCTACTACCTGTAATGTTATTATGTTTTAAATTTTTTAATTAAAACTTAACTTACAAGCGTTAAAATTTAGAAAATTGTATGCACATAGTTTGTTCATCAATACAAAACATCTGCCAAACTGGGGTGTATTAAATAAATTTTGTTAAAGATTTCGTCATCAGCTAACGTTGTCAAAAAAAATAGCGTAGTTTGAATACACATAAAAAAGTTATATGATAAAATGTAAATGAGCTTCGTCGATTCGACGAAAAGTGACCGTGCTGGGTTAAGGATATTTCAACTTTTGGTGTTACATTCTTCATGAAAATGATCCTTTAGTTGACAGACAAAAAATATTTTTGCTGCCACTACTTTTCAAATTAGCCTATACCCTTAAATCATGTTCAAAAAAACAGAAATTTTTGTTTCTAGTGCAAATTTATAGAAATACACAAGGTTAACTCACGTAAGACCTGAAATATTTAAAATTTTTAAATCCAAATATGTGTTTTCAGTAATTAATTGATATTGCTAACAAAGTCAAGAAGTTTCTTTAGTGTGCCTCAACAATTTTTTTTTGTTTATCGTATAAAAATGATTCCTTTTTTGTGTTTTTCAAGCGTCATTTAACCTTTATGTGCTCGGGATTATAAACTTACGTTGGCGGTCGGAAGTCTACATTTGTAGCAAATATGTATTTGTATGGAAATCTATGTCAACATATGAAAAAACACTAGTACACAGAGTGTTTGACTTTAATGCACATTTATTACGAAATATATGATATTTAAAAAGTAAAAAGTTTAAATTAAATGTTTAAATTAAATTCATGGTACAGCATTTACCATAAGTATATGTGGTGGTCACACACAGGTTTTTTACACCAACTGTAAATCTTGCGTGTAGTTTTACGCTTTCCAACTTCACAATATAGACAACGTACAGGGTGCATGGGCTGTATGTCGTTAGAAATATCAGGCAATTGGTTCATACTAGTGCCAGAAACAGGAGAACTACCAAGTGCCATTTCAATAGCAAGTCGTGTTGGAGCATGGCCTAATACCCTTGGATTTTTAGAGCGCTGTTCAATTGCTGGCATAAAGAGTTGTTTTGCAAGGCTTCGCAGGAACTTTCGCCGTTTGTCTGTTTGGTGGATGTGGTCATTGTTTTCCGAATATATAATGAATGCGGCTAAAACGCTAATATCTAGCATGTTAAAAAACATTGCCAAAGGCCAGCGCAAAGTTTTACGTTTAGTTGAATATGCAGAAAGCATTTTGTCCATCGAATCGACGCCCCTTTGGTTGCGTTGTAGTCAAGAATATATTTTAGCTTGTTTTTCTTCTCATGTACAACAGTATTTGTCAAAGGCGTACTGGAAAGTAGTACAACTTTTTGTTGGCACGTAGAACACCAATGCAAACTTTGATTCGAGAAAACTAAAAACTGAAGACTCTTCTGCTTGCTTGCGGTCTGCTTTCGTTTCATTTGGCACAAATGTTTTGTTTTGACGAACAGTACCAAGAAGAGCGAGATTTTTGGACATCAAATGCCTACCCAGATTCAATGATGTGTAAAAATTGTCACAGATGACAAGGAAAGACCAGTCTTTTCACGACATTTTCTCCTACATTGGTTGCACGTCTTGCATTTGAGCTCTTTCCTGTATAAATCTCAATGTTGAGAGGATAGAATGAGTTTGCATCGCATGCGAATCAGACTTTTACGCCATACTTTGCAGGTTTTGATGAAATGTACTGCGAAAATCTAGTTCTTCCGCGATATGCAAATAATTGTACATCAACTGTTATTTCTCCCGATGGTTGATAGTACCGGCGAAGATTGTTGTTCATACGCATGCATACACTAAAGTGCACAAGAAAGCAGAGTAAAAAAAACACTAAATGACATGTTCGACACGCCGCATTCAAAAAAAATTTGAGTTGAGTAAAAGAGTTACGTGAATTTTCATAGGTTTAATATGGTGTCTACATTAGTAGACTACCCACCAGGAGGTGGTAGTTTTTAAAAGTAGGGTCTGGGGGGTGCTGTAAATTATTTTTTTAACGTGTTAGTGGCCAAACCTGCTAAGAATTGATTTTTAGGAAGCTACTGAAAATTTCGGACCCTGTTGTTGTGAAAATTTTTTTTTATTCAACTTTTTCTGCAAAAATGCTACAAATGTAGACTAACGAGCACATAAAGGTTAAACGTTAAACATTTTTTTTAATGATATGAACAGAGATGGAGATGCATTTAAACACCTGAAAAGTAAATTTCCTCCTGTAAGTGAGGCAATATTGAAGAAAAGCATATTTATTGGTCACCTAACAGGACAAACGTTCAAAGACCAATTGTTCAAAACTTAATTGATTAATGAAGAAAGAACAGCATATATAGTTTTTGAAAATATAGAACACAATTTTCTTGGAAATAAGGACTAAAAGTTACGAAGAACTAGTACAAAAACTTCTTTTTTCATATCAAACAACTCGGATGCAACATGTCATACAAATCTTGGTACCGTATTTGATGAGCTGATATTCCACCAAGTTATTGTTCACATGGAAATTGCTATAACGCCAAGTTAGCTTATTTCTGCTGGGAAATTGTTAATTTTGTATGTTTTATTAGTATTTCAATTCCTTTAAGATTTTAATTTATAAAATAAACTTATTTATGTTTAACATGTTTAAACTTTTTTTTTATAAAAAATATAACGTATTAAATATTTCTATATCAATATTTTATTTAAATAAGAAACAATCTGTGAACAGAATCACTTATAAAAATTCTTGTCCCCGACTTTTTTTTTTGCCGACCAGTATAATAAGCGTTCTGACTTTAACTTAGTACCTATAATGCTTATGTTTGCAGTATCTAACTATGATCCTTAGAAGGGTACCAATTTTCATTTTGCATTACTGAAGTTTATCTGTAATTGTAGGAGAAAAGGAAAATTAAAAAAGTTTATGAATATTTGTATAAAATGTAGTTAGCTTGTTATTTTATTTGGGTCATCTCTATATTTTTTTTTCTCTTTTGTATTTGTGGAATAAGCAACATAAATGTAGTAAGAAGATACAAAAAAAAAGCACAAAACGTACTGATGTCTGCATGTTTACTTCTATATACCCGAACATTAATCTTTGATATGTATTGGTAGTTGATATATTATTTTAACCTAATATCATTGTTAAGTTCTTTTTTCTTCTTTTTATTAGTTATTCCAAAACTTATCAACAACAAAATATTCCATTTAGTAGAATAGATTTTATTCTCATTTTCCTAAATAAATTTTCAGGTATAAATGGTTCTAACGGCACAATATTCGTACAGTGAAGGCCATAACTAAATGCCGGCAAAAGGGCTATATTGAATATCTATTTTAATCAAATATTTTCTAGTTAATAAAAAAGATTATTTTTCGAGAGACATATCAGATAATGCTGGTTTTTTAGAGTGTCACAACTTTGAGGGTTGGCCTCACTGCTTTATTTGAGCACCCATTTAACAGCTGATAGTTACTTCTTGTTAAGTTTGCTTTAAAATTTTATTACGAATCGACTTACAAAATAATTGTTCTTTTCGTCAAACTCATCGTGCACTTCTTTCATTTCATGACGTACATAATCGTGCTTACGAGTGGCTAATTCGAAAAACAATAGATCGTTTAAGCATTTGGAGTGAGGAGAATCCACAAGCTTTTGTCTAAACACCATTACATCCACAGAAAATTACTGTTTGGTGCGCTTTATGTGCCGACGGACTCATTGACCTTTATATTTTATAAAAAGATGATGGTCAGAATGTTACTGTCATGATAAATGGTATAGAAACATGATTCGACATTTTTTCGTACCTCACTTACGTGGCATTAATCTTGCTGATATGTGGTTCCAACAGGACGGAGCCACATGACACACAGCGGGCTTTACAATTGATTTTCTCAGAGAAACTTTTGATGAAAAAATTATATCACTAAATGGGCCTTAATTGGCCACCAAGATCGTGTGATTTAATCACATTGGCTGATTTTTTTGGGGGTTATGCTAAGTCACTTGTCTACGTCGATCGATTAACATTCGAAGAGTTACACAGAAAGAAAAACACTCGAGATAAATCAAGTTTTTTATGATTACTATAAGTACGAATCGTACTAAAAAATGGAAGTACGAATAACACTAAAACGTATTCAAGACAATCAAAAATGGGATTACTTTTGAAAATCAATCCCGGAATTTCTTGAAATAAGTATAAAATTCTTTAATCAATTAAAAAAAGATTAAACTTTTCGTTGTGTTTAACCCTTCGCCTTATGCATGTTTTGATTTTCAATACACATTAAAAAAAGGTCTGGCCAAACTCATGTGTACCAAGAATGGTTAAATATGCTCATAGGATTTCTTAGGTTAAACCCATATTTATCATTCTGTAATGTGTAGTACGGGTAAGTAAATAAATCATAACTTTTGAAAAGATTCAAGCACGAATTCAGGATAAAATCAACTTTATAACACTTGAACCAAGCGCATTTTGAGATTGATTCAATCTTATTTTTACTTAAATCTATCTCCTTTTCGGTTTATTTCAAGTACGAAACCGGGATTCGGATTTCGGTACTTCTTTTTTGTTTTTGATTAAAAAATTTTTTTTTTCGATTTTATAACTCTTAAACCTTATGCTATTAACAATCAATGATCATTTTTTTTAAATTTCGTATCAAAAGTGGGTTTTGAGCATCATGCCATATGGCATAGGATGTATTTAAAGGAAAAAAAGAAAATAGTTTTAATTAAAATTTTTAATGCAATTTCTAAAATTTTATAATCAGAAAGATAAAATAAGATTTATTTCATCAAAAAACTATTCAAATGCATTTTCTTTATAAAATAAAGCTATTCTTCCAAAATCTGAAAGACAAATGAATTAAAAAAAACGATAATTTTTGAGGTAGTAGGTACATATGTATGTATATTTCTATGTTATTATTTTTTTTCCTTTGAATAAAATCTATGCCAAATGGCATAGTATGATTTAACAAAATATCGGACACCTTCTTTGAACAACACTTGGGATCTAACTTTTTCTCCACTTATTAAGGCAATGGTAATCTGCTAAAAACCTTATGGAAAGTTATAAAACAACATTATTTTCATAACAATATTAACAAAAATACAAAGTTACCTTTTTCGTAAATTACAAATCTTGAAATGCATGTTTGCTTTCTGGCCTATCGGTATTAACTGGTTGTACCAATTAAAATATGTTATTTTTCAATTTCAATAAAAACCTTTAAATAAAATTACAAAAATATCAAAAAAATTAATTTCTAACTGTTTTGCCCCAAACAGGGGCTTGCAAAAAGCACTATGCCATATGGCATAAAATAACCGAAAAGGTTAAGTTTTTGCGACTGAAAATCCGTACTTGAATCAATCTTTCTGTATTTGATTCAAGAAAATCCGTACTTGCCGTACTATTAATTCCAATTCGGATTGATTTGAGTACGGATGGATTGATTTTTCTTTTGAGTGTATCGACTGCGAAAAGGGCAGCAATTATATCTAAACATTAATTTCATAAAATGTTCTTTCCAATAAAGTCCGTTTCATTGATATTTAAAATATATTTCCTTGCTTTATTATGATTTAAGCTTGTGACACTCTAAAAATAACCCTTTAAAGTGTAGCCGTAAAAGAATTTTAATAATCCTTTACGAATGCGGGGGTTACAGATTTATTTGCCATTAATATTTTAGATTTTAATAAAATAAATCTAATTCATACATTTTACTAACGTTATTCGCATTATATCTCCTTCACTGTAATTGATTTGAGTTCTTGGCATTTGTTGGCTTTTTTTTCTTCCAAATTGTATAAATTATGTTATTTTTAAGGATGTAAGTATACATGGCATACATTTACAAATATAGATTATGATTTTGTAATCTATATTTGTGTAGTTTGTAGGAGTTTTACTTTATTTAAGATGATTATGACACATACTTTGTGTTACTTTTTTGTATACGTTTCAACACCACAAATTAGGATTTGGGTCTATATTTAGTTTGTCATTTAGTATGTAACACCGATAATATTTAGCTAAAACTAAAATCCTTAGCGAATTGCAGCTTAGGAAGTCACCTAAGCTGCTATAAGTTTTTTTAAAAAATTGGCATCTGAATAAAATTTGTATCAAATAACTTTTATAACAGCTTATACATATGTATATTTAGCCAAAATTTGCAATCGTAGATCGGCACAAATTCCAAATTGATACCCTTTCTTCCCATACGGGCCCCTATCATGCTGGCCCTTTTTATCTTAATAAATTTTACGAAATTATTAATGTTAACATTAAGTTAAATTTAAACTATGCTTACTTCCATACACATCTTAATTATCCAAATGCGCTTCTTGTTTCGGTTTGTCTTTTGGTAACAAAAGCGTTAATGCCACCGTTAATTGAGATTATGCAGGCTAGGTAACAAAAGCTGTCCAAATACTGAATTGTCTGACCACTGACTGCGATATGGCTGTCAGTGGAGTGATTAACTCACATTGCCAGTCCATTCCAGTCCGAAAAAAATGCAAAAACTTGAAGTTACAGGACAAGATAGTGTCGGGAAGTTTCGACTTTAATTTGTTTACCTTTTTACTTGTACAAAAAAAATGGTTTTAGCGCAATAGTGCCACAAAAGAGTGCACAAAATTTATATGCGATATTTTATATAAAAAAAACTCAATCGATCTTGTATTTCACATTGCAGACATATTGTTACGTTACTGCCTTTTCCATAATGTTTCGGGTTAGTTTCCTTTATAATACACCTCTTGAGTTCTTTTCTTGCAACTTTAATAAAATAAAATAAACACAACACTTTTTATAATTCACAAGATTTATCAAGAACTTAGTCACTTTAAAAACCGTAATTTACAGCTCGCTATTGTGATCTACACACTTTAATATTTAAACTAAATCTGACTTTATAATTGCCTCCGAGTGATGCGATATCAACTTGACAAAGTCTGAAGTGATACTAAAGGCTCAGTTAGTCTTTACTTTCTGTTTTGTTACGAATCAGCTTATTTGTTTTTGTTATTAAAAAACCTGTGAAATTGATTAGTTTTTCTGTTCTGTTGCGGTTCAGTCTCTTAAAATGAAAAACTTGTTAAGTAATTGTAAGTGACAGCAAAATAAATAATAAATAATAGCTCTGTTTCTTTACTCTACTTTGGGATCCCTCGGGATCCCAATTTGCACGAAAAGCGTTCCCGTACTTTTAATTTGTGTAAATGAGAGCGGATATGAGAGAATAAAATTCTTCTTCTTCTTGCACGAAACAGCCCAGACTTTTTCTTCGTGCAAATTGTGTAAATTGTCAAACAGCTGTAAAACATAAACAAAACCAAAAAAAAAGGAAAAAAGTTCATGATTCAAATTCTGGAAAAAGTGTTCTGGAATGTACTTAAATAAAAAGTTTTGTACTGAATTATTAGGGACACATAATGTTAGTTATTGTAAGTGTTTGTTTTGTTTTATTTTTAGTAAAAGTAGTTTAATTCTAGAGCCAATATAAAATGTTTCAAAAGTGGCGCAATTTTTGTTGGTTTTTGAAGACTGTCAAAACCACAGAATTTTTATTTCGTGCTTAAAATTTTGTTTTTTCTGTTCCCGTACTTTCGTGTAATGTTGTCTTTTTATGAGAGAAATTTATGCTTGCTCTCATTAGCACGAACTTTACCCAAAAAGTAAAGAAACAGAGCTAATACATATTTTTATTGAAAAAAGCTATATTTTGATTTTAAAAATTCATAAAATTT
The DNA here is from genome assembly GCA_949318255.1 of Pollenia labialis. Taxonomy (NCBI): domain Eukaryota; kingdom Metazoa; phylum Arthropoda; class Insecta; order Diptera; family Polleniidae; genus Pollenia; species Pollenia labialis. Next base: position 91,194,918 of record OX439141.1, read on the forward strand.
AAATTAAAAATTTAAAATTTAATTATCAGAAAAAGTAATATTATTAAAGTAAACTGGTATCAAAAACCCCAAGCATCTGGTAGACTTATTAATTATTATTCCAAACATCCTAGAAGGATAATAATAAACACGGCGACAAACTTTATAACAAGGGTACTAGATACTAGTAATACAGAATTTCACGAGGAAAACAGGAAGAAGATAAAACATATATTACGAAAAAACGACTTTCCATACAAAACTATAAACAGCTTGATAAAATATGTTATTAATAAGCCTTGGTCAAATGACAACTAAAGGACGGAGGAACCACCAAAGATATATAGGTCGATAGAATATATACCTGGGCTGTCAGAAAGGATGAAGTATTCAGACATATACAACAAAGAAAATTACTTACTAGCAATGAAAACAAGCAACACAATGAACAGATTGTTTAATAACATGAAATCCCGAATAGACAAACCAGATAAATCCAATCTAGTATATCAGCTTAAATGTAAGGGAGACGATACTGACATATGCCAAAAGATATATGTTGGTACAACGAAGACAAAACTAAAGACAAGATTATCATCGCACAAATCCGACTTAAAATCAAATGACAAACCTTTAACACAAAAAACAGCATTAGCAGCCCACTGTGCCAAAACGGGACATCAACCAGACTTTGATAAGGTGAGAATACTTGTAGGAGAGAATAATTACACTAAACGATACATGCAGGAGATGCTACATATTATAAATACACCAAACGAAAAGAGAATTAACTACAAAACTGATACCGATAATTGCGCTCACATATATCGTCATACAATAAACAAACACAAGACTAATAAACAAAAGAAAATTATTAGACAGTCAGTGAAGAGAACTTAAAAAGACAACATCGGACAACACTGCATTAAATATTAAGTAAATTAATTGTTTGTTATTTAAATTAAGAAAAATGTTTTAAAAATGTATAATATTTTTAGATCATAATATTTCCCTGAGGATGACCAACAAAGTTGGTCGAAATATTGGAACAAATAAATAATAAAAATTAAAACAAAAACAAGAGTTTTTATTTTTATTATATTTTATAAACAGACCTCAAGCCGAACAATATAAACATAACACATTTAAATTTAATTTCTTCAAATTTATGTGCATAAAACTTATTGAAATAAAACAATGGACGATGCAAAACTACTAAATTTGTCATAAATGGCTGATAAGTTGCTACAGAAAAAGTAACTATTACAATTTTTACACAGAACGGCACGGAACAGAACAGAAACAGAAAGTAAAGACTAATTCTGCCTTGACTTTTGCGAATATATTACTTTATATATCTATAAATGTAGAACGTTCGATCCCTGACGTCTAGATGGCTCCAGAATGTTCGAGCCCTTACCTTTTACGGACTGTTTTTAAAAAACGTAAGCAAGTGAGTGAGTGAGAAATTTAATTGAACACAAAAACAAATTTTCGTTTTTTATTGTTGTTTTCAATATCATTTTTCACTCACTTACTTGTTAACGTGTTCTAAAAACAAGCAGATAATCTTTTGGCGATTTCTTTTCTGAGAAATATGTTGCATTAATGTAACATGTTCTACATTTTTGTGTTCGTTTGTCCAAAAAATACAACTGTGGGAAAAATTTTCAAGTTCTTTTGTGAATATGTTGATGAAAAAAATGCAAAACCTGTTGCATATTTTACCCTTTCTTTTACTTAAGGTGTTCATACTACCCTGTTTTCCAACTTTGGTACTTACTACTTTGTTGGTACAACCAACGTTTTATTTTGTTTGTCATAATTCATACAGCTCATCATTTTGTAAATAAAATTGTTTGAAAACAAAATATAAAAATATTTACACATTAAAATCAAAAAGAGTCTATTTATATTATAATCTTCTAATTTTTCTAAACAATTAGTGATGCCAATATTTGTTTCCAAACCGTAATAGCGTGCAGAAACCGCTCAAATAGCTTTAAAAACCGGTCATGAAGTACATTGATGATGAAAGTTGCCCAGCATGAAACACTTTGAGTGATTATAGGTGGTAACATTAGAAAGTGTAGCATGTTTATACTGTAACATATTTTTCTCAGAAAAGAAATTGCTCTTAATTAAACTTATGCATCTATAGTTATTAACATTTTGCATTAACTCTATGGCTGAATTCAAATTGACCTATTATATTATAAAATTATATTATAAAATTAAAGTTTATTTTAAGGCGAAACAATTTGTCTAATATATTCGAAGATCTTTCGAATAAACTACAGTGAGGTTGAAGTACGATCATGCATAACAATTTAAACATTACATATGTACTAGAAAATTCTGTACAGTGATTTGTACACTAGAGATATTCAAAACTAATACAATAACCATTTAAACTAATAAATATAAGATAACAAATAAATTCAACTTATTCTTAACTACGATACTTAGTTAATACATTCATAATCCTACTAAAATTATAAGTCGCACTCGATCATAAAGATACCCTCTTTATTTAAAAATGTTCAGTAGAAGCAATGCAATTTCTTATTCAATATCTAAGGCACATGAAAAAGAATTTTGAAACCAACCGTTTCATAACTTAAAAGTAGACAAAGTATACAAGATATTTCTATACGTTCAGTAAACTTATTATTTTATTATAAATAAAGAAATTCTAGATTCACAAATAATACTCTTAATGATGGAAAGATTTCGTTCTGTGTTGGTGTCAGAAACTCATAGTGCATTGCATACAGGTCTATATTTGTTCCTTAAATAAGTTATAATAAAATTCTTTTGTTTCAATTTAGTTAGTAACAAAATATTTTGTTAATATGACAATTTATTTATAAAAATGTATAAGAACAATTTTGATTTATAGTTGAACTGTTTATTTTTAATTTTCGATATTCTTTAATTAGGCTCGAGTTCATCAAATTTAATTTTCATTAAATTATTTTCACTGAGGGAAGGAATTTTACAACTTGGAATTTTTTTATTAAAATTTATTGATCATTTTTCTTGGCTGAGCTGGACACCGCAGTGGTGCAGTGGGTAGAACACAGAGATCTTCTGACGATAGAAAGTGGTGTTTCTTGAAACATGTAAAGATTAACCCGGGTTCAAATCCCAGCTCAGCCAAGAAAAATTATCAATAAATTTTAATAAAAAAATTCCAAGTTGTAAAATTCCTTCCCTCAGTGAAAATAATTTAATGAAAATTAAATTTGATGAACTCGAGCCTAATTAAAGAATATCGAAAATAAAAATGTATATTTAATTGTTAATAAATATTTTGTTCAATACTATAAATTCAATACTATATTGTTAAAAATAAGTGTTGAATATTTACAATTTTCATTAATAAAATATTTTTTTGTATTTACGAATTCGGTTGTTGGTGCCTTTCACTTAAAAATTTAATATTATTGACGAATATCGTATTCCATATGATAATTTATGTTTTCTGTATTCTTTATGATTGAATATTTTCATGTTTGGATGTAGAGATGATTGTAAGTTTGTGGCTAAATTACAAGAAACCCGCTTAATGGATTTAAATGAAATTTGGAAGACGGGTTCCCCGGATTCAAATATAGGGTACTTTTTAAGAGGGAAATCGCCGAAAATATTGGTACTTTGGTGCTTTTTTTCTTTTTGATAAATGGTTTTATTCATACCTTAAAAGCACCCTTTATTTTATCCCTGACCAATAGTACTTTTTAATGAGTTTAAAAGGAAAAAATGTATATATACTCTTTCTCTTTTCGATAAAATTGGTATACACACAAATTTAAGCCAACATTAACATACAGTGTACTTTCTGGGGGCCTAAAATGAGGAAAGCTGGTACTCTTGGTACTCTTTAATCTTACTTTTTTCCTTTTTATAAAATTACATATATATTCGATATGAACAGTCTTATACTTACTTTTCCTATAGTTCATGGGTGAAAGGTACATAAGATTCGGTTAAGCCGAATGTAGCACTCTTGCTTGTTTTTTATATTAAAAAAAATAAGATAAATGTATTGTGTAATACAGGCTAGGGGGAAGAATAATATTTTGTTGGCAAAAAAAAAATTGCTTAAAGCACTCAATAGTAGAACAGAATTTGTCTTTTATTCAAAATATTTGATCTGTAAATATTATAAGAAGTTATTAAAAAATAGTATCTAAATAGAAAATAGTACTCTGAAGATTTCAAGCATTCAATGGAAACCACTTTAAAAATGATTAAAGACAGAGAAAAATGAGACTTAAATAAAAGTACAACTATACAATATATTTGGCCTAAACATTTTGCTCTACTTGAGTTTATTGTAAAAAAAAAATATAATAAAGAGACTAAATTTTATCCTATTAAAAATTTGTCTTTTTTTAAATATAAATTTATTTTCTAAACCTCTACTAAATTCCTCAATAAATTATGGGTTTTCTAAAATTTTTCATTTTTCCAATTATAAAATGAAAAATATTAAAACATTTCTTGCTATAGAAAAACATTTTCACATATATTTTCCATTTAACTTGAGTAAATCTTAAGCATTTTTATTGCATCTTTGTCATTCCTAAACCTTCTTGTTGTTGCTGATTTATAAGATTCAATTTTAACTTCGATTCGTTGTTCATTTTTGTATTTCTCTGCCAGTTTTTATCTATTGTGTGTTTGTGACCATCGAAGGATATATTTTCAAATTGGAAAATAAAAACTAGAAAACAAAAGACGATATATATGAACGCAATAATATATAGTTTAAGGGAACGAAAAAAAATAGAAAAATACACAATAGTAATCGGTAAAAAATCTCCTAAAGCCACATGCAAATTGACACGTTCAGCAAGCACAGATTCATTTTTGTTTTTTTTTTGTGTTCCACCAATGAAAGAAACTCGAAATCAAAAACAACAATAGAAAAAACATTGTTGGAAAAATTGTTACTGCAAAAACAAATACATACTATTGTAATTCTAACAACATGAAATGCATATGAATACATATTGGTTAGGGGTAGAAAAAGAGTGAAATAACCCGATGTAGGTGCTACACATGCCACATGACCATAAATTTGGAAAATTTGTTTTGTTAGTGAAGCTTTAAGAAATTTCGAAAATTATAATAACCTGAATAAAAATAAACGTAAATAATGGGGTGACCTGTAGCGTAACTAACACCGAAGTATAAAACATAGACGATATTTCCAAGGAACTAGTAAACAAAATGAAATAACATTTTCACAATTGCTGCACAATAGCGATTTGCTCACCGCTATGTTCAGTGTTCTAGGCCCCACTTCTTTTGTCACCCAAAATATTTAAGACCAGTATACACACGCATACACGATACTGTTTACATTTAAGAAAAGTCTAAGAAATATATTAGTAAGGGCTGATTCAAAATATTGAGTCAGCATAATTTTAAGTATAAAAAGGGAACTTTAATTAAAAGAGATTCATTTGCGCTTCAGAACTATTGAGATAACATCAAATAGTTGTGAAAATAAACTATTTGTTATACAATAAAAAAAATAGTTATTTTGAATTAAACTTTAATATATGGCGATTCAGCTTATCCTTTGGTGTTCGCTATTGTAGATAACCAATATTATGATTATATTTAAATTTCTTGGAGCTCTCCGCTAAAGGGACGCATAACCTGGTAGTGAAAGCATTTCAAAATGCAATAAAAATTAGCAAAAAATCCAGATAAAGAAGAACGCCCGAATAAGAGATCTGCATGAAAAACATCGAAACAGGAAAGTGTGAATTCATTCCATAAGTGAATTGTGATTGCTTACTTAATATTTTTTTTGGCTAACTGTGCTTAGTTATATTGCTCAGGTATCACATAAATTGTTTGGAGAATTAGCAATAAGTCCTAGACCTTTGTATAGGATGGCAAAGATCTTCAAGAATCCGCTCCAGTGTATATTGTTCTTTACAAGTTAAACGTGTTGAGTTTTTCTATGGTACTCCACCAGTCACTCTTGAGTTTTTTAAGAGATTAACATGAAAATTTAATTATTATGAAATAATTTTATAAAATTATAAAGAAAACATGAAAATTTGTTCAACAATTTTATATATTTAAAAACATGAAAACTTACACCCGTATTCAAAACAAAAATTTAGTTACTGAATATCTTATCTTATCTAAGGATTTCTTATTCAAAACACTTTTTAATAAACTATGATTATCGAATGATCAAAGTCTTTTTAACTCCTAATTGCCTGCTGTTAATTTGTTATTTCTATCAATTGAATTTAACTCAAACAGATATGCACAAATTTTTCTTAATCGGGCGATTTAAAAGTGTTTTGAAAAACCTCATGACTAAATGGTGTTTAAGCTTAATTAACATTTTAGTTGCTCACTCGATGAGCGGAGTATATTCGGAGTACACAAATTTTCGTTTTGAATGCGATTGTTAATAATTATGAGTTGCCTGATAAAAGGGGTTTCCTTTGTGACGTTTTAAATTAATTTATTATAATCTTAATTAACTCCAACTGTAAGAAAATCTTTGCTACCTACATATTTTCCGACCGTGCTCAGGGCGGTGTTCTTGTTTTTCAGACTAAAAATCGCACTCATTTATTTAACATTAATATTAACCACTTTCGAAAAGAAAAAAACACTAATTTGAATAAAGTCATCAAAAGAATTAGATGGCATTTCTTTTTATCTTTTTACCATTCTATCTTAAATCAAAACTAAAAATGTAGTAGATTGCCCTGAATCAGTTTAACCAATTATTGTATACTAACTTTTCACAGAAGTTTTTTATTTTAATTCATTTTAACAATTGTTTATGAAATTTAAAAAAAAAAATAAAAATCTTGTCACATCATTTATAATTAATTATAAAAATTTGAAAATGGTTGTTGTTTAATGTAATGTCTGTAAACATTTTTTTTCGTTATGTAGAATAAAAATTAACTATGTATTTTTATAAAAGAATTAAATTAAAAAAACATGGAATGTATCTTAGTAGATAAATTAAAAACAATTCAATATAATAAACTCACCAAATTATTATTGTTGACAGCAGGTCTGATATCGTTGATGTTAATCTTAGAATTTTTCAAAATATATTATCTTGATTTAATTTTTTCCTGATAAAATTAGAAAAAAAACCTTGCAGTTTTGGGTTTTATATAATGATAAAATTTTAATAAATGTGTGTTTTACTGTTATATAAAATTACATTTTTTTTTAATTTATACAAATAATAGTAAAATATTCAAACAATCTAAAGATTAGAATTGAACAAAATAAGAGCAAAAAAAAATTGTTTAATGAATGTATGATGTGGTTTTTAAATTTAAAAATTATTAAACGCTAAGTTTAATATAACGATAATTTATATTCCCTCTTTTAAGAACGTTAGTTAATCCTTGAACTATTTTCCCTTTATTGTCGTGCGCTCGTTTTCAATCTTCAACAATGCCAATTTCGGTTGTTCAAATCTTGTTGAATAAAATAGTAATTGATCTGGGAAATGTTTATTTCGCGATTATAGCCTGAAATCTCATAAATTATTTCGATTTCGTTCTAAATGATTTAGAAATAAGTAATTAATTTTTAGAATTTTTAAATTGAATACCACATTAACTCACCTCTATTTTATTTTTTTATCAATATCGTTATGATGAATAAGTGATTCTATATTTATATTGTTATAATATCACTACTTCCAATGAAAAAAATAATTAATAAAATTATATAAATAAAAATTAATTAATTAATAAAAAAATATTTTATATTTTGAATTATTCAAACAAAATTTTCTTTCTGAATAAAAAATGTTTAATCAAATTTCGAAATGAAATTTCCAAAGAAAACAATACATTAATGTTAAATCTAAATTTCTACAGTATTATAATTGAAAAGTAAACAAATCCCAAATCCATTTACCTTGATATGGTAAATTATGTAATAAACTTGATCCCCACCAGATAAACCACGTTAAAATTTGTTTGTTAATTAATTCGGTACAGTTATGCGAGGCCATGCCACACAGTGGTATTTTTTTTTGGCAAAAAAACTATTTTTTACAGTTATTTTTTAGAAATCTAATGATGCAACTCTGTAGAGAAATATTTCATTAGTAGAAAACCATGATTTGTTTTCGAAAAAAATAAAATTTTGTATAAAAAAGAGTGTGGTAAAGTTATCTTAATATTATACAACGAAAACTGATGAACATTTTACTACATTTCAGTTGTTTATACCAGGGCTATGGAGTCGTCCGAAAAAAGTACTAACTCCGACTCCGACTCCAAATGCTGAAATTTTTTAAGTGCGACTCCGACTCCTACTCCAACTCCGACTCCTACTATTATCTTGATGCTAAATGTATATGAGACTCAGTGATGTTAACTTTTATTTTTTCACTACTATTTAGAGTTTTTGAGAAGCAATTACCGTACGCAAACATTAATGTGCTGTTTCCAAATGACAGGCGATTGATTATGTAGTAAAATTTATATGAAAAGCACATCAGTACATCGCCTGTCATTTGGAAACAGCACATAAGAGCAGTATTCATATACCATTTATTTAAATTTTAAATGTGTTTTAAGAAGATAATTTTTATTTTGGAAATTTTTTTAAAATTTTTTATGCCGAAAAACTTTGGAGTCGGAGTCGCGTGTTTTTGTGGGTACTACGACTCTGACTCCGGCACAAAAACACCAACTCCGACTCCGACTCCACAGCCCTGGTTTATACAATAAATATGGTTCAACTACCACTTGTATTAGAGCATTTTTATTAAAATAAAGTATTTTAAATTTAATAGGAAAGAAAAAATATTAAAATTACATACATATATAGTTTAAGAGATCTGAGCAAAATGACTCCAAAAAATTTAGCTTTTGCAGTTTTCATTAGAAAAAAAATATGTTAGCTCGGTCTACCTCCGTGTTAGTACTACTACTTAATGAAAGTTTGGAATATTTTGTTTCATTTTATGTAAAAAAATTCTGCGACTTTTTGCGACCGCTGAACAAACTTATAAGTTTTGTGATAAAACTCACGTATTTTTTTGAATATTTACAATAAATTGCATTGCATATTTACAATAAAAGGTTTTGTATACTTTTAAGCTTTTACTTTTTAATAATTGATTGACATCAATATCGAAAAAGTGCATAACAAAAAAAGAAACCAAAACCATACTAATTTTTTAAATAATAATATTTGCCAAAAAAAATTGTAAGAAAATTTTTAAACGTAACTAATTTTTAAAATGAATTCATTTTGTGTTTCATATTGTGTATTGCAATTATAATGTGGATTTATTAACTGATCATAACAACAAAAACATGGTGCTTACTATTAATGAAATTCAAATTGTGAAAAAATCAGTTCAGAAGCGAATTCTAAGTCACTTTTCTAAGCGTTGGGCTGAATCTCACAGAAACAAATCATATTTCTTTAAGAAACAAAAAGTTGTGGGAAAAATATAATATGGGTTGTATGGTCAGTGAGTGGTGGGAGTTAATTTAGGTAATAAAAGATCAGAGCAAAAGTTCAAAAACTTTGGGCCAAAAATGTATTTTGGGTTCTATGGGCGGTGGGTAGAGGGCGTGGCCAATTTTGGTGAAACTTTATATTTTTCTTAATTAAGCTGTGCCAAATTTCAACATTCAACGACCACTCCTTATATTTTTTGCCAAAAATTGTATGAACAAATCCCTCTGTGCGCCACTAGCAAATGCGTGGTGAAAGGTAAAATGCACACAAAACATACGGCCTGTTTGGCTTTTAAGAAAACGACAAAGACGAGTGCGCTGCTTCTCCGCAACAATCATTTTTTTTAAATTTTGTTTTTGGCATAGAATGTATTTAAAGGAAAAAAAAAGAAAATAATTTTAATGAAAATTTTTAATGCAATTTCAAAAATTTTATAATCAGAAAGATGTATAGAATATTTATTTTATCAAAAAACTATTTAAATGCTATTATTTTACAGTCAGAAAGACAAATGAATTAAAAAACACGATAATTTTTATTAAATATATGTACATATGTATATTTTTATGTTATTTTTTTTCCTTTGAATAAAATCTATGTCAAATGGCATAGTATGATTTTAAAAAAATCGGACACCTTCTTTAAACAACACTTGGGATCTAACTTTTTCTCCACTTATTAAGGCAATGATAATCTGCTAAAAACTTTATGGAAAGTTATAAAATAAGATTATTTTCGTAACAATATTTACGAAATTACAAAGTGATTTTTTTACGTAAATAACAAATCTTGAAAGGCATGTTTGCTTTCAAGCCTATCAGAATTAGAGTTTTTTTTTCCGGGAGTTTTTCGATTCCCGGGAAAACGGGAAAAAATTTTAAATTTCCCGGGATCCCGGGATCCCGCTCCATAGAAATAATACAAAGTAAATTTGTTTTAAATTAATGAAAAAAAAACTTTTTTTTTAAAAAAGCGTAAGAGAACTTGTTTACAAAGTAAGTAAAAGAAATGCCTAAGTACTCCCAAAAATTAATTAAAGGTTGAAAGGGGAACTTGAATTATTATTACCTTACGCTTTTATATGAACATTTTTCGTATCATTATGTTCTAGATACAAGATAAAAAGATAACATAAACATAACAATTTAATTCATAAAACAATAATAAAAACAAACAAAAATTATGGTACTCAAGTTTTGAGATCAAAAAGTAAATATATAAAATAGATAAAATATTTTAAATAAATATGTTTTATAAATATATTAACAACATTTTTTAACAGCATAGGAAATAACATTAAGACACACTCAATGCGTTTAGAAAGTCGGCAACGAGTATATTTCTTATTTTATTTACTTATTACCATGTTTTCGAAATATTTCGTTTACTTTTTTACCGAGCTTGGACAAATAGTTTAAAGTGCAAATGTTTAAGGTTGTTGCATATTTCTAATTCGCAATCCAAAGTAATTTTTCTTTTTTATAAACAACGTCTATATCAGCCAAATGTATGACAAGGTTGATGCAAAAAATAGCATCAAACGGACTTCTTCTTACAAGATCCACCTGTAATATTTAGGACAATGTGTTTTTATAATTGTAAGTTGTAGTATCTTACACGAGTTTCCATAGTTTTTTTTTTATTTCTGTTTCCCAGCACTTCCCAGTTATATAAGCCGTCACAAAATGAAACAAATTTATGTTTATCACCTTATAAACATATCGTCATATCTCGAAATTTGTTTTCAATATTAAGTTAATTAAGCAAAGTGTTCCTTCTACTTTCTCGTAACAAAACATCGGTTTTTACCTCAAACTGAACCGAAGTTATAGCAAAATATATGTATCTTTAAATCGGTACATTTTAACTTTAATCGCATTTTGCCATTTTGTAGATATGACTTTGCTGCAATAAAGGAGCGATATTTTTGAATATCTCTTATTTTTAAAACTTGTCCATGGACAATTAAAATTAACTGCCTGAATCTTATTTTGAATTTATGTTCTTTATTAACTCTTCACTTCACTAAATTTATTAATTATCAACTGTTGCACGGCACATTCTGCTTTTGGTAGATTTATTTCGTCAGAACAGATTGATTTACGAACGTACTCACTTCTTTTTTTTTTTTTTTTTCTTGTTATTGATCTAATCGACAACCCATCAACAGATGCTAATTTTTAGAGAATATAAAACAAAATTTCAAAGTATAAATAGCTTTTTTCTGAAACTATGAGGAACTTTTATTTCCCGGGATCCCGCAACAAAAATCCCGGGAAAACGAGAAAGAAAATAATCGAAATTCCCGGGTATTCCCGGGACGGGAAATCTCGGGAAAACCCCCTAATCAGAATGCACTGGGTATACCAATCACAATATTTTTTTTTCAATTTCAATAAAAAGCATTAAATAAAAATACAAAATTATCAAACAAATTAATTTCTAACTATTTTGCTCCAAACAGGGTCTTGCAAAAAGCACCATGAGATATGGCATAGAATAACCGAAACTGTACACAATCTAACAAGCGTGTGTGTGTGTTTCTTTAGGGTAACAAAACGCGAGAAAACCAAACATAAACAAGAATTTTCCATTAAAATACATGTTTTAAATAATTTTGACAGGCATCTGATGTAATTATTTAGTTATTTTTACGCAGTTTTTGGAACGGTTATAGTGAAATAATATTATAATGACCATTATTGCCAACATACAATAACACAAATTGCTCATTATCTTCCATTTGCAAATAAACAGAAACTGGCAATACCGACTCGCATTTTTTTCTTAGTGCCGGTTCACACAAGTCAAGTTTGACTCGTCAAGTCTTGAGCTTTTAGGAAAGAAGGGTAAAGAGAATGCCATTTCTTTTTCCTTCTCTCATAAAAACTCAAGACTTGACAAGTCAAACTTGACGTGTGTGAACTAGAGGTCTGCTTTGAATAACTCACTTGTTTGCCTTAACCCAAAGTGCACAACATTTATTCAATTATAAAACATTAAAAAAGATAAGAAGAGAGTAAACCATATACAAAAATAAGAATGAATGAATTGAATAAAAAACGTGTTTACTATAAATGAATATGAGAGGCATTCATAAATAAGAAAACATTGGAATGACCCGTTAGAGAGAGCAAGTTTACAAAAAATATTCCAATAATTTATGAATTATTGAATGTGCATACATTTATTTGAATACCTTGCCATAATATGTGTGTAAGCTTGTGACTTCTTTATTTATAAGAGTTAAGCTTACACATACCTACATACATAATGTGTAGGTACACATATTTCACATTCAAATTATATTTGAATAATTTACTCATTTGACTTGAGTTGACTGAATTGAATGAGTTTTTGTTGTTTTGTCTCTGGTTATTTTTTCAGTTGTTTCGTTATCATTGGGTGATCGACACATTGTAATTAAAAAACAAATGAGTGCGTTGAAATTGCTTTTTATTTATTCTTGCAGACCTCTAGTGTGAACCGCCACTTACTTGATACAAGTTCATTAGGTCTGCTTAAGAGGCAGAGAGACAAAACATTAATTTTGTGTGAGTGCATTGTTTTTTTTTTTAGTGAATGTATTGATATACTGTGAATTGAATGGTTGTGCATGAGTTCGTGCTTAAGTCTTAAGTCTCATTCATTTAAATTATTGAAAATGTTTTTGTTGTGTAGTGCTTGACAGCACAATACCAAACTGAATTCACTGTGTCTCACATTGTTCTCAGTTTTAGGGATTTTTTGTTATTGGGGATTAAGATTTCGTGAAAATTCCCAGGGGATTTTTTGGAGAAAACACTTTTATGCTGGGGATTTTTGGGGATATATGTTGTTATATATGCCATTTGCGCAATGGCAAGACAGGTTTGGCTAAGATGTTGGCGCAAAGCTTTTGGTTTGAAGATTATTGTCACACCGAGACGCTAGAGGTTCAAAACCTTTTCAAGAGCTTGCTGGAATAGTTTTAAATATGCTCTCTAAGCCAATATTTAACGCTTGTGTTGAACGGCTCTTTTCTATAATATATAGAATCACAACCACAATTCGCAACATAGTGCAGTATGAGTTCTTAGAAGCTCTACCTAGAATTTATACACACTTTAAAAATAATTCAGTTTGCCGTTACAAATTTATTCCATTTTCTCAAATGCTAACACTTTTTAATACAAAGAATTTGCAAAACAAAATTGCATTAAACGATAAACCGAAGATTTTAACTGAAGTTTTTGAAATGATAATTGATGCATAATTATTTTTCTAGTGTATGTAAAACTCAAAGTGCAAATAAAATAAGTTTTAATAATTAAATTAATTTAATCAAATAAATAAATAAATGTTTGCACATTTTCCGTTTACATATTATTATTTTATTTTTTAGGATCTGTAAGGATAAGAAAACAGCTACTTTAGGGATTTTTGGGGATGAAACATCGTAAATTGGGGATACGGTATAAAATAAAACTGGGAACCCTGGTGCCTCAATCAATGACCCTACAAGAAATGAATGAGCGAGTAGTCACATTTTTCATTTTGGTGTTAAAAAAACTTTAGAAAGAAATGACCGAATGTGAACGAACACTTTATTTCGGTCATTTTTTCTATCATTTTCTTAGCACCAAAATGAAAAATGTGACTACTCGCTCATTCTTTCTTGTAGGGGATTCAATTCAAGAAGTTATCTAATATGTAGGTAGCTATGTCATATGAATAGTTAAATCTAAATTTTAGACTTGCGGCTTACAACAAAAAGCGCAACGTTTGAATGAAAACAAGTTAACGAGGAGACACCAAAAGAAAATACGAATATTACTTCAGGATTATGTCGTAAAGTCTTAAACAGGTATTAATTTTTATTATCAAAATAATTTTCGTGGGTATTAATTTTTTCCTTAAAATCAATAGAATTAATTTAATAGCAACGAAATAGTAGCTCACACAAAGAGAATTTTCGAGACGTTTCACGTCGATTTTTCATATAAAATATGCTGCTTTAATAATTCAAAAAGAAGTTTTATTTGCATAGAATTTTTTGGTTTTATTATTTCTATTAACACCATTGTGCTAAGATAATGCTCTGTGTCAAAAAGAGCTTTTCAGACAACAATTGCTCCATAAAAAACAGCAAACATGAAAGTGCTTTGAAAATAAGATTTGTATACCCGAAAGTCGGTGTTAAGCATGACACTACTTCTTCTCTTAACATAGTAGCATAGGAAATTTTACCTAACTAGATTTTAAGGCAATTTTACTTATACTTAATATAACCTATACACCAATACAGGTGGGAAGGATATGATGTGTTTGTGGTTAAGGAGCCACTTCTAGCTATGACGATCTACACAGAATCACTCTCTCTGAGCTATCATGAGACTATAACTACCGAATATTTTCAATGTCATGACTTCCTTAACCTTTATATAAATACATATATGTTTCCATCGATCCCATAAGGAGCATAGGACCTTTATGTACTAGGTGTTGTAAACCTATGTTGGCGGTCTGAAGTCAACATTTGTAGCAAATAAGTACATATTTCTATGGAAAACTATGTCCACATATAAATAAATCACTAGAACGCAGAGTATTATATTTTAATGCATACACAAAAACTATGATTAATGTTAATTTAACATTGCAGTAAAGTTAGAGCAAAATTACATTTATATTGAAATAACAATCCGAATCACGTTGAATGAAAGTTATTTCAAGTTGAAACAACATGAATTTCATGTAGAATTAAATTGGTTTGAGTGTGATATAACAGTGAGCAGAAGCTTCAGAGACAACATGTGCATTTATTTAAAAATAATTCAAAACACTTACCCCTGTAACACAGCTTCACCTATTTTATGTTCTCCTTTGTCAAGCAGAATCGCCCGATATGGGTTTCGTCATCATTCTACTTTGAAAACTTGATGTACAGGTAACCCTCCTACAACACGGTAGATAGGTTCCTAGAAAACGCCGTGTAGTAGGAAAACGTGTAATATGAGACTAGGAGACAGTGTAAAACATAAATTTTTTTTTAAAAGAATATTTTCTTTAAATTCATTGTTTTTATTAGAAATATTTACATACATACAAAAAAATACATAGACAAACACAAACAAGAGTTAAATTTGTATTCTAATCTAACTTAATCGTAACAGGGATGCAAAAATTAGTACTTTTGTACTATTCTAGTAAAATTTTAACAACTCAATCATGATAAAGTTGCAATTCCCTAGTATCGTGTTAGAATGAAACCGTGTTGTCGATGAGGAAATTTCCTCAAATTTTTTTTCGTGTTAGATCGAAATCGTTTTGTAGGAAACCGTCTTGTAGGAGGGTTACCTGTACTATTTAACTAAAGAATTTTAATTAAAAAAAATACGGGAATTGTCTACTTCTTATAACATATTTTAAGCATGAAAATAAAAAAATGTACGTACTTAAGTATGTACATATGCATGTTAATTTAACAGGATATACTTTTGATTTTAACATACAACTTTTTGTTATTTTAAAGGGTATTTTAAAATTGTTAATTTAAAATTAATATGAAATAATAATAAATTTAAATAAAGGGCAGAAATTTACTATGATTCTCAATCAACATTTCGCCATGCAGGGCTGGGCAGTATTTGAAATACATGTATTTGAAATACGTATTTAAAATACAAATACGTATTTTGTATTTGTATTTTAAATACATGACGTGCAAGTATTTTGTATTTTGTATTTTAAATACGTGTCCCGCAAGTATTTTGTATTTTGTATTTTAAATACATACAATAAATAGAAGTAGTTTGTATTTTGTATTTTGTACATAAAAATGGGAGTATTTTGTATTTTAAAAACATAGTTTACAAAATGTATTTTTCAGTTTATTGAAGATTGTTTGCATTATGATCTACCAAAAACTAGAATCGCTAAAGAACGTATCAGAAGCAGAAGCACCAGTAAAGAAGACGATGATTTTGTTGTTTTCATAGATAGGGATGATGGTGAATCTAGGACATCAAATTTGGAGTTGGAATTTGTCAGTTTCCTCAGTGACAAGAGCAAAGACATTATTACTCTTGACAGCTATCCAAATATAAAAAGAGTATAATAGAATTTAATACAAGTTTGTGCTCATCAGGACCTGTAGAAAGATTTTTTCTTCAGCAGGTTTTATTTTTTCTTCAACAAGAAACTGTTTTATGCTACATTCAAAAATCTGATATTTATGAAAGTAAACAATTGTTTTGTTAATTAGTTTTATCTAATTTATTTTTTGGTTTGAATAAAAATAGTTTATTTCGTATTTTAAATACATACAGGTACATGACGTGAAAGTATTTTGTACGTACAAAAATGGAAGTATTTTGTATTTTAAATACATACAGATGTGTAAATATTTTATATTTTGTATTTTAAATACATAACCTGAAAGTATTTTGTATTTTGTATTTTAAATACATGACCAGGAAGTATTTTGTATTTTGTATTTTAAATACCGCAAACCATGTATTTTGCCCAACACTGTCGCCATGTTAATTTAACATTGGTATTTTTTCTGTGTGTAGAGTTACCATTTTTTCGTCTGATTAAAATTTTACTTAACCAATAATTGTAAATATGATACTTTAGTTAAGCAATAGTTATCATTTAAGTTTACCAATAATTAACTAATGACTGTAAGTTTGAACCTTAGTGACATGTTTGACATGCCGCATATAAAAAAATGTTAGTTGCGTAAAAAAAATGATTCACATTTCCAAACATTTTATATGATGCTTACAATTGTAGACCGGCCAGGATACGGTCATTTTGAAAAGTAGGGTCTATGTGGTGCTGTAAATTATTTTTTAACGTGTTTGTGGCCAAAACTGCTTACAATTAATTTTTTTGGAAACTACTGAAAATGTCGGACTCTGTTTTTGTGGAATTTTTTTTTATTCAACTTTTTCTGCAAAAAATGCTAAAAATGTAGACAACCCCGAGCATATAATGGTTAAACTGACTTTCTTTCTTTTGTGATGGTAGGTCCCTAATAAGCTTCGTCTTCATAAACATTTCGTTTCTGACTTCAACTAGTTATTGGCTTTTGCTTCCAGAAATACAAGAAAAAACAAAGGTAAACCCTTTCTAAAGCCCGAGTCAAAAGATTTTTAGTTTTAGTCCGTCTTTCGACAACAGTGAACAAGCAGCTTTTTTTAAGAATTCTGGGTTCAAAAAGATGTGAACCCTCTAGCCATAAGAGGTGCCTCTATACTTTATCATTGAAAATTTATATAAAAAGGAATGTCTTAATTTATTAATGCCGCTCAAAAAGTTTTTAAGGTCGGCACTCAATATTGGAAAAAGTGCAATTCTTCATTTTTTGCTTTGTAACAAAATTGTTCTACTAAAAAAATTTTTTTTAAAAAAACCAAGTACTTTTTCTCCAACCTATAAAAATGAAATGAATAGAACCTTTACGGCGATACGGTTGAATAACGGTAACATTTGACTTACTAACACATGAAACAAATATAATAAAACAAAAGAGAGGGCACAAACCATAGCAAACACGCATACACAAATACCAACCACACTTACACTACCTCTTCAAATCATAAAAAAATCAAGTTTACACACACGTACGCATTTATGTGTGCAAATATGCTGGTATGCATTTGCTTACTGCATGCTAAGTTAAGCAGTATTTAAAAAAAAATTGCAAAATACTCGTAATGCTTCAAATGAAAATCCACGCTCTTATTGTTAAAACGTCATAGAAGCAAGAAAACAGAATGCAGACAAGCAAAAAATTAGGAAAAAAAATATAAATAAAACTTGTGCTAAACGGTACAAGAATGAAGAAAATCAAACGTAAATCAATGTTCAAATTTAAATTCAGCTTTACAATTTCCAAAGGAGTTGGGGTTAGGAAACACAAAATAGTGCATTTAAACATTGACAAATCTCCAGTGAATAGCAAATCAAGTGATTTAAAATGGAGTATAAAAAAGATATAGAACCGTTTTTTAACCGAAGGCGAATACACTGAAAGAAAGTGGATAGTTTTGAAATAAAAGTGCGGTGTCTGTCAACAGTCAAACAGCAAAATTTAACCAATTGTATTAGTGGTTCGAAATCTGCTGTAATTAATTATCATTTTTCAATTTTACTTACATGTTTCTTTTTTTTTTGCTTAAACAAATTTTTGTTTTATTTATCTCATTTGGCTTTGCTTATTATTGTTAAAAAAAAATTTTTTTTAATCTCATTTTTTGTATGATAATTTGCTAGTGTTTCTGGAATTTCAGGTTCCAAAATATCTTCTATTTTTTTCTAAAATTAGTATGACCACACACAAAAACTACACAGGAAATCAGAGTGTTTCGTGTAAAGGGAAAAAAGCCAACACGAAAATAAAAAAGGTGTTCGTCAGCAAATGTGTACCCATCTAGGGTTAATTTCTCAAATCTGTTTTGAAGCAGTTTGACAGATTCACATGAATAAGAATTTTTATCTGTCAAAAGTTCTCATGTCCATACAAAATGTATGAAGCCAAGCCAAATAGCGTAGCGTCAATGCATTGCCATTAGAAATTCCGATTTTCACAGCGAGTGTGGTAGAAATGGTAGTAAAGGTAATGACGGATTAGCTAGTTTAGGTCAATCTAGCGATTTTATCTTTATTATTTACTTTAATTCTGTGGCTTTGAGTTAACAAGTTAATTTAAAACTGTTTGTGATACAAGATTGACGTTGGCGTTGAAGCTATAGACCTTTGGAAGCATTTCGTTTCTCTTGGGCTACCCAATATTTTTGTGGGTTTCTTTTTATGAATCAGTCGCTAAAAATTTTTCTTTTATTTTAAGTGTTGTTCAGTGTTTTAAAGTAAAAATTCAGGCAGCGGTCATGAAATTTTATTAGAATAATAACAATGGCTTTTTATTGGCCAGAATCCAGGAAATTCATTTGACCACGACAATTGGCGGACAGGACTTTATTAAATTCTGAGGAAAATCTTTTAAGTTGGTTGATAGTTAAATACTGTCCACGTTATTTTGTTCAGTGTATTTAAACTTTAAAAAATTCCCTTTTCATTCATGCAGTAAACTTTTGCCATTGTTGTAAGAAAGCCAAACTTAACATGAATGTTTAATCCGCATGTTCTCAGAAAATACATATACATTTTTTTTATTTTTCAATATCTCTATAACATTTTATTACATTTAGAAAATAACTTAATATTTATAAAAAACTTTTTTATAAAATGAATAATTTCTTATTAGCAAAATCGCTCTGTAACAAGTTTTTTCTTCTCTTTAATCGCATTCATCTAATTTAATGATTCGTTTGAATGCTTTAGAGTGCAGAAAAAGCCCCTGGGGATCACTTAACGTGATACAAAAAGTTTTTATGAAATTCATATGCGAACGAACGAGAAACGCAGGAAAAATAGCACCAAAAGCCTACATTAAACAAAAAAAAAAAAAAAAACATAATTTAACTAAGTTTTTGTTAAATGTTTTGTTTTTTTGGATTATTGGGAAAATAAGTAAGTTTATAGTCTCTTAGTGTGCAGACAGTGCAAAAACAGATAGCATATCTTCCTCAGCTTATAAAGACACTAAGAATATCGAAAACCATTCTTTCTCGTATATTTATCTGACTCTTACTTTCTGTAAATTTTCCAGTGAATGACTGAACATGAAAAGGGCAGGAGTTGATGGAATCCCAGATCAAAATATTTTTATACCGATATATGAAGATTTGACGGCATAAACACTCCCAGGACTTTTAGATTTTACGTAAATTGAAATTTAGCATAATCCAAATATCTTCAAATGCAGGAGAAATCCCCCTTAAAGCACACAACTTTAATCAATATAGCGAGGCATTACCGCAAAAAAAAGCTTAAGCGACATAATTTTTAATTTTCGTTTTCTTAATAAATGATAGAATACTGTTATGCCTTAAGACAAAAAACCGTTTAATCGTAAGCGACAAGTTTCATACAAAATTTATTTGAAATTTAATAAAAAAATCTTCTCCTTTTTTTGTCGCTTAAACTTTTATGCAGTTATGCCTCGATATGAAGTTTTTAATAATTCGTTTCCAAAAATTTCGTTTTCATTAAATTTGTATGGAGTTACCCGGGTACTTTGTCGTACAAGATATGTAGTGTTTTTATTCATAAATTTGCTTTGCATTACCTTACCTTGACACATGCAGTTTTAATTCGAAAAACCTGACACACAAACACACACAATTTCTAAAATTAACATACCACCGCCATCAAATTGTTCGTAGTTGCAGGCAATTGACAGCTCAACTTTGAAGACATATCTGAAGACACTGATTTTTTGACACTTGCAGCAAGTTATTGTCAAAAACATAAACAGTGTTTTAAGTTAAACTCCTTCTTGAGTGTATATAAAAATATTTCTGGTTTTTTTTTTTGGAAAATATAAAAGGAAAACAATTGGCTTGAATTTAAAAACATCAATCTCATTAGAAAAAGTAATGCTAACCGTTTTTTGAGGTTACCTCTTGTCTTTGAGATGTACCGGTATTTCGAAAATTAAGGAGGCTGCACAACATAAATTCGCATCACTCAAAAACGGATTAGTTAAATGAATGAGCTTAAAAAAAACAAAATTCCGCAATAAAATTACATTTAAGCAAAAAAACAAATTTTAAGCAAACCTTCGAAATTTTTTAAAAATTCATAAAAAATTGATAAAAAAAAATGCAACTATGCTTTTAATTTTTTGCAGACATATAAAAAACGCTGTTGCAAATAAAACAAGCCATAAATTATTTAAATCGTGGGGGGGGGGGGGGTGCTTTAAAACCATGGGAGATAAGGCCATGATGGCTTTATTGCTCAATTGAATGAGAGATAAAGCCATAATGGCCTTATTGGCCAATCATTGAGAGGTAAGGTCGTACACTCAAAAAATTATGTAGTTAAATTCAAACGAAAATTCATTTGAAACAACTTAAAATTCATAAAAAAAACGGATCATTTACATTTCATTTAAAACAAATGATTTTTACATTAATTTTTAATTTTTTTATTTATTAAACAGCATATTCCGTAAAGTTGAATAGTTTTTACTTTTAAAAAATATATTTTAACCGAAAAAATCAAACTACATAACAAAATAAATACGGAAAAACATTATTTTTTGGTAGTTTGTTTTTTGAATAACAAACACAAATGTTGAAAAATAAAATTATTCATAAAAAACCTATATTTTTAATCAATTTTAACAGTACGGAAAACGAATTTATTAACCCACAATCAGTTACTGTAATAATTTTATGTGTATTTAAAATTTTGCGAAATGAGAGATATAGCCATATTATTTTCGCAAATGAGAGATAAAGCCATATTTTTGCGAAGCCAGATTCCAATAATTTAGCGTTTATTGTTTCCGGGAAAAGACATTTTTTATTCTTGTGACGCACGCAGGAAAACTTTATTCAGCGAAGCCACCTGCCGCGTCCCACTGGAGGAGAAAACCCGTAAGCACGGCCGCAGGCCGCCACGCAGAAAAACTTTAGTATGCGAAGCCAGATTTCAATACTTAACTTTAGTAAAAGGGCAAATCATTACCTCTTAATTAAAAAATAAGAAGACTATTAATCAATGTAAAATGCAAAAGTTCTTCAAAACTGAAATGAGAAATAAAACCATTTTCTAATATTACTAATGTGAGCTAAGGCCATGATGGCTTTATCTCCCATTCAAATGAAAAAAAAAAATAAAAGACTTTATCTCCCTTTTGAATGAGAGATAAAACCATCATGGCCTTATCTCCCATGGTATTAAAGCACCCCCCCCCCCCCCCTTAAAATCTGTCAACAACTTTTAATTTTATTTACAAAAGATACAAAATGTTAATTAAATTTAAGAATTTCATATTTGTATGGGAGCCCCCATAAGGGGTGGCGATATAGGGCAAGTATGGTTTGGAGAAAATGTTAAGGACGAAAGATCAATGGATCTTTTATGACCATTGAGGAAACTCCAAGGTATTTATGGGACTTTCCTTAAATATATTTCTACACTGTGTTGAAAACTTTGTTTATGAGCCCGGTAGGTATCTTAGAAATAAAGTTTCGCTAAGAAAAATAAAGTGGGGCTGGACATAAATTTGATCCGTCTAGCGCTTCAGGGGCCAAATTTTAGAATTTCATTCAAATTGAAAAATTTTATTAAATCCAAACTAACTTTTTACTTTTGTTTTCAAAAATATTTGATTTTATTAGTTAAACTTTTCTAAATTTGCATTGCATTTAACTGCATGACTTAATATCCAAACTTTACTCTTAATATTCTCACTGTGCCAAGTTTGTATATCCTCAACTAAAGATAGGAATATGGCATAAGTTTTCGTATGAATAACTCGTAACCGTGTTCACTTTCAATAGTAAACAGGCGAAAGAGAAAAAGCGGGTTTTCAACATAAAACTTGCATTAGTGATCGTACGATTTCTGAGGCACTCACAAAAAATTCCTTCAAATTTCTAAATTTTAACCCCGTAACCATAAACGATTATTAAATTTAACAAACGTTTATCAAGGAACTTTTTCATAGAAAATTTGTTTTGTAAACCTTACTGGCTGACTGACTGACAGAGACTTCATTGCAAAGCCTAAACGCCTAAAGCTTAAAAATTTAAATTTGGACCGGAGATTGGTCTCTCCACAAATCGATCGGGTTTTTGGAAATTCGAATGTTCGAAAGGGTAGAAACAAAAAACTTTAATACTTATTGTTGCTCTTAATACAAATAAGCGGACTGATTTTTGTTTCTTTTTTTAAATTGTTCTCTTTTAGGGAGTAAACGGGTTATACCACTTCTTTGGCACTTTTATGTTATCAGATCTATCCCTAAAATCAATACACATAGAAATGAAGTTTATATCACATTCGAAACTTATCTAAAATATTCAAATACAAGTTTGGTACTTTTTGTAAATTCGAACGTTTAAGGTGTGAAAATCGTAACTAATTTTGGTATTTTTTTCACAAAGCATTTTTCTCCATTCATTGAGATTAGGGATGCCAATCCCCAGATTTACATTTTTTTAATCCCAGGATTTTCGGGATTTTATCAATCCCGAAATTGTTAACTTAATTTTTTGTTTAACCTTTTTTTATAAAAAGAAATTCATTATGACATTCCCCATGAGAGGATAGAGAACACAATCTTTAATATTTATTTGATTAATTCTGTTAATACTGTCATTGAAAACGTAAGAAAATAGTTACACTTTGTTATTTTTTTCAAGCGTGTCCAATAATTATAAAGAAATTTTAACGTGAGAAGTGCTGAAAATAATTAAACAAGAAAATTTATTAAAGAAAAAAATATTTTTGAAATGCACAAAACAATTCACTGGTGCACCAAATACAAAATTTAAACTTTACTCTTTACTCTGGGGGTCTACTCTCTATTGCGATGCGAAAGAAAATTGTAGCAAATCTAGCGATTGGTACTCTTTTATACGTTTGAGCATATGTCTTTCGCATCTTTAAATTTTTTTTCTTTTCGTAAATCATCACTTTATTTTATTTACATTTTCCAATTTCAAATATTTTTACATACTTTGGCATTTAATTATTGCAAATCCGCGCCACCTTAAATTTTTATTGCCACTATTCAGCTTATTTTTCAGAAAATTTTGCGAAAGTGATAGAGAGTACCAAGTTGGCATTTAGCTTTCGCATCGAAAATGTTTTCGCATCGCAATAGAGAGTAGACCCCCAGGCTTAATGATGAAACAGAACTGGGGCTAAACGATGTTTTTCATACAGATTGACATAAAATTAAGCCAGAGAATGCGGTCGAGAAATAGAATCAATTTTATTTTGAGGACGTTTTTTCCAATGCTCTCACATATAGACACTTATTCTCTTAACAATGCTACCATACTTTCATTCAATTTCATACATTTTATAAACAAGGAAAAATAAGAACAAAAGAAAACATAAGAAATGAGAGAGAATTTGAAGTTACGGCCGACGTTTTAATTATGGGCTTAAGAATTTTTGCTTGAAGTTGAAGACTCAATTCTTTCATCATCATAGATTATTAAAGTGTTTTCCGAGAGGTGACATCGAACCTACAGTAATTAATGGAGTGATTTCACAATATTAAGTAATGCATTTTATACACTACATAATTCCTACCGCAAGTAGTGGTGGTTATAAAAATGGGTTTTTGTTAAAATAAGATTTTAATGGTTAACTAATTAAATTGATTTTTTTTTAGTTAATTTCGAATTCAAATTTCAATTATTTTTTTTAATTCCTTTAATAAAATTTTAATCTTACAAATAAATCAACTTCTATGTTGCGTTGTTCAATTAAAATATTAATTATTTTTTTATTTAGCTTGAAAGAACTGAGGTAATTGAATCAAATATAGCTTTTATGGTAATTATTTTTTATTGAATCAAGTTACACATTGTTTAAAATCGTACGATCTTTTTTTTTATCATATTTTTTATTAAATTAGTCATTAAATAAGAAAAGTCACAATTTAAAGTTTTTACAAATTTAAGTAATATTTAACTTTAAAATAATAAATTATTTATAAAACCTGCGTTTGTAAACTTCTTTTAAAGACGTTTTTTTTAAATAAATATCTATAAAAAGCATTTATCTCTTAATTTTCAAAAATCCCGAATCCCGAAAAATCCCGATATCCCGTAAAATCTTGAATTTGAATTTTTGTAATTTTTTGTAATCCCTAATTGAGATATACATACGTATCAAATTATGGGCTCCCAGTAAAATTTTGAAGTTGTCGATACTTCGATAAAAAGGACCAAAAAGGAAAATACAAGAAATTAAATATGTTTTAACATTTTTTATTTTTTCGAATTTATTCTATGAGCTAAATTTCAGTTATGTATTTTATAAAGCTTTTTTGTAATAGTCCTATTCCTTTAATTTTTAGGAATGACTTTATACACTACCAGACTATTATATTGTATCTTCTTGTTACATTTTACCTCAGCTGTCCTTTGGATAGCAATGAAGTATATTATGTACAGAAATGTACAGAAAATGAAGTATGTACAGAAAAATTTACAATTATTAGACACCAGCAGAATGTTATGCATTTTCTGGCCCGCTACGGCCTTCGTCAGCATTCTTTGTGTCACACTGGATAGTGATACTTTATAAATTGAATGAATTTAACTCAACTATTTTAACAAATAGAAACTTTTTGATACTTTCTCGTTCTTTAACTTGCATAGAATGGTTTTATGAATACAGGAATACGAATTTTTATTTTGTTTGCTTCATTATTATATATGCTATAGTACTATACCATATAGTACTATAGTACTTTTAAGTCATTCCGTATACTTATTCATAAATATGTTTCGAAAATATATATTAGTAATTGATGCTATCTTTAATACGTGAACCGATTTCCTTTTTAGAAATATCCTTTAGAAGGTGACGTAAATACTAATTAATATGGTTACGTAAAAATAGTTTCTGTATGTGTATTTGTTTATAAGTTATAGGCATTTTAAAGAAAATTTTTGTATTTTTGCGTATATGGTGTACTTAACTGCTTATATCACGCAAAAACGGCTGAAGCGATGTTATTGAAATTTGGTACCATGATAGAATATCATTTCAAAGTTATTGAAGGCTGTATAATTTCCAGAATTTTGGGTCCAGGAAGGGATAAAATACAAAAATAAGGAAAAACTCTAACCTTTGTTCTTCATACAAATGTTTGTTATTATAAATATTTATAGTTACGGCCGCGCAACACAAAAGAGATTATTTTCAAAAATCATTTTTTTAAGGGGTAAAAGTGGCCGAAAATGTGAACCTATTGTACATTTTTATCAACCCCGTTTATACTAAAAAATTTGAAAAGTTTATTTTGTTTTATGGTTAAACTATCACCACGAATATAGGTTTGCAAAATTTTAGCTTAAAGGGTAAAAGTCAGGGGAAAATGTTGTACTTTTGGTTGTTTTTATACTTTTTTTTAAAAAAACGTTTTGCAAACTTGCCAAGTTTTGAGATGATCCGCCATAATTTACCATACGTCCCGCATAAAGCTCACTCTGTGATTAAGTGTTAAGAAACATTTTGTTGTGAGTGTGCAAAAACGTGATAATTCTAGAATTCTACTTTTCCCTATGAGCATGCAAGATCGTGTGCCAAAAACCACTCACGCGTACATCTCTTCCCTCAACTTCTCGCACTTTTTTTCTAATTCAGTGCACAAATAAGTGCCGGTGTGCAGTGGCGTTTATTTTTTATTGTTGTTGTTTGTTATGTTTTTAGAATTTTATTTTTCTCTAAAGTAAATTTTTTTATTTGTTTTTTATTGTGTTGAGTGCTGGCCCAAGTCGAGCTACAGCCATTTGCTTAATATTTTATGGACATTATTATTATTATTATGTTTATTCTTCTTTCATAATTTCATTTTGTTACAATTACAAAGAAAAGCAAAAAGAAAAATGTTACAAACTTTGCTTACACGAAAAGTGTGAGTGAAGTTTAACTTGCGCTTAGTGCCTGTTAGTTTATGTTTTTGTCTGCTGTTGAGGGAGTATAAATTGATTGAGATTATTGGCGGCAGTAAAACTGCAAGAGGAAAGGAATATACTAAATTGACGTTTAAGCATATCATCAATGTAGTGCGTATGATTGTGTTTATTTTACGCTTCATTAAATAAAAGTTTTAATCTTTGAACGATTAGAAAAAATTAGGCAAAGGGGAGCAATATAAAGAAAGAAACAAACAACAAAAACAATTACAATAATTCTGAGTAGATAAAAATAAGAAACAAATTGGAAGCTGTTTAAGTTAAACAGATTTATGTGTTTGTTTTCTTTTGAGTATGTGTATATGCTATTTTCCGTCGAAATAAGGAAGAGAAGTAAAGTTTTGTTTTTATGACTGCCATTTAAAATCATTTACATTTATGTATTTCTATTTTAAAAATAAACCAACTAAATATGTATATAATGCTTTGAGAGTATGAAAATATTTCCTGTCCTTTATCCAAATTTATAAAAAATTGTAAATTTCAATCAATTGATAGGTATATAGAAGATCTTACGATTCAGACAAAACATTAATTATTCAATAAGTCTGGTAAAGTTAAAACAAGCTTTTTGAATTTAATTCAGGAAAAATTATGTCTTCCAGCACACAAATGGACATTAGATTGCCTGATTGCAGATTTTCGTTGTGAAAGAATTTAGTTGTCATAAGAGATTTTTAATAAAATTTCTCTTTTGAGTTCAATTTATAAATCAAGTTTATCGATATTCAATAAATATTCTTTTCTCATTTCGCTTAATGTTGTTAAAAAACATAAAAGTTGTAAAATTTTGATTATATTTGTTTTGGGGAATGTAAGAAAAATAAAAAATTGTTGTTGTAAATTGAAAATATTTGTATTCCCAAAAAAAAATTACTTTGATAATATTAATGTAATGAATTTTATATACCACCGGAAAAAATGACTTTTAGAGCACCTGGAGTTATTTTTCACGGCAGATGGAAAGAAAAGGTTGTTTATTGCTTTACAATATATCTTTTCAGGGATACATTTTCATTTACCGATTTAGAAAAAAACTATTGAAGATACTTGCTTAATAATAATCAGTATTTATGTAAAAGTATGCAGACGCTTGTGAATCGTTGCCTCCATAGAATTATCCGCATATTCTGGCCTAATTTTATCACAAATAGTTATTTGTGGGTAAGAACCCATCAGACACCGAAATGCAAAATAAAACGGCGCAAATGGTCCTGATTAGGACACACCCTACGGAAATCTCCAGAAGATATCACACGGCAAGGTATAGAATGGCCACCTCAAGGAAGCCGAAGAAGGGGAAGCCTATCAAAAACCTGCTGCAGATTACTGGAGCTGGAAGCTATGTAGGCTGGAGTATCCTGAAAAGAACTAAAATGTATCGTTACAGACAAACCCAGATGGAAAATTATTAACTATCTGTGGTATCTCAAATCGCATTATGTTGCCTTTTCATTTTTTGATGATACTTTGGAAAAAGAGATTTGGAAAGCAACATGGTTAGAAAATTATGGGTCGAGGAAGAAAACGATGAAGTTAATTCTGATAACAGGGATCTAAAAGCAAAACTTAATTTCCAAGCAGTTAATCATTTACTGGGAAAGAAATTAATATTTTGTTTCTTATTGGACTCTAAGTTTTTTTTAAGAGACTTGAAATCTATATATATTTTTTAAATTTTGATCCTTATGTTTGGTGTGAAAGCCAAAATTATTTAAGAGCTAAACAAAATAGTGGACGGCTTAAGAGTAGTTAATTTGTAATGTAATATACAAACGTATATTTACTGATGAAAATATTCATCAATGTTTTAACAATCACCTCCACAAATGTCGAGGATTATGAGTAGTTTAGTTAAAAGAAAGGTCTGAGGGAGCCTAGTATCGCTAGCTATCAGTCGGAGGGGGGTTCGTGACCCTCTTCACTTAACACAATTTTACTACATACAATTTTATAAAGACTCCCTATTTTTTATATACTACTAAATTTAAATGGACCGAAATAGCATCGTTAAGAAAAAAAAACTAAGCCCCTATAATGCTATTATAATAAAAGGAACCAAAACTTGGTACTGACTACATTGTCCTAAACATTTCCCTGGTATTGCCGGGAATGGCGCTCTTAACCCACCCATCCTTGATCTAGGTAGCGCTATGTTATCAATATCCTAAGATCCCATAAATTAATGCAGTAAGCTCTAACTAATCAGACCATAACAAAAACATAAAAGGTGTTCTCAGCAATTCATATTGAATATACTACTTTATTAATAATTCACTTAAACGTTTGTAATACAAATTTAATAATATGCATACTTCAAAAGTTTCCTTACTATTACGTTAACGTTACGTTCTACTATTTTTGGCACTTAAGACAAAAAAATATACTACCGATATTCATAAATAAATTCATAAGCAACTCATAACATAAGTATACCCTACAAATAATATTGGACCACCTGACCCATTTTGATAAAATGGACTACTCCATGGACTAGTCCGATGTAATGCAAGCATGGACCATGTCATTGTTAAAACGTGTTTGAAGTGAGACGACATGTCTTCGTTTTTTAACGACATGTTTTCGTTCTTAAACGAAGTTAAAACTAACCCTCTTGTGTATACAATGGAGTAGTTTTAAAACTACTCCGTTGTAGTCCAAAGATGGGTTATATGGTCCTGCCCTAGGACATCGTAATGTTAAATAGACCAGGTTTTTTCCATACGTTTGGGTTACTTTTGGACTAGTCCTGGTCCTTTGTGGACTACTCTTTACACGCGTGTTTGGACTGGTCCTATTATTTGCAGGGTAAGCACATAAAGAATAAAAAATTAATAATAAAGAATAAACTAAAAAAAAAAACTGCAATTGTTTTGAGACCAATTATTTCCTGATTTAGCTTAAGTAAAAGAAAACGACGAAATTTATCCAAGTACAACAAAAATCTATAATTTAAGCCGGTTGTAAACTAAATGCTGAAATACTTGAAAACCGTGTTGTAATACGTATGTTCACAAAAAATTATTGATCAATGAACAACATGTACAAATTATCAACAACAAAAATTTAACAAAACAAAGAATGATAAGGAAAGAAAAATGAATCCAGAGAAAATAAATAAAAAAATTTACTAGTTCTTTAGACCATTGTTTGTTGATTTTTTGTGGATGCTATTCATTGACAGTTTTTTTGCGTATTTTTTCTGATATTTAATAAATTTAAGAAAACATATGGGTAAATAGTATATATGCAAGAATAATTATTAATTACATTTAATTTTCACTCACCACATTTCAGCTGGACGATGAGGCCTCCTCGATCACGTTTTCGGTGTGATATTTTGCTGGTTTTTTTGATTAAAAAAAATTTAATTAAAATAAAAAAATCTTGCATACATATTTACAGACACATTCCGATAGCTCTTATAACTTAACAGACTTAGGTCACTATAGTATGTTGGTAGTCTACGTTGATATTTCGGTATCCCTTAGGAGATGTACAATATTTTGTTGTTTTACCAAAATTTTTGTTCAAAGTTGGTGATGTGTGAAATCTTGGTTGAATTTTTGATGGAAGGTAGAGTGGTTACTTTCTATTTTGATCGCTATGAAGTTCCTTTCGGAGCTCGTACACAAATTCAAGTAACTTTTTTCCACCGTGATACAAGCCGCCTTTGAAGTTGTTACACTGTTTGGATACACTTGACGAAAAAATTGTTATTATTTACGAATTCTTCTAAGGAAATATTTCCGTTAAAGAGTTTTCTGGAGTTTTGAAAAGTTGAATACACAATTTACATGGAGAATCAAAAGGATTCTTGTTTCGTGTACTTGTGGGGAATTTCTGTGAAACTTGTCTCCCTTGTTCCACTAACTAGTCGCCAGATCCAAAATAAATGTTTAACAGTTTTTATATGGTTACCTAAGGTCACGTGTATTTGAATTGTGCAATCAATTGTCTAGTAATTTCTTATTTAAACAAGCAGATTTGAAGTTTCTACGCTTTATGGGATATCTTTCTTTAATTCTAGGATAAAAGATTGATTTCCTGCCAGACCTAAGGGCCTGATTTTGGAATTAATTTCCCCAAAAGTTTTGTGTGTTTAGGTTACGATCCCTGCGCAAAACTTGTGGAAAACTATAATTGAAATAGTTAAAAAATTGAAATATTACTTTATATATTTTTTTAAACTTTGATGTTCTTGGATATAATACGATTTTAGTTTTCCGAATTTTAATGTTAACTCGTTGATGATTATATTAAAAAGGAAATTATAAACTTCATGTCGCTTGTAGAAACTTAGTAGGTTACTTTTCAAATTCAGTTATAGGGTAACTGCTTTTATTTGTATCGATCAATACCAAGTACTTATACGTGTACAACCGAATTTTTGAAGGTACCACCAAATTTTATTTTTATATTTTTCATTCATTTTGCTGTTTTTACTTTAATAAGTGACCCATATCTTTTATTACTAAATGTAGAACCAATTGTAAATTTTATTTATATTAATGAACATGTTTTAGTACTAATAATATTCCACCCACATTTACTTATTACCTATTGTCTGATACATTAGCAACATGTTTATATGCATTGTTTTCATTTATCAAACGTATAAATGATTATGAGTGATTAATTAAGTGGTCGCAACATTGGGTATATAAATAGGAACTTTCGTTTACTTATAAGTTTTTTTATTCTTTGTTGTTTTTTTTTTTCATAGACATTAAAATTCATTGAAATAAAAAAACAAAATTTAGCGGTTACCCAATAAATCGTTCACTACAAATTGCACAGCTGAAAAAGAAGACAACTACAGGTTTATCACAAGTTGTATCTGAATGTAAGCATATTTTATCGAACTCATAAAAAGCTACACTCAAAAGAAAAATCAATCCATCCGTATTTATATCAATTCGAAGCGGTACTAAAGAAATACTTCAATTATCCATGGTCAATCCCGAATTCGTACTTGAAATGATCCGAAAATTAGATTGATTTTAGTAAAACTAAGATCGAATCTCAAAATGCGCTTGATTCAAGAATTATAAAATTGATTAAATCCAAAGTTGTGGTTGAAAAAATCAAAAAAGAAATGAGAAAGACTTGTGTGGAGTTGTTGTTATTTCTGCAACAAACTTTGAAAAACACACGCGTATGCACACATAAACGAATGCAATGATGAGCGATGAGACTAAAAATTTATATGGGATTAAAATACTCACTTTGTAATTTTACTCTCAGAGTGGCACTACCTACGAAAAGTTGAATATTTTTTTACTTGATTTATGAATTTTATACTTATTTAAGAAATTCCGGGACTGATTTTCAAAACGTATCCCATTAAGTATTGTTTGGAGTATGTTTTAGTGTTATTCGTACTTGAATTTTTGAGTACAACTCGTACTTAAATCGTTTATTTCAGAAAACCGTCAACTGACATTTTTCGAAAATTATATTAATAAAAATTATGAATAGCCAACTGACACAATGGGTTTTATTTTGTGATGAATTTTCTGTTTAGTGCAGAAACCCGTCTATTAAAAACCAAAATTGGCTTTCTGAAGTAAATTTTGGCAAACCTGCTGATCTACAGTTAATTTGGTTAATGTTATTGTTTAGTGTTTTAACTTGGTGTTTTATAACTCTTGGGTTTTAAAAACGAGGTGTTGTTAATATTCAAGGTTTCAACAAAATATGCTTCTTTTTCTCAACACAATGTTTGCGGTGTGGTACGATATCTCCTTGCGGGTGAGAAAAATAAACATAATACAACGGAAGACGGCGACGGCAATAGTTGTCATTGTTTGTTTTCAATTTTATTTATTTATATGTTTTTGTTTACAATTATGTTGTGAACAAGGCCCATTGAAAAGGTCTGCGCAAGAAGCCTGATGATCATTGCTTATGTTCTTTTTAGTTGTCAAAAGTTGTTTACCTTTTGCTTACATGTGCATGTATACGTTTGTTTACATTTATGGTATGCCACACATACACGTTTTTTCCTTTTGCTTTGTATATGTGGTAGTAAATTTTTGACAACTAAAAAGAATCGTTTTTTGTTTTTGTACAAGTAAGCAGACCTGATAGATGGGCCTTGGTTGTGAAC
The DNA here is from genome assembly GCA_949318255.1 of Pollenia labialis. Classification (NCBI taxonomy): domain Eukaryota; kingdom Metazoa; phylum Arthropoda; class Insecta; order Diptera; family Polleniidae; genus Pollenia; species Pollenia labialis. Next base: position 91,228,080 of record OX439141.1, read on the forward strand.
ATCGCCAATTATGCAAAAACTATGGCAACATTAGAAAGAGAACGAGTATTAAAAATTGAGAGAGAAAAAAAATCCGCATTGGAAATAAAAAAATTGTAATCTTATGCCGTTCCGCACTTCGGTTCTTTGAATCAAAATCGTATGAGAGACCGCATTGCAATAAATTATCGTTACATTGTGTTCAGACTCTCAGGATGCCAATGGGTTTTAAATATTTTTTCCGAAACTGTAACAAGAGGAAATTTGAAATCAATTCGATAATATTTCAATTTTCAATGAAATTAATCCCTCAGCTCCCCTTCCACCCTTCCCATAACAAGATGGTGGCCCTGGATAGATGCTTCAGAATTCTATTAAAAACTTTGAGTGGTTTAAAAAAGTTTGAAGAGCTTGTTGATACAAATGATTATGACAATTGAAAAAAATAAAAGAAATATTATATATTATATGTATGTATATTTAAAAATTAATTAGTTTTTATTTGACATGAAAAACGAATTTTAAACATAATGTGGGGCATGCAAGAAAATATAAACTCTCTGTTTGTTATTGGTATTTTGTTAAAGCTTTGATATCGTTTGCAATTATCATTCATTCTGCAGTTTTATCTAAAGAAAAATTTGCGAGAATATTTTCTGATGATCTGGCCTAAGCGCATAGAAACTAGCTTAACCCCCAAACAATAAATTTCAGTGTTTTGATCAAGAATAAAAATTGGGAATTAAGCACGACAAACGAAATCTTATTAATTTATAATATAAATTTTGATATATTTTTTATCTAATCTGGAAATAAAGTGGGATATGATAATTAATTTTATCCAATCGCATTGGCATTCTTCAAGAATGGTTGTCTAACTGCGATTGACGTTGAGAGATAATTTTTCGCATACAAAAGTTTTTTGCGTTTAAACACACAAAGTTTTATTTTGATTAAACAGTACTTATCTATTTAACCAAACTAAAATTTTATTTATTTATTTTTTTCGTAATATACTATTGTATATTAGAGTTATAAATATGATGCTTTTTTTAGATAATAATTTTATTAGTTTGGAATCTATTTTGTCATATCCTGGGGTTTTATTGTTTCCAAGCTTGATAATTTCATTTTTAACTTCACTTGGAGTAAAATGTTTAATTGGTAGGTACATTTGGCATGGAACATCCAGAAATTCGTGTATTTTATCATCAGTTGACAAGTCAATTTCAGGATGAGGTTGAAAAATATTTTCCAAGTGCTGAGAAAAAGCTTCGGCTTTGCTTTGGTTCGATCTGCACCATCTGTTATTTAAGTCTCTGATTGGAATATTTCGTTTCGTAGGTCTTTTAAGATATTTTGTAGCATTCCAAAGACAGTTTTCAGTTTTCCCGACTCAGTGGAAATGTGCTGAAATTATTATGATTTTGAAGCCTAACAAAAATGAAAATGAACTCTTATCCTATAGACCAATAAGTTTATTATCTACCCTTTCAAAAATATTTGAAAGATTGTTTCTAAATAGATTAAAACCAATTCTAGAGCAAAAAAATATTATTCCCGATTATCAATTTGGTTTTCGCAGCAAACACGGTACTCCAGAGCAGTGCCATCGAATTATTAATGTAGTAACTGATGCCTTTGAAAATAAAAAATATTGTTCTGCTGTATTTTTAGATGTCCAACAAGCTTTTGATAAAGTTTGGCACCCGGGACTATTGTTCAAGCTAAAATCGCTATTACCAACACCATTTTATCTTGTCCTTAAATCGTATTTAGAAGATAGATTTTTTATGTTAATAATAATGAGGAATTTTCAAACATTAAACCAATCATAGCTGGAGTTCCTCAGGGAAGTGTACTAGGACCAACACTCTATACAATCTATACTTGTGACATGCCATACTCACAAAATATTACAGTTGCGACTTATGCAGATGATACAGCGCTTATAGCATCAGCGTTATGTCCTATTGACGCTTCTACAGTGTTACAAAGAGCATTAAATAAATTACAACAGTGGTTACAAAAGTGGAAAATTAAAATAAACACTTCAAAGTCCTCCCACATAACATTTGCCCTTAGAAGAGAAAATTGTCCACCTGTTGCACTTAACGGAATGCAAATACCTATTGTTAATTGTGTTAAATACTTGGGATTATATTTAGATAGGCGTCTTACTTGGAAAGAACACATAAAAACAAAGCGCAAATATCTTAATATTAAAATGAAAAAGATGTATTGGCTTTTAGGTCCGAGATCCGAATTAAGTTTAAACAATAAGTTACTTTTATACAAAGCAATACTAAAACCCGTGTGGACTTATGGTATACAACTATGGGGAACAGCAAAAAACTCTAATGTTGAAATATTACAACGTTACCATTCTAAAACCCTGCGATTAATTACTCAAGCGCCTTGGTTTATTACAAATACGGCTATACATAATGATCTCAATATACCTACAGTCAAGGAAACCATAAAAAAGTTTACCTCCAGATACCTTTCTAGACTGAAACAGAAGAAGTACGTAGACTTAAAAGATTGCATATTTTAGATTTGCCCTTTACATGATTTACCATATAATATACTAACATATACATATATTGAAAATATATTATAAATATAAGAAAATAAGTTGGATAGTTATTGAATTATAGTTCAATAACAGCTGTTATTTTTTTAAGTATTATGAAATTTGCTTATTGTTGTATAAACAGATTGTAAATAAAGAAATTAATAAAAAAAAAAAAAAAAAATTTATTTTTTTTAAGTTTTTGTATTTTTTTGACAATTTTTATGGAAATGTATTAATTTTTAGTGCATATTTTCGATTTTTTAGTGCATGAAAATCTTAACCCTAGTAATGTCCCTGAGGGAAATTTGTGTCAATTGGTCCAACAGACTGGTCCTAGGATTTGTAAAAATAGAACAAGTACAAAAAGAAAGGACTCATGACCAGTGAAAGAAGAACCGATCCCTTAACTGGTTTATAAAGAACAAAAAGGTAGAAAAAGTAATGAATTACAATACAGTCTTCAGCGGTGCTGTGACACATTTGTTGGTAATTTTTAAAATTTGGTTCTTGAATATAATTCTAGGACTTGTTTTATTGAAAAACTACTACATTGTATTGAAATAATACTACATTGTAGTAACTGACACTAAGTACGTTCATTGAGATTAGTTCTGTGACTGGTCAAATGGTGCCAATTGACCCCCTCCAATGACAACCCCATGTAAAAGTGATAGGTCTTATTCATATAAAGTGTTTGAATTGGAACCGGTCTCTACCACCAAAGACCTATCACAGGACTACTTTGGTGTCAGTTCGCTTCCCTCTAGGGGTAGTATGACTAATAGTGTTACCACCAGCATAATTCAAAATTACACTTGAGATGAAGCAAAATTACACGATTTAAATAATAAAAAGACATTTACAAAGAAGCAAAAACACAATAAACAATAAAGAAGAAGTCAAGCTGTAAAAATTCTTATTGTAATTTAAAATAAATTAACAAATATAACATTCAAGAACTAAAATAATTAATAAAACCAAAGGAAAAATAATGAGTTTAACTTCCACATTTGGTTGCATATAAATTAATAAAAATAAAGTTATATTTACTTTTTAAAAAAGGTTGCGTGTTGATTTTGACGGCTTACTTTATTTAAACTCAAAACCAAACTTAAAGTAAAATATTAACATAACACATAACTTGTTGAATGGGAATATTGCGATTCCCTTGTTCTCGTAATAAGACACCTCTGGAATGCTAGTGCTGACGTTGCGCTCGCGTATTGCATTTGTAATGTGTTATGCATTAACTTATATCTAGGAAAGGTTCAAAATGCCCATTGCCATCAGCCAATTTCATCGATTTTTGCAGCATATAAGCGACTTCATGTTTTAAATGAAGCAATTTAATTTTTTCACAAACAAAGGCGATTTAGAGAAAATAAGCTCTCAATAAGACTTCAAGGCCGTGCGATATGTCTCCTCCGCCTCCGTAGGGCTGTGAAGTCACTGGTTTATGCTGATAAACTAGCAACAATTGACGTCTTGGAGGTCAACATTGTTAATTTTATTCTTGACATGCAGCCAGCAATGCTCGAAAAAGAGGAACAACATTGGACGTCTGCAATGCGTTTCGTTAAGGCCAGGCGCGGTACCTATTTATTTTTTTTAATAAGTTTCGAATGATAATGCTGAGTAATAATCTGCGACTAAAATTCATTTTTGTATGTTGTCTACCATTTCAAGTTTCATGGTCTTAAAAAAATGCCCTGTAAGTAAACAAAATGCGTGCTTAATTCAGTTTTACAACTGTTAGGGGTGTTTAATATTCTTTAAACTAAAGCATTTGAACATTCAATTAATTATATGTTGGAATATTGGAAACATTTCTTCCCACAGGCTAGTTTTTAGTTTGAATAGCTTTTTTTAATAAACATCAGGTTCTAAATAACAATGATAGACATATTTATCCAAATCTAAGAGTCTATCTTGCGACATTTATAACCAAACTTTTGGAAATATATAAGTATTTTTAATGACTGAAGTCTTTTCTTAAAAAGAAACCGAGAGTTTGGTTCAGAAGATTGTGCAGTTTTTATCAACAATATTTAAAAAGAAATAGATGTTATCTTTGAAATCGAATCTTGATTTTTTTTTGGGTATCTGAATTAAGAATTTCAAATAACACCTGAATTACACCTAAGAGAAATTACCCACACTCTACCCACGACAGTAAAAATTATACCAAATTCGGGTAATTACCCACAAAGTGGCAACACTGATAGGAATGGGCAAAAAATATCGATATATCGATATTGAAATACGACTATCGAATTCGATATTTTTTAAAGTCAGTCTTCATTAAGAACTCAAAATTTTAGCCGTTTTTTAAACAATATGTTAAAAAATCATATGTTTTTTTTAAACAAATATGAAGAACTAAAATAATTGGCATTTATAAGAAGCAGTGCCGGGTACAAGAAGCAGATTGTCTGGAGTGCACATAAAACAGAGAGTGCTCCTGATGTCCATATCTGATGATTATTGGTTTGACTAAAACCAGTTGGTACTTTTAAGGTGCAATTCGAATTTTAAGGAAAGTTTGTACTTCCATGACTTATTTACTTCCATTTAAATTTTTCGTAATTTATTTTTTTTCTTATGGTTTTTTTGTATTCTTCCCTTTTGTTGTTGTTATAATTGAATTTTTTGTTTTGATTAAATTTTTTTGTTTTTATTAATTTTTTTAAAAAAAATTAAACAATAAAAAGTAACAACCCAGTAAAAACTTCGCCTACAAAATAATGTGTTAAGTAATCAGATGCACATAAAAGCACTACTTACAATTCTACTGAAAGAACCAATACATTTTACAAGGGAAGTCCCAAAAAGTAAGTCATTATTTTTTTGCCTACATACATCCAGAAATAAGTAGTTATAGAAGTTGTTATAAAAGCTGTTATATAAGAAAGCTACTAAATAATGAAAAGCTTCTCTCACTCATTATTTAGTAGCTTTCTTCTATAACTGCTTCTACAACAACTTCTATAACTACTTATTTCTGGATGTGTGTAGGTAAAAAAATAATGGGTTATTTTTGAATGCGTTCATTTTGGGACATCCCTTGTAAAATTCATTGGTTCTTTCAGTACAATTGTAAGTAGTGCTTTTAAGTTTTTCTGATTACTTAACACATTATTTTGTAGGCGAAGTTTTTACTGGGTAATTACATATAATTAATTTGTTCATACATATCTTTGTACAAAGGTATACTGAATTTTTTAATTTGGTAATTGTTTCAGCAAAATACGTTCGATATATCGATATATCGATATTTTTGAAATAATAAATATCGATACTCAAAAAAAAATATCGATTCGATATATGTATATCGATATATTTTTTTAACTTGCCCATCCCTAAACACTGATGACTATACTTAACGCTTACGTTGTTTATTAAATATATATTAATCATACGCCACCATGAACGTGTCATGCACACTGAACTTTTTGAGAGCGCATTTAATAGAGGGGTTTTAAAACTTAAAAAAACACACACATACATATACATATACACTCTTCCTGAAAAAAGTGATAATAGAGATTTTTTAAAAGCAACATAAGTTTTTATTGCCCTATTATATCTCTTATACGGAAAGAATTATTGTACTAAATATGGCTAAAACCATGAAATTTTTGCGTGATTCTCGTCAAATCCAAAAACAACTCATTCTAAAGATGTGGATAAGCAACATTTTCCTTTATTTAAGAAAATTTTACTTAATTCGAACAAAATAAGTTAAACGCAAGAACTTATTTTTTGATTTTGGATTTTCTTGTTTTAACCCTCTGCTGCATGCATTATGATCCAGCTACAAATTAATTTTTTTTTTTTAATTATTATTTTAAATGGCATAATTAAGATATGCAAACAAAATTTTTTCATAAAAGCATGTCAGTTTTCTGAAAAAAAAAATTGCCATATATGGCTTCATATGCGCTCCTGTCTGTATCACCCTAAAAATTTGTTGCCATATATGGCGTTTCATGCAACAAAGATAATATAATTTTTTTTTATTAATTTTTATATTTATATTTTATTTAAGCAATTAAAAGTAATTAAAATATAGTGTAAGGAACCTAAGTAAAAAATACGATAATAACACTTCAATGGTTGTATATTAATAAGATTAAAAGCAATTAAAAGCAGAGTAAAGAAAATGAGTATTGCAAAATCGAAATCAGATTGATCTACTTATGCGTGGAATAAAGCAAAGCATTTTCTGTCTTTGTTCAAACAAAGATGGACCCCGCATTTAGTACAAGTTATATATGATCGAAATTTGCAATAATTTTGACTTAGCTGACGTAATTTTTTCCATTCTGGAAGATGATCTGTAGAATCCAGTCTGACAGCACTTAGTGAAAAGTCTTGGCGGCGAGCTTTGTTTTTTGTGTATTTCTTTGGCACGTTACAGGAACTCGGGGTCTTATTTCTATTCTATATAGACCAAGCATGGAGTCTAGAGAGTCCCTACCTCCCATATATTTGTTATAAATATCTATAACTTTTGAGCAATCTACTTTTATTCAAGGAAAGCGTTGTTATTATGAAAGAAATGAAAACACATATACATATAATGTTTATCAGTAAATGCATGGAAAGCCAAATATGGCACGACAAAGTTGGACGAATTTTTCTGTGAATGCATGAGAAGCCATATTGTGCTGTTCTAAAAAATTCGTGATTTTACGAGTTCTACATGTACGATTGAAAAATATTCACAAAAACACTCTTCACAAAGCTATATATTCTACAAAAAAAAATATGTAAGCATACCAACTTACTTGTAATTAAAAAAATATATGTTTTATTTTGTATATTTTCACTGTACGAAGTGACCACGTATTTTATCGTATCTGCTGACAATTATGGCGTCCGAAAATTGAAAGTAATATTATATTTACATTAAATCATTTGTAATACAATTACTAGTTGAAATCAAAGCACCAAAGGAAAAATGTTCTCCCAATTACCAATTAGGTATAATGAAAAAAGGCTTAATTTTGCTGCGACCAAATAAATTAAAAATCTCAGAATTAGGTAGCATTCGCCTCTATTTTTAACAAGTTAAATTTAATGTAGTGAAAAGGTCGTGCCCAATCTTTGATACCCTCCAACGAGAGTAAAAATATGTAGGTAGTGAGCATTATATGCACGCAGAGACTATGTTTATTGTAACAATAAAAAAAAATTTTATTTTTATTTAATATCAGCAATATTATAGTAACTGTTAACATTTCAATGTTGATCGCAATTATATATTTGAGTATTGTTGACCGAAAAATAATTATTTTTTACCAAATAAATAATGATAACATATTATATTACTCACAACCATTTAATGATATCTAAAAGCTATAACATTAAATTCGTTTTCCGTACTGTTAAAAAATATAGTTATTTTACGAATAATTTTATTTTTCAGCATTTGTGTTTGTTATTCAAAGAACAAACTACCAAAACATAATGTTTTTCCGTATTTATTTTGTTATGTTTTTATATGTTTTTTGAAAGTAAAAACTATTCAATTTTACGGAATATGCTGTTTAATAAATAACAAAATTAAAAATGAATGTAAAAATCATTTGTTTTAAATGAAATGTAAATGATCCGTTTTTTAAATGAATTTTAAGTTGTTTCAAATGAATTTTCGTTTGAATTTAACTACATAATTTTTTGAGTGTACATGTAGTCATACACAGTAAATAATATCAAAAGTTATTTAGTATTTAAAGAAAATTTGTAAACACTTTTCTTTTATTTTTAACAATTTTCTTAATTAACAAGTTTGTAAATTGTCGTATTAACCATTTGTTTCATGTGTAGGAAATTAATAAGAAAAGAGAAAGAAAGAATAAAATAATAATTTTGTGTCAAAAAGTTCAAAATATTATATAAAAAAAAATCTGGATTTCCGATCTAAAATCTTTAAAACAGTGACGTCCAAAAAATAAATTGTGGTTGTATTGCTTCATATTAGTGAATAGAGACAGTTTACCCAGCAAACACAAATTCAAGTCAAAATACAAAAAGCAATTATTAAAATATGTAGTTCAAATCAGAACCGTAATAATTACGAGTAGTGCCATAAAAATTAAAGTTTGTTATTTGCAAATTATTTTTACTGAATATGGGGCCAATTTGACAGTAAAAAATTGACAGTAAAATTTTAATAAATAACTGAATATTTAATCGTTTTTACTGAATATGGTGTTGAATTTTCGACAGTAAAAATTAAATGAACTTTTTGCTAAAAATAAATGAAAAATAGGTAGACCGGTTTTTAATTGAACTTTCGTTTATTTTATTTTACAATTTCAGTTAATTTTACGTACAGAATATTGTGAGTGTATATAGTCCGTTTCAAAAAGTAAATTAAATGGCCACAACGCACTATGCTTCGTTCCCATATAACGAAGGGAAAAAATAGAAGGAGTTATCAGATATTTTTGAAATTTTGTACACTAGCATAGAATAGCTTAGTTAAGAAAAATAAGAATTTTTGAAAACATCGGCCCAAGGACACGCCTACCTCCCATGTGTCCTGAAATTAAAAATATAATTTAAGTTTAAATAATGCCCACAAAATCATGCTGATACACATGCAACTAGCAATGTCTGTGTAAATTTTTATTCAAACCGGACTAAGGACTCAAGGTCCTGTCATATATCATCTTTCTTAAAAACGCTATCACTCCTACAATAATTGTCCGATCGTAATAAATTTTGGTTTGTAAATTGATATTTATGCCAAATTTTGGTAAAATCGGATTATCAATGTGGAAAATACAAAAACACCTTTAATGCTCTTGCAAAAATAAAACTATAAGGATATTTGAAAGATAACATAAATGCAAAAATTTAAGAGGAAAACTAGCAATGTTAAAGTCATTAAAAAATGATGAAAAAATAATATTGCACTTGATCCATCAACATTTTTATTTTTTCACTTTGGATTTTGCAGTTTGAATCAAAAAAACGTTAAAAACAGATATAAAGACAAACTTATAACAAAGCATTATCGCTACTTGATTCTTCCCAAAACCAATTTTCGCTTAACGAAGAACTCATCTCGTCTTCTATGAGATAATCGCACTTTCCTCACTTTATTATTAAAAAACTGAATACTTTGTATTTAGTTTTTTTGTTAAAATATGAATCGACTATCTTGTGTTTTACATATTTATACGCCTCTGATATTTTGTGGTTTGAGGATGCTGCTATCCAACAGTCAATTATATCGGAATTTTTTAAAATATTTGCCATCACCACAGATTAGTTACATTAATTTATAAATTTATTTTTTAAACCTTGTTTTCATTACAAATAGAGATGGACCCGTTAGTATTTTGATCCACTAGCACTCACGATCACTTATGTTAAAGGCAATTTAATATGTAACACTTACGGTTCTTAAACAATTTCTATACAAATTTCTCTTGCATTTCTGAAAATTAAATATATAGTCGTATTAGCGCTGTTGGAATATAATTACTATCTCACACGTGTATTGTAACTTAAAAATAAAAGTGTCACGCTATCATCTCTAATTTGAAAAAATAAAAAACGGCAAATAATATGATAATGCAAAACAAAAATATGAAACAAAAAAAAAACTTCAAAATCTAAGTCAATCGCAACTTACACTTAACAATAGTAATTTAAATATGAGACAGAATCTAAATTATAATTTAATTGAATTTAACTAATTTTTTATGAGATATTTTACATAACTTAAAGCTACAGTTGCATAGTCTGTGCAACAAACTTTGGGTCTCCGAGTTTATCTTAAATGGGACAAAAAAAATGATGTAATTATATCATTAGTAGATCAAAAACACCGAAGGTTTTTAAAAACTTAGCTAGAGTAATTTTTTTATGGCCCACTGAACTTTTTAATTTTTTTTAAAGGTGTTTGGAATGTGTAAAAAACTATTAAATGTTTGTAGAACATTTAAATCCTTTAAACACACGTTTTAAAGGCTTTCAATAAGAATATTTAAAAAAGAGACTTAAATGACTCCTTAAAATAGGAGTCATTTAATCCTAAAAATGGGAGATAGAAGGTTTAATAATATATTAAGCTCAAAAGTAGATTTACAAATTTTTTTGGAATTATTTCACACAACTTTGAAACACAATTTAATAATAATTTACAATTTTACTTGTTAAACATTTTGCTTATATCACACGAACTTATGGTCTTTTCCAACCCCTAGTGAAATTCAATGCAGAAAATTGTTGTAGAATATTTTCAACCTTTAAACGTACGTTTTAGTGGTGTTCTATGAGGAGGGGCTGAAATGACCCCTAAAAATGGCAGATAGAGGAATAATTAGTTCTATGAAAAGAACCGTCATGAAATTTTATTCAAATCATCTATTAACCTTATTTAGCTCAGAGTTAGATTTAATAAACTTTTTTTTATCTACTCAAAAAGCCTTTAAAAAAAATTAAAAACTTCAGTGGACCATAAAAAAGAACTCGAGATAAATTTTGAAAATGCTTGAGTGGTTTTGTTCTACTTATGCTATAATTAAATTTTTTTATTTTTTACCATTCAAAATATAAAAACGTTTTGCGCAATGATGTTAAACACTCTTAAATGCCTGATATTTTAGTAAAAATCATAAATTTAGGCATTTCAAAAAACCCATTATTTGTTTTAAGTTGTGGTAAAAAGTAGGCACTAATTTTTGAATACCCTCTTAGCTAAGAGTATAAACTTACAAAAACAGGAAAAAAAATATATAATTTTATATATTTTCAAAAAAATTTTATATATTTTTTTTTATACTCCATTAAACTTAAGTAATTTTTGGACTTTCAACAAAAAAAAATGTGCTTTTCAGAGCAATAAAAAAAAGTTATTTTGTAAATAAATACTAAATTCTAAATTTTAATTTAACTGCAAATATATCAAAGTACTTGAAAACAAAATTTCGAGTGACTTTTAAAAAAAAAATAATTTTTCAGAATTATTTTTGTGAAACAACTAAAACCCACTTTTCTGTTAAGTTATTTTTTGCAAGAAATTATCTGATTTTAACGCCCTCTCGTGGTGGCAAAAGCAATCAGAAAAATTTTTTTTGTTAACAAATATTTGAGATACCTTATTATCTTTCAAAAAATCTGTATTTAACCCTACGATTCATAACCTTTTTTGACTTTAAAGTGCTGCTGTGCCTTTAATTTTTGAGATATGCACATAAAACTCCGAATCATGAGAGATTTTGGCTACACTAAGATTTAAATACGAAAAAATTCAAAATAGTTTCAATATTTTCTTTAAAAAATGATTTTAAATGTTTTACCCACATAAACACACAACCAGGTCCCCGGGTACCCTAATGCAATTCCTATGTAAATGCCTGACATGTAAATGAAAAAACGTTTTTTTTGTGTTGTTTTTATTGGAAATAAATGTCTTTTTTATTTATTTTATCATATTTTATATATATTATATTATAATTCATCCGAATCACTATCGTTGTTATTGTGGCAATTGTAGCATTTAGTAATTGTTATGGGGTGCTCATCGCATATCGGCGTGCTACATATGCTGCAATTTTTTCTAGTTTTTCTTCTGCGCTTATTTGGAAGAAGTGACGGACCTGCAGCACAAAGCACACTCTCCAACGGCCTTCCGATGATGCTTTCAATTGCTTTTTTTGTTGAAAATTGGCGCACGCTTTGCACGCTTTGCACATTTGAAATTCTATTTTCTATAACAGGAATGCACAGGTTTTCTGCCAGTTGACGCAGGAAATTCTTCGTGCGCGTCGTGGTGTATCGTGCAGTTGGATTATTTCCATAATATATGATGTGTGATGCAAATGCGCTCACATTAATGATGTTATAGAAAAATGCCATCGGCCATCTTCTTGTTTGTCGCTGGGTCGTGTATTCTTGGAGCGTTTGGTCCATTACGTCCACCCCACCTTTTGTTTGATTATAAAAATTTATAATTTCTGGTTTCCCATTCTCGTCAATTTGTGCATCATCATGCATACTAGAAAGAAGGATGACCGAGTTGGACTTCCGCTGCTTATATGAGAGAAGTGTTACGTTGTCGTAGAAGCCAAATAAACTTGAACCAACGTCTTTTTTTTTGTCTTCTTTCATCTCCGCAGGGATGTAAGCTTTGTTGCGGCGGAGTGTACCCACAATGCTGAGCTTTTCTACTTTTAGTTGCCTAGCCAACGGCAGCGTCGTAAAAAAATTATCGATTGTTATATTTCGTCCGCTACCGTAGTATGGCCCAACTAAATCTCTCACCACTCTTTCGCCAACACCAACTTCACGACCAGTTTCTTGTTTGCCAGTATATATTTGGCCATGAAGTGGATATGAGTTTTTGGCATCGCAAATCCACCATACTTTTATGCCATATTTTGCTGGCTTCGAGGGAATATATTGGGTGAATTTGGTTCTACCACGGTATGGATATAATTGTTCATCAATTGTCAAATATTCTGATGGCACATAATATCTGGCAAGATTTGCATTGAGCATTATCCAAATATCGCGAATTGGCGCCGCTTTGTCTTGACGATGCCGCTCTACCCGTGTTCTGGGGTCGTCAAACCGCATAAAACGCAGCAAATCGAAAAACCTGTTTATTCCCATGGTGGCGCGGAATATTGGGTGAGCCTGTGACGTCCACAATTCTCTTGCGTTTTCGTCATTAGAATGATTTGTGCCAGCCATCAAAATCATTCCAATGAACGCATAAATTTCGTTGATTGTCGTGTCTTTCCACTTCAACTGACGTCTATTGGGATTCGCTTCATTGTACGCATTATATGTGGCATGCGCTTTTCTATTTGTGTGGCGCACTATTATATCCACCATTTCTACTGTGAGGTATGATTTGAAACACTGCAAAGGCGTAATATTTTCAGTAATCCGCGCTTGACCACAGCGGTCTCTGAATATATTGTGGCTTCTCACTTGTTGGCAACTACGTGGTGTTCGCTGCCATTGTGTGCCGTCACGTGCAGTCATGTAGTCTGCTGGGTTTGTTGTTGGTGCATCTTCTTGCATATCATCATCTTCACTTTCATCATCAAAGAAAATTTCCTCTGGTGCATCAATAGCAGCTGCAATTTCGTTTGCGTTGTCAACATTCAAATTTTCATTCTCTGATTCCGAAACTTCGCCAGTATAGGCCACATTTTCTTCATTTTGGTCTTCCACAGGGTCCACTTCAAGGTCCTCATCTTGAGTCGCTTCCTAAAATAAACGTTGAATATATGTGCTTCTTGCTTCATCACTCAAATTCCAGTATTCCCTTGTTGACAAATATCGGTCGTTGCGGCTCATTTTTCACCAACTTCACTGTTCAAATATTCAACACAGACTGGCGAAGCAAATGAAATATTTCAATTTTACGACACAAATGAACATCTGCTACCTAATTCAAAAGAAATTAAGCAAGTAGGTACCGAAAATAAGCAAAATAAGCAAATAAACAACCCTTACATAAAACCAGTTTCTGCCTACTTGTGTCGCTTTAGGTACTTATATACGAACAGAAACCAGTTTTTTTCCAAATATCAAATTTGTACAGTTGAGAACGCAAAATATAATCAGCAACAAAAATATTTACAGGAAAATATTATTTTATTTCAATAAACGCAAAACAACCTACTTCGGGTACCTGGGTACCTGGTTATGAAATTATAGGAGTTTTGCTGGTTATGAATCGTACGGTTAAAAACAATTTGAGACAAAATTTTTTTTTTTGATTTTTGTCTATGGGTCGAAGCATAGTGCAACGCAGACACCTCAGGTCAAATTTGTGAACATAGTCCCACAGAGTCACTCCTAAAGAGGTAACATCTAGGACCGACCCATATAAATTTTTCCTTCCCGACATTTTTTTCAAACATACCCTCTAGCTTCATACCTTAAGGTGGCACCATTGTTGGCCGCACTGATTTTCTCCTGTTTAGTATAAAAAAGAACGGCTTATGTAAAATTATGTGCCGATCTTCCAGAAATATAGTCTTATGGAACTATGACCGACTGAATGTTACCACCTATCTTCTTTTTTGTTTTAGTTTCAGGTGTATTAAAGTGATTTCCGGGTGTAACATGAATAAATAAATCAGTATTGTTTAAACTATCGTACATACAACACGTCTTTTATCGTACGCTCGTAGATGTTACATGGTGTCAGATGTGGGGTCTTTAAAAAAACAACAACAACAAAAACAAAATTTAAAACGGGAACAGACAGTTTAGCATTCCAATAAAACATTAAAAAGGAAAAGAATACAAAAAAAAGCAATGCTATAATATAATTGAAAAATATTTATCAAATCTTGTTTATAAATGATCGTTCGATGTTAATGTAACGGTGCGCGAAATAGTATATAAAAACCAATAAAAAGAGAGTGTACATTTATCAGAAAAAGAAGAAAATATAAGCAAGCATTTGTGTGGTTATAAAACTAACTGGTAGAAATACTCGACAAAATAACATTTCGGAATTGAAATTGGTTCTATACGTCGCAGTAATGGCAAACATTGAACCACCACAACCACTGCTTATTAACAACGAAATTGATATGGCAGTTGAGTGGGCAGATTGGTTAGATGAATATAATAATTATTATACTGCTGCAAAAATAAAACAAGAACCCGAAGATGTGCAGGTAGCTAATTTAAGAGCAATCATTGGAAGAGAAGCAAACAAAGTACTTAAGAATTTTAATCTGAGCGAAGCAGAGTTGAAGAAAAGAGAAGTAATAATACAACAATTTACAGATTATTTTTCCCCACCACGAAATAGAACTTATGAGCGCTATCAATTTCACCACATAAAGCAACAAGTAAACCAACCGTTTGAAGATTTTTTGCAAAAACTACAACAGCAGGTTAAGCACTGTGCCTATGGTGAAAAACGGATGAATTTTTAGTTGATCAAATTGTATTATTTTTGCATTCAGATAATACTAGGAAAAAGTTGTGGATGGAAGAAAATCTGAATCTAGAAAAAACTTACAAGAAACAATGAAGATGGATGTAACGAAAATGTAAATGTGATAAAACGACAACAGAAATTTAAATGTAACCGGTGCAATAAAGAACACGGTCCAAGAAGTTGCTTTGCATTTGGTAAAGAGTGTTTTAACTGCGGAGGAAAAGGCCATTTTGCTGTAGTATGTAAAACAAAAAAGAAGAGAGAATATGAGAGGAACATAAATCATGAAAAGAAAAAGGTACACGCAGAAGAAATGAGTGACAATGAAAGCGAATTTCAATATATTGGTTCAATAAAAGTAAATGGCATAAAAAAAATAATAAAAACAAAGATGACAAATGGTATGCTACAGTTGGTGTTGGTAAACAAAATTTGAAACTAAAATTAGATACGGGCGCGGAATGTAATGTATTGCCTATGAAAGAAGCTAGACGATTAGACGCCGTAATTGAATATTCAGCAGCTAAAAAGTTAATAGCTTATAATGAACAATCAATAAATGTAGTTGGCGAAGCAATTTTACTTTGTGAAAATAAAAATAAAAAAATGAAACTGTCTTTTAAAATCGTACAAGAAAACCTAGAGCCAATATTGGGACAAGATAGCTGCGAAAAATTAGGTTTGATAGCGCGTATACATAAAATAGAACAAGAAAATAAAGTAGAAGAACAAAATGAAACTCTTGGCTGTTGCAATAGCTATGAAGTCGATTTTATAAGTCACAAACCAGCTAACAGTGTAATTTCTAAATTAAATTAAAATCGATAGACTCCGCGACCAATTTATTCTAGTTTTGTAACAAAAATGTAAATTTGTTGGGTGGTTGTTCTACATTTGGATTCATAACTTTTGTCCCACTGAGCTAATTGTGCGGGATTTCAATCACAAGCTGTTCATTTATGTTGGGTCGTTAGGGAATGAACGTGATTTCAATACAGGGAAAGACGGACATGGCTAAATCAGCTTAGAATTACACTTTTCGTGGGGAATTTGTCGAAGTACTTATCGCAACTACACTTATAAAATTATTACAGTAACTGATTGTGGGTTATTAAATTCGTTTTCCGTACTGTTAAAATTAAATAAAAATATAGTTATGTTACGAATAATTTTATTTTTCAGCATTCGTGTTTGTTATTCAAAGAACAAACTACCAAAAAATAATGTTTTTCCGTATTTATTTTGTTATGTAGTTTGATTTTTGTCGTTTAACTTATGGTGTTTTCTTTTCTACAAAAAAAAAATGTGCCTTTTTTTAAAAAAAAATGCAATTTGGTGTCTGTTTCTTAAAAATTTTGCTCCCAAAAAGCATGAGTTTTTTAGAATAAAACAAGCCACCCTTTTCGGGAGCAAAATTTTTAAGAAAAAGACACCAAATTGAATTTTTTTTTTAAAAAGGCACATTTTTTTGTAGAAAAGAGAGAAAATTTAAAAATGAATGTAAAAATCATTTATTTTAAATGAAATGTAAATGATCCGTTTTTAAATGAATTTTAAGCTGTTTTAAATTAATTTTCGTTTGAATTTA
This sequence comes from Pollenia labialis, assembly GCA_949318255.1. Lineage (NCBI taxonomy): Eukaryota > Metazoa > Arthropoda > Insecta > Diptera > Polleniidae > Pollenia > Pollenia labialis. The sequence continues at coordinate 91,245,162 of OX439141.1, forward strand.
ACTACATAATTTTTTGAGTGTAGCAAAACCATATTTGGGTTTAACTAGTTTAGCTGCTGTTCGGATTGTATGGCCTCATGAATTTTACGTTAAACTGCATTTTTCCAAAGAACGTGTAATTTGTTTCATGTCTGTATTTCGGAGACCAATTGGAATTTTGTTTTCCTTCATGGGGTCTTAGATGAATATTAAAATATTTCACACGAAAAACTTAGTATACCGTCATTTACCGCTGGTGGTAAATGAAAATGGATTTTTTCAGGAAATGGGGGGATAGAAAGCCCTGACCAATACCTATTCATCCTAACAAATCCTCAGAACCCTTATTCATAGATTAATTGAGATATTGGTATTCTATTAGAATGAGCTCCTGTGTTTAATTTTCTAGATTTCTAGAGTGCATCGATAGGCTAGTTAGTAGTGAGCTAGTCTCTGGTTTCTTACCTGCAGACAAGCGTACAGCTTCGCGGGGATTAGCTTAGGCAATTAAAAATAAGCTTTATAAATCAAGGTACTTTTATTTAGAAACTTTTAAAGCTTTTAAGATACCTGCTATAAATCCATGCTTTTTTTTATTTTTCATTTAACAATTTAACTTTAAACTCAATTGATTGTTTACTAAAAATGTAACACAAATTAATATGAGAGCCTCTTACTCATTCCCAAATATTTTCTAATACTTTGAGCATGTTTTGCAGCAACAGCAAATAAAAATGAAACAAAATCAATAATAGCAATAACTATAAAAAAAATACTCGTTAATAGAAACTGCTTTAGTAAGAGAATGTAACTTGAAAGATTTGAACTCCTTGTAGAAGTCTTTCCCTCTAGACTTGGTTCGTTTCCTGTGGCCATTATGCATCCCTTTCACAATTTTTTGTTTCTTTAGCATACTCGTATTTACCACAATGCGTTGAAGCTGCAAGCGTATTGACCACGGAAATTTATGTGATTTTATTTTTTCAACAACCAGACTGCATTGTAGAGTAGAACGTTCATACATGTGTTTCGAAGGATTTTCGTATTAAACCAAAATAAGTTTAATAATTCTTATATTCGTTTTATGTGCGTTTTATATTATTTTTTTATTGGATCTTTTGTGTTTTTTTTTTATCTCTGTGGACTTTAGTCCAATAACCACAATTTTAATGTTAAGTATACGATTTTATTGTTGTGCACAAAAACCATTGATAAAGTGGTTGAAGAAATTCTATACGGTAGTAGTTGCAAAAGGGAATATAATTTAAATTAATATTAAGTCTCAAGGGCATTAATGCACCCTATATATACACGCAGAGAAAAAACATGTTTAAATAAGGTCACCTCCAACAAAACTATTTTTAAACAAAATTTAAAACATATTATGTTTAATTTATCCATATTATTGTCGCCGACAACCATATTATGATTGAATTAGTCCTCCATTTGTAAGCCATAACCATATTATGATTGCCTCTAATTACATTTAAATTAAATTTTGTATTCCCACGAAAATTATTATGATATTATAATTAACTTGCAGTTCTTGTTCTGTAGACACACAAATTTTTTTCAATTAAATCAAGTATTGCTGTTTCAAAGGATTTTTTTAATTGTTCTAATTAATTTGCCTTAATTGAAAAAATATATAAAGTTTGTGTGTACATTTGCTTATAAGAAAACATACACACAAGCTTCAAAAAATATAGTTTCAAAAAATTGTTTAATTGTTTCAATTAACTATGTTGACTGAAAAAAATTTTTTAATTTGTGTTATGTTTTATACAACCTCTTTTGCTGGTGGTCACATTTCAACTAAACCTATTGATATGTTAATTGATATGATCAATTTTTTTGCAGGCGGATCTCAGTACGGAATTTTATTAATATTTTAAATTTTCCACTAATATGTTAATTGAATATTGGTTCGTTTGAGCCATTATTTTAACCTAATGATAAAATTGCTGATCGTAAACGTGAACAATTGCTATCGTGAACCATTGAGTGACCATTAAGTTTTCCCGTATTATAACAACTGCAGAAAATATGATAGCTTTAAATTATTAAAGTTCACTTGAAAAATTACCATGAGGATAAAACTGTTGTTAACTTATCAGTTACTTTTAAGATTAATGCTAACTTGTAGTTACCAAAAATCATTTATCTGTCAGACAATATCCTAAAAATTACTATTTGTAAGTCTTAATAATGGCCCTAAGTCGGTTTGCGCCAATTTCTGACACACAAGTTTATAACAAATTTCGGCAATATTGTGACTGCGGATATTTAATTAAGAAAATTTCATATTGTGCCCTAATTCATCACCATAAAAATTGTGTAAAATCGGTGCATTTCGACATTCCGAATTCTGCTGCCAAAGCTTGGTGTCATACTGAAAACAAATTTTTTTTATTGATTTGTGTGAAAACCAACTATTTCAACTAAAAGGCTTAAAAATTAATTTCTATACTTTGAAATTTTTTAAGAACATAACTGTAATATTTGGTGTATAATTAAATATACGGGGATTATTTATTTGAAAACTTTCCAAAAAAGTATAAATTTATTATGCATCTTAAGCTATTATCTTCCTCCATCTTTCTGGCAGTATATGAACTAAACGTTTACAGAACTGCTCGTTTTTAAGCTCAAGACCGTATCAAGCCAATTCCGAAGACCCTTTCACCTTTTAGTCCAATCAATCGTGTTTGATACAACTCTCCTCTGATGATTTGCCCGATATCATCGGTTCCTGATACTCGTATAGAAAGCTCTTCTGGTACAACTAGAGAATCAATCGAACAACGATTAATAGAATTTTTCCGAAATTATTTGATCGAATAAGTGAAACAGCCAATTTGTAAAACCGAATAAATCGAACAATTAATGTCTATTAATCGATTAAGATTAATATCTTTAATAATTCTACTTTTTTAATACAAAAATATTTATCATATATGAAAAACTGGGAATTTAGCACGTCATACGGAAATCGTTTTAATAATAAATTTTGTATTCCCGAAAATACATACTTGCATGTGCCCGTGCAAAAAACTGAATTGGCAAATTGGTTTTTTTTTTTTTGTTGTTTTCTTACGAAGACAGTAGGATGAAGCAGTTTGTTTTTTAATTTTGTTTTTTCTTTTTACCCACTTACAACTACAATTCGAGTCGGAAAAAACCCAACCAATTGTAGGGGAATGTAAGAAAAGATAAACTCACTGTTTATTGTTGGTGTTTTGTTTTGGCTTTGATATTGTTACAAGTAAGACTTATTCGCTTTAGGGTTTTATTTGTATAATATTTTTGGCCTTTCTAAAGTCTTTGGAAAAGGTTTCCTGATGAGCTGGCCTAAGCAACCAGTGAAATGCGCATAGAAGCTAGCTTTCCCTCAACAATAAATTTCAGTGTATTTATCAAATATGAAAAACTGGGAATTTAGCACGTCATACGGAAATCGTATTAATTACAAAAATATTTGTTTTTTAGATTTTTAACTGTTTAAGATAATTTAAAACTAAATAACATGTTCTCAACTTCTGCATTTATTTTCTTCACACAAAGTTTTGAGCACATTTTCATATAAAGTTTGACATTTATCGTAAAAAAATGTGCAAATTAAAGAAGATTACTAAAAATTTTATTAGTTATCAGTGAAATCAAATAAAACAAGTTACAGTGCAATATTCGGCTGTGTCGAATCTTTAATACCCTCCACTGACAGTTCGAATATTTCAGGAGTGTGATATCTTTATGATGGTAAATAATCAACCAATCATCCCAAAATTCCGCAAAGTGGTGAAATTTGTTTTAGCATTTACAGTGAATTTTAGAAGGCTGCTAAATATGGTATCCAAGGTAAATTATGGCCCGTATATCGCAAAATTACATGACATTTTTTCTGGCCATATGAAGTTTATACCTTCGGTGAAGGGTATAAAAAGACTAATTTTTGGGGATTCAATATTTCGGTTATAACTCAGCCATTTTTTAACTGATTTGACAGATTTATATACCGACGTGTTTAAGAAGAAATTTGCCATTTACTTGAGATATAAAGCTTGGACTCGGAGAGATCTATGGTTCCCGAAAGTGGGTATTTAAAAAAAATTTAATTTAGGTCATAACATTTTTGTATCTGTACCGATTTTTCCGAGTTTTTTATAAAATATGTTTTACTAAAAATATTTTGGTATATAAGTCATATCGATAGGACGTATGGCAGCCCTAAAATTTAGGTTTTTATAAAAATTTTGATGTTTTTTAGCCCATTTTTCAAATCGATATATATCGATTCCTAGACGTGACCCAGCGAAACGCCGGGATACGTATGACTTCTTTTTTTACCGATATAACTTTCCCCAGTAGTTTGAACCCTTCGCGATCACAGACCCCTACCTTTTGTCGCACAGTGTTATTGTTTATTTGAAACTACATGTTTATTTTATTGTTTTTTTTTTGTGTTTATTAATATAATAAAAATATCAATTTATGTAGAGATTAATGTTTTTTCCAGTGGATAAAATTATTTGAATTATTCAAATTATTCGAGTAATTCGAACAATTTAAAACCCTAACTCGATTAATTTTAAAATTTAAAAGTCGATTAATTCCTTACTCGAACAAAACCAAAAGTCAAATAATTGGATACTCTAGGTACAACCAATGGCCATTTCGGCTACCGTTTTTTAAAGTGAACAGTAATGCAGCGAGAGAAGCCTGCATCGATGTTAACAAATAGGGGTTAAACGTGGCAAGGACTATAAGGCGTGTGAGGCACTACTTCTTTTTTCGGCAAACGATCGATTCAAGCGAATCAATCGTGATCGGCACAAGTCACTTGTTAAGGCTCGGTTTTAGTAGCTCATAATAGTTGGTGCTCTTCTTCTACATCGAAAGAGCAGTAAAGCGTAATCTAGCGAGAGCATTCTGCATAAATGGAAACAAAACAAGTACGACTGGGCTAGGTCTGGACTGTAAGACGAGTGAGGAAATACTTTTCAACTTTGCAACACGCTTTATGCATAATCTATCGGCAAAAGCTCTAATTAAGAGAATCAATTGTGTTCGGCTTAATTTGCCTGTGAAAATTCGCCCGGTTTCAGAAGCTTATAAACGGAAATTAGGGCGTTGCGAAATATGACCCCAGGAAATATGCCCCAAAAAAAGGTAAATTGAGCCCACATTTGGGGCCCTTTTTTATAATGCAATATGACTCCACTTTTTTATGAAAAATTACCCCAAACTAATGAAAAATAGCCCATTAAATAAAATGAAATACGACCCTAAATTTGGGGTAATTCTTTATTATAAAAAATCACCTCAAAATATTTAATGAATTTTTACCCCAAAAAGTTAAAACTAGAAAAAACACAGAGAAAGTTATATTAAATATATGGGTGGGGTCCGTATTACCGAAACATAAAATGCTAGATTTTTAAACTATGGACTTTAAAATTTCAATTTTAATATCCCGAATAATTATACAGTTTGGATTTTAATAATCGCACGATAGATAGCATAGCAATGCCTTTGACCGGACACAAGGATTTTTTCAGTGGCTTCACAAACTAAAGCATGTCTGCGTTGCTGGAAAGGATTTTCTCTAGTTTGGTTTTAAGAATTCGAGGTTTTAATGCAATTTCTAGAAATTTTAATATAAAATTTGTAAAATAAATTTTGGAGTAATTTTATTTCTTAAAAATTGCATTTTATGTTAAGCCGGCCATAGAAAAGTCGTGCGTGCTCATAAAGTAGGATAGTGTGGCATAAAACTTGCAAATGTTAAAGAAACGTTACATAAAATGATAGGTTTTATGTGATCAGAGTTGCAGTTTCTTGTAAAGGAGCTGGGTCATTTGAGTTTGCATCATTTTTGTGGGATATTGTGGCATTGACAACAGATTTTGAACAAATTTTTTTATGTCGGATAGAATTCCATTAGATTTTCGTGTGAATGAATCGTACCTTTAGTAAATGAAAAATAGCGCCAAAGTAAAAATTGGTATGTTATTTTGGGCCATTTTTAATTTTTTGATATTGGGGTCATTTTGCATTCCGCTTAAAATTCAAAACCACAAAAAAATGAAAAAAAACCCCCAAAAAAAAAACAAAAAAAAAAAATTACCCGAATTGAGTGTTGCTGTTTTTCATGTAAAATATTTTATTTATTTATTTATTTATTGAAATCCTGCTCAACAAGAATATATCTTATAATTATAGAGCAAGAGTATTAATGATAATAGATAAGAAGCCACAACAATTTGATAAAGAAGAAAAAATAAAAATAAATAAAATAAGAAAGTACAAAATTAAAAGTACAAAATAAAAATTAAAAAGTACAAAATTAAAACAAAATTAAAACGTCCGAAATAATAATTAAAAGTACAAAATTAATACAAAAATTAAAAGTACAAAATAAAAATTAATAAGTACAAAATTAAAACAAAAATTAAAACGTACGAAATAATAATTAAATAATACAAAATTAAAGCAACAACAAATTAAAAGTTCAAAATTAAATAAATTTAAATTAAATTTAAAAAATTAAAAGAGGAAAGTTATATGACCTGTGGTCTATTTATTGAAGAAATTAAAAAGATTTCGTTTGAATTGTATTGCGTTGCTGACTTGCTGTATGTTAGGAGGAAGGGAATTCCAAAGACGTGCAGCATTGACGAAAAATTGCCATTCCGATATAAGGCATCGATGCACAGGTATTATCAACCTTTTGCCTCTCAAGGATCTTGTGAAGTGAATCATATTAAATAGGCAAGCTGGTACTTTAGTGTAGATGATTTGATGCAAAAACATTAGCATTTTAATATTTATCAAGTTTTCAAATGATACACCATAAAGACATTTTGAGAACGATGATACTCTTTCATGCCTTTGCAGTCTATAAACGTATCTTATAATGTTATTGTAAAGTACATTAACTTTCCTTTTACTATTAGAGTCACACTTGCTGAATAGTTCACAGCCATACAAAAGTCCTGGAATTAAATATGATTTAGCCAGGAGCTTCCTTACGTTGAGCGGTGTAAAATATTGTGTAGTCCATTTTTCAAAAATTCTTATTTTTTTTGGAAAATATCGTAACTTTCTTATGCTTCCCTTGGCAGCACTGTTGTGTATATAAGTTCCGGTTCACACACGTCAAGTCTTGAGGTTTTTAAAAGAGAGGGGAAAAGCAATGGCATTCTGTTATCCCTTATCAAATATATCAAATCAGCAACAGTGATTTCTTCTGCGTTGCCAGACTATTACTCTTTTAACTATATCACACATAAGTTTATTTGGATAAACTGTTTTATTTTTATATACATAAAAAAAATATAAATAAACATAAAATTGAATTTAAAAAAGGGTAGAAAAAACTAAATGCATTGTTGAAAAAAAAAAGAAAAAGAAAAAACTTAATGCTAAATTAAATAGCTTTAGCTAAACATTAAAAAAATAAAGCTAAATTTAGCTCGGAATAAGCTAATATGATCACACTAAGGCTAAGCTGTTATGATACAATGAAAGTAAATTAATGTTACTAGGCTATATTGGCATACATAATGTGGGCCGCCTACCAAATCAAAGATTTACACCCAGCTGTCAGTTGCCTAAAATGGGGAAACTATAACGGTGTTGGGTAAGGAACACGTATTATGTTATTTAAGTTAACCTTAAAACATGTAATGTTGAGGTTCTTTCTTTCGTGATAAAACGATGAAACTGATAAATAAATTAAATTCGAAATAAATATGAATGCTGCAAGATACTGTGATATTCTTATAGAGCACATTATGTTGCATTTTCGAGAGAAGAAGGCAGATGACGCAATAATCCAACACGATAATGACGTAAAACACACAAGTCGCATAGCTTAAACTTTTCTAAGTTACAATTGTATGGAAATTTTGGAGTGGCCATCAAAACCATCAAAACCTAACTCCAAACTATATCTATGAGAGCTTGTAGAACGCAAATTGGCAAAGAATACGTAAACCGAATATCTGTGAAAAGTGCGCCGGTAGGCTTGCTGGTAGCGAGCTAGTCTATCAGCGCCGGGGTTGCGGGTTCGGTTCCTGCCAGAGCCTCTGGTTTCTTTGCTGCAGACAAGCATAAAGCTTGGGATTAGCTTAGGAAAATTAAAAATAAAAAAAAAGATTATTGGTAGATGTTATGACATATACATAAAGAGGAGTGATTGGCACCCAATTGTTGGTAGATTCCATTACTTTAGGGTTAAGGATCAGTGATTAAAAAGAACGGCTATGCCGCTAATTATAACTTTAAAGACTACTGAGTTGCAGATGTTTTAAACAAACTACATACAAATGACGAATTTCAACAAGTTTCATTTCAAGTTGGTTGCATAAAATGTTGTTATATTTTTAAAAATATACTTATTAGAACTTTATTTCAAGAACGATAGATGATACTGAAACTATGCCTAAACTATATTTAACAATTTTCGATGAAACTCTTAAATAAGAAGAGCGATCCAATCATATACATATTTCATGCAAAAGGGTTGCATTATTTGTAATCAGTAAATTAAATACCAATATGTGAATACCGACATTTAATTCACCAAATTATTTTTATAAAGCTAAAAATATCTAACCACATTTTCTATATTTACACCACTGTTTGCTGTAGGGCTTTTAAGTCCTTGTTCATATTATTAAATATTTGAGGCAGAAACTTTTTTCCAATTCTCCTTTGAAACTGCATTTGTGTCCTCTTCCTTTCACCATTAAACTAGATGTTTTCGCAGCAAATGCTTTATAGTTTGAACGGGGACTAAAAAAGAAACATGAAGTTTAACCTTAAATACAACAAATTTTACACACACACATACATTTTCGGTTACGACCGCACAACCAAAGATGAACGTGCATTAAATGCCACAAAATATTTTTATTATTGTATATGAAACATATGAAATGGTTTATCGGAGAGCAAAATAACTTAAGGGAGGTTAGCGAATGCAGAAAAATATAAAACTAAAAATAACAAACACACGCCAAAATGGTTTAAAACGAACTATTTCTTAACGTTTTTGTTTGGTTGAGTTTTTAAAGGAAGGAAACGCTAAATTATGGCAAATTCAACTCGTATTAGTCTCTAATATTAACACTGTCTGCTTGTGTGTGTGTGTGCGTGTGTTTTTATTTTGTATTTCAGAAGTAACCTTCGACTAAGCATGACTTAGATTAAAGGAAATTGCTTAAACAAGTGGAGATTTTGATTGTTAGAAGCAGTAACGTTTTACAGGGTGGTATTAAAAGAGAGTTTAATGTATTTTTTTTTGTAGTGTTCAATAAAAAACAAGCAGATCCCCCGAAAATTTTCTAAAATTATTTATTTTTTAGAAAAAAAACAGAGGTAAAGGAAAAACATGTAAAATCAATTAAAAATGGATAATCATTCAAAAGTGCAAATTTCGATCTACCAAAGGGTTAATACAATTTGGTTTAAGGATTGATGTTTGACTATTGACGTCAGCAGTCGGTGATGGCTGCGAGTGTAAGACGGCAAATCCCTCTGAGGAGATCGAGTGGCAGCGATCGAAACATGTCAGGGTAACCAGCCGCCTGGGTTCGAATCTCAGGTCAGTCAAGAATGAATGATTATCAATAACAATTTTAATTAATTTTCATGTTGGAAAATTCCTTTCTTCATAAAAATAATTTAATGAAAATTAAATTTGATGAACTTAAACCTGATTAAAAATATGGAAATTTTATATTAAAAATTATTTATTTTTAAAATTAAAACAATTAAATAAAATTCCTATATTCGTTTCGATTTAATTTACGCAAAAGGATTTATAAGGAAGTTGCAATATAAGAGATATTATTAATTACGAATCCCTTTTTATTATATTTGATAAAATGATTTTTCGTTCTATCAAATATTTTTTATATGGCAGCGAAAGTTTGTGCTCTATAACAACATTTAAAGGTGGATTCATCCATGCTTTCCGAAAAAAATTTATGTCCGGAGAAAAATTTTATTACTGAGAGTGTTCTGCAGAACGATTCACCTATTTCATAAAATTTGTCCGGGAAAACAAAGATGTAAACACTTATACAAAATGCCAGCACAACAAGCAAACTACTTATATTGAAGTATTTTCAAAATGTGTGTAAAGAAAAGTGACGAAAAAAGGAAAGTGATGTTATTATTTTTAATAATAAATAGAAACTGGGAATTATTTCCTTCCGAAGGTTACTTTTATTATATTCAACATTTTTATTTTTCGAATTTATTCTATGAGCTAAATTTCAGTTATGTATTTTTAATAAAGCTTTTTTTTGTAATAGTCCTATTCTTTCAATTTTTCAGAAATGACTTTATATACTACCAGACTATTAAATTGTATTTTTCTTGTTACATATTACCTTAGCTTTCCTTTGGAAAGCAATGAGGTATATTGTATGTACAGAAAAATTTACAATGCAAAAAGAAAAAAAAGATGTGGCAGCTCAATTAAAATTTAATGTACAAATTGAAAAAGTGGTATCTCACTTCATTTTGTTCTGAAGAAGAATTCAAATTTAACCAATTCAAGAAAAAACTTGCCGAACAAAATAAATTCTCTCTCGCTCTCAAAAATTTGTCCGGCCAGTAAAATCATTTATTTTTTTCATCCACTTTTGCACACAAGCTTTCATTTCATATCAGATTCTTTATCCATGACTAAAATCATCACCGAAGCTGAAATGGTATATATAAGACTGTCATTCCGTTGGTAATTTAACAACAATTTAACAATATCCGCCTGTCCCTGTGTATGTTAAAATGGGGTATCCGAAGACCCCAGAAATGACGGCAACTAGGTTGTTATATATTTATGTCACAAATACTCCGTTAAAGCTTGATATTGAAATTTAACCAGATCGACCTAAAGATGGCTGAGAGATGAGAAAAAAAACCACGACAACCTCTAATTTTACCCATAATTCCCTTTTTGTTGTTATTTTTTATTTCGTTTTCTATATAACTTGAGAAGGGCAGCAGCCAAATTTTTCAAATAAGGTACAAGCTTTTGGTTATCAATACATAACCTCTCTAAAATGGGCGGGATGGCAGAAGTGTGCGTGGCCTTTATCATACAAAGACATTATAAATTTCTGCATATCTGCATATCTGGAGTCAACGGTTCCAAATTTGGTACAAATATTTCGGGTAACAATACACAACATCACACGAAATGTGAGCGCTTTTTATGTCATTGGTACACATAGCTGAGTTAATAATACACAACCTCTGTAAGAAATGTGGCCGTAATTGTTGGAGATGTGGGCGTCGCAACCCGTAGAAAGACATTACTGATTTCTGTATATCTAAAGAACTGCAAAATCCAAAGACTTTAAATAAGGTACAAGCTTCTTTGTTATCTTGTGGGGGTTGAATTTGAACAGTGACGTACCACAAAATAGATTTATTTATAATTTAAGAACGGAATTTATAAACCTTCTTTGCCGTTCGCACCATGTTCATTTTAATAATAATTTTAATTAAAAAAACATATAATTTGAATAAAATTTTTTGATAAAAAGTTTCTCACCCATAATTCTTTCATAGTGTGAAAGCGTTACAGATGTCGTCTGGCATGTGCATTATCGCAACATGCACATTGCCGCAAATATCGCTTGTGTACATGTATGGGCAAATGCAAAATGTAAATGCAAAAAGAGCGAACGATGTGTATACATACACAAAAAACAAAGAGAAAAAAAGCATAAAGCCAACAAATGCAAAAGTAAACAAACCAATACAATGCCACACATGCAAAGCTTTCAATGTAGTGGTGCCCATACCTGCTTGTGTAAGTAAAAATATGTGGTAAACATTTTGTCGACTTCAATTGTCTACCAAGATCATGGGATTTGACGTAGTTAAACATTTTTTTGTGTATCTACTTCATTGACCGTCTCTACACCGTAATCCGCTAACGTTGAAGCATTTGAAAACTAGTATTCTTCAAATTAATTCAATCTAAAGGAAAGCATTATACTGAAATTAGAGTTCCATCGAAATCTTAGCTTTATGTGTGGTTTATTTAACTTTACTTTTGAAAGCGAAAAGTAGATAGTCCCTCTTTTTTTTTGAATCAATATCTACCCAAAAAAGAACATAAAATAAAAAAAATACTAGAAATGGCACTTGAGCTAAAATTGTTTTTGCTATAAAATCGTAACGATTGCTTGACTGTTCATAAAATTTTAGGAGATGATGCTGCGGTTATGGCTCGAAATATTAAAAAAAAACTAATTGCTTAATAAATATCATAAATTGAAATTTTGCGCTGCGTAATAAGACATACAGAAATGCAGTAAAGTAAGTGAAAGAACTCTCAACAACTTTTCTAAAAAAAAAAATAAAATTTCAAGTGCTACGGCATTCCCTTACTACGAAGCAGGTTTGTGAAGGAGAATACTAAAAAATAACTGTATCAAAACATTCAGTGTGTAAGGCCGATCGGTACATACAACAATTTTTATGCGCTTTATGTATCAAAAATGTAATGCTTCAAAGTGGGAACTCGCCATATAAAATGCATGTCTTTTGTAAGCGAGATGGTAAGCGATACTCTTATGTTTCTCTTTTACAAACATGCTTCGTTGGAAGCTCCATTTTTTATTGGGATATATCGATTACACTGTACAACAATTTCGAAAATCATCCAATTCTTTGAATTGATTCTGGTAGAGGATGCAATTAAATATACTTGAGCCTACGTTTTATAATATAACATCGGAACATGATGTTAGGGGGCTTAAAGTTTCATCCTTTTGGCCAGCTCGTGCAAATGTCTTTATATATAAATCTACAGCTGAGGTATAAGGTATGCTTAGTAACTTTGTAGAAAATGTTACGGCAAATATTTTTGTTTGACGTATTAACCCTTTAACTGCTCTTGATAACAGAAAATGGTATCTCTATTCTAACAAATCGTAGAAAATATCCCTAAGAAGGGGGAGGGGAAGCATGAAATTTTCTACAAAACTGTTAGCCATGCAATTTTACTACATATCGCACTGGTTGGTATAAAGAGCGTCACCTCAAAATTTAGAAATTTCAAGTAGAGGCAAAAACTGTGTGTTTTCAAATATTTCAAAGTTGTATACTTTTTACATTCGAGTAAAAACTATACACAGCAGTTTTTTTGTGTTTTTTTTTGTGGATTATCAAATAAATAACAACCCAGACAGCAAAATACTCCGACATTGTCTGAATCAGACATTTCGTGAAAATGTCTGACTTCATTCTTAGAGACTTCGTTCAGATTTCTGTCAGACATTGAATATACTTACTGTCCGGCCTATTTCTGATCGAATTCGCTTTCTGTACATGTATTTATGTACAGATTTGTCTAACGAGACTTATTATTTTTTTAAAATATTGACAATTGTCATTCAGTTGAAAATAATTTTAATTTTATTTTATTTGTTCAATATAAAAAGCATAAAAAGGTACGTACGTGTTAAATTTAAAATTGTGTAGTAGTACTTTTACATATCGCACCCGTTCAACAATACTGTATTAACTCAAAATTTAAAAATTTTCAGTAGAAGCAAAACAATTTTCAATTTAACATTACAGGCATATGAAAAAGAATTTTTAAAGCAGCCGTTTCATTACAAAAAAGTGGACAAAATTGCACAATATTTTTACAGTGGGTAGATATGAATATTACGTATCCATTTTTTCCAAAAAGTGAAAAATTAAAAATTTTGAGTTAATACAGTATTGTTGAACGAGTGCGATATTTAGCAATAAAATTATTTCTTTCAGCTATCAGTTAGAAAGCAAAAAGAATCTTAGATATCTTTCAGAAATGCCGACAAAAAACCAGAATATCCCACGACATGTCTATCAGAATTTGTGTCAACCACTTCATACATTTTTGGGTCAGAAATCTGACAGAATTCGTATATGATTCCGACTTTTTGCACAAGTTTCTCTCAGATATCTGAACAACGTCGGATTATTTTTCTGGCTGAAAAGTTACTTGAGTTTGTCACATTTATGTGATTTTTTTTTATATATATTTATATATATATATATCGTCGCAAGAATTACAGAACGCTGAAACTGACAAAAAATCGAAAATACGTTTTTTGCATCATTTTTATCAGAAAAAATACTGCGTCGATGGGTCCAGCTCCCATATTTGTATGCTGAAAAAAATTCAGTTTTTTATTTCCATAAAAAAACAATTGTAGTTACAGCATTTTATAGGCCTGGGGAAGTAAAATCGTTTGCTGTAAGCCGCGGAATCACCGGGAATAATTGACAGCCAATATATAAAGCGGGAAAAAATAAAAATACGTTTTCAAATTCATGTTCCTAAGGGCCATTATTACAACTTGCCAATAGTTAAAAGTCGGATTTTGTTGGACCGATAAATAGCTTTGCATTATAAAACCTTCATTTATTATGTTTTCATCTATTAAATATTATTATTATTGAAAATAATAGCAATAAAAAATGGAAGTTTAATAATGCAAAGCTATTTAGCGGTCCAACAAAATCCGACTTTTAACTTTTGGCAAGTTGTAATAATGGCCCTAAGTCGTATAGTTTTTGTGATATGAAAAAAATTATAAGAATTAGGTTTAAAGTTTATTAAAAACAACTTCCAAATTCTTGCGTTTTGCGTTTTGCATTTGCGATTTCCAGCACACCCCTGATTGTTTGAAAAAAGTCAAAAATTTTGTGTTTTTAATGAAGACTGACTTCCATCCAAAAAGATTTAAGAAAAACTAAAGATATTAAACGGTGGGGTACTTTAAAACCATGGGATATAAGGCCATGATGGCTTTATTGCTCAATTGAATGGGAGATAAAGCCATAATGGCCTTATTGCCCAATCATTGAGAGGTAAGGTAATATTTAAAATTTTACGTAAGGAGAGATATAGCCATATTTTTTTCCGCAAACGAGAGTTAAAACCATATTTTTCCAGAATATTATTACTTTTTTTAGTGTTTCCGGGAAAAGTCATTTTTTTATTCTTGTAACGCACGCAGGAAAACTTTATTCAGTGAAGCCACCTGCCGTGTCCTACTGGAGGAGAAAACCCTTAAGAGCGGCCGCAGGCCGCCACGCAGAAAAACTTTAGTATGCGAAGCCAGATTCCAATACTTTACTTAAGTGTTTCCGAGAAAAGACATTTTTTTATTCTTGTGACGCACGCAGGAAAACTTTATTCAGTGAAGCCACCTGCCGCGTCCTACTGGAGGAGAAAACCCGTAAGCACGGCCGCAGGCCGCCACGCAGAAAAACTTTAGTATGCGAAGCCAGATTTCAATACTTAACTTTAGTAAAAGGGAAAATCATTACCTTTTAATTATAAAAATAAGAAAACTATTAATCAATGTAAAATGCAAAAGTTCTTCAAAACTGAAATGAGAGATAACGCCATTTTCTAAAATTACTTATGTGAGCTAAGGCCATGATGGCTTTATCTCCCATTCAAATGGACAAAAAAAATATAAGACTTTATCTCCCTTTTGAATGAGAGATAAAGCCATCATGGCCTTATCTCCCATGGTATTAAAGCACCCCATCATATTAAACCAAATAAAACCGTTAACCCTTTCGCGCCCGCTTTTGAACGCATTGCCAGAAAAAATTTTTTTTATAATTTCCTTAGTGATTAGATCAAAATTAAGGATTTTTGAAAATTTCAGACTTTTTTAATTTTCGGGTGACCAAAAATTGAAAGTTGCTTATAAGCAACTTTGGGCCGTTCAGGAAGTATTTCACATTATGAAAAATTAAAACAAACTTTTCTATTTTTTATTCATTCTTTAACCAACTCTATATGTGCTTTAATAATTTTATTACGATGGTTTTAAATAAAACGATGATTAAAATTCAAGTTGCTTATAAGCAACTTTGGGCGCGAAAGGGTTAAGCGTATAAGAATTTTAAGCAACAGTTCTACTTGTAACAATATCAAAGTTTAAACAAAAACAAGAAATAGGTAGAAAAGCAAGAATTCGCTGGCGATGCAAAAAGTGTTTAATAACATTATGTATTCAAAAAAAAATGTTTTTAAAATGTTCACCTTTACCCCGCTGCTGTACTTAGTTGAGTACACCCCTCTTACTCCAACCATTCCTAATTTATATTTTTAAATTGTTTTATACCTACATACATTTGTATATTCTTGTTTTGTTTGCAATGAATAGAAACATAAACGTTATTTAAACTATCACTTCTTGTTTAATTTTGGCGGTTAATGGGTTATAAAATCGATAATTATCTCCGCCAAACTCTGCTTTCTCTCATACAACTTCCTTAAGTTTTTTAAATCATTAAATAGTTTTTATTGTTTTTTAAATAAAACTAACTATAGTTAAAAAGAATTTCATTTAATTGTTTTCCTCTATACGATTTTAATATGTGGATATGGAATTTGTTTTTCTTTCATATTCTTTTTATGTATTCTTTTTCTGCCAAACTTTCAAGCTTCCTTTGCCTTTTCGCTCAATATTTTTTTTGCGCAAATGTCTTTGTGTTTTAAGTGCAATTTCCGTTTATTTGTTAAAATGACTTCCGTTTCCCGTTGTATGTCTATATGAGTTGTTAGTTGTATGTGTTTGTCTGTGTTTAATTGTGTGAGTTTATTATATTTTCATCTGATTTAATTTTTATTCTGTTTTCCAGCGTTTTCTTGTATATTTTTTTATATAGTATTTTATTAGAAAACTAAAAAAACTAAATAAAATTTTTTTTGTGGCTTCTTTTTTGTCCCATACTAGTCGGATGGATTTTTTTACTCCTTCTTTTAGTTTGAGTTTTTTACAAGTCCTCGTTTTGTTCGTTATTTTTTATATATTTTGCCATAGTTAGAGAACTTCTTTGCAAAACTTTTAATTGACAAGTGCCATAGTGGTTCTAAATTTCGAGAGGCAAGGAATTTCCTTCAGAGCATAGAATGCAAACTCTCTTTTAAACAAATGAAACACAAATATTAGTATGTTGGTATGAGAGTATGTGTGTGTGTAGTGGTAGCACTATGAATTTTAGTAGTTGACTAAAATGCAAATATATAGACATAGAAGGTGGTAGTAGTTGTTGTACTATCACTAGTATCTACATCAAATGTACTGTAATTTTTTTCAAATACAAAAGTATTGAAAAAATGTAGAAAACTAATGGAATACATGCAAGTATAAACCACAAACATTGTGGTTTAAATTATTCTATGTAAAAATGGAAAAAAAACTAAAACTATTTTATATTATATTATACAAGCTGTTGGTAAATTAAAAAAATTAGAAACTAAAATGTAAACAAGTTTAAATTTGAAAATTCTTGATGGAAATATATATTTTTGTTTTTACAATGTTGCAAAAGTATTTTGCTCTGTTTTAATTTTATTAAACATTGATTTATTTAAATTGCTTATGCAGATATATTAAATTTTAGCTTTAATTGAATAAATGGATATATAAAATGCTAAGATCAAAAATCCGTTTTTTTAAACAAATACTATTTTGTATATTTTATCTCAGTATAGCAGCAGATAAATAAAGGGTGTATTTTAGAGGCCAAAATTCAAAATGTTGTCTTTATTAGCTTGCAAATTAAATGGCTTTTTGGGGCTAAAAAGTATTTCTGGGATATGGCCTCCGCGACTGCGCCTTGTATACAATATCCTGTCGGTCCAATTTATCACCCCTTTTTCGAGCATTATTAAGTCAAAAGAGCGTCAAATGTAGGCTTCGACATAGAGCAGAGATTTCACGTACCATCACATAATTAGTTCAGGTGTCAAATCACACGGAGAAGGTAACCAAGTTCCATTTCTTGAGATAATTCAGGCACCAAACGTTTGGCTAAACATTGTGATGGTTTCACAAGCTGTATTGCATGTCGCGCCGCGGCGCGCCGTCTTCTTGGAACCACTTCTCTTCTAAATGATTCTCAATGACAGTAGGAATAAAAAATAATTCGAATAATATTCTTGTAGCATTCGCAATTCACACATTTCTGTGAATAGTTGATAGCAAAATTTGTTCTATCAACTTATTCTCTTCAAAATGAAATTTCCCATACTATTGACTCATCCAAACGAATTTCTCTACTTGTGGATTTTAATTACCAACTTTAACAGCCAGACGAATAAACCTTTGGTTGAGTAGTTTTTATTTCTTCCTGTATTTTTTTTGTGGCACTACAGGGCAAACTAATTAAAGGTGACCATATTTACTTTGCTGTCCGTAGTTACATAAAAAAAGAACAGAAAATAAAAGAAAAAAAAATCGTTTTTTACATGACAATTATTTTTCTTTCTGTACCCTACACCACTAAAAGTGTTAAATTCATTATGCGATTGCTTTTGTTCTTTAAACGTCAAAATCTGATAGAACCAGTTAAAGTTCATCTTACGATGTCCTTCCGTCAGTCGTCTAACTGTATGTTAAGGTAAATTTTAGAAACAAAACGTTCAAGTCAAGTATTCTTTAACATATTTTGTTTTAATAGATAAATAACTTCCCTTTGTTTCCATATAAGGCCTGCTTTCGAATGTAATTTTTATTAATAGTAATATATTCGTGATTTTCAAAATTATGTCAAATGTGTATCCAATTTTTGTATCCCTTTATTAAAATTAGATTTTTCAGGTCATAAAAATAGGTATTTGCTTGCGAGATTTTTCCATTTACTCAGCCTAAGAAATTATAAATTCAATCCCAAAATGCGCTTGATTCAAGAATTATTAAATTGTTTTAATCCGAATTCGTACATAAAATAATCAAATAATGAGATTGATTTAGGTAAAACTAAAATTGAATCAATCAATTTTAAAAATGCGCTTGATTCAAGTGTTATAAAGTTGATTTTATCCCGAATAAGAAAGAAAAAAATACTATGATTGATTTACTTACCCGTATTACACCTTACAGAATGATAAAACACCAACATCATGCCCGGTAATGTTTTTACTTTAGATATCTTATTTTAACCCAAAATATAAACTAAATAAGAAGGAAAAAAGAGTTCAAATTTACTTTTTAACCCTTCGTGGTACACATGAGTCTGGCCAGACGTTTTTTTAATGTGTATAGAAAATCAAAACATGCGTAAGCCTGAGGGTTAAGCACAATGAAAAGTTCAATCTTTTTTTACTTGATTGAAGAATTTTATACTTATCTCAAGAAATTCCGGGATTGATTTGTCGAAAGTAATCCCATTTAGGATTGTTTTGAGTACATTTTAGTGGTATTCGTACTTGAATTTTTGAGTACGACTTGTACTTAAAGTAATCACAAAAACTTGGTTTATCCCAAGTGTATTTCTTTCTGTATAATTATACCCCCAAGTGGGATAACTGGGATAAAAGCACAATTGACTAAAAGCCTTATTTGCATCGCACTTTCAGCAACTGCTCACAAATTTTATAATCGCGTTTAAAATCTAGAGTCGTAATAATATTGAAAACAAGTACATTAGTCGAAGATAACGACTTACATACAGACTTTTTATAATCACAATCCGTGAAGTGTCCACAGAGTCGACCTTTGCTGACTATACGCCTTGCTTGCTTGAGCTGTTAAAGAGGGCAAGTATAATATTTGACATTTGCTTTTTATAACTTTTTCAACAGCTACTTAGAATGAAAAATAAAAAAGAGCGAAACTAGTCTTAATGGAGCTTCTTTCTTTTGCAGGTTTTGTTGAACTTAAATAATTTCGTATTAAAATTACTAATCAAATGTTAAAGTAAATTTACATTTTGTGCAAGAAGTAAGAAAAAGGTTCGGTTTGTAGTAAAAGAAGGAGAACTGTATACAATTTTTCTTTTTTATTTAATATAAATAGATAGAATTTTAACTGACAAATTATTATTACTAAAAAACTAATTCGAAACAGGCATCTGTAAACGGAAATATGTAAAATTATTTATCAATTTTATATCTTCTGAATTTAGTCTAATGTTATTCTTAATATTCCACTCTTTGTTACTACTATATTTTAATTTTTTTTTTGTCACAAACTCATAAAAACACTCAGGCCCGTTTTCACAACTAACCGGTAGCTTAAAGTTGACTTTAATCAGCCTAATAAAAAGTGTTCCATTATTAAAACTTTACTTTAACCTAAAGTGAGCGATAAAGTAAATTATGGGTAATCCTATCTGGTAGGCTAAAGTTAAGTTGTAATAATGGAGCACTTTTTATACGGCCGATAAAATCCTTCCTTTAGCTATCGGTAAGATGTGAAAATGGGCCTCAGAGTTCTTTTTTAAATTTAATTTCGAAACTCATAGTCATATTCAAATCATCTATTTTAAGTAGAAAAGCTCGTTATTGCAGGCAGTATTATGTCAGATTAAATACAACAAGACATTTTTTTTAGAGTTTTTGTATTCATGGAATTTCTAGTATATTTGCGGCCAACAACAGTTTGCACATAAGACCTCAAACAAACTCAAATCGAAATATAGCATTCGTAAATATGTTATTGTTCCTCCTTCTCTGCCCTTAATTCACACTCTGTTAGACAAACATATTTATGTATGTGTTTGTGTCACATAAAGAGGTCTGCCATATTTTATCATTCAAACACTTACAGGCCGCAACTACTCACACACTTTTATACTTGTATTTGTTTGTCTATTAATTGCTTTCTTACCATCTGCTTTTACCAATTTTAACACAAATGTTGTATCTTCTAGTATGTTGGTTATTTGATAATGATGTTAAACTCTAAAAGTCCGAGTTATTAATTTGTTCCTTTCTATTATTCGCATCACATTTGCTCTTAAATGCATGTATTCGTATGTGGAATAATGTGATTGTGTCGGTTAGTGCGGAAGAGAAATTTGTGTCAGTTCACTAATGGCTATTAAGTGGTATTTACATTGAACTGAGTGGTAAATTTATATCTTGCACTACATTTTTTTCTTAACATTCTTTTTAAAGTTAACTTTTTCTTATTTGTTTGTTTCCTTCTTTTTAGATAAATACACACACTAAAGAAAAAATTTTCATTAGTTTTTATCTTAAAAACATTGCTTGAAAAGTATTTTAATTTAATTAATTTGTGGACTGAATCAATTATATTTTTCATTGATATTGATTTTTTTCTTTTAAAATAAAATAATATAAAATTGTCAAATTGTGTATTATTTATATTAGGAATTGCCAAAACGGATTTTTTAAAAATAATTTTTAATTCAATAATTGGCTTTTCTGTTTTGGAAAACCAATAAGAATAAACGAATAAACATTGTTAACATTGAAGTTATCGTATATCCTTCCATTAATCTTAACTTTAGTTTTGTACATACATAAGTATGTATAGGTGCTTAAATACATTTATGGCCTTAACAGTATTATTGAAGTTAATTGTGGGTCGAGTTCTGCTTTTGCCAGTTATAATAGTTTGTGTTGATACGATTGAACGCCTAATCAGATCTTTTGAAGTTAAGAAGTTAGTTCTTGCGTAAGTTGATTGAATTGTAACTTAAGTGCCACACAGAAAGAAGTCTTAAACTATTTATCCTATTCCACATATAAGAAAGGTTCTTCTGCAAAATTTAAAAGTGTTTTTTGATTTTGTAAAACAAGGAATCTTTTAAACACGAACTATGGCAAAACAGATGTTATATACGAAATATGTCAGGAAAAATACAGGATATCACAATAGCCTCCAATACTCCGAATCTCAATTGCCAGATTAGAAGCAAGCAAATCTAGAGATTTTCAATAAATTTTTTCAAAAATCTGAAAACAAGATGATAAACTAATATAATGCTATGCTGCCGTGTTCACAAAATATAACATAAGTACGTGTGTATTTACATAACGCACTACTTCGTCTAAAGGGGGTTAACTCAAAATTTATATTTTTTCAGTAGAGACAAAAATCTGGTTTCTTTTTATATGTGCTGTAATAGAACAAAGGGGGATACAATTGTATTCGTTTTTAGTAAAATACTAAAGAAACTGATCATATATTTTTACAGTAGATATGACCACTTTACATCGATTTATTGTAAAAATTTAAAAACTTTGAGTTGACTCTTTTTAGAGAAAGCAGTGCGATATGTAAGTATTTATGAACATTAGGGCTATAACTTTTTGAAATTCTTCATCGCATAGCCGTATAGACCATAAAAATTGTTAAGAAATGAGGTATTATTATTTTTTCGCGATCGTTAATTGCAGGGCATAGAGCTTCATCGTAAAAGCTTAAATAAATAATTGAAATCTAAAAAAGTAGTTTTTTATTTCTTTTTTGGCATGAGAAGTGAGCTGACCACCCATATTTAATATTTTGAAAGAATATCTAAAATTAAAACAAATCCGATGCATATCTGGCAAAACACATAGCGATATTTTTAGTTTCACAAAATGGATACAAAACATAAAAAGGGCATAACTTTGGAACGGTAAGAGCAAATTCAATTATTTTTTTATATGACTCAGAATTTATGCACCTTGTAAACTGAATCAATAGTTTTATTTTTACTTTAATATAGATTTTAAGAGTTAAAAAGCATTATTTTTAAAATTTATGCTAAGTTTTCAAAAAAAATTTCATTAAGGGGACCCAAATGAGCAAAAAAATAACCGAAACTTACAATATCTGCATAGAGCAAAATTCAAAAAAATCGACACGATTTTTGGGTTTAATTCGATGTTAGCGACCTCTAAACCTCTTCTGAAAAATCTGAAAAAAATCACAAAAATACTTTACAAAAAATGCTGGGGTACCTATAAAAATCTAAAAAAAAAAATAAATAAATGAAACAAATTATAATGATTCCTTTCGGTTTTAGGCTTTTCAGGGTAAGTTTTATATTTGATCTTTGGTAAATGATGTACTAAACATCACAAAATTTGGCATCATAAAGGGTTTTTTCTGTAGGCGGTTTAATAAAGTTTTTATGTATAACTTCGAGTCTAACGAAATTACCGAATACAATTTTGGGGGTATTCAAATTTTATTGTTGATTATATAAATTGATTTTAATAACAGATTTTTAATTTAGATTTCAATTATTTATAATAATTTATTAAATAAAATTTTTAATTGAATCTAACAAATAATTTTATTACTGGTTTGACCATTTCAATTACTTTAGTCGTTCCATTTTTTTCTTTTCAATCAAATTATTTTTGCAAATTGAATTTTGATCATATTTTTAAGTAAAATTTAAAACATTATTTATTAAAAAAAATTTTCAATTTTCAATTTTTAAAAGTTTTAGTAATCAACATAATCATTTTGGTGATAGGTGCAAATTCAACAAATTGTTTACTTGATTTTATGAATTCGGTGATTAAAATCAATTTTTTATTTTTTCTGTGTACATACTAAAAATTATGCAGAAGCTCGCGTTTCGGTCAATACCGATCGTAACCGCGCTATGATAAATGATTGTTTATTTGAAAATAAAGACGACATTGATCCGGACGAGATGTGATTTCAACAGGATGGCGTTTATTGAAATCAAAGTTTTGGGATAAGTTGATTCCGAATAATGGACCTGTCAATTGGCTTCATAGGTTGTGCGATTTGCCTACATACGGACAAAAGACAGACGAAAATGAACACACATACATTCAACAGCTGCCAAAATGTCTTCTGTCTTAAAATAATATTGAAATTTGTTCAAAAATGTTTTTATAATAAAACAATAAAAAAAATAACATATTCTTTTTATAATGGCTGAGTTGGAAAACTTCGGTCACAAAGCAACTCGCTTTATTTTAAACGAATTTTACAATACAATCGTGTAATATTTTACAATGTTATCTGTCTAAAAATATATAAAAAAGTAATCGATCCACACAAAATAAGCAAACTGTGCATCGCTAAACTTGATGGTTTATTATTTTGACTTTGACTGCAAAGTACGGAGTGGACCAACCATAATGCACAATGGTATTTGTGAGTAAACGTCAAGTAAAGTTAACGTCAAGTTTTTTGCCCAACTTTATTTAGCATTACCTTGTTTTAGTGCTTAACAAATTCAACCATGAGGAGGTACACCATCGAGCAGCGCGTTTAGATTGTTGAAGCCTTGAAAAGAAGCGTTCAAATCAAATTGCATTTCGTGCACTTTGTGATTTTTTTGGTCAGCATAATCGACCAAATCCGAAGAATTGTGCGCAAATTTCAGCAAACCGGGTCTGTAGATACTGTGAAAATACCTGTGCAAACTCGGTTAGTTCGGGCTGGGCTGGCGGCGTAATTGGGCCGTACTTTTTTCGAAAATGAGATCGTGCATATAAACTAGCTTATCCCCCAACAATAAATTTCAGTGCATTTATCAAATAATATTGGGAATTTAGCACATCATAATTGATGAATACTGAGGAAGCCTAGGTCAAATCTTTTAAATCAATTTTCGAAAGATCAGCCGTGAAATGTCGGCAATTTACCAAAAACTATACAGGGTCCGATTTTCATTCTAAAAGTTTTCTATGTATGTCTTTGTCTTAGCTTACTTGGGCCTATTAAATAGCCTTGTGTCCCCTTAAATTGTTTAAACGTTGAAAACAAGAGATAATTTGTACTACAAACTTCAGCAACATTTTTCATAACTACCTGAATTTGATTCATTAATTTTTGAAAATTTATTAATTATAAATATAAAAAAATATACCTACCCGGTATCTCCATTCCTTAAGGGGACTTCCATACAGAATGTTCAATACAGTCTAGAAATATATTGAGGAAAAATACCGATAAATGCCAAGAAGTCGGAATAAAATGTATGGCCGACTGCAATTAGTTTTTCCTCCTTAACATTCGCATATATTGCGTTTTATGAAATTCTTAGATTAAATTAAAATTTTTCGTCCTTTGTGAATAAAATAAAAGCTGTTAACAGTTCTAATCATTTATGGCTTGTTTGGTTTGCAATTTCATTTTTTATACGTCTGGATGTTCCAATTTTTTATTTTGATAAACAATTAATTTTTTTATTTTTTCAATAAGGTAAAGCCTTTTCGAGTTACGCGAACATATGTTGTGCAACCTCCTCCATTTTCGAAATAACAGTATATCTCAAAAACCCGAGCTAAGCTAAAAAAAAAAAAACTGCTAGCACCACTGGATTCAGCGTACCCGAATTTGGTTAAAACGACAAGTGCCCAGCTTGTCTAAAAAAAGTGTAAATTTCTAGCACAGTGTTATTAATATTTGCTTTATCAAAAGGTTTGGCTAGATCAAAGATCATTAAACAGTTTTTAAATAACATTTTACAATTATCTTTTTACAAATGAAGTTAAGTAAATTAATAGAAATTGATAAAAAAATAAAGCTAAAGTTTGATCAATTTACTGGTCCCATTTTTTTGGATTTGGATTTCGTCAAATATTTGTTAGGTCTGAAGATACCTTTAGACATTTTTTATATTTTCAGTTTTTTTAGCCATTGAATAGCTATTTGAAACATTTTTCGAATGTCGAATTTTACTTTACTTGAAAGTACTCTGGAAATTTTGTGTCAATTAATCTTTTGGTCCCACTTTTCAATGCATAAAATTGTTTTGTTTGTCGTTGAAATTAGATAAAATTAAATAAGTGTAGCGAACAAACGCATGGAATTGAGATAAGCTTTTATTTTAAGTGCATCATTTGATTATCATCATCATCAGATATGTTTGCTCTTAAGCCAGTGTCCATTTAATGTAACAAAATTGTTCTTCATTTAACAAACAAAAATGTTATATTATGTTTAATTAACACAAGAACTGAATCCTTTGAAATCTTTTTAGCCCATATTGTAAAACTCTTTATATGCAATTTAAACTACGATTTGTTATTTCTTAAAAAAATCAATTTTTCTTCTTTTATTAAATATATTTTTTTGTTTAACTAATGTGTTACAAAATATTATGAAAATAAACTTGATTAAATGATTGATTTAATTAAGTAAATTATTACAAGTATTTTAAAAATTATTTTGATTATAAATATTATTGTAAATACAATTGATAAATTCAAACAATCCAATAAATTTTAAATAAATGCATTTTCCTAAAAAAATAAGTTTAAATATAGAAAACATCTTATCTTTATATGAATAATAAATTAAATAAGAAAAACTATATTTTATATTGAAATAGATGAAACCAATTAATAGTAAATTACTAATTTAAATTTTATTCTTTCTTAATAACTTGTCTAACTATAATTCTTTGTGTTTTTATACCCTTCACCACAGGTATACACCCTATTTAAGTTAGTTTTTATATAGGTTTGTTATTCCGTTGGTTATTTCTTCAATATGTACTAAAGACCCTTTTAAGTATATATAAAATGGATACTTATGAGAATCGGAGTGGATTAAACAATATCCGTCTATCTGTCTATCCGTCTGATGGCTTATTTGCCCGTTTGAGTGTTCAAATGGGTTTAACGAAGATCCCATATATACTGAGGACCAGGCTGTTATATACTTACAGGTATAGCACTTATTGTCCGGAATAGTTTGATATTAAAACTCAACTAGATCGGTTCATTAATGGCAACGGTATGAGCACAACATCAATAAATCTCTCCCAATGCTTACTTTTTATAATAGTTTGGACCGTCCTTTATATAATGCACGATCAACGTTCCTCAGGGATCATAAGTCCACCATAAAATCGCTTCCGGGATGTTTGGGTTCATTTTTGACGAAGGTCGAATAGTGGCAGTGAATGTGTTCCAGCGTCTAACTCTCCTCACCACACGCTCTCCACTCTTCAGATTCCGCTCGGCCATTTTGATGTAGTTGTGCATGTAATTCTGTATGATCAGTCAGGATACACACCATCGTACTAACTTCGGATTTACTCCCATTGAGGGGGGTTCTTGTTCTCCTCTCGTCTGCATTACTCCATAAAATCTTAGTGGTCCTACCCAAAGTCCCAGTATTCCAACTGGCCGTGTTGGTTTTCCTAGCCCACGCCTTCCTAATTTGACATTTATTTGTTTCAGTTATCAACAAAAATTAACCATGGAGGGATACACAAATTCAATAGTTGGTTACACAGTCAGAAGAGAATGGAGACTTTACAAATAAAATCATCTTAAGCGACGCGAAATACTTTTTTCTTTGGGGAAATTTAAAAGAAAAAGTGTACGTCAATAAGTCAAGAACAATTCAAGAGCTAAAGGATCAAACAGTTCGGCACATTAACGGCTTTGATCCTCAATTATGTCTCAGAGGCATTGAAAATATTGACCATCGGATAGAGCTGTGTCGAGAATTTTGCCGATATTTAGTTTCACACATCTATAATTATAAAAAATATTAGGATAATTCTCAGAAAGCTTTTTGTTTTATATACAATCGTGCATTTTGGTTAGACCACCTTTACATAATGAAGCCAAGAAATTCCATAACTTCACCTGGCACCGACACAAATTTAGTTCCGAACTTAAGGCATTAGTTCATTCTTAAGTTCTATGGCGAAGGGTATATAAAATTCGACATAGCCGAATACAGCACTTTTACTTGTGAAATTTGAATTTAAAATATAAATTTAAACAATAATTTTGTTTTATTTTTTTTTTCAAATTAAAAAAAGATTTTGGTTTAAAACATTTTATACTCTTTTTTCTTATTTTAAATTTATTTTTTTTTGTATTCTTAATATATGACAAACATTTCTTTATGGTTTATTTTCTCTTTTAATTCTGTGGCATTTTGACAAAACATCTTAAGTCGAGAAAAGATAGCAAAATTGATTGAAAAAAAAACACGGTGAAAAAATAATTTTTATTAAAAAGTAAAATAAACCAAAATTACAGAAAAATTTTGTTTATGATACAAAATTTAAGAAACGTGAAAAATAATGTTTTTTTTAATAAAAATTCGTATGATTAAAAAAACATTTTTCAACTTTTTCAATATGAAATAAGATGTTTTGTCAAAATGCCACAGGATTTAAATTGTTGTTTTTTATGTATAATTTAAGTAATTTATATGCAAATTTGATTTGTATTCGATCACTTTTTATTTCGATTTAAATTAAATTTTTATTTATTTGCAAATTTTTCTCGGTTTGTTAGATATAATTTTTTACTTAGAAATATTTACAATTAAAATTTCTATTTTTTTTTTAGAAAAATATCACATTGATAATGTGTTCTTTTGTGAATTCTTTGTGAATGAGATTGGTATCCATTGAAATTAAATGGTTGAGAAAAAAAGGAAAACTGTTTGAATAACTTAACTGCTGTATTAATTCATGCTTTTATTAAAGAAAGTATTTTTATAATAAAATATTGCTTTAAGTTTGCCTAAAAGTTAATTATAAAGATATACGCATAAAAATAAAAGTGGAAGTTCCACACCACACGTTTTCGCAACGCTTTTTATGCGGCATCACCACAAGTAAAAATAAAAGTTTACTTGTCAAAATCAGCTAATTTGTTTGAACGCTGCTTGTGACGCTTAAGCAGGCCACACACTAGTGATTTGTGATTGTGCTTGTTAGTATACTATTTCTCCACACACGTCGAACAACTCACAATTACCTTAAACTTTAAAGAGACAACTAGAGTTTCTACGCGGGAAAGCATTCCCGGGAATCCCGGGACATTATTTTTAAATTATTCCCGGGAAATTGTTTCCGGGAATTTTCGGGAATTTCGAATTAAATTTTTTGAAATCTTAATTTGTTTGCATCGTTAAAATCAAAAACGAGCAATAAAAATTTAATCTTTACTAAAAACTTCGTACAAATCGAACTATTTTTCCTACTCCAATAAAAAATTTTAATTGCTGATGAAATGTCTAGAAAGCTTCTTGAAGTAAAAAATGAAAATGTACACGATACACCATCGCCAATAACAGAACCATCTAAAAATTCTAAAAAAATAAATAAATAAATAAAGAATTTGATTATTAAGTCACGGGTAACAGGCAAACAAATTTATAATCTTTGTATCATGGGCTTCTTACTATAAAACCAACGTCTGTAGAGAACGAGAGCACTTTCTCGGTAGCAGGTTATATACATATCAACAAGGATTAGAAATAGAATCTCTGATGAGCTTTTAAATGCTTTAATAATGGTTTTGTTTTGGTTTTCTGTGGAATTATTTAAGCTAATTTTTTTATACTGTTGTATATCGATGCCTTTGTTTTTCAACTTTGTATCTTAAAAAAAATACAATTTTTCAGTTGAGAAAAAAAACGTTTCATCTTTGTATACTTCGGTGTTTGGTTTAAAGTTGAAATGGAATTATTAAAGAATTGATTACATCAATGTATATTGTATTGAGATAATAAGTTGTTGCAGTATTAGAACACAAAAATAGCAGTCGTTTGATATGAAAAAGTCAAAACCGTATTTTTTAAGTTACGAGGTTGAGGAAGTAAGGCATCGATATGTGTATATTCTTTTAAAAATGTAAAAACTTTTGTCTTTAACTCATTTAATGAAATCATTATTTTATTCAAAAAATCCCGGGATTCCCGGGAATAAGATTTTTTTTGCTTCGTTTCCCGGGAATAGAAAAATACCGGGAAATTAAAAACCCTAGAGACAACAGAAATTTTGAAGCTGTCGATGCAATTACAACAAAAAAAGGAAAAAATCGGAGAAGAATAAAAAAAATTGTATGCTAAACAACTCCGCAATAGATACAAGAAATTGAAAATTTTCAATTACTTGTGATTTCTGCGCGCACAGCCCCATTTACAAGTAACAAGACGTCGAGCTCACACAAATCAAAAGTGTGTGGCCAGCTTTACAAAAGTAAAAAGTAAACCTACTCTTCAATTTCAACGCCTCTATGCATGTAACTTGTTACATATTACCACACGGATTCTACTTTTGTGGCAGCTGCGTAGGCAGCGAATAGGTGTTGTGTCCATCCAGCTTTGGCCCTTTAAACTTAATAAGGCCTGAAATAATAACTTTACTGCCTACTTTAAGGCATTTGCTTAACATAACCTACATCTTAAAACGAATAATAGAAATAAAATTATTTAAATTAACTCTGTAATTTCATACTTAAATAATTAGTATTTGTTATTCAGTAGAGAGTTGCATTGCAATCATATTGTTTTTATAATTTTTATATTTTATTTAAAAAATCTTAAAATTACTTCAATAAATGAAGTGATATAAAGATTTTGTTTGTTTTTTGTTCATCCTAAAAGTATACACACAAATTTACACAGAGATAAATAGAAACATTTACTCAGGTTTTTTATATACAATTTTATCTTATAGATGTTTTTATTTTTTATAAAAAAAGAACTATATTTACACATTCATACATACACTACAGTTGAAGTTATTATAGTTTTGATGTTGTTCTTCATATCTATGTATTTGCGGTATTTTGTTGTTGGTGTTGTTGTGGTTGTTGATGTTGGTGTTGGTGTTGTTGTTGATATTCGCCTAAATGTGACATTCTTATCGTATGACCCATAAAACCCTGAGGTCAGTTGACACTTACCAATGGTTCAAGTGTGGTTAAGTGCAATAATTGTTGTTGTTGATGATGCTGCTGCTGTAGGTGTTGTTGTTGTCGCTGCTGCTGGTTATAAAACTGTTCGTTTATGGGCGGTGGTGGCAGTACCACCACTATTGCCTCGGGTGGCAGTGTTGTTTTCATATGTGTTGGTGTCATTGGCGTTGTTATCATTGTGGGTACTGCAGCTGACGGTGCCCCTGGTGGTATGACCGTAGCTGCTGCTGCCACTGCAGCTCTTGCTGTTGTACTACCACAATTGAGTGGTGATTGTGTGTAGCGTAAATTACCACTATTCATATCCTGATTTTCAGCGCCAGTAGGCTGTTTTGTGGGTGGCGGTGGTACTGGCGTTACCGCCACTAACTCATCAATAGTACACACACGATCATCAATTGGAAATTTAAAATTAATTTCATTTGTACTGCGGCCATTGCTGGGATTTAAAGGTTCGGCTGACATAGCTTCTACTCCACTGTCACTTGAGTAGGGTGTATTTGCATTATTACTGCTGCCATTTTTGGGAGATGCTAACTGGGTATTTGTTTTGCCATTTCCTTGGGCTGTAGTTGTGGTCGTTTCTAAATTCTTTTCCAAACATTTAACCTCACCTAAGGACATTAAAGAGAAAGAAATTAGAGAAAATAATAAAACAGTTAATAAAACAAATGCCACAAATATTGCTTAAATTCAAGAAAAATTGTATAAAATAAGGATTAACTTTTTTTATTTTTTCTTTTTAATTTGTTTTTGTATTTGCCAAATACAAAATAAATTTCTTTGGGGAATTTACACATAAATTTACAAGAACATGGAAGACAGGGTGCAGCATTTTTAAGTACTTGAAAAATAAGATGATATTTTTTTCTAATCTTTAACAGCTTTAAAGTCTGTATTTTAGTATTTGTTCTTATTGCAGCATAATTTATGGTGTCAATAAACCGAATTTGTAGAAGAGATTTGTTTTATGTTTTCAAGGTTTTTAAATTGTTTGCAGACCAGTGATGAAAAATAAAATATTTAGATAGTACTAACCACCAAACAAAAGAGTACTTTTTTCAACATACTGGTACTTTTGTAAAACATTTTTTTTTTGCTCATATCTCAGCTATTTATGGACCGAACTAGCTAAATTTCAACACCAAGATTCTATTGAGGATATCTAACATTAAAATATACCAACCAGCAGTGTTACCATAATTTTGTTATAATAAAACATTTTGTGTAGGCAATTTTGTAAACAGGGCTGTGGAATCTGAGTTATAGAGTCAGAGTTAAGGTTTTTGAACCGCAGTCGGAGTCGTAGTACCCACAAAGTACCGACTCCAAAATTTTAAAAAATATTCTAATAATTTTCAAAATAAAATTTCTCCAAAATTGGCGATGCAATATTAAAATATTGATTCGAAATTGTAACTGAATCATTTTAGCCATTTAAAAGGCACTGCATTAAAAAAAGAGTTTAAAATCAAATAACGACCAGTCTCATATACCTAAAGCTTAGACTAGGAGTGGGAGTTGGAACTTCAGCGGTTGAAGTCGTACTTTTTGTTAAGACTCAATGTTACAAAATTAATGCTTTTCCACACAAAGAAGCATAACAAAAATGGTACTAAAAACTAAAACGAAAAATTACTGGAAAAAGTACCATAGTACTGAATTTTCCATCACTGTTGCAGACTATAATAAAATTTTAATTTATTTATGTCTGATTGTTAAAAAAAAGAAGTCTTTATAAAGTGACTTAATAAATAAGCCATAAAATATGTTATGATTTAAAGCAGGTGTAGGCATATTCAGTTTTGAGTTTCTTATACAAATTTTTTAATTTCACTAACTATGTATTCAAATTTGTAAAACCCTTTTATATTTTCACGTAACAAATGAAACAAATTTTGTACTGTTTTACACAAACCGTATAAAGTCCATAACTTATGTGGAAATTATTGCTCTAATCGCGTAATTTGAAATGACGGTTGCAAGCAAGTACTGTGGATTATCCCAAAACTTCTATCAAACGACCTTTATAGCAATTGGTGTTATCTAGCCGGTCTTTGTACAAAATTATACATGAGTTACAGAATTTTTCAAAAGTTTCAATAGGAAAGGGCCTAAGGTCTCACAGCTAGTAGTCCAACAATCACTCCGAAATTAACGAAATTTGCTGACGAGCAAAATATATAACGATTTTCCAATCTTAATTAGCAACCGCTTTGACACCCGCCTTAGCGGTACCCAATGTTTTCTTTGACGCTAGATAAAACATAAGATATATCCCCATTAGGCAACAGCCAGCTACATTAGCTTAAGAGGATTATAAGAGGAGTGAAGGCGCTATAACAGTTTTGGAATACGTTTTTAAAGAAGAATACAAGAAGGGCACCTTTTGCCAAATTTTAACAGAAAATTTGCAAACTATATATCTCCAATTTCTTACTAATGACAACCATAAATAAAATTAAAAAGAACGGTTTTTCATTAAATTTTTATTACGTTTCACTTTTAAATGGTTATTTTCTCGATTACTGGGAAAAAAAATATTTCATTACACCTTTGTTTAAATCCGGTTGCGGAGAAATATTAAAATCTATAGAGGTAGCTAAATTGAATGTTATTCCCGAACTCTTTAGAAAAATCGTGACTTATATTATATCACATCAAGTATCCTCCATGCCATCAACATGGATTTAGAAAAAGACGTTCAACTTCATATGGTCGGGCTTGACCGACAATACTTTCTTTCTTGTTTTCTTTTGCGAGAACCCGATAACTTTTGTTTGGTTCAAAATAAAATTTGTTCAGATAATCCAGAGCTGCTTTTATCGGCGAAAAAATTAAAAACATGACGATTAAAAATCGTAAAAATTACCCTTAGAAGAATAAGCTAACCCTAATATTTGAATTTAAAGATTAAAATTTGATTATGTGACGACAGACAACCCAATAAAAAATTGAGTTTTATGTGTTGTGAAAACAGCACATTAAACGAAACAGGTTTGTATAGGAGAAATGTTAGAGTTTCGCTTACCATACCGCTTACGGAAGACATGAATTTTATTTGGCAAGTTCCCACTATGAAGCAATATATTTTTAATACAAAATGAGCTTTATTCAATGCATATACAAACTAGCGAACGTAGCTATCAGCTTTACACACAGATTGCTTTTTACAGTTATTTTTGATATTCTCCCTTTCAAACCTGCTTCGTAGTAAGGGAATGCCGTGGAAATATTATTTTTTCTTTTATGCAACTTGTTATGAGTTCCTTCACTTACTTTACTGCATCTATGTATGTCTTATTGCGTTGCGCTTAATTTTGCATTAATTTTTTATATGTGCCGCTAGTGCTGCGCAAAATGATAAAATTTTTTATTGGGAAACATCTGCCGATGTTTTAAAAATTTCTTTTGCGTTGCGCGGCAGTCACACATCAAACTGCTTCATCAAATTTTTGTATGAGTTGGTAATATTTTGATTTTTATAGCACAGCCTCGCATCAAATTTATGTATATCATCAAAATTTGCGCAAAATATTTATTATATGTTAAATTATAGTTATTTTGTTTTGTTGAAATTTAGATTTTTTTCAGCGAAGTTTGACATCAAAATGGCTTTACATTTTGTGCAAATCACCACTGTTTGGATTTACGTTTACCTCAGAGCAAACCGTGCATGTGAATTTTTTATTACTAAAAATAATCACAAAAAATGTGAATTTGATGAGCCAGTTTAATTAACAAAATTACAATAATATTCCGCAGAAATTATCTCAAGAAAAAAGTGAAGAGCCCATAACTTTCAAAAGAAACCTTAATTTTTATAAATTCCTTCTTAAAGGCAAATCATTTTTCAATTACAAAACAAACATAAAAATTTTATTCACAATGAAAATTTAAAAAAATGTTATCTAAATTGTTTCAAAGATTCCTATTAAGTTTCTAAGAGATGACTATGAGTAGTAACAAATCATCATCTATTTAACCTAAATTTTTATTTCTAAAATTATCACCTTTTATTCATTCTTCTCCTTACTCTTACACCATTTTTTCCGTTTGTTATTTATCTAATTATCTATGACTATTAAAACTTTAAACCAATAAAAAGTAAAAATTTTGCTAAGTAAACAGCTTTTTCACACCCACTAAAGACTTTTATTTTTTTGTTTTGGATTTATTCCATAAAAAAACAATACAAACAAACCATTTTGCTTTTTTACTTTTTAAAAACTTTTGCATCCGTTTGAAAAATTAAGAGCAAAAGCAGCAAAACTAACGAAGAAATAGAAAATACGTTTGATTTTTTTAAACGTATAAAAAATTTTGGCTCGTTGTTTTGTTCGATGTTTTTTTTTCGCACAAGAGAAAAGTTGAACCATAAAAATCACACCAAAACATAAAGAATATCAATTTAAGTTTTTCTGGAAGTATTTTTCCACTTTTTTAAGTTTTTTTTATTGTTTTTGTCCAGTAAACACACACTTTAGCATGGGTTTTGCCAACTACTTACTGAATGGATTGGTTTGTTAGTGGCAACGGAAAAAACTAGTTGAAAACAAACAAGAGTGATAAATTCGGCTATATCGAATCTGTAGTACCCTCCAACGCAAGCTCGTATATTTCAGGAGTGGGCTCTATATGTACGGTGACCATATGTTCTGTATTTTAAAGAACTGGAGCGTTACCGCGTATTTCGATTCGAAAGAAACAATTTACGAGAACGAACAAGTTGTACTGTGTAATACGATTTTCGTACCATTTGTTCCGAAAACAAAAAGTCCCATTCGAAACGGCAAATCCCTGTTATGAACAATACAAAATCCCTTTCGAAACTCCAACTCTGTATTACGAAAACAAGCGTCAGTTGTGTAAAAAGCATTAGGAAACAGTTCGAAAGCTATTTTGTTAGTGACAAAGTGCAAATGACAAAGTTCAAGATAAATAAAAGTGTGAAACAAACAAATTAAACCTAATAATATAATGGTCTCTTCTTTTCTACAAAAAATGACACATTTTATTTAAGAAAATGCAATTTGGTGTTCGTTTCTTAAAAATTCTTTGCTCTCTAAAAGGGCAGCGTGTTTTATTCTAAAAAAATTCACCCTTAAATGTCAAAAGCCATTGCACTTTACGCACCGTATAAATCGAGAGTGTTGATAATGCCCTGTAAAAATAGGGCTTCTGTTTATATATGGGGTTACCAGACGAAGTTGGGAAAAAATCGCCTCCAATCAAAACAGTAAAAATTTCCAGTTTTATTGGTTATTTTTTCTATTATTTTATAGTAAAAACAAAAGAAAGCATTACATTGTTAATGGAAGGTTGTCAGCGGTACAAAATTTTAATGAATTCGGTGTTATAAAATTATTTTTGAAAAAAAAACGTCAAATCAAGAAATCGTAAAAACTTGGTGGTAATAAATCGGCAATCTGGCAAAGGTATTTTCATGTTAAGATAATTTATGAGAAACAATCTAAAGAAATTGGAATTTCGTCATTACTTTTGTTCATTTATTTATTTATTTAATATCAGTTTATTAACAAATTTGGGTTTATATATACATTTTTTTATATTTTGAAGTGCACACTTTTGTTCATTTATGCACATATTTTGTTTATATATTGAAGAACAAACTTTTTGTCAGCTGTTACAAACAGGGCGATCCAATTTTGTGTTTTGTTCTTCTCAAATAAAAAATTGCAGTATTGCATGTTCGGCAAGACATTTTAGACATGCACCTTTTAAAACGTGGCATTTTTTTTCTAGAAAATAAAACACCATTAGATTTGATATAAAATAAATGTAAACTTATGTTATTATTGAAAATGTCTTAATATTTTTGGTCATGAAATTTTAAAAAAATATTAAAATCAAATCGTTTACAAATAAAAAACAGTATAAAGTAATGGTAGGCTTTTACGGTTGACTCTTCAAACGTCAGGGAAATGCAATACATTTTTATTAAAAAAAACAAAATTATAATATTTTTCACACATTGAGTAGTATTTATTATTTGTTTTTTTTGGGATATTTTCGTCGATTTTGGTATTTTAATAGCAGTGCTACCAACTTTTAATCAAATTTTCCATTTGTTTATAAATACAACTCTGTCATTGTTTCGAATGAGTTACGCAGTACAATTTAATTTTCGAATAGGAATCAGATTCAAGATTATTTGCGGGTAAAAGAGTTATTTTGTGAATTTCAATCGGGGTTTAGACGGAATTATAACACTACTGGCTTAACGTTAGAGGCGGTGGAAATTTTAAGGAAAAATATGGATAAAAAATATGAATCGGTGGCAATATTTTTAGATTATTCCAAGGCTTTTGACTCTATAAGCCATAAAATGTTAGTGCAAAAGTTGTTGAATATATTTCAGTTTGGAAACACTTCTTGTAAGCTCATAAATTCTTTTCTTTCATCACGTAGTCAATTTACCGAAGTCCAGGGTATAAAATCGTCTACTTTAATAACTCATAGGGGCGTACCGCAGGGCTCAATACTTGGCCCGCTACTTTTTATGATGTATGTTAATGATATTTTTTCACAAATATATTTCTGTACATGCTTTGCTTACGCCGATGATATACAGCTTATTGCATCGGATAAAGGAAATGGTGTTAATTATTTATCTTTGAATGTAAATGAAGATTTACAACGTATTCTGCATTGGTCTGAACTAAATTTTTTAAATCTCAACCCCATAAAAACAAGAGCAGTTTTGTTTTCCAATAACTCAATTACAAATATTAACCTTAACTTGGCAGGAGGCCCCATTGAATTTGTATCATATGTTAAGTCGCTTGGCATATACATTGATAGTCGTTTAAATTTTGATGTTCATATCAGTCATATCATTGCTTCGATATCTTTTTCACTGAAACGCTTATATGCGCTAGGTTGTTATCTACCAGTTAGTGTCAAGAAAAAATTGGCTTTTTCTGTCTGCATGCCCGTTTTCCTTTATGGAATGGAAATATATTCTGGTACTTCGCAGCACAACCTGGAAAGACTAGAGCATTGTTTTAGAAGGATGGTAAGATATGTGTATGGGCTTAAATATAGAACCCATATAACATCATACATAATATCACTTCTTGGCTGTAACTTTCCATGTTTTATAAACATGAGAATTTTGCTTATGTTGTATAAGATAATTAAGACTAATTGTCCACCATATCTGAGACGCAGGTACTTATTCGGTACCTCTATAAGAACTCAAGTTCTTGTTTCTCCACGATATGATACACTTATAATGAAAAGATCGTTTGTGGTTAAATCTATTAGTTTATGGAACTCTTTAATTCCTTATTCAGAGCGAAAATTTTCATATTCCTTTAAGAGGTTTAAGCATTTGATTTTAAAGCAGATGTAAATTATTTATTTATTTTTTTTTTTTTTTTTTTTGCTGTATAATTCTGTTGTCAATCGGTTTCCATACTAATGTTTATTTTTGATTGCTTTCAACTTTTGTGCAATGGGGGGTTTTCACCTATTAAATATTACTTTTTTTTTTTTCTTTCTTTCAGATAGTAATTTTGTTATCCTGAATGGAATATGTAATAGGATAATTTTTAATTTATGTTATATATGCCACTTTTTATATTTTTCTGGTTTATTGGCCCCTAAGGGCTTAAAAACTCATGTAAATAAATAAATAAATAAAAAATTGCTTTCGAAAAATTTTACTTTTCGAATCGAAATAGGCGGTAGCCCCTTAGTTCTGTATTTTAGAGCTTTGTTCTGAGTGAATTATTTGCTAGTGAAAACTTTTTAATTGTTCTGTATTTACCTAAAATAACAAAAACCGATACATTCCCAATTTATCCCAATTTTTTTTTTGGAAATTTTTTTAGAAATAATAACTTTAAAAAGTGTCATACTTTATGCATACACAGGAAAAATAAATATTGATTTCAATTAAAAATATTTATGATATTAATAAAAAAAATAAATTAAATTTGCAACAGTAAACAAATTAATAGTTTCAATTAAATATTTTTTTGTTGATATAAGTAAACGGTCAATTTAATTAATTAATTTTTAATTAAAACTGACTTTATTTTAAATTAATGGTTTTCTTTAAAAAAAAAAATTGTGAGAATTTTTTCTGTGTAATGTATTCCAAGAAGAACTTTAGGCTCACAAACACTCTTCTCGGTAAAAACGAAATATAAAACTTAACAAGACTGTTTAAGCAGATTTTCGAAATATTTTCCATTGAACATTTTGAAAATTTTTTGCACGGTACTAAATTCCAAATATCCCGCTCTAATGTGCATATGGTTGTTTCTTTTTTTGGTTGCAATCCGAAATTTTTTAATACAAGAAAATCAATTGAAATTTTTCAGAGTTTTTAGAAATAGTTTTGACTATAAAATAGCGAAAATTTAAAAAAAAACTCGTGGTTTACGTATCACGGCAAGTCCAATGTGCATCGCTATGATCCATTTGCATGACATACAATTTGTGTTCATTATTCATTAACAAGATTTTCTTGTGTGCTAAATTCCCAAATTTAATTCTTGATAATTACACTGAAATTTATAGTTGGGAGTCAAGCTAGTTCCTATGCGCATTTCACTGGTTGCTAAGGCCAGCTCATTAGGAAACCTCTTTCTAAAGACTTTGGAAAAGCTAAAAATATTATAGAAATATCTTGAAATGTGGATGTAAAATGGCAAAGAAGAAAAAAAGTTAAAAACAAATTGCTTCACTGTATTATTTTCACACGAATATCAAAATAAAGCTTTTTGCAAGTTAAGTGTTTTTTTGCACGGGCACCTGCAAATTTATGTGCTGTTTCCAGGTGACAAACAATTGAATGTGTAGAAAAATGTATAAGAAAATCACTCAGTTTTTTGAGTGCTTTGAGTCACTTCACAATAAATTGCTTGTCACCTGGACACAACACATTATTGTCAAAGTTATTTTTGGGAATACAAAATTGTGAATAGGTACCTGGGTACCTGTATACGTTTTATATGGAGCAACTTGGAGGATCCTAGCAGAAAAAGTTGCGAAATTCAGCAAAAGTTGCTAAATTCAGCAAAAAACTTGCTCCATATAAAACGTATACAGGTACCCAGGTACCTATTCACTCTATTAAGGGTGCAAAAAAGTTGCTGATATTACAAATTTTTTTTGGGTTAGGATTTTAAAAAATATATGATAAGGGGAAAACCAGAGTAAAATTCTAATATTATATCATTAACCATCGATTTTTTGTACAATACAAGACAAAAAATTAGATTTCTCATACAATTTGCATGAAGGTACCCAGGTACCTATCCACCCTATAGAAGGTGTTTTTTTTCCACACACATTAGGGTTAAGGAAAAATAAATTACACCAAATTTCAACGCAGTAAAAAAAATTTTTTTATAATTTTATGCTTCTTAAATTGCTTTCCTGAAGGCCTCTTTATATGGTGCCTAAAGTAAATTTGTAACTGATCCTTACAAAATGTAGTATTATAATTTCCAGTCATATAAAATTAATTTGAACAAAATTAAATGACAATTGGTGCATACTGTCAGCCATTTAT
This sequence comes from Pollenia labialis, assembly GCA_949318255.1. Classification (NCBI taxonomy): domain Eukaryota; kingdom Metazoa; phylum Arthropoda; class Insecta; order Diptera; family Polleniidae; genus Pollenia; species Pollenia labialis. The sequence continues at coordinate 91,285,151 of OX439141.1, forward strand.
GATAGTTTTTCTTATAAAAAATATATCTTTTTAGGGAGGTTGTTCCGCATTTGGGTTAATAACTCTTCAACCGATTACACTGTATTTCAATCTCAAACTGCTAAAAAGGAGTAGCAAGAACGGACGGGTAACTACAAGGAATTTAAGACCGAGTTAGTTCTTTTCTGTTGAGTTTTTCGATAGTGAGCGTGTTTTCAACAGACTGACAGAGGGACAGCAGGACACACTGACAGAGGGACATGGCTAAATCTTCTAAGAATTACTCAAGGAGGCTGAACATATACTTTATGGGCTCTCAGATGAATACTAAAAAAGTTTCGCACGGAATGACAAACATAGTACACCCTCATTCACTAGTAGGGATGGTGGAGGGTTTAAAAACGGTAAAATTAGTTACCAATAGTTATTCATATTAAACGAGGGTTGGTTGGTAAGTATAAATCGAGTATAAAGTATTTTTCTGAAAATATTCTAAAGTTGACTTAAATCCATCAGGTCCATATTGTGTGATCCAACTAATTGAAACCGACTAAAGAGCAGTTTATTTCGAAAATTGTTGGTTTTGAAACAATTGTGAATGAAATATATTTGTTACAACTTTTCGTCTTCTGACACTGTATTTATGAGAACAGGGGAGATCAAATAATATTGCCTCCAATTCATTATCTGGGCGGCCTTTGTTTTTCCTATCAAAATTACTTGTTTTTAATCGTGCGATCGATATTCATGATAAGCTGGGCTGAGTAATAGATGTGCTTAAGTTGAACTTTTTTTAAGATTTAAAAAGAAGAGCAATACTGTCCGCAAGTAAAATTTTGTAGGCGCAAAATTAAACATTTTCAAAGCAAGATAAAATTATTTCAAAATTACGCTGCTAAATCCCATATAATTTATTAAAGACACACACCACAAATAAAGGATGTGCAATCTATTGGGAATCTCTCACTTTTAAGTTATACGTCTAATACAAAAAAGTCTGTACCAATAAAACAAAGCATCTAAATTTTATATAAAAGCAGCCACAAACTTGTATCACAACCCTCTCATTGTAATACAGCATTGAAAAACTAACAAAGTAATGGAATAAGAAGTTTTCTTTGTTTTTCGACTCATACTATTAGTTGAAAGTTGAAGCGTTTTCTTTTTGCAGCCATTCTACAACAATATGCTTCTTTTGTTGAAAGTACGTTGTTTTTTTATTCGAAATCCAAATAGGTCAAAGTATATGGTAACAGTAGCAAAACCAACAAGAATAACAACAGCAGAATCAAAATAAAATAATATTTGTATTATTGCCAAACTAATTTCTACCGCAATTGGTAAGAGAGCGAACAAAAAAAAAAAACAAAATAATAATATTTTTTTGTGCAATGAAAAGTTTAACTAAAACTAAAATTAGTTTAGCATAAAATAAAATGAAATAAATGCATAAGTTCTGCTCTTTTTGTTTTTCTGTAACCTTTAATAGTTGCTAGTTTTTTTTATTAGTTTGTTTTCGTTATAAACAATAGTTAAATTAAAAAGTTTATATTAGTAAGTTAGACTGTTTTTTTTTTTTTTTTTTTTTTTTTGTAATTGCTAAAACTACTTACTGCCATTAAGATGATCCTCTCGCGTATAATAACGCGCACGATGTTTCGAGTAGCAAATAGCAACAGAGATTATAATGACGGCAATTAAAACGAAAATAATGCCACCCAAAATTGCAAGTGTATTAAGGCCACCTAAAATAAAAGCAAAACAGTCACGAAAAATTAAAGAAAAATATTAAAGAATAAAGTTTAAAGAGAAAAATATTAAAGAAATTTAAACGAAGTTTTAGTCGATTTTTTGTACCGAAGTCTATCTGGACGTGTTTTTATCTACTTTTTTAAGTCAAGTCAGTAATGGACTCTATCCAGCGACCCCTTCAAGTTTATTTACTCGAGTTCTATTGGCTGGTTTAAGTATTGGAGCTTCCTCCAAGAAGACGATAAAATAAAAATGTTTAGTAAATACTATTTATATGATCAGGTGCGATAAAAAATTACTCTCACTGTATAGTCAAGTCTCGCTTAAGTGGTGTCTTTCTAATGCAGTTCAGTTTTTTCCCCTTTTCAACAACTTTTTTTTATTATATAAATATTTCTAAAACAACTCTATATGTTTTCATTTAAGTAAAAACAAAAAACAAAAAAAAAATAAAAATTCGTCTTACCTCTCTCAAGAAAATTTGCATGTGATGTACTGGCTGCATTTTGTTCCTCATCCGTTATATAATCCAAACAACGATCTAAGCCATTTGTATCTAAATCCGTTATCTCAGCACCCCTTAGAGTTTTGGGTAGAAAACAAATTGGATATGTTTCCCATTTCCATTGCAGCTGCATAAAAAATTACCCAATAAAAAAAAAAGAGGAAAAAAATTACAAATTGTAAATCATCAAAACTTGGTGTAAAACAAGGATAAAAGAAATAAATACATAAACAAATACAACCAACTAACATGTACCAGCATATAAAAATAACACTGTTAAACTCAGAAGAGAATAATTTTATATTATGAAGTTTTTTTTTTACTTTTTATTTATTTTACTATTTCCGAATAATTTGCATAAACTTTATTATGATTGTTTTTATAACTTTTTTTGTGTAGCATAAATTATATTTATACAGAAATATGACGGAGTCTTACAAAAAAAAAATGTTTGTTTATATTTAGAATTAGTTTTAGAGGGAAGAAAAAAAAAAAAACGCTGAACAATATTTTTGCAGTAAAATTTTGAGAAAAGGTGGTAAAACTTAATTCAATTTATTGCTGTCTTAAAGCTGGTAAAATAAAAATGTAGCAAAAAATAAGTAAAAAATAACTATAAGACAAATTAGACAATATTTTCTTATACAGAACATCTTAAACGGATTTTAGGCTATAAAGAGTTATTTGGTACAAATTTAATCTTGAAGCCTTAATTTGTTAATATTTGTAATAGTGATTTTTTAGCGTGGATCTGGTATGGAAATTAAAAGTTTTTATATTGTGCGATGAAGTTTAATGCATATTATTCTTTAAATATTGAAATTTTTGTTGAAGGGTAACTTCAGAAAACAAAAATTGTTGGAAACTTAATTTTAACTTTAGAATAATACATGCCCGGGAATCAATTTATTCCACTAGCGACTTTAAACGTTTGAGTGCTTAAAAATAGTGAGTCTTCAACTTCAGGCAAAAATTCTAAAGCCCATAATTAAAACGTCGGCAGTCACTTACAGTTCTCTCTCATTTTATTGTTTAAGCTTTTTATTTTTAATTTTTTTTCATTTTCTGTTTACAAAATGTATATTTAGTGAAAGCATGCTAACATTTTTGGGAAAATAACTCCCGTATTTATAAATATTTTTTAAATTTAATAAAGGTTTACAAAACAAATTTTGTAAGAAAATTTGCCTTAATAAACGTTTGTTAAATTTAATAATCGTTTATAAATACGGGGGTATGTGTCTATATGTGAGAGCATACACAAAAACCCGTTCTCAAAACTAAAAAAAATTTATCTTATGACGTCTTTTTACGACAACTTTTTTAGTATAATTATATGGAAAATGTGCTTTTGAAGCATTTCTGTTTGAACACTGAAGCTAAAAAACCAATACCAATAAAAATCGGCAACTTTTGATAAAATATGGAGAGCCTCAGACAGATGAAAAAACCTATCGGGGGTACCCGTGTACCGAATTTCATTAATTATTTTGTTTATTACTCTTTATTTTTATGGAGTTTGTGTTAATAAGATCGGTAACAAAATGATTTTCGAGCTACTTCGCATAGCAAAAAAAACTTCATCTTTAAATTTTTAAGGCAATTTTGCTGCTTGAATACTTCCTTCAAGAATGCATGGTTTCCTAAGAAACCATGATAACAAAGCTAGGAAAAGATCATACAAAAATAATAATTCATACAGCCCTATTAGCTTATTATCTAATACATCAAAGCTTTTTGAGAAATAATTTTTGTCAATATTAACCACGATCAATTCGGCTTTACAGGAAAACACAGTAACCATTGAGAGTAGTAAGCGTCATAAGAAAAGCCTTTGAAGAAAGAATATATTACTCTGCACTCTTTATTGATGTTTCCTAAGGCTGGCTTGAAAGCTTGATACAAAAATTGAAGCTTAACTAAACAATAAACACGCACAAGCTGTTAGAAAGCTGGTAAGTCAGTAGAAAATTTATTTTTAAAGAAGGCGGTTTTTTACGTTCTTTCATTTCATTATACTTCAAATACACTTCTGACATGCCAAAAAACAAATACACCCAAACTTTAACAGCTATTCTAAGCGTACACGAAAACCGTCATTAAATGTGGTTAAAACAATGGAAGATAACTGTAAATGAGCAAAAAATGCATACATATAAGATTCACCTTGCACTGGGAAGCATCTCCCCTATTCACAAATCACTAATCAAACATCGCACTCTATTCTAAAGATGCAACGGTATTCAGCATTGGGTAGTGCCTCGCCTGTGCCCCAAAGGCGACAAAATAAACTGCTATTAACAGTCACAGCCGCCCATGTTATGGTAAAAACTCAAACATTGACAAGGATCTTAATGTACGAGTCGTAAAATCTTTGATCACGAAAGATGCAGTTAAATATTTAAAAAGGCTTGAATTACACACAAATCCCTCAGCTGGAAATATTTAAAATGCTAGTGGCCGCAATCGCTTAAGGAGAAGAAATACTGTGGGACTTATTTGATTAGAACATCGCTAAACACGTGCATATGTGAAGGAATAAGACTGTTAAAGTATAAAAGCTTTTAAAATTGTAATTTGACTTAGAATAGACATTCGAATTAATATGAAAAGTTATTTGTTAAACTTAAAATAATGACAAGTTATAATGGGGTGATATTTTTGGGCTGTGTATCCTACGGGTAAAAAAATGTGTCAAAACAAGTAAGAAACTGTAATCGGGCAAGCTGAACCGCATGATACCCTACGTCACTGGCTGGCCCCTATTCTTGATTTATGTACAGATATGAACATAACAGCATAATAATCTTTTATGGCGTTTAATTTTTATTTAAGATGCCGAATATTCCGCCCGGGGTAGGTAAGCTAGCTCCAGATCCTAAACAAGGGGCCAGAGTATAATTCTAACGGATCATATATTCAAATAGCTACTCAATGTTCTGGTAGCTTTCACACTCAGGTGCGTTCGGGAAACGCATTGTTTGTGATCCAAGTAGATAAGATCCACCTTGGAGTAGACTGTAAAGTAAATCGTTTTTACATCTGAATGAATACCAATACCGATTCCCACACAGAAAAAATTCTTTTCAATTAATGGTGATTTTTGAATTTTAAAATAAATCTAATAACGTTCTTAATTGATTGAATTAAAAAAAAATTTTTTTTTCAATTAAAATTTTACTTGATTTTAAGCTTAATTTTAAGTAAATGTTTAATTGAATCAATCAACTCTGTTGTTTGAATTGAAAACTTTGTTGAAATAATGCTAACACAAACATAGTATATGAACGTAGATATTACGTTTATTTTCATATAAGTTGAGTGCGCCGGTAGGCTAGCTGGTAGTGAGCTAGACTATCAACGCCGGGGTTGCTGGTTCGATTCCCGCCAGAGACTCTGGTTTCTTTCCTGCAGACAAGCGAAGAGCTTCGCGGTATTAGCTTAGGGAATTAAAAAAAAATAAAAAAAAAATGTCTGTGTTGTAATCAATTACGTCAGTAATTCATTCAATTAATATATTGATATTTTTTTAAATACTTTGTTAATTCATTCAATTAAAAGATTGTTTAATATTAATAATTTTTTCAATTATTTTTGTAATTGAAATATAAAAACTTTTTAATTGGAAAAAAAATCACTGTTTTGCAATTTTTGCAAGTTTGAGTAATTGGTATAATCATTTCGGTGATAGGTGCAAAATTAAACAATTTTTTGCTTGTTTCAATTATTTTGGTGATTAAAACCGTGTGTTATTACGCGATAATGACATCTGAATTTGATTATTTGTAGAGAGAAATGGTCTTATTTAGATTGACATTTGTTTGCAGGTTAACTCAAGTAATGCAAATATTCTTAACGTTTTTAAAATGATTCGTATTTGGCCCAATTAAATCTTATGAACCAAAGTTCATCAAATAATCTCAAAAACTGAGACCTGGCTGGAACCTGTCTCCGCAAAATAAATTAAATTTTACTGTCTGTTTATAAAGAGCTACAGATTTATAAAATTATTTGCGTGTTCTTTGTAATAATGTTTAATTAAAAATTTTTTTCTGCTTATAATTTTCAACACAAAATTCCTATTAAACATAAATATTTTTCTATAATTTGTTATTTGCTATGAACACTTTTTATTTTATACGTACATATGTAGATATAATTTCTTACCTGACGTACAACATCAATTAATTTTCCCATGTGACACTCATCACATATAAGCGGATTATTATCCAATCTAACATTTCGTATCGCCTGAATACGTAAAACAATGTCTGCATTGATGCCATGCAACTGATTTCTGGAGAGGTCTAGAAACTGTAAAAATAGTGTATAAAAAGTTAAAAAAATATATATTTTTAATAAGGCTATTGAACTGTTTTATGCTTAGTTATTTTTTTTTTAACAAAATAATAGTTAGTTGAAGATTGAAAAATATCCAATTAGAGATTTGTTTATAATCACCTTCTTTTTTTATATGAGTTACAAAAATTATTCATATAGAGACACTTGTAAGTGCATAAATTATACTCAGACGCTTTTCAAAAGACTCTTGAACTAGATTGAAATAAAAAATGTTTTTATTTAAACAAACTCGTTTTATAAATACAGTGTTGTGATACACCCACCACAAGCCACCACATATGAAATGAAATGGCGCTTAATTGATTTTCTAATTCCATTTCTTTTATTTTTTTTTATTCACTAACATTTTGTTTATTTACATACATTGAAAAAAAATGGTAAAAATTCGCACTTTTTGCAAAAAAAAAAATTTTCAAAACTATTTTTTTTAAAATTGAAAAACTATATTGCTTACAATAAAGATATCAAACAATTAAAGAATATTTTAAGGGGGAAACAGGGTAAAAATTCGTGATTTTGGTGCGTTTGCTGAGGTTTGTTTTTAGAAATAATTATTCCTTAACATAAAGTTAATTTGTGCGCAAAACTGGGGGAAAATTCTTAGTTTTGCAAATTTTTTTTTTATTTTTTTTTTAAATATATAAAATTTTCAAAGTTTTTGTTGGGATTCAAAAAATTAATTAACAAGGTTTCGGTTAAATGTGCTTAATCCCCATTTCATAATATTGATAAACGGAAATTTATTGTTGATCGGGTAAGCTATTCCTATGGGCATTTTACTGGTTGCTTAGACCAGATCGTCAGGAAACTTCATCCAAAGATTTTAGAAAAACTAAAGACATTACACAAATAAAACTGTTAAGCGACTGAGAATTATAAGCCCCAGTTTTACTTGTAAAAATTTCAAAGCTTAAATAAAAACAACAACAATAAAAAGTGAGTTTATATTTTCTTACTACAATTGGTTGATATTTTGTCAACTATAAAGTGGGTAAAGAAAAAACAAAAATAAAAACAAATTACTTTATTTTATTTTGCCATTTCAGTTTTATTTACACTGCCACATGCACATTAGTTATCAAAGTTTTTCCTGCTATTCAAAAAATTAATTAACAAGGTTTCGTTTAAATGTGCTAAATTCCCATTTCATAACTGAAACTAAACTGAATAAACTAAAATTTATCTCTGGCGTAATCAACCAGTGAAATGCGCATACACGCAAAGAAAAAATAGGGTTTTGGTAAACATATTCTAAGAGGAACATAATATGATAAGATAATCATGAATTGTAGTCACCATATAAAGATTATTATTGAATCATATTATGACTAAATATATTCGTAATATTACATCATAATATTTTTCCCTTAAGACCTCGTTACTCTTAAGTAAATGTTGCGGATACGTAAAAGTTACGGTCGACTTGAAATGTTGGTAGTTACTAAAAAAAGGTGTCATATGTTGTTGAGGTGTATGCGTGTACTTGTTCCAAGACATGTTGCTAACAGTCTTGTTTAAAAACGCCAATACATACCGTTATCGGCGCTTTTGTACAAAAAAATAAATCGTGATAAGATAGCAAAAAACTTAATAAAAAACTCGCTGAAAAATCATTTTTATCAAATAATAAAAAAAACCACACTTAAAGAAAAATTTCGTTTATAATACAAAATTTTAAAAATGTAAACAAAAATGTTTTTTGAATAAAAATTCGTATGATTAACAACATTTTTTTCAACTTTTTGAATTTGACTTAATAACATGTTTCGTCAAAATGCCACAGATATTTATTTACATATACAGCACTAAAATTGCTTTGAACAATTAACTTTTTATCTAGTTTTTATTGCACATGAGAATCTAGTTTTGGAGTTATGGGCCTTAAAATATTTTTAGCCGTTTTTAATATCTCTTTAAATGAAACTTGATATAACCAATATGTGTTAAGCAAAAATTTAAAAAACAATTTTTTTATTGTAAACTTAATTTAATTTCGTAACAGCTTTAAATTAAATGTTTATTTAATAATATTATAAATTATGATTTTTGCGTTATAATTATATAATATAATTATAGAAAAGAAAATAAGAAGTGGAAATACAGTAAACATACAAATGTACATATGAAATAAATGCCATCGTTGTATAACTTGCATTTGTTGTTTGTATTTGTGTAATTTTATTGTTTTGTAAATATTAAAAGCGAATTTAGTTAAAATACAAAAATATTTGTTGTTTCAAACCTATATATAAATAAAATGACCATAGAAAAAGTAAGAAAAAGGCTTTAGCAAATTTGCAGCAGCCCGCTGCCGGAAACATGCAAAAATACTATTTTAACTATTCATCAATTTTATTTACTTCCATCTATGGAAATAATCTGCGGCCCTATGCTCCCCAGAGGAGTAAAAGGAACATATATATATATATATATATATGGAAATAATCTAACTGTTGGATAAAATGAAATAATAAATTAAACTTTTAACAACAATATTTATTTCCAACAAATAAACAAGAGCTGTAAGCTGTTTCTTTTATTTTCAATAAAAACCCGATAACATTATTTTCAGTTCGAACAAAAAACCCATAACATTGGATTCCATTACATCAAATTTAAATTAATGTTTTGATTAGAATGTCATTAATAAAATTTAAAAGTAAACCGCTGGTTAATAAGTTTTGTTGACAACACTGTTTTAAAACAAAAATACAATTCTTAACAGCTGTTACGTAAAAACGGATAGAAATTTTAATTTTATCAGGTTCATCCGCAACGCAACGTTACGTTTACGTAAGAGTACCTTTTTGCACGGTAGCTTGGTAAGGAAAACGGAACAGCTGATCCGCAACGTTAACGTTTACGTAAGAGTAACGAGGCCTTTAATCATATTATTATTCTGTTAATCATACTAAGTTGAGAAGTAATCAAATTATTGTCATGTTAATCATAATAAGTTAAGAAGCAATCATATTTTTATCATATTAATCATAATACATTTAGAAGCAATCATATTATGATACAGCACCTTTCATAAATGTCATAAAAATATAGAATAAATTCAAATATAAATTAAAATATTTTGAAGCTTTTTACAATTTTTCTTAATGTTAATCAAAAAGCGGGATTCAATATAAGGCTAGCAAAATCTGTGATTTTTATGGGCAACCGCATATGTCCATTTTTCCGATTTGGAGAAGTTGATGCATTATTGCCTAATTTTAATCGCTCGTTACATGTTTCTAAAATTTTTGTAAAAAGATGGATCAATGCCGATTTTTTAACGTAATAACAAAGTTTAAAAAGTACAATACCTAGCCCATAGATTGATATAAAATGGTTTTTCGGCTCTCCTGAAAATTTTGTTTAAATGATGAAAACCACAGAAATATCGTAACACTTTTATAAAATATAACGAAATCTCTGTGTGTATATTATCAAAGTTATTTTCGGGAATACAAAATTTATTATTAATACGATTTCCGTATGACGTGCTAAATTCCCAGTTTTTCATATTTGATAAATACACTGAAATTTATTGTTGAGGGTGTTTTGTTGTTGTATTTTACAAAAAAAAAAACTATAATATTTTGCAATTGCACTATTAAATCACAAAACTGAATGAACTGCGCTAATATTTTAATGTTTTTAATGGTTGTGAGTAATATAATATGTTTTGAAAGTTATCATAATTTAGTTTTAAGAAAAATAATTATTTTTCAGTCAACAATACCCAAATTTATAATTGTGATAAACATTGATATGTTTTCAGTAACTATAATATTGCTGATATTAAATAAAAATAACAATTATTTGTGTACGACAACAATATATTGTTACATTAAGCATAGTGTTGTTGCCGTAACCATACCCAACTATATTTTTTCTCTGCGTGTAGGAATAGCTTGTCCCTTCAACAATAAATTTCAGTTCATCAATAGTTTGAAATGGGAATTAAGCACATTTAAACGGAAACTTTGCATTAAATGTTTCTCTTATTTTCACGCAAACCAAGTCACGTGTAAAAGGTAGTAAAAATATACCAAACAGTAACATAAAAAGATTGTTTATATACTGTAAACGTAAATATTACTCATACGTACAGGTACTGAATAAGCGTCATCTTACTAAAATATCAAATTTCTCGTAGTTAAATAAATATCTAGAAAATATTTAAAACTGACTATCTCTTTCTTTTTACAATTTTCCATCGCTGAACTATTGGAGGAGGATGTCCTCCGTTCGGCAAGGCCGAATATACTAGGATTTTAACTGGTTTGTTGTCCTTTCATTTTCTGGTAGATGCAATGTAGCCGTACAAAAAATATTTACATACATACATATCTACGTATGTATATAAATTTAAACCAAATGTCAACAATATTTACTTAAATGTGTACGAGTGTTGGTTTTAACAAACAAACTGCTAACACTGGTACCAATATTCATACTAATACATGTACCCACAACTTTGTGTCCTTTGTGTGGTCAGAGATGTAACAGAGTTAAAATTAAGAACAAAAAACGAAATTCTGAAAATATATAAAATGATGTGTAAAACTGGAGTTTGAAAAAACCAGACTACAATTAGCAGTAGCAAGTAAAAAATACTAAGTTTTATAGTTAAAAATGTAAAGAGCTGGGAGCCAAATGATTACTTTTCCTCTTATTACCGGCACGTTTTAAATATACAATTAAGTTACAGTAAAAGTCTAACATTTACAGCATATTACTAAAAGAAACAACAGAAGAAATGCATGTAAGGTAGCATAATAAGTGGCAATAGGGTGGCATATCGAGCCTTATTTGCGATTATATAGTTTAAAAAAACTCGTTGCAGTGAAGAACAAAGTTATAGACTTTTAATTTGAACCGTTGCGGAGCAAAAGCCCATCTAAATCCAAATAAAGCATTGCATTGCTTGAGAAAAAAATATGTATGTAATAAAAAACCATCTCCTCTAAAATTTGTCTTTTGTCGCTTACGATATAATCGCAAATAGGGCTGGGAAAGAAAAAAACTTTAAACGGTTATTTTTATCGCCATTATTATAAGAAACACGATTATTTTACAATAGCCAGATGCGGACAAAACTATTTTTTTTAACACTGAAGAGAATTTTGACTTATTTATTGCTTTCGCTACTTCAGTTGCTACTTGAGCATCTAATTTTTGACTAATTAAAAGTAAAATTGTAGAAATAAAATAAACAACAAAAGTATTCATTTAATTTAAAACTTCAATTCTATTTGAATCGATGACTTATGAAAAGCCTCCTGACATAAAAAGTAAACTTTTGGAAAATAAAAAATAAAACTTTTTATTTTCGCTTGTGAACTTTTTTGTGGCTTCAATTTGTGTGACAATGTTTAGGCTCCTGGAGCTAAACATACTGATAAAAAACCTACAAAACATTTTAATTATTTTGCTTCTGCGAGGGATTATTTTTGAAACAATACTGATACATCCTTAAATAATTCATATATTTTCAACATTTCATTATTAATATGTTTAAAATAATCTTCTGATAACTTTATAAAAGTATTTTTATCAATTTTTAATACTTTAAACAAATATAAATTTGTTTGTTGTGTTTTTTTCATAATCAACTGTCATCTTTTTCATCTCAAATGAAATGTGAACGGTTTTGATTTGCTTAATCAAAATTTAGCTTAAACGCGTTTTAAAACACAAGTGTGAACGTAGTATTAATTTGTTTACTGGTGCTAATCTAATTAATTTTTTAATTAATATCACAAATTTTTTAACTGAAATCAATTTTTATTTTCTTCTGTGTAATAGTTTTCGATTTTATTATGTAGATGTTAACTTTTCTTTAAGAGAATAATTTTCAAAGTCTTTTATAGGCGGTTTTAGAGATCTTCCCCAACAACATACATACATATTTTGAACGATTTAGATTTGAACTTAAGGCCCATCTGTAATATGCATAAGTTAGCTTAAGCAATTGTCAAAAATCTATTTTATTAAAAAAAAAAAAAAATATAATCAAAAATATTTAATCAGTAGCAAAATGTATTAACAAAGTGGCCTCAGTACTACAAAAATGAAACAATAGAAAAAACAACACGCATTTTGTTGCTAGAATTGAGACGGCAAATGTAAAAATGCCTTTATAAAAAATGTAAATAAATATAAAAAATTACGCCAAACGTCACACACGAAGAAGATAAATCACAGCAAACAGTTGCGCTTGTGAGGTCATTTTATTAGTACATTCTGATCAGTAGGTTTTATAAACGTTATATGCGTTTAATCGAACCCTTAAGAAACAGGGTGTTAGTTAGAGCTATAAATATCAAAATAAATGGTGTTCTTTTGCTCAATGAGAACTTAAAATGATATTACAATATAGAATCAAAATCTGCTAGATAATTTCATGGCATTTAGTTTTAAAATATAATTTCCGGTATATGTCCGCCGCAGCAACGAGTTCCATGGTCCATATAAACAGTCCAATTTTTGACTAACTTTTCCAATAATTCTGGCCTAATGGCGTCAATGGTGGCTTGAATATTGGCTTTCAATGTTTCAAGAGTTTCTTATTATTCGGCATAAGTAAATGACTTAACTTATTTAGCTCCAAAAAAAGTAATACTTCTGAAAATAAAGTTGTCACAAAATGGATTTTGCAATAATCGTCGTCTTATTCGAACCAAATGTCGTTTAGCTGACTTTGGAAACAAAAACTTTGTCAGCATTTTTAGAAAGAACAATTTAGTCAGCCTGGCTCGATAGCTTAACGGCAGATCTTTGCTCAATGCGAAAGAGACTTTAAGCCGTCCCCAACAGTAAATTTGACAATTTGACAATCTCAACTGTCAAAACATAGTTATCGATATCAAAAGTTCTCATGCAGCTTAAAAACTTACGAAACAATTTTATATATAATATAATATAAATGATATCTTGCGAGGTCCATTTTCACAACTTACTGATAGCTACAATTAGACTTTAACCGGCCTTATAGAAAGTGGTCCATTATTAAAACTTTACTTTAAATAAAAGGTTCATCGTACCTGTTAGGTAAAAGTAAAGTTGTAATAATGGAACACTTCTTATAAGGCCGATAAAATCCTACCTTTAAGCCGTACACGACCGTACACGACATGTATTTGTCATCTGACATGTCAAATTTCCCACTGCAAAATACATACATGTCGTGTGTTACCTTTTTAACTTTGCTTCTGTAAAAGTCAGACGCATAGTCATCTGACAAAATTTCAATTAGAGCGTGCTCTATTTTCTTCTGACAAACCATCTGACATCAGAAATCTATGCCGGGAAGAAACCGGCAGCGGCGTCCACTATTGACGGAATCATTAGCCGGCTGAAGTTAATTTTTTACAATACCGAGATATGTTTGACCATCTTACCATTGAATAGAATTTATGTGAATATGTATATAAAAACCGTTTTATTATAAAATCCTTAATTGGTATCTTTGAATTAAAAGAAAAAAATGTTAAGATGGCTAAACTATTTTACGGCGCAAATAAAAAATTTTATGGCGGCAGCAAGCAGTTTTAAAACCGAGCACTACTTTGGTTTCTGCAATAACAATGCGAAAAAACAGAGACAATGTCAGAAGCAAATTACATGTACGTTTGTGACCGAATATTATAAACCTTATTAATAACATGTGACTTGAAAATTTGACATGTCAGATGACAAAAACATGTCGTCTATATGCTCCTTTAGCAATCGGCAAGTTGTGAAAAAGGGTCTAAGAGCGATTTTTTGTCAGCTTTTATTTTTGAAACAAAGTTTTAAAATCTCATAATCGTTAAATTAATTTCAATTCCTTTATACCACTGTCCCTTTTTATGTGTGAAATGCATGATTTTATTTTTAAAATTTCTTTTCTCTGTCTCTTCTTCCCAACAAAAACTTTCTGTTGTGTTTGTAATTTTGGTCAGTTTGCAAATGGTTTAATAATACATCTTAACCAAAATGAATAAGTCTGTGTATGTGTTTAAGCATAACAAAAAGAATAATAATAAATGCCGGATTACAATAATCAAAATACACACAATGCAAAATTGTAAGCACTCGCACGACAATACATATGAACACTTAAATACACACTGCACCCATATGCAATCATACGTTAAAGAATGGAAAGAATGCACTTAAACAGGGAAATACAAAGTTGACAAAAATTACAAGCGTACAACCGACACAGACAGGCGAAAGGACATACATATAGAGAAAATAATAATAATAAATGTACACAGATATAAGCAGGATGTACTTGGGTATGTTGTGTGAAATTTATGTTTATTTGGAGTTATGAAAGTTTTCAAACAAGAGTTTTTAAGACATTTTTTTTGAAGCGTATGAACCCAATAAATAATTTGAATACCACACCTTATTATATTGTCGCGTCACATATTTCAATTAAATACTGGTTCATAATATTTAAACTTTGTAGGTCTAACAGATAAAGTTGTAGTACATCTTATTTGGAATTGTATGTGTATAAACTTAATGAGAATTTTGTAGGTATAAAAACTTAAGTTTGTTTGGAAAAGTTAGAATCAATCTAAACATTATAAAGTACCACTTTCAAGATCTAATTAGATCATGCACAAAATGCATAGATAAAGCCAAAAGACAAATTTGCTCAAATTATTGCAAGAATGTTTGTGATTTATAAACACTTCAATTTTTTATAAAAAACTACGGAAAGCAATAAAAAAATCTGTTTGTATACATACATACATGCACAATTGAACAGCGCAAATTTACCGGTCAAAATTATTGGGCAGATTTACGAAGTTTATGTAAATGAATTCTCACACAATTTTTGATGACAGTTCACTTGCGATGTCGAAAAATGCATAGATTGCGATATCATTAAAACCATTATTATATTTTTTTAATTCAAATTACATTTTAAACTCTCATGGCTAATAAGTCACTTATGGCTTAAACGCTGGTTTAGTTGAACTAAACTTGAATTTATATGTAGTTTAAACTCAACAACTTTAAATCAGTGTCCCATGTTTTACATGTTGTTAAAAAAATAACATGTGGCAGCACTACGATAAATCTTATCAAATTCATATGGTCTGTATTGGTAGTTTAAATGCCAAATTTTATGCGTTTAAAGATGGTTTATATGTTAAGTGATTTATGGACTTTTTGGCTTAAACACATTTTAAACCAAAAAGATGGTTTAACTTGCTCTGATTTTTTAGTCCTTAATATAAGATTTAAGTTTGACTGTTGAAAAGACGACTTTTATCGGAGCTGTTGTTTATTGTACACATTTTATTCTCTAAAACATTTAACTAAGCTTTAGGCTAAACCGACACCAACAAAAGACACAACAGTATTTTTTACTTATACAGCGACTTATAAGTGGTCTGAGGATGTTTATATGTGCATACATGTTAGTTGTAGATCGGATGGGGTAACGAGGTAATATGGGTGAAGTCGCAAGTTTTGTGAAGTGATGAAAATTGGACAAAGGGTCAAGGGACTTGGTAAAGCCAGTGAAGATCTTGATTTAGCGAAAAGTTGAGGTACCGTGGATTAAGAGGTGTTCTTGTGGATTTGAGTGAGTTGTGATGTGACTTAGATTTATATGGAATCAAGAGCCGATGATTTTAGTGAAGTAGAAAAAGTTGACTGTATCATGAAGTATATTTTTCATAGGGAGTGCTATTCTCACGGACGGATGTTTTTGGAGATCATGTAGTGGCTGTGGTTTAAACTCAAAAAAACGCAAAACGAAGTTTCCCTTTGAGAAAGTTCTAATTGTAGGTACGGGTCATCCACGTACGCTGCTGCTGGTAAACAGACGCTACTGGCTACTCTTCCACCTCCTAAAGAAGAGGGCGATGGTATAATTATGCTAGCTTGGACATTCAAACTGATACCGGTGTGTGATGGTTACGCATATACTAAAAGGTGTTGGGTAAACGTATAGTGTATACGATCCACCCCAGATTAGGCTATAGGGTAGAAATCCATGAAAATTATTTTCAAATTTGTAACTCAATGGTCACTATTTTTGGACGCAGTGGACTGAACTTATTACCGGTCGTCTCAATTTCCCCTGATTAATGAAACCAAGAAACCCTATGTTCTTTATAGAAATTTTCTTTGACTATTATTTGCGGAGAATCTTTAACATGGTGGGTTCTTAAGAGATCGATTCCTTACACCCATCGTTATTTATGTATAATTAATGTATAAAACTTTTTTTTGGTAAAGTAGACTGATCAGTAATAAAAATTTGGCTCTTACGTTTCGAAAAATTCGTTTATGTGATTTATAGGGTACTTGATTTGGAATTAAATCCAATGATTTTAAATAAAATTACAAACATGTTGTATTACAATGACAATGAAAGATACCATTGAAATTGGCATCGTATTGGTTAATATCCACTATCGTTGACCTCCTTCCTACCGAATGGCCTTTGTTTTCAACATTAAAATCAATATTCCGGAGTCAATACCAAGCTTTGCAAGTAAATTATATAAAAGAAAGGATTGACCGCTTATAGCCTTCAGAAGAGTATGATTTTGTTCAACACTTATTAGAAATTTAGGGAAATGCCCCAAAGAAAGAGTGAATTCGGTGTGCCTTATATTGCTGGCAGTTGAAAAAAATTGACAAAATTACTGCTATAGAATATTTGCAACTAAATCTGATCTAAATCTAATAAAAAAACAAACAAAAATCGAAACTTCATATTATTATTATTTATTGGGCTATAACTATTTGTCGCCTTCTTGTATTTGCTCTATTCCTCACCCTCATTCCCACTCTCTCTATTTCTCTCTCTGACTTCTCTTGTACTTTCGTATTAACAACAAAAACATACAAACTGTTTACAGCTGCTGTAGCTTAGTGCTGTAATTCTGGTAACATTTCTGAAATGAAAACATTTAACAACAGATATGGCTCCTCTTAGTTTTTGTACATAAAAAGTATTTTTTTATTCTTATGAATTTTTTCGCAAATGCTGCTAGTGAAAACAATAAATTATTTCTGAGTGCAGTTTATATTCTTCACATATAGTCACACTCACACTTTTGTATGTAAAGAGTCATTCCCCTGCAAATCATAGGACCAGTCCAAACACGCGTGTAAAGAGTACCCCACAAGGGACTAGGACTTGTCCAAAAGTAACCCAAACGTATGGAAAAAACATGGTCTATTTAACATTACGATGTCCTAGGGCAGCACCATATAACCCATCTTTGGACTACAAAGGGGTAGTTATAAAACTACTCCATTGTGTACAAAAGAGGATTAGTTTTAACTTCGTTTAAATACGAAAACATGTCGTTAAAAAACGAAAAAATGTCGTCTCACTACAAACACTTTTTAACAATGACATGGTCCATGCTTGCATTACATCGGACCAGTCCATGGAGTAGTCCATTTCATGAAATTGGACTAGGTGGTCCAATAATATTTGCAGGGTCGTAAATACATTCCCCACACACAGTTGTAAAGTTAAGAAGTGGGTAGCAGAACACAGTTGCACAAAAGGATGAAAACAAGACATGCAATTACACTGTAAGTACTGAAAAGCTGCTGCGGTTATTGCTTGCTACTTGTCTTGTGGTATGCTAATGGACGCTCATGGCCTTTTCCTTTCTGTTATTATTGTTTATGTTTATTTATTTTTGTTTTCAAATACAACTGCTGTTATTTGAATTTTGTGGGTATAACATTTTTGTTTGATTGATTTTTTTTTGCTATTTTACTCCTTGTAAAATCTTTTAAATGTACAGTTAAAGTCATATTTATTTGTACAATACGGGAAGATCTAAAAATTTTTCTAAAAATCCTAATATTTTTTCTCTTGATAAAAATCTGAAAAAAAATTGTTGTTGTTGTTTGGAAATCAGCGGTAAAAAATTATAGAAAAACAGATGAAAATCATATTTCAAAAATATTTACACACTTCATCGTATTGCAAATGAATTTATATAATTTACTATGTTGAACTGGTTGCCATTTGACATCATGGCCGAACAGTTGACTTTAATTTCCGTGATAAGGCTGTAGGCGGTGGGCCTTTGGCCTATGCTGTACTCGTGCCAGGCTCACGCTGCACGCACCATGTGAGCCGGCGGGCCTGGGCAATTGCACTCCGAAAGCCATATTCGGTGCTTTGTTTACACTTCACCATGGCGCCCTTAGGGGTTCACTGATAGTTCATAGATGTACAGGAGGGCGGCTGGAAGTTTCTGTATCGAGGAATCGGAATAAAGGTCCCACAGGCGGAAATCTCTGCCATAAGGCGGGCGGCAAACTGGCTGAGGTACATAGCGCAATATATATACATATTTACGGACACAATGGACCGTAATGTTCTCCGAGTGGAAGTGTACCCTTGGACACATAACCCTTCTAAACCTAACCTAACCTAAAACGGACAACAATGCTGCCATTGCATCTCTAGCTGGTGTCCTCATGGCATTTACGTTAACTGTGGTAAGCCGGAATGGCGTGGGTAACAGGGCACACTGAGTGCCCGGGGAACCAAGCTGCTGACGGCCTACCCAGACAAGGCTGTCACTTGGATAACATGTTCTTTGGCGGCCTGATATGCTTTTCAATGGTTCATACAGAAGGCTCAAGGGAGATGACGGGATGTGCTAGAGACTGTAGAAGTTGCCATGATGAGGTGAAATAAGAAACGGTGTTTCACTTTCTCTGCCCATGCTCCGGTCACGTGGATATTTGTGTTAGACATTTTAAGAGGCCAGAATTGCCATGGTTGTCCGCTCTGACTCTGTTTTGCAGGGAATAGGGGTGGTTCGAGCCTGCAGTGATATCTGGGGATAAGGGCATTTTGCGTTTTAGATAACGATATAAGAGTATTCCGATTCCCCGTTTTAAAACTCTCAAAGAGCTTAAGGCTTTGTCCTCCAAACTTAACGTATTTTTTAAAGATTACATATCAAAACTTTATAAACAAAACTACGATAGTTTTTTGGAGTCTTATGGCCATTTTCTCAATGTACCGTTAAACTGCCTGTTACTTAATGTCGACATAAATTTATTAGACCGATAAACTGTCTGTTAACAATTTTGGGTTTCTCAATATACCGACAAAATACATGGTTTTAAGCTGGCAACACCTCTCAAAATACATGTAAAAGTTGTGAGTCAGCTGATTGAATTTATCTGTACGGCAAATAAAAGGAAAATAAATAATCGGCAGATGAGTGCTGGTTAGCTTTGCGACAGAAGAGAAGCAAATGAGACATTGAGAAAACCTAATTTCTTTAATGTGCAGTTTTTCGATGGGATAAAATTTAATCGTGTAATGAGAAAACGGCCATTAAAGTGGCAAACAACATTATTATATATTATATGACTTTAAGTTATATCGAAAATAATCTATAATATTAAGTGTGTATTTTTAGAGGGTCACAACTTGCAGTTGGCAACACTGCTTTATTTGTGCACCCATTTAACAGCTGATAGTTGCTTTTTGTTTAGTTTGCTGATGAAATTTCATTATGAATCGACTTACACCAGAGCAACGCGTGCAAATTGATATAAATTTTGAATTTCCATTCAAATTTTGATTTTCAAATGAAGCCCATTTCTGGTTGAATGGGTACGTAATGATGTATCGTATTTGTCAGTACATCATTACATCCACAGAAAATTACTGTTTGGTGCGCTTTATGGGCTGGCGGAGTCATTGGCCCATATGTCTTAAAAAACGATGATGGTCAGAATAAAAGTTGTTGAAAATTGGTGCTCCAAATTGCGCCTTCTACGCACCAGTCGTGGCGGCCACATGGCAAAAATCATAATCAAACATTAATTTCATAATTTTTTTCCAATAAAACCCATTTAATTGATATTAAAAATACACAGAAAAAGTTATGACAAATTAATGTTCATATTGAATACCATATTCGTCAATACAATTAACTATTTAATTCAAAAGGCACCAACAACTGAATTTGTGAATACAAAAAACTATTTTGTAAATAAAAATTGTTAAAATTTATCAAATATTTTTTACAATGAGTTTGTAATATTGAATAAAATTTTTGTTAACAATTAAATATAAATTTTTATTACGAAATTGTCATATTAACAAAATATTTTGTTACAAACTAAATTGAAACAAAATATGCATTTAACAGTTGTTTTTATTAACTCTTTGTGTAAATTTATTAAAAATCTTATCACAAAAACTATTATAACTTATTTAAGGAAGAAATATATATGCACTATGAGAATCTGACATCAACACAAAACGGAATCTTGCCATCATTTACAGTATTATTTGGAAAACTAGAATTTATAAAAGACCCGTTAAAATTTTTTTATGACTAATTAAAAATAAGTTAACTTGACTGTAAAGATTTGTAAAATTTCGGATCAATCACCACTTCGGTCATTCTCTTAAAGATTAAAAATTAATAAATCAGAGTTTTATATTTTATGTTTTCAACTTTTTGATACAAAATATTTTTTCTATGATGTACACATTAATTTTCTACAAAAAAAAAAAAATAAAAACAAATTGTTAATATGACAATTTACAAAAATGTTAATTAAAAAAATTGCTAAACATATTATAAAGGCTTTACAAACTTTTTTTTTATACTTAATAACGTTTGTTATTTGTTTTTCTGTGTCTATTTCCTTGTTTTATTATGATTTAAACTTGTATCACTTTATAAATAAAAACACCCTTTACTAAGATAACTTATAGACAATTAACCATTACTTTCTATTTGTTTACGAAAATCAAACCCCCATATTCATAAACGATTATTAAATTTAACAAACGTTTATTAAGGATAATTTTCATAGTAAATTTGTTCTTTAAACCTTTATTAAAATTAAAAATTGTTTATGAATACAGGCATTAGTCTGTGTTTATACGGCTCATGTTTTAATAGCATGGTTGTTTTTGTTTTCAATATCAAAAAGCACACATGCATACGCACGACTATACAAAGAAAAAACATGACGTCAACATGACATGAATCATTTGAACGCCAATTCATGTTCAAAAAAGAAAAAGGAAGAATCATGTTAATAAAACATGAGCCGTATAAACGCAGAATTAGTAACCGTGATAATTGTTTCTTGGGTTTACTAGGGTGATCGCTTTTTCCACTTTTTTTAAAAACAGATTTTCGGTTATTGCATTGTAACTAGCATTGAAACAAGCTAACAAATTCCTTAATAACGATACCGTTAACGACACCCTAATCAATAGCGAAATTACTTGAATTTTATTTTAAGCAATCATTTTTTCTATTTGCAAATGATCTTTTAAAATATATAAGAGCTTTAATACTTAATAAAAGTTTTCGTTAAATATATTTAGAATTTAAGAAGTATAAAATATATTGTATTTTTTGACATTGGTATTAACCTTCGATATTCCCTCAGTGACTTTTCTAAAAGCATTTATTGGTACGAAAAATGTTTGTCGCACTTATTCCCTTAATAGAGTGATATATTTAGTTCCCCCTTCTGTATTGTTTCATTTAATAGAAAAAAAAATATTTCGTAAAAAAGCCATTATGTAAGTAACAATATTTAAATAATGTTTTTATGCTTCCTAAGTCATATATGATTGCATTTTATTGTTTTCTTTCCCCTTTTTTCAAAAAAACATTGAACATTATCTCTTTAAAACCATACCATAAAACGTATCCATCTACAACCTTCACGCACACCTACACTAAGGGTATCCTAAATGCTTATGCATAGCATTCATATTGTTTACCACATTTATATGAATGACAGATAAAAGGGAATGAAAAGAAATAATGAAAAAATATAGAACCATTGCTTCACTTACCTCTAGCTCCTGACAGGGCTCAATGACTTGTAAGGACATGATATCCAAGTGATTACCGGAAATATTCAAATAACGCAAATGTTTGAATGGCACTAACAAACCGACAGGCAATATTCCCATATCAGCAATAGAAAGATGTGTCAGGTGTGGCAAAAGCTATAAAATTTAAAAATAAGAAGAAATTGAGAAGAAAAAAAAACATTTTTTAATAAGAATATTTTACACCAACAAAGGTTTGCAACAACATCATGCTGATGTGGTTTAAACCAAAGATGAGGCCTATTTTTAGGATAAAAGAGTGAAATTGTATTCATATGTATTTTCTGAGATTTACATGTACTTATTTATTTCTTAAGAAGAGCATTTGTTAACATGTGTGAAAAATATACTAAAAATACCTTTATTTTATTAATAATTTTATATTTATGATGTGTTTCAAAGAATTTTTATTAGATATGTATTTGTACTTTAAAAAAAAAATTGTTTTTCTTTGTTTTTTTCTTTAACAATAATAGAATGTTTATAGTACCAATTTTCATAAAATTTAAATGTAAAACAGCCTAAAAGCTTTTTATGGTTTGTGGTTTATTTGAATGCCTAAAAGTTTGCACTCCTTTCTTTTTGGTAGTTAAGAAAAAATTTATTTGCACTCACATTTTTTGACTATTGCTTTAGGGGGAAAACTTTAATTGATTATTTATGACCTTGATGTCAAAATTAAAAATACAATATAATTAAAAATAACATTACCAATAATAGATTACAGTTCCAGCTTATATTTGATAACTTATTTTAATTTTATTTATAAATTTTTACTTCAGTCTAATTTACTTTTTATAGACAATTTTGCTAAAAATTTACTTTTTATAGGAAATGTTGCTACAAATTTACTTTTTATAGGAAATTTTGCTAAAGATTTACTTTCTATGGGAAATTATACTAAAAACTTACTTTTTATAAGAAATTTTGCTAAAAAGTTACTAGTCAAAGGAAATTTTTTTTTAGATTTACTTTCTATAGGAAATTTTGCTAAAAAGTTACTTTTTATTGGAAGTTTTGCTAAAAATTTACTTTTTATTGGAAGTTTTTTTAAAAATTTACATTCTATAGGAAATTTTGTTAAAAATTTACTTTCTATAGGAAATTTTGCTAACAATTTACTTTTCGAAGGAAATTTTGCTAAAAATTTATTTTTTGGAAATTTTGCAAAAAATTCACTTTTTACAGAAAATTTTGCCAAAATTTACTTGTTATTGGAAGTTTTGCTAAAAATTTACTTTTTATAGGAAATTTTGCTAAAAATTTACTTTTTATAAGAAATTTTACTAAAATTTACTTTTTATAGGCATTTTTGCTAAAAGTACCGTTTTATAGGAGATTTTGCCAAAATTTACTTTATATAGGAAATTTTGCTAAAAATTTACTTTTTACTTTTTGGAAATTTTGCTAAAAATTTACTTTTTATAAGAAATTTTACTAAAATTTACTTTTTATAGGCATTTTTGCTAAAAGTACCGTTTTATAGGAGATTTTGCCAAAATTTACTTTATATAGGAAATGTTGCTAAACATTTACTTTTTATATGAAATTTTATTAAAAATTGACATTTTATAGAAAATTTTGCTTAAAATTTACTTTTTATAGGAAATTTTGCTAAAAATTTACTTTTTATAGGAAATGTTGCTACAAATTTACTTTTTATGGGAAATTTTGTTAAAAATTTACTTTTTATAGGCATTTTTGCTAAAAGTACCGTTTTAAAGGAGATTTTGCCAAAATTTACTTTATATAGGAAATGTTGCTAAACATTTACTTTTTATATGAAATTTTATTAAAAATTGACTTTTTATAGGAAATTTCGCTTAAAATTTACTTTTTATAGGAAATTTTGCTTAAAATTTACTTTATATACGAAATGTTGCTAAACATTTACTTTTTATAGGAAATTTTATTAACAATTGACCCTTTATAGGAAATTTTGCTTAAAATTTACTTTTTATAGGCAATTTTGCTAAAAATATACTTTTTTTAAGAAATTTTACAAAAATTTACTTTTTATAGGAAATTTTGCTAAAAATGTTTGCAAAAAATTAACTTTTTACAGAAAATTTTGCCAAAATTTACTTGTTATTGGAAGTTTTGCTAAAAATTTACTTTTTATAAGAAATTTCACAAAAATTAGTTTTTATAGGAAATTTTACTAAAATTTACTTTTTATTGGCATTTTTGCTAAAAGTACCGTTTTGTAGGAGATTTTGCCAAAATTTACTTTTTATAGGCAAATTTGCAAAAAATTTACTTTTTATAGACGATTTTGCTAAAAATGTACTTTTTATACCCAATTTTGCTAAAAATTTACTTTTTATAAGAAATTTTGCTAAAAATTAACGTTCTACAGAAAGTGTTGCCAAAATTTACTGGTTGTAGAAAGTTGTACTAAAAATTTACTTTTTATAAGAAATTTTACTTAAATTCACCTTTTATAGGAAATTTTACTAAAATTTACTTGTTATAAAAAGTTTTGTTACAATTTCTGTTTTATAGAACAATTATAGGAAATTTTGTTATTGGTAACAATTAACATTCCGCTATTACATAACACTACAACGTTTAAAATTAAGTCACTATAAATTTAATTTCTTATAAAACTTTCTTATTTTAATTTTAACTTCTTTAACTATTAAAAATTCTTAATAGCAATTTTTCTTATACATCGTCTCTTATTTCTTGCCAAAAAAAAAAAAGTGAAAATAATCCTTTTCTTATTTTAATCTATTTTGACTTATCTAAGCATATTTGTGGCCTTTACTTTATAAAGCATTTAGTCGTTTTTCTTTGCTTGCTCATCCACAAACCATTTTTTTAATTTTAAAAAGAGATTTTTTCATTTTAAGTTTATCCATTCAACTCACTTCAAATGTGTCTCGTATTTCATGAAGATCCATATGTATGTTACCACTTATATTTAAAGTTCGCAAATTGCCAAGACGCCTCACAGACTGTGGTTCTAAACGCACCAATTTGTTATATGACAAATCCAGAAAAGTCAAATTAGTCAAATGTAAAAACGAATCGTTTGGAACTTTAGCCAAGCGATTATAGGACAAATCTAAATAAAGAACAAAGAGAAGAGCAAAAAGTGTCACATTAAGTAAACAAAAAAAAAAAAAAAAATAAAAACTTATAGCTATTAAGAATTTTTAATGATTTTTATAGAGCAAAGAAAAAATTATAAGACTCAAAAACTTTTAAAACAAATAAAAAATTAAAATTAAGTACTTCATCAGCATGTCAAAGGATGAGTTATTTTTAATGATTTGATGGATACATACCTAAATGTTTAAGACTTTTTTGCATGCGAAATAGTTCATCGACAACAACAGATAATTGATTGCCATCTAATAAAACTCTGCTTAAATGCTTGACATCACGAAATTCATCCTTGTCAAGAAATTTAAACTAGAGCAAAATAGAAATTAAAAGAAACGAAATGAAAAAAAATTTAAGTTAAAGAACTTTTTTTTTTGTAAACATTTATTTGTTGTAATATTTTATTTTAAAATCTTTTTCTCTTTTTACATTTCATACCTCATTTCTTCCCAAATCGAGTTCACTTAGCGAGGGTAATAAATTGTACAATTGTGGATTGATTTTCTTTAACTGACAGTTACGACATTTGAATACTTTCAGTTGCTGCACCATGACGAGAATGACAAAAGCGTTGTTTAAGGAGGAAAAAAAGTTGAAAAGAAAATTTATATATTTTTTATTAATATTTGTGGTTAAGGAATTTTCTTTTGTTATCCTACCGAAACGTCACGAAAGACATCTGGTGGTAAATCTTGTAGGGGATTTCCGCTCAAATCCAAATATTTCAATTTACTTAACATAAAAAATATACGCTGCACTAACTCCCCTATAGAGTTGTCAGCTAAATTTAAGCGTTTTAATTCCTGAAAAAAAGTTTAATAATTGTTTAAGTTTTTAACAAATTTACGAGGGCAAGCTAAAAAGTATATTGGAAATGTTTAATTTATCTTGTACGAAAACTAAGCAACAAATTGAAAATAAAATTTGCTATAGATAATACTGTATAATAAAGAACTTTTCTATATGAATGAATAAAAATATCTTTTATTGGTTTTTTATAATAGATAATTTATATAAGAGTTTGGTAGAAAATACGTTTAATAGTATTTTCTATCGAAAATTCTTTTTTTATATATATATATTTATATATATATATTTGTATAGAGAATACTTTTATTAGAGTGTTAAGTTTAAAAGAATTGTATGAAAAAGTGCTTTTTATAAATCACACTGTGAACCGTTATATGACTATATTTTATTTAATTACAATACTGTGTCTTAATGAATTTCCAATAGAAAGTACTGTGTATAAGAGTATTTTAAATAGGAGATGTTATTAAATGAATTTTTTTTAATTAATTTTTTGTAAAAATTACTGTGCATAAAAGTTTACATTTTTGTAAATATTTTTATGAATATTTTCTATAGAAAGTCCTGTTGAAGTATTTTCTAAGAAAATGCTATTTGTTCGAACCTTTTTATTTAAGATAATATGGCTTAAATGTTAATTTTTTTATAGAAAATACAGCATAACCTAATATTTTATTCTTTAGGAAATAGTACGTAAAAAAATATTTTTAATCAAATACTGCGTATAAGAGTAATTTATATTAAAAACACAGTGTTTAGATCATAGTATACAACTGGTATGCCGACTCTTCGACAGGTATCTAACTCAAATGTCAGTAGCTGCTTAAAATCGTAAAAAAAGTGGCAAAATTGTTTTTTCTATTAGCCAATTTACACTACAATAAAATCTAGTACTTACGAGATTTCGAGCCAAATCTATTTGTTTTTGACTAGATTTCCCATACAAAACAAAATCTACTTCGTGACTAGATTTCGACGAAATCTACTCAAAATCTAGTAGTACTTAGTGATGCAACTATGGTTTTTTACATAAAGCACTAAAAAATACTTCCCTGCCCATGAAAAATTGACATTTTATAAAAAAAACAAAACAAAAACTGTTACTCTGGGTCTCCACGTAGCAATTTTTATTGCTAAGTACAAGCAAACACGTCGGCAGAACAATGGCAGAACAATGGAGCAATAATTGCTAATTATATTGCTGGAGAACACTTTATCATAAATTTGCAATTTTCACCACGAGAAGTTGTATTTATAACAAATGTTTTATGTATGTTGTGTTTTGAAGTGGTTGGTAAATTTTCTTTTTTAAATTAATAAAATAATTAATTGTAGATGCCGTAGATGTGTTTTGTATTACTTTTTTGTTTATTTGCGTTTGAAAAAAAACCTAAAATTGTATTGTTCTATTGAAAAAATAAAAAAATCGCTTTTTGCTTTTGTTGATATTGGCGTTTATTTAACCCAGCTGTTAGGTCAAGAAAAACTTACGAATCTTAGGTATAGGGCCATTTTGGTCCATACTAGTTTTTTTTAATAACTAAAGAATTTGGTTTTACTTTTTTAATAGTCTGCAGCCAAATAGACTGTATATTAATATCTTCTAGTCTTACTTCAGTTTATATTCAGTGTTTGACTAATTTCTTTGCTGAGCAATGATGTTGCTGACATTCTTAATAAAAGCTGATATTCTGAAATTTCAACTTGTAATAGTGTGTCCGAGGATAGAAAAATTAAATTACCGGAAGAACTTTTTCTGCTTCAGAAAATGCTGCAGCTGGCGGTGCCGTAGAAGAATTGAAGGTCGCAAAAATGGAAAGCTATAAAGTTCATCTCCATTACACAATGGAATGAGAACTTCATCTGAAAATATCGTATCTACACAATCGAGGCCAACACTATTTTAATTTTCCAGATGCCATGATATATTTTCGTTGCTATTATTTCCCCCCCAATACCTGAAAAAATAATAACTGAAAATACAAACAAGTATGGCATGGTAAAATTCGACAAGAAATGTTACTTCTAGTTTGCGTGCATTAATTTCTGAACTTAATCTTGCAGGAGTTTACCGCGAAAAACGAGAATCTGCATGGTTAATTTTATACACGTTTTTGTCGTCCTATTTTCCGAGAAATGATGATATGATTATAAGTGCTATATTATTGCTTGAAGACAGTGGTAAAGTGATGATAAGTTCGCACCCATTCGAAATTCGTGGAATCTTTGGGAAGCAAATGTCACTTTAATGAGACTATGCATGAACAGTTGGTGGCTTTTAGTGGTCGTTGTTCTTTTAGGCAATATATGCCATCAAACATGCTAAGTTTGGTCTCAATTTGGATTGGCAGTCAACTCAAAGTCAGGATATGTATGGAAAATCAAACCATACCTTGGAAAATTATAAAATTAACAGCCTGAAAAAACCACGGGAGCGGGTCTAACTGGATGTCAATAATTTATAACATATAAACAATAAACATTTATTTCTGCTTAATTGCTTGTTTAAAACAAATCCCTTATACACCTCTACGTTTGCTTTCAATGGAAATGTTGCATAAGCTTCATATATCAGCCATACAAATAAAAAGAGGGCGATAGCAACGATCAAAACTAAAATCCAGAAATAGTTTCCTGTTGTAACTCTATAAAAGGTTTGTTTAGCGTATAGAAGCGTTGACAACGGCGATCAAATGACTGGCTACATAGTTAGTACAAAGCGAAAAATAAATCAATGCCAAATGTTTTATTTTTCAATATGATTGACATATCCGCATTGAACGCGTTTTTATTGTTTTCTGAAATTTATGTTTCATGGGCGCCAATGGATAAAAATCGTAAGAGAGCAGAATTTTTACGACAGTTAGCTCTATCTTTAGCCCAACACTATATAACCCAAAGATCTAAGTTTCTTACAAATAAATAATCAGGTGAATATTTTACCTAAATAAGAACATTCAGCCTTATTGTGGTTGTCGTTTTCGTAAACAAACGTGTCGTTTTTTGTAGTAGATTAAAGAACACATGTTGTGTATTACTTTATTCTATTACACAGTCGTATACGACAACGACAACCACAATAAGGCCGATTATCTTCTGCTTGTAGAGCATGTACTAGCGGTTTACCAAATGTAACTGGTGTTAGAAAACGAGGAACCTGCAGCTGCTGCAAATCCCAGTCCGAGAGAAAATGTATATCAAAGCAACAAATTTATATTCAAGTTGCCGCGGAAGATAATTTGCTCATGCGAAAATTTAATTTTTTCACATCAATAAATCGATAAGCATTTTTACTTATTTCCTTTACATCATTTATAATAAAATTTTTTGCAGAAGTTATAAAATATAAAAACACCACATAAGCTAACGTTTTAAGTTGATATATTCAACCGTTTCCTAGTCAAAGCGAAAAGAAAACAAAAATTGACCAAAATGGTCCAAACCTAACAGCAGAGTTAAAAATATAATATATAATAATATATTTAAAAATATACAGTATATGTACATTAGGGCGGGTCGATTTTTTTTTTTAAATCGTATAGCAAAAACGTAATCTACATAAAATTCTAAGAAAATTCGCCGAAGAAACCATGGGTTTAAAATAAAATCCTAATCCGCGCCTCTCGACATGAAAATATTTACCCAAGTAAAAAAGTTTGTATATATTTTTATATTAAATATTTGTATAAGGAACATAGATAAAAAAAATTTTTTCTTAATTTAATGAAAAAGATTGGAAATACAAAAAAAAGAAATTACAAAAACAAGCAAAAAAAAAATGTTTTCACTCAAATAATATTTCAGTAATTTTTTTTCCCTTACCCTAAGTCTAGACGAGCAATTTGTTTGGCAATTATTGCTGTAGCAACTATCAAATTCTATTGCCAACACTAGTTATTAACGTGTGGACTGCATAAATATGTATTTGAACACATGTTCAGCAACAAATGTCATAATACATTGCTGAGCAATAATCTTTCAACACAAGCTGTCAAAATCAATTATCAGTAACAAAAAAGAAACATTTTTAGCTTAAAACGTATAAAATTTAAATATAAAATTTACAAATTAATAATAAAAAAATAATTAAAAATAAATTGGCTGCCAAAGAAAATGTAAGTTTCGACTTACATACAAACTTATGTTTTGTGTTTAGACATACGTTTACTTCACTCGGAAAAAAATATTAAACATAGAACATTTCTGTGACGTCATTCTGCCTTCGTTATTGCTTATGTTAACAAATACCAATTGCGCGTATAGACGTAGGGTTAAAAAAAACAAATTTTGTTTTACTGAAAACGAATTAGAGGTCAAATAAAGTAGATTAGAGGACATGCTTTTTTTCTGTTTTAAGAAGTATGTTTTGTGTATTATATTACAAAAAAAAAACTATTTGTTTTAATTATTCTTTGTTTTATGTAAAACGCAGTTTAGGTAAAACGTGTTCTAACTATTTTTTGTATAGAACGGAAACCAGAGGAGATGCAAAATTTGGGTTCAACTGCTTTTTTGAAATTTTAATATTTTGATTAGTCTCAAAACAAAAATGTATTGCATAAACTATAATATAATAAAACATAATATATTAAAAAAAGAAAATAATTTAAGCGAAAGAAGAGGATTTTCAAGTCGAGATGCGCGGATTAGGATTTGATTTTAGACCCATGGATCCTTTGGAGAATTTTATGTAGATTATGTTTTTGCTATATGATTTTTAATTTTTTTCATCCATACAAATTGACCCGGCCTTATGTACATATATCAAATTGTTCTAAAGTGTCCACTTGGCGGCTTTTTCTTGATTGTTTTTTTAATATTTTTTAAATAAATAAACAACTGTACACAGAAATGAAATGTCAGATATATGAAAACTGATTTGACAGCAAATTGCTAAGCAACAATTGCTCAAGCAATCAGAAGAGCAATCATTTCGCAAATTTAATGGAGCAATTAAATTTGACGTTTATCGCAATAAATATTTAAATAATATAAAAAAAAATTTGAGAAAATTGGAAAAAAACAAAAAGAGACAAATAATACTGGTAAAACAAATGCTGTTAATTACAAATAAAACGTTATACAAATGTTTTAATTTTTATTTCTTTTTGTGTTTTTTATGTTATAAAAACTAATTATCGCTAGTGTCAAAAAAGTATAACTTAAACGCACTAGATTTTAAGAAAGATTTCAAATGAAATCTACTAGATTTCGCTGTAGTGTAAATGGCCTATAAAGTAACATTAACATGCATTAACAAACTTTTAAAAACAATGTTTGTTTAATTTTTACTCTGCAAAATCTGAAAATATTTTTGATACCTTAAAATGCTGCTCTGCTGGCTTTAATATTAACAACAGATAAAATTTAGTGCCAAAAAGAATTATTTAAAAATTTTTAGTTTGTGAAAAATAAAAACGTTTTGCAAAGGCCAAAAAGAAAAATGGTTGGAAAAAAGTTATTAACAGTTTGTTCAACGATTTCGAAAGTTAACGTTCGCATAGAAAATTTCATTAGAAACAATAACAAAATTCTAAAATTAGTTTTTGTTTTAAATGTAACTTTCCATGCGAACGTTAACGTTCGAAATCTTTGAACAGGCTGTAATTATCCAAATAAAAAATTTTGCTTCAAACGAAGCCGGTTTGTAAGGGAGAAATGTACGAGTTTCGCTTACCATACTGCTTTCGGAAGACATGAATTTTATATGGCGAGTTCCCACTTTGAAGCAAAATATTTTGACACAAAAGCACTTTATTCAAGGCATATAAAAACTGGTGGACGTAGCTACCAGCTTTACACTTTGAATGATTTTTTTGCAGTTAGTTTTGATGTACTCCCTTACAATCCTGCTTTATAGAGAGGGAATGCCGTGACACTTGAAATATTTTTTTTTGTTAAGAGCTCCGTAGAGAGCTTTCGTAGCGCATAATTGTGCGCTTATAATTTTTAAATGTTCCATTAGATGATAACATTTTTTATTGGGATGTGGTTGTGTCATAAAATTAAACAATAACAGCCGTATTCATAAAATCTTGTTTATGATTAAGCAAAAATTGCTAAAGTTGTATTCATAAACGAAAAATAGTTTATTAAACCTTTAATAAACCATTCATAAAGTAAGAAAATTTATTGTTGGATTTGCCCTTCTTTTAACCAAAAATAAAATGACATTTTGATAAGTATTTGCATTTTATGTTATTATTTTTGTGAAGTATGTTGAAAAATAATGAAAAAATGTGTTATATATTAATATGGTATATTAAGTACCAGGTTTGACATTATATGGGTCTTGAAATTGAAAACAACATTTCTAATGACTATACCTTGTACTTATTCTATTATGGTTGCCACTAGTTCTTTTTTTTTTTTTTTGTTTAAAACAACAAATTATTGTTCGAAAATATTAAAAAAAAATAGAATAAAGAAATAATAATAATAGCGATGTTAATAGCAAGTCAACAAACTTTTAATTCGAATTCTTTCTTATCGTGTATTTAAAAAAGGCTCAAACAATAGTGCTTATGATACCTCTCGGCAACATTTTGTTCAAAAACTAAAATAATCACCCCTATTGCGAATGTTATGAGAATATGTTATATGGGAGCAAACCTATATTCTCATCCCCAATAAATCGGTATCACAAATAGTTTGGTAATACAAATTTCTATTGTGAATTATTTGTCAGTGCTTTATAGACAACAGTCTCTATTGTGAATAACTTGTCAGTACTTGTTTTGTGAAAGAAAAAATATACAAAGTAAAATACCAATAAAAATAAAATAAAATAAAATAAGTAATGGATAATATTTGCACTCATTTTCTTTATTAACACTCCTTCAGTAAAAGGAAAAAGCAATTTAATTAAGTCCAACCTTAGAATACAAATTAAAATGTATATGTTCCCTTGTAGCTCACATTAGCACTTGTTGGGAATTTATTTAGTAAAAATACTCGCGCGATTAAACAAATTTTTTATATTTGGGAATTCATTCCCAAAAGATTTGTTATGGGAATCATTCACAATACAAAATAACAAAATATGAGAAGATATTCATGGGAGTAGTTGTTTGCGATAGGGGTAAATATGTAGTTTTATTTGATAAGAATAATTATTAAGGGGGTAATTTTGTTGTTCACTTCACCTTGCGTTGAGAAAATTTTCAAAAATGTAAAAAATTTTATATGAAAATTTTCTCAACGCAAGGTGAAGTGAACAACAAAATTACCCCCTAAGTTTTGCAATTAAAATAAAATTATAAACAAATTATATAGAATATCATGTGCACCGAATAGAAGTTTAATGCATCACTAGCAATAAAAGGGCAGCATAATAGCCATACTGAAACACAAAATCGCTACAAACAGTTACTAGTAAAAAAGCTGTTAATGTACGTCTATGAATACAAATTTGTATAGGAGGTTTATAAGTCAAAAAGCGTTTGGTAGTTATTACATACTACATATAAGCTTGAAATAAGAACTTTTAATGAATATGGCTATAAGTTTTTTATTGTGAAAATTTTAAATTGAAAAATGTTAAATTTAGTTTTTGTTGCTTTTTTGTGTGTTGTATAGGGTTGCTAATCCCGAAATCCTTAATACCGAAATCACGGGATTATTCTAAAAATTTAAGTCTCGAATCCCGGGATTTTTTATGTTAAAATAATAATAGTAAATATATGGTATTTTTTATTAAATACAACTATATTTAAAAAAACGTAAGTCACCCTGTTAAAAATAACTTTAAAAATTTAACAAAAATCATAATGGCAATGAAAGACCACAGAAAATAAAATCAGAAGATTAAGTTCGGTATGGTCTTTTTTCTGAGTGAATAATAATAGAACTGCGCAAGCACAATGCAAGTTTGGGATTCTACCAAAGGTCTTTTGACACATATGTATTTGTTTAAGTTTATTTTATTAAATTTATATTTGAGATATAATAAATTAATTATTGTTATAAAGCATATATGCAGCTATTTATTAACGATACCACCCAGAAGTATTTAATGCGAACATTGTTTTCGTCGGCAGCATATGTTTGCAATAAAATAAGGTATCGATTATCAGACGCCATTATTATGTTTAATAAGCTTTTCAAGATAAAAGTTTTAATACATAATTCTTCCATATTACTTTAAAAGAAAGCATTAAACTGTTTTATTTTGTAATGAATTTAATTTTATCCTAAATTAATTTATACGTATATATAAAAATTTAATTATAATTATGTACATGAATTTTAAAAATTGGCCTTTATGTATGAAATCCCGAAAAATCCGGGTTCCCGTGTTTTTGAGTAAAAAATCCCGAATCAAGGGTTTCAAAAAACCTGGTCCCATTTGGCATCCCTAGTGTTGAACTAACACAGAACCAATGAATAAGTCTCCAGTCCACATACTAGTTGTATACTATGGTTAAGATAATACAAGTGTTCGAAAAAAACAGTACATTATTAAGCGCTCACCCAAGAACGATTGTGTAGACGAACGCAACCCTTAATACCGTTCGTAACTATTTGAAAGAAAGAGCCGAACATTATATAGTGTTCTGTTTTGCGTTAAAAAAAAATACAGAACCATAATGGTTATTTTTTTTACATTGATAAATAAATGAACAAACAAAAATTTTTAGCAACGACCGGACCACGAACAGTTTGTGTGCTGGCTTTTGGTTTTTTTCGTAAGTGTATTTTGTTTTTGTAAAAAATGTTTGGTTTTTTTTTACCTGCCAAAAGCGAGGAACATTGATAAACCGAACACAATGAAGCTTGTGGTTAAAAAAAACCCGACCGGAATTAAATGTTCTCATCTTTTGTTGAGTTAGGTAAAAATAGTATTATTTTTATGTTCGAAAGATGACAAACAGAGAAACGTTATTTTTTTTAATGACTTTCTACACTATAAGCGTTCGTGTTTTCCAAAAATCTACCGAACTGAAACCTTATGAGCGATATTTAGTGTTTTTTTTTTCGAACACTGGATAATGCGTAATATAATAGTACCGCGTGTAAGAGTTTATTCTCTTGAAAACATTGTGTATAGCAGTATTTTATATACATATAAATACTGAAGGTTAAAAACGGATGAGTTTAAGAGGATATTCTAATAGTTTTATTAAACTATGTTGTATTTAAGAGTATTTTCTATAAAAGAAATTGTGTATTAGAGAAATAAGGAAGTTTTTTTATATCAAATCTTCCATTAAAAACTATGGTTCAAAAAATTATTTGTATTTCTCAACGCAAATATTGCGTATTCTAAGGAACATTTTGCTTTAGTTTCGAAGTCCACGTCTTAAGTTAAGTTATCCAATTTTACTATGATTCTACCCATATCTCTGAAGAAATTAAAAAAAAAATTAAACATGTTCATCTCTTTTCTTTATCCCTGCTTAATTTGCTTTATTGAAATTAATAAAATTAACAGGAAAATGTTATTAAGAAGAAATGAAAATTTTAACATTATTTTACTTTTACTACTTACCGTTAAATCACAGAACACCGAACTGGCCATTTTTATGATTTTATTTTTCGATAAATCCAACTCATGTAAATTATTTTGTCCCCGAAAATCTCTCTGCTGAATAAGAGAAATATTATTCTTGGAAAAATCTGCATTTTGTGTGTGTGTGTGTGAGTGAGTGTATGTTATTTTATAACGAGATAAAAAGTATAAAGAAGCGTACAGAACGTGGATGCATTGACATTTAGCATTTAAACAGGCATGTTCACATCGTATAAGCAGACAACGTTCATTTGTGACAATTTTTTTTTTTTTGAGATGTTGCATGTTAAAGGTGCAGTAGCAGGCATGGTTGTAATTTTATTTTGTTGTTGATTCCAAAGATTATTTTACGCAGATTGTTTTTTTTATTATTAATTTTTTGTTTATTTCCATGTTGTGTTGCAGATATTAAATTAAGTCCGAATAAACATGGAATAAAAGAAGAAAAAAAAGATAAAAAACAGAAACCAGAAATACTTGTGAAATGAAAATAAAAAAGAATTTTGTATTTATTTTATAAACTTAATTACATCTGAAGTAGTCGAAATGGACATGGTTTTATTTGTAGTAAATTTTCAGTGTTGTTTTTGTAAATGGTTTTATGTTGGACAATTATGCTGTAATAATAAATAATATGAAATTTGCACACAAGGACGATTTAAAGATATTTGATTGGACCCAACAACTTAAAAGAAAAACAACAACAGTCAATGAGATTGTCATATAGACACTGGGCCTATATAAGATAGTCTCGAAAAGAATTGTTGCATAAATAGTTGGCCAACTCTTCTTCAGAAATCAGTGTGTCTGATAAATAATGCGTCATAAAGAAACCAAAACGCACGATGGTATTGTAAATAAAACAAAATGATTTTAGAGAATTTTCTGTATATTTTTTATTATTATAGAAGGATCTATGAAAATTATGTGTGAAACAAAATATCGGCCAAATGCTCGTCATGGCTTCGGTGGCATACCTAAATCTGATGGTCCTTA
Organism: Pollenia labialis; assembly: GCA_949318255.1. Classification (NCBI taxonomy): domain Eukaryota; kingdom Metazoa; phylum Arthropoda; class Insecta; order Diptera; family Polleniidae; genus Pollenia; species Pollenia labialis. Next base: position 91,322,057 of record OX439141.1, read on the forward strand.
TTTTCAATGACTCTGAGACATGATTGAGGTTTAATGCCGTAAATCTCCCTTGAATTGTTCTTGGCCTTTTGACGTACACTTTTTCTTTTAAACATCCCAAAAATAAAAAATAAAAAAGTCTAATCGTGTCAAATCGCATGATTGTTACGGCCTATAAACATCACTACGTTATCAAATAACACGGCCATTGAATTTCTAGCGCAAAAGTGCCATTATTTAATTGTCTGTGTGGCCATTAAGCTTCAGCTCTTGAGTCATTTGAACCCTATAACCGTGTAATTTTAAATCTTTATTAGTGATGTTCGTGAGATGTTCAATTGTCAAGCATGACGATGAGTCGAGGTTGGCGGCTCTTCAACCTCACTATCTCAAATAACACCAATGTTTTCCGCAGAACGAATCGGGCGTGCATGCCGAAGTGTTTTCACATTTCCTACAGACCTAAAGAAATTTGCGCACAATTCTCCTGATTGTGGACACATTTGATCGATTGTGCTGACCAAACAAAATAACTAAGTGGACGAAATATATTTTGATTTGAACGCCCATTTTTGGAAAAGGCTTCAACAATCTTTACGCGTTGCTCAATTGTGTTCTTCTTCATGGTTAAATTTGTCTAACAATGAAACAAATAAATGTCAAATTAAGTTGGACTAACAACTTGTCGTTAAGGCGTGACTCACAATTTACATTGTGCATTATGCTTGGGCCACCCTTTATATAATTTTATCTCTTTTGAAATCCTCCACAATTAGTTATGAAGAGGGTATACTAAGTATGTCATGTCGTGTGACCATTTGATCAGGCTTTTTGGATGAAGTATATCTGTATATATGTAAATAAATATTCTGGTACCTTAAGTAATTCTTAGTCGATTTACACCTGTCCGTTTGTCCGTCAAATTAACCTTAAGGAGAACATTACACTATTAAACTTTGACAGACATGTCGAAAACTCAAGTAATATGTTAAAGTGTACTAGTGGGAATGCAATTTGTTTTGAAAATGACAAGTATTACGAAAATAAATATCGACAACTCATTCGAATACGTTTATTTCATATAATCGCTAAGTGCAGAAAATATTCAGTTTGAGATAATCAATTACAACCGTGTAGTTAATTATAAATTATTACAAGTGCAAGTTTTATGTTTTGATCTCATATACAGTTAACAGAAATTTATTTTAAGTTGTCTTAAATGACACTATTTACACTGGTTTCTTAGCAATACTTAAATAAGTTACATGAAGTTAACCCCTTTTTGCACTTAAAAGCAATAAACTCTAAACAACACGTTATATTAATACAAGATTCGTTAAGTACATTAATGAAAAGGATGGCATGTCATAACGTCCAGTCACTAGTATCCATGAACGATATGACACTCAAAAAAGTGTGGCATTATGTCAGCAGTGTTGTAATATCCGCGGACGTTATGATACTTGGCAGAATGTATTAATGTCCACAACAAGTTTACAAAAGGATAGCCTGCTTTCGGCCGGGCGCAAGGATTTTCTTCTTTATGGTATAACAAAAAGAAAATCCTCTTAGACAATATGACACTTTTTGGACAGTCACAGTGTCCATGGACACTATGTCACTGGAAGTTATGACATGCCACCAACCAATGGGTATTTTTATTATTCAGAAATATTTTAATAATTCTAAAAATAAAAAAATGTTGTGTTTTTGATTAGATTTGGCTTAAATATTAAACTATTCGTATTACTTCATCCCCTACTGCTTCTGTCATAGGCCATTCAAGCAGTTCCTTATAAAAGAGATCGTGTTCATCGGGAATATATTGATTTACTTTGCTCACATCTTTTAATTTTTTTTATCCTGGTTTAACAAGAAAGTGGAACACTCACAATATTCTGTACGTGAAATTTACTGAAATTGTAATTAAAACAAATGAAAATTCAGTTAAAAACCGGTCTACTTATTTTTCATTTATTTTTAAAGAAAAGTTCTTTTAATTTTTACTGTCAAAAATTCAACTCCATGTTCCGTAAAAACAAATAAATTTTCAGTTATTTTATTTAAATTAACTATCAAAAAATTTACTGAATATTCCGTAAAAACAAAGAAATATTCAGTCGTTTTATTAAATTCAGTAATTTTTGTTTACTCCACAAAAGAGCCGAATTTCTAAAACAACACCAGACAGACACCTGTCCGCTTGGTTTTCTAATGCGAGAGAGAACAATTTTGCGCTTGTTTTACTTTTGTTGTACTGCCCTCGTTTGTTTACAGAAGAACTCACAATCATAAGATACCAGCAGCATTACCGATATGGTTTCGCAATTATTTTACTTTAAAAATTTGATGAATTTAACTAAATCATTTTAACAAATAGAAAATGGGAATTTCTTACACACAACAAGCGCATCGTGTTTTTAAAAAATATTTATATTATACTGCGATTCTTAGCAGCAGGTTTTAAATTAAGTAAAACTGTTTGCAAAGCATACATAGAAAGCAATTACTGGCCAGTATTTTTAGGGGTTAAAAACATCACACAGGGGGATATTCAGAAAACCTGGACCTTCCAAACATGTTGTCAGTAGCAAGCGGGAAGCCTAGTTAAAGCTTTGGAATGAGGATGTGGTGTTATAGAGACGGACCTAGGACGCTCCAAATCAGAGCTCCCCTAGTATATGTATAATTCAAAGCGATACACTCACAATATTATTACAGTAATGGACTGTAGTTTATATTATATATATTTTATTCGACCTTTATTATTATATGTAATATAACTAAATTTTCAAGCTTGAGGTCTTTTTTAATTTTATATAAAAAACTTAAACGTTTATTTTAACCAATATTTCGGCACTTCTTTGAGTGCCTTCTTCAGGGTTCTTTTTATTTAAGAAGTATTCCGTTCAGTCATTTTTGAATAAATAAACATTTAAAATTACAAGGAAATTTATTTTTAACAGTTATTTAAGAAACAAAGTACGGATTTTCAGTTGCAGTTTATATTGTCCGTTGATTAAGATCAAAACTTCTTTATGTAAAATTAAATGAAAATGTAATTTAAAGAAAAGAAAAGTTCATTAAATTTTTACTGTCAAAATTTCAACCGCGAATTCCGTAAAAACAAATGAATATTCAGGTTTTTTATATAAATTAACTACAAATTCCGTAAAAACAAATAAATATTCAGTTGTTTTATGTAATTTAACTGCCAAAAATAATTTTGTACTTATCTTAATATGAGCAGTCGTTTTAGAAAAATGATTTTTTTTTTTGGAAATAAAAAATATTTTTTTTAATCATAATTTCGAAATTTTTGTTTTTTAAAAATTCATAAAAAATTGGAACATGCAGCTAGGGTTAAAATTTTTTGCAGACATATAAAAAATGAAGCTGCAAACAAAACAAGCCAAAATGTTAGAAATTAATGATTATTATGAAAAAATAAAGTGGGGTTGATCATACATTTGACCCATCTAGGGGCATCCTAAGCGCTGCAGGGGCCAAATTTAAGAATTTCATTAAACGGTCATATTTGTATGGTTGAAATTCTTAAATTTGGCTACTGCAGTGCCAAGGATTCCCCTAGATGGGTCAAATGTATGACCAACCCCACTTTACTTTTCATCTCAATCATTTATTTCTAACATACCTACCTACGCTATCTCCATTCCTTCAGGGGCTCTTATTCAAATGTTCAATGCAGACAAGAAATATATTGAAGTAAAGTCCCACAAACGCTGGCCCTGGTCACCCCTAGTGGGATATAATGTATGGCCGACCTTAATTAATTTGTTGTCCTAAACATTTTGTCGAGACATTCTTACCCCTCATCACCACTTCTTAGGGGGACTCCATTACAAATATAGCGTCTTAGGAAATTCTTAAATTAAATACAATTTTAAGACTTTTGTGAATAACAGCAAATGAGTGAAGGAAGCTCTTCATTTTAAAAAGTAGGCGAAGCTTCTACTGGGTTACTATTTGTACCACTCTTAACCAATAGCGAATGGAAAACAACTCTCATTTTTTGGGACGGTCTTTTTTGAAGCTTTTAGGCCGCGTGCAGGAGAGACAGAAGGTTCTCGTTGGTCATAGTAGGGTATCCAATTCAATTGGCTCCATTGAGCACCTTCGCAATGTGGGTTTGTTCGTTTGTTCATAATGCACGTTTTTCCTCAAGAGCGCATCATTGGCCGATGAATCGTACAATGCCTTACATGGATAGTTCGTTTTTTGGCCGGATTGGAATAACCATCCCTCTCACTTACAACATGAATAAGTTCAAGTCAAATGTCCACAAGCACTACTCACTTTTCTACTTCCGCCTTTCCAGAACTAATTTTCCTAGTTCCAACACAATGGAATGCAGTAATAGGGGTCATGCCCTGAGTACTTGTCATAACAAAATGAAAACTGCATCTGATAAAAAAATTCAACCATGTTTTTGAAGCCAGTTTTTTGCCTCTCCTGGACATTTTTAATTTTGAGCTTGACTGTTTATTATTAAGTGTGCGATATATGTATGTAATTTCCAGCTTCATTCTTAATTTTTTAAATTATTTTTAAGGTGAAAAAATAAATTAAATTTCAACAAATCAATTACAGACGCTATTCTTAAAATCATTTAGTTTTTTTTTTCTTTTTGACAGTTTTGATAAAATTCTTTTGAATTTTTGTGCAATTCTTAAAACTCTTGAGTTTTAAAAATGTATGAACATACATACATATGTACATACATACATACATATATAAATTGAATTTAATTTTGTATATGCTCTTCACTAAAAAATATTTACTACAGCTATTTATGACAAGAATTGTTTATTGCGTACAGTACTTGAAATATTTGTAAAGAAGAAAAGAATAAGAACGAGACAAGCAACAACAACTATGAACAAAATCAAGAACGTCAAAAAACAGGACTGTGTTGTTAACAACTTCAATAATTTTAAAGTGTCATCAACATTTGCTTGAGTTTATGCTTTTTTTATTTATTCTTTGATTTTCTTTTTATTAAGACATGAGTTTTCAATGATTGGCATTAGATTATTTATTTATCTATCTGTTTTTTGTTTATTTGTCTATATCTCCATATAAATGATGACAAAATACATGTACAAGGCTCTAGAATTTGGAATGCAAAAAGCAAAAAAAAAAAAAAATAAATAAATAAATTCTGATAAGACATGAGATTATTGTTGGCTTAAAATATAAATCCACAACACAAAGAGAGAGAGAGTAGATAAAACCATAATGAAGCTCTAAACAGAGTTTAAGATTATATACTCATCCATTCGCATATTCAGCATTCCCATTTATTTTCGGGATGCTAACAAAACAGCTAAGGATTTCAAGAATATTTACATATTTTTTTAAAAAAGGTGGATTGTAAATGTTTAAAATTTCGATTTAGCTTGGCATCAAGAAGTAACAAAAACATGAAAAAAGAAGATAACAAAAGATAAAAAGTAACAAAAAAACGCCTTCACAGTTAAACATTTTATTGTTTAACATTTGATTATTTTTGTTTGTTTGTGCATTTTAACGAAACAAAAACTATACATCTTGTGGCTGTCTTTTGCAAATGATAAGAGATTGAGATATTTAAGGGTCATAAATTCTTGTTATTTAAGAAAATACCCATAAAATTAACTTTTTCTTTCTTTCCTTCTCGGATTATTTTTATGTTCATTCCCTTAAATGATAATATTTTTTTTTATTTGGTGTTTGTCTATTTCTTTTTTTTTTTGAGTTTATGGATATTTAAATCTTTTTCTAAATTAAAATCGGAAAACTTTCGTTTTGTAATGAACAAAAACCAAGATAACTTTTGATTATTTGTTAAGTTTGTAATTTATTTATTGACTCACCCAAGATTTTTAGATGTTGCAGACCCCACAGACACTCAGGTCCTATAGCTGGTACATTCGAATCTGTAATACGCAGTTCTTCTAGTTTATGAAAATGTCTCAATAAGTTTCCCGTTGTTACAGAATTGCGAGGACCTTGTATAAGTATGACTTGTACGTCAATGTCTATGCTTTCGGCGGGAAATCTTGTGAGGCCACCTGGAAAGAAACAAAGAATAAATATTAAGTTTAAAGAGCATTAAGTTTGCTATAATCAGCTTTGCTGAATCATACTTTACTAAGTATTTACTATAATAAGTTAAGCGACATAATTTTAAATTTTCGTTTGTCATGGTCAAAAAAAGTTTAGCTTAAGCGGTAATCTTCATAGAACATTTTTATGAAAAATAAGAAAAAAACCTTCGTTGGTAAAATTGTTTTTTTGTCGCTTAAGATTTTTTTGCAGTGAGGGCTCCATATCGACCCTTTTGCGCGAAATTATCGTATGTGCCAATTTTTTTGAAATTGAGTTTTTGATGCAATCTTGTTCTACATTCAAAAAGACGTCACCTGACAAAATATTGTAGGCGAATTCCACCTCGTTGCTCCAAAAATTTAATGCATACTTTCATGTTGATATTGCAAGCGAAAGCAGAGAAAAGTAGAAAAATGGCTGTCCTGTAAAATTTGGTTTTTGTAACATACAAATTATCGTATTGGCGTATAAGCGCAAAGGGGTCGATATGTTGAAAACAATTTTTTTCTTAAGAGGTTTTGTTTAAATATGAGAGTTAATTAAGAAAAGTGCCTGGTTTATGTAAATTTACTCAAATATCTATTGATATTGAACTTAATCAAATATGCTCTTCACTAAGTCCTATTAAAATTGGCCTCTTTTAACCTTGAAACGTCACACTGTGTCTCGAGGGTGTTTAAATTCAATGTTAGAATTTGTACATTTTTTTTTAATTTTTATTAACACTCTGGTTAGATGATATCTACATTATCTTCTTAAAATGTTTACAAATTTTCAAGTTAAAGTGGTTCAAAGTTAAGGTTTGTGTTCATACGAAATTTATGGGAAAATCCCAAATTTAATGTTCATTTCGAATTTTAGTATTTGAATGTTACGGCTACCACAATTTGTAACAGGGTTGTAAGTGATGCTTCTAGTTATGGTAACAACACTGTTTTTGTTTACAAATATTGATCATTTGTCGGATACCGAAAAGATAGCAGTGAGGCGTTGTCAAGATTTTACAGCAACCGTGAACTTTTGTAGAAAGAGTAGATATAACACTTTTCCTGTTTTTTTTTTTTAATTTTGTACAAGTAAGTATTTTAATATTTTTAAAGTTCAGCTGACCGAAATTGCCCGAATTCTTTTTGTGATTGTTTTTTAGTGCCACGTCGTTGCAGATTCGTACTATTTTTCAGCTGTGGCTAGAGATAAAGCAAAACAGATCTTGCGATGTTATGCGTCATGTTAAAGATTTTGTAGAAAATTATTTTAAACGAGTATTATTATAAAGAGAACAACAGAAAATAAGGCTTAATCTCTTTTAAAATGTTCTCACAATTGGTCTAAATATCATCGCGTGTTAGATAGATTTGAAACTGAGTTGAGTGACTGGCTAGATAGCGAATTATTTGGTCAATTCATTTGCAATGTAACTTTCCGTATAAAGTTTTGCTTTTGCAATAAAACTAAATTGTGTTATATTACATGTGACCTTCTCCGAGAAAACGGACATAGTGTGTCAAACAACAGGTTTGGACTTAAGATTGGATTCTGGTACCTAAAAGGTTGTAGGATAATAATAATGCGTTTTTCTCAAAACTTCATTCCCATTACTCGGAGAAGGTCACATATTAGGAAGCAAATACAAGTGGTAGAGGCCGACCGAATGTTTCTTTTGTTCACCAAGATTACTTTCCGTAATACTATATGATTGCAGATGCTAAAAAAAAAGATGACATTCACGTAACAGAAACTTCTGCAGGGGTTCCCTTACTAGACATTTTAGACATAACTGAAAGAAGCATTTAAGATGTTCATGATACTGATGCACGCAGAGAAAAACATGTTTTAATATGGTCACCTCCAACAACACTATTTTTAAAGAAAATTTTAATTACGTTATGTTTAATGTAACCATATTATTGTCACCTGCAACCATATTATGGTTGAATTAGTCCTCCATTAAGAAGCCAGAACCATATTATGGGTTCCTCTTTACTTGTTATGGTTAAATATGACAATAATTTGTTTAAAAATTAACAATAGTATTTTCCTCTTTTCTAAGAGCATCATGCTATAGTTGAAAAACAAGTAAGAAAGTACAGTCGGTCAAGCCAGACTATATAATACCCTTCACCACAGTATTTAAAAACACATTTACGAGTGTGCACTCTATTCGGGACCCTTGGAGAATCATGCCTATGTGTCCTTAAAAATATGGATCTACCTACATATGTTTTAAATTTCATTAAAATCGGTTTAATAGTTTCTGAGATGCAGACATTGCCCCTATCTCACCCACGTGGTTCTACAATTCTGCCCATTTTTGTGGTGTGGGTATTACAACCATTGTATTATAAGTGTTAAACATGTTTTAGTTATTTTTAACCATAACATGTTCGCAGGCAACTATAATATGGTTGTGGCTTCTTGAAGGAGAACTAATTCAATCATAATATGTTTGTTGGGGACAATAATATGGTTAAAAGATACATAATATGTTTAAAATTTTCTTTAAAAATAGTTTTGTTGGAAGTGACCATATTTTAACATGTTTTTTCTCTGGGTGTAACAAAAATTATATAGTTCTGGAAAGTAAGTGGGGATTTGACGGCAGTAGTGTTCATAGTGTATATGATCAAAAATGTAAAAATGAGGAAGCGAGTGATGAATTTATGTTTGTAACTTCTTTCGTTCCATTACGCTTGTTGGATTGGTCAGATGATCAAATAGTTTTGGAAAATGATAAACATTCTTCTTGGAGGTTATGTACCCAGTAAAAACTTCGCCTACAATATAATCACCCTTATCATGAATAAAATTTCACATGTAAATTTCCGAACGTGTGAACAGTTGGTATCATGAATAAAATTTGTTGTGGAAATTTCCGAATGTTTATATTTTTAAACTCCGAAAAAAAATAATTTGTGAAATAAATGTTTTACACACGATTGTTAACAGCTCACATGTGAAATATTTATTCAACTTATAAAAAAAATAATTCACAAAGAGTTGTTTGTCGGAAAAGGAAGAAAATGTAAGTTTTTATTAAAAATAAAAAAAAAAAAAGTTTCAAATGCACAAATTTAATTTATTTCATTGAGCGATCCCAAATTAGTTTTAGGGTTTGTTTAAAATTTTGCAATTTTTCGCGAATTTCAGAAATGCTCGCGATAGAAGCGATTTGTTACTGTAATTTTTCTGATTATTTACAGCTTTTACGAATAGTAGACTTTGCCATAATGCCACTGTTTAAAATTTTTTGCGAATTTCCGCTAATTTTACAATTTTTACCGAATTTTTGCCATTCCTTATAGTTTTAGGAACTTTTAATTCGTTTTATGGTTTGTTTGAAATATTAAAACTTTTCGCGAATTTTTTACAAGTTTTTAATTTTTCGCGAATTTTAGCCATGTTCCCGATTAAAGAGATTTTTTCCTGTGATTCTTTACAGCTTTAACTATTTTTAATAAATAGTAGACCATGCCGCTGTTTGCATATTTTTGCGAATTTCCGCTAATATAAAAATTTTAACCGAATTATTGCCATTTCTTATAGTTTTAAAAAATTTTAATAAATATTAAAACTTTTCGCGAATTTTCGCTATTTTGGCAAATTTTTTTTTGTTATTTTCCGACACTCTGTACTTTTATCCCGTTTAGCGATTTTAAATAAATTTTAGGGTTTGTTAACATGTTTTTTTGTTGCTATTTTTCGCAAATTTTAGCCATGTTTGCAATTTTTAATAAAAATTAGACTGTTCTATCATGCTGCTCTTAGCAAATTAGCGATATTCCAAAAACACAGTTTTCTTAAATACATTAATTGTTTTTTGTTTACAACTCCGAATATATTGACAAAGGTTTTTAAAATCAGGTATGTTATTTTATTCACAGGGAATTCATGATACGAAATTAAAATCCATTGAATTAAGAATTTCATTCGGAAATTTTCACATGTGGACTTCATGATAAGGGTGAATGTGTTTGGTAATCAGAAAAACATAAAAGCACTAGTTACAATTCTACCGAAAGAACCAATGAAGTTTACAAGGGGTGTCCCAAAATTAACGCATTCAAAAGTAAGTCATCATTTTTTTACCTACATACATCCAAAAAAAGTAGTTATAGAAGTTGTTGAAGAAGTAGTTTAAGAAGAAAGCTACTAGATATTGAGTCAATTTGAAAAATTAAGCAAACTTTTTACTGGGTAGACCACTAAAAATTATTTTTACAAAGGAAATTCGTAATGTAATACAATCAGTATGGGATAGCATAAGTTCAGAAATCGAAGGTCTAGTTACATAAAATTACAATTAAAAAAACCAAAAATCTAAACGATCATTATAAAATGCAGTTGACGATGATAGATGGTTCAGCTTTAAATGTATTTAGTGGAAACAGTAGTAGCTTCATATCGAGCTAAGCTATCTGAAATGAACAGCTTATCGATTTTCGAAAGGGTTGTGAATGAGCAATGCTTTCAGTATGGATGTCGACATTGCATTCATGGATCCAATGTTTTAAATGCAATTTGCATATTTTTTTTACAAACAGTATATAAAGAAATAGAAAGAAAACAAAGATCAATAAAAAAATGTTTCCATTATTTTAAGAACGCTTTCAAGTGGTCATTATTGTATATCAAGTTTTGTAAAGCTTTAAAAAGATACTGAACTTTTATACTTCGAATTATATTCTTGGTACTATATGCCTTCAACTGTGCGCAAAATTTTAGTTCATGGTATAGATTTTATTTAATATTCTACCATTCCCATTGGAATGTTATCAGAAGAAGCAATAGAATCTAGACAAATAAGTAGGATTGCCTCCATGACAGACCTCATAAATAATCTCATGCTGCAGTCAGAGCCATTAATTTCGATGCATAGTCAGATAATACTTTTAAGCAAAAGTGATTTTAATGATCTGAAAGTGCATTTAGTTGAAAAAGAAGATTCACCGACATAAAAACAGCGAATAAATCATTGGTAGAATCTGAAAGTGATTACAGTAATAATTGTTAATATATTTTGATTGCCTGTAATACTGATATATATGTATATATTATGCTAAATAAAAAAAAATTTTTGTAAAATGTTGCTCTTATCTGATCACTAATTTACAAATTATAATAATTTTTTAATTAAGGTTGTATGAGAACTGGGCATGGCGCTTATCCGATTTTTTTTGAAAATTAAAATATTAATTAATATATTCATATGCAAACTGTTGCCCTTATCTGATAAGGTATTTCACGTTTTAACAATTTGTAAATTTAGGTTGTATGAGGTTGTTTCTCGAAATTTCGCATAAATACTTCTTATCCTAAGAAAAAGAATCATGCCAAATTTCACCTCCCTACTCCAGCTGCTTCTTTTTGGCCACCCGTTGTATGAAATCGCGACACAGTGCGTCATATATTGAATTTCTTTTTCTGTATTTGTGTTCTTTTTTAACGGATTATTTATGTAGCGGCAGCTGTTGAAATGTTTAGAGGCAACTATAATATGGAAGTGGCTTCTTCATGGAGGGTTAACTCAACCATGATATGGTTGTGCGTGACAATAACATGGTTAAAGTAACCATTACATATTTAAACATTTTCATTAAAAATAGTTTTGTTTTAGGTGAACATGTTCAAAAAATGTCTTTCTCTGCGTGTATAATAAATATTAAAAAAAACACACATAAAAGTAATGCACTTTAATTAAATAAAAAAATATCGTTTCTGTATTTCTAATGGTGTTAACTTTTGCCAATGTAACGCTCAATACATTTCTGTACGAATTGCATCTTTTTTCACAATACACATCAAATTTTTATAGTGGAAACATTTTAGATGCGATTAAACAGAAAATTCCGAATTATTTTTTTATTTATTTATTAACATCGATTTTCTAATACAACAAGATAAGTAAATCTTATAAATTACAGTATTAGAATCAGAGCTGTTAAATAATAATATAAAATGTCAAAAGTTTTACAAAATTTTTGGGAAAAAAGAAAAAATACATGAATTTTTGGAAAACAGAACAAATACATAAAAAACAAAGATCAATTAAAAAAAAAAATAATAATAAAAGTATATGTGTGTAGAAAATATTAACACGAATATATTTAACTAGTTGAAATAAAAACATTGATTTATAATTACGTTAGGAAATCAATAAGCATTTAAAATTAAATTTAAATTTAAAATTTATTGCGCTGTTTGTGTTTTGGATATGATTTGGGAGTTGATTCCAGAGACATATGCTAAAACAAAAAATTGGCATTCAGATGCATGACTTCGATGCCGAAATTGAATAAAATATCTTCCTCTACGCGATCTGTCAAATCGTATTCGGTTAAAAAGGTATTCTGGTTCTTTTGCCATTATGATTTTTTGTAGAAAAATGAGATATTTCATTTTTATTTGGTTATTAAAAGATAAATCCATAAATCTACTAGAGAATTCCGAAACTCTGTCAAATCTTTTTCAACCGAAAACATACCGAATAATGTTATTATAAGTGATATTGAGCTTCTTCTTATCTATAGAGGAACATCCAGCAAAGATTTCAGAGCCGCATTATAGAGTAGGCAGAAGATAAGTTTTTGCTAACAAAGTTCTTATATTTATAGGGGTGAAATGTTGGTTGGCCCCCAAATTACGTGACATATCGTATATTTTGCCACATACCCGATTAATATGGTCAGACCAAGTTAAAGTTTTGTTGAAAATTACACCTACATTTCTTGCGGTATTTGCAAGTTCAATTTTTGATTGTCCAATTGAAACATTAAATTCATTTTCCATTTTTGTGTTATTTATAGAAATTGCCAAGAATATTGACTTGTTTGGATTTATTTTCAAACTATGCAGAAGCCCACACAAAAATATTGTTCAAGTCAGAATTCAATTCATTTAACTTGGTGACGATTAATTCCTTGGTACTGCTAAGGTATAGCTGAATACATCAACATACATCTGTATATAACAAAAACGAAGTTGTTTCGGTAGATCGTTAGCATATAGACTATATAATAGTGGAGCGAGAATTGACCCCAGGGGACACCTCTGGGGACGGATAGAGAGCGAGAAGTAAGTCCATTATTAACAACTGACTGGCTTCTGCCTGAAAGGTAAGATTGAATCAATTTAGCTACAAGTGAAGAGAAGCCAAACTGATTCAAAAGTTCCATGCAAAGGGTAGAATGATGGACGGTATCAAATGCTTTTGAATGGTCTAGAAGTACCAATAACGCTAATTTGTCATCATCTAAGTTACTCCTTACTTCGTCTACTACATCAACCAAAGCTGTAATACAGCGTCGTCGTGTTCTGAAACCGGATTGATAATCCGTTAACAAATTGTTGCTATTCACATACCTGTATATTCGTTAATGCATTAAGTGTTCGAAGATCTTGGAAAAGTAAGGACTGGAATAATTTTGGTATGTTTCCATGTTATTAGAAAAGTGCTGGTCAAGAAAATAGTATTAAATAAGTTAGTTAAGTATGGAACTATACATGGCAGTATTATCCTTATAAATGTTGGATATACACCATCCAAGCCAATAGAGTTAGACTTGATTGCATGGAAGGCCATTATTACATCATTATCATCAACATGATGAAAATTAAACTTATCTGAAGGAATAAAAACTATTCAGTTTTGATTATATAAGTCATTTGTGACATTAGGATATGGTATATTAACGGAACTTTCATTGATCGAATTAACGTCGACGACTTGTTGATGCCCTTTTTACCAAAACCACATTCCTTTATACACTTCCAAGTCTTCTTTCTGCCCACTACAGTGTTAAATTTATTATGGTAATAAGAGGTCTTATTATGTCGCACCCTTGATACAACAGCCCTTCTTGCTCTACGGTATTCAGATAAATATTCTGGAGTTCTATAATGCTTCCATAATCTACGCAATCTATCACGATGCTCAATAATTAATTTAATATCATTGTTAAACCAAGGTTTGTCACCGGTTTTAAACCGTTTGGTCGTAAATCGCAAGAATCGAATCATTTACGAACTTTAGTTTTACGTCAACATTTGCTAAAACGTATATTGAATGTAAATTTTGGTAATCAATATTATTAAAGTTACGAAAGCTATAGCTTTGATCCTATTCCGGAGTTGCAAAACTATAAGAAAAAAAACTTGCATCACGTTTGGAAAAAGAAGACACTGACAGTTGTTCATAATGAAGTATATTTTCCCTCTGAGTAACGAAAAATAAGAATTATACACTAACCATTTTCAATAAACTTTTTGGATAACACTCAATACAGTTTTTAGAATTCAATTTAAAATCTATTGATGAAACCTTTTCAATATAACAGCAATTCACAAACTTTTTAAGCATATATGCAAAAATGTGAAAATTTTAAGTTTTAAAATCTAAATATGTTGCACAAATAAACGGAAAGTATGTTCCATATCTTAACCTCAGTTGTATTTGAAGATGACGTAGCTACGATATATCAAATTGCTATTTACCATTGGAAAATTCTTCGACTTGATGTTTATTTATTAAAAAAAAAACTGTATAATTAAAAAAACGTATATGCCATTAAGAAAACTGTATGTAAAATAAACACTATAATTATTTTTTTAATTTAAATTTTTGTTTTGTACTTAAATTAAAAAGTTTTGTTTAATTTATTGCAGGTCAAAGACACCAACACCTGGACACTACGAAAAGGTGACAAATTTATTTTATTATTTTTTCACTCTAAACATTTTGTTTATTTTATTCATTTAATTTCTTTATTACTGGTTTTTGCACCAAATTTTTACTTCTTATTAACATGTTTACAAAATTACTCTTTAAAGCAAAACTGCTTGTCATGTCTGCTTTTTCTTTCAATTCAGTTTTTTGTTGGAATACCTTTTTCCATTGATACCTCATCGAAATGTAGAAAGTTGTTGTTTCACTTTTATGGTAAAATTGTTCTTTTTTTTTAACAATAAAAGCGCAAATTGGTTTACAACAGGTGACTTTAACAATTTAAAATCAGTTTTATTATCGCTTATTGGCAACCACACAAACCCACATTGTTTTACATAAACCACATTTTTGAACAATGGAAGGTACATAATTTCGTGCACTTCTTGATTTCTTTGGTCAGTATAATCGACCAAATGTGTCCACTTTTGGGAGAAATGTGCGTAAATTTCAGCAAACAGGGTATGCTGGAAATGTGAAAACACCTGTGCGCGCTCGCCCAGTTTGTTCTGGCTGACAGCGTCTTCCGACTGTACTTCTTTGAAAATTAGGTCGGCTAAACAGTAACCGTAAATGGTGGTCGCTATCGCGATAATTCGGCACAATAACGACATTGAGTTATTGCAAACATGGACCATCGGATAGAGTTATGCCACCGAAGCCGTGGCTAATATTTGGGCAATATTTTGTCTCACACATAATTGCCATAAATAAAAATGAAGACTTTTGTTTTATTTACAATTTACTTCATGCGTTTTGGTTGGACCGCCCTTTATAATCTTGCAGGCTAATCCACTCAAATTGTTACCTGTTTAACAGAAAAATTTTTTCCCACAAATTGTTCAATTAAAAAATTAATTGATGAACATTAATTTTTTCAATAAATTTTTTGTTTGGTGGTAGAGATCGGTTCTAGTTCCAACACTTTATATGAATTATTTATTCTCAATGAACGTGCTAAGTGTTAATTACTAAAATGTTGTATTATTTCAATAAAACAAGTCCTAGAATTAAATTCAAGAACCAAATTTTAGAAAGTACCCAAAAATGTGCCACATAACCGTTAAATACTCTGTACTGTAATTCATTACTTTTTCTACTTCTTTTTATTCCTCATAAACCAGTTAAGGGATTGGTTCTTTTTTCACTGGTCATGAGTCCTTTCTTTTTGTACTTGTTCTATTTTTACAAATCCCAGGACCAGTCTGTTGGACCAATTGACACAAATATCCCGCAGGGATATGAGTTGAAAATACAAATATGATAAATTCTTTTTCAGGGTTTAATTTAAGTCGATTTCCTATTTTTTGTGGTTACTCTCACACTTGGGGGGTGATTGATAAACACATTTTTTGTCGCCCACATGTTAAGATCCAGCATCTACAGATTAAATTAATAGCTTTACTTTTGTATGTATTAAATCTTGTTCTTTGTAATAGTCTGAAAGGATTTTTCCATAGACTTTAAGAAATAGACTTAAACAAAATTAAATGCAGTCGTGGTTTTTTGTTCATAGCATAGGCCGTTGTAGACCGCTTTGCCTCAATTTGAACAGCAATTTCAACGTAATATGTGCGATTAAAATATATGCTGCCCTCGATCCCATCATATCTAAGGCCTTCGGTAATCCCCAGTCAATAGACACCTAGACAGACGGATATCGTTTAAGCAATTTCGCTTATCGTAATTATATTTGAGAAATTGCAGACGCAATGTCTTGAGGAAGAGGGTATAAAAAGAACTAACTCAAAAGAAAAATCACTCCAAAATCAATTTGTGTACATCAATCCGAAGCGATATTTATAGTACAGTGAATACCGATTTTCTTGAATCAAGAATTAAGAATTTTATACTTATTTAAAGAATTTCCGGAATTGATTTCCGAAAGTAATCCCATTTAGGATTGTTTTGAGTATGATTTAAGTTTTAAGTAGTTTAAGTAGTCATAAAAAACTTGATTTATCCCGAGTGTTTTTCTTTCTGTGTACTTTTTTCCGGCAAGACTGAACCGTGTGCATTATATTTTTATACAAAGTTATAGCAAAATCTAAAGAAACAACCAAATTGATGACAAAAAGAAAATTTAGTTTTATGTAAAAGAGTTTCCAACTGCTTAAATATTTCAACGGCCTTAATTTTTTTTGTCTTTGCTAGCAAAAACACATTTAACAGATTAAAACGCGAGTATTTGTTGTTGTAGTTACTTGAAGGTTTTTGCAACATTTTAACGCGTTTATGTATCGGTAAATATTATTTTACTTTTTGTTTTTTATCTCCAATAATAGACCTTAATACCGGTACTTTGGAAACTTAACACCTTTTTTATTTAAATTTTTTTTTTACTTTCTTCATGACTATATTTCCTTTACAAATGCATAAAATTATCATTTTCTTTAAGTGCCGAAATGTAACATTAATGTTCAATTTCCTTTAGCTGGGAGAAGTTTTTCGAACAGTTTTTTTCTAAAATACTTTTTCTTTTGTTCTGAAATGCGAACGTTTTGTAGATTATTTTTATTTTAATGGATATATTTTCTTTTATTTTATCTAAAATAATTTCTTGCTTTTGTTTGTAGAGCTAATAAAGTTTAAATTTTTTTTTCTACCAATATTTTTTTTCCTTCATTTTTTCCCTTCTTTTACTTTATACTAATTGTAGTCCCTCTTACCTTTGGTACAGATGGTTTGAAAACGATTTAGTCCATCCATATTGCAGGTACATTCTACTGGACATTTTCTTTCGTTGCCATTTGTAAGGCTGGCTGCCATTGCTACCAGGCATAATATAAACCATTTTACTAGCATCTGTAAGAAAAGAAAAGGGAAAATTTATTGATACATAATTAATATTTTGTTATGGTAATAGGGAAGAGGAAATTAATATTTTGTTATGGTAATAGGGAAAAGGGTAAAATTGCAAAAAAAAAAAAGAATATCAATTACATAACTTATCTAAATGGTTTGAACTTGAACCAGTAACCTGAATATACTTTTTAATATATATTATGAATGTGTTTGCTACTTAAGGGTCAATTGAAATTTAAAATTGACGTTAATACGAAAGGTATCATCAATAACCTTCTGTTTCTTTTGAAGTTTAAAATAAACATTTAAAAAAGTATAGTAAATTTAGCCCCGCAATACGAATCCCTGTTGCGGATCAATAATAGACTGATTAAAAAAGAGAAAAAGTTTTCTTTGGTACAAATTTAAAAGGAAGGGGGTTTTTTGATCGATATATTATTTTTATTATTATTTTCGTTCTAAGACCTTCGTCGCTTTAAATTTGAGCATGAAAGATAAAAGAAGGATGCTCGGTAGTGTATCAGCGTGAGGGTTTCGTGTTTGATCCCTGCCAGAGAAGCACGTCAACATTACTATTGCTCGGTTTATTAAGTACCCAGATGGCAAGTTGGTCATATACGCAAATGTTGTCAACGGTATCTTCACACATTTCGTGTACGACATAAATGCCCTTTGTTCACAAAAGTAGTCAACGATTTGCATGTGCTGTCGGCAACATGTTGTCAGGGATTTACTATGGAGACATGGCCAACTGGGTAAGAATATATATTATTTTTTATTTGTACATTAAAAAAAAATAAAAAAAATATAGATTAAAGAAATATTTAAGTGATTAGGCCTAATTTAAAGGCAAAAAACCTTTTATGTATAATTTTTTTTTGTCAGAGTCGTTCCCTTTAAGAACTTAAAATGAGTTATAGCACAAACTTATTTTAAATGGTTCATGTTTTTTCCACTTAAAAGCACAAGAATTTACTGGTTATCATCAAAATTAAATTGAACAGGGTCAACGTCTATTGTATGATTATAGGGATCAAATGATAGGCAAGAATCCTTAAAATTAAATAAATTGGCTAAAAATATCTGGCGGAAAAACTTAAGTCCTCAAAATTTTGTTAAAATAAATCAAAGAATACTTGTGATTCAATGATACAAAAATATAAACATAATGATTTTGAACACAACATTCATTCGCTGCAGTTAATTTTTATAAAATTTATTTAAAAAAATTTAGACAAAAGTAAAGAAGAATAAATTGTTTTACCTGATAACAAAGTGAAATTTATTTTGAAGATTAAAAAATTTCAAGGCCCGGAATTTCAAAAATCCGTTTTACATACATTGCACGATTATTTGGTCTTAGAAGACCCCTAGTAAAATTTGATGCAAAAAATATTGGTGGAACAGTTTAACCCTCTAAAGTGCCGTTATAGTATACTTTAATGGGGAAGTTAATAAAGGACAAAAATTATCCCTTAAAATGAGTGTAAGAGGGTTGATAAGAAAAGAATCGCCATACAATTTTATTGAAGACATCTGTAATAGTATTTTAGGTCAGAAGTGCATTAAGTATATTTTTTTTACTTATACCCAACGCCAAGCTAACTTTTCAAAAACACTTTGGAAGATTTACTCTACCAATAGTGTAGTTTCATTTCGGGCTGCAAGATTTTTTTGTTGCCCAGTGTTATATATGAATTTTATACGAATCAATATGTAGATTAATAAAAATAATTTGTACGACATTTTTACAAGTAATTATTATTCCAATGAAATTACTTAAAAGGTTTCGTAAATTTTTTAATTAAATATTTAATTTTTTAATAATTTTTTTATTACACTGGTTCACAAATTTTTTACTGTTTGCCATAACCTAAAAAGTGAGAGGTTTTCTTAGATAAATCAGTGCGACTGAAGACGAATGCGGCATTCTTTTATTTTTCTCAAGAAGAGTTTTCGAGATATATGCGAAAACCCTGTTTTTTGCTGTTCATAGTCTTGAGAACGATTTTTTTAAATTAATTTTACATTGCTACATAGACATATTTTTCCTCTTTCAGCCAACTGTGTTTATTGGACAAAAGTTCACTGAGTAACATAACATTCCTTAAGATTGAAAAAAATTGATTTTTCTACGTTTTTTCAAAATTCAAAATTTTCATACATTCTGTTTAGGCAAAAAATAATATTTTATAATTTTGAAACCCATATCAATTGACAATTTTGTTAAAAACATATTTGTAACAAAATAGTTATCATCGGATAAAAAATAAACTGGTTGCAAAATAATTAGCAAAAACATCAAAATTTAAGTTTTCAAACCAAAATGTTTTTTCTTTGTTGTGCTGATAAGATAAGGACTAAATCTTAAGAGACAATTAAATTGTTTATATAATTCTATTTTTGATCAAAATTTTATATTTTTCCCCTTCCTCTTTTCAATATTTACAGAAATGCCTTGAATTCATTTTTGAATGGTAATCGTTTTCACTGCACAACGGTTGCAAAATTTGAGTATTTTTTTTATTTGTGATGCTTTGTCAACGCAATCGTTGCAGCAATGCTTTGCAACGTGGCATTTATGAAGTCATCCAATGTCTTGAAATAGGCTGATAAGTGAAATCATACTTCCTAAATCCAAATGATAAAAAAAATTTTTTATGAAAATTCAAATTCTTATGTTTTAACGAAATATGTTGTTATTTCTTAATTTTTGGTCCAACGATAACAATTTTGCGCTTAATACATTTTTTACAAAATATTATTTAAGATACATTTGTCATACATACATATCAAGATACAAATTTTTGAAATAACAAAAGCAATTGCAGAAAAAAACGATTATCGCGAATATCTCGAAAATGCTTTTTGAAAAAAAAATTAATTCCATATTGGTGTTCAGCAGCCCCAGTTTAGCTTAGAAAATATTTAATTTTTGGGATTCATTTTTTTGTGGCATAGTGTTATTGATAAACAATTAAAAGTTATTAAATTGCAAAGAGTTTAAACCCTTAAAAAATAATCATTTAATTGTTATTATTGTTTCCCTTGCATCACAATTTTATATAAATATATATACTTTCTTCTCACGTCTTTTTTAATAGCAGTTAATTATTTTTAATAACATCATCATTTATAATATGACACATTTGTTTTTTGAGTAAGGCAAATAACAAACAATTAACTAAGTATGATTAATTTATTAAAAAAAAATCAAAATGATTGTTTTTTATATAAACATTATAATTACATATTCATCGCTTTTCACTAAACGAATGATTACCATCAAAATAAATAATACTCATACGTCATGTATAAGTATTTAATTATTCAATATGAAACACCCAACGGTATGCTACATATTTATATCATACACTGTGTAATGGAGATTGCAAGAGTAACTTTAGGTTATGGAACGTATGATAAATATTAAATCTTAATTGTAATGCAAAGGGGCGTATGATTGATTTTTAATTTTTGAGATTTGCTTCAGATTTTAATAAAATCTGAAAATTTATCTTTATAGGATATTAAAAATGCTCTTCTTTGAAAAGGTTTATAAAAAACCAAATCTTGTTTTATCAGTCTTATCAAGCTTTTGTAAAAAAGCAAAATATAATAAACACTAAGGAATGAGCTTCACTATGCGTTGAGATACTTTTCTTATTAATTTTTTTTTAATTTTTTTAAACTTTTTTGAAAATATTTTTTAAGTGTGCTGAAATTGTTTTAAAAAATAAGGGAAGTTAAATGCAAAGCAATTTATCGAAGTTTTATGCTCAAAAAGTGCTATCGGCAAAATCATTAATTTACAGGAAAGCGAAAAAAACTTTTTCTTTAACCTTTGATCAGCGGAAAAATTTTACAATGTTAAAAGGCGGTATGGGTACAATTGTACCCTTATATACTTAACACGGCTTTCCTATTAATATAATTAAATTTTTCTGTTCTTATTTAATAAACAAATGATAGAACAGGCCCGTGGCTAAAAAAAACTTATTTTACGTACACATGTATACATTCTTTGCTTTATTTTATTGTTTTTTTCTTACGCCTTTTAGGTATATCAAGTTAAAAAAGACTTATTTCGGTATGATATAATCAAAATCTTTTTTTTTTAATTTCAAATATGTAACCCATAATAAAAGTTTAAAGATGTCAGAATATTTTAGATATCTAGTATTAACAAAAAAAAAGTTATTGCAATTTAAAAACGAAAAAGGTACAATTGTACCTCTTCCGCCGGACAAAGGTTAACTTAAAGGCCCAAATTTACAGTCATTAGTTAATAATTTTGTGTGTTAATTAGTTTTGTAGTTAAATAGGATAGTGTCCATCCCCATCTTGAGATGCATTTGCAAACATTGCCGCAGACGTTACTTTAAATATCTAATCAACTTAAAGATTGTATTTAGTAAAAAGTTGTAAGAAACACCATAATTTCGTGCAGTGCACTTCAACAACTTCAACAAATGCTTAACAACACGTGAAGCAAATGGATCAGATGATTCCACATATGAATTTCCGGAGTACAAATCTAACTGGCAGCAAAATATCCTATAGCAATAGCCGCAATTCTGTTTTTGGAGCCGAACCGAACTGGCTTTCCTCGAATAAATTGCCTTGACTCGTTTTTAGGAATATTTTGGTCAACGCTTAGCATTTTATTTCGATTCGACTTAAAGAATTAAAGGCTATAAGGTCAAAGACATTGTGATCAAAGATTTTTCAAATATTTCTTCACATACACAACTTCATCTATTACAGACTTAAGAGCTCTGCTGAGGGGTTGAGCTCTGCGATGGAAAGGATTTGCCGAGTTTTCTTTAGTGCCAACGGTTCATCATCACTATCGTCACTGACGTCGTTGTCAATGATTTCAAGATTTACGAAAACTTAAACACTATCAGGTTTGTCTTTTGGTAGGCTTGAAACCGTTATGTGTTCCTAAACACCTCTTTATCACATGATATGCTATTAACAGCTTCTTGAAGGCCTTTGAATCACTCTTGGGCCGTAAAATGTGCTTCACTCATAGTTAAAATCTTACAAAAAGAAACTTATTTTCTAACTATGCATGTTGTCAGTGTACGGGTACAGTCGATTTTCTACAGTTCTTCTTTTATTATTTTCTTATGTAATTAATTTTTTTTGGTCTGTGAGATTTTCTGAAACAATTTTAAATATAATAATTTAAAATTACCAAAAAAAAAAAAAATTCAATATTGTTTTCAATATTATTAAAATGGTGTTCTTACCTTCACACTGCTTTCGTGACACAAATCAGACTAATAATTTTGTTCCCAAAAATAAATAGAGAAACACAAATTCTTGTTAAGCTACTGTTGGTATTATTGTTGTGAACATAAATAACGGTACTACGATTAAAAATTCTTTGTTTTCGCTTGGAAACTCGAAAAATGTTAGCTGAACTCATTTGAGTACAGCACTGTATGAATGTAATGATTTGTTTTTTTTTTTTGTTATAAATGCATTGCATTGTGTTGAAACTAAGAAAAAATGTTTTGAAAAGGAGGAAAGAGTGCTTGTGAACATTTAACTTGAACTTATTTGTTCTGGAAGTGAGAGGGAAGACTTCATCAGAAAGGTTAATCCCCATACGAATAGCCCGACCAAATAAAGAGTTTTCCCTGTAATGCCTTGTACGATACACCGGCCAATCGACCAAAAAATTATGGGCTCTTGAGGAAAAACATGTGTTACGAATAAACGTACGAGTTGTGAGTTTGCGTTGTGAGGAGCAAACAGGCAAATATATACAACCCGCAATGGGACTCAAGTACTCAAGAGAGTCAACAGAATTGGTTACACTTCTATTACCAATGAGAACTTTCGCCCTCTCCGGCACGCAATCGAGAACCTCCAAAATAGACTTTGAAGCATCAGCCCACACATGACAGTTTAATTCCATTCGCAATTGGATTTATGTGGCATAAATAGTAAGGAGATCAAATGGAGTGAAGTATATCATATACCGTTTTAAAAAACCGATGCACTTGAATGCTTCTTTCGAGACCTCGAATACATATACATACATATACATAATTTTTTAAATTTTTAACTTAATAAAACATATTTCTTGAAATTTTTAAACTCAACTTTTATTGCCAAAGAGTAAACGATATACAACTTAATACAAATATAATAAAATCGTATATACTTCTGTTTAGAAATATAAAAGTTCTTTGTGTGAATGAAACTAAGAAAATGCTTTAAAATGTTAAATTTAAGCAAATGGCAAAATGCCCTAAAGAAGTTTACTAGAAAAATAAAACAGCAGCATAAAAATACAAATAAAATTTTATGAATTTTAAGAAAAACTTTCTCATACAATAGAAATTTCTGCAAAATGCAAAGTAAAAATATAAAACAACCAGAAATGGACATAAAAATAGAAATAAACAAATAAAACAATGATAGATTTATCAAGAAACAATATAAGATTTTATGAAAACAACGACGAGTATGTGAAAGAAATATTCTGTAAAAAGTAGAAATTCAGACTGGCAAAATTAAATTGCTGAAATGAAAATAAATTTATATATGGCTTAGGATTTTTTTTTTTTTTGTTTTTTTTCAATATTTAGTTGAATAAACTTACTTGACCTTTTTGTTTAACAAGTTCTTTATCAATAAAGTTTTTGAATTTCATAAAACTAACTTAAACAGAAAATCAAATTATATTTTACGAACAGAGACTTCTCACTTCCTGTTGCCAAGATTTTGATGCTGAAAGTTTCTCAACTAAAATCCCCTACAACCATTTAAAGTTTATTCTTACAAATTCCCTTAAAAAAAACTTTACTTTCCTTTTCATGAATTTGATTGTAATCATTTGCGAACAATTTAGATTTTTCATTCTTTACAGCCTTTCCTTGGACAAATAGTACGCAAATGCTACTAGAGACAGAAAGGAAACTAAATTACAAAAGAAATTCGTAAAAATGTTTATGATTTTCTAAGAATTTTTTTACTGTAACATAAACGAACTTTATTAAATACAGGGTGACTCAAATGAAACCAAGAAATTCAAATACATTACCTTAATGTGATGATTTTCATCTAATTTTTCTTAAAATCATTAACTATTAAACAACAAACTTAAAGAATTTATCTTAAGAAACTCATGCTCTTATATGTCACGAAACATGTTTTCAAAAAAAATGGCAATAGAAAATCCTATGGAACTCATTAGCGCCACTTACAACATCTGAAATCCACATCTTGTTGTATAATAATTAACGAATGTATTATGGGTGCATTTTTGATTTTTTTTTGGAAGAAGTCGGTTTTGCAGTTACCATTAGTGCTGCTCAATATCACACCAAAATTTATTCGGACAAGCTGTTGAGAATTAACCACAAAATGGTAGCCACAGCGCAAAAAGCAAGAAAAACAGCGCCTGTATCAACAAACGAATTCCCAGATAAAACAAATACTTATTTTTTGGATCCAGTGTCCGCAGCTCATCTGCCGTTAGCAATATCGATAGTCAATCGCCAAAGTTCTAGTTTGTAGGAGAGCAAAGGTACCCAAAGGGCTTTCAAATCCAGCAGCAAGTTCACCTGCCCAAACATCCTTGTGCTCTGAAAACCGCTCAGCCATCTTGTTTACAGGCCAATTTACTAAATCAACGCATCAAACGAAACATTATCTAATGCCACGAGTTAACGCTCAAATAAAGGGCTGTCAACCGATAAAGAATAATTCGATTAACCGATCAAACAGAACCAAACTCTTGTTCGAATAAATTTAAAATTACGATTTTCGAATAACGAATAAATCGACTAATTAATGTCCATTAATCGAACAATTTTTTTTATTAAAAAATAAATTAAATAAAATCTTAGCATTTGATTTATGCTCATACGTTTTTAGCAATTTTTTTATACAAAATGTAAGAAATTTAAAAAATATTGTTGCCAAAGCCCTGATTGTAATTAATCTCAATGTTTAGTGAGCAGAAACCGTGTTGAGTACTTAAAGTATTTCAAAAATGTATTTTATGTTCTTATCAAAGAAATCAAAAGCTAAAAAATTTTCAAGAAATGGGTTTTTTACTCTCAGGTGAATAAATAAGAAAGAAGCAAAAAGCTATTAAAAACAATTGATTTATTTATCATGAAAGTATAAAATATTGTTATTATCTTATAAATATTTTTTAATTATATATATCTTTACCATTTGCTTTAGGGTTAGTGTTATAATATTACCATTAAAAACGATGTAGTGGAAGACAATCCAATGACATCAAAAATGACTAAAAATATACTAAGAGCGACAGCGACTGTTCTGTAGAAGAAAATCCAATGTAATATCCGATTATTAAGGAATAAAGGCCCTCAGAAACCAACCAACAACCGATTCAAAATGAAATCCGCAAGCGGAAATGGTCCTGGATAGGTCACACTTTGCGAAAACCACCAGAAGATATAGCAAAACAAGATTTAGAGTGGAACCCACAAGGCAGTCGTCGTTCAGGACGTCCATCGCATACCTGGAAACGCCAGATAACAATTGAGATGTCCAAACTAAACCTAAATTAGAATGAACTTAAACATCGAGCATCGGATCGAGAATATTGGAAGCAACTTGTTTTGGCCCTATGCTCCTTGTAGGAGTATAAAGGAACTAATATAAGGAATAAGGGGGTTTCAGTGCCTTTAAAGGCTAGTTAACTACTTTGTATTAATACATGTCAAAAACTCAAGTTATACAACAATATGGAGTTTTAATGAAAAGTTTTACGTATGAAAAAAAATGGGAAGTCATAGTAGATTAGAAAAAATTAAAGAAGAAAATGGAAGATTTTCCGTAGTTGTAGATGAATGGACAGATGTATCTTATTTAAAATTCGTTTATGTTTTAGTTCGCAGAGAAAAAATATAACTGGTCATGATTACGGCAACAAGACTATGTTTAGTGTAACAATATATTGTTGTCGTACAAAAATAATTTATATTTTTATTTAATATCAACAATATTATAGTTTCTGTAAGCATATCAATTTTTATCGCAATTATAACTTTGAGTATTGTTGACCGAAAAATATTTATTTTTCTAAAAACTAAATTATGATAACTTTCAAAACATATTATATTACTCACAACCATATCATGATATTTAATAGCCATAACATGATTACTTTCTACACATTTATCATATTATGTATAAGATGCAATCAAACTATTTTTACTCTAGTAATATTACGTTAGCGCCATTTGTAAAATAATTTTGTATCGGTTGTGTCGTTTATTTTATATGTGAGCGGTTAAACAATTTAACCTTTATGTCAACAGCTGACAAATTATACTTACGTCAACAGCAAACATACCCGGGTATACAAGTACATATTGTTGTTAGTGTTTTTTCGTTTTATCTGTATTTGATTTGCGCTTTTTTCCATTGTAAATTGTTTTTATGCATGAATACTTAAAATAACGGGTGTTTTAGCAAAGACTTGTGCATTTTTCTTTGCTTTCATGTGTGAATATTTACAATAAGTGACTTTTTAGCAAAAACTTGTTAGTTGCTCGTCGTTACTTGAACTGCGGTTGACGTAAGAGGTAGGAATGAAAAAATTACCACATCTATGATCTGATTTGCCCAATTTTGTTCAAACTTTAGAAAATGTTAGAAAACACTTCTAGTGAGGATATCGTGAAATTTCAGAGCGCTATGATAGCCACTTTCAGAAATACAGAGTTTTTAAAATTCAAAACTTACCCGGGTATGTTACTGTTGACATAAAGGTTAAAGATAAATTCCCATAAAAAAAATAAGTTTAAGTAAATAAAAAACATTAAAATATTAGCGGAGTTAATTCAGTTTTGTGATTTAATAGTGCAATTGCAAAATATTGTAGCTTTTTTGTAAAATCCATCAACAAAACACACAGAGATTTCGTTAAATTTTATAAAAGTGTAACGATATTTCTGTGGTTTTCATGGGCAACAGCGAATGTGTTAAGACAAATTTTTTAGGAGAGCCGAAACCCATTCTAGATCAAACTTAAGGCTAGGTAATGTACTTTTTAAATTTTGTCATTACGTTAAAAAATCGGCATTGATCCATCTTTTTTAAAAAAAATTTAGAAACATGTAAAGAGCGTTTAAAATTAGGCAATAATGCATCAACTTCTCCAAATCGGAAAAATGGACATACGCGGTTGCCCATAGAAACCACATATTTTGCATTTGCTCTTTTGCAAACCTTTATTTTAAAAAGATTATTTCTTAATAAAAAAATCATTTGATATATTTTGGCTGAATAAAACTTATGTATTTAAATTATTTCTCTACAGGTATCAAAATCGACATACATCAGTTAAAAGTGATCTAAATTATTTAATTCTTAAGTTTTTTAATGTAAATTTCATTTTCAGAGGGCGAAATTTGAGGCCATAATGTTGGGAAGGATATCAGTTTAAATGAATATCTAAAGCAGACGTTGCGACAGAAGTCGTTCCCACAGCAGATTACCTGAGCCAGCATACATCTTTCATAATTGCAGTTATCTCCACTTGAAAAAAGCTACAGTAAACGGAAGTCTCCGCAATGCTTCACCTTCCTTTAGTTAACCTACCCCAAGGCTCAAGAGCATAATAGCCCAACTAAAAAATAACATTTCAAAAATGTTCCAAAAAAAGCTCAAAAAATCTTTAAAAATACAAAGCTTAGAATTGAAGGCACTAACGCGAGATACTTTCTCACGTACTTTTTAACAAAATTTCCCATTTATTACAAAAGTGATATAAAGATATTTAATTGACTTTAAAATAACGAAATGAAAAATTAAATGATTAAAATCCCTTTTGGAACATCCTGTGCTAAAAATCTAACCAACATTACTTAACATATGTACTTATATCTGCAGGGTATAAAAGTTAAATAAAAAAAATATTTTTTTAGTGACCATGAAAATGAAGGGTTTCTACTTTTTTTAACGTTTGCTATTGGGTCATTTACTATGGAAATCTGCAACCAAAAAAAAAATGTTAGCAAACAAGTCATTACTGTCTGCCTCAGCATCAACAACACTTTATTTCCTTAACCGATATGATTGTCAATTCTAAAAAAAAGAAAAAATGGAGCAAAAATGTAAGCCACTGGGCATTGAATAAAACAGCCAAGTTAAAAAAACAAAACTAAGGCTTAATTCACCCATTGTTCCCGAAACATTTTTTTTTCCGGAGAACATTTTTTGTACTGAGAATTTTTTCCAACATGATTAGCCCTTTTCGAAAAACTTGTTTGGAAAAACAAAGTATGACATACGCGTTTAAAGGAGGCGTAAGCTCTAGAGCAATTGATTCGTTTAACTCCATTTAAAATATCTGTAATTATAATTTCAATTTGTTCTAAACAAAATTGTGCCAAAACAATACATAAAACAAACGTTTTTCACAATCATAATCTGTTATTTCATTATACTTACAATATAATGTAACTGCTCAGTTCATTTTTGCCTGAAAAATCAAAAATATGGCAGGTCAATATTTTCCCTACAAAAATTAAATTTACGCCAATTCAAGTTGAAAATGTTCCGAACATAAAATTTCTCTCTCCCAACAAGACACATGTTAAACTATATATTTAAAAAAAAATTGTTCGGCAACAACGGGTGAACTAAGCTTAACTGTGTCAGTTTTTGCTTTCAGCTATTTTCTAATATATTTTCTTTCATTCTGGAAATCTTTGCATTGCTATTTCCAATTTTTGTTTTGATTTTTTTTTTGTTGTTTGCATTAATGAACAAAAAAGAAATAAAAATTGGGGATGTATTGTGTAAAAGCAAACACTGGAGAACACAGGTTTTTGCTTGTTGATTTTGAAATTGAAACAATAAATTGAAAAAGGTTTTTGTATGCTTTTGCTACGCTTTTTTCAAATCCCTCATAAGTAATGGATGTTTAAAGTTAAAGAATCCAAAACTATTCCAAAAATTTTAAATGTTCTATTTTTTTATAAGAAAATATTTGTCCATTATCGTATTATTTGTCCCCAAAAAAAAAAGCTGTTAAATAAAATTTGTAAATGAGCAGCTGAGTTCCAAAACTCGCTACTTGCACATAGAAAAACCGCAGCGAATTTTTTTTTCAATTGAAACCATTAATAAAAAATAGAATCAGTTTTAACTTAAAATTTAATCAAATGAATTAAATGAAAGCTTATTTCAACAACATTGCTACATAAAATGTAAATTTCAAAAAATATAGAAAACGGCGGGTTTATAAAGAAAACAAAGAAATTGGCGACTTTTTTACACAAAAGCGCTTATATGTACTCTATTTAACACTTTTTTAAGCTGTATATACTCAAAACTACAACATAAAAAAATTTATAAATTTTAACATTCATCAATTAAGCTATTAAATACTGACCCCCGATTTCGTGATTTTGATGAAATTTCAGATTTTTAATATTATGGGCATTTATATTGACATTGCATTTTTTTCCTGTCAAACCTTGTCCTTAGACTATGGGTATTTTTCTACATACTTTGCTATTGAAAAGTTCTAAAAGACAAAATTGTTTGAAAACAAACAAATTTTAAAACGCATTTAATAGATGTACTACATCAGAGTATTATGTGTTTATTTTGCTATGTACTCCTCCTTTTGAATGTACAAGGCCTGCTTGCTGCATTCTATACTCAAATATTTTTTCACACGTTGTCATTGGAGGGGTAGGCCTTCCGCTCTGGCTTCTTTCACAGTTACATAAGAATGCTAACAGGATCAAAAAAAAATATGTATGCAATTCTTTTCCTTATGCAAAAAAAAACCAAAAATGTTACTCCTTCTCTTCGCCCTTCTCATAGAAGGGAATGTGGAATGTGTATCTTATCTTTTATAAGAAAAAGTCGATGCCTTCCATCAGGGCTGTGGAGTCGGAGTTGAAGAGCAGAGTTGATGTTTTTGTGCCGGAGTCGGAGTCGTTGTACCCACAAAAACTCGCGACTCCGACTCCAAAGTTTTTCGGCATAAAAAATTGAAAAAAATTTCCATAATAAAAATTATCTTCTTAAAACACATTTAAAATTTAAATAAATGGTTTATGAATACTGCTCTTATGTGCTGTTCAAAAAGGAGCTAATTGCAGACTCTGGTTTCTTTCCTGCAGACAAGCATAAAGCTTCGCGGGATAAGCTAGGAAATTATAAAAAAAAAAAAAAAAAAATAGAGTTTAGAATTTCCAAATGACAGGCGATGGACTGAGTGCTTTTCATATACAGGGGTGTGCTGGAAATCGCAAACGTAAAACGCAAGAATTTTAAAAGTCGTTTTTAAATAAGATTTTTGTAATAAAAGAATTTTATGACAAATATTTAACAAATATTTTCCTATTAAACAGGATTTTAAACCAAAAATTATAAGAATTAGGTTTAAAGTTAATTAAATACAACTTCCAAATTCTTGCGTTTTGCGTTTGCGATTTTCAGCACACCCCTGATAAATTTTGCTACATAATCAATCGCCTGTCATTTGGAAACAGCACATTAATGTTTGCGTACGGTAATTGCTTCTCAATAACTCTAATTTTTAGAAGGCCGTACGGTTATAAAAAATTACAGTTAACATCACTGAGTCTCATATACATTTAGCATCAACATTATTGTAGGAGTCGGAGTAGGAGCCGGAGAAGGAGTCGGAGTCGCACTTAAAAAATTTCAGCATTTGAAGTCGGAGTCGGAGTTAGTACTTTTTTCGGAAGACTCCACAGCCCTGCCTTCTATGAGGCATTCTATAGCAGTTAGATGCCAATGAAAATTGAATCAAAAATTTTTTAAACAGGACTTTAATAATGCCTGAAGGAGAAAAGTCTTCTGAGTTTCCCGCTGGGGTATTATTTAAAATAAATTCGAACTTTCCTGTATTTTATTAGCTGTGTGATTGTTTATTTACTGCTCTATTTTACTTTATACGGTGATTTTTGTTATTTAAAAACAATTAAGTGCCTTCCCTGTTGTTATTACGAGTAGAGTTACAACGTGTAATAAGTGAATTGAAAAGAACTAAAGTTGTTTTGAAAGACCTTATTCGACAAGGTCATGAATAATTACCGAACTAAAATTCGTTGTAAGAAGTGGTACTGACCGTTACTTACTAATACTTTGGATGCTGATGTGGTGAATGCCTGGAAGTAGCACTGTTGAAGCATTTGTAACAATTCCTGATTCTCGTGCTGGTATAAGAGAAAAAGTTGTCACAAATTCACAAGAAATGGCAAAGCGCATGGATATGATAAAAAAAATAATAATAGTGGCGGTTGTGGACAATGTGGAGGTAAAACTGAAATTGGATGTACGAAATGCAAATTAAACATACGTCCAAAAGCTTGTTTTGCATAGTTTTTTGCTGGTGTCCCAAAAAACATTAAAAAAATTAAATTATCTCAATAATCAACCACAGTTGTGATATTTATTTCTTTATTTTTTTACTAATAAATAGTTCATTTTACATAAAACAACTTACCAACAAAATTAAAAAAAAAATATGTGTTCCGAAACCTCTGGCAGCGAAATGGGTATTTAAACCACCATGTCATTGAATCAAACCTGTAGTCAACGTAATTGGCCCAATTAAGAGAATATTTTTTTCTAAAGCAGAGCACACCTAAGGCTATAAGTTACCAAGAGGGTCATCCGATTTTCTACTCTCCCAATTTGCCAGAGCCGTTGTCGTTCACTTCTGCCAAATTTGAAAATTGCTACCTTTTAAACCGCTAACTTACCCAATTGCAGGGGGGTAAAATTTAACTTCAAACATTTTTTAAGTAGTCCTACCCTTCCTTTATCTCTCTGTAAAAATCAAAAAATTTAGCCAGAATTTTTCTACCGTGGCTCTGTTTTTGGCTCTATAAATGCCCGTCAGACCTTAATGGGTTTTATAAATGGTTGTCCAACCATAATGCAAGATTTTAATTGTGAGTCACACATTAACGTCAAGTGTTTTGCCCTACTTAATTTGATTTTTCTTTCTTTCAGTGTTTGACAAATTCAACAATGAAGAGGTATACAATTGAGCACCGCGTTAAGATTGTTGAAGCCTTTTACGAAAATTGGAGTTCAAATCAATATGCAGTTCGAGGATTTCGTGATCAGCATAATAGAGTAAATGTGTCCATAATCGGGAGAATTTTGCGCAAATATCAGCAAACCGTGTCTGAAGGAAATGTGAAAATATGGGCCGTAATTCTTCGTGGATGGTGTTTGCTATCGGGAGTTGATAAAACGGAGTTCTTGTGGCCAGAAGTAAAGGATATCGACCTGGACGATATGTGGTTCCAACAGGATAGTGCCACTTTTTACTCAGCAAACGAAACAGTGGCTCTTTTGCCCAAGAAATTTAATGACAATGTTTTTACACGCCGCGGCGATTGTAATTGTCCGCCACGATCATGTGATTTGACGACGTTGTTCTTTTTTCTTTCAAAGAAAAAGCCAAGGACAATTAGAGAGCTAAAAGATGAAGCAATTCGGCACATCAACGACATTTAACCTTGATTATGCTACAGAGTCATTAAAAATATGGATCATCGGGAAGAGGTATGCCACCGAAGCCGTCGCGAGTATTTGCCCGATATTTAGTTTCACACATAATTGGCATATATCGTTCTATGATAATAAAAAAATATTACAAACGACAACGAAGGAATAAGACTATTAAAGTATTAAAGTTTTTAAAATTGTAATTTGACTTAGAATACACATTCTAATTAATATGAAATTTATAAAAAAATATTAAGATAATTCTCTGAAAACTTTTTGTTTTATTTACAATTTACATTGTGCGTTTTGGTTGGTTCACTCTGTATTTAATTGCTAATATTATTATTTAATTAAAATGTATCTTATTTAATAAGAGTATTAAGTGAAAATTTAATAAATTTTTTAATTAATACTACAAAATTTTTAACTGAAGCCTATTTTTATTTATTTTCTTTGTAACTGAAATTAATTTTCACAAATGTCAAAAAACATTTAATAAGCTTGACGTAAACCTTTCGAAAAAACATATATTTTTTACTCATATCTAGGATACTTATGAAACGATCTTGATTAAAAAGACTGTTTCAACGATTTTTGATAAAAATACGTATGGGATATTCACAAGGTGTGCTATTATGTTAGATTGTCATATTGTTCTAACATTTTACAATGGTTTAAAAATAATGTTGTTGCTTTGTAAACAAAAAGTGTCTTAAATTAATAGAACTTTGCTTGGTATGTTTATTGTGCTGTCGTAATTAATCAGAAGAGACCTGCGCTGAGCAGCTGAGCCGAACCGCATTAGTTTTTGTAGCCGTCACCGTTGATGGTATAGTTTTTTCCGACTTATATCTGAATTTAATCTGCCGCTAGCAATTATTGTAACAAAACACTTGCGGCGTCAAATTATATCGGTTTAGGACTCTGCTGTTTGGTAAGCAAACAAAATAAACTTTATTTGTGATTTGCGACTATAAAATGGAAAACCTATAATTGAATTTATTAATTCATGTATTAAAATTAAAAAATATATTAATTTAAGGTAAATATTTATTTGTTATACATGTTTTAAATCAGTTGATTTAAATTCGAAATAGCACACTTAATTATGCGGAGTTGTTTACAACAGTCGTATATTTTCATGTTATTATTTTAAGACTTATGACCTTATGACACCTTGTGAATCCCCTAATAATATTCCGATCCCCTGCTTTTCTGATAGTCTTCGGAAAACCTTTTGCAATAACCACACAGGCAATAACCACACAGGCAGACAGGTAAGTCAACTCCCCTGTTTTTAAAGATCCAAATAAGAAATTGGGATTTTTTTTATGGAACTGTAGGTTTTTAATTGACGTGTTTCGATATTTAATTTAGGCTTAAGTTCATCTTATATAAATTTTTTTAGTAAAGGAATTTACAACATGAAATGAATTAAAACGTTTGTGATAATTTTATGCTTGACTGAACACGGGTCGAAAGTACTTGTTTCCACATTCCCATAATCAGTATTCTTTGCCGTTCTACCATTTGCACCGCTGCGGCGCCTGCCAGTCAATAGTCAAACATCAATCTTTCACCAATGGTAATGGTAGATCTAAATTTGGTTTAATTGATTATCATTTTTATTTATGTACATTAGACTGTCCCAGGAAATTTTTTTTTCGAATTCAGATATGAGTACCCTCCAAATTTTTTCCTTTTGATCCGAATAACCGAAATATGAAATATTATTGTGATCGGATAACGTTTACCAGTGTCGACTTGAAGTCAAAGTTTGAGATAAAGGCCAGTGTGAAAGCCATAGAATAATCTTGGAATTTAAAACCATCTTTTAATTTTACTTGTGTAATACACATTTATTTATTAAAAATATGCTAATATTCAGTGTTTTCTGAATCCTCTAACCACGCCCACTACAACCCCCCCCCCCATGCTGGTACTGTACTGTTGCCCTGCCACAAGTCCTAAGTTCCTGCCTAAGACCATCTGGACATGGTAAGTGATATAATGTAGACAAAAAAATATATATATAAATTAATTTTTAAGTTTTAGATTTTATTATCTTTATTCATTAAATTTTCTTTTTAAAGTTTGTTTATTACAGTCCGGATACATCTGTCTGTGTTCTTGTACACAACGTAGTAAATATTGCTTTTGCTCCTCTTCAGCTGTAATTAAGCCATGAAAATCCTTTACTAACTTAACCGCTCTTTCAGCAGTATCATTAACCGCTCTCAGTGCATTAACTTTCTCTTTACTTTGTTGAAATGATGCATTAGTTTGCCACGTAGTGGGACATTCGCTTAGAAAACTGTCGTCGATTTTAAGCCGATTAAATAAGGATTTGCTTTTAAATGAAATAAAGTCATCTATATTTTTGTCTAAAAATAAAAAGGGAAAACTGTTATCAATTGTATATTGAAGTATTTATTGAAAGAAATGAAATCTATTATTAGTATATGCAAGACTAACCGTGAGCCGCAAAGTTCTTCTTTCGATGGGATGTAGTGGGATGTAGGACTGTAATAAACAAACTTTAAAAAGAAAATTTAATGAATAAAGATAATAAAATCTAAAACTTTAAAATTAATTTATATATATATTTTTTTGTCTACATTATATCACTTACCATGTCCAGATGGTCTTAGGCAGGAACTAAGGACTTGTGGCAGGGCAACAGTACAGTACCAGCATGGGGGGGGGGGGGGGCGTTGTAGTGGGCGTGGTTAGAGGATTCAGAAAACACTGAATATTAGCATATTTTTAATAAATAAATGTGTATTACACAAGTAAAATTAAAAGATGGTTTTAAATTCCAAGATTATTCTATGGCTTTCACACTGGCCTTTATCTCAAACTTTGACTTCAAGTCGACACTGGTAAGCGTTATCCGATCACAATAATATTTCATATTTCGGTTATTCGGATCAAAAGGAAAAAATTTGGAGGGTACTCATATCTGAATTCGAAAAAAAAAATTTCCCCATACAAGCTTGGGACAGTGTACATTGTACATGTTTCTTCCTTACTTCTGTTACTTTTTGTCAAGACTTTGTAAGGTCTAACATCAATATTGTAACAATTAGAAACGAAATAAAAAAAAGAAAAAATGTATAGACTCCCTGGAATTTTAAAAGCCTAACAAAAAGGAAACCCTAACGTTTAAATGCTTTTTGCTAAATTTTAACTAAAAAATCATAAATTTTAACTATTAGAGAAATATTAATTTTGTTATTCAAGTAACATTGCGAATATTCGTTTTATTCATTTATCATAATTTAATTTTTTTTAATATCCTGCTTCGCTACTCTGTATAAAATGTCCGGCTTCATTTTACTTTAGGGACAGAGCACAACATCATTAGACTTGCAAATAAAAATATAACAATTTAATTTTTCGCAGTCAAACATTATTTATCAATCTTCAATCTGTCATAATTCATAAAGCTTGTTATAAATATATTTCACCTTTCTCTGGAAGCGACATCCAACCAATATTTAATGTTGTCCTATAAAGCAAAAAAATATTTGTTGTTCTGTGACTGTTTTTCAATTCACGGCATGTTCCGTTTGGCAATTATTTAAATCAATATAAAAGTTAAAATGATTTGTAGTGCAATACTAGAAGAACAAAGGAAAGGCATTGCACAGTGGTATACGTGATAATTATTATAAAACTTGTAAACTTCTTTAAGCAGAAGTAATTGCGATATAGTTTGTAGCTAATTATTAAGATTTTCGCATTATTCTAAATGCTTGTTTTATGCCTACTTTTTTACACAGCTCGTATGCGTGTCGGCTGAAACCAGCAATCATAGCTGATGCCACAGGCAATGTACCAGACTGAATATTGATTGAGGCCTACAAGGCCTTTTTTGAAAAGTCCTTAGACACCCCGAAAAAATCCTTATTTTTTCCCTACGCGTTAAAAAATTTGTCTCTACAAAATTCCAAAAACTTTTAACCTTTATGTCAACAGCAGAACAATTATACTTACGTCAACAGCAAACATACCCGGGTATACAGGTACATATTGTTGTTAGTGTTTTTTCGTTTTATTTGTATTTTATTTGCACTTTTTTCCCATTTTAAATTGTTTTTATGCATGAATACTTAAAATAACGGGTGTTTTAGCAAAGACTTTTGCATTTTTCTTTGCTTTCATGTGTGAATATTTACAATGAGTGACTTTTTAGCAAAAACTTGTTAGTTGCTCGTCGTTACTTGAACTGCGGTTGAAGTAAGAGGTAGGAATGAAAAAATTACCACATCTATGATCTGATTTGTCCAATTTTGTTTAAACTTTAGAATATGTTAGAAAACACTTCTAGTGAGGATATCGTGAAATTTCAGAGCGCTATGATAGCCACTTTCAGAAACACAGAGTTTTTAAAATTCAAAACATACCCGGGTATGTTACTGTTGACATAAAGGTTAAATGATAAAATATCAATACAAATAAAACTCTTTGTATTAACCTCAGTATGCATAACCGGGTACCCGTGTGTCCACTAGAAACTTGAAACGTTTCTAGCTGCAAAACCAATGCCAAGAGAGTAATGAAACTTCGGATCTAGAAAATTCAAGTCGTTTTATTGACTTTTATTCAAATTTTGTTCAGCGGTTCCATAACTTTTGGCTGTCAAATGGGTACTCGTGTACCCAAGAGTTTTTATATGAAAAAAATAAGCTAGTTAATAGCGGTTTTAAAATTTTTTAATTAAATGTATTAAACAATTTCATTATTATTTAAATATTTTATGTAAACAGTCTTTAAGTTTAATATTTTTCTGTAAGACTTAATGGCTAAAAATGGCAATGGGGTACACTGGTGTGTTATTTTTTTGTTGTGTGTTCTACGGAAAGGAATTTGGGGTTCGTCATTTATAGTTTTTGGTATAATTTTTTGTTGTAATAATAAAAACTATTTAATTAATTTGTATTTATGTTTATTTAACGGTTTTTAAATAAAAAATTTTTTTTGTGAATCTGAAAATGATTTAAAATTTGAATGGGGTTCACGGATGCATTCTACGGTTGAAATTTGTTTGCCAAAATCACCTAAATGTGTCTTCTCAGACCACTTTTGATTATTTACTGATTTATTAATTGAGCGATAAATATATATTACACTACACGACACGATTTTTCACACATGATTAAACTGACCAGATTCGGAAAATAAAGTTTAAAAAATATACCTATCTCTCAGTTTTTCCAGACCAATTCATTTCGCGTTTTTGAATCCACGTGTCTAAATTTTTGGAAAGGGTCGATTACACTCATACTATTAAATCGAGATGACATATTTTTGCGTTTTTTACTTTTAGAAAAATCGGGCCCCGGCTTCAAAGATTTTGATCACATTTCTAAAATTTTAATAGAATTTCATATATTGTTGCTCTTAAATAATAATAATAAAATAATACGCTAAAACTCTCTTGTAAATTTGTTATTATTCGGTGCGTACCTCTCTATTAAAATTCGAAAATATGATGGGGGTACTTAGTAACATCTAAGTTAAATATTTTAGTTTCTTTAATATAGAATTTTAATATTTATCCGACTTCGGTCCATCATGGCTCAAATGTTTTGTAATCGCTTGGACAATATTTGAAAGTTATAACCCTGTCAATTTTGTAAATAATTGTGGTTCAAAACATCTTTCGAATTGATAATAATTTCTGAAAAACCTTTAAAGTTTCAAAAAATCTTAGCTTTGATCTACCATATCTCGGGCAATTTTTATCCGATTAAAGCCAAGCCACTATTGGACGTGTAACTTAGTACTCTTTCAATATAGTGTACCGTTTTAAAAGGCGATGGGAAGCAACAACAAAATTACAAAATATTTATAACTTTGTTTTTGCTTTCAATGTTATTTTTTGGCGTTGCATAACGATTTACATAATTGGAGCCTAAGCTACGTGAATGACGGATTGACTGACACATTCATTATCGCCCAGCCCAAACCGCTGAGCTTTAAGACTTGAAATAGGGACTAGCGATTGGTCACTCCCGAAATCGAGCCACTAATGCCGAGTTTTTCGAAATTCGAATGTTTAGGGGGTAAAAAAGAGGTAAAAAACGACAGATGTCTGGTACTTTTTGAAATTCGGCCCTATTAGGGAGCAAACGCGTAAAATCTGAACTTTAGTACTTTTTTGCCACCATATCTATCTTTTGAACCAATAAACATAGAAACAAACTTAATACCTCATTCGAAACTTATCAAAAAAATACGTATACGAATTTGGTACTTTTCGAAATTCGAACATTTAAGGGGTGAAAATCGTAACGATTTTTGGTACTTTTTTTACAAATTATTTTCCTCCATTCATTGACATATTCGTACTAAAGTTTGGGCTGCCCCTACAATACTGAAATTTTTGATACTTTAATGGGGGAAAAATATTGTACCCAAAAACGTAAATACGTGAAATTTGATATTTTTCTTTAGCTTTTTGGTTCTACTAAAGTCGCGGGTTAAATTCTAGCATTTAAACAAGTTTAAACCTGGAAAAATAAACTTTGGCATACAAATATGACCACAAAGAAAAAGCCGACGCTAACGAAGTAGCGGGTATATGCTAGTATTTAATAATTTTGTTGCTGATTCCTACAGAAATTCATATTGAATATTTAAATTTCAAACACTTCATATATTGTGGCGTTGAAAATTTTAAACCAAAAAATATGAATTGCTATAGAAAGCAACTGCAAAATTATAAAATATTTTTTAATTTGTTTTTGCTTTCAGTGAAATTTTTGTGCGTTGCGTTTTACGGAATAAGGCCCTAAGAAATCTTTTGAAATAATGTTTAACTGTTAGTTGGGGTTTTTTAAAAAGAGATATTTAGTAATCATTAATCCAATGAAAATTTTTAACGAAATAACGAAACTTAATTTCCTTTCGCGGACACCATTTTTGGAGAATGGAGAAACCCGTGGCACACTTGCTCTATCTCCATTATATGGCAAGATAGGAAAATTCTGAAAACACCAAACTGTTAGATATTAAAAATAAAAGTAATAGAAGAGCAAAAAATAAGGTTTTGTTTTTGACGGTTATGAATGTCATTCGTCAACGTACGTCCTAAATGTGATGTAAAAACAGTATGACGATCCTAGACGTCGGACGGATATAACTTTCGAAGAAATTATCATTTTAGTTTAACGGCTGTACACGTCATGCGTCTGTGGTTTTTAATGACTATGGTTAGTTGCACGTTTTGGTAGTGTTTATTGTCTATTTCCAGGGTGTTAGTGGAAATATTTAATCGTAAAGATTCTATGAACTAAACATTTAGGCCCTAATTCTGTAAAACGCAACCTCAACGCCAAAAATAATATTATAAGCAAAAACAATGTCAAAAATTTGTCATAATTTTGTAGTTGTTTTCTATAGAAATTCACACTGCGTTTTAGAATTTTCAACGCCACAAGATATGCAGCGTTTGAAATTTAAAAATTCAATATAAATTTCTGTGTAAAACAACAACAAAATAATGAAATATTTTTTATTTTGTTTTTGCTTTCAATGTAATTTTTGGCGTTGCGGTTGCGTTTTACAGAATTAGGGCCTAAATCTCTTTGTTTTGACGTCGATAGACGTTAGTGCCCGCAAAAAGGTTAAATTTTTAAAATGTCATAAAAAAGCGCCTTTTACCCCTTTTTTGTAATACCAAAGAACGTAAAGTATTGCAATTTGTACTTTTTCTTACTTTTTTTTTTGAAAAACTTATCGGCAACTAGTGGTTTTTTGCAGTTTTCTTACATTTAATTTGAAAAAATGACCCCCAAATGGTACTTTTTCGCCATTTTCTTACTTTTTATTTGAAATAAAATACCCTCATTTATTTCAAAACAATTAAAATTTCCGGAAAGAAAAAAACTCTGATATTAATTCTTAAAATGTATTAACATCCCATGTTATCTACTTTGACACCCAATAATAACACCATGTACTATAACGGGGTGTTTCAAATTGCTTAAATTGGATGTAAGGTGCAGATTTGCATTTTGAGATGTATGCCCACTGTGCACTGCTAAAAATCTGGTAACAAATATATGAGGAAATAAACGAGCGAAATTTGGTCTTGTCTAAAATATTAGTGAGGTGTGTGTAATATAAATGCGAATCTAAAAATATTGTTGCAGAATATGAAGAACGGTAAAATTTCGGTACACTTTATTATTATTTTTTTACCAATTTTTTTTTTCTTTATGTTTCCAACTTTTCCAATTTAATAATGTTCCTCCTTTTTTTTTTTTTTGCTTTAACATGATAAAGTGCTCAAAACTGAACAAACAAATACTATGATGAACAACAAAAATGCCCGCATAAAATTAAGCCGAAATAAAAATTGTTGGTGGCTAATGCAGAATATTGAACATTTTTTTACAAGCAGTAGACAATTTTAAAATCAAACTAATTTTCAAGTTATTTTTAGCTAAAACAAAAAGCATAACGACCTTCTGTATACGTGAGAAGAAGAAACGAAATTTTGTTTACGATTTTATTTTCATTTCTGCTTCAAAGTTGAAGCAAAATTTGTGCAATTCGTATGCAGAATATATTTTGGGAAGTTTAGAAAATCGACTGCCTTTTATGAGGAAAATTTGTCTTCAAAATGATTTTAGAAGATAATTAAGTTTGTTTTCGTTTAAAGAAATTTAAATAAAATTTAAAAAAAAAATTCTTATCAATTTCTTTGAAAAAAAACTTTCCCTAAAAAAAGTTTTTAGAACACTTCTTTTCTTATCTAAAAAAAATACCTGTTAAGTTTTATTTTGTATGATTTTGGTAAACCTGAATTTTATTTATTGTTGCTTTTTTACAACTTGTGTACACGTGTCTATAACTAGTCATTTCTACAAGGTGTTACATTTATGTTCACCAAATTATTCTCACAGAAAGAGTTTCACGAACACTTTCGAACACATGCCTGTCCAACGAAACACAAATCCACAACAAAATAACAAACATCACAACAATCTTGCAATACCTGTAAGTGCGAGACCTTAAGACAACCATATGTGGAAAAAAGATTCTCTACAGGTGTTGACGTAAAAAAAGGCATTAGGGCGGAAAATCATGATAAGTTGATTTAAAAGGAATGAGGTGTTCACTACTTTCAAACATTTGAAAAGAAAATTCAAGGGAAAAGTTTAAAAAAACGATTTAAAACTCGAAATTTCAGAAAATATATTAATAGGTATGAAGAAGATGTTGCAACAGGAACATTCTTTTCAATCTACAGAGGAATGAAATTAATATCTTCTGCAATCAAACTGATGAAATGGGTTTATTTTGCATATAATAATAATTATACTTGGTTCATCTTGATTTGATATTATATCGATTCACTATATTTTGATTTTTTATTATTTACTGAAGTTGAGTAATAATAAACTTGATTCTATGTACATTTGCATAACATGAGTAAGACAGAGATACATCAATTATAGCCTGAGTTTATTCCCAAAACTTTCAATATTTCATCTGTTGCAGATTTTCTATATTTATTCGATATTCTAACCCGTTGCTCGAAATACAGAACAATAAAATGTTTCTGATTTGTAAAAGTCCAAACAAAGTAGCTAGTATTAAGTCAGAAATGAACTAGTTTCTATTTACTTTAGACAAGCCGTTCATCTGTTTTTTTTTTATATAGAACTGTCGATTTTAACGTTGAGTTGTTATAGGAGCCCAACTAAAGGGTGAGCCTGAAAAAACGTATACCGGTCAATATAAACATTTTCAAAAATAGGTAAATCTATTAAAATATTTTAAAAATACATTAACCTTAAACCATTGGTATATAACTCGGTGTTTATATTACTACTGGGAAACTATCGATAGTCTTATGGCCGTTTTCTAATTACACGATTATCTTTTTTTCCAACGAAAAACTGCACATTAAAGAAATTTGGTTTTCTTAATGTCTCATTTTCCTCTATTCTGTCGCAAAGCTAACCAGCACTCATCTTCCAATTATTTATTTTCCTTTTATTTGCCGTACAGATAAATTTAATCAGCTGACTCTCACCATTTACATGTATTTTAAGAGGTGTTGCCAACTTAAATATTTTGTTGTAAAATCAATACCACCTGTATGAAAACGCCTTGATATAGTAAATCATTCATTTCTACACCTCAAACTTTGCAATAGCCATTTTTAAAATATTAAATTTCTGGTAAACATTGGTGTGGAAAGTTTCTGGAATCATAATCAAATCAACAAAAAAATGCA
The DNA here is from genome assembly GCA_949318255.1 of Pollenia labialis. Lineage (NCBI taxonomy): Eukaryota > Metazoa > Arthropoda > Insecta > Diptera > Polleniidae > Pollenia > Pollenia labialis. The sequence goes on from OX439141.1 coordinate 91,365,442, forward strand.
ATTGCGAGCATAAAGGCCCAAACACACGTATCAAAATACGCATCAAGTATTGTGGTAGTATTAGTGTGTGTGAGACCGACGATGATGGATGGAAAATCAATAAAATTTAGACAAAACGGGGAATATTGCGTCCACCACATGTACGCGAGTAAATTTGCCTGCATAACATGCACTTGACAAGTGTATTTGGTATATAAGGCAATACAATGAACGACCATTAGAGGAAAAGCCCTCTGCACCAATAACCTTATGGTTGGATAATCAAAACCAATTTAGAAAATTATCTAAAGTTACAATCAAATATCTTATAGTCTCTGCTACTTCGGTTCCTTCAGTAAGGCTCTATTCAGCTGCCGATGAAATAATAAATGACAGGAGAAACTGCCTTCAACTAAATAACGTGGGCATGCTTGTGTTTTTACAAAAAAAATCTATTTCCTATCAAAACGTTATTTAAAATGTAAACAAATTCAGAATATACATGTCTGTGGCATTTTGCCAAAACATCTTAATTCGAGATAAGATAGCAAAAAAGCTTTTAAAAAAAGCTCGGTGAAAAAATTATTTTTATGAAATAAAATACAAAATTTTAAAAACCGTAAACAAAAATATTTTTGTATGAAAATTCGTATGATTAACAACGTTTTTTTCTTATTAATTAAGTAAATTGAACGGTAAATTAATACAACTGTTAGCTACCAGCAGAATGTAATGCATTTTCTGAAATACATTTTCTATACAATTTACTACATTGCTAGCCAAAGGATAGCTACAGTAACCCAGCGGTAAAACTCAGAAGACCTTCTTACTTCAGGCCTTTTAAAAGGCCTGCTTAAAAATTGTTTTGATTAAATTCCTATTCTTATCTAACTGCTAAAGAATGCCTCATAGAAGGCCTCGGCTCTTTGGTGTAAAAGATAAGATACACCTTCCACACTCGCTTCTATAAGAAGGGAGTAGAGAAGGAGTAACATTTTTTGTATTGTTTTTTTTTGGCACAAGCAAAAGCAAAACAATTATTTTTTTGATCCCGTTGCCATTCTTATGTACCTGCTAAAGAAGCGAGAGCGGATGGCCTTCTCCGCAATGACAACGTGTGTAAAAAAGATATGAGTATGGAATGAAGCGAGCAGGCCTTGTGTATCCAAAAGAAGGAGTACAGAGGCCTTCTAGAAGGCATCCGTATCCCTTCTTTTTCCCGCTGGGAAGCTTCGTAACAGAAATATACAAACGCATAAAAGAATCAGAGCATCCGGTGCTCTTCGAAAGAGCTGTTCGACTTTCTTTGCCTTACCAATAATTGTTAGACCTTTTTCTGCCTAATCCACGTTTCCATTTAACCCTCAAATCAGCTTCAAAAAAACTTTCGTCAGTTAGCCTCATGTGTGTTTTTACACACACATGCAATATCTGTTTACTTTACTGTGGCGCGCGCTATCGTACTTTATAAAACATACATTGCATGCAGTTCGCAACAATATCAAAAATATTCATACATGCCGACCGAAAATTTGTTCTCTAGTACACACGTTCTAAATATTCATTTAAAAAATGCGTATTTGGCACACTAGCATTTTGTTGTTGTCCTTGTTAATATGCAATAGATTTTTTAACTTGAATTTGTTTTAAACATCATGCTACATTCATATGCATTAAGTTTACAAAGCCAAATATGCAGTGCGTTTTACAGTCGAACATCATAATAATGATCACAAGAAGGTTGGAAACTGAAAACGCAAGAATACTAAACTTTGTTTTTTTTTTAAAGGATTTCTATAATTAAAGAATTTATGACAAATATTATGCAAATATTTCTCTATTAACAGTATTTTATAAAGAAAAAACCACTTTAAAATTCTTGCGCTTTGAGTTTTCCATTTCCAGAACAACCCTGAAAATCTGTAATAATAAGTGATTTCATGTTCCCATGCAGACTCAATATAGGAAAGTTGCACCGTACTTTTTTTTCTTACTTATTTATCTATCGAAATATTCAAAGAGTTTACTTGAACTATAAACGCACTAATTGCTAAAATAATTGTGCAACATATGGATTGAGGAAAGTGTGTATGGAAAAGAAGATCATTGTTTAAAAAATTCATATGCAAAGAATATGGGTAAAGCACTGCGTTTAGAATTTTTTTATAGTATGAGTTGTGAACAATTAGAATTTTTTTTGTTTGCTAACAGGTGAAGCTCAGAACTAATTTTATTTTAACGAAAAAATAATACGTTAATTGATTTTGTCATTTTGTTTGGAATAAATTAAAGACCATATACATAACGTATATTTTGGGACCCGTTTAAGACGATTAAATATGAGTTATTCCATGTCAAATCGACCAAGAGTCGAAATCCACTTTACATACGAAGATGATTTTTATGACAGAGAGTACTTTGAACTACAAACAATCTATTCAAAAATGTAATATCTGCTAAACATCAAATTTTAAAAACGGACTAAGTCAAAAACTTATTTTTTTATTTGGCTGATTTTTTTACCGTTCTTTAAAAATCCTGAAACTTTGAAGGAGGTGTTTTTTTTTCTTTTTTAAGATTTGATTTTTTTTCTTTCGCAACCTTTTTTTAATATTGTAATTTTTTTAATATTGTAATTTTGAGCAATAAGTACACTGTGCTAGTTGCAAAAACAGACATAATTCGGCCAACTTGAATCCAGTGGTGCTGACCGTTTTTTTATGTTATCTCTTTTTTTCGAGATATACCATTATTTGGAAAATGGAGGAGACTGCCCAAATTTTATTTTTATATTCAAAAACGGTTTAGCTTATTGAATTTACTATTATTGTTAAAACCTTGAAACATAGACTTTGGCATATAGAAAGTTCCATGAAACAAAGGTAGCGGGCCAAATGCTAGTTTATTTATAAAATTATTTATTAACACAGAATTTTAATTTTGTTAAAGAAAATTTTAATAGTCAATTTAATAAATCAAATAAATAATAAAAATTTTATTTAAAGAATTTCTTTATTTAAATACAAAAAATTAATTACAATTTGTTTTTTTTCGTATTTTTATCATTGCAACATTCACATATGTGTGTGTGTGTGAAAACGGAAGGAAGTTTGCCACAGTTTTCAGGTAGGCAGTTTGATAACTTAAATTACATTGTTTGAACTTGTATAAAATAAAATTACAATGACCATAGATAAATTGAAAACAAAGAAACTGAAGCAGAAAGAAGAAAACAACCGTATCAGAAGTTTTTTATACGTTTATTTAGCACAAAGAAAACAAAACAACATCAAAATGCAAATAAAATATTTTAACTTTTTACAAAGAAATTTAAGAAATAGAAATAAAAAACCCATTACAAATCGAATACAATTTATTTGATTTTCTGCTTCTATTTTTCCAAACTTTATTCAAATTCCAGCAAATAGATATAGATAAAAAAAAAACAAGAGATTGAAATAATAACATTTCAACATTTCCTTCTTTATCTTATAAGGAATTTATTTTTTTTTGTTTTGTATAACTTTGTTCTGAAAATAGCAACCCAAAACTACTTAGAAAGTTATATTATGAGTTTTGAGGATTCTGTTTTCGCTTCGAAACAAATGTTGATTGATTTAACACGAGTTGGAAATTGTTGGCAACTGTGTATCGAAAATTATTTTTCTAATAACATTTGTAATTTGCATTTTAAGTATGCAAATTGTTGTAGCAACATATGTGGTCAAATTAACTTGTTTATAGGTTTTGGGATACCATAAAAGCGAAAAAGGTTTAAATAAATAAAATGTATGGAAATCGCGATGCAGCTGTGGTAAACATATGTATAAAAAAGGTTTGAGAGGCAAAAACTGAACAAGTAATACTATTACATAATTAGCCTTGCCATATTAATGACAGTCACCACAACCCTTTTCAAAAACACAAATTATAACCCATCAAAATATGGGACTTTTTGCCAATTCTGGACCTACCAGTACCAAATTTTTACACGGCATAGTTGCTATGCCATATCAAGAAGTGATGGCATTAAAAGCACGCTTCGAGAGTGGTATTTACGTTGGAGGGTTGGTTAAATAAAGACAGACGGATTCCAATATGTGAAATAATTAGGGTTGTAAAAAAATTTTGTTTAAATGCCAACATAATAGTTGGTTTATGGGCACAAAAACTCTTTTCAGAAAGAAGTTTGTATGGTGGCTTATGAACATATTTTCCAAATTTCCAATAGGACTGATCCTTGCCACAATTAGAGCTTCTTAAAAAATTGTGTATTAACTAAAAAAATTTTTTCACTTTTTGGAAAAAATCGAAACGTAATATTCACATCTAACAGAGCTGTGAAAGAATCATTAATTTTTGTATTAATTTGCGAATCATTTATGCACCGAATTAGCAAATTTTTGATTAATTATTTTTACACACACGCAGAGAAAAAATATGGTTGGGCATGGCTAAGGAAACAACACTATGCTTAATATAACAATATATTGTTGTCGTACACAAATAATTGTTACTTTTCTTTAATATCAACAATATTATAGTTTTTGTAAACATATTAACGTTTATCGCAATTATAAATTTGAGTATTGTTGAACGAAAAATAATTATTTTTCTAACAACTAAATTACGATAACTTTCAAAACATATTATATTACTCACAACCATATAATGATATTTAGTAGCCATAACATGATAACTTTCTATCATATTATCATATTATGTTAAAGATTCAATCAAACCATTTTTACTCTAATATTATTATGTTAGCGCCATTTGTAAAATAATTTTGTATCAGTTGTGTCGTTAATTTTATATGTGAGCGGTTAAAGAATTTAAAGATAAATTCCCATAAAATAATATGTTTAAAGAGTTTAAAAAAATTAAAATATTAGCGAAGTTCATTGAGTTTAGTGATTTAATAGTGCAAATGGAAATTATCTTAGTTTTTCTTGTAAAATCCAACAACAAAACACACAGAAATTTCGTTATATTTTATAAAAGTGTTTTGATATTTCTGTTGTTTTCTTGGGAAACTGCGTATGTCTTAAAACAAAATTTTCAGGAGAGCCGAAAAACCATTCTAGATTAAACTATGGGATAGGTATTGTGCACCACGTTAAAAAAAGGAATTAATACATCTATTTTCAAAAGTTTTTAGAAACATGTAAAGAGCAATTAAAATAAGGCAACATGGCATCAACATCTCAAAATCGGAAAAGAAAAATAAGAAAAAATGGACAAACGCGGTTGCCCATGAAAGCCACAGATTTTGGATTTTCTCTTTTGCAAGCCTTATATTGAACTCCGCTATTTGATTTACATTAAGAAAAATTGTTGAAAGCCACAAAATAAAAATCGATGCAAGAAAATTTTAATTTACTTTATATTTTTATGACAGTTATGAAAGGTGCTGCATCATAATATGATTACTTCTTAGCTTATTATGATAAACATGACAATAATATGAATAATTTCTTAGCTTGTTATCATTAACATGATAATAATATGATTGCTTCTTAACTTATTATGATTAACATGACAATAATTTGATTACTTCTTGACTTAGTATGATTAACAGAATAATAATATGATTAAGGGAAAAATATTATGATGTAATATTACGAGTATATTTAGTCATAATAGGTTTCAATAATAATCATAATATGGTGACTACAATCATTAATCTTATCATAATATGTTGCTCTTAGAATATGTTTACCACATTCTTTACTGCGTGCAAGAAATGAATTGAATTAAATTTGATTCAATTCAAACTAATTTCGTAAAAATGAGTTGCAATTAATTTTTAATTCAAATGAACGTGTTAAGCGAATTGCATTTTTTTCCAATTTAAATAAGTTTGTAAAAGTGAATTGCAATTCATTTTATAGATTCATTTGAATTGTATTGATTTTAAATTAATTGCAATGAATTAGAAAAAAGAATTAGCAATTCATTTCCAACTCGTTTCAATTGAATTGATTGAAATGTGAATTGATTCTGTATTGTATTGGAATTGACAGGTAGCGGCAGCTAGACGAAAATCCTATCAAAATAGAAAATTTTGTTTATTAAATTTTTATCAAATAGTGTAAAAATATTTTTTCTTTAAACAATCACATACAGTCAAATCCCGGTAATCCGTACCCCGATAAATCGTAATTCCCGATAATTCGTAATAAACTGTCAATCCCTTGAAAAAATCTCGTTAATTCGTATAATTTCTATACATTTTGGTCCCCTCTCTATTCGTTTTTTTTTTTCAAATAAAATCTTCTTTACATCTTATAAACCGTAAGTCTGAATTTACACGTTTCATCTTTTGGTGATCAACATCTTTTCAATTCCTTTTTAAATATGCCAATATAATTACACGCAGCAATCGGTTTCAACTTTTCTCGGTTCAAAACAACAACAATTTCATTAACAGCGAATCAAAGAGCAACAGAAAAGAGGAAAAATGCATGCAGCCATCGTTGTGAATATACCAGCGAATAAAAACACAAAGCGTACTGACCGAGTACAGGCATTTCCGTACTAACCCCCATTCTTCTTTCCTTTCTCACCTAAAAACATAAGCGTTGAACATCAAAAGATGAAATGTGTAAAAGCAGACTAATTGTTTGCTGACTACCACTTATAATTCGTAATAAAAACAACATAAACATGAAATGAATGATATTTTGTTTACCGCTATTTTTTTTTTTTTTTTGCTTGGGTTTTTGCTTGTGTGTGTGTTTCTTAAGATCAGTTTGTCGCATCGTTTTAGTAAATAAATTGAAAAACCCTGTTAATTCGTATTTATTTTATTTTAACCCCGTAAGTTCGAAACCCCGCTAAATCGAAAACGCCTATAATTCGTAAGAAATGGCCGGCCCCTTGCGATTACGAATAATCGGGATTTGAATAAATTTTTCAATCGAACTTTAACAATTTTAGTAACTTTGAATCTAAACAACATTTTTCTGCAGCAAATCTGTGTTCGTTTACTCGAAATTCTTACTACTTTTACTACCATTGAAAAATTCCTTTTCTGTTTGTATTGAAAACTACCAACTGCAATAAAAATAGTAAACTTTAGCAATTCGCCTAGAATCTGCTATTGAATTTGATTGACTGGAACTCATTTTGGATTTCATTCATTTGAATTGCAATTTAATTCAAATGAATCTGTAAAATGAATTGCAATTCACTTTAACTAATTCATTTGAATTGGAAACGAATTCCAATTCATTTGAATTGGTAAACGAATTGAAATTCATTTCTGCATAATTCGTTTGAATTGATTCAAATTTCATTCAATTTTTTTTTATTGCTGTGAAAAGAATTATTTAAAAATTTAGCTAATTCGTTACAAATTATAATCAAAAGTTATAATTTATTTACTGCTCTGACATCTAGCCGCTATTAAAATTTCGAGCCATTTTGTCTACCTCCATATGGATACAGTCACAATATGCTGTACGTAAAATTATCTGAAATTGTAATATAAAATGTGTAAATGAAAATTCACTTAAAAACCGGTCTACTTATTTTTCATTTATTTTAAACGAAAAGTTCATTTAATTTTTACTGTCAAAAATTTAACCACGAATTCCGTAAAAACAAATAATTTTTGAGTTATTGTATATAATTTAACTACCAAAAACTTAATTACATATTCCGCTAAAACAAAGGAATATTCGGTTTTTTTTATGTAATTCAGTAATTTTATATGATACATGTTCTTCTCGTTTACTCCACAAAAGAGCCCAATTTCCAAAAAATACCAGGCTGCTGTCCGCTTGTTTTTCTAAAGAGAAAGACAGAGGGAGAGTATTATTATTTACTTACCCCTTTACACATGTTTGTTTTACTTTTCTTGTACTGACTTCTTGGTTTACAGAAGAACTCACCAGCAGCATGGCCGAAATGGTTTTCGCAATTATTTAACTTTAAAAATTTGATTTATTTCACTTAATAATTCAAAAAAATACAATATGGGAATTTCTTACACAAAACAAGCAAACCATTTGCACCAAATAATGAACTCCGCTAATGTAATAAAAAAATCATCTGTGAGCTTTTATAAATTGCATTTTCCTAATTTGAATAAAGTAAATTTGTATACCTTTTACCGCTACTGGTTGATGAATGTGTGAGTAGGTGAGTTGCTAAACTCGTTCATTACAAAATTAACATGTAAGAAAGAATACTGGGTCAAGCCCGACTATATGATAGCCTTTAGCAAAGTATATAAAAACAAATTTTTGTAAGTGTACCCTTTTTGGGACACATTGGCAACCATAGACCCGCCACAACAAAATTATGTAACTAAGTTTTATAGATTCATATAAAAGTATGTACTCTGTTGCAGCAAGACGGGCAGAAAGTGATTCTGAGTCGATCGGTATACTTTAAATATTTTTAGGTGTTACAAACATCAGCACAAATGCATAACACCCTCTCCACTTTTGTGATGTGGGTATAAAAAACGAGATGACAAATGATTCTCAATGCATGTGCTTGGAAAAAAACATGGAAGAGGACATGCAGTGATACAATTAGTCCCGTTTTCACAACTTACCGATAGCAAATGGTAGGATTTTATCGGCCGTATAAAAAGTGTCCCATGATTACAGCTTTACTTTTTAGTTATAAAGTAGACTGTTCCTTATTTTTATTATTTTGAAAATATTAAACAATTTTTAATCCAAATTTTGATATTTTAATTAGACTAAAGTTTATCAAATTTAGTTTTTATGAAATTATATTTATGAAGAAAGGAATTTTGCAACATGAAATTTATTAAAATTTATTGATCATTTTTCATTACTTTCACGGACATGTTACCCTAACATGTTTCGATCTCAACCGCTTACCCTCTTCAGAGGGGTTTGCCGTACAACACTCGCCGCCATGGACGACATCTGACAGTCAACAGTCAAAAATCAATCTTTAAACCAAATTATATTTAACCTTTGCTAGATCGAAATTTGCTTTGAATGATTATCTACTTTAATTGATTTACATGTTTTTCCTTACTTCTGTTTTTTCGTACTTTTTGTCAAGAATTCTTCTGGAAGTCCAAAGTTACATTTCATACTTTTTTTCTTGTTGACTTTTTCAGCCCAACTTGAAGGACAAATGTATACATATAGCTCATGTCTAAGCTTTTTAACAATTATTAGCATTCTGGTTATTTGGTTGAACTATTTATGGCTTTTAATCCAATTTTTGATATTTTATTGCTTGAACACCCAAGGCCGCCTACAGACGGTCATCAGAAAAAAAAGAATTATTGAACTAAAGCTATTTGCATCACCCTGTTACAATGCAAAAATTTTAAATTAGTATAAAATTGTCAGTAAAACGTTACGAATTGAATTGAATGATTGAGATGAGATATTGTGGAAGAAGAAATCATTCTAGTCAGAACTTTGATCCGAAAAGACAAAAAAAAATATGCAAATTACATATTTAAATTTCAGGTATTTGAGGGCTAAGTATGTAAATTAATTTTATGAAGAAAGGAATTTTACAATATGAAATTTTTTAAAATTTATTGATGATCTTTGTTTTTTTTGCCGAAAATTGTTGGATTCCGATTCCCGAGTTTTTGTAGGTACTTCGACTCCGACTCCTGTACAAAATCCTAAACTACGACTCAACGGCCCTGGTTAAAACCCACATCAATATACATATGTATACAAAACACTAGTTTTTATTAAGACTTTTTTGTGCTAAACTTTATTGTTGTTTTTAAATCATTTTATGTTTATTAATTTTTAGAGATGTGTTTTTGTTGTCTTCCTGTTTAAGTGTTTTTTCTCGTTTTTATTATTTTATAGGAAGTTCTCCTTTTTTCTTGATTTCAATTTAAACTTTTGGTCAAAATCTTAACACATAAAGTTTTTTTTTTTTTTGCTATTTTGCTATTTTCTCATTTTTGTTCGAAGATTAAATTATTTAAACCAAGTGAGAATATTGAGCCGTACCGAACTATAGATACCCACTACCTATTTGGACTAAGTGAAACGACGAAAAATTATAAAAAACATATGTATTTCTTTTTAATTTGGTTGCTTTTCCTTGTTTTGGCTATCGCACCCAAAGTGTTTATTCTGGTGGCTACGTATATGGGGGGATAGGTAAAATAATGCACCAACTTGAGTTATTTTCGATAGCAAACAGTCTTTGTATATGCGAAGTTATTGCAACATTTTTCTTCTCAAACTGATTTTGTATATTATTTATCGTGCAAAAAGTAATATTCCGGGTGTAGATTTGTATAGGGGCTAGGAAACATAAATTTCCGAATTTTTTTATTTCCAATACTGTCGTGCAAACATTATTTTTTACCAAGTTTTATATATTTAAGGGTGGGTTTTTTGTGATGTGGATAAGTTTAAACTGTTTTTTACGTATTTTGACACACGGACTTTTTCCGGCGAAATGTGATTTTTTTATTATTTCATTTAAGACTTACATTTTAAGCAAAAATAAATTCTTCCGTCAAAATTTCCTATGCACACTTGGTGATGGCGGCACAAATCTGTTATCAGATAAACTAAACATAGTTTAACTAAGATCTCAAAAACCCAGCCTAAGTCTGTAACTGCGAACTCCATTGTGCTTTTAAGAGGCATGCAGGCGGGCAAATATCGCTAGATTGATTTAAAAATTTCACAATGATCCAGAATATAAATACTTAAGAAGCTTTCTGAAAATTGACTTATAATTGATTTGTTACAAACGGAAGAAAAAAGTAAATATACCATTCTTTTTTTTTTGTTTATGGGTATAAGAAAATTTAATGAAAATACTGATGCCAAATTAAATTCTGTAAAAACTTTTACTTTATTACAGCTTTTACTTTTTGCAAATTTTCCTACAACAAACCATCCTCCAAACTGTCAGTCATTGTTACTTTAACTAATTTTCCTTCAAGAAGTTTATTTAAAAATTTTAAGGAACAAAAGTTGTAGATGGTTTAATGTATTTGAATTATGTTTATCTTAAAATAAGTATTTAAGTTTAAATTAAATTCTAAGAAGAAGCCAAAAAATCTCATTTAGTTTTAGAGTTTAAAAAAACAGAGGTTTTTTATGCCCAATAGGACTTAAAATTGTAGAAAAAAACACAAAAACTTAAAAATTAATGAAAAAATACTTTATTCGGAAAATAACTGTTTTTGACGAAGAGCATTCTGGACGTCCAATTTTAAAAGATAAATAAGGTCCTTCAATGCCACCAATGTAAAAACCGCAAAAAACGGTTCATTTGTAATAGAGTCTGTGGGGTCACTAATTGCTAGTGAAATTTTTCTCGTCCATAAGTTTCGCTTATCGATAACTTATTTTTAAAGTACTTTTGGATCATTTCTTAGCGTTGTTTAAGCTTGACAATCAAAAATTTCTTTAGTCAACAGCCAATCAAAAATTATTTTGTTAAGTTGAATTTTTGTTTAAAAAATTTTAAAACTTCTTCTATTTGTGTAGACCATAAAAATTTGCCAGAAGAATGGAAAAAAAATAAACTTGAGTGATTACTTTGAAAACGTGTTAGCAATCACTCACCTTTAGCTGCAGTTTAGATTTTTAGTTCGGCTTACTTGCCTTTTTACTATTAGGGTGGATAAAAAATTGTATCAATGTTTTTAAAATTTGTAAAGCGTGATCCATTTTGAGGTTATCTACGTTTTTAAAGAAAAAACAACAGAAAATTCAAATTTAATGGAGGAATGTTTATTATCATTTTTAAGATTATGTCTTTCCAATGTTGGTCGTTGCTACGTCGCAGATGGTCCATCCGCCGAGTCCAATTTTCGATGACTCGTTCGAGAATTTCGACTGGTAACTGGGGAATGACACGAGTGTCCTCATAAACTTTAGACTTTACATATCCCCATAGGAAAAGTCTAACTGTGTTATATCACACGATCTTGGTGGCCAATCGACCGGCCAAAAACATGAAATTATGTGCTCACCGAAGTGATATCTCAATAAATCCATTGATTGATGGGATGTGTGAGAAGTGGCGCCGTCTTGCTAAAACCAAATGTTGCCGAGATCACGAGCTTAAATTTCAGGCATAATATAGTCGGTTATCATGGCACGATAACGGTCGCCATTGACGGTTACGTTCGCACCGGCATCATTTTTAAAGAATAATGGACCGATGATTCCACTGGTCCACAAACCACACCAAACCGTAGTTTTTTCTGGATAAAGTGGCAGTTCTTGAATCTCTTCAGGATGCTCTTCATTCCTAATGCCGCAATTTTGTTTGTTTACGTACCCATTGAGCCAGAAATGTGCCTCATCGCTAAACAAAATTTGCCTCGAAAAGGTCGGATCTTCTTGGAACATTTCAAGATAATTATGGTGGAAAGAAACAGCTTATTAAGAGACAACGAACCTATTAAAATTGTCAATGTTTCAAATGCAAATAGTCTATGATTTAAAGATGGGTTCAGCTTTTTCAACAACAATGGGTTCTGTGCTAGTTTTACCCAAACATATAGGATTCAATTTGGTCACGAGTTAAAACGACATGTCACAGTACAGCACACTCATTAAATATCGTACTACACTGAACCAAAAATGTACCTAAGTACTGCAAAATGTGGTGTAAAATTAAAGAAATATAGGTTATTCAACAACATACAAATTTTTATTCAAGTCTTTAGCCCTTTTTTTATAAAAACATAACAATTTCGTAAATAGTTATACGGAAGAAATTTCTTTGATTCAACTTTAACCTTTTTAGTTAAATTGATAACAAAATTAGTCAAATTTGCTTATTATGATAGTTAAATATTATTAGGTTTAAAGAGTTTTAATTCATTTTTACTCATAAATTTAGTTATTTTGAATGGACATCGTTAAATCAACTGGTCACTCTTAAGGACTCAGTATATATATACATATATACATTATAGGGAGTAAACCAGTGTTGCCACTTTGTGGGTAATTACCCGAATTCGGTAAAATTTTTACCGTCGTGGGTAGAGCGTGGGTAATTTCTCTTAGGTGTAATTCAGGTGTAAGCTATTTGAAATTCTTACTTTAGATACCCAAATAAAATCAAGATTCGATTTCAGTGATGGCATTTAATTCTTTTAAATATTGTTACTAAAAAATGCACAGTCTTTTGGACCAAAGTTTCGGTTTCTTTTTAAGAAAAGACATCAATCAATAAAAATATATTTTCAAATGTTTCGTAATGGATTTCGCAAGATGGTCCCTTAGATTTGGATAAAGCTGCCTCTTATACCCCTGACAGCCATAGTATTCGTATACTATACTAGCATAGTATACCACATGTGTGTCAACCTAAATTACAATTAAACCACGAAAAGAGTGGTACATATATTGCTGGTTTATGCTGGTTTATGTAAACTATATGTCTGTGAGGGGTATTATAGAGATTTAGAACCTAAAGTTTATTGAAAAAAGTTGTTTAAACTGAAACCAATATTTCAACATGTAATTAAATTTATTTTCGTCTGGCAACTTTCAAATGCCTTAGTTTGAAGAATAGTTAACGCCCTTATCAGTTGTAAAACTGATTTACGAAAGGGACAGTTGTATAAAAACCAGCAGGCATTTTGTTTACTACATAAGGTTTAAAGCATATTTTTTAAGACCATGAAACTTAAAATTTTAGACAACACAAAAATAAATAATTTCAACCGCAGATTAATACACGGCATTACTAATTGAAACTGATTTCAAACAAATAGGTCCTTGACGAAACGCCTTGCAGACGTCCAATTTTGTTCCTCTTTTTTGAGCATTGCTGGCTGCTTGTTGACCTCAAAGACGTCAATTGCAGCTGTTTTATCAGCATAAACCAGTGACTTAAATCAAGAGATGTCACTTCGCACGGCCATGAAGTCAAATTGACGGTTTATTTTCTCTAAATCAGCACATCGCTTTTATTTGTGAATAAATAAGTTGCGTCAGTTTAATCATGAAGTGGCCTATAAGATGCGAAAATCGATGGCTGATTTTAAAGTTAATTTGGATAATTTGGTGGCGTTGTTCAAGCATGAATCTATTCATGATGATGTGCCTGAGAAAAAAATTGAAAGCAGTATGACAGTACGTTTGACAGCTAACCTTTCGTAAGCTCTAGGAATTGCAATTAGCATGTTAAACCTTCCCTAGATATATGCAACCAACTGTGGAAGCTAAACTAATTATATAAGGAGTTTTATTAATTGTTTTTAATTCTTTTTTGTTAATTTATTTAAAATTACAATATGAATCTTAACAGTTTGACTAACAATAAGTTTGTTGTGTTTTTGCTTCTTTTTTTTTGCTTTTTATTAAATAAAACTTCAATTTTATATCAGGTGTAATTTCATTTAAATCGGGTAATTTTGCTTCTGCTCAAGTGTAATTTTGAATTTTGCTGGGGGTAACACTGGAGTAAACCCAAAGACAGGTAGACATCGTTAAATCAACTGGCCGCTTTAAAATATATATATTTCTCTAACTCACACTGGAGTATAGGGCGCCAAAAACAAAAAAAAATCAGAAACTCTCTTTTCCCCTATCTACCTATCGAGAAGGGTACAAAAACCAAATATTTTTATTACAAGAACCTTTTATCCGGAAGCGCCTTAATGCACCAACAAATAGTAAAACATATACATACAAAGCATACACCATTCAGCACGCATAAAGACAGGAACATATACTGACTCACTAACGCGGTGAAAAGTCGATATGATTTACAGACACTCATAAAATGCAAGCGTACATTTTTTAATTTACGTTTTGAAATACATAGATTTGTTAAATTTGATTACTTTGCCCGGTTTAGTTTTGAAATCTCAATATATCCTCACTTTGATTTACAAACGGCGTCCTAAATTTCTTTTAGTTCTAAAGCTATACATAAGCTTTTTTTTATTAAGTTTTATGTCTCAAACTTAAGAAAATGTTTATATATTAGATACGGCTTTTGTAAATTAAAGTAACGATATAAAATTATAAGCTGATCATCCCAAAGATTCATAATTTTTGTCTATGCATATAACCGATGTAAGAACATTTTTAATTTTTTATTGTATTAAAACATATTTTTTGTGTTTTTATTTATTGGTTTCGTCTCATATCCTTCTAGCAAATCATTCTTAAAATACAGTACGAAATCAGAAACAAAGGAATTCGGAAATAAATTTTTTGCAAAATGTTCGTTGCTGAGCTTTGCCAGTATGAGTCAGATGACGAAACTCTCGATCAAAAGAAATTAAAATAGGACCCTAATGGCATAATGGAAAGTTTCATTTGTTTAGAGAAAAAAAGGAAAAGGACTGAGACATTAGATAATACGTATTTTGGGTTGATTTCAATTTCTCCAACAGCTTCGTAAGTAAAAGAAAATTTTCCAAATCAAGTTTTATCAAAACTAAAAAAAATAATTGCTTAAATCCTAAACGTTTAAACCAAATTATTTTTTTTTAAGATTTTTTTATAAGATCTCCTTAAACTATTGAAATAATTAATAAAATGATCTCATAGGTTATTTTTAATAAATACATAATTGGGGGATTCACAAGGTGTGCTATCAAGTCATATCGTCATAATGTCCTAAATAATATTTAACAATTGTTTAAAAAAAATATTGTTGTACTTGAAACAAAATAAAAATGTTAATGCTGTGTTCATTGATTTGTCATAACTGTATAGTAGAAATCTAAATTATAGATTTTGAAATATGACTTTACAACTTTATGACAACCTTGTGAATCCCCCAAATATATTTAAATTATAAAATATATATTACATATTCATTAATAATTTTTTGTTTTTTCGTTTAAGTTCAATTGTTCAATTGTTTTGTTTGTTGTGTTATTTTTTTTTTGCTAATGAAATTCAAATAAGAAATTATTTATTTATTGAAATGACTTAATTTATAACATAACTTTACTAATCGGTTAACCGATCAAAACAAAAACTAACCAATTAATTAAACCAAAATCTCGGTTAATCAACCGAGCGATTATAGCAAAAGCCAGATTAAATGAATACCTGTAAGTTACACACCGATCTTCACAAAATTTCCCAGTATGATTTCTTGTCTTATGAAACAATGACAACCCATAGAAGTACGCTTTACGAATTTAGACGTAATAAATTGTTTTTCGAGACTGGACTTTATATTGGGACTTAAGTAGATTGTGGGCCGATCTTCACGAAATTTAACAGTGTTTTAGTGATATAAAGCATTGATGCACAGCCCATACCACAATTGTGGTTATTAATTCACAAACATTCTTCTCGGGCATTCTTGCACTCTTTCATTTTGCCCACAATTTAGTCTTCAGTTAACCAGCGACGAACACATGCGGCGGATGCTCATATATTTTTTATCAGGAATACTTACCTAACAAACATTTGAAATTTATAACAATAATAGAACGATGCAATTTGAAATTCTTTTGGCAATACGCAATGGCTCTAATATTATAAAACATTAAAAACTAAGAAGGATTTTGTTATAATAGGCAATTTTGATAACTTTCATTAAATTAAGTTCATAGCAAAAAATAAAATTTAAAAAAAAGAATGGCAATTTTTATAAACTATATTGCTCATAATGGTTACGGTCCCTGATTTTAACTATTTAAAAAACGTTTTTTTATGCTTCAAGTATTATCTTAAGAAATACAATGCAGTATCATATTTCAAACGCTCAGCTTTGTGTTTGCTGGGTAGACTCGCTATATTGACTAGAAATAATATGCAGCAATTTAAACACACTTTAAATTGGGCCCATCAATGATATAATGGGAGCTTGTGCAAAGTTAGACAAATATCAGTGCATTTTGCCACCACATTTTTTGTATGTTTTTGTTGCTGAATTATCAATTTTTAAAGGCCCAACTATACGCTTCTGCCAAAAATTACCAAAAAGTCTCTCAAATGCATTTAAAAAAAAAACAATAACAAAATCAAGAAACATATCTGTGGCATTTTGACAAAATATCTTTAGTCAAATGTAAAATGTGAAAAAAAAATTTATTAGTTATACAAATTTTCACGTTTACGTTTTTGAAAATTTTGTATTATAAACGAAATTTTTCTTTAATTTTGGTTTGTTTTAAGATGTGACAAGTGCGATCAGTTTCGCACTTACTTAAGCAAATAAGTAAGTAAAACTAAACAAAAAGTTTTCTAAAGTTCAATATGGTTTGACACTTGTAATTAAAATGTATTCGCAGAGTTGCTTAAGCCAACTTAAGCTTATTAAGGTTGGGCCTAAAGGATGGTTGTTCAAAATTTGCTTTCGTTACTCTTTTTCAACTGGACCGATTTTGCTGATTTTGAATTTAAGTCCCGGACCGCTTTGGATATCTAGAAACACATTAACATTAACATTGTTCTTTTCTTTTGAGATGTTCATAAGTGAGCGGTGCTTAAACGGTTGATTATGGCTAAATCTACAAACAATTATTCATTTACCCAGAATATATGTACTTTATAAGGGCGTGGATGAATATTTAAAAAAGTTTCATACGCAATGACAAACTTAGTATACACTTATTCACCATTAGTGAATAAGTATTTTTTATTCACTAGAATTTTTTCAAAAAACATAGTGAAACTGGGTAAATGTAAGTGGCAAGGCACATAAAAGTGTCCGTGTTGGTAAAGGATAAAGTGCTGTAGTAAAACTAATAATTTAAGGTGCTTTAACTGTATATAGTTTGCGGTACTGGCAGAGGTTAAACTCTGCTTAAATTTTAGTCATGTATTTTTACTTTTTTCTTCTTAAACCACTAAAGATTTTTGTAGTTGGTTTTGAACAATTTTTTGTGTCCTAAAAATATTACCAAGTTTCGAAACGTTGCTGTGTGTTACTCTAATCTAGGGCATCTACTAAAAAGTGGCTTTAACACAAGCTCTTGTTATGCTTAATGCCAGTAAAATGTATATACGTTTACAAAAGTATGTATTTTTTTTTATATTTCTCTAACATGGCTCTAACATTTAATCCACATACACTTATACACCAACAACTTTGTGAATTTGTTACTTAAAGTCTGACATACATTTACACCTACATTAAGGATTCTTTGTTTCTTTTCAGGTTACAAATTTAATTTATTTTTCTTACTATCAAAAAAATTTTTGGTGGAAGAGGTTTAGTGGATGGAATGTTCTCTACCATAAATAAATATCTTAGTGTGAAATTGATTACACTTCCTAGATATTGTAGAAATGTCCTTGTGTAAATGTTAAAAAAAGAATTTTTGCCTAAAATTTGTCAGTGGAAAAAAGTTTAATAAATTTTAATTCGAAGTGAAAGTTTTTGGGTCCAAAAAACTGCATTTATTTTTAAGTTAAGAAAATAAAATTATTGAATTGTATAAAAGCTGTATGTCAAATTGTATGACGGTTTTTTTTATTCGTTATGATTTCATCCTGTTACTCTGTTCATCATTTCACGTGAAATGCTACCAAAACTTTAAAAACTTGTGCGGAATATCTATGAAATAATGTTGATAACGTTGTACTCTGTTCATTTTGTGAAAAAGTTTCGAAAAAAGCAATAATCAGTTCATGAGGCCCTATGCTCCTTATAGGAACTAAAGGAACCAATATATATATATATATATATATATATATATAATAATCAGTTCATACTGATTATTAAATAAGAAATATAAAATTAAAATAACACAACCGGTAACAGTTTTTTATCCATATGTACTTTCTTTTTTTACATACGCAAAATAATATCGCATACTTTTCAGGAATAAAACCCTCCAATTGTACAAACTCGCATGATAGGTAACATTGATACATGTCAAAATTTTCGTGTGAAATAATTAATGTTGCTTAACATTTTTCACTGATTTGAACAAAGAAGCTTGTGGTTAATTAAATACTGATTATAGCAAAATAATTAAATTTGATTTATGGTTATAAGTATAAAAAGAATCTTAAAAATTTGGAATAAACATCATTTCTTTTCGGCTGAGAGGCTTGGAAGTGGGCATTTTTTAATAAACGGGCTTGGCTTATTCAACTTTGAATTACTCCTAAGCCCAGAATCTATATATATAAATCGGCAAAGGCATAACAGTTCAGAATACTTCCCTTCTCTGTTTGTCAACCGATTTGAACAAAATACTAAACAATTTAAATACACCATTTGAAAGATATTATCTTAAACAGAAAGGGGAACACTCGGGATAAATTAAGTTTTTATACTTACTTTAAGTACGAGTCGTTATCAAATTTTTAAGTACGAATTACACTAAACCGTACTCAAAACAATTCTAAATGGGATTACTTTCGAAAATCAATCATTAATTAAAATTAGTATAAAATTCCTAAATGTGAAGGGAAAAACAAAAGAAAGAAAAAAATAACAAATTCGGCGATGATTAATGCAAAACGTGTTGCATTTTTGAGTAATATAATGTTGCATCATTAAAATTCAGAGTTGATTTATTAAAAGTTAGCAGGTGGAGAAAAGTTTGTTATGAATTAACTCTGTGCCAACAAGTTGCTAAGCTTAATCGGTGTTCTAGTAAGCAGCTCGTTGTACGTTGTGTACAAAGTGGGGCTAAGTTTTTGTTATGAACACAGCTGTAAAAATAAAAGCAGACAGGGGGCTGGTAGTTTTTTGAAATTCGGCCCTTTTAGAGAGTTAACGGGTATAATATGTATGTGTTTCGGAACTCCTTTATTGTAAACCAAAGCTCAGAAGAAAAATAAATCTATCTGTACTCAAATCAATCCGAAGCGGTATTAATAGTACGGTGAGTATGTATTTTCTTGATTCAAGTACGGAAAGATTGATTCAAGTACAGATTTTCAATCGCAAAATACTTAAATTATCCATTTACAATCCCATTTCGTACTTGAAATAATCCAAAAATGAGATTGAATTAAGTAAAATCTAGATTGAATAAACCTCAAAATACGTTTGATTTAAGTATTATAAACCAAAAAAGAATTTATAATGATTTATTTACTTAACCGTTTTACATCTTATGATAAAACACCAACATCATGCCCGATATGGTTTTTAATTTAGAAATTTTATGTACAAATTTAACCAAAAATATAAAATAAATGGGAAGCATGAGTTTAAATCTTCTTTTAAACCCTTCGTGGTACACATGAGTCTGGCCAGACCTTTTTTTCAATTTGTATAGAAAATCAAACCATGCCTAAGGCGAAGGGTTAAACACATCGAAAAGTTTAATCTTTTTTTTTACTTGATTTAAGAATTTTATACTTATTCCAAGAAATTCCGGGATTGATTTTCGAAAGTTATCCCATTTACGATTGTTTTGAGTACATTTTAGTGGTATTCGTACTTGAATTTTTCAATACGACTCGTACTTAAAGTAATCATAAAAAACTTGATTTATCCCGAGTGTTTTTCTTTCTGTGAATAAACGTAAAAATAAAGATTATATAAAATTCTTAACTGATCTAAAAAAACCAATCAAAGTTTGGTAATTTAAAGTTTGGAAATTCGAACGTTTGAAGGTTAAAAATCTTACCTATTTTTGCTACTTTTTTTTAAACCATTTTTCTAATTTAAATTAAGGGTATAAAATTTTTGATCCTTTAAATTTCTTTCTTCTACTTTTCCGAGCTGCATGTGGTAATTTTTGAATTTTCTATAATATTGAACTTAGAAACAAAAATTTGTAGGTGCAGGGTCCCGAGTGAATGAAAACCTATAAGATACAAATGTTGATACTTTTATGTTCTACAACTGGTACTTTTTAAATTTTCGTTTATACAGAGTGTCCGCCGGAAAGGCAAACTACTTTCTTTGCTTATAATTTGTTGGTCTTGTGGAAGAAGCTCTTGTGTCAACTGAATCTTAAATGGACACAAATGCAAGTCCTTGTGCAAAATTGTGGCCAAAGTTGTTCTCCTAAGCCCGGCGTCGAATTGAGGTTGATGGATTGTTTTAAACACATTCTTGAGCAGCAGTAATGTTTGCAGCCGATCTTGCATTACGTTGTGGTCCATGCTTGTGCCTATCACCTACATACCCTCTCTCTTCGAAATTATTCACTACACGATAAAAAGTGCGTTTTATAGGCACGTTGTTTCTACCAAAATTTTACGTAACTTTCTCATTGTCACAGTAATCGATGATTGATTTTGATCGAATATTTTTCTAATGTTTACCAAAATGGCGGCAAAACAATGTTTTATACCTTCCTGGCGGACACCATAGTAAAAATAATACTACACATACAAGGTCGTTAATCTATATGACGGAGCTATTTCGGTACTTTTTCGTTCTTTAAATGGTACTTTTTGAATTTGCATTAATGCTGAACCTAGAAACATTAAATTTAACCTATAGAGTTCAGAGTAGGGATGCCAAACGGGATCGATTTCAAAAAATCCCGGGATTCGGGATTTTCGGGAACCCGGGATAGTAATAATATACAACTTTTTTAAATAAACAACACTTTATTTATTTATGTTTTTATTTTTAAAAAAGAAAACTTAACAAAACAATTATTCATAAGGAACCTTTTTTTTAATTAACTTAACTTTATTTTGAAATAAGAAAACATAACAAAATAATTCATTTTATATAAAAATTTTAAATTATTATTATGGTTTTATGTCTTAAATTAATTCTTAATTGTACAAACGCTTGAATTGTAACCACGTATTCATAAATGATTATTAAATATAACATCGTTTATTAACCGAAATTTTCATAAATAATTTGTTTTGTAAACCTTTATTAAGTTTTAAAATTTTTTAGGAATACTGTCATAAATCTGCAATATTTGCTAATAACATGACCACAAAATAAAAAACATGTCGTCAACATGACATGAATCATTTGAACGCCAATTCATGTTTAAAGAAGAAAAAGGAAGAATCATGCCAATAAGACATGAGCCGTATGAACTCAGAATTACTTAATGTCAACATAAATTTATTGGACTGATAAAGTGTCCGTTAACGATTTTGGGTTTCTCAATATACCGACAAAAAACATTGTTTTCAGTTGGCAACACCTCTCAAAATACATATAAAAGTTGGGAGCATGCTGATTGAATTTATCTGTACAGCAAAAACATAAAAGGAAAATAAATAATGGTCAGATGAGTGCTGGAAGATCTTTGCGACATGAGACAACGGCCATAAGTTGTTAAAATTAAAATCCCGGGATTCATAAAAATAAATTAGGGATTTGTCAGTCCCGAAAAATCCCGGGATTTCGAAATTTCACGTTTGGCATCCCTAGTTCAGAGTGATTGGTACATTTTCGTTTTTCAATTTGTACTTTCTGGTTTTTTTTATAACTGAACTTATTAAACTAAATCAAACATTCACGGACATGTGTGGAAGAGAACATATGGACCATAGGTTGGTCCCTCGCCAAATCGATCCACTAAGACGAAAAAAGAACAAATGCTCAAAACATATAAATTCCTACATGTTGACTTATATGTATGTTTTCTTTATATTTGCATAAAAGTTATGGCCGAATTTCGATCACTGGGCAAACACTATCATACATATATAATTTTTCGTTTCTCTGATTGCTAGTTTCAGCTGGTAAAGCGTTCATTTAGTTTTCCATTTCTAGTAATTAGAAGACAATTTTTTTAAATTTTTAATTTACAAGTTTCTGCCAGTAAAGTAAATGAGCACACCTATAATTAAACCTATAATAAATAAATGTCAAATTAATTTTTTATTAGGGAAATAATGAATAGTAACTTTAACCACTTAATGTTGAAAAACAACATCTCTTCAGAACTATTAATATCCATCACAAATATATGTAAATGAATTGCTATCAATAGAAAAACTTTAGTAATTCGCACTCAAATATAGGAAATACTTAGAAGATTTGTGTCCCTAATTAATCATTTTGACACAAATAAATGAACACAATCCAAGATAAGAGGACCACCCAAAAGTCTCTTTCTCATTTTGGCCTTCACCTACAATAATTCACTCTTGTACCATTGTTTGGTTTAATTAATTGCAAAATGTAGGAATGATTTTTTTTATTAATTTTTTTCAAGATTTATTTGCAAGTTTTTGATTAAGTCTTATTTGTTCTCGCTTTCGATTGTGGTGTCATTTTTAACATCTATTTTTAAGAAAAGAAAAATTCAATTTTATTTTTAATTCTCGTTTGCAATATTTATGATATAAATGTCAATTGAATGAATGAGATGATTAATGCCATCAACTGTCAGCGATGATGATGGCAGAACAGAAAAAACAACAATAACTTAAGAATGAATAATGATGACCTTAAACGACAAAGTTGTTGTTTTTATTTTTGCTTGGCAAGGGGAGGACAAGGGCATCTTAATGAAAAAGTTTTAATTTAAGTGGTTAATTTGTTATTTAAGATGGAAAGGTCGTAAATAATTTTTTTTCGTTATTAACTTAATCTAAGAGCGAAAATTATGGAATACTTTGTATAAATAATAGAAATCTCTGTTGAAAAAGTTTTCATCGAAAGCTGACATTAACAAAAATGTACATACTTTTTATTGGCTTAATCCGTTTTAAACAGTTTTTCTTCAAAAAAAAAAACATGGCAAAAAGTTTTCAACACTTTTCTCAATACGGCTGAGAATATTTTATTAAAAAGCACTTAACGTTGGTAAACGTTGTATTTTAATTAAAATAATTTTTTTATACAACTGTCATCATGATAAATTGTATGTCATATAAACTTGAATGTACACATTTAAACTTACACAGGTATAAAATTAATTAAACATGCGATGCGGTGCACACACTATATCCGTCTTTTAAAAAGAAAACTCACACGGTGAGTCACATCAAAAAGAAAAACCAAAATAAATAATAATAATGCTTTATTCGTCAGTACAGAGTCTTTTATGATCATTACTACCAAAAAAAAAAAACGCAAACAGTATACAGTAGGTTTAAACCAAGGTTGGATACCGAATCCCTTTTCGGTATCGGTATCAGTATTAAACTTTTATTTATTTCGGTATCGGTATACAGTTATAACAATTTTTATAACGGTATAAATCGGTATTACAATCAAATGAAACAAACCAAAACAAAAAATGCTAAAAAAAAGAAAAATATATGTGGCATTTTGACAAAAAATCTTAAGTCGAGATAGGAATTTAACAAATTTATTATATGAGATATTCTCAAAAATTTATTTTTGTAAGGTAGCGGAACACACTGGGTCCATAATGGACAACACCCTACAAGAACAAAAACAGTCATTTGATGCATCATCTGTAGGGCATTGCTAATGGTATATACATTATTTTCTATGATTTTATTAAGGGCAATATGAAAAAACTGATGTAAACATTTGTGTACGTGTGACATTTTATTTGTTCCCACTCATACTTGCGAGTTTAATACAAAATTGCAAGTGTGCTAGTTTCTAAGTTTTGTATGTGTTAGTTTCAATCAGCCATTTCTTGTAGGGTAGCTGCCATATAATCCATAAGTTAGTATATCACGTTATTATTCAAATAAACTAAAATAAAAAGTAATTTTTAAGCCGGACATTATTTCCATCCATTCATGGTCATAGTCATAACTAAATAAAATCCATAGATTTGTTGAATTGTACCAAAGAAAATTTTAAACCGGAATAATGTATATCATTTTCTTATGGAACTCCTTATTTGTAAATATTTTAATATAAAAACAATTATAAGCCTTTTCTCATTGTGGCAATTCGTTATCCATGCTATTCAACTCTGGAACTCAATTCCATATTGTTCTCAACTTTTATGTAACGCACTAGAGTTCAAAAAGTCCATAATTAATTTGTTTTCCATATCTAATTGATAAATAGCTAATAATTATTTTTTGATTTTGATAAAATTAAAGCCTTTTTTGCTTAAAGCCTAGTACTCTGTTAAAATTTGTGAAAAATGTTCAACAACATCAATTATTTCACAAGAAAATTTCGACATATATCAATGTTACCTATCGTGCGAGTTTGTACAATTTAACGTTTTTATTCTTGCAATAAATGCGACATTGTTTTGCGCATGTAAACAAACCCTTAACCCATTAAAGACTGACACCCGATTTCGTGGTCCGATTTTGATGAAATTTCACACATTTGATATTATGGGAATTTATATTGACATTGACTTTTTTTACCTGTCAAACCTTGGCCCCTAGACTATGGGTATTTTTCTACACACTTCGCTATTAAAGAGTTCTAAAACACAAGATTTTTTAAAAACAAAAAAAATTAAAAATTGCATGTATGATATGAGTGTTGTGAGCTTATTTCACTATGTACGTAGAGTCTGTCCCATCGGGAAAAACAAGAAGTACAGATGCTTTCTAGAAGGCCTTTGTACTGCTTCTTTTGGATGTACAAGGATGGGTTGTTTTACATATGTACATCTGAAGGGTGTTTTTTAAGCCTGATAGAACTTGAAATAGTAAAAATAACACACACAAATTAAACTATAATCAAAAAATTTTTGTTTTGAAAAAGTTATACACGTCATTAACTTTTGAAAATGATTGGGCATATCGGATGTTCTTGACGACACGCATTCTGGGCGTCCAAATTTCTTAATTTTTAATCGCAGATATGTCTAGCGTGTAAACCGCACCAAATTTTTCTGGATATATCCATTAGGAGTCGGTAGGGTCTGTTGTGGATTGGTCTACTCCAAATGCAGCAATTTTGTTTATGAACAAAGCCGTCAAGCCGAAGCCATGTGCCGCCAACATTATAACTTGAGCATAAATGTCAAAAAACTAGCGAAGTATGCCATGAGAGCTGAAGCCTAGAATGATTTACTGGTCTTTTGTTACGATAATTATACCAATAATGAACAATGCCGCCCTACCGTCGTGGACTATGACCGAACAGGTCAAAGCTAGAGGATTTATATCCTGCTCATTCCTTCTTTACGGATATCCGTAAAGGAGGAGGCCTGCAGGATGCTGAAAACATGGCAGGTCACTTTGTGGTCAGGCCACAGCTTTTGTGTGTATCTTTTTTACACACGTTGTCATTGCTCTCGCTTCTTTCTCAGTTACGTGAAAATGGTAACGGGATCAAAAAAAGTATTCTTTTTTTTTTGTTGTGCATAAAACCAAAACAAAAAAATTTTATTGCTTCTCTTCTCCCTTCTCATAGATGGGAATAAGCCGAGGCCTTCTTGCTAATGCTTTGGATTCTGGAATGGTGTATGCCTGGAAATTACAGTGCATGCTAAGAAAACTGAAGAAGGATAACTTTGACCATATGATAAGCCAAATTATTAATCGTGGCCGTTTTGGTCAATGTGAAGCAAAACTGAGTTTGGTTGTACCAAATGCAAATTAAAGTTACACTCAAAGGCTTGTTTTGCACAGTTTCATGCTGGTGTCCCAAAAAACATTAAAAATTTGTGATATTTATTTCAAAATTTTTTTTACTAGTAAATAGTTAATTTTACATAAAACAAAGCATTTGTACTTACCAAAAAATTTGAAAAAAATGTGTGCTTTGAACCCTCTGACAGCGAAATGGGTATTTAAATACCCATGTCATTGAATCAAACCTGTAGTCAACATAATTCGCCCAATTAAGAGAATATTTTTTTCTAAAGCAGAGCACACCTAAGGCTATAAGTCATCAAGAGGGTTTTCCGATTTTCTACTCTCCCAATTTTCCAGAGCCGTTGTCGTTCACTTTTTCCAAATAAAAATTTCTTACTTTTAAGCCGTTAACTTTCCCAATAAAAAGGGGTTAAATTTAACTTGAAAATTTTTTTAAAGTAGTCCTATTCTTTCTTTATCTTTCTGTAAAAACCAATTTCCCGTACCTGTTACCTGAAGTACGCCAGAATTATTCTTCGAAGGCTCTGCCCATTAGTCCTTAATGGGTTAAACCGTTCTTAACTATTCGCAAGAAAGAACCGAACATTATATGATGTTCTGTTCTTTATTTTTACATAAATAAAGAAATGAACAAACAAACAATTTTAGCAACGACCGCACCACGAACAGCTTGTGTGTATTGTGTATATGTATTGTTTGTGTAAAATTATTTTGCTGGCTTTTTTTTGTATGTGTATTTTGGTTTTGTAAAAAAATTTTGGTTTTTTTTGCTAGCCAAAAGGGATGAACATTAATGAGCCAAACCGAACACAATGAAGTTTGTGGATTAAAAAAAAAAACTGAACAGAATTAAATGTTCTCACCTTTTGTTGAGTTTGATAAAAACCGTATTATTTTTTTGTTCGAAAGATGACTAACAGGGAAACGTTATTTTTTTAATGATTTTCTACACAAACACTATAGGTATAAGCGTTTGTGTTTTCACAAATCTACCGAATCGAACACTAAGAAACGATATTTAATGTTTATTTTCGAACACTGATTACAACATTTTGCCCATACTTAGTTCTGTACTGCAATATGAGACTCTTATGGTCGTTTTCTCAACGTGTAGACAAGCTGCCTGTTACTGAATCTTGACATAAATTTATTAGACCTATTAACTGTCCGTTAACGATTTTGGGTTTCACATTACACCGACCAAAAACATTGTTTTGAGTTGGCAACACCTCTCAAAATACATGTAAAAGTTGGGAGTCAGCTGATTGAATTTATCTTTACGGCAAATAAAAGGAAAATAAATAATTGGCAGATGAGTGCTGGTTAGCTTTGCGACAGAATAGAGGCATATGAGACATTGAAGAAACCAAATTTCTTTAATGTGCAGTTTTTCGTTGGGAAAAAAGATAATCGCGTAATGAGAAAACGGCCATTAGTCTTATGTATGGAACGACAAATAAATAAACAAAATAAAATAAATAAAGAATTCATATTATTTACATATGTTTAAAATGTTTCCTTTATTTGTTATAAAAATTAAACTATTTAAAAAAATCTGAATGTTTTTAATTTCCTGTATTTTTAAAAAATTTAAAAATTACAAAAAAACCTTTTTGATTATAAAGAATTTTGCTTAAACTAGTTTAAAAAAATATCAAAAATGCTTTAAAAGACATTATTTAAATATTACAATATCACAAAATCTAAAATATTATAAAATCGAAACTTTGCAGTCCTTGACAAGCAGCTTTGTAACCCATCTTATGAAGAGAAAAATATTTAATCCTGGCCTTATCATATGGAAATTAAAACGGAAAAATATGTATTTTTTTTGGAAACTCCTCCCTCATGATAATGCAAATTTTATGTAAAAAAATAAGGGAAAAATGGAAAAAAATTTCTTACTTTTAATATGGTTTATTTTAAGACTCAATTGTGTATAATAAAAATTCAACAAAATTTTTTAAAGTTTAAAAACGAAGAGGAAAAGAAAAATGTATAACGCACAGTAGGGGAATTTAGAAAACAATTGAGATAAATTTCTTAATATAAAATTCGATTTCTATAGTAGTTCACAGTTATAAAAAAAGAGGTGTATTTAAATAGAGGTGTATAAAATTCAAATTAGGCACCTCGGTTGTAAGCAAAACTTAAAAGGACTTACACTGAAACTTTATAGCCCATTTGATTTTACAAAATATACCCCCCGGTTGCAGGTATCATCTGAAGGAGAACCGTTGCACCCTCGTGGTGGATAGGTACAGCCTACACTGAAGTTTTCTGGAGCTTAAAATTGGCAGATTTCCTGCATCGCGGCCTACGAGAGTCATATGTGGTAACACGGAAATTAATAGCTTCAAGCGAAAAGCTATCTTTCAGCTAATTTTCAAGTGGTAATTGCAAACCTTAACCCACAATGGCACGTATTCACCTCGATCTTAAACGCGGATGTATTAAATATAATAGCAACAGACCAGCTTAAATTATTAATGATAGTTTTATTTAAATTTTTTTAAATTTTACCACTGTAGTGATTGTATGTTTTCTCTTTGAAAAGCAGAATGACGGACATGAATTGGAAATTATCAAAGTATGATTTTTCGAAAGAATTATTTAAAAAATATTAACAACATTTTTAGTACAATAAAGGGCGGATGTAGCCTTCGGTTCTCGGGTGTCATATTCCACTCAGTCAGGACGACGTCTAAATCACATTGTTTTATTTTTAAATATTAGTGAACGACTAGGGAGGGCCATTACCACGATGGCACGTGATTGGATCCACGCTTGAGTCTAGTATATAGACACTGTTTCTTGAAACAAGAGGTTGTTTGAGGTTGTGCGTTTGAACTTGATGACATGTTGTCCGTCCGTCTGACTGGCTTACAGACAGACTGGGGATATTTAAATGTGTTACTTATGTGTTCATCGTTAAAACGACGCACGGCTTTACCTACGCAGAAAGAAAAACACGCGGGATAAATCAAGTTTTTTATGCTTACTTTAAGTACTTGGGAGAAATTGCCAGCATTAAAGATAATTTATACGTTCATAGAAATTGTTATAGTACAAGAAACTATTAACCCTATACCAAGAACTTGGTATATTGCCATGATTTTTAACAATAGTTTTTAGACATACTGTTGTGGAAATCCAGAAAGGATTTGGAGTAATCCACTCTTCGACACTAGTTTGTTTAATTAATTTGTGGGGCAGTATTGTATTATATAGTATTTTAATCTGAGTTCTAATATTACAAGATGATTTAGTGGCACAAGGACTCTATTTCGGAATGAAGTTTGTGTGGATCGATATGACAATTAAAACTTTTGTAACAAAATTCAGCAAATTATCCTCAAAATTGTGATACCTACTTTGTGTATAAAGTTTTAATGGACGAACAATTAGCCAGCAGGAAGTGATTCTGAGTCGATCGGTTTTTTTTTTTTTTTATTTTTTTTTTAATTCCCTAAGCTAATCCCCGCGAAGCTGTACGCTTGTCTGCACTACTAGCTAGCCTACTCAAATATATTACTAAACGGTACAACTATTTTTTTTTTAAGCATAAGAACAAACGCATAATACTCTTCTCGAATACTCTATTAGATCTTTTTCACACTATGCGACATAAGCATAAGAAATATTTTATTGAACGGAAAATTTGTGATATTGGTTATAGAGACGCTTAAGCAACAATTTGAGGTTCCTCTTTAATATGTGTTGGATTAATATTCGAAATTAAATAAATTTCGCACTTGATAAACAAGAGGGCACTAACTACATGTATTTCGTGCGAACGAAAGCGTTCGAGTGACATCGTGAAATGGGCAGTCAAAATTTTTATTTTCACTTTTTTGGAAAAAATCGATCCGTTATATTCATATTTACCCGCTGTAAAATTATCGTTCTACTTTGTCGATTACGGATTGGCAACTCGACAACAACTTGAACAACTGAACCGATGTTGTGTTGCCAACAGCGAAATCAGGCAACGCCGCAGATGTTAAAATATAAAAAAATTAATTTTATTTTTATTTTTTAATTTAAGCATTATTCTAAAAGCATTTTTAGCAACTTCAAAACTTTTGGTTTGTTATCCAGGGATGATAAATTAAATTTTCAAAATTGTACTTTATTCAGCAAAAAATTGTACTTTTTTGACCCTAATTGTACTAAAATCCAAACAAAAAGTTTTTACATGTTAGTTTCATTATTAGAATATTTATTTATACTAGTGTTCGCCTAATGATGAAAATTCGACCATAAATTTGTATGTACATATGACGAAAATATAGTGCATCTAAGTAAATATCAATTTACATGTTTGGAGCATTTATTTTTTTCGTATATTTTGTTTAAATCCGTTGACATACAGAGGAGGAAATTGTTCTTCACAGTTCTGCCTTTGCCGATTTATATATAGATCTCTATTATTTTTTGTTAACAACGAATGTATTAAAATGTTCTTGTACTGGACATTTATATTTATCGGTCCAAAAAAATCCGACTTTTAACTATTGGCAAGTTGTAATAATGGCCCTTAGTGACTTAATTCAACGTTACAACATAAGTTATGCTGCATTTATTAAATGTTTTGGTCTAAAAATGGCAAAAAAAAAAGATTAATAACTAGATTGATTTTTAAATGGTTTGAACATGAAAATGGCTAAATATAGCTACTAAATGGCTTAATTGGCAATACTGGTTTGATGTGACTTTGAACATTAGTGGTGTTAAATCAAAGAAACAGTTCGTTAAAAATTGTATCAAAAAAATTTTATCATATCTTCGTTGCTCCAACAAAATCAGCTATGTGCAAAATTTTGAATTTTTTTTTTACTACACCCTTTGAAACCTTTGTTAAGGATACACCTACCCACCAAACCGTTTAATGATATCTTAACTGGTTCAGAAATTAACAAAAGTAGCTATGAGTAACCCATTTACAGAATGTTTGTACAAAAACAGCTACATATGTGTATAAATTCACTTAACTGTTTTTCACAACATATAGATTTTAACTAGTATTTCAGTTATTTTATGTCAAAAAAGGGTGCCCCTATAGGCTTTATGGTAGAAGGCTGTTATTTTAGAGCGATGGCTGTGGGTTTCATGCCCGCCAGAGTATCTGGTCGTGCTGTAGGTCTTCGTTACTATTGCTCGGTTAATTAAGTTTGAACATTATTTGCAATTGTATTAGTTACTCTAAATAAATTGATAATATATCAACAATCTATCGACCAACCCGTTTGTGTACGCTTCTTTAGCATTCCATGTGGATAAAATCCAAAAATAATGAACAAATACTTACGATATTCTGTACTTACAACACCACATAACAAACTTTATTCAGTACTTTTTTCGGAGGGAACCATTGTATGATTGTAGCTCCTTAATGGATAACTATTTTAACCATAGTATGGTTGCCGATGACTATGTTATGGTTAATAAACCACAATATGTTTTAAATTTTTCGTAAGTAATAATTTTGTTGGAGGTGACCATATTGTGCAATATGTTTACTCTGGGTGCTCTTACAAACTATTAATAGAAGGATCAAAATATAGAAGTCTGCAATCACTCAAAAAAATATATGCATAAAGATTACCACGCATTTTATGATAATTTAAATCATTTGCTCTCAAGTTACTATTTTATAAAATTTGTAATGTTCTGTTTTTGAAATACTAAATACTTAACTCATTATTACCCAGTTCTCTTTTTGAAACACATTGTCCTTTTTGTCCAAAATACATACTTTGTTCAAACTTCGCATATACAATTTAGTAATTAGTGCTTACAACCGGCAACTTAAGATGCCAGTGGGCATTCAGCTATCAAATTTGCAAATCAACTGTGGATTACACGAGCTTAAGCTCGTGAATAAGTTATCAAAAATTGATTGCAGTAAAAATAAATGATATCTTAAATTCTGAAGTCATCTGAAATATACAAAAGGGGTGTATCAAAGGGGCGGCAAAATTTATTTTACCAAGCCCTGAAATTGGACCGGTCATAATTGGGCGAGGAATTCTCCCTTAGTCCCCATTCATTCATTTATATGTCCCATTTATCGAATTCAACAAATTTGTCTAATCTAGGTAGAATTATATCTATATCTGCAGGTATTTCAACATTTTTCTAAAGTAACAATTCTTAAAAGTCCTTAAGCTTTTATATTATTCCTTATTTACCTTTCCAAATAAAAATTTTAACACAGATATTGCTTAAAATATGCTAAGTTTTAGTAAAAATATTCATTCTTTCTTCAAACCAAAACAGCTTTGTTTAAAAAAAACTAAAAATAATTTTTAAAAATGTTCCAACAAAATGTGTTATGTGTGGTTTTTCAAGAAAATTTGTTATAGCTGCCCAATGGGCAATAAGTCGAGTCTTATTTCACGAAATACTTAAAGCAATGTTAACATTTGCTCAATTAAACGTTTCACTTTAAAAAAAATGTATATGCTAAGGTTACTACATAAAACGGTTTTTTTGCTCTCCTGCAAATCCAGGAAAAAAACTCATAGCTGATTTTGTCGGAGCAACGACGATATGCAATTTTTAAATTCTACTAAACATGTCAATGCTAATAGTACTAAAAAAGTACAACTGTACTAACATTAGCATCCCTGATGTCATCCCTAATACATTCGATGTGTGTATGGATTTGTTTCTACAATTTTATATGTAATTTGTATACATGTTGTAGTTTAAGTATTATTTATCCTTGCTTAAAGCTAATGTCTACATTTGCAACCAACTTAACAATGCATGCCATGCTTCATTTTCTATGTATGCGTGTATTCTTTTAAAAGGATGTGAAAATGTCTTTTCGTTTTCATGTATTAGTGTTTCGGTATTTTGTAACGACAACATTTTCTCTTTTAATATGATAATGTGGGCGTATATGAACATATTTTGCATATTTTATTTAGCTTGTTTTTTTTTTGGGTTTTGTATAATTTAAAAACAAAATATGTTTGTGTACACAGAAGTTTTAAAAAATAATTATTAAAATGCATTTAAGAAAATGGATTTTTGAATTATTTATTATTTTAAAGTGATTTCGAGTTTCCTTAAAAAGCTGCCTTTATACTAATTCTAAATTTAATATAATTATTATTATAACAAACTTATCAATTAAAACATAAGCAAGTAATGCACTCAAAAAATTATGTAGTTAAATTCAAACGAAAATTCGTTTGAGACAACTTAAATTTCATTTAAAAACGGATCATTTACATTTCATTTAAAACAAATGATTTTTACATTCATTTTTAATTTTTTTATTTACTAAACAGCATATTTCGTAAAATTGAATAGTTTTTACTTTTAAAAAATTTATTTTAACCGAAAAAAATCAAACTACATAACAAAATAAATACGGAAAAACACTATTTTTTATTCAATTTTAAAAGTACGGAAAACGAATTAAATAACCCACAATCAGTTATTTTATAAGTGTGGTAACCTAACTTTGTATTAGAACTTCTCTACTATATAAATACGGGAAACTAAATTTCTTTCTTTTACTTTTCCGTGCTGAATGTGATAATTTTCTATAATATTGAACCAAGAAACAGAATATTAAAGGTGCAGGGTCCTGAGTGAATAAAGACATAATAGATGATTTAAATGAACCGGAGGTTGGTCCCTCGCCAAATCGACCCACTAGGAGGGAATAAATAAATGCTCGAAACATTTAAATCAGACATAGAAGAATGTAAATGAGCATGACTGTATGACTTTGCTTTATTTTTTCAGTTTTTGGCTTTGTATAC
Source organism: Pollenia labialis (assembly GCA_949318255.1). Taxonomy (NCBI): domain Eukaryota; kingdom Metazoa; phylum Arthropoda; class Insecta; order Diptera; family Polleniidae; genus Pollenia; species Pollenia labialis. The sequence goes on from OX439141.1 coordinate 91,399,529, forward strand.
AGCGTTACCGTTGTATACTTTAAAACAATACCAAAAAAAAAAAGAATATTTACAAAAAAAGTGGAAACAAAATGGGGATTTAAGAAAAAAGGGCACCTGCTTGAAAACCAGAATGAGTTCAACAGATTATGTTTTTTCCACGTATTTTGTTCAATTTATTTAAATTTCAACAATATTTTATAAATGGTAAAAAATAACAGAAAATATTATGTTATAACACTAGACAGCAAAAACTAAAACAAGTCGATAGCAATAACTTTTTTATGAGGTTTTAATTAACTTAAGCGTGCCAAATCCAAATCTGTTCACAGACTTGTGGGCTAATCCAATATTTCGCCCCAAATAAGGTGGTTAAGCTAATTCATTTATCATGTAGTAGCAACAACGCTAGAGCTGCTTGTGTATTGTTTTTGTGTGTGAACCTTAGTGTGTTTGCGTTTCATTTCAACTACATAGCAACTACTGACTACCCTGCAAATAATAAGACCAGTCCAAACACGCGTGTAAAATGAAGCTCACAAGGGACTAGGACTAGTCTAAAAGTAACCGAAACGTATGGAAAAACATGGTCTATTTTACATAACGGTGTTCTAGGGCAGGATCATATAACCCAGCTTTGGATTACAAAGAAGTAGTCTTTAAACTATTTCATGGTATACTTAAGAGGCTTAGTTTTGAAGTCGGTTAATAACGAAAATATGTCGTCTCACTACAAACACTTTTTAACAATGACATGGTACATGGTTCCATTACATTGGACCAGTCTAGGGATTAGTCCATTTGATCAAAATTGATCATGTAGTCCAATATTATTTGCAGGGTAGGCATCAGAGCAATGATTGCTTGCTTTTTTTCTTTGAATATGTTTTTTACCAAAGTAACCATTGACGGACGAAAATAAACATGGTATGAATGGCAAAGCCAATACGCAGTGCATTACCTGAATGAATTTAAAAACAGCAGCGAATGTGTGTGGCTGAAAAAGTTTGTTTGCATGAATGCAAATGAGTGTATTTGATGGTGCTAAAATACGATTTTTTAGCAATCACACAAACCCGTTCTCTGATGTCAATTCATACATACTTAGATATACTATGTTTTCTCCATATGTACATAAAAATTAAAGATCGAATTTTGACCATTAGGCGAACTCCAGTTAATGTAAATACCTTAATTGCTTATTTCCAATAAAAAATAACATCGGATAGCCTCTTACCTAAAAATAAGGAAAAATAGAAAAATATTTTAATAAAGTTTACAAACAAATTTCAAATTAAAAAACAGAAGTGTGGAAGAACAGGTAAAATCAATTAAAATAGATAATCATTCAAAGAAAATTTCGATCTACCAAAGGTTAATTACAATTTGGTTTAAAGATTGATGTTTGACTATTAATCGCAAACCCCTCTGAAGAGATTGAGTGGTTGCAATCGAAACATTAAAGGTTGACCTGTCCGTAAAACGCCTGGGTTCGAATTTCAGGTCAGTCAAGAATGAAAAATTATCAATAAATTTTAATTAATTTCATGTTGTAAAATTTCTTACTTCATAAAAATAATTTAATGAAAACTAAATTTGATGAACTTAAGCCTAATTAAAATCTCAAAATTTGGATTAAAAACCATAGAACAGTTCAACGAAATAACCACAATACTAATAAATTTTTTATATCTTAATTCGATATTTTTAATAGAATTTTTGTTATTAGCGTATTAACTTTTCAGAAAACTTTAATATAAACTTCGGTTTTAAGATTTTAACATTCATATTTATTAGATATTAACACTTGCAATGTACAAACGAGACAAAAATAAAATATACGTGTATCGGCGTTTTGAATGATCAAATGGGAATTTTATTTTAGGCGGGATAAGTTTCGCCCTTTTTGCCTGATCCTGCAGTATATCGGTATATGAAACTATGTAAGGTACAAGGTACGTTCAGCAACTGCAAATATTTTTGTTGAATACATTTACCCTCTAACTCCCTTTCATAACGTTCATTTTGGCTCTATTCTAACAAATCATAAAAATCATGTTTTGTTATTGACCATAGGTCGCCCACTACAAAAAACTCTTTAACGTGCAGTAAATCGTTACATGTAAAGTGAAATTTGGCAAAAAAAGTGGCTTAAATCTATGTTACCGACGCAGCTCCAAACAAAAAAAAATAAAAAAATAAATGTATACACAAAAAATGTATTTTCTTTTCGTTTTTGTGTATAATTAACTGAAAATCACAAAATAAACTTTAGGACAAAGAACGAAATTTTTTTTGTTGAGTCGTGTAATTTAAGCATTTTGTGATTGAAAATCCGTACTTGAATCAATCTTTCTGTACTTGATTAATACCGCTTTCGATTGATTTGAGTTCGGGTGGATTTATTTTTCTTTTGAGTGTATGCAAAGAAGCTTTAGTTAGCGAACCCGGTGTTGTTATACCATAGAGGAGAAAGACCTTGCGCTAGCTCGTATTTGTTATACCATAAAGGACAACATTCTTGCTGCAAACAAGCGAAGCTTTGATTAGTGAAGCGAGTATTTATTATTTAATAAATTTTTCCTTAACACTTTAATTTATATTACCTGCATACATATTAATCTAGTGCACTTCCGTAATATTTTTTGTACAATTTTGTTAAAAAAAAGGATTGGCAAAAGGGTAAATGGATCAAAATTGTTTAATGAATTCTATTTATCCAGAAAGAACTATTCAAAAGCTTTCAAATGATACCAAGCTATGCGTTTCCAAGACTTTTTCCATATAATTTTTTCTTTTTATTTTTCAACTTTCTATCACTCACTGGTCCCGGCGTGGCTCGGGATTTGCTAAATAAAAATAAAAAATGAAATTCTGGAGAATTTTGTTAATAGCTTGACCCCAGTGCTATCTACCATCTATCGGGAGTTTTTTTTTTGTAAACCATCAGTGAAATTAGACCTTTCCAACGCATTTACTCGTTTGAAAATCTGTTGAGTGGGTCTTGAGTTATAAAATGACGAACATAGGACAACTTTTTTTGTGTACTTTTTTAGTTAATTACAATTAACTATAGAAACCTAAATTAATGAAAGAACTAACCCCTCAAACACTTTACTACACTTTAAAAATATTTTACAATGAGTTTAGAAGGGGGTTCTTTGTACAAAGTTTAAAGTCCCTAAAAAGAAGAACAAAAATTAAATTTCGCATAAAATTTAAATTTGCCATAGGCACTACAATATCGATTGAATTTACTTGCTTTAGGCCACTATATGCTGCACAGAGACTAGCTCTACTTACTATTAATAACAGATGAGTGAAGAGGATTAAATAAATAACTTAATGTCATTTTAAAATAATTGTATTTTTGTTATATACTTTAATCCTTAGAAAAAGTTTTTACTATTTTATTTCTTTTAAATTGTGTACGCTCGTTTCAATGGTTCATTACAAACATTATTTTACTCTCATGCCAACATAATATAATAACAACTAAAAAAACAAAAAAAAAAAGTCGTGCTAGCCCAACCATATAATATAATATGTATATGAAGGTACACCTAGAGAAACAATTTTAAACAAAGAATCTCATTTGGTATATCTGCTTAATCATATTTTTTTTGTCATAACCATATTATGATGGAATTACTTACTGCTCTTCATCTCTATTGCAATCATATTATAGTCGCAAACAAGCCCTTATAGTTTTATTGTGATCTTTTATGTGTTAATAATAGCAAAATTACATGTTCTTCATTTTATTATCTTTCAATAGCTGTAATACAATTATAATTGTAGTAGCATATACCCGCTACTTCGTTAGCGTCTCCTTTTTCTTCGTAGACAAAGTTTATTTTTTTAAGTTTAAACTTGTTTAAATTCTAGCATTTAATCCGCTACTTTATTATAACCAAATAGCTAAAGAAAAATATAAAATTTCCCCCATTAAAGTATCAAAAATTTCAGTATTGTAGTAGCAGCCAATAATTTAGTACGAATATGTCAATGAATGGAGGAAAATGTTTTGTAAAAAAAGTACCAAAAATAGTTACGATTTTCACCCCTTAAATGTTCGAATTTCGAAAAAGTACCAAATTCGTATACGTATTTTTTGATAAGTTTCGAATGCGGTACTACCTTTGTTTCTATGTTTATTGGTTCAAAAGATAGATGGGGTGGCAAAAAAGTACTAAAGTTCAGATTTTACCCCTTTATTCCCTAATAGGTTCGAATTTCAAAAAAGTACCAGACACCTGTCGAATTATTTTTCTAAAGAACAACGATAGGTATTACATTTTTTTGTATCTCTTTCAGTTTTGGAGATATAAGGTTACCTTTTTCCCCTGTTTTTACCCTTTTTTATCCGCTAAACATTTGAATTTCCAAAAATCCCGTCTTAGTGGATCGATTTGGGGAGTGACCAATCGATAGTCCAAATTTAAAGTTTCTAGATCAGCGGTTTGGGCTGGGCAACGTTACCGTTATTTTCCCCTTTTTTTTGACTACCATGCCACTTTTTTGACCCTTTATTTTAAATCCTCTTTTGTATCGTTTTGTATTCTTTTGTGCCCCTTTCGCCTCTTTTTGAACTAAATGTTTTATATTGGCAATCAATGAACACAGATGAACCTTCCAGCTTTTATATGTTCGCATGTTTTACTTTAGCGCATAGAAGAGCATCCGCCGAACGGATTTTTTTTTCTCAATTAGCTTTATAAAAAAATTAAATAGGTTGAAAGAAGATACCTGGCAGTCCATGTTGAACTTATTAATAAATATAGATGTATATTATCAAGAAAATATATACATATAACAACTAAAGAAATAAAACGTCAATCCTTATTAATTAACTATTTTTTCCTTTTATTAGTAATGTTAAACTATTACTTTTAAGCTTGTCCTTTTAACAAGAATTCAGGAAGTGTTTTTGTATTATAGATGAAATCAAAACGAGATATATCGCTATATTCTGCAGTATCGAATCTCATATACTCTTCACAATGGTATAAATAAAAATAATAAGAAATATCTGATCTAAGTTTGGCCCGCCTATCTCCCATGATATAGACGCTTTTGTGCCAAAGGCCGCGTTTTGGGAAGAATAAGGTTTTTATAAGTCTATTACTAATGGCGATTTCTTTCACAAAATTATAAGCGGTTTGAAATATGGCAAACAAAATAAAACACTTGTTGTAGAAACAAAGTTGTAACAACCCAAGTTGTACAGCAGGGCAGTATAAACACATTAAGTTAAAGTAAGGGTAAAATATGCAATATGTTTTGCATATTTTACATCAACATATTCACAAAAGAACTTGAAAATTTACCCACGGTTGTATTTTTTGTACAAACGAACACAAAGTGGAAAAGTTCGTACGGGTTAACTTGCAAACAAGACGTTTATTTTTATATTCATTAGAGCTTCTCTAAAGGGAACTTATGTACAATGAACTTTTATTATGTATTATTAAAACATAAGGAGAGGAGAGGTTATATTTTCAGTAAAAATAACTTAATAAATATAAAAATTTTCTTATTTTTAAAGTTGCCCTTTTTTTCTCAGAATTCCCCTTTTTGTAACATTTTTCTTTTGAAAATCCCCTTTTTGTGCCTCTTTTTGAAAATGTTGAACGGTAACGCTGGGGCTGGGAGACGATTAATGAGTCAGTCAATCGGTCACTCACGCAACTCTTTTATATATATATATAGATAATTTTATTAGGATGATTTTTGAAAATGGGCCTTATGTAGGGTCTATCGTAAATTGTAGAATCATATTTACGCAATTTTATTTCTTTTCTTTGCAAATTGTAGTGTGCTTAATTTAATTATACTAAACTGCACCACAAAAGCATTATTTGATACGCTTTTATTCAAACTTACACAATTTCCGAGAGAAGTCTTTATATGGGCCATCAGGTAAATTACAGACCATTGCTGCCAATACATGTGTAATTACACATATTGTGTGTAATTTTTACTTGCATGTATAGTCCATGTGTAATATGAGTGTAATTTTAAATTAGGTTTTATTTTTTTCATTAGTTTGGGACAGTCAAGCTTTGCTTTTCGATCATTAAGTTTTCCTAATTTTTTTTTAGTTTCCATCACAATTAATCTTGGATTTTAAACCCTGTCTTCGTTACTATCCACAGTATGTTCTATTCCCCTCTCAACAATAAACTTAAGCTTACTGCAAGAAAACTTTCATAGTGTGAACCCAGACTAACATCATATGTCCATGTGTTGACCGCAAAATCATACATATTCCAATAAAAATTTCGCTGCCAACACGTAGAAAAAAAATATGGTTGGAGGTAACCATATTCTAAGAGCAACATACTATGGTTTGATTTAAACAATGTTTATGTTTGCAGGTTACCATATAATGTTTAAATATGACCATAGAATGGTTAAAATCAACACAAAAATTTCCCGAAATAAACCATCATATGGTCAAAATTAACCATATTTTGGCCAATATTAACCATAATAATGGTCAAAACAAACCATGTTATGTTCAAAATTAACCATAATATGGTTAAAACTTCCAAGATTTTGACAAAAGTAACCATATTATGGTCAGACTTGACAAAAATATGGTAAAAATTAATCATATTATGGTTATTTTTTTCATCCATTTTTTCAATTTGTTTGTTAAGTGTCAAATTATAATTTAAAAAAAAATCCCCTTTGATTCATATTCCAGGCTGTGACGACCTTCATTACCATTTGTTCTGTTCTACTAGTTTATTCTACGTAAACTTATGTATTTTATTCAATAATTAATATAAAATGAATGAGAATTTTAAGCAAACCAAGTAAAATCCAAACAACCAGAATGTTGCTGCTTTTTAAACATATTATTTTAAATTTAACATTAATCGTACAATGTTTTAAAATATTATAATTTCGAACATATTATTGTTATTAAATATTAACCATAACATGTTTGGAGGCAACCATAATATGGTTATAGCTTTTGGATATATGAATTTAACCATACTATGGTTGCCGTGATAATAATATGGTTAAAGTAACCATAATATGTTTAAATGTATAGTTGTAGCTTTATATTATTAAAATATTATATTGTTAAATTCAACCATATTTGAAAAAAGAAACAAAATATTTTCAATCGTGAAAAAAGTTTTGTTAAAAACAACAAAAGTTTATTTGTTGCCATTGCAGGGACCATAATAAGTTTTTTTTAACCATACCTCAACCATGTTTTTTCTCTGCGTGTACGCATCAGATTTGTAAGGAAGAAACGTAATAGTATCGCTTACCAGCAGGGCTTTTTAAATCACCTGTAATGAATTCGCCTTGTGCTTAATATCAGGGTTTAAAAAACTGCAGTCCAAACCAAAAACTGCCGAGCAAAAAAACAAAAAATTTGTGTACAACTTTTCGCTTTTTGAGTTGGTTTGACAGCGACTTTTTACTCATTTACACTTAATGAATCTAAAGTAAAAGCAACAGTTAACCTGACACAGTGCGTATCCAGAAAAACTTACGCTTGCAAGCATATCGTTAATTAAACTTTCGTTCAGTTTCACAGTCATCTGTCCCCTTATAAACCAATTTTTCCCCTTTTTCTTATTTACAAAACTTTCAAATTACAAAAAAAGCTAAAAACAAAAAGTTGATTTTAAGCAGAGTTTTTTTTCCTAAAAATTGTATTTCTTTATTGAATTTGTTGTTGTTGTTTTTGGTTCTTAATTCTTATACTACTTACACATAAATTAAAACACCAGCAATGACGATAAAATAGAAACTTACATGGAGTGTGATAACAATTACAATAATACAAAGCAGACTAATTCCGGAAATACTTTTGTTTAAAATAGAGAAAAACAAACAAGATTTGAGTGCGCCACTTTTTGAAATTTACTATTGATTTATTTTTTAATTAATTAATGTAATTTGATAATTCGTCTTATTACGGTTATCGTAAACGACTCTGTCGTGTTTTGTTATAGATTTAACAAAACACACAATCTATGTTATTTAATCTACTATAAACAACGACTTTGTTTTTATGACAATAACTACCGTAATAAGGCTGATTATTATTATTTTTTTTATCATATACTACATACATACTTTATTAATTTCTAATATTTATTTAAGCTAATTAAATTGTTATCATATAAAATAAATTGACAATTTTGTAATGAACAGGTTTCTAAATCAATTAAATCGTTAACGAAAATTAAGGTATATTAAATTTTATACAAATCGAAACAAATCGATCATACCGATCTTATACTACTCTGCACTACTTTCATGTTTAAAGATGATCTTAATCTAGATCCCAGGCTGTAATTTCTTTTCATCTTATTTTTCTTTGTACAACGAAAAAAATGTTGCACCAGTAAAAGTATTAACCAAAAAAAATAACAGTTTTAATTCAAAATTTAATCAAGTGAATTAAACATTTAATAAAGTGAATTAAACTTTTAATCAAGTCCCCTCCTCTCCCCTCGATCAAAACCCAACATTGTCACTTGTTCTGTTTCAAAGGCGTGAGATTTTGGAATCATGTGTTGTAAAAATCACTGCTGCCAGGTCCTTTTTCCTTGTTCCCACAATATATAAAAAATTTCCCAAAAATCCCCAAATTAAAAAACAAAACCTTTAAAAGTTAATATTTTTTTTGGTTTTTTGTGACCAAATTTTATTTTTTATTAAATATGTGGTAAGAAAAATTTAAATAAGAAATCCCCAAATAAAAAACGTCACCGTTTTAAAAATACCCTGATACCTTAACCGAAGTCACCTAGTTTACACCTTATTATTAAGGGTGCATTCAATAGAGCTTGCTACCCCTTAAGAGAGCTAATCATTTTTAAGAAACGAACACCTTATTGCATTTTTTAATAATATGTCAAATTTTTTTTAAAGAAACCACCATAAGTTTTTCAATAAATAAAAAATATAAAATATTTACATGAGTTATGTTTTGCTATAAGGGAAATTGTACTTTAAGTTGTAGAAGTCGTAAAAATTGTAAAACACAAACTGTTTACGAATACTAACTACTTTTTAGGAATGTGCGTTCTATGTTTTGCTTTAAAATCTTTTCTTGAAATCCATTTCTCAATCTCTGCTTATTTCGAAAACATTTGTTTAGCACTAACGTTCAGCAGCAAAATGGGAGTGCTATTTCCAAAAAGGGGGAAAAAAGTGGCACAAAATAGGTGCATATGATACAAAAGGATAATTTAAAAAAAGGGTAATAAAAGGCATCAAGGCCGTTGAAAAAGGGTAAAATTGATAATTTAGTATCACAACGGTAACGCTGGTTTCGGCATTATTTTAAATCCTTTTTATGCGATACCAGTGAGGAACTACAAGCAGAACAGTATGCTGTTATTGAAGTCGAATGAGCCAATTTATAAGAATTCGGAGCTTATTCAATCGGTACAATCCATCCATATAGTCAACAATAAAAATACATATGAGCAACTTCAAAAATTTACGACACCTAGACATTTTTTTTTTTAATTTTTTTTTTTTGTCTGACATCAATGTTGATTTGCGTGTGTATAAACCGATATTTGACCATGTGAAATCCGTTCGCGTTAATCATTTTTATCACACGGCGCAAATTTTTTTTCATACAAGGATGCTTTTTGAGGTTAGAAAAATTTTGTTTCCTCCATAAAATTTTAAATCCTTGAAATTTTTTGGTGCGTTTTCAATTTTAGTATCAAGCTCAGTAAAGTCTTCTATTCGATGCACGTTTGAGCGGAATTGATACAGCGCTTCAGTTGTCACAACGCGAAATGTGTTTGGAAAAAACTGCCGCTGCAGGCGCCAGGGTTGAAAAAAATTATTTTTTTTTGCACTTTATCAGTTTAGTCCGTCGCGAAGAATATACTTAGATACATAAACATGTTCTCATGACATGTTTTGATATAAAAAAAAAGCTTAAAAATAAATTGTTTTTTTGCAAAAATTTTCAAAAGCTCAAAATTTTTTTTACGTTTAAAAATTTTAAAGTGCGTTTTCGTATCGGAGGTGCCCTTTACGAAGTTACTCACATCACGCAATACACTAGACAACTTAAAAGGCAATTCAGATTGTCAGACGCAAAAAAGATACATTTTTAAAAAATTTACGCTAATTTCTTTTAAGTTTGTGATGTCCGTGATACGTTATTGGTGCGCTGACACCAACTTGATACACCTCAAACTTTGTGAAATTACGCAGTTTTTTTAATTCTGCGCTTAAAACTCATTTTTATTAAACGGCGCAAAAACTCTATGTAAAATCTTCAAAAATTTCAAAATTCGGAAAATTTTGGTTTCACTTTAAAACACCATGCAACTTTTCACCCAGCAGGGATATCAAAATTTTTTTTTTAGTGGATATATCCTCCAAGTCTAGTGACTATATTTTGTATGGGTTTGGATCTGAAAGCTTAAAACTATTACAAAGCAAACGGAATGAATTAAAAAACTCTTGCAAGTTTCAAGTCGTTTTTTTAATTTTTCGAATTTTTGATGACCACCAATTCCTAAGGTGAGGACTTTTCAACGTAAAACTTTGCACGTCATATCCTTCAAGTATACAACGTTTTTTTCAATTCATTAAACTTAACGAAATAAGAGCCATAGTATGTCGGTTTCAGCAGGTGCTCAAAAAATTTGAAGTAGCCCATATATCCGTCATTTATTTAATACATCGATGCATCATAACTACTAACCAATATCCTATCATTCGATTTCCCAAACTTTTTTATATTGTCTTTTATATTTACACATTTTTGGGGGAGAAATACATATTTGCTTGAAAATTGTCTTTAAAACTCACTCAAGAAAAATAACATAAGTCTATAAAGTATCTTTTAAACACTTAACAAAAATGGTAATCTTAATTAGAACCCTTTACATTGTGTAAGAGTAAGATAAAAGTTTTGCTACTTTTTTCATATTTTATATACGAAACAAATAAAAATAAGCGTTCGAAACATGTCATGGTAACCTGCCGGCCTGAGTTCGAGTCCCGGCCACGGTCAAGAATGAAAGATTATCAATAACAATTTTAATTAATTTTCATGTTGCAAAATTCCTTTCTTCATATAAATAATTTAATGAAAATTAAATTTGATGAACTTGAGCCGAATTAAAATATAAAAAAATTTGGATTAAAAACCATAAATAGTTCAACAAAATAACCACAATTCTAATAAGCGGTAATAATAAAAGAAGGGAAACTTAATTACAAAAGGGTAAAGTCCCCAAAAAAATACCCAATTTTTTTTTAATCCCCAAATGACTTTCTTTGTCCTTTTTGCTCACATGAAATCCCCAAGCCTGATAGCCCTGGTGATAATGCACCTGTTTCGCTCCCCTTTAATATGTCATTTTGATGTGCTCCCATTCTCTTTTCAGGTAAGCATTTTGTTGTTCCTATATAAATCAAGTCGCAATTCTGATCGTCCCTTCCACTTCAGTTCGTAAAGAACATTACTTTGTTGTAGTTTTTCTATTGGCGCCTTAAATCTTGAAAATATTGCACTTAAAGTTGTATTCGGTTTGAATGCAAAGCTATTATCCGTCAAGCCAGGTGTGGATTTTACACCGTAACAATATTTGTCTTTTTAAGGATTGTTATCATTATTGATGTTTTTGTATTGTACATGTTTTTGTGCATCGCTGAAAAGTGTATTTATTAATTTTTTGGGAAAACTATTGCTAATTAATATTTATGAAAATTTGTTTATATTTTTGTTGTGCTATCGCGCATACATTTTATACTTTTGATATAAAATGTTTTTCTGTATTAATTACCTGGTTTTTAGGTTGTTTCGCGTTTTAGTTTATTATTTTTTATTTATTTATTTATTTATTTAAGTCTTCAGATTTAAATCCGTACAGACTATAATTAAAATACGAACAATATTATTAGTTTATGTATTTAAAAACAAGATAATACTACGTTTAATGACACTGGCACTTAAAGTAAAGTCAACTAAATCATACATTTCATTAAAATATTCTAAAAACGCAATGTTAAGCATTTTTCTTCGGCTTACTAGTGATGGTAATTTAATGCGTGCAAGTCTTACAGAGTAAGATGGAAGTACTTCAGAAGGATTCTAAGTTGAGTTTTCTAAGCAGAACAATAAAAATGTTTTTGGAAAGATTCTATTCGGTTTATGTGAACATCACAATCAGGATCCCAGATAATAGAGCCATATTTAATGATAGGTCTTACCAAATATGTATATAACAGCTTTGTAATCATAGGATCAGTGAACTCCTTAGCCCAACGTTTTATAAAGGCAAGTACACCACGATCTTTATTTATCGTTGATGTAATGTGTTTTATAAAATCTAATTTTAGATCAAGTAAAACACCAAGATCCAAAATCTCTTTAACTAATTCTAGTTGGCAGTCCATTTTCTACAAAAGCGCATATGCTTACATTTTGTAAAATTGAGATTCATGATGTTGATATTGCACCAGTTATAAACATTATCCAAATCATGTTGAAGATTGAACGTTTCCGATGATTTTTTGCAGCTTAAAAAGACTTTTACATCATCGGCATACATTAACACATTACAATTGTGTATTGCACTCGGCAGATCATTTATAAAAAGTGAAAATAAGATTGGACCAAGGTGGCTTCCTTGCGGTATTCCAGAATTGACGATGATGCTCTTTGATGTTGTATTATTAAAACTAACACTTTGTTTCCTATAAGTAAGGTATGACTCAAGCCATTCTCTTAGTAAAACCCATTATGGAAAGTTTTTTAAGAAGACGGCTATGGTTGTCTTTATCAAAAGCTTTACTGAAGTCTGTATATATAACGTACGTTATTTGGGTATTATTGAATCCATTATGAATAATAGTGGTTAGTAGTAATAGGTTGGTAATTGCTGAGCAACCTTTTCTAAAACCATGATGGAAAGGTGATAGTAATGAAGATGCTTGACGAGAATCAGTTATGCACTTTTCAAAGAGTTTAGGAATAGCACTTAGTTTGGCTATACCTCTATAATTTGCTACATTTGATTTGTTTCCAGACTTAAATTGGAATTGGTTGGAATTCTTCCAACATTAATCGTAGTTGTAAGTAGGTTAAAAAAAAAACAAACTAAAAACAAAAACAACTCGCTTTATTGTTTTCGCAAACAAAATAAAAAGCGGGTTGCCAGTCAGTTTTTTTAGGCCGTGCACCTGCCAGTTTATTATCAAAATAATTTTCGTGGGAATACAAACTTTAATTTAAATGATTTTGTTATTCGTTCTTAATTCCCAATTTTTATTATTTGATAAAAACAATGAGATTTATTGTTGATGAAAAAAAAAATTATTTTGATATAATGTTTAACAAATAGAATATGGGAATTTAGTTCTCATGGTGAGAAACAGAAATATACAAACAAAAATTCTGATAGTGCATAGAAAATATTCCTGAAAAATGTTAAAGGAATAAGACTATTAAAGTATAAACGCTTTAACAAATTGTAATTTGACTAAGAATCAGTGATGTTATACGTAGGGAAAATCCCTATTCGTAAGGATTTTCTTCTTCTTAAAAATTGGCCGTAGGGATAAAAGGACAGATTAAATCATTAAAATGTAGGGACTTCTTAAAAATTTGGAAAAAGTGTATAAATTTGGCGATCTTTTTCGATTTGTGACAACATAATAATAAAATTGTTGATAAGACAACATTACAAATTGTTAAATTTAAAGGTAAAGTTGTGAAACTCTCTTAACAAGAATGGAAATTCCTTGAATTTTTTTTTTTAGAGCAATAAATAGATAATTTGCTAAAGATGGGAATAAACAAGTTTTAGAGAAAAGTGCCCATTTTAATGCAAATTTAATTTTCCTCCTATAGTCAAAATTAGCTATCTTTGATTTATCACTGCCACATGAAAAAACATAAAGCAAAAGGTTTTCAAAAACATTTTCTTTTAAAGTCATAATTTTAGTTTTCATTTTTCACACTTCATCAATTAAGCCACTAAAGACAAATTTTCAAACTTTTTATCCCACAAAAAGAAACCTCATTAAAACCGTCAACGTTTTATGGCAAATTGTCCGTGGCCAATGCTCTTCTTAACTCATTTCATTGTTTTTGTTTACCATTATTATTACAATAAGCTCATTAAGAGTTAATAATAATAATGTCAGGCGATATATAAATTAAAAATTTTCACTCCTTTTCTGCACTTGATTCTTGTGACAAGTCAAATCAACTCAAGTCAAGTCAAATGTTTCCGCAGCCGTGCCCTACTCATTTCTGGCGATGGAAAAATGATAAATTTATCTTTTGAATCGGCAATTTATGTGTCATTGAATGGCAAAGAAATAAACGATTGACAGACTGAACGAAAAAATTAATGAATGACAGGATATTGTTTGTTATATCTACATTGTATTCGAGTTTGAGTTCGTCTTCCGTTTGGCTTACTCCTGGGTGTGTTTAAGTGTTTTGTGAGTAAATGTGGGTGTGAGTGTGTATGTGGTAATCATACAACACAAAATAGAAAATAATAATTGCTTTGAAAATGTAACCAATTAAATTGATTGATATGCAAACATAAATAAAATTGATTTCAATTAATGGATGGTTGTTTATTTTATCTTAACGAATTAAGGGATGTAAGTTGTCAATAACAATATTCTTGAAATATAAAAAGGATGGCTGATGACCTCATATAGATATAAAAGTGTGTATAATAGTGCTAAAAAATTCAATTGATATTAATCATCCCTAGGGAAAATTTTTATGTGCACAAAAAATACAAAATTACTGTTTGGTTTATAAGGTAGCACTCCACAGTGGAGATCTTGGAAATAATTCTAGATTTTGTAAATTGTTGGTCCGATCCGAATATAATTTCAGGTATTAATTAAGGGCTTGTATTCGAGTTTCGGCTTGTTCAACGACTAAGAATTATTACATTGAAAGCAAAAACAAATTCAGAAATATTTTGTAATTTTGTTGTTGCCTCTAACAGAAATTCACATTGGTTTTTAAGATTTCATACGCCTAATTGCTTGTGGCCTTTAACATTTTAAAACGGTAAATAAATTTCTGTACAAAGCAACAACAAATTTACAAAATACAGTCAAATCCCGATAAATCGTAGCTCCCGATAATTCGTAATAAACTGTCGGTCCGTTGAAAAAATCTCGTTAATTTGTAAAATTTCCATACATTTTGGTCCCCTCGGTAATTCGTAATTTTTTTTTTCAAATAAAATCTTCTTTGCCTCTTATAAATCGTAATTGTTTGCTAACTACCACTTATAATTCGTAATAAAACAACAGAAACATGTAAAGAATGATTTTTTTACCGCTTTTATTGCGTGGGTTTTTTTCCTTGTGTGTTTCTTTATTTCCTTAAGATCAGTTTGTTACATGAAATTTTTTTTGTATATTTTTTCTTTTTAAACATTTTTTTATTTTTTTTTTTATCGTTTTAGTTAAAATTGAAAAACCCCGTTAATTCGAATTTATTTTATTTTAACCCCGTTAAATCGTAACCCCGCTTAATCGAAAACCCTTATAATTCGTAAGAAATTACCGGTCCCTTGCGATTACGAATTATCAGGATGCTACTGTATTTATGAATTTGTTTTTGCTTTCAAAATAATACTTTGGCGTGCGTTGTGTTTTACAAAATAAGGGCCTTAGTTTTAGGTTTTGTTTTTTTTTTTTTTTTAATAATACTACATTGTAGTAACCAACACTAAAGACGTTTATTGAAAATAACTAGATGTGTGACTTGTCAAATGGTGGCTGTTAGGTGTCAATTGACCCCCTCCAATGATAACCCCATGTAAAAGTGATAGGTCCCATTCATTTAAAGTGTAAGAACTTCAACCGGTCTCTACCACCAAAGACCTATCACATGGACTACTTTAGTGTCAATTCGCTTCCCTCTATGGATTCTACAAAAGCAATTTTTTTGTAAATAAAAAGTTATGCATTTGAAGCTTTTTTTTTTGCCATTTTTGAACCTTAAAAAGTAATTTTGTTCTTCTTAACATACAAAAAAAACATTGTTTAGTTACAAACAGGTACTAAAATTAAGTTTATATCTAACTTAACACACTTTAAGTGAGACACATAAAAATAGTCTTATGAAACTTTAAATAAAAGTCAAAGTTTAATTTTAGCATTAATTTATAATTTAAATTTAATATTAATAACTAACACTTATGGTTTTTTTTTCCACAAAAAAATACCACATTTTAAAAGGTGCATGTATAAAATAAAATGTCTTGCCGAACATGTAAAACTGCTATTTTTTATTTGACCAGAACAAAACAGGAAATTGGATCGCCCGGGTTTCAACAGCTGACAAAAAGTTTGTTCTTCAATATAAAAAAAAATATGTACATAAATCAAAAAGTGTGTTCTTCAAAACATAAAAAAAATATACATAAACCCAAATTTGTTAATAGATTGATATAAAATAAATAAATAAATGAGTTTATTTTTCATAAAATTTGTAAAAAAGAAAATAGCTACCTTTGCCAGATTGCCGATTTATTAAAACCAAGTTTTTACGATTTCTTGCGTTTTTTTTCAAAAACAAGTTTAAAACACCGAATCCATTTAAATTTCATATCACTGACAATCTACCATTAACTATGTAATGCTTTCTTTTGTTTTTACTACAAAATCATAGAAAAAATAACTATTAAAACTAAAAATTGTACTGTCCTTATTAGAGGCGATTTTTTCCAACTTCGTCTGGTAACCCTATATGTAAACAGAAGCCATCTTTTTACAGGGCATTATCAACGATTTTTACGGGGCGTAAAGTGCCTTATGACATTTAATGGTGAATTCTTTTTTATAAAACACGCAACCATTTTAGAGAGCAAAGCATTTTTAAGAAACGCCAAACTGCATTTTTTTAAATAAAATGTGATATTTTTTGTAGAAAAGAAAACCCCATTAATAACAATAATTTTAACTTAGTTGATTTCCTTCATCCGATTTGTATTAAAATTTCTTTGTAAATTTATATTTTTATTATTTGTTTATAAATGTACATAACCGCAAAAAAAGCTTGAAAGACAAAAACAAAATTTTACAGTAGAAGGTTTTTTTTATTTTATTTCATAAAAAATTTGTATGAAGGTTGTCGCTTGAGATAAAATTGTTTCTGATATAAAAAAGTAACGGTATCTTATGGATCATGAAAGTGTTGCCAGTTAAGTAATTTAAAAAAAAATCGAAAATTGAAAATTATGTCGCTTAAGCATTTTCTGCGGTAAGGGCTCTATATTTAAATAAATTAATCAAATCAAAGTGTGGCCATATTTAAAAAAAAAAATAAATAAATACTTATATAAAAAGAAATAGTTATTGACAAAAAATAGTTTGAAACATTATTATATATCGCATTAGCTCAACAATACTAAATTAACTAAAATTTTTAAAATTTCAACCTAAGCAAAACACTTTTTAATTTAGTATTCAAATTAAATGAAAAAAATGTCTAAGCCAACCCCGTTTTATTACCAAAAAGCACAGATATGGATATTACGTATCGATTTTTTCCAAATTTTTGAGTGCATACACTTTTGTTAAACAAGTGCGATTTATAATAATTAAAACTATGTTAATTAAATTTGTATGGTATAAATAAATAACAAATACAAATAATTTTTGCATTACACTATTTACTTTAACACTTTAGAAATTCTAATAGAAGGCGGACACCTGTCCCAATTTATTTGTGGTTCGTCTGCGAAAGAAATAAAAATAAACCTATCACAGAGTTTGTTGGAGCCTAATATGCATCTTGCTATTTATTTGTTTAACCGTTTATCGTATAATAACTTATTTGGCATTAGTGGTTTAACATATGCTTGTAATCTCTTTATGATTTTGTTATTGACCACTGATCTGTTCTCTAAACCTTTATATTAATCTTTTTAATCTTTTGTTTAATTAAAATTTTTGGTAGTCAAACTAAATTTAAGAAATCCTCTTCCTAAACATTTTTAATCTACGCCTTTGATTTATATTCAAAACTTTGTCGAATTTTGCTTAATTGTTTGCTTTTAAATTATTACTGTATTTTTCGTTATATATGTACATACATTTTATACAGATAAACATACATATTTGCATAGATCATTTTTTTTGTAGTTGAAAGCAATACTTAATTACATATAAATATGTTTTGTTGTTGCATTAAACCATTACGGTTCTTTCTTACATTTTTGTCGCTCATTACTTTGTAGTTTAAGTAACTAAAATCCAATAAATTTTGTTCGTTTTTAAGTTCATTATTGTTCGTCAACCAATCTACTTGCGTTTTTATTAATTTGTAAAGAAATAAAAATTACAATTTCGTTCGACTTTGCCATTAAGTGAAAAATACTTGTTTGTCTTATCGTTGAGTAATTTACTTATATCATTTTCATAATCGTCTTATCAAAATTGTCCATAGAACGAACAGAGTTCATTACGCGCAACGAATTTCCGTTCGTCCCAGTTGTGTTTCGAGCTTTATGGGCAACAAATTATTAAATTATGGGTAACTTTTCATAACGCCATAAGAATTACCATAATCAAGGCGAATTCGACTACATTTAATGGTGACAGTTCATCTGATTTTTACAGTTTGAACCAATTGATTATGGTTTTGTTAAAACTGGTTGACATTTAGAACCATTTAGACTATCAATGCAATGCAAAATGCCTTTGTAGTTTCTGTTTCTTTTCGATTGTTGAACTATTGTTATCAACTGCAGTTGAATTCGCCCTTTACTAAAACCACACAAACCATTTTAATTTTGGGGTTTTCCATAAGATTTTGCATTATGGTATAAAAATTCAAATTAGAGCTTAAGATACTTATTGCGGCACCAAGTTTCGAGATGTCTTACTCCACCTGATCTTTTCATCGGATTTTTGTTCTTCCCCTTCTGTGTGAACCACCAATAAAAAATTTCATAATTTTGCGAAGCACTAATGGTACATTTAAAAAAATAAGCGCGAAACTATGCGCTACGCAATAGGACGCCCTATGTTCAAAATGAACTTGTATATAATTAAGCGATATGTACAATATCAATTCATTTATATAAATAAAAAAAAACATATAAATAATAAGACATAAACAGATGCAGTAAAGTAAGTGAACGAAATCTAAACAAGTTTTATAAAAAAATAATTTTAATTGTCACGGCATTCCCTTACTACGGAGCAAGTTTGTAAGGGAGAATACTAAAAAATAACTGTAAAAAACATTCAGTGGGTAAATCTAATAGCTGTACTTACCAGTTTGTATATGCATTAAATAAAGCGTGTCAAAAATGTATTGCTTCAAAGAGGGAAGTCACCATTTAAAATGAATGCCTTCCGTAAGCGAGATGCAATGCGAAACTTTTACATTTCTCCCTTACAAACCTGCTTCGCTCGAAACACAATTTTTTATTGGGCCGTCACTAGGTACATATTCAAATGTCGTTTTAGCTGGAGCACCTTCGTTCATTCTCACAACATGAACAAGGCATCGCAATCGCTGTAATGTAATACGCTTTACTACGCAAATGCCGGCATATAGAACGTAAAGCTCTTAATTATCACGACAACGATAATCTCCGAATTTTTCTCTCGAATATTCCTAGTATGTACTTCCTCGTCTGCTTTCACAAAAACCCATGCTTCAGAACCATTAAACAGAACGGGTAGTATCAGTGTCCTGTAGCGTTTGATTTTTGACTGTCTGTGAGGTGGCTTTGTTCTTAAAACATTTTTGTAAAAACAATCCACTTATTTTGCCATATTGTACTTATCATTCAGAGTAATTTTTTTAAACTTTAGCTAGTTTTGGACGTTAATTGTGACTAAAACTGCTTATCAAACACACAATCAAGCAAAATGAGAGTTAAAAACAAGTCCCTCGTTAGCAATTTCAAATACTTAAACAACTCAAAATACAGATTTAAGCTAAAAAAAAACAACCCAGCCAACAGAAAACATACTGATAAACAATTTAGTATGACTTTGATGCCGGTAGGCAAGAAAAATAAAAATGAATTACTAAACCTTTTGTCGTATTTTTTTTTTTGCTAAGAATAAAACAAAGTTAATGTTAAAAAAAACACCAAAATCTGTTATAATAACAACATTTATATTACAGACCACACGCATAGACCTCACAAGAACTCAAACTTACACACACACAAATATATTCCTGGGAATGTTTTTTTTTACATAAAAAACAATAAACAATGTACTTATGCTCTTATATGTTTGCATGTTTGTACATATGAATGTTTGTTTATGTGTTAGCATTTATAAGCTCTCATATAAATTCCTTTAATATCAGCCTTGGTGGTCTTGGTCTTTTAATTTTTTGTTGGCTTTTAAAAGAGCATTTCATTTTACATGTTTTAATACAAGCCCATCGTTATGGTGGCGAGTATAAACATGTCATTGCGTTTGTAACACTTGAATATAATATTCTAGGGCTCTGTGAAATTTTAAAAGGTTCTGAAAAACTTTTTTAGTTTTTTCCAATAAAAGATAACATTTGGTTAGAGGATGTTTTAACAAAACTTAAATTTTTCTGTAAGTACTTAAAGTACATGTCACAGTTTTGAAGATAATTTAATCAAATTTAGTAGTAGGTTCTACTTGTAGCAATACCCAAGCATGTCTATAATTTCACAAAGCACCAAACAAGTTTCTTTCCGGAAACCATCTTATTGTGTTGGTATTTCGGTTAAAATTAGTCCAAACTACTTTTTACAATTGCTACAACCGAAAATAGCTCTTAATGCCATAATTCTATATTATATCCCTTCCTCAGTAAAATATAAGATATTAAAATAATCTCCAACAACAAGAACTTTTATGTTAATCTTAAGCTGGAAATCCACACCACGCGTTACACGCTTTATCGTAGCATACGCAGCCGCCAAAAAAGTAGAACCTGTATAGTAATACGTAGTAAGTTACACGAAGAAAAGCGTAGATGCCTTAAAGCGAAAAGTAGGTTTACTTTCTACTTTTGCAAGTGTCACAAGCAGTGTTAGAACAAATCAGCAGATTTTGGCAAATTAAATTTTATTTTTACTTGTGGTGCTGCTGCATAAATAGCGTTGCATGTAACTCGAAACGTAGAACGCAAGTAAGGTAAGAAAAACATGGTCTGCGTAGAGGCGAAAACGCGTGGTATGGACCTCTAGCTTTAAGCTCAGTACAAACTGACTGGTATGCCAATGATTTCCAATGAGTGACAAATGGGATACACCCTCGAAAATTGTTCTCTCAATATTCGGGCGTTGGAAATGTAAATCCGTTGGAATTTCTTAATCTGCCTCATCTGGAAACTCTACAATAGGGACCATTAACAAGTTACAGTAATATATTCTTTGATACCCTCCACCGAAAGTTTGAATCTTTCAGGAGTGGGCTTTATATTAGATCTAAAGTTAATTATGGACCGATCTTTACAAAATTTGACAATAGAATTTCTTTTCTTATAAAACTATGACTGACCAAATTCTACTACAACAGCATTATTTGTTAAGGTTTAATGCGTACTATGGTAAATTGTGGACCGGTCTTCACGAAATTGGACGGTGTAATTTATAGTCTTATAGAACGAATTTTTGCAAAACCTTATATCAATCCGTGCATTAAAACACCATTTATGTGAGTTCTTGTAACATTATTATCAATTTTTATGGAGGTTGTCCCATATCTGGATTCATAACTCTTAGCATACTGAATCTATTTTGCCGGATTTCAATCCCAAACTGATTAGGATAACTAGAAATAATTTTACACCAATGTTGTTCTTTGCTTTTGAAATTTTTGAAAGTGTTTGTGTTTTCAACAGATGGATATGGATGAATGGACAAAGAATTACTAAACGACCCAGAATATACATACATACTTTATGGGGTCTTTTTACGTTTTCTCTTTTTACGCAGAAAAGATCTTAAACAGATTGGATTTTTATGATACCTGTTGGCAAGCTTTGGGACTAAAATGTTTTTCTGAAATGAGCTTTGTAAGGTATTTATGGCAAACTATGTACTGATCACAATAAAATTTTGTATTAAAATGTCTTGTATTTAATTTTTTTTGGCGTTAGCCCTGTGGTAACTTATCGATCGAGCATCACAAAATATGCATGTGTAGGTAACTCAGTTGACAAGCATACAAACCTTAAAAAATTAAATAAGTTAGAAAGATATAATTCTTCATTCCGTGTTATTGAAGTCTAAAACAAATATTAAGTATGTAACGAGTATACTACACTTTTATGATAACATTTACTAAACTTCCGCGATTGGTTACAAGTGACGTAGATTCAAAGTTAACAACTGTTGTGACTGGGTTCAAGACTTAGCTCAGCCAATTGTTCTTTTTTTTCTTTACATAAATGTTCTACTGTATGCCATTTTTGTTTTCATTAAACCATTAATCAAAAATAAAATCAGTTTTAATTAAAATTTTAACCAAGCGCATTTAATATTTACTTATATCAACAACATTACTGCAGAAAATGTTGTTAATATCAAAAAATATTTAATTAATACTATTAATTTGTTAACTGGTGCAAATTTAATTAATTTTTTTATTAATATCGCAAAGTTTTTAATTTAAAATCATAATTCTATCTGTGTGGTAAAAAAAGGTTTTGCAGCGATGATTTCTGTATTGACGGTGAAATTTAGTAGTTGTTTTATTGATTAATATCTTTGTTGACTTCTTAGTAAACAAAACAATTTCTATGACAATTTATCCTGCTATACAACTACTAACGAAATTTTTTTCAGATTTAACTAACTCTGATTATAGTGCTCTTTTCAGTTCATGTTGCTTTAACTTTTTGTGTAAGAAAATTTTGTTTCTTTAATCACAAACATTTATATTCTAAATGTAATGCTGATATGAGATTCAAAAGCTTTCAACGCCATTTGTTTAACACTACCAAAAACAACAATAATATCAACAACAAGAATCCCTATCATAAATATTATGGAAGGAAAGGAGAAAATACTTTAAAGGCTTTGGGTAGAATTCGGAAAGACCTACGCTATTTAAAAGTTTTTAAATTCGAACATTGTAACATTAATTTTCTAAAACTCAAAAAAGCTTAACTTATATGTGGTAAATGGTTTTTATTATTAACTTAAGAATGGTTATTTATTAACATCTAAAAAGATTTATTTAGATTGGGTAGAATAATCAGCTTTTAAGTGTAGCTCACCTTTTAAATAGATCTTTGCTGGCGTTGTTGTCCAAAGCTTTTACCAATCTCAACCAAAAGCATCAATCTCTAGTTTAACGAAGAAAAAAGGGTTATACTAATTGCTTTTGGCAGAGTCTACTTTGGTTTTTACTTTTTTGCAAACTGGCAAACAAAAAAACAGTTAAAAGGAAAATTGATTAGAAAATAGATACAACAGTCTTCTCAATATCAGGTTTAAACTGCCACAACATGTTAATTAAATATTTCGTGAAGTAAAATGTAAACCCCTAACAAATTCTTTTAAAAGATTTTTCTTTTGCTCTTAATTTCACTTTCTAAAAATCTAAATACTAAGAAATTCTTCTTTAACGCTATCAAGCTTGTAAGTACACATGCAGAGTATATCCTTATTACCCTCATAAAAAATTAAGACACTTAATGCTTTTTTCTTCATTTCTGAACTGGTTTTAAGAATGTGTTTTAACTGTTATATGTTATGTAAATACCTGTAGGTGATATAACTTGTTTCTTTGCAATTAAAATAATTTATTTTATATCCTGCGTAAATATACCACGTACTAGAAAATATATTTAAACTTAATGCGATGTATAGATGCTGTTTAATATTTACAGTCCTTTTTTACAACTTGTTTACTAACATTTACAACTTGAGTTATAAAGGGTGTTTTTTTTGGACATATAGAGCTTGAAATTCTAAAAAATAGCACAACAACATTTAATTTAAATCAAAAAATTATTTTTTATTCAAATACAGGGCACTAGCATTTGAATATGATTTCGGTTGTATGGGTACCGCGCTTTTTTTTGACTAAGTGGATTCTGGACGTCCAATCTAGACCAACTTGTTCGGCCATTGCTAGGCGTATGTCATGAATAGCACGAACATTATGAGTATCAGCATAAAAAATTTAATTTACGTAGCCCCACAGGACATAATTCAAAGGTTTGAAGTTGCATCGCACCAATTTTGAGGCAAAAAGACATTTCAATTTCTCGAAATGAAGCCATCGCCAAGTTTTGATTCCAGAAAAGCGATGGTTGAGGTCACCGTGTGGCACGATTGCGCCAACCTGTTGAAACCATATTTCGCTCGAAATAATGTCTTCCAAAAACTCATAAAACAAATTATTGATTATTCTGCGGTAGTAAGGATAGATGCCGGACGGATGAAGTCTCCTGCAGGCGGAAATTTCGGCTATAAGACGGGCGGCTAAGTGGCTTGAGTATTATCGTTTATAAAGGTATATATGTATGTATGTAAACTTATAGCAAGGATGCCATTGCTTCCCTAGCGGGTGTCTATGTGTCGGATTTCTTTTAAGGAGATTGAGAAGCATTCTAAAGTAACGCTACTGTGGATACCGGGGCATGCGATAGCAGATGAGCTTGTCAAACGGGGTGTTCGTACGGACGACACATTCATTGATCAATTCGTTGACCTTAAAATGGCTTGCTGCAAGTCAATTATCAAGCGCGAATCTTATAGAGTTGCGCAGATAGAATTGATTTGCTAATCCACCTACTCCATATTTAGGCCAAAAGTTTGTCTGTAACATTTTTGTGAGAAAAGTTCCCGCTTTGAACTGTCAAACAAACTCACGAATAAAAATGGGGCGAGAAAAAATTTCAACACTAAAAAACAATTAAAAATGCAAAACACAAAGAATAATAATAATAATATTTTGTTCTTGGCACATTTTTTATTGTTTAATTCTTTTACTTTAAAAATTTTTATAAAA
Source organism: Pollenia labialis (assembly GCA_949318255.1). Taxonomy (NCBI): domain Eukaryota; kingdom Metazoa; phylum Arthropoda; class Insecta; order Diptera; family Polleniidae; genus Pollenia; species Pollenia labialis. The sequence goes on from OX439141.1 coordinate 91,424,492, forward strand.
TATACGAATATTTTCAAAGCTCGTTTGCAAACAACAAACATTAAAGTCGCACTTTGCATTATTTTGTATAGCCGACGGTTGTATTTTCATCGCCGTCGTTGAAAAACTTTTAACTTTAGTAAATTTTAGTCGCCGTTAACGATATGTGTTTCTGGCGTTCTCAACATCTACAATGTCACATCGGCTTTAAGTGCAATGCTATGACATTTATAACGTTACGACGCGACGTAATCTCTTTTGATAGTTTTCGACATGAGTTACAGACACACTTTTTTCTCACTTTTCGAGAAACGATAGAATATTTTGTTTCACATCTTTTCGATGCGGGAAGTTCTCAATATAGTTACAGAACATGGGTACAGATTAGGACAGAGGTTTCAGTTGTTTCAGACTGGGTACTTGGCTGTGGGGGCTCATGCAAGGAGAATGGGTCTGGTATTCAATGACTACTACAGAAGTTGTCATGACGAAGAGGAAGAGAACACTGTGTTTCATTTTCTATGGCAGTGTCCGGAAATTTGGTAAAATTACCTGAGAAAATCGGCGCGTGCCTGTTTTGAGGACCTATATAGGATAGAACTAAGTTCGCTTCTTCTCTTCATAAGAAAGACAAATTGGTTGAATTCTGCAGTGACGCCTACTAAGTAACTGCTCTGTAGATTAGACATTGGCGTTTGGTATCATAAGGAGGCCACTGAATGACCCAAGTGAGCCGTTTCTCGATGGCTGCCCGACAAACCTAACCTTACCTAAAGGCTCGATGAGGGCGCACAAAAAGTTGAATTTTTCTGCATATAATGGAGTCTACAGGGTCTGTTCTGGGTGCTTTGCTTATTAACAATCCAAATCAGCCTTATCGCTGAACACAATTTTGTGAAAAGTGTATGAAGCTATTTGAGAAGATTTTCCAGAGTATACTGGTATACTTCGTTTGACAGTTTAAGTTTTAGTAAGTTATATATGGCTTAAAAAAACTCCCTTGTTTGCTATTCATACAAATACAGTTCGGGTGAAATAATAATACTAAAACAAAAGTACCTTAGTTTAGTGATAGTAAATAAATTTTATGTAATCGAGTTTTAGTGCAGATATATTTAATTAGATTTGTTTCAGATTAGAATTTATTGGCAATTAATTATAAAACGAAACCGTGTAGACATTTCAGACACAGTTCCAGAAAAAACTTATCCCGTTTTGGGGCCAACTAGCAAAATATATTCTCAAGAAACTTGGATTTAAAAATGTGCATTTATATAAAAAAGTTTTTGTTCTGAATTTTCTTAAAACGACAAAATCCATATGAGATTTATTTACTGTGATTTTCAGATCAACTGTAAGAAATTGTCCAGTTTTGGCGGATTTCCATAAACCTGGGTGATGTTATTGCAGTTGCAATTGAAGGTTTTTTGGCTATTTTTGATTAAAATAACAATTATTCTATTAGAAAAGGACATTTGTTTTTGACAGTCATGGACTATTTTAACCACTTTTAATGATCATCGTCCTTGGGTTAATTTAAGAAGTTTAATGAAATTATCTTTAAAATTGTTTCCTATGCTTTGAACAATTCCATCTGAACACACATTCAAATCATTGGAAATTCGACTGTACCCTGCAAACAAATGGAAGATATCGCCTAAGGCAATAGTTTAGCAATATCCCCAAATTGTCATCTCAAAGAAAAATATCAAAGTAATTTTCATTTTCTATATAGAAAAAAAATATATTATAACATTTGTACGTCATAAATAAAAAAATAAAAATATATAAATATAAATTCTGCAAAAGGTAAATATATAATTGAAATGAATCTGTGAAATATGAACCTGTTTCCTCTTCAACTTAATCAAGATATTACACAACCCTCATAATGGATGCAAATTTAATGGAGAGCATAAAGTGGAAACTACAAAATTATTTTATTTTAATTATAAATTATAATATTTTTAAGTACAATTTTATTGCATTTATGTATGTAATTAAAATTAAATTTTAAATAAAAAACTTGTTCTTATTTTTACACATAAGAATATTTTTCAAAATTCAAAATCTTTTTTTTAACAACCCAATGATATTTTGGCCATATCTTCCCATTTTATTATAAGTGGTTATCTGGCAATATTGTTAGTTTATCATCTAGCAGAATCCCTTTTGTATTGCTTAGGAGAGACACGTTTCTTCCCGAAAGAATTATCTTATGCAATACGAAATTGATTATTGCCGCAATAATATATTTTCATCCAAGTAATACGTTTGGTAATACATAGGGTGTATTTCTGTGTTTGCTGGGTAGTGTCGCTGTCACAAGCAAATACTAAAGAGAATTATTTACAGACGACTAATAAACGTAAGGCAATAAATGTGTTGAAGCAAAAGCTTTACTATAGTGAGAGTGCTTGTATAAAAAATACTAAAAAAAATTAAAAAAGGAATTAAAAATACACGCAGCAATGAGAGTGCGGTAAGAACATTCTTTATTTTTTTATTGTGAGTTTGGGAATCCTTGTCTCTGTGTGCGTACGCCACTTTCGAAAAAGAATAAACATCAAAAATTCTTGCAGACTGCACGATGTAATTTTCAAATATAAAAAGTTTATGCTATATTTTTTTAACTCCAGTTAAAAATAAACTAATTATGTCGGTTAAGCAAAATAATAATCGGCAAGCTCTTAGTCTTTTACCAATGATTGATGTCTGCTCAATATTGTTGTTTTAAAGCTCATGAACTATTGTGGGATTATTGCTTCACACTTTAAATCTCAAAAAATCCCACAAAAAAATAATCCTAAACTGTCAAATCGCGCGATCTTGGTGGAAAATTCACACCTCCTCTACGATTTTCGAACTTTTCTGTGAAAAGGTCCATTGTTTCTCTCGCCGTGTTGCAAGTGACACCATCCTGTTGAAACCACAAATTCTCTGCGTCTAAATCATAAATTAACCGTCACGACAAGCTTCGGATCGTCTTTCTGTAGCGATTTCAATCGTACGATGATACCTCAAATTTGGACACTGACTATTTATTAGGGTATTCATTTAATCGGGCTTTTCCTAAAATCACTCGATTAATTAAACGAGGTTTTGTTTTAATCGGTTAATAATCGGTTAATTTTGTTATTGATCGGTTAAACGGTTAATACGGTTTTTTTCTAAATTAAATAATCAATAAATTATTTATTATTTAAAGTTTTTAGTAAAAAGAAACAATTACATAACAAGTTTTGAACTAAAACGAGCAACCAAAAACAAAATTAACAACTACGTATGTAATACATATTTTTTTAATTAATACACATCCGTGGCAATAAATAATAATAGCTTAAGTCAAAATTTCGTGTTTTGAGATATTAAGGATTTTGTCTAAAATAAATTGTGTGTTTTGTTGTGTAAGTTAAAATATAAATGCTTGTAGTTTTATTAATAGTGACATTTTATACTTTCAATTAAGGTGAGAATAAAAATATGTACTAAAATGAAAAAGCACTTATGTCAACTTAAGCCATTATTTTTTATTGCCACAGATATTATGTATTTATAAAAATAAACTTATATTTATTTGATGTTTGTAATATTATTTTTATTCATTAATTTTTAATATCGTAATAATTTTTATTTTTATATTTAATATTTTAATAACAAAACCATATTGTGCCACTATCTCCCCAGTACTATTAGATAAGACTAGTTCTTGTTGTGCTGTATTGATTAAATAAATAAATAAATAAATAAATAAATAAATAATTTTATTAATTACGTTATTATTATAGTTTAAGGAGATCTTATAAAATAGTGTTTTAGAAAAATAAATTGGCTTAAATGTTAAGGATTTAAGCGATTCTTTTCTTTAGTTTTGATAAAACTTGACTTGAAAAAATTCTTTCACTTATCGAAGATGTTGGAGAAAGCGAAAGCAACCCATAATACAGATTATCTTATTTCTCAGTAATTTTCCTTTAATCATTTTAATATTCTATTATGCCATTAGAGTGCTGTTTTAATATTTTTAAATGCTTTACATTTCGGTTAATTCTGTTGTTGTGTTACGATCGAGAGTTTCTTCTGTTGTCAGGTCACCATTTAACTCATCCTGACAAAGCTCAGCACCGAACATTCTGCAACCACCCAGAGAGACGGACAGACAAGCCGTAATCGACTCAGGAAGAAATTTTAAGACTAATGTTAAATTTATCTTTTGCCCAGGTATATTTATGGTCTACTACTTTACCCACCCCTTGACGAATAACCCCTCCGGAATATTAGAAGATTTATTTGTTCGCTCTTAGTACAGTTGCATAGCACATGTATTGGCGTGAGCAAAGAATTTTCAAGAAAAATTTAAGTTTTATTGTACTTTTTTACTGTCCTTTTTATCTACTCGTGAGTCCTTAGTCAGACTTTAAAATTTTTTTAAATTATAATTGAAAAATGTTCCACAAAAAAAATGTTTCTTCTTTTTATAGCACATAACTAAATATGCTAAAATATTTTTAAATTTTACGTCAAAAATTAAACTTAATCCTGGAATTATAAATTTCGTACATAAAAGAGAAAAAAATGATTTGTTTAAACTTTTCACAAATTGATAATATCGTAACACTTTAAAATTCATAAAATGAAAATAAAAAAAAATAGTTATTCATCAACTCTTCGTTTACAAAAAATCATCAAGTGTATAAAAATCAACTTAAATTAAATTTAATCTGATGTTTTCATGTATGTAGTCTTATTTATTCAAACACATTCACACACACACACAAGTGAATGGATTTTTGTGTAATAAGGACAAAATAAAACTACTGCAGGGAATACGGTAACGCACATGATTATTTAAGCAACGCTAAAGTGTCTGTAGTTGTGTGTAGGACAACACACCCTAACGAATACAAGAATTTTATAAGATAAATTTTATGTCTCAACAAGCACGGAGGTTTGTTACATTTCGAATTGAAAATAATTTGAAATCAAAACTTTTCTCAAACATCAAACGTTTGAAATCCTTAGCATTCTCAACAAATATGGAGAAAATTATTTTTAAATTAGGAAATGCATTTATTTTCAACATGGTGTCAAACGCTATTCTCAAATGTTTTCCATTTAAATTCATTATTTATTGAAATAAACTGCCAGCTAAAGGTTTGGCTCGATAACTGGTGCAAAAAGATAAAATAGCGTTATTTTCTTGCTCAAATTCTTGGAAAGAGGAAATAATATTAATATATTTTTATTTTTGTACGCAATCGTACAAAAAACTTATAATTTCTTGACTTTGTTGTTTTTCCTTCCATCTTGCTCATTGTAATTAATTTACATTTTTCACAAGAAATACAGGGGGCTGATTCTGGCAGTCGTGATGGAGTACTTTCACGATTCGAAAGCAATTTAATATCTAATTATTTTAGTCAATACTGACCGAATCGGAATTATTTTTTCTGTGTTGCAAAGCATTAATTTGAGTTTCACAAAACTGAAAAAATTATTATGATTCATTAATTATCGACTTAAAGAATTAGAAACAAAATTGCGCTCGAATCGAGAAAGTACTCGACCACGCCTGTCATAATTAGGTCCCAGGTTTTCTAAAGGCCTATTTACTTCTCTAAGTATGTCATTTTTATTTTTATTATAAAACACATTTTCTTTAATCGCCATTTCTTAATAACATTTATGTTTCGCTTTAGTGCTGCCAAGTTTATTCTTGATTTGAGAATAATATTTGATAACAATTTCATATCAAATTGATGAAACATTTTATACAAATGTAATAAAATGGTTTGAGAATAAAACTTGATATTTAAAGATAAAGTCATTACGTATCAAAGCTTTGACTTCGTGTTTGTAGGGATGTTAAATATCTACGTGTGTGTATGTTGTTCTACTTTAGATTGTTGGATTGTTATTTTTGCTGACTGAGATTTTGCATAAAGCAATTTACACTAATCAGCAAGTTAATATTTTATGAATTGACTTAAGCCGACTTTTGAGTTTTCTTTTACATGAAATGATTCTGAAATACGATTAAAATTAAACATCTTTAAAATAAGCATTATAAGAATTAGACAAAAATGAATACTTTATAAAAAAACATTGTCATATCAACAGTATAGATATAGAAATAGACGTAACTATTTCAACAAAGTGTTACGTCATCAATTAAAAAAAATAACCAAAACAAGGTTGTGGGGAAAGAAATCACACCGAAACCAATAACGTGCACAAAACATATCGTACGCTATGGAAAATAAGTCATGCTTACTGTTGCTATATTAACACAATTATTCGTCAATCTATTTCCCATAAAAACAGATAAACAAATTACGAAATTTACAAAACGGTTAAGTTAGATGGATTGTAAAATAAAAAGAATTTTAATGTGATAATTAACAAAGTATTTTAATAAAAAAAATTAAAAGTTGAGAATTTATTACGATTATAACTAATCATTTACCGAAGAAACACAATTGCACCGTAAGAACGCATGACGTATATACGTTGTCAAATTAAAACGTATAATTTTTTATTCAAAGGCATAGAAAAATTAAGAATTTAAAATAATTTTGTTTTTTTATGTACCCTCCACCCCAATCAGTTGTGAATAGGGTATACATACTTAGTTTGCCATTCCCTGTGAAACTTTTTTATTATTCATCTCAGTCCCCATTATTATAACTTGATTAAACCATGTCCGACTGTCTGTCCATTTGTTGAAAACACGCTCACTTTCGAAAATCTCAAAAGAAATGAACAAACTTGGTGTCAAATTGGCAAAATCGCTTCTGTAGGATCAGAGCTATGAACCAAAATTTGGAGCCACCACCCTAAAAAATTGGTAATTTTGTTATAAAAAACAACTAACATAAATGGTGGAACCATGCACGGAATGATATAAGATTTTGCAAAAGTTTTATTCGACTGGAAATGACACTGTTAAATTTCTTGAAAAACGGAAGCAGATCTAGATATTACGGCAAAATTTCATTCATATGGCCAGAAAAAATGTCATGCAATTTTGTGATATACGGTCCATAATTTTCCTGAGATCCCATATTTAGCAGCCTTCTGAATTTACTGTAAACGCTAAAACTAATTTCAACGCTGTTTTGAAATTTATTGAAATTTATGTTTTTTAATACCAGAAATCAGTCCGCAGATTTTTAGGATGATTGGATCATAACTTACCATGACTCCAACATAAATTCCCCTCAAAATGTTCCGAATCTGTCTATTTTACTCAAGATGGTTAAAATTGCTAAAAAAAAAAAAGCTTAAAACTTTCTTATTGTCACTCCTTAAATAATTGAACTTTCGGTGGAGAGTATCAAAGATTCGGCATAGCCGAATAGAGCATTTAATGAAATTTGGTTGTTTTTCATTCTTTTATTTTGTTTTCGAATATTCAATTTGCTCAAAAAATAAGTCAGACTTTCGGTGGAGAGTATCAAAGATTCGGCATAGCCGAATAGAGCAGGCTATGCCGAATCTTTGATACTCTCCACCGAAAGTCTGACTTATTTTTTGAGCAAATTGAATATTCGAAAACAAAATAAAAGAATGAAAAACAACCAAATTTCATTAAATGTCAAATTTTCTAAGTTTATTTTAAAAAGAAAACAGAATACGTTTACGACACTTTTGTGGGCAACTAGAGCGTGTGCTTAGATTTATGGCGATATGTCCTACGATGCTGCTTCGCGACGTATGACCCAGTTGTCTTCCTAGCATTATAAAGTCACAAAAATTTTTTTTAGACACACATAAAAATATTTTGTAATATTTATGAAAAACAAAATTTTGTAACATGAAGAACAAAAGACTAGATTTTATTTGTTCGTATTATATACGAAACATTTTTAAAGATTCCAAAATAATCTGAAAAAATCCAAAATTGTTTTTTATAGCTTCGTAAAACTAATTTAAAAAAACGGTCCTCTTATTTATAGCAGCTCTGAAAAATTATTTATTAAATTATTGCAAGATTGCTCTTTACGTCATTACATCTTTTTACGTGTAGAAAATAGTTGATAATACCCAATATTACTAACATTTCTTAATTAGAATTTTTAGGGGTTTCCTATAAAAATAAAAGTGACAAAAAAAAATCCTTTTTCAAATTATTATCGAAAACAGTATGAACTTACTTAAGCCGGCACTTAGTTTTTCCTTTATTTATTCCTGGTTCGAACACAGGCCATTAAAAATACGTTTGAAGTTTATTCTATCATCTACAATTTGTTTTGCACTAAAATCTGATAGTAGTTTTCATTTCCACGTAATCCTAGGGCCTGTATACGTTGTGTGGTCAGATTTATAAGCAGTCATGTTTCGTTGTCATTTAACCCATCTCGGCTACAGTATTTAAGCATTCTAAAGGCCACGATACTGCTACTCAAATTTTGCGTATATGCAGACGTTTGGGTCGACTTCAATGGCTGGTAGTTACTAAAAATACATCAACATGTCACATGGTGTTGAAGCAGGGATGTAAAACTTGGTACAATTTTATTAAACTGTTTATAGCACTATTTGAAAGTAACAAGCACCTCAATGGCTTATTTAACACATTTTCATAATTTTACTACTTTTATGAGTTTGCAGGGATGTATTTTAAAGATTTCTGTTTCATCATTATCCGAATTTTGACATTTTAAAATGGTTTACTTTTACCATTCGTTGTGTATTTGTTTTATACCAAGGCAAATTAGTGTACCCTGTTTTAATAAGTTTTGTCTACTCATTTGCCATTTTGTTGTGTATTTTACTATTTTACAATTTTGAAGCTGATCGCATGAATTTTAGCTTAGACAAATAAAGCGTAATATGTTACAAAGAATATGTCTGATAAGAGCTATATATCCAAAATCAATATCAATGAAAATCACATTCTTTATAACGAAATATATTGTGGAACATACATATCCCTAAAGGCCGTTACACACTTTCCCATAAAGTCTAAAGTATCTTTTTCACTGTGGGGTACTCCACCCTTTAAACTTCATTGAGCCACAAATTACACTATGGAACATTTTTGGAATTACTGTCTGGGGGGTGAGAAATTCTAAGTCAGGGTGATGGTACTAGGTCAGTAAAGTAAAACCCTCAAAGGGTTTGGCATTCGTATGTGTCAGTTTTTTTTATGACATTTTAAATTTTTTCCTTATCTTGATGTTTTTTTGTTTAACATAACTCGAGAACCACTTGTCCGATTTTGCTAAAACAAACTCAAAAAAATTAAGAATTACAATTTCTTTAATCCGTTCATATAACGTTTTTCTTTATTATCAACAGTTTTGCCGGTAAAAATAAATTTGTGGAGAAAAAAAAATATTTTAATTATTTCGCCCTCGAAAGTATGCTAATAATTAGTTTAATTTATTTTCTTAAAAGTACATGAGAGCGTATACATATGTGTTTGTTTTTCTAATATTAATCATACGTTCAAAATTACGATCATTTAGGATTTTTTTAGTTTTTATAAAAAAATAAAATTTTAATTTTAGAATTAAATAAACAAAAAAACATCAGGATAAAGAAAAAATTTAAAATGTCATAAAAAAAAACTGACACATGCGAAAACCAAACCCTTTGAGGGTTTTACTATACTGACCTAGTACCATCACCCTGACTTGGAATTTCTCACCCCCCAGATTGGCTGTTGTACTGTGTTATCTGCAATTATAAACTCTGTTTTAATTTCACAATAAAAGGGTTGTTAACAACCGTTTTATATGAGAGATCAAGACCACCATGTACTCTTAAGTCTAAAGTATTTTTCGAAAATGCTTCCCTGATCTATTTATTGCTTGAACATTTTCAAAAAACAATAACAATTTATCATGACAGGTTTGTATTTTTTCAAATACGTAAGACTTGTGTGATAGTGTAAAGCAGCTATAAACACTATTTAAAATATTATTTAGAATTTAAATTTTTTTAGGTTCATCCGCAATGCAACGTCAGGTTCACATTAGAGAATGTATTTTTATATAATCTTGGCAAGGGAAACGAAGCAGCTGATCCGCAACGTATACGTTTACGTAAGAGTAACGAGGCCTTAAGCTATTTCTTTTTATATGCCATGTTTTATCCATGTGTGTTTTATATTTTCACAAACATAAGTATAAAATCTTAGAAACTCATTTCCTAAATCTCATCCATTCCTTTATCTATTAACTGAAACAATTAACACTTGTTTTTGAAGTTTAATTCTTCTTTTGTAAGAGAGAATTATAAATGTGTAATGAATGTCCTTGTGTTATATATTGCTCCTTTCGTTTTTTCAATTTCAATGTTTTCAGCTCAACGTAAAAGAGATCAAACACACATACAGTTTTCATATCCAAACTAATACACAGACATTTAGGTGTGCCATAAAGAATACTGACGTATATAGTAATTAAAATCCCTTTCTTTGAATGTATAACTAGGGAGTGGAATTTTATACATTTATTGTTTGAAAACTTGCGCATAAAATGCTTCAGGAACATTATAAAGAGAAAAAACGTGCTTTTGCATATACGTTTACTCCCTAGTTATAACTGTGTATGTTCATTTTTTCATATCTTTTTTATACAAGTTTCCTTTTGTAATGAAGATAATTTCTTCAGGTTTCCACATAAATGTAAGTTTCATATTAATAATTGTATGTCTGTATGTAATAAGTATCAGGTGTTTTATTAAGAGGACTTAAAAGTTGCGGTAGTTGTTTTGAGGTTAGTTTGGTTTGGCTATTCATCGTGCATAGCCTTACGCTAGAACAATGCTTGCCAGTTGTTTTAATTTATCTAAAAAATTAGTACATGAGTGACAGACCTATTAACAGTGTGGCCATATCTTAAGAGTTTTGACAGCTAAGTCTGGCATTAGATATGGCTTTAAAATAATTTTAAAATAAGCTAAATTTTTTTCTAGAATTTTGTTAAAATTTTCATAGCATCATCAAATTATACTCCAAACTAGATAGATTTTAGTGGCTAATTTTTAACAAAATTTAAAGAAATCATAATAAAATGGTCGATCAGAATTTATAATTCGAGAATCTATTGATCGTTATTCGCAATTAATTGTTTAAACACCACTCAATATAGAAAAACGCAGTGTTTGGTGTACCTTTTATTGTTTTTAAAAAAACTTTTTTCACGATTAATAATATTTTGTTTCTATTTTACAATAAATTTGAAGTGAAACTTCAAATATGGTTATTTTAACAATATAATTTTTAAATAAAATAAAACTACAACCATACAATTAAACATATTATGGTTACCTTAACCATATTATTATCACGGTAACCATATTATGGTTAAATTCATCCATCCAAAAGCTATAACCATATTATGGTTGCCTCCAAATATGTTATGGTTAATATTTAATAACAATAATATGTTCGAAATTATAATATTTTAAAACATTGTATGATTAATTTTAAATTTAAAATAATATGTTTAAAAATCAACAACATTCTGGTAGTTTGCATTTTACTTGGTTTGCTTAAAATTCTCATTCATTTTATTTTAATTATTGCTTAAAACACATAAATTTATGTAGAAAAAAACAAGTAAAACAGGGAAAATGGTAATATGAATATCGTCACAGGCTGGAATATGAACTAAAAAGGTTTTTTATTAAAGTGGAACGTAACACCTATCAAGGATATAAAATTAAATAAAATTATAATTTGACACTTAACAAAAAAATGGATTAACCATAATATAATTAGCATTCAAAATATTATTGTTAATCCTGAGAAAAGTAACCATTTACTTAAAATTCTGGGAAATTATACCATATTATGGTTAATTTTGAACATAATATGTTAAGTGTTGAACATTATTATGGTTATTATTGACTAAAAAATGGTTAATTTTGACCATATTATGGTTGATTTAGGGAAAAATTTGTTGATGTTAAACATTATATTGTCATATTTAAACATAATATGGTAACCTGCATACATAAACATTGTTAAAAACCAACCATAGTATGTTGCTCTTATAATATGGTTACCTCCAACCATATTTTTTTTCTACGTGAAAGCATGTTATGGTTAATACCACTTAGCACAACTAACAATTGTATTGGAAGCAGTTCCTTCTGGGATGTCATCGGAGGAGACATCCGAACCACTATCTGACGGAGTTAGACCCCCCGAGAAATGTCAGGAAAGATCTTCGCTGGTATGAGAGTGAAGTCCAACAACACCTGGACTCTATGACAGACCAAACCTCATACAGGGCAGCTCTGAATGCAGCTCACAGGAAGTCGGTGGAGAATGCGATGAGCAGCCACCGAGACAATATCGTGTTAGGAGGTCGTCCACCAGCAGTTGCAAACGAAGAGCGTGACTTACCACAAAGGACGAGGGTGACATTGGCGCAATTGAGATCGGGATGGTGCGCACGTTTAAACTCGTACCGCTCGAGAATAAATAGCACCATCCCTTACCTTTGCTCTGCATGTGGAACTGACTGACATGACGTACGACACGATTCAACTGCAGTACAACCCCAACCCAGCTATCAGCAGTGTCCTTATGGACCCCCATTCCTGAGGTAGCACAGCTACTGGGCCTTGATTTATCTGAGTTGGATGGACAGAGCGAATAAGAAGAAGAAGAATAGAAAATAAATTTTATACATACTTGTTTTTCAGGTCGAGCTGTTACAACAACAACAACAACAACAACAACAACTTACAATTGTATGCTTCTAAATAAACAATAATATTTTCAAAGTTACCAAGTGCAACGGTGGCATACCCATATCCTATGGTCCATATTTTCAATGACTCTAAAGCATAATTAAGGTTCAATGTCGTTAATGTGCTTAATTATCTCATCCATTAGCACTTGAATTGTTCTTGGGTTATTTACGTGCACTTTTTCTTTTAAATATCCCCAAAGAAAGAAGCACAACGGTGTCAAATCACATGATCGTGGCGGCCAATTACCATTGCCAAAAAGTGCGTCATTGTTTTATTGACTGTGTGGCAAGTGGACCCATTCTGTTGGAACCACATATCGCCCAGGTACATATCCTCAATTTCTGGTCACTAGGAAATTGAACACAATTCACGATGACGCCGCCAGCTCATAAGCAGCATCAAACATTCACTCTTTGTGGATGCATCGGCTTTTTAACAATCACTTGTGGATTCTCATTTCCTAAATGCGGCAATTATTCTAGTTTACGAATCCACTAAGGTGACCAAAAAATCACGAAGCACTCGAAATACATTTCAATTTGAACGCCAATTTTCGTAAAGGCTTCAACAATCTTAACGCGCTGATCAATCAATTGTTTACCTCTCCAATGTTGAATTTGTCAAGCACTGACACAAAGATATGTCAAAGTAAATTGGGCAAAAACTTGATGTTAATTAAGTTCATATATATACATATACAGTAGAATCCCGATAATTCGTAATCGCAAGGGACCGGCCATTTCTTACGAACTATAGGGGTTTTCGATTTAGCGGGGTTACGATTTAATGCGGTTAAAATGAAATAAATTTGAATTAACGGGGTTTTTCAATTTATTTACTAAAACGATAAAAAAAAACATAAAAAAATTTTAAAAAGAAAAAATATACAAAAAAAATTTCATGTAACAAACTGATCTTAAGGAAATAAAGAAACACACAAGGAAAAAAACCCACGCAAAAAAAAGCGGTAAAAAAATAATTCTTTCCATGTTTCTGTTGTTTTATTACGAATTATAAGTGGTAGTTAGCAAAAAATTACGATTTATAAGAGGCAAAGAAGATTTTATTTGAAAAAAAACGAATTAGCGAGGGACCAAAATGTATGGAAATTTTACGAATTAACGAGATTTTTTCAAGGGACCGACAGTTTATCACGAATTATCGGGAATTACGATTTATCGGGGTACGAATTATCGGGATTTGAAAATAGAAAAAAATAAAACAAAATGTATGTTGAATAAAAAAAAACTTATCCTAGGATGGTTGCTACGGACCCCATTTGGTAACCATTGATATAAAAAAATGTGGTTTCTCTGCGTTAGTGGTCTAGAAATATACTAATGGGCTGTTCGTCGCATGGTATGCAATTAATTTTCTAAGAGAAGCATTTGGCGAAGGAATAACTTTAAGAAATGAACAAGATATCTGGTTACTTCGTAAATTTTATTTTGCCGCCAACTGTTTACATATACCTAAAACGATCGATGACTGGGAAGTAAATATTTAGTGTGCTATTGCAAAAATAAAGTCGGATTTACTTTAAAGGATTTATAGCCCCAACGTCCAAATGCCCGAGAACATATTCAAACATTGCATTTTTTTTTATCAATTTATTAAAATTATTTCTTTATTTATTGGGATTCCTATCCAACAGGACTTAAAGTCTTATAAATATAGTACAGGATAAACAATTCGTAGCAGTTTCTTATGTGTCACACAATAAAAGATTTTAACAATTAACATTAAAATAAAAGAAACTAATACATTCAAAAAGATAAGGCGGCTCGTGAGTATAGATAATTTTATGCAAAGACTTTAACATGTCAGAAAAACGCACTCCATAAAGTTTACTTGGTCACAGTTTCTTAGCCAAAAAGCATACGTATGTTGAACGGGGTTGAGTGTTGAGTTGCCCAGAGTTTATATGATCTGACCAAGTAAGTGAAGAATTAAAAATCCCAAGGTTTTTATTCTTCTTGACAATTTCTACTCGCTGCGAGTTCAAGATTATATTGGGTTCAATATTTGTATTGTTCCTGGAAATTACAAGGCATTTAGATTAAGCGGGAATCAGACAAAGAGGTGCCTCTGTCCAGGCTTCAATTATTGATAGATCAAAGTTTAATCTTTTAAATATACTCATCGGTCTTATCAGGTTCACTACATATGGATATTGTAAAAAGTGGAGGACCTAATATGGACCCTTGAAGAACACCTTTGGTTATATTGCAACAATATCAAAGCTTATACAAAATACAAAATACTATAAAACACCAATTAGAGGAACATTAAGAACGTTTTTCTCTTTTTTATTTCAATTTTAAGTTGTTCTCCTCTTAAAGAAAACACCCGATGTATACATATGTATACGTTGAATGTTAAGTAATTTAAAGTGTTAATGTTTCTTTCATCTTTATAAAAAATGGAAAATTCAGAAAAAGTGTTGAATTAAATCCGTAACAAAGGGATTTTCTTTGTGCTAAATTTATTATGGGATTTAATGGGAAAAACTGTTGTTGATAATTAATTTTGGGTGTAAGTTAAAGTTAATGTTTTTTTACTAATAAATATTAAGTTTAGTATGGGTTTATAGCTGTATAAAAACAAAAATTTAATTACTCTTTAATGCAAAGTTTTAAATAATTTTGAGTACTTTAAAAAACTTTTTATATTTTTTTTTCAATTAAGAAAAAAATTAAAACGTTATTAAGAGGAATGCCATTTTTTATGTTTTAGAACAAAAAAGTTTTGTTTTTAAATACCCTTCCTGGAAATTTAGCATTCACACATAAAAAAAAAACAACAAATAACGAGCCATTAATAATAATTTTTATTTTACAGGGTGGCACTGAATGCTTTTAATTCTCTATAAATTGTTTAATAATTTTTAAACCCAAAGCACAATAGTGGTGCGCAAAGTACAGGTCGCGATTTTGCAGATAATTTGATGAAAGCTGGTACTTAGGTTCTTATTTGTGCTATAAGCTATTTTATTATGTTGAAACTATGATAAAATGTTGTCATGGTATATCCAAAATTTACCATAGGTCCGATAAAAACCCCCCTCCTAAAATCTCATATAGATGAACCAATCATGATAATATTCGGCGCAAAAATATTTACATGAATCTTAACCTCATTACGTAATTTTATTCAGGAAGGTCCATGATTTTCCATTGATTGGGTACACTCTCACAGCGTTTCCTAAATGATAATTGGCCCATATTTTATTTAAAATAACATCGGTCTCTTAATCTTTGTCAAATGCTGTTCATATCGGACGATGTTAGCACATTTTGTTAGGCCAGCATATATCTTAATTTCGCAATGGACATAATCGGCGAAGCAAGAAATAGTCGCTACCTGCAGGATTGCGTTTTTAAACGTTCATCAAACAATATTCCCTAAAAATACACTGTATTAAGAAAAAAATATTATGTAGTACTTACGGCCAATTTCACCAAGCTCAGCTATAGTTAACTATCATTTATAACTTTTTAAAATATATTGTAAACTGGAAGTAAAAATAATAGTTAGTTTTTACTGAACTTGATGAAATTGGCCATTAATCGCATTTACAAAAAAGCTCATATTGCGCCACCCTTTATTTTATATTTATATATGAACTTTTTTGCTATTTAAAAAAAAAACATTTAATTACACTGTGATCGAATTTAATGCTTTTTTGACAAGCTGACAAGCGAAAAGCATTTCAAAGTAAGCGCTCGTACTGGTGGTATTTGCAATCAAAACTTTATAAATAATGTACCATTAACCTATATTTTTATACTTATGAGATTATTGGGCAATTTAAATCAATCCAAATCTGTAAAATATAATTTTTCGTTTTTTTTAGAGATTATTTTATTTTTTATTTAGAACCATTTATTTTAATTTTCAAATAAGTGTTCTAAATAAATACACATTAGTATTTAAAATTCTACACATAAAGAAAAAACATGTTTAAATATGGTCACCTCCAAGCAAATTATTTTTAAAGAAAATTTTAAACATATTATGTTTAATTTAAGCATATAATTGTCATCGTTAACCACATTATGGTTAAATTAAGCCTCCATCAAGAAGCCCAAACCATATTATTCTTGCCTCCAAACATGTTATGAGCAATAATAACTAGAATTTGTTAAACACTAACGTAAGCAGCGTTGGTTTTCAACCATAGTATGTTGCTCTTGAAAAAGAAGAAAATACACCCAGAGAAAAAACATGTTTAAATATGTTCACCTCCAACAAAACTATTTTTAAAGAAAATTTTAAACATATTATTTTTAATTTAACCATGTTTATTATGGTTAAAATAGTACTCCATCAAGAAGCCACAAACATATTATGGTTGCCTCCGAACATGTTATGGTTAAAAATAACTAATATAAGTTTAACATTTATAATAGCATAGTTGGTTTTCAACCATAGCATGTTGCTCTTTGAAAAGAGGAAAATACTATTGTTAATTTTAAAACAAATTATTGTCATATTTAAACATATTATGTTTAGAGACAACCAAAATATGGTTGTGGTTTCTTGGTGAAGGACCATTTTAACCAAAATGTGGTTATTTTATACATAACATGCTTAAAATTTTCTTTAAAAATAGTTTTGTTGGAGGTGACCATATTTAAACATGTTTTTTCTCTGGGTGTACTGTTGTAAATTTAAAAACAAATTATTATCATATTTAACCATTACATTTTTAAAGCCAACCATCATAATATTACCAATTAACTTTGTTTTGATTTCTAAACGCACCGTCATTTTCTCATCAATAACAACACCAACAAAAATTAGCACTAACTTTTTGGAGCAAAAACTTTACCTAGATTTGGTTTTTGTCTTAAAGTTTTGAATTCTAAAAATCTGTAATATTTTTAACTACATAATAATTGTATTGTGTATAAAAAAAATATAAACAGAATTTAGGACTAAGTTTGTGGAGCAACTGTATGTTATTTTGTACATATTTATTTAATAGGGTTTCGAAAATTATTCAATAGAGTTAAGAAAAATTATCAAAAAATCGCGAACCAAACTATTTCCGCTAAAAAAAAATAACAACAAGTTTAAAAGAGTTGAATTGATTTGAATTGAACAGTGATCACAAAATATCGGATACGAGCTCCAAATTTAAAAACGACTGTCACAAAGTAGGGTGCCCAGCTTTTTAAAATTTGCTAATGTTTCAGAAAAATGTCACTTCAAAAAGAAAGAAAAAACAAAATAAAATAAAACAAAACATAAAAAACAGAAACTAGTGCAAATAAATATAGACACAGAAAACACAAATCGAGTCGTTTTGTAAACACCTCTTGCCACTCTACTCTCTTCGCCCTTAAATAAAAAAAGACGTTAAAAACACACGTCTACAAAATGAGCGTGTAAATACCATGACATAAATTCCCAAATGAATTTAAATTTTACTTTACATTAAATTTGCTTTATGAAATTTGTAACAATTACATTTAACAATTTCTGTTTCATTTTTTGCTTATTTTAAAATCTAATACAAATTCATATTAAATTTAATTTAAACTTCATACAACAAAGTAAAACATGCTAACCTTTTACTTTCTTATTTATTGCAACATCAATTGCAAATAAACGAAATAACCGAACAGTCAAAAACAGATCCCTTCCAAAAAAAGTAAGGTTTTCTAACTGACTCTTTTGCTTTGCAATACAAAAAAAATCTCTCCCTAAAAGTTCCTAAAAAATTTGTATTACCCCATTTCGCTTTAAATAAGTCGCAATTACAAGGGTCAGAAAGAGTAAAAAATTAAAGAGACGTATTATTTGTTCTGGTTTAATAAAAATGGCGTTAAAAATTTGTTTGTCAGGCAATAATTTTTTTTTTATTAAAAACGAATCAAGTAAAATTCTTCTTAAAGCAAAAAAAATCCTTTTTTCCTGTTATTACATACATATACATATACTCTTAAAAGAAACCCACTACAAATACACTTAACAAGAGCACCCATCCCCCTCCCCACCACAAAATAGAAAGTTCTTCCTTTTCTCAATATTTTCGATACATACATACATAGGTATATACAATTTTGTTTTATTATTAAGCATAAAACGTTCAATAGCTATAAATATACTTCTGGTCTATTGCGATTTGGTTATAACCAGCATGTTCTTACAATCCTTTACTTCTTGCTTAATGAATAACATTTTTCCTGTTCCAGCTTTATTTTGGAAAATTCTAAATGCTACAAATTACAAGAATAAAAATACACAACCTTTGGCATTTTCATTTAATTAAAAATAACTTTAGATTTTAAATATTTAATCATAAATGATGCTCTTTTCTTAATTCGGAGCCACTGGGCTTTGATTCTTCGAAAATGTTTGTAGGCTTCCAGAGATGATTAAATATATTCAACTAAAAATGATTTTAAAAAACTACAAAATAAGAAAAAGGAATTAATACAACAATATTTTGCTGTTTATAATAGACCAAAGAGTCTTAATTACTTTGCAATTAATACACTGTGCTAGTTGAAAAAACAGACAAGCGGGTACGCTAAATCCAATGGTGCTAACCGTTTTTTAGGTCAGCTCTTGTTTTCGAGATATGGCGTCATTTCGAAAATGAAGAAGGTTGCAAAACATATATTCGCGTAACTCAAAAACGGTCTTGTTTATTCAAATTACTGTAAAACCCGAAATTCCGCCATAAAATGACCTTGAAGTAAAGGTGAACTTTTTTTCTATGATACGCAGTCGTTTTAGAAACATAATTTTTATTTTTTGAAAGACAAAATAATTTTTTTATCAAAATTTTTGTTTTTAAAAATACATAAAAGACGTATTAAAAACGAAGCTGCAAACAAAACAAGCAACAAATGATAACAAACTGTTACCAACTTTAGAACTTTAGAATTTCATAAAACGCAATATTTGAGTGTGAGTCCCCCTTAGGGGTGGCGATATATGGCAAGTATGTTTTAAGAAAATGTTAAGACATAAAATTAATTGAGGTTGGTCATACATTATATCCCACTACGAGCGACTCTTGGGCATTTATAGGACTTTTTCTTCAATATATTTCTAGACTGCATTGAACATTTTGTATGGAAGCAATGGTCATAGCGGGTAGGTATTTTAGAACTAAATGATTAAGATGCAAATTAAGTGGGGTTGGTCATACATTTTACCCATCTAGGGACATCCTTGGCACTGCAGCATCCAAATTAAAGAATTTGTTGTACAACCTCCTCCATTTTCGAAATAACGGTATATCTCGAAAACAAGCGCATACCTACAAAACGGCTAGCATCACTGGATTTGGCGTACCCGAATTATATTAAAACGCCAAGTGCCCAGCATTTCTAAAAAAGTATAATTTCTAGCACAGTGCTATTAAAAACTACATGAAATATATAATTGTGATTTATTTAATTACAAATAATTAAACTTAAATTTTAAACAACTGTCAATTACAATTAAAAAAATCGTTATAAAATTAACACAATAACAAATTATAGATATTTGTAATTTAAATACTCCTATTAACCATTACAGCCAATACATATGGAAATTACTAAAATATGAATTGCAGGAAAAAGTAATGGTAAATTTCCAATTTCACATTGCACGTTATTGTAATTATAAAAGTACTCGTGCATCCATTAGTGAGTTGAAAAGTGAACATATGAAAATCGTATTCAAATAGAGTATTCGAACTTCGTAGGTGGAAAGTCAAAGTATGTTTCTATCATTTTATTGATCATATAAAATAAAATATAAAATAAATTAAAATTTTCTTGCATCGATTTTTATTTTGTGGCTTTTTCAATTTTTCTTAATGTAAGTCAAATAGCGGAGTTCAATATAAGGCTTGCAAAAGAGAAAATCCAAAATCTGTGGTTTTCATGGGCAACCGCGTTTGTTAATTTTTTCTTATTTTTCTTTTCCGATTTTGAGATGTTGATGCCATATTGCCTAATTTTAATTGCTCTTTACATGTTTCTAAAAACTTTTGAAACAAGATGAATTAATTCCGATTTTTTAACGTGGTGCACAATACCTATCCCATAGTTTAATCTAGAATGGTTTTTTGGCTCTCCTGAAAATTTTGTTTTAAGACATACGCAGTTGCCCAAGAAAACAACAGAAATATCAAAACACTTTTATAAAATATAACGAAACACGATAATTTCCATTTGCACTATTAAATCACTAAACTGAATGAACTCCGCCAATATTTTAATTTTTTTAAATTCTTTAAGCTTATTTTTTTTATGGGAATTTATCTTTAACCACTCACATATAAAATTAACGACACAACTGATACAAAATTATTTTACAAATGGCGCTAACATAATGTAAAAATGTTTTGATTGCATCTTAAACATAATATGATAAATGTATAGAAAGTTATCATGTTATGGCTACTAAATATCATTATATGGTTGTGAGTAATATAATATGTTTTGAAAGTTACCATAATTTAATTGTTAGAAAAATAATTATTTTTCGTTCAACAATACTCAAATTTATAATTGCGATAAACGTTGATATGTTTACAGTAACTATAATATTGTTGATATTAAAGAAAAGTAACAATTATTTGTGTACGACAACAATATATTGTTATATTAAACATAGTGTTGTTTCCCTAACCATGCCCAACCATATTTTTTCTCTGCGTGTGGGGTACACGGGGGCTCTGGCTTTGTGTTTGTGTGATATTTTGTTGGTTGTGTATTCTACGGTAAGTGTGTAAGGGAAATATCGTGGGTATAAATATTGTTAAATTTTTGCCAATTTATAATAAGATTTATTTATTTATTTAATTAGCGTTACAAATTATATTCTAACTTAGTTCACCGAGCAATAGTAACATATACCTGTAGCCCGTTGTAGTGAAACAAACCAGAGTCTCTGGCGGGAATCGAACCCGCAACCGTCGCACTGATAGACAACCACACTACCAACTTGCATACCGGGGCACCTATGATATTATATCAAAATGTTTGAAATCGGGCAGTATATATATTATGTATTTATATATTCATATATATGCTTCTTCTGTGTTTATATTCAATTTCATGATAATATGTCCAGCTGTTAATAAATGTCCCACAAAAATGTTGATTGTAACCGAGGATGCAGTGGAAAGCTTTTTTTCTTCAAATATTATTTCCAATTTTTCTTACTACTTATCCTAACAAAGTATTTTTTTGCTTAACACTTAACATGTCACTCCGCCTATCAATATAATTGATTTCAAGAAATGTTGTGTTTTTTTATGAACGAAAATAAAAAAATGCGTTGCTATAACAAATTATATGTATTCATGTTTGTATAACAACTCCATATAAATGTCTACTTGAACTTTTCAACTCCTTAAAGAAAAATTTGTTTTATTAAGAACAACATTTTTTTAGAAACAAATATATATAACAGAAAGAGTAAAAAAAAACACAAACTAAAAAATAGGTTTATTTTTTACATTCGTCTTCTTTGCCAGAGAAAAACAAAGAACACAAATACTCATACACTCCCCCCAAAAAAAATTAATAAAAGATGAGCATCATTATGTCCTTTTTTCTGGTTGTTAAAATGATGTTTGTTACAAAAAACTCATATGTTTGTGTTTATGCCCTTAAGTACTATTTCGGTCCTTTTTATCTACAACTATTTTTGTGTGTGTAATACAGCGTGTCCTTAAACTACTAAAGTATAAAGTAGTTGTCGTAGTAGTTGAAGCATAAGTATCTTATAAAAACATTATATTTGTATTGTAGTTTTCACTTTTAGTTAAGATGTTGTTCAAATATTGCTTAAATTTCTTTTGGTGCGCAAACCTAAAGAAGCAAAACAACACAAGGTTTATGGCACATTATAGACAAGGGACTTAGAAACAAAATATTCTACTAATAACGACACTCCAACGCGAGCATCAGACTACAAAAAATAGCAAAGGTAGACAAAACTGTACTCCCGAACAAATATGAAACACGTTTCAAATATTTAAAAGCATCAAATAAATTCACTCACACTTCTATGCAGATAAAAATTTGGCTTCTAAACTTTAGCGTGGATTATGATATTATTAGCTGTCAGAAGTTACCAACATAAAACGCAGTAAATTTTTTAATAGCCTTATTAACAGATTACACAAGTTTCAGTATTTAATTTTTCAACTTTAAGCCGAACACAGGAAAATGTTTAGTGGTATTTTTAAATTAAACATTGTTTGCTTTTAATTACGTTTTGTTGTGTAAATTCAAATGGTTAATTTGAATGTGGATGCTAAGTGGCGAAGTAGATTTTAATATGATCTGTTTTTAGGCGTTTCAGTTTTAATTTAAAATAAATGTAATATTGGCAAAGCACTAGTTAATATTTACTAAGTGGAGATAAAAGAAATACATCTTAATAGGGTTTTTAAATTTTACCTTAGGATTTCAATATTGTTACGAAATTAATTTTCACCTTACCAAGCACTTTTATGTACATTGTTTACTAATACCCATACGGGTGGTACTGCACATAATTTAATAGACAGTGAAAAAGTTTTCGGCATTCAAATGTTTTTCAGTGTTTTTAAGAAAATTAAAAATTGTTTCACTGTGTTAAAAGTTCCTTTTAACTGGAGTAAATTTAAGGAAGTTATAAAAGAAAATAAACTGTAACGGTCACCGGGTGGGACTTGGTAAGGCGATTTTAATTAAATATACTTTTTAGTTAAAGCATTAAGCTATCTTATAAGTTTAAATTTTTAGTTGTGTTTGTTTAAAATGTTCATGCATAATTGGATTTCAAGTCCACTGTACGGGATTTGACAAAAATATTTGCTGTGTCTAAAAGCAGACTCTAGATTAAAATCTATTGGAATTATAGAGTAATAAGTAGTACCAAAAGGTGGAAGCACCTACTAAAAAATAAGAATATCTATACAGCCAGCCTGATACATAAATGTTGTTATATTTGGGTTCTTAGTAGTTCAGTTATTACTAAGAATTTTTAACAAAATAAGCTAAGTATTTATTTTACTCCTCGGGGGAACATAGGGCCGCCGCAAGTTTATTAAAATGGGCTCGATGTTTGACTTTGTTCCACTATAGTCGTAGTTTGGATAGTTCGATATTCATTTGGTATTTCCGGGTGTGAGATGGTCGTCCGATGAGCCTGCTTATCCGGTTGTTCCAGTTTATGGCTTTCTTATCATCTAGTGTCTTGCGGATGGTGTGTTCAAGCCAACCCCAGTTGCGTCTTCTTATTTCCAACTTAATTGGTTACTGGTTTATGTCTAACCCGAGTTGAGCATTTGATATAAAGGAGGGCCAATAAACATGCAAGACTCTGCGCAGGCATTTGTGAACAATCACCTGAAGAGACTGTGTATCGCGCGGTGTCATATTCCACTTTACCGCAACCGTAAACAATGTGCCTTTAGCGTTAGAATTAAAAATCTTAATTTTAGTGCGTCGCGATATGTTAACCCATTTTGTACCAAGCTGCATAATTTTCATGGCTAGCTATAAATCGGCCAAAAATAGCTTCTATAACTTTTTTTTGCCGGTGACTCCCAGTGAAAACTGCTGGTCGAAATCTCGATCATTGGGATAATTAGAGCAACATATTTTCTGAGTGACATCATATCGACCCCTTTGCGCGAAATTATCGTATGTTACAAAAACCAAATTTTACAGGACAGCCATTTTTCTACTTTTCTCTGCGTTCGCTTGCATATAAAAATGAAAATATACATTCAATTTTTGGAGCAACGAAGTGGAATTCGCCTACAATATTTTGTCAGGTGACGTCTCTTTGAATGTAGAACAAGATTGCATCAAAAACTTAATTTCAAAAAATTGGCATATACGATAATTTCGCGCAAAGGGGTCGATATATTGAGATACGAAATAAAATGAAATTATCTCGTAATGAAAGGGGATTACATAAAATAAGCAAATGTAAAAGCTACACTAAAAGATAGACAAAACCGAACTTTAAAATTTAAGTACGAATGGGTCAGTTTTTTTTATGAGTGTAAGTCTAAAGATAAATAAAAAGATTGAACAATTTATTAAATATTTTAATTTATTGAATAAACAAGTTATTTTAAATTTTCATGGTAAGTCTCGAAGCAATTTGACATTGCATTTAGGGCAAGTATAGCCAGTATGCTTCTAGCATATTTTGCATCAGCGATAGCAGCTCTTGACACATACAGAAATGTGCATACCATTTACTTGGGGCAGTGATAGTGAGCGACTTATGAACTCTTCTTCACTTTCGATTTCTGCATTGGGCGAAGATATTTTGTTGTTTGTTGATTCGGCGGATAGCAACAGAGTTTTTGTTATTTTGTTTTTAAAAAATCAATTTTACTCATGGGCTTGTGGCTGGTTCTTGTCAGTAATCATGCAATGCATGCATTTACATAGGCGCTGTCCAAGCAAGTGGCCACCATCACTTCTTGCCTCTTATTTTAATCCGATAATTAACGAAAATATTATCATGTAAATCAACGCCTCCCATATAATTATTTATTATAGTTGGCAATAAGGTTGGCTTGGGGCACAGGGACCCGTTTTTTAAGTTTTCTGTCGTATCGCATTAATTTTTTTATCGGATCCATATGGTAATAATATTAAGCCAAAGTGACCTCTACATTATCATCGAACCAATGCAAATTTTCAGGCTTGCACAAAAAATTCGTTTCCCCCAGATAAACATCTTTTTTTTTTTTTTTTTTATAATTTCCTAAGCTTATCCCGCGAAGCTTTATGCTTGTCTGCAGGAAAGAAACCAGAGTCTCAGGCGGGAATCGAACCCGCAACCCCGGCGCTGATAGACTAGCTCGCTACCAGCTAGTCTACCGGGGCACTCTTGCAGCTATGACGACCAAAATATGGTACCATTTGCTCGTCAATAGACAGATTTGGTTTAAAAACACCAAACTGCATGAACCGAATATTTTAAAGATCGAACAGCAGCTTTTGCATAGACTTGTTCCACCCAAAATTAATGTGAACAATTTTGATGTTTAATAATCGCATTATAAAAAGTACTAACCTGTGGATGACCAACAAAGTTGGTCGAACTATTGAATTTAATAAATAATAAAAATTAAAACAAAACAAGAGTTTTTAGATGAGAATAAAAAAATTTTGTGCACTAATTATCCCAGTGGTCGACATCTCGACCAGCTATGTTCAATGCTGTCTGGCGGCCAGCAGGAGTAGCAAGCCAATTTTAGTTTGTACATTAAAATTCTTTTGAATTGTTGGCCATTTAAAGATATATTTTTTTCTATGCTATATAAGTCGTTATAATTGGTGTAACAATGGCCTATTTTTAGTCTATTTTTGTGCTCCCCAGGGATTCTTAAGACTTAAAGTCCTGATCAGAAAGGCAACAAGCCATACTAAATTATTAATAATAAAAATGTATTGGATTACACTCCTAATATCTTAAATTATTTTATGAAAAATGGCAAAAGTTTGTGGTCAACATCTCGACTGCTGGCACAAAATGGGTTAAGCTTAATAAGTGTGTGTATTTATTTTGATTTGCAATATTATCTGCTTTAAGACACTTAAGGTAAACATTAAAAGAAAAGTTAATCTCCCAGTAGAAGATTAAAAAAAATTTAAAATAGAGATAAAATTGAAACTTAAATTTAAATTAAAACAGATAGTAAACTACATTGGTAAACTAAATTAACAAATGATAGAAAAACTTGTATATTTTCCGCAGGAAAGATTTCTTAAGGGCATAATAAACCAAACAAATGGCTTGGCAAACACACACTTTATTTCTCTTTCTTTTCGCAAATAAACAACACCATCTTATTTCGTAAAAACATTAACATTTTCATATTTATTTTGTTTCCAATGAATAAAGACGCTGTTTCTATTTAGTCATTTTGGCTCGGCATTTGTTTAAAAAGCAGTAGAAGTATAGAAGAAGGGAAAAGAATTTAGATTAAACAGCTGTTTAAACGACGAGCTGCTTTGGGGCAAACAATCCTGCTTAAATAATAAGAACTTGCGGCCAAAAATGATTTTAATGTCTAAACAGCAAATTTGGTATGAAAAATGTACGTTATCAGTAATTTATTTTGCTTAACCTACGCACATGTTACTCCATCATTGTGTACTTAGCACGATAGTGTCTACATGGAATGAGTTAGAGGAAAAAATACTTGTTACGTACAGTTTATTTAATTATTTTGTTTAGTCTCTTTTAGAAAAATTATGATTTTTTTAGATGGAATTCAGCGCAAATAGTTGATATTAAAACTGTGTTCAATGATGAAATTGTTATTCTTTTGTTTGCTGGTTAAATTCTATTTATTTCTGGTGTTTTTTTTTTGTAGGTGTAGCAATTTTTACTCAGCTTAATTAAACCGTTATTCAAAAATAAAATCATTTTGTATTAATTATTTAATCAAGTGCATACTTCAGAAAATGTTAATAATATCAACAAATTTATATATTTAATTGATACTTTTTATTAATTTCTAGAGCAAATTTAATTAATTTTTTAATTATAGGTTTTTTAATTGAAAAAAAATTTGTTTTCTGTTCTGCATAGATACTTCACCATAGAAATATAATAACGAACAGAGTAAGTTTTGTCCAGATGAACTAAAGTAGTACTGACCCAATAAAAAATTGTGCTTCGAGCGAAGCAGGTTTGTACGGGAGAAATGCAAGAGTTGCGCTTACCATTGCGCTTACGGAAGACATGAATTTTATATGGCGAGTTCCCACTTTGAAGCAGTACATTTTTGATACATAAAGCGCATTATTCAGCGCATATAAAAATTGTTGTATGTAACAATCGGCCTTAGACACTGAATGTTTTGAAACAGGTTTTATTAAGTACTCTCCCTTACAAACCTGTTTCGCAGTAAGGGAATGCCGTAGCACTTGAAATGTTATGTTTTTTTTATAAAAGTTTTTGAGAGTTCTTTCACTTACTTTACTGCATTTCTGTATGTCTTATTGCGTAGCGCATAATTGTGCGCTAATTTTTTTAAATGTACTATTAGTGCTTCGCAAAATGATAAAATTTTTTATTGGGGATGTTTCCAATACACCAATTATTGCTGTAAAATTTTTTGTTTGTTTTCTATTTCTCAAAAAGCTGTTCTCTTAAGAGATATATTTTTTTAAAAAAAAAAATTATATAATGTTTAATATTTAATAGAACATAATAGAAACAAATTCTAAATAAAATTTTATTGTTTCATTTTTTTTTGTTTCGGCCTGAGGTTTTCTAGTCTGTCTAAATTTCATTTGTTTTTTTTTTTATGATTATTATTTCGTTTTTTAGTTCCATATACTATGCATTTTATGTTGCAACTAAAAATGGCATTAAATGTTTATTTATTTAGAAAATATTTGCAAAAATTTTTTGTACTATTAAACATACTAGGGATGCCAAACGGGAATTCCCATTTCTTTAAATTATGAGATTTATGGGCCTTATATAAAACCTCAATAGCAGTGATATTTTTAATATAAAATACCGAACTTGTGGGACTTATAAAATTCATAAATTCCTCTTATTTTTAACAATAGATTTCAAATGTTTACCCTTAAACCTCAAATTTTCGACGTCCTCTTATAGATTACACTGCTTTACAAATTTTTAATTTGGAAAAATACTAAGAACGCCACATGCCTAGATAAGTTAATTAGGACCTCCTGAACACGAAAAACGCTGTAATTTTTTTTTCCTAAGTACCGTTTTTTAGATAACGGTACTTTTGTGTTTTTCGGTGTATGATCCCACTCAAACCCTTGTGGAGGCCAACCGAAAAGTCTGAAATAAGTGGCTCATCGTTGGAAAGGTAATTGAATGCCTTTTCCGTCGATATGCTACAAATTTCTATCTGATAAGGAATGGCTGAGTTTTGGTTGGGCTCCACAAGGGTTTGAATGGGATCATACACCGAAAAACACAAAAGTACCGTTATCTAAATAACGGTACTTAGGAAAAAATTACAGCGTTTTTCGTGTTCAGGAGGTCCCAATTAAGTTGTCTAGGCATGTGGCGTTCTTGGTATTTTTTGGCTGTAAGCTAGTGTTATGAACTAGGGAGATCGGATGGTTATTTAAAAATTACCATTTTTCGAATATCATAGCGATTAGTTGTGTTTTAGGGGATGCGTCCCACAATACTTTGATGTAGAACAAAATTGTGCAAAAATAGAAGGAGTTGACCCAGACTAATAATATTTTGCATAATAAACAAAATTAAATTGAAAACTTTCCGTCAAAGAATTTATGTACCTCCCATACATACTTTTTTTTAACAAAATTTGATTAGGCAACACTTTTTATGTTAAATTGTAGAAATCTATCTACTTAATTTTTTTTTAAATTCTAGCAAAGATTTTTGCATTTAAAAATATCCTTTTGTTAAAAAGATCACAAAAATAATTTAAATGATTTTGTTATTCGTGCTTAATTTTCAATTTTTATTCTTGATAAAAACAATGACATTTTTGTTGATGGGATAATTCCAATGCGCATTTCACTGGTTGCTAAGGCCAGATCATTAGCCCTTTCGCGCCCGCTCTTGAACGCATTGTCAGAAAATTTATTTTTTATAATTTCCTTACTGATTAGATCTAAATTAAAGATTTTTGAAAATTTCAGATTTTTTTAATTTTTGGGTGACTAGAAATTGAAAGTTGTTTAAAAGCAAC
Organism: Pollenia labialis; assembly: GCA_949318255.1. NCBI lineage: Eukaryota > Metazoa > Arthropoda > Insecta > Diptera > Polleniidae > Pollenia > Pollenia labialis. The sequence goes on from OX439141.1 coordinate 91,453,887, forward strand.
TTTAGGCCGTTGAGGAAGTATTTCACATTATGAAAAATTAAAACAAACTTTTCTATTTTTTATTCATTCTTTAACCAACTCTATATGTGCTTTGATAATTTTATTACGATGGTTTTAAATAAAACGATGATTAGGAAACTTCATCCAAAGATATAAGAAAAACTAAAGATATTCAACCAAATAAAACTGTTAAACGTATAAGAAAGATCACAAAAATATAAAATCCCTACGCTTTATTCCATTTAAATTATATAACTATAAATATAACATAGTCAAGTGCCAAAGATATACATTTCTTATACATGTATGGATAACATTAATTTTTTTTATATTTTGTATCTCACCGTAATAGCAACTATAAAATAAAAAAATAAATAAATAAATAAGATTAAAGATAAAGATTTTTTAGTTGAAAAATCGGCCGACTCTAGTTCATTTTTCTGGATCACTATATTTTTAGGATTATCTAAACTTACATAAATTTTTAATGATACAAATATTTTTAATATTTCATAATTAAAATATTTCATTCAAAAATATTAAAAACAAGTACAATTTGCTGTCCCGGAAAAAGCACAAAAAATTACACTTAAACTCAAACTGTGATTAATTTTTTTCTTGACATCAATAGTAAAGGCAACGAAGCATATATTTTTAAAATATTCTTTTTAATTAAATTTAAATTTAAAGTAAATATTGACTATTTTCATATTTTTTTGCAAAAACAACCGGTTTTTTGCGGCTATATAATAATCACCCTTATCGTGGTTGGCGTATTTAAAGTACTCCTACGACTGTTTGGTAATAGACTACAGAAAATAAGTTCACCTTCTCTTTAATCTATTACGAAACAGTCGCAGGCGTATTTAAAATACGCCAACCACGATAAGGGTGAATGTTTAATAAAGATAGAGATTTTCTTGAAGATAATTTCTTTAGAACGTAAATTTTTAAACAGATACAAAGAAAATAGAATAATCTAAAGTACTAAATTCTAAAAAATATCATATATCTCTAAGTTATAACTAAAGGGTTATAATTTAGAGTCAGTCCATAACCACCTGGACGAACGGGAGTCCATAACCAGGGTACCCGGGTACCCTAGTGAAGTTTTTTCGTTTATATTCAAATAAAATAATATATATATATACAAAGATTATTAGAAACGGTTAGTTTTTACATCTCAACTGTACAAATTTCATGTTTGTAAGATAAAATTGGTTTCTATGGGCATTTTCTACCTAAAAGGCACACAAAAGTAAACAGAAACTGGTTTTATGTTTTTGTAAGTGTTTTTAGGTAGCAAATGTTCAAATGAATAAAATATAAATAATTTAACTAAAAAACAATTACGGTTCGTTTTTTACACATCAATAAACATTTTGAAACAAAATAAAAATAAAACAAACGTTTTTTCTTTGAAATATAAGGTAATTTGCACTAAGGTAACCCGGTACCCTGGTCATGGACCCCTGTATGCAAAAACATTAAACTCATTTTTTAGTTAACCAAATTTGATAAACTTTTTTCTAGTCTCTAAGTTTAGCCGAAATCTCTGATGATGCCGAGTTTCATGTTGATATCTTCAATAATAAAGTTTAAAAAAGTACCCGGGTACCCGGTTATGGTCCGTAGGGTTAAATATCAAAAATTAGCCGAATCAGTCCAATTTTCAACTGGACGCCATACATTTCATTAACCATAACATACTCGTATATGGTGGACTTATTTTACCGCATTTTAGTTGCGTGGGGCAATTATATCGGTTAATAAACCGGGATTCATTTAAAAATCCCGGGAAGCGACATATTCCGATTGGGATCTCTATAGCAAACGTTATTCTGCCTTCAGAAAAACTGCATATTCCTTTTGTATTTGACCGTGGTTACATTAGGCAAATTTTCCGTCAACAAGTTTGCCTTGAGAAAAAAATAAATAAAAAGTAATAGAGGAAAGAGAAAGCAGATAATTGCCCTTGGTATACGCATCACGCTTAAAGTTAAACAATTAAAGAAATGTTCCTAAGAAATCTTGCTTAATGTGAACAAAGCCTTCACTACTTTTTTTTAAAGAAAAAAACTGAACAAGTTTCTGAGGAAGAAATGAATGGAATTGTTCAAAAATGTATGAACCATAATATGCACAAATGTGTGTGCGTATGTTTTTATGTATGTATATTCATAAGAAAAACTTAACCCAATTGATTGCAAAAATTCCCATAAACTTATTGAGAAATCACAGAAGAGATACATTTGTAATTGTGTGTGATTTTGTTTTTCTTTTTATTTATACAAGAATGTTTTCTGCGGAAATTTTTTAAAAACCTCAATAATATTGCAAATATTGTAAAAAAACCAGCAACAAATAATTTGTGCAAAACATTCGAAATCAGTGAAACTAACGAATGGTGAACAAGCAAGTAGGGGGAAATAAACTGTCAAAATTTAAAGAAATAATGGGTTTCATGTATTTTATAGCGAATGCAAAGAATGAAGAAAATTCCAGCCACAAAAAAATTTCAGTTGAGTTTTGTAAAAATATATTGTATAAATAAAATAAGAATATATTCATAAAAAACAGAATCGCTTAAAGGGCAAAAACAAAATACATTTTGTTTTGTTTAACAACATGGTGCTATAAAACCCTCTTAAAATTTCAACCCAAAACGAGTAAAAGTAAAAATGTTCGGCTTAGCCGAATCTCTTGATACTTTGCAACATGTATAAGCAAAAAAAAAAAAAATCGTAAAATCGTCGAAAACAAGGTTGATTTTATATTATTCGGTTTCGGATTTTGCTTCATAGTTACTTCATGTTAATTTAACATTCCAGTAAAAAAAGAACCAAATGACTTTGATATTGAACTAACACTACAAACAATGTTGAATGAATGGTTAAAGATTGATGTTTGACCGTTGTCTGGCAGGCAGCAGTGGTGCAGAGGTTAGAATTCAAAGAATTCTGACGAAAAAATGTGTTGATTCTTGAAACATGTAAATTCAACCCAGGCTCGAGGTCCAGCTCAGCCAAGAAAATAATCAATAAATTTTAATAAAATACCAAGTTGTAAAAATTCCTTCCTTCAGTAAAAATAATTTAATGAAAATTAAATTTAATGAACTAAATTATGCACCGCTCGTGCCAAAAATTGGTAGAATTACAGCTTTTGTTGCTGGATAATCAATTTTTAAAGGTGGTGGTTCCATTTCAGTAATAATAATTTCACTGTGATAATTGCAAAATTAGATAAGCCGGGCACATGGCGTTTTAGCATAATTCGGGTACATTGTATCAAATGATGCCCACCGTTTTTTAGGTTAGCTCCTGTTTTCGAAATATACCGCTATTTCGGAAATGTAGGAGGTTGCACAACATATATTCGCGTAACTCAAAAACGGTTTAGTTTATTAAAATTATTAAAAAAAAAACGAATTTCCAAAATATCCAAAGTAGCACACTGGTTCTACTTTGGTCTCTGGTCCTATTATTATACATGAAGGGGATCTTAACATGGTTCATTCGAGACAATATCTGCGACAGACATTATTTAAATCGAAATTAAAGTCTACATTTTTGTTATTTCAATGATCTCTTACAAAGTGTCAAAAAGGTGCCAATTAATTCCCTTCTATGACATCACCTTATTAAAGTAACAAGTCCCCTTCATGCAAAGGGTAAAAACTAGAGCCGGTCTCTACCAATTAAGAACTGTCACGTAACAAGTTTGGTGTTAATTCCCTTACTCCTATTGATATGCAAATTCTTATGTTGAACACCAGAATTTTAGAACTGAAAGCATTTAAAGTAGTGTACAAAAATAAACATTAAACATAGTTTCTTAATGTTCGCTTAGGTACATTTGTGGAAAACACAAAAGCCACAAAAGTATTAGTGTAGTAAATCCTTAAAAAAATTACGTTTCTCTGTTTGTGATCTTCTACCAAAAACATAATATCCAACTTAACAAAATTATGTGAATATTAAATTGCTTTCTTTTTTTTAAAAACACAATCTTCGTTGTGTTTGATTCAGCAAATTAAAGTTCGTTCGTTTCAGTTGTGCTTAGCGCTCTTTTGGCTGGTAAAGAAAACCAAAAAAGTTCAACAAAAACAAAATAAATATAGCAAAAAAAATACAAAAAGCCAGCGCAAAAATTGTAAACAAACAAAACATGTTTACAATACACACAAGCTATTCGTGCTGTGGTCGTTGCTTATATTTTTTTTTGCTCGTTTCTTTAACACTGCGAAAAAGAAACACTTGAGAACATTAAAATGTAATGTATACCTACATAAACACAACAATTGTTCTTTTTTATAACGAAGAACAGAACACTATGTTATGTTTGTTACTTTCTTGGAAATAGTCATTAGAGGTATTAAGGGTTGTGTTCGCATACAAAACACTAAAAAATCGATATCGTTTCTGGGTGTATGAGCCGAGCCGTGCGCTCTATAATGTTCTGTTTGTGTTCGAACATTGATATAAATAATAAAGCAATGCAGAACTAACCAATTTCGCCCTGCTATTGGAAAAATGGTGCTGTTCCATTTACAACTTTGGCGAGAGTTAAGTAATTACTTTAGATATTTTCAAGGCGTTTGACAGAGTCTGGCATGGTGCACTCTTGTCAAAACTTGTTGCATTTGGTGTCGGTGATAATGTCTCTCGATTTAGATCGAGTTTATTCAGAGATCGCACTTTACGAGCTGTTATAGATGGGGTTTTGTCAAACGAGTTCAAAATTCATTCAGGGGTGCCGCAAGGCTCCGTTCTTTCTTTAACTTTTTCTTTTTCATATTTTTCTAAGTGATCTCCTATGTCAAACTTCAAACCCTAACTACTCTTTTAAAATGACAGCAACCTTTGCCATTCGTAATTATTTGATTATAGATCAAGCGTATCAGATGTTGGTGCAATGAGTCTGAACATAAATGATACGTTTGTCGTCGATTGACCGGTAAATCGTACAACGTATTACAGGGATAATTCGATTTTTGGCTGCACTGTTCGTATGTGCAATAACCTTCCTGCTGAAGTCTTCCCTCTCACTGTCAACATTAATAAATTCAAGTCGAATGTTCACAGGCACTACTACCTCTTCTCTCCTCCCCATAACCTATTTTCTTAGATCCAACCCAATGCAATGCATAAGTAGGGGCACCTTCTGTGTGCTGGTCCTTACAAAAAAAAAAAAAAAAAACAACATTCTGATTTTCCTAAATTTTAAAAACTGTGGACCAATAATTTCACTTTCAGCTGCAGCTGCTATATTCACGTCTCTTATTACTGGATGTGGTCTAACCTGTTGAGTATCATCCACCAATGCAAACTGGGACTCAAATTTGCGAATGATGTTGTCAATAGTGGTTTCAGAACGCCGATAATGCACACCGTGAGTTCGTCGAATTGAACAAAAAAATTTCTCACAAAACGCTGACTGTGCATAAACTTTTTATTGATCAGCAAAAACAGAATAAATTTATTTCCGTTTATTCAAATTCGTGAAAAATTTATATTATGTTAATATGCGATGGCTCAGTTAGCCTTTCTGAGAAAAAACAAAAGTGCTAATTAGTGCCCAGTGTTCAACAAATCGAACACTGCTTTTAAAAGTCAAATTACAAAAACATTATTGGAAAACACAGAAATGTTTTTGCTGTTGTTGAAAGTGTAATCTTTTTTCGATGGAACTACATTTTCGTTTTTTTAAATTTTTTCATATTTTATACAAAGTTTTCAGTTTTTAAAATTATGCTGAAATTAATGTTTTTACTTTACCTTGTTATACAAGGGGGTGTGAAGTGGGTAAGAACATTTATTATTATATTTGTAGCTAACAACTTACAATATATAATTGTTTAAAACAATTAGTTCTTTGCCTTACCTAAAAAGAGTAAAAAAAAATCAACAACGCGTAAAATTTACTGTTTGAAAAATCGAACATTGGGATGATATGGGCTAATATACGTACACCATCGACCCGTCTTACACTCGCAGCCATCGACGACTGCTGACGTCAAGTTTGAGGATTGATGTTTGACTATTGACGTCAGCAGTCGTCGATGGCTGCGAGTGTAAGACGGCAAATCCATCTGAGGAGATCGAGTGGTTGCGATCGAAACATGTCATGGTAACCAGCCGCCTGGGTTCGAATCTCAGGTCAGTCAAGAATGAATGATTATCAATAACAATTTTAATTAATTTTCATGTTGTAAAATTCCTTTCTTCATAAAAATAATTTAATGAAAATTAAATTTGATGAACTTAAGCCTGATTAAAATATTAAAAATTTGGATTAAAAAATAAATATTTGTAAAAACAATGCGAAAAACTACTTTTTGTTCTGTGGCTCCTCAATCTTTATAAGGAGTTAGATGAATATATAAAATGTTTTAAACGGCATGACAAACTTAAAATACCCTCATTCAGCTCTAGTGGTGGAGAGTACACAAATTGTATTTTTTTTTTTTTGGCTTAAATCTCTGAAAACATTTGGAATTGAAATTTTATACTCATTTATTCTAATAAAAAGAAAAGAAAGATAAATTTTAAATCAGAATTTAGCAATTACCAATTCCCTTTTTGTATGTTTATAATGGCTTTATTTGTTGTTATTTTGTGTTTTTTTTTTTTTGTTTTTTTTATAATTTAATAGCCATGTTTCAATTTTTCTGCTCTTTTAAATCCTTCTCGGCTATGGCTTTGTAGCCTACAGCTTTTTTTTTTGTTTGTTTATGTAACTTGATTGGACGTTTATGTCAGTCATTTGTTTTCCACTGCAACAGACAACTGACCATTTAAATTTCTGCTATAAAAGAAACCTATTCCCTTTTTGTAATGGACTTTAACAAAGCGAATGGTTTTACTTCGGTTTTAAATCGAATATTCAGAAGTAACAGGATAGTAAAAGTTTAAATTTAATAAATAATTATTTACATTTTCTGCACCCAAGTAAAAGAAAATAGCCAAGAGAATATAAAAATATAATTAATTTTAAAATTTATTTCGCAAAACATATTTATTTGTTTATTCGAGCATTATTTTTGGTATATTTTTGGGGGCTTTATACAAACACATTTTGTTGAATATAACAAGGAGGATTGACACAAGTAAGAGTGCTTTATTCGGCTATGCCAAATCTTATTTACTCTTCACAATGGTGCGATAAAAATTTAAGATTTTAATAAATCAGTTTTGTGCCACGCCCACTTCTCCACCCCCAGATTTTCTCGGATGTTGGCTATTGATGTTGATGCTTGTACCTTATTTGGAAATTTGGCTCTTGCCGTTCTCCAGATATACATAAATCTATAATGTCTTTGTACGAGAGCTGCCACGCCCAGTTATCTAATTCCACCCATTTTTCTAGAGAGGTTGTGTTTCGATAACCCAGTTATGTGTACCAAATTTGGAAATTTTTTGTCTTGAGGTTCTTCGGATAAAAGTAAGTTAATTTTGTGCCACGCCCACTTCTCCATTCCCGCCCAGATTTTGTCGGATGTTGGCTATTGATAGCCAAGTTGCTTGAAAACTTTGGATCTTGCCTTTCTCCAGATATACGGTAATCTATAATTTCTTTGTATGGGAAGTGCCACGCCCACTTTTAAAATTATGCCTAGATTTTGTCGTATGGTGGCTATTGATAACCAAAATGCTTGCATCTATTTTGGAAACTTTGGCTCACGTCATTTGCTAGATATACATAAAACAAACAAAAACAACAACAACAAGTGATCAATTGGTGCCTTCGGTGAAGGATATAAAAAAGGCAAATTTATTTCTTTATGAAGATAAAAGCGAAATAGATAAAAATAGGGGAATAAAATACAATTATTGTCTTACTAGCACAACATTTTCTTATAAGCAACTTTTATTTATAATCGATTTTAAAATTTTTATGCGATTTATTTATTTTAAAAGGGAATCACAGTTTTATTTTTGCAAATTTTATATAAAACCAATACTTAGAAGTATTTAGAAGTAATTTATAGCAGTGAAAGCAATTTTTGGGAGCTTTTGCTAAATATAGAACGATTCGAAAAAAAAGTATTGTGTGCATTTATCATATTTGAAATGAATTTGGTTGAATTCATAGGCTGATTAACTTTCATTAGGTTTCGTCCTTGGTTTAATGAAAGCTTTCGTTATTAATTTTGTTTGTTTATTTTAAAAAACTGCGAACAGTTCTTAGCACTAAAGGTAACCATAAACTTATAAAAATCCCGAATGGTCTAGGAATAATATTTATAGACTTTACGAGCTTCATCTCTGTCAATTAAAGCTTGAGATTAACACCACGCCTTTAATGCCTTAATGCGTTTTATGCATCTTTCAAAAAAGTAAAGCATGTGTATTTATATGTAACAAATTACACAGCAAAACGCACAGAATTCATATACGTATAGAACGCATGAAGAAGCCTTACTTTCCAAAATGATATATTTAATTTTCTTAACAATTTTGTCGATAAATATTCCTGCGGTAAATTTGTGTCAAATAGTCAAACATACCAGACTGCAAATAGATCGGATACAAAAATAACCAACTTATGACCAGTGAAAGGAGAACCAACCTAGTTTATCATTGATAATAGATGTGTGATTGGTCAACGGACTCCCTCCAATGACAACCCCATGTAAAAGTGATAGCTCTTATTCATATAAAGTGTTAGAACTTAAACCGGTCTCTACCACCAAAGCCCTATCAAGGGACTAATTTGGTGTCACTTCGCTTCCCTCTAGGGATATTTCTGCAGTAGGTTTCTTTCTACAAAAGTAGTTTTTTTTTAATAAAAATATTATGAAACAGTTGATCAAATCAAAATATTCGACTTATAAAATAGAAACGTATGAAATTCACAGAAATTATCTACCGACTAAAACACATAGAATGCGTAGTGCGGCGTGGACATCCAGCTCAAGAACTATATGTAGTTGCTCTAACGAAATCAGCTATGAATTTTTTCCTGGTTTTTCAGGAGAGCAAAATAACTGCTTTAAGTAGTTACCATAGTACATATATTTAAAAAGTGAAATATTTAATTGAACAAACGTCAACATTTCTTTAAGTATTTCGTGAAATACAACTCAACTTATTGCCTATTGGGCAGATTTAACAAATTTTCTTGAAAAACTACACATAACACATTTTGTTGGAACATTTTTAATAATTATTTTTAGTTTTTTTTACACATATGTTGTGAATATTTTTACTAAAACTTAGCATATTTTAAGCAATATCATGTGAATTTATAGTGTAACTATGATAAGGCAACTATGAGAAAGAACCCATACAATTATTTGGGGTAATTATATAAATTACTAACCGTGTACGCAGCGTTGTCCGCCAAGGGTTAATTTTTGATTAACTTTGGAGTCGGAGTGGCAGAAACTTCTTTAATGTATTCTATTGGTCGAAGGTTTGAAAAATTATAAGGCCTGTGAGTTTTATTGTACACGCCAAGAAACAACATAGTAGTTGTCCTAAACCTATTCTTAAAGCAATATATTATGATAAGATTCAAGATTGTAGTCGCCATATTACGATTATTATTGAATCATATTATGATCGAATATATTCGTAATATTACATTATAATAATTTTCCCTTAATCATATTCTTATCCTGTTAATTATAATAAGTTAGGAAGTAATCATATTATTGTCATGTTAATTAGTGATTACTGTGTTCGGTTTTAAATGCGAAAAAGCGAACGAGGTCTGCGTTCGAAATCGATGAACAGGCCGTTATATTACAATAAAGCAATGTGGTGTAACGATTCTAAGAATCGTAACCGATTTGTGCTGCGCTCAAACCGTATTTTGGTATACCTCTTTTATTGGGACAAAACTAAATCATAAATAGAATTCCACCAATTTCATTAAATTATATTTTAAATTGCGATCTGTTAGCGGATACACAGCCGGGCAATGGAGAGATGAATAATAATTATTTTTATATGACCGTTCGTATGCCAAATATTAGGTCATGGCCCCATTGTTTATATGTTCGCTTTACGAATAAAACCTAACATTTAAAAACATTTCGTTTTACTAGTATATTTCACTTGTTTATTACCTCTTTTTAATATTTTGTTTTCTAAATTAAATAAATCATATAAATTCCTTGACTTCGTTAAAACATCTTGTAGTTCTGTACAATATTTTAACTGTTAATTTTTCTTAAATTAGTTGCTTATCAAAAAAATTTAAAGCTTAAAAAATAAAAACAAAATTACTACTTATTTCCGTTCCTTTGGTTGGTGGGTGATTGTACACCACACAATGCATCAACCTTGATGCGCTGCTTCGCACTTTTGTCTGCTTCTGATGTTCATTTGTTTTTTTTTGCTGTCCTAAATTCTTTGCATACTTTTTGCTATAAATATTTTAGTTCAGTTGCTGTTTAAATTTTTTCTTACAAATACTAAAAGTAAAAGATGGGAAAAGAAATTTAATTTGCGTAAATACCAACGCTGATTACAGACAAGTCTTCCATTCATCTAACCAACCCACTAGTTATCCCGCCATTTTTCGCTAGTATTTTCAGGCTTTTTATCATGGCAATTTGTATGCACTGTAAAATGACTTTTATAAAATTTAATTTGCCTGCATAATGATGCCTACAAAGAAAAAAGGACTAAATGGATACGCACACCAGGGCTGTCAGATATGGCGATTTCTCGCCAAACGTGGCGATTTTGAATCGTGTTTGGCGGTAGGATTTTCCATTTAGCGACTGGATATTTTTTTGGTGATTTTTGATATAACTGGCCATTTACTTGGCTATTTTTTACCATTTACATTATTTCAGTGATTTTTTTAACAGCTTGTCATTGTTTTTTATCATTACCAACTTAACAAAAAATCTGGCAACTTTTTTCACATGATTTTTGTTTTGTAATCATTTTAAGTGACTTTTTTATTCAGTCACTATTTAATTCTAATAGAATGTATGCAGGTCGAAATACCTGTAATGAAATCGATAAGGCTAAAGTGTACGACCTAATAGACTAGTGTACTTAATTTTATTTTTTTTGTTTTTAACTGAATATATGATCTTCATTTTATGTTATTAAAAAAAACAGAAACTTAACAAAATTTACTTTTTGGTATTTTTTCTCAGTTTTTAGCGATTTTTGACAGAAATATTATCTTTTTTATGAAAAATGTAATTAAAAAAAAAAAGTGTTACGAAAACTGAACAAAATTGACGTTTGGTGATTTCTGACATCCGGTTAGGCGATGAAATTAAAAAAAAAATCTTACAACCCTGACGCACACGGTCTTTTGCGTTTTTTTTTCTCTTATTTTGTGCTAATTTTAAAGTACAACAAATAACAAGTGTGTGTTTAGGGATGGGAATTTAAGCATTTTGCATTTAAATAAATTGTAAAGAAATAATATTCTATTCAATGGAAAATCAGGATTTTATTTTATTAAATGATTTTCTTAGAAAATTATGTTTATTTTTAAAAATTTTTATATTTTTCTTATTTATTTTGTATATGAAACAAGAAATATGCAGGAGTGCTCATTATTCTAATCACTTTATTAAGCGCTTTGTTCTTTATAAAATAACGGTGTATTCCAGCCTGCCATGTTTGGCGATTTTTTGCCAAAAGTTGCGGTTTTATAAAATCGTGGGCGAATTAAAAATTAATGTGCTGTTTTCACTTGTGACTGAACGTGTAGTAAAATTTATATGGAAAACACTAAAAAAACTGAGTTCTTTTCATATAAATTTGACTACACGTTCAGTCACTTGTGTTGTGAAAACAGCACATAAGTTCTTGTTCTAAAAGATTTTTCAAAATTTTCTTGGTTTTTGGTTATCCAATTTACCCAGTAAAAACTTCACCTACAAAATAATGTGTTGAGTAACCAGTTAAAATTAAAAGCACAACTAACTATTGTATTCATTCGGTTAACTGTTAATCGATTAACCGATTCATTACTACCCGATTAACTGATCGGTTAATTTAAAATTGGCTTTTTTCGATTAACGATTACACCAATTAATTTCAGTCGATTAACCGAATTAACAAAATTTAAAATTTTTTGTGGTATTAAACCATTATTTTTCTGTTTTAATTTATATTTGAGTTCCAATGCTACCATGTAGAATTTTACAATGTTATCTGTACCAAAGTTTACCAAAAAAGTTACCAAAGTACACCAACAAAGTTGTGTTAAGAAATATTTGTTGATACAATATATTTTCTTCCAGAAATAGATTTCTAAAATACAGCACAAAAACAGAAATGAGGGAATTCGGAGATAAACCTTTTGCAGAAAGTTCGATGCTAAGGAAATTATTCTCCAGCAATTTGAACATATAGAACTTCCATGTGTTTATTTAAAAATACATAAGCAATCTTTTTATATGCGCGCTTATACATTCCTCCTAACTCATCTCTTACTATGTACGAAGATTACTTTAAAGCTATTGAAATACTTTTATAGACAATTAATTCAACAGATCTTGTTCTTATATTTGAAGACTTTAATTTGCCAAAGATTTCCTGGAATACTGGTTCGGACATAAACTACCTGATCCCAGCTCAAGCCTCAAAAGACTCAATGAATTTTATTAATTGCTTGCTTGAGCACTGTCTTTTTCAAATTAACTCCATCTCTAATGCGTTTGGTAAAATGTTAGATCTAATATTTTTTAATGAACCATCAGATTTTTCGATATTTCGACACACACCAATCTCTAATCCTGAGGATCAATATCACCTAACTGCTGAGATACACTTTTTATATCAATCTCCCACTCATCTGAATAAAAAAAACTCAACAACAGAAAATGTTTCGTTTTAAATCAACCGATCACAGCAAAATTCATTTTCAATTATCACAAATTGACTGGTTAAATGAATTACACGTTTTTGGCGATGAATTGGGCCGTTGTGTTATGAAATTTTACCAACTTCTTTATCAATGTTATTCGTATTCAGTGCCTTTGGTAAATCCAATTTGTTATCATGGTCCGCCTTGGAACACAAAATAGCTTACAAGACTTAAAAATAAAAAAAATAAACTGTATAAAATTTTTAAATTAAATAGTTCAACAATTAATTATTCCAAATATTTCTTAGCACGATCTGAATACACTATCGCTAATCAAATAGTTTATAATGCCTATTTAAATAAAGTAAATAATAGCTTAGAAAATTACCCTAAATCATTTAATAAATTTGTTAACTCTAAACGACGAGCAGCTGATTTTCCTTTGTTTGGTGTTTGAATCGTCAGATGATAATTTAATAAGTAATTTGTTTGCTGATCCATAATTCGAATGATCAGAATTTATACTCTATCCATGAATCCAATAACTTTAATATAGCCGTAATAGATCATCTAACTGTCTCAAAGTATATAAAAAACTTGAAGCTGTAGTATGTTCCAGGCCCTGATTTGATTCCTAGTAGTATTTTGATGCTTTACCATCACTTATTAAGTATTCCGTTAACATATATTTTTAATAAATCAATTAGACTTGGGCATTTTCGAACTATTTGGAAGGAATCGTTTATTATACCACTATATAAATCTGGATTAAAAGCAGGTATCTCAAATTACAGAGGAATTGCTAAACTAAGTGTTATACCAAAACTGTTTGAAAAACTTTTATATGATACACTATCACATCAGGCAATATCTGTATTATCTCCTTTCCAACATCGATTCTCTAAATCACGATCAACAATCACAAATCTACTACACGCAAAGAAAAAACATGGTTGAACATTAAAAGTCTGTAAGGATTTTTCCATAGACTTAAGAAAATAAATAAATAAATAAATTAATAAATAAAAAAAGAAGAAACGCTGGATAGTAACACAACAACAGAATTAACCGAAACAATTAGAAGTGTTAAGCATTTAAAAAATCTAAAACAGGACTCTAATGACATAATGGAATATCAATTATGTCTTAACACATAATTGTCCTAGATACTTCGTTGATAACAAAAATATTAATATTTAATAATTGTCATTTTTAGTTGATCTGTAAATTTTAATCTTTCTATTTATAGCCACACCACAATAGTGGAGAGGGTATTATGCATTTGTACCGATGTGTGTAACACATTAAAATATGGGTCCTGGACCCACCTTAAAGTATACCGATGGACTCATAAAGACTTTCTGAGTCGGCTGGCAGGCTGCCTGGCTGTCCATAAAATTTTGTGCCCAAAGTTTAGGTCGCAATTTTGGAGATAATTTGATAAAATTTGGGACATGGGTTCTTATTGGCACACAGACCAAGACTATTGAAATTGGGCCGAATCGTAGGACCTCTCAGAAACTATCAAGCCGATATTAAAGAAATTTTAATCATAGATAGAAACATAGAAATTTATATGGACACATAAGCTATGCAGTATTTTAAAATTAGGACCACAAAGGGAGGTAGGGGCCAACTTGTGCCTCTCACAAAAATAGATAAATCCGTAATTATATGGACACATAAGCATGATGTGTTTTTAAATACTGTAGTGTAGGGTATCATGTGTTGGGGCTCGACCGATTGTACTTTCTTACTTGTTCAAATTAGGCTTGGGTTCATCAAATTTAATTTTCATTAAATTATTTTTACTGAACGAGGCAAGTTGAAAACTTGGAATATTTGTCAGTTACTACGGGCATGGGGTCGGGCTTGACCGACTTCATCTATTTACTTGTGTTTCCTGTCGTTTGAACTTAAAAAGAAAAATTAATCGTTCTTATTATGAGTTTTGCTGTCGCAGTCGAAAACCAATCGTTTTTAAAAATTAGTATTATGATTGTCGAAAACGACACAAATACGAAAAAATGTATATGAAATTTATATTTATACTGTCGTTGTGGTTAATTTAAATTAACATCAACAAAAATTTCAAGCAACTACGACTTTGACCACTACAACGACTCTCGTAATAAGGCCGAATAAGCACAACAAATTTTTTTTTTTTAATTTATACTTATATTTCTGTGGCAAAAAGTAAAGTTGACTTAGGTTAAATTTAAGTTGATATCTTCATGTTCAAAAATACCCATGTTTTGAATTAGTTGGAACAATTTTTTTTAACTTTTTGAAAGTGAAATAATATTTAAAATTAAAGTTTAAGCTTATTTCCTATCCGTGTAACAGTAGGAATATTAAGGAATAAAAGCTTTTAAAAACTATAACCGCAGAATATTGCAAATTTAATTTGAATAGAAGAAATTTTTTAAACTCAACCTTAAACTCCTAAATTGACTCTTCTACAAAACTAAAAAGATAGAATAAGCACTTTTCGTTTTTGCCACTGATTTAAGTGTCAAGCAAGTAAAGACTTCTTATTTTATTTCATTTATTTTGATGTAAAAAAATAACTTCTAGACAACTCTAGCAATTTGTTAAGTGATAAATTTTTTGTTAAATAAATACCTGTTATTTTTATTTAAACATGTCTTACCTAAAAAAAACAACATAAAACGGATTATATTTTTTGTAATTAAAATAAATTAAAATATTTAGTTTTAAATCGTTAAGAAATGAAACAACATTTCACAAAATTTTTATTAAATTAAGATTTTTTAACACACAGAAAAAAAAATCAAAAATTTATTTTAATAAAAAAATTTGTGATATTAAATAAAAAAATTAATTTAATTTGCACCAGTAAATAATTTAATAGCATCAATTAAATTTATTTAAATAAAAGTTTAAATTAAAATATTCAGCGTTTAAAAATTGCAGTCAAAGTAGAAAAACTGTAATTTCTTCCACTTCTTCGTATGTCATTTGGTCAAAAAAAAAAAAAACTTTGGCTTTTACTTCTAATTCAATAAATGTAAAGAGTCGCTATGAAACCAAATCAATAAGCGAAAAATTGTAAACAATTGTTTTTTGTTCGACAGTTTTTGGTTTTGAATGCAGTTTTTTTAAACCCTGATAATATTATTCATATTCATACAATAAGTTCCGAAAAGAAGAATAATGCTAGAAGAAGGATATTAGAACTGCTTGGTGGATAAAGTGTCTGTTCTTCTTAAAAAGTTAGGCATTTAATTAACATTTAAAATAAAAACCAGTTTATTGGTTTCAAACGCAACTAAAACTTTTTTTTTTTATAGTTTTTTTTTTAAAAATACTTATAGGTCAAGGTCATAAAATTTTCATTCAAATATATTGATCACACAAAATTTATAAAAATCCAAAAAAAGTTTTTTAATTACTATTTATGCCAATAAATCAGAATTATTTTATTCACTCTCTAGTTGCGCACTTTAATTCCAGAATCATTCTTGTGGTAATTTTCTTCCAAATAGAAGTAAAATAAACAGAATATCCTTAAAACTATGCCTCATATAAAAATGTAATAAATCTCCTTAAGGTATACTACACGATTCATTTTTTTTTTACTAATTTAATTCACTTAACTCTGGTTTTTCCAATTCCTTTGTCTTTTTCACTTAGTGAAAGATACAAATGTTCATTATATAATTTATCACCAAGTGTAAAAATTCAATTTCCTAACAAGATTTTTATTTAATTTATTTAGTTTTATTCTGCACAATTCTCTAGAAGGTACCGTTTTCTTTTCTATTCTCTTATTGCTCTTTCGTTGGCTTGAAGTCGTTTTGAGTTGCTATAAGTGTTCTGTGCCAGAATAATAACGCAAGAAAAACTTTTATTATTTTTTTTTTTTTTTTTTGTTTTATATATTTCTGCAACAGTAAAAATAATAAATAAATAGAGTAAACTCTTTGCCAGTGTAACAAACACAAACATTATCTTTGCTTGATTAGCTCGAAAAATAACAAATTCAATGAACTAAATAATACAAAAAGAAATCAACAAAAAACGAGAAAACATTTTTATGTATAATAATCAAATTTATATTAAAAAAAAAAGAGAGAGAAATACGTAAAACACACAAAAATATTCCTTGAAGCTTGCTTGGTTTTTGTTAGTAGTTGTGCAGTGGTTAAAAATAAACATGTTTTTCTAATGACAGCACCTGGACTATTAAAGTTTTTTAGTATAACAAAAAAAAATCCAAATTTAATTTTGTTTCTGTTTTTGAGAATATAAAAAAAATGGTTTATTTGGAAAATTAAATTAAAGTTTTGTTCCTTATCAAGTCCAAAATATATTTATTTTAGATTTTATAGACAATTTGTATTTTATGATCTTTAAATATAACTTTTAACTTTCAACTGTTGCCTGTTTCTGCTTGTTTAAAAATTGTTTTTTTTTATTTCGCCCCATAAATCTCTTATCAGTGTATGTGTTTAGTTATTATACAACAATTTTTTATGTTTATAGTTTGTACATCCCCCGTAACTCATACACATACACTTTAACAATTGAATATTAATAAAACATAAATACCAATAAACATTTCCCAGCAAACACGGACATACACCTTTTGTATTCGCAAACGTGTTGCCTGGGTGAAAAATATTATTGCGGCAATAATCGATTTCGCATTACGGAAGATACTTCGGGAAGAAACGTGCCTCGATGGCAATACTGCTAAGCAATACGAAAGCGATTCTGCTAGATGATAAATTAGCAATATCGCTAGATTGCCACTTATCAGAAAATAGGAAGACATCGCCAAAATATGATTTAGATGATAAAAAGAAGATTTTGCATTTCGAAAAATTTGTATTTTTATAAAAATAAGCACCGTTTTTTATTTAAAATTAAATTGTTTATTGTTAATATTTATATTATACTTACAAATAATGATAATTAATAATTAAAATAAAGTGAAATAATATAAAAAATATATTTATATAATCATTTAAATATGTATGTAGTTTCCACCATATTTTAAAAAAAAAACATCCAACTCCTCTAATATTGCATCCAGGGTTGAGTATCTTGATTATCTTGATGAAATTGAAAAGGAAACAGATTAATATTAAACAGATTTATTTAATTTAAATATTTACCTTTTGAGAAATAATTCCTTAGATTAAAAATTTGATTATTTTTATCTTTTTATTTATGTATTAAATTGTTTTTATATTTTTGTAGCTTTAACCCTGATGATACTACTCGATGTTTTGTAGCGAAATATTTCAAAATAATATATGATTTTATAAAAAAACAAAAACCTGGACCTCGAGCTTAATTAATTACTTCTTTTAGGTCCACTAAAATATTTTGGATTTTTTTTTTACTTACTATCCCCGCTCTTCGCTATATTTTGCACGATTTTCGTCTTTTTGCTTAGTAATTGATAAATAACATTTTAATTTACATCAAAATTACACTTTTTATGCTGCACTGTGCACTTTGCTTGCAAATAACAACTTCGACTAACCATAAATCAGCTGATATTTTCTTTTATGCAAAAACCTAATCAGCAAAAACATTACTATGGTTAGGGCAAGATTTCGCCTACTTTGCATTGTGCTATAGACATTTAACATGATCTTGTCATTGCAAATTTCCATCTAACCATAGTTTTATTAAATACGTAATTCTTGTGGGACCATTTGAATTATTTTTACTAGATCATCTCACTAATAATATAAGTAGATAACGCAATTAACTTAATCCAAATACATGCATATATTTTGATTATTGTGCGATTTTTACAATACAAGTAATTAAACGTGTAGTAAAATTTATATGAAAAGCACTTGATAACATGTTCAAACACTTGTTTTGTGTAAACCACACATAAATAAGATATTTTATTTATAAAATGAAATTGAATTTTTTTATTAAAAAAAAATCCGAACGTTCTCCATAAACATCAATTTTAAGTTTACAGCTGTGAAAAAATGTTCAAAGACATGCAGAAGGGAACACGCTTTGTTGACAGTGTTACCAAACAATCAACAAAGTTGGCGAATTGGAGTCAGGTGTCTCCTAGGTTTCCTGCAGTGTACCCTTAAGGAAACCTGGGTGCAAGTGTCTCCAAGTCACCAGTTTTCTCGACTATTTTGGTGACATTATCAACGAAGTGTCTACACTTCACTACATTTGCCACTATATTTGACTTTAATTCGAAAAAGATTTTATCAATAACAACTGAGAAATACAATTCCTATAAAAGTTAAAGAAATTATAAAAAAAAGATTGTTATGATTTCGTATTCGTTGAATAAGTATAGACTATATTTACTAAAATGTACTAGTGATTCTCTGGTTCCAATGTCTACATATGTTCCCAAAGGAACAACACCTAGTCAGAAGTAGTTTTCCAATGACACGCACATGTTAAAAGTCTATAGTAAATAACATTGATCGGGGTATAATAAGTCACTAGTACTGGTGACTGAGTCAATAGTGTATCAGTACAGATTCACTAGTGACATTTCCTGCTGGGTACTTTCTGATTAACTAAAACATATTAAAATATTTTACGATTTTAAAAAGCTACTCATACAAATTCATAGAATTTTTAATTTGATAACCCCCTAATGTATGCTATAAAAGAAAATGCTTAACACAGGTAATACTTATTTTTTTCCTTGCTCTCATTTAACCCTTCGCTGAATAGCGAAAATAACTAAGGAGACTTTGGTTTTTTTTTGCTTTAAGTAAATAAATTGTTAAAAAATATCAAAATGAAATTAATTAATTAAATTAATTGTGATACATTAACTTTATTTGAAAACATTTTTGAAATTAAAAATTGGGTAAAATATCGAAAGATTGTATTAAAAGTTGTTAATTTAGTAGTAAACAAAATTAAGAAAAGGACGTTTTTAATAATTATATGTCTACAGAAAAATTTTGCAACATTTGTAGCAAACGATTTAGTACTATTTCGCCCTCTTTGTGCAAAACCCTGCAAATAATAGGACAAGTCCAAACACGCGAGTAAAATGTAGCCCACAAGGGACTATGAGTAGTCCAAAAGTAACCCAAACGTATGGAACAAACATGGTCTATTTAACATTACGATGTCCTAGGGCAAGACTATATAACCCAGCTTTGGATTATAAAGGAGTAGTACTTCATGGTATACGCAAGAGGATTAGTTTTGAAGTCGTTTAAAAACGAAGACATGTCGTCTGACTACAAACACTTTGTTACATTGGCATGGTCCATGCTTGCATTACATTGGACCAGTCCACGGAGTAGTCCACTTTATCAAAATGGATCAGGTAGTCCAATATTATTTGAAGGGAAAGATAGAGTTACTAACACTATTCTTAATACAATGAAAGGGTTAATTAAACTCTTGCGTTGTTAAATTTTAGATTCTGGTAAACTTAATACAATTAGCAAAAACTAACTCACAAACGTCCCTACGGGACTTCTTAAAGAAAATCTGAGGTTGGACTCTCCATAACATCTGTTTTAAAAGGTCCTCCAGAATCAATTGTTTATGATAAATCGTTCCTGTTACTTCCTACTTCTGTTTCTCACACTGGGCGAGCATCTTTTAACCTCAAGGGCGGGTGTTCTGTTAAAACTAGGGATGCCAATCCCGAAATCCCGAATAACGAAATCCTGCTACTATTCTAAAAATTCAAGTCTCAAATCACGAGATTTTGAATTAAGTAAAAATGTGCCAATTTCTTTTATCAAATACAACTATATTTAAATAAACGTGAGTTACCCTGTTAGAAATAACTTAAAAAATTTAATATTAAATTATGCTGGCAACGAATCTAATTTTTAACTGGTTACAAAAAGAAGTCGCAAGTGAATGACTGTTTAATGCAATGCATTTTGTACCACAACACAAAATCAGAATATTAAGTTTGGTGTGCGTTTTTTTCTAAGTGAATGATAATAGAACTGCGCACGCAAAATGCAAGTTGTGCAAAAAGATGTTAAAAACTTGAGTGATTTTACCAAAGGCCTTTTGACACATATTTGTTAAAGTTTATTTTATTAGATTAACACTTGCATATGCAAAGGTGGTTAAGGGCCGATGTTGAATGTGAACCACACCTAAACTCAAGTTGTTTTTTCTTTTCACTTGACGTTTTCCAATTTCAGACTAACTCAATTTGAACCATGGAAAGATACACAATCGAGTGACGATGTCAATTGACCGCCAAGATCATGGGA
Source organism: Pollenia labialis (assembly GCA_949318255.1). Lineage (NCBI taxonomy): Eukaryota > Metazoa > Arthropoda > Insecta > Diptera > Polleniidae > Pollenia > Pollenia labialis. Next base: position 91,474,913 of record OX439141.1, read on the forward strand.
TTTATGAGTTTAAATACATAACTTCTCGTATTACTTTAAAAGAATACATAACACTGTTTTATTTTGTAATGAGTTTAATTTTCTTCATGAATTAATTTGTTTTAATATTTATACATAAACTAATATGTATTTTCATCGACCTTTATTATTTTAATATATAAATTAAATTCTCGAGCTTAAGGTCTTATTTTTATACATAAACATTAAATTATAATTACATGAATTTTAAAAAAAAATTTTTATATATGAAATCCCGAAAAATTTGATCCCGATTTCTGGAATTAAAACTCCAGAATCCCGAGTTTCAAAAAACCTGGTCCCATTTGGAAACCCAAGTTGAAACCTGGCAGTATTTATACAAATTTCTTAAAATATTAACTCAATTAGGCGTCCCTAAAACAACCTTTCCCTCTTTCACTTTTATAGGCAGTGGTGAATTGAGTTTTATTGGAAATTACCTTAATGTAGCGTCAAGGAAAGGGTGAAGGAAACTTAGTGCGAACTTAAATTTCTATAAGCAAAACCCTGGCATTTGAAGAGTAGCATCGGGGTGCCTTATAATTTTAAAGGCAAAACATGAAATCTTTCAATGGGCTCTATCGAGTACAAGTTGAATACAATGTTTTCTTCGGGAGGTAACATAAAAAACTCGTCTCCAGTACCAAATGTAAGCAAAGTTATCGCGAAAAACTTTTTCTTTACATCTGTCAGCTGTTACAGATGTAAAAAGATTAACATTAATCTTTACCACGCGTCTAGCCTGCGAGAGCAGCCAGCACACACAGTTAAACATTTAAGTGTTTAATCTGGCTGAATTATACGCTCGCCTAGGAGCTGGAGATGAGCTATTAAATCTCATCTGCTTAGTAATAGCCAGCTGCGTCTGTTGGATAGCAACAGTACCTAGTGTTGATATGGCCTCACAATTTAAACTTTTGACAAGTGGAAAGCTCTATTGCAGCTTAGGAACTCTGGATTTTTGGATTTAGAACCACCACGTTATTCCCAAAAGCACCTTCACATAAGAAAAACACTCCTGTGCAAAATACATCATATGAAAGAAGCCAACTTCATCGTTAACCACGACCTCCATTTACCAAATCCAAGGCTATCCCTTCATTCAGCAACTCGGATCCTTGACCGTTCATTCATTCCCCAAATCAAGGTCTTAACCCTTCAACCTTACACACTCCACTCTTCTTCGCCATGGTTCTTCGACTCTTCATGCATTCACTAAATCCAAGTCTTCACCCCTCGACCAACTTTTTGACCATTTACCCCTCACCATCAAGCAATATTATCATAATTCATTTCGATCACCTCATACATATTTCACACACTTCTACAGAAGCTTCTTCTAAAATTTCGGATTCTTAATCAATTTCGCTACATCAATTATTAAGTAATAATAAACATTCATCCAAATAGTATTGGGGCCGTTTAAATCCGGTTATGGCCCTAAGCCACAAATGCCTAAAAAGAAGGCTTGCGTTCTAAGGCAATAGCCCGTGTCTTAACTTATAAAGCACCAACTGTTGACTGCTAGTGGGGCTTATTCAGGCCTATAAGCTTTGCTATTTTTCTTAAAAAAAATACTAAAGGCTCTCCTCTCAGAACTGGTCGGTGTCTTATGCGCTTACAGAAATTATGATGCAATTAAGATTGATACATATTTTATGTCGCCTTTTTCAGTCTAAAGTTGTAAAGAACTTGTTAAAACTTTTTTATATTATTTATCAACCAAGCGAAACCATAGTAATACAAAACTATACGCAACATAGCTCTTGCCACATTGGACATTCTCCAAGAGCGATTTGATTTAAAGCCACAAAACACTGGAACCCTTAAATCCAATATAACATATGCCTTCGGTAAAATTAAGGCTGATTTATGTGCCACAATCATGGAGAATTTTTGCATGATGTTTTATTCCATACATTATTGCATCGATTGATTGACCTTTCATGGACTCAAAATATCGATGATATCTCACCCATACTTTGTCTTATTTACATGTGAATATAGGAGGCGATTAACCGGTTAGCGACCAACTTTTAAGAAATGCAAAAATTCGTTTTTTTTTGGTAAAACGTTTTTAATTAAAGTAAAATAACACAAGAGTTCAAATATTTATTTTTTTTTTTTTAAATATGGAAAATATTGCAAGTCCTATAAATAGGACGCTGGGATAAAGAGGTATCATAGGTGATATGAAACCAAAATTTATTAATTGTTTTATTCAAATAAAGCGAAGATTATTTTGCATGATATGGCATAAAACAGTCTTTGCAAAGTGTCACATCACATTTGGCGTAAAATTAAAGTGGTTTTTATATACATTTTTGTCCCTGGCATCTACGCTGCTTCTTTCGTTTTTTTCATATTAGATTTACAAACGTTACTCTAAATTTTATTTTTTTATATGAAAATGGAAGTGATCACAGATTTGCTTATTTTAGCTCTAGCTCTTTAATATTTTTAAACAATTTCTAGTGGTGAAGTAATCGTGGGTTTTAGTTTATCACTTAGGTCTAAAAAATCAGCGCAATTTAAACTCTCTTTTTCGTTTTAAATGGGTTTAAACCAACAAATCTATAAATCACCAAACATATAAACCATCTTTAAACGCATAAAGTTGGGCGTTTAAACTACCACTACAGGCCATATGAATTTGATAAATTTATCGTAGTGCTGCTACATGTTATTTTTTCAACAACATATAATACACGGGACGCTGATTTCTAGTTGTTGAGTTTAAACTACATATAAATTCAAGTAATAGTTTAACTTAACCAGCTTTTAAACCATCAGGGATTTATTAGCCATAATTGAAACAAATTTATAACGCATTATAATTTATACTGGATGTATAGGAATAATAAGGTTATAATGGTTTTTGGAAAATTTAAAATGAATTTAGAACTTCACTAAAATTGTAAAAACATTTAGGGGTTAATTTGTCATAAAATTTATTGTGCTGTTTGTATTCCCGAAAATAACTTTGATAAAAAATTTGTTGTTTGATTACTCGCCATCATGACATGAATAAATAAGTAAACAAATAATATACAGCTATTCACATTATAAAATGGACACATAGAAAAAGTCGTATGTTGTGAAAAAATTGCACATACTTTATTTTATATGTACACATAACATAATTAACACATAAGTATATGCATTAACTAAATATTTTCTGAAGGTGTCCCACTTTTAGTGTGAGTAGCTGTAATTAAAAAGAAATAATTTTTTTCTAGTAGTACAGTACAGATGCGGAAAGCTTAAAATTATTTTAGTCAATTCAACTAGAATTATAAAAAAGTAAAAGTGCTACATTGGACTATGCCAAATCTTAGATACCCTTCACAATGGTTTGATATGAACAAACGTACGGTAACCGTTCGTTCCGTGTTATACAGATCAGTATTGTATTTAAATATTTGTTTTCCTTAATGTTCTCTATTGGAACTGGAATAGCATTTTAATTGTTTTTGACTTTTCTCTTTGCTGGGAACTTGTAATTTTTTTTTTGCTTGGAAACTCGTTTATTTGCTTATATCTTTTAGATTATTAATAAAAACTACCTCGTAATTTGAGAAAAAAATTAACAAAAGTGATTTTCGAATGATTGCTAAACACTGCATTGCACTATTAACTATTTCTTGTTTCCAAACTTGAAGAAATGGCTCGGTGAAGAAAGATTTGACTGCAATGATAAAATCATCTTACAAACAAATACCTATTTTGATGACCGGACAAATCTTTTTTTTTTAAGGTATAGAAGAAGAGATGATTTTTTTATACAAATACTTCCCTAAAGAATATGTCAATAGCGAAACTGCAATGATTCACTATTGATATGTCAACAGTTTTACTGAATCAGCTGTATACTAGACAATGTATAGTGCTATAGACCCTTAACATGTGCTTGTCCTTGAAAATCCACTACTGACTTCAGAACTATGGATTAGGTAACTCTGGTGGGACCAGAGATAAGTTCTAATACGTCCACTTTACATTTTTAAATATTTTTAAAAGATTCTTGCAATGATAATATTAGTGGATAAGGTAATTCATTAAATCCGAAGATGTGCATATGTATATGTATTTCGATTAAATAAGAAGGTTGCTTAATTAAAAGAACTTGTCGTTATTTTATAGAAAAAATTCGAAATTTCACTATAATTTGTTGCATCCCTTAGCTGTACAGCAGGCAAAAAATTTCTCTTTTTTTTCTTAAGGATAGAGAAAAGTAAAAAGTCACCACTATAGTTGACAAAAGTAGCGATTTGGAACCACTTGATCCTAGGTTTCCTGCATGACTGTGTTTGATTTGAAAAGCCAAGGACTTATTGACACGCACTCGTATAAAAAAAAAAACATTAGTTCGCTTGTCAGGTATGCAATGGTAGAAGTGTATTTAAATTTTAAGTGCTGCCTTATTAGCTTCACTTACTTTTTCTCATTAAAACTCTTAACCACTTCAGTGCTAAGCACAAAATATTTTTAATACTTTTTTGGGATTCCTCCTAGCAACATCCAGCTTCTCTTTCCTCTCGCTACCTTTTAGTTTCCACACTATGAAATAATCGTAAAAATGCACACATCGTAAACAAAATTCAAATAAAACTTAACAAAGCGGCAAATTAAAATTTTACATTTAAAAAAAATTTAATTTAATTTTTTTTTTTTTTTTGACACACTTTTAACAAAGTGTTTTTTGCTTTTTGCTAAACTTTTTCTCCACACAGTAAAAAAAACAAGTTAAAAACCATTGCATATGTTGGTGGGTTTCTCTATTTTGCGAAGGTGTATCATTTGAAAATATTCAAGTGCTAATTTGCATAAAATTATAGTAAATATTTTTTAACAATTTTTGCTTTAAACAAACGACTGTATAAAAACACGATAGTGTTTATTTTGCAATTAACGAAGTTTATTTTATTTATTTTATTTCTTTTTCATGGATGAAATTGCGAAAATTGTTTTGCTTGTTTTCTTATATTTGGAAACATTAGCAAAATTTTAGATTTTTTTTTAGTTTTTATTTATGTGTACAATTAAATTTCAATAAAATCATATTTAGTTGTTTTTATTTTTATTTTAAATAATTTCATATTAAATATTTAAAGAAATAATTGTGCAGATATTTAATAATATTTTTTTATTTTTTAAGAGAAAAAAAAATGTAAATTAAAGCATTTTAAAGCAGTGTTCGAAAAAAGACCAACAATTATTTAAAGTACGTTACACACATCCAGAAACGATTTCTATTTTTTTGGTGTTAGTGTATTACTACACAACTCTTAATGCCGTTTATAACTATTTTCATTAAAGTAACAAACATAATGTAGTAGATTTTGCAAATTTTGTTGTTGTTTTTAATCTTTTAAAACGGCGCTGCGAAATATGGCCCCTGAAAAAATGGCCCTAAAAATAAATGAAAATTTACCCCAAATTTGGGGTTTTTCCATAATGCAATATGACCCAATTTTTTTAATGAAAAATTACCCCAAAAAAATTAAAAATAACCCTAAAAATAAAATGAAATATGATCCTAAATTTGGGGTTATTCTTCATTAGAAAATTCATCTCAAAATTTATAATAAATTTTTAACCCCAAAAAAGAACACAAAGAAAGTTATATAACAAACTTTGGGTGGAGTTCATATGCCCGAAACTAAAAATTCCAAATTTAATCTGAATAATTATACAGAATTGATTTTAAACTTCGTACAATATAGCTTTGCTCACTAAACCCAGTAAAAAAAATTTGGGTTTTTTGAAGCACAGAGAAAAAGCGCATAATCGAGCGCTTCAATAAGATAGCTCTTATACTGCAGAAAAAAGCTGCTATTTTAGTGCTGACAACGATGATGTTTTAAAGCGAAAAAAAATATATAAAAATGGCCATTTTTCATTCCTTGATATTGGTTCATTTTTCATTGTACTTAAAATTCAAAAACACCCTAACGAAAAAATGATAAATAACCCCAAAAAATTTCCCCAAAATTTCGTATTGTTGAAAAAAATAATAATTTGCAAAAATAGTGAAACAAGTTTGTTGATAAACAACAAATAAAATAATAGTTTTCTACACTCTGTTTCATATTTTTATTTATTAATCTTTTCCAATGGGAGTTTAATAAGAAGATTGCTAGTTACACATGAAGACCACCTTAGAATGTTATGTAGAAAATAGTTTTCGAAAAAAATAATCGATGCAGATAGTTATATGATAGTTAATATATATATTCTGAACCTAAATACATATTAGTTAACATAACTAGTAAAAAACAAAAGCCCAATTCACAATCTTGTGCAAATGGTCTGGTATCGTAGCATTTGCAAAATGGTGAAGTAAATACTAAGTAAGTATACTTTTGAAATTATAGTAAATACGTTAATATATTGCAAATGCTGATCGTAATTATTTTTGAATTATTTATAATTGTAATTACTTAGTAATTAGAAATTATGTTGCAAACACAGAAAAAAATAAAAATTGATTTCAATTAAAAATTTGTGATATTAATTAAAAAATTAATTAAATTTGCACCAGTAAACAAATTCAATTGATTAAACGCTTAATTCGCTTGATTAAACGTTTAATTCACTTGATTAAATTTTTAATGAAAACTGATTTTACTTTTGATTAATGCTTTAATTGAAAAAAAATTAGCGTGCATTTTTTCTGTGATGATTTATTATACTATAGTATTTCCTAAGCCATTTTGGAAATGCTACAATGCAAGACCGTTTGCAAAAGGTTGTGAATTGGGCTAAAGTTAAAATGCAAAGTTAAAATGATATTGAAAAATATTTTTCAGGAAATAAAGAAAAAAATGAAATCTATGATTCCGTCTATTCCAGACTTTGTGGCTAATATAAATAATATTGCATAGTTATTTTTTTGTTGTTTTTTAAGAGAAAAAGGTTTTAGTTTTGTTTTTTTAGTATCTAAGAAAAATCCATAGATGTTGATGGCTATTTTGTAACAGAATCTAAATCACTTAAATTTAAGAAAATAAATTTAATGCGTAGTTTTTTACTAAAATCTTAAAAAAAAGGACGGTAGTTACTAATATACACAATCGTACGATTCAGTTACACGAAAATCTGTCTGCAAAATCTGTTGTCAATGCAAAAGGGATATAAAAACATAAAACTTTTCTTTTTTTTAAAAAATGCAACATCGATCGCATCTTTCATTTGAAAGTATGAAAAGTTTTCTAGCACTTGTAAGTCGAACAGCCTTGTCAAAAAACTCTGCCACTTTATTGAATTTTGGAGCACAAGGTCCACTCCACGCGTTCTTTGCGTTGTTGAGTTTTATGCAACAGTCAAAAAAAATAGAAACAGTGTCTTTGCCTGTGACAATTTACATAGAAAAAACACGTAACGTAAATAGGGTTACTTTCTATTTTTGTGTGCGTTGCATGCGTCTTGAAAAAAGCAAATCAAAAAACTTGGCGAATAAAATGCGCTGCATGTATCTTTAATTTAGAAACGCCTTAAATTCACATAATGCATCGAACACTTAAAAGTCAACCAGGCCTTGAACGCATTGTAGGGAATTCCAGCTTTATAAACACACATAATTTTTTTGATAAATCATTTGAGTAAATAGAATACTAAATCGCAGGCTTAAACGATGTTAACCCGAACATTTTGGCTTATGAAAATTTTGTTTTTCTTAATTCACCAGTTAAAACATTAACAATTAGGCGGCAATTATACGATGTCTTTTTAGACATGTCTAGCGATTACGTTTGTTTTGTTTGCATTCGATCGGTTAGGGGATAAAGAGGTGCTTCCAAGTAGACACGAAATAAGTTTTTATGTTTGGTAATATGAGTCTTAATTTCAATATGTATGTATATATTTTTTTTATTTAATTTCTTAAGCTTATCCTGCGAAGCTCTACGCTTGTCTGCAGGAAAGAAACCAGAGTCTCTGGGGAGAATCGAACTCGTAACCACGTCGCTGATATTAGTCATGAAAACAGCCATGCTTGAAAAGGCATCTTGAAAATGCAAAAGGTTTTCGGTAGCATCTTCAAAAAAATGAATAAAACAGACATGTTTGAAAAGACATCGCATAAATGCCGTCGAAGTTTGATTTTGAATTTTATTTGTATTCAACTCGTTACTTTCAGTTTGAATTTGACTTATTTGTCACCAACATAATTATATAATGAATGATAAGGCTTTATACCAGAAAATATAAAAAATCTCACTTGCTTTTTTTTGCCATGGGCACCATAGAATTATAAAAACATGGTATAAAATCAAAACATTTTCTACCACTTTTTTAACTTGTTCTTTTAAAGTGCGTGTGCAAACCAAAATGTTTGCATACTTTTAGGCAATATTAAATATTTGATAGACAATTTGAATTTTTTCTTTCATTTCAGCACAATCCTTAATTTTCCCCTTTATAAACATACAACTTCTTTGTGATTTACTTTAAATATTTATCAACATTTTTCTCACGAAATTCATCATAAGATAAAACGCCAGAAACCATTTCATTTCAAAGAAATCTCAACGTATTTTAAAAAAGTGGCAACAACAAAAATCATAAAATTTCATCATCTCATCTTGCCCCAATATTTTTATTTGTTTTTCTTGTCTGTTTCTTCCTCAAAAAGGATGTGTGTTTTTATCCCTTTTACAAACATATTTTGTTCATCTTAAACAGTTGGTGTATTCTTTTGTTCTGTTCATTTAAGATTTTTTTCGGTTGTTCTTGACTTTTTTTTTCTGTTATGGTGATAATATTTTTAAGTGATTATGGTGTGTATTTATGCTCATGTGTCTTGTATTTTTTCCGTTAACATTTTGTTGACACATTCAGGTTGTAAATATCTTGGGCTGTTGTCATGGGAGATGGGGTACCCTCTGTTAAGAATTTTATGATACAAAACATTTTTGTTCCATACTATGTTTAATTTGTGATACTTGAAGCCAATGAGAGATATGAGAATGAGATGGTTCATTACACGCAAAAAAAAACACGTTTTAATATGGTCACCTCTAACAAAACAATTTTTAAAGGAAATTTGTTAGCATACTAGGATTAGTTTAACCACATTATTATACTACTATATTATGGTTGCCTCTAAACATGTTATGGATTAATATAACAATAATTTGTTTTTAAATTAACACTAGTATTTTTTTCTTTTCCAAGAGCAGTGTTAAATTTGTTTTAGTTATTACTAACTATAACATGTTCTGAAGCAACTATATTATGGCTGTGTCTTCTTGATGGAGGTCTTATTTAACCCTAATATGGTTGTCGGTGGCAATGAAATGGTTAAATTTAACTTCATATGATTCAAATTTTCGTTAAAAATTGTTTTGTTGGAGGTGACCGTATTATAACATGTGTTTTCTCTGGGTGTAGATTAAGTGCTTAAAAATATCTCCACTTAAAGCTATGTGAAGGAGTAAATTTAACTGATTTAAAAATCAAAACCTGAAAACAATATATCAGAGAAATGATTTTAATAGATATTACATTTGTTAATTTTCCTTTGAAATATCATATCCTTGGTCTTGATATAGAAACTAAGTTGATAACTAATTGATGTGGCACAAATTGCCACCCGGGCCTGGCTAGGACCGGATGAATTAAAATCGTGCAAAAAGCGCTTAAAAAAGAGCTAACGAAATTGATACTGGTATATAATAAAATGTCACTATTATTCAAATCGACCGATATTTTTACTCCAATAAATACAGAGTAAAAATTTAGCATCTTAACGGTTAAACAGGATTACCAGGACAGATTGCTATAGCAAAATTGCTTTATTTTTCCCGAAATTTCGAAGCACAAAGGAACAAAATTTAAAAAAAGGTCAAAAATCGAAGTGACTTTTTGTAAGTAAGGTGAAGTATAATGAAGCTTAGTCCAAACAAAATTTCTTACGACTCCTCTACTTCACTTCCCTTTCTCAAACTGATGGTAGTGGATATCTTAGCTTTGGCCCGGTCTTATACACAGCATTTGTATATTAAAATCTTTATATAGTTCGTTTTCGCCGGATAAAATTTATATTTTCTTTTTCTTTTTTACTTGTGCAAATTGGTTTTATGTTGAAATCTTAGCATATTTTATTTTTTTCTTTGTGCTGCAATTGTTGCCAGTACTATAAGCTGCTAGACAACATAACAAATACGATTATTTTCTTTATTCTTTTGAACAGTTTTTTACCTTTAAATTCTTGACAAAATTATAAATCGTAAGTTATTTGTCATTTTGTTTCTATTTTTCCATGCTTTTTGCTTTCTGCCTTAAGCATGAGCCCTCAATATTTTACACCTATTTCTTGTACACACCTTTAGGAAAATTGAAGCCTTTGTAGGCCTTTACAATTTATAGACAGACATTGATAGACTTTAACCTTCATAAGCATACGTGTATTGGTACATTTCAACTCTCAAACACACACATTCAGCTACGATTTCATTTTGGATTTTACACGCTGTACTTTTTCTACGAGTTGTAAAAGCACCAGATGGAAAACAAATAAAAAGTTTTCATTCCGGCGGCATTTCTTTTAAGGGTAAACTTATTATCGAAATGAAATAAACTGCCTTAAGGTACACTTTGTGCATTTCATTAACGCTATGGCGTTTGGTTCTATCAGTGATTTTTTAATTGTATTTCATTAATTTATTAAAAAAAATAGGGATCGTTGAAAAGCAAAAGTCTGTGATTGAAATTAATTTTTTTTAAAGCTGTCAATTGGCAAATAAATTTGTTAATAAATCGATTTACAAACACACGTAAATATTTATGTAAGTATGTACAAACGAAAGAACATAAAGGCCAGAATTATTTAATTTAAACTTTTAAATTAGTGAGTTCCATAGAGCTCCGCCAGTAATTTTCAATACAGAAAGATAGACAAATGTACAAATCATGCATGGTCGTATTTCAGTATAATAATACTACATTACGTAAAGTTAAGTTTAACTAATTACTGGGAAAAAAATTCAGTATGCACAAAAATTTTACTGCTTACTGAAAAAATTCCAGTATGCAGTTAATTTTTACTGATTGTTGAAAAAAAAACAGTATTAATTTTTAAGACAATTTTAATAAAACTTAAGTTACTATTGTGTCAATGTGTAATCAATAAAGGTATTCATTTCAGCTTTTTTATATGTTGGAAAAATGGAAAAGTGGAAAAATGTAATTTTTGTTACAACAATCACAAGAAAAAAAATTCCACCAAAAGTTACATTTTTGTAATTTTCCGCTATAAACGTCAAACGAAATAATGTTGCCATTCATAAAAAATTGTTAATTTTTAATACAAAGTACGAAAATTTACATCTCTTTTTATAAACTCTTGAATTGCACAACTCTGATTTTAAAAATTATTTTTATAGTTACAACATTTTAAACATAACTTCTTTCACATTTAACTTTTAAAAGAAAAAACACGTATTAAGAATGAGTTCAATAAAAAAAGTTACAGTAGAATCCCGATAATGCGTAATCGCAAGGGACCGGCAATTTCTTAGGAATTATAGGGGTTTTCGATTTAGCGGGGTTTCGATTTAACGGGGTCAAAATAAAATAAACTCGAATTAACGGGGTTTTTCAATTTATTTACTAAAACGATAAAAAAAAACATAAAACAAATGGTTAAAAAGAAAAAATAAATATAAAAATTGTTCATGAAACAAACTGATCTTAAGAAAATAAAGAAATACACAAGAAAAAAACCCACGAAAAAAAAAATAGCGGTAAACAAAAAATCATTCTTTCCATGTTTCTGTTGTTTTTATTACGAATTATAAGTGGCAGTTAGCAAACAATTACGATTTATAAGAGGCAAAAAGGATTTTATTTGAAAAAAAAATTACGAATTAGCGAGGGGACCAAAATGTGTGGAAATTTTACGAATTAACGAGATTTTTCAAGGGACCGACAGTTTATTACGAATTATGGGGAATTACGATTTATCGGGAACTGACTGTATTAAAAAAAAGAAATGAAATTAAGAAATGAAATTTTAGTAAACCTTTCTGCAATTTAATATTTCAAAGTTTATATTGTATTGTTTTCATGAAAATGTATCTTTACATACCCTTATTTTCGTAAATATTATCAATTTAAGTTAATGATGTGGCAATTAAATAAATTAATTAATTCACTTTTAGCACTTATTTGGCATATTGAAAATATCAATTACTTCCACGAGTATATGGAATATTTTTTTTGACAGTGTGTACTTTTTACAAAAAAAAAAAAAAACCCGTTCACGTCAATAAGAGTGTAATTTTTCTGTTTTCCATTTTTCCAACCAAAAAAAATTTGAAATGAATTCCCCTAATGAAATTTAAATTTTTAAAAGTTGCTGAAATTTTTTCAAAAAATTTTTTTTCAGTAAACAATACAATTTATTTTTTAATTTAGTTTTTGGCTACAACTATCACAAGGGATATAGTTATGAAAAATATTAACCAAAGAGGGCAAAAATAGAATAAAATAAGTTTTTTACCACTGAGGCGAATTATTTGCAATGAGCAAGAGGTTAAAAGCATTATTACGTCTCTTGGAAGTGAGCCTCTTTTACACAGACCGCCAAAAGTACGTGAAAGTTATTTAATATTAATCTCAAGGCCGTTAATCGAGTACAAGCAAAAGCCAAGGTATAAAACATACATGAAGCGACATGTTAACGATTATGTTTTGTTTTTGTACAGTCGCATTTATTACATAATTTAATTAATAATATTCATGCAAAAAATTCTTTATATTTCAAAACAAAAAAAAAATAATGATAATGAATGTAGGAATAAAGGAATATATGTTTACTATTTCACATAAAATGTCACATGACATCATAAATTATATATAAAAGTGTAATTTTTCACCCAAATAAAAGTTGTACCATTCATCACCCATCCAACACATCATGTTATTTAGTGTTAAGACAGAACAAGGAACAAAATAAAATCTGATATATTTATATGAATACATTATTTAAAGTGATTATAAAGATTCTTTTGAACAGAAATTATTCAAATCTAGAGAAAACATTGAAATAAATAAAAACAAGTGCAGAACGCCTTGTTCTGTGCGTGCTACCCCATTAACCAAACAGAATAACACTCTGATAAAAAATTTTATAACAAAGTAAAATTTTCGTCGAAGACAAATTATTTTAATTATTTTATCTTAATTATTCAGGTTCACATGTCATTAAAGATTTTACAGTTTAAACAATAATTTTATGAAATAACTTTTAAAATAGTTGAATTCTAACCATCATTATATCCTTCAGTGGTAAATGAGGGTATATTAATTTTCTCGTAAATCTGCGGCAATAAAGGAAGAAGTGCCTAAGTTGACTTAAGCCCCAGTTAGTTGACAGTAACAGTAAAATGTAACCATACAGTTACAAGTAAGAAAAACCCATTTTTTTTTTGTCAGATAACTGGGGAAAATATTTAACCGACTTTTTGAAGTAACCCTTCATCCTAACTGCAAAATTTATTTACTTAAAGTCTTACAGCCGTATTCATAAAAATTTATTAATGGTTAATTAACCAAATATAAGGCAAATTTGCTAAAGTTGTATTCAAAACGAAAAATAGTCTATTAAACCTTTAATTAACCATTCATAAAATAAGAAAATTTATTGTTCGATTTACCCTTCTTTAAACCAAAAATAAAATGAAATTTTGATAAGTGTCTGCATTTTATGATATTATTTTTGTGAAATATGTACAAAAATAATGAAAAAAATGTTTTATTTATAAATATGGACAGTAGGCTGTCCCATTCAAAAAAAAAATTTTGGGATCATTCTTAATTTGAATACTCATAAGGCTAAGAATTTTTGAGATTTTTTTCCCGATTTTTCGGAGGTGGTTTAGAGGTCGCGCAAATTGATTTTGTACCAAAAATCGACCTTTTTGGCCTTTTTGGAATTTTGGTTGAAAATTGGTAAACAAAATAGACATTTCTTCAGCTTCTGAGTCAATATTCTTAACGAAAATTTTCCGATCTTTAATTTTATGTGCATAAATAATAAGTTTCGTCAGGGATTTTTCACATTTTGATACATTATATAACAGTTTTTCGTAAATTTTCAGCAAATATGAAAAAAATGCATTATAACTTTTAAAATTTGTATGAAGACTAAAAAACTAATGATGCAGTTTAAAAGATTATGAAGTTTTAAATAAATTAGCAAAAAAAAATGAATTTTCTCTCACCGTTCTCGAGTTATACCCTTTTAAAGCTTTGTACACATTGTATGAAATGTATAATACTATAAGGTGTGAACTAGGTTTGCATTGCTTTAAACTTTAAATAATTGAATTTAGAAAATGTTTTTACAAATAAAATAATAGTAACTTACCACTCATACATAACAGACCTGAGCCCCATCCAAAAATAAAATCTCCTGGAGCCATTAACCGAGCTCGCTGGATGATGAAAATTATATACTCTCTAAAAATATGCATTTTTCGAAACCAGCTACAACCTTTCATTCAAAATTCAAAAATTGATGCCTTGCTGGAGTTTACCTCATTTATTAAAAATTGGTACCTATGCCAATGTCCCTGATGCGCTCCTCCCAATGACCTTATACTTTTGAAACAATTGTATGACTCAAACGCTTTAATGAAAAAGTTGCACGCGAGACTCTGAAAACCTTTCTGCGGCATCAGTTTCAGGCCTTATCGTTTTTTGATGAACGTATAGATACCAAAACTTTGCGTTTAATGCTTAGAAACCTACATGAACCAAGTAATAACAACGAATTAGTGAAAGGACATTTAACAGAAGACATGATTGAAAATAAACAAATTCAGTGTTTTATTACAAAAGCCAGCCTAACTTTTTTTGAAGCCTGCAACATTTCTACTGATTTTTTACAAACGGATCCAGAAAAATTGCGAAACAACAAATCATTTCAGTTGTAAATGATGTCGCAGAACGTGGTGTGGCCTTGGCTAATAGTTATATCAATATCACAACTTCTGAAACAGACTTTCAGAGTTTACTGCAGGGGGTAGAGCAGCATCGCAAGAACTATAATAAATGATTTATAACAATTCTATTTTTCTTTGTTTTTAATATAATTGTTATATATGAGTGGTAAGTAACTAATATTTTATTTGTAAAAACATTTTCTAAATTCAATTATTTAAAGTTTAAAGCAATGCAAACCTAGTTCACACCTTATAGTATTATACATTTCATACAATGTGTACAAAGCTTTAAAAGGATATAACTCGAGAACGGTGAGAGAAAATTCATTTTTTTTAATCTTTTAAACTGCATCATTAGCTTTTTTAGTCTTCATACAAATTTTAAAAGTTATAAAGCATTTTTTTCATATTTGCTGAAAATTTACGAAAAACTGTTATATAATGTATCAAAATGTGAAAAATCCCTGACGAAACTTATTATTTATGCACATAAAATTAAAGGTCGGAAAATTTTCTTTAAGAATATTTACTCAGAAGCCGAAAAAATACCGATTTTTTTAGCAATTTTCAATAATAATTCAATAAAAGTCAAAAACGCTAGATTTTTGGTACAAAATCAGTTTGCGCGACCTCTAAAGCAATTCCGAAAAATCTGATAAAATTCTCAAAAATACTTTACCTCATGAGTATCCAAATTAGGAAAGATCTTCCGAGAAAATCCAAATTTTTATTTTTTTTGGGACAACCTAATGGACATGTTAAATACATTTAACTAAATTTTTTTTTTTATTTTAGACAACCAATTTAATTTAAAAGAATATGTTCAGGGGCAAATGCAGATATTATCATTAATAACTTATTAAATTACTGAAACTAGTTGTTTTTTTGTTTAAACTAACGAATTATTGTTCAAAAATTTTGAAAAATATAGAATAAACAAATCATAATAATTGTGATGTTAATAAAAAGTAAACAAACTTTTTATTCGAATACTTTCTTATTGTATATTTAAAAAAAGTTCAAACAAAAGTGTTTATGATACCTTTCGGCAAGATTTTGTTAAGAAACTAAAATAAAATGTAGTTTTATTTGATAATTTTTAAGTTCTACAATTAAAAAAAAACTATAAAAAACAATTTAATATAGAATATCATGAGAACCGAATAGAATTTTCACGCATCACAAGCAATAAAATGGCAGTAAAATATAAAGAAAGTTGCCATAATTAAACACAAATTCGCCACAAACTGTTAATAGTAATAAAACTGTTAATGTACGTTTATGAATACAAATTTTTATAGGAGGTTTATTAGACAAAAAGCGTTTAATAGTTATTACAAGCTATAAGCTTAAAATAAGAACTTTTTATGAATATGGGTGTTAAAATATAACCAGGGATGTGAGTTTAAAAAATTGTTACTGAAAATGGCAAAAAAGGGTAAAAATTCGCAATTTTGGTACTTTTTGTTAACACATTTTTTTATTCAAAAAATGTTGGTATACAAAACTAAAAATTTTTGTTTTAAAAAAATTTCTTTAGCTAAGTCGCCGTGTCACAAAAAGGACACTTAGAAGTCAGTCTTAAAGGGGTAAGAATGGGTTAAAAGGGTAATTTTAGGCGATTAAAATCAATCCTATTTAGATCGAAAAGCTTAAAGATTTATTTACTTTTATGCTTAAACTACTAAAAGGAACATAGATTTATTAAATTTTAACTTAAAGGGACAAAACAGGAAAAAAACACTAGGTACTTTTTTAAACACTTTTTTTAAATAACTTTTTGCAAACTTATAGCGCCTCAGAACTTTTCAGGATGCAATAGATGCCCTTGAGCCTCTTGTGGATTAGTATAGTCCAAAGTCCCATGTTTTTGTTTGTTGGCGTACCTTTTCAGCCAAAAACGGTCTAATCGCTAACGATGTTTGCGAAACAAGTAAAGGCTCATTTATATGATAATACAATAAGGGTCCTCATGATGTCGGTTAAAATTGCCATTTGTGCAAATGCGCAAACTTACTTTTGTGTAATTGTGAACACTAAATGTCAGTTGGCAAGAAACGTTAATACAAAAAAAAAAAATTAAAATAAAATAAAAGTTAAAATTTTTGCCAAAAAGCAAAATTTGTTTTAAAAAGGCCTAAAGAAAGCCAAAAGACTAAACTACTCCAATCATGGGAAGATATTGTTGTTTGTGATACGCTAACACTTGAATTTTTTGGAAAACACGACGGTAATCTTAAATTTGTTTTGTTTAATTTACACTCTAGATTTTTTTTTTATCTATTAAAAAGATAACCAACGTAAAGCAGAAGAGGAAACTTTGGAGGAGTTCACTTATGTTCTTGCACCTGGAGAATATTTTCGTTACTCAATGCCATTTGTTCATCATTCTGTTCCAAAATTACACAATTTTTTATTAGAAGTACTGCCAAGTACTGTTTGTATAAATGCACACAATTGAACAGCGCAAGTTCACGAGACAAAGTTGTTGGGCAAATTTACCAAGTTTGTGTAAATTAATTCTCATACAATTTGTGACAGTTCATTTACGAGGGCGTAAAAATGCACAGTTTGCACAGTTTACGAGACTTATAAACGATATCATGAGGACCCTTAATGTATTACGAGATGTCAAAAATTATGTAGAATAAACATAACATTATCATGTAAAAGTAAAATATATTGAGTAGGAGATAATACAGATACAAAAATTGATAAGTGGTCGATAAATCCTTATTTTCTTAGCCATTTTAGAAACTTATAAACTCAGCGAATTATCATTTTGTTTTTGTAAATATTGTAGAACTGTATAACCATCAGCTTTTTTTGTTATTAACTCAGCTGTTAAATATCTTTGCTTTGCTTTTACTTATACACAGAAAGAAAAAGACTCGGTATAAGTCATATTAAAAAATTCAAAAACGAATAACACTAAAACGTACTTAAAACAATCCAAAATGGGATAACTTTCGAAAATCAATTCCGGAAGTGCTTAAAATAAGTATACAATTCATAAACCAATTAAAAAAAGATTAAACTTTTTGTTGGTAGTACCACTTTGAGAGTATAATTACAAAGTGAGCGTATTAATCTCATTTAACTTATCAAAGCTTGTCGAAGACACCAAAAACAATAGCACACAAGTAGTTAAAAAACGATTTGCTTTTTGTGTGTAGAAACAATAAAAACAACAGAACAAGAAGAAAATACTTTATTTTGATGTTTAAAAAGTAAACTTGGGAGGTCTTGCCTCTCATTTAGTTTATATTTTCGGTTATTTTGAGTTTTTAAAGTAAAAACCATATCGAGAATGATGCTGGTGTATAAGGAAATCAATCATAATAAAATTCTCCTTCTAATTTCACTTTTCGTTCATTTAATGTACGAATTGGGGTTTAAATCAACTTTATAATATTTGAATCAAGCGCATTTTTTAACAAATTTATTAAATCTTAGGTTTACTTTAATCAATCTCATTTTCAAATTATTTTAAATACGAATTCGGGATTATATCATCCTTATAGTTCTTAAACCAAGCGAATTTTGAGATTGATTCAATCTTAGTTTTACTTAAATGAATCTCATTTTCGGATTATTTGAAGTACGAATTCGGGATTGAATATGGATAAGTAATAATATGTTTACTAGATTTAACATATTTTAACCCTAGAATACCAACGTTAGTAAATTTTACGTGTAGTTTTTTTTAATTGTTGCTACACAAGCGTGTAAGAGTCTTACGCTACCAAATTCCACAAGTGCCCGCAACTATAGCTTTTAAGCAGGCAAGTGCTTTAAGTGTGTGTTCTGTAAAAGACTACACTTAAATTTTACATAAATATCGGCCATAAGCAGTGAGCACCAAATAAAAATTGTTCTTGAAGTGTTGGTGTTTTTATCTTTTTTTTTATATATGTATAATTCTGTGGCATTTTGACAACACAAATTTAAAAAGTTGAAAAAAAATGCTTTTAATCATACGAATTTTCATTCTACAAACATTTTTGTATACGTTTTTAAAATTTTTTATTATAAACGCAATTTTTTTTTAATTTTGGTTTATCTTATTATTTGATAAAAATTTTATTTTCACAGAGTTTTTTTTAAACTCTTTTGTTATCTTATCTCGACTTAAGATGTTTTCTCAAAATGCCACAGAATTAACTATATTAGCATTTTAGATTATTTTTAATAATAAATAAACAACATGTAAAACAAACAAACGGGACATTATTTAGGCGTTTTAGGAGCAGATTTTGCTTAAAGTAAAATTTACGTGTATTAACGTAATATCCTTATGATTCTAGGGTTAAAATATACCAAATTGACAGGCCCCTGTCTCATATTCCTTACTAGATAATTCTTCGAATTTAAAAACAATAATTACATTTCACAAATGTTTTTAACATAAATTTTCACTGAAATTTCTTTAATCAAATTTTTATTAAATTTAAAGGTTTTTCATGAACTAACAAAATGTTTGTAGTGCTGAATAATTCTTTTTGTTTACCATGTTAAAGCTGCTTAAATTATATTCTTCTTCATATGTAGCGAAATAAGTTTTTTCTTTTTGCGCTACTATTTAATTTCGAAATACCGTTTTTGTACTGAAAATTTTACGGATTATTAAAAATAAGCTGTCCTTATTTTGTATACTGGAAAAAAAAAATTTATTCAGACGTTATTCACTTGGACGTTAAAAGTGTGTATTTATTTATCAAGCGTTACAAAAAATTTCATTTATGTATATCCCCTTAAAATTTCGCATTGTCTCATGCATCCATAGAAAACCGTATTTATAACTTAAAAATACAATTACAAAAAAGATCTATTGTAAGTAGTTAGTACTTCAAACAAAATTTGACAAAACAAAAGCAACATTTTTCCACTATGATGACGATACATCACATCATGAAAATTTTTGTTGCTGTTCAGGTTACCATTATAAGCATTCAACGGTCCCGTAAACATGAATACACCATCACCCAGTTCCTTTTGACAATTAGTCAAAAATATCATTCATTCTAAAATGAAAGCAGTAAAGAAAAAACATTAAAAAAATTGTATGTGGACAATAGTTTTTATAAGGCTTTTTTCAACCAAAAAAAAAAGGAAAAAAAATTCATGTAAATACAATTCTACAATTTTATATGTTGCACAATATACTTTGTCTGGCAAAACAACAACAGAAAAGTTTAGCACCGAAGGGGATCTTTTTTCCGTGCAGAGTTTTATTTGGTTTAACTTGGGTTTTAATACAATTTTTAGTTTTTTTTATAACGTTTTTTGCCAAAGCTCTAACATTTTAGTTGTTTGAATACAAAAAACCAAAAAAACACACATCCATACACATGCACTTAGTAGTAAGTAAATAATATTTTGTAATGTTGCAACAGCTCATATTCACCCTTGGTTGCACATGGTTGCATCAGAACTGGTGACAGGGTAGTGGTAGCTTGTTGTAGCTACAACAACAAAAAGTAATAATAATAAACGAGTTTTTTATTGTATTTTATATTTGCAAACTGAACAACTCGTATTGTCAGTGAAGTTTGGTTTTGCTTGAAATATTGCGCCACATTTTTTTAACGCACCCCGTAGTCGACCAAATTGTTTAGCCTGTTCAAAAGTATTGTGGCAATAAAAACTACAATATATTAGCGAAAACTCCTAAAGTCATTTGCAATAAACTAAAATATTTTAAAACACCTGCTTAATTTTTTTTTATAAACATTTTGTGTTTACTAAATGCAACATTAAAGGGAGAATCGTACTTAATGAGTATTTTATTTCAAATCTTATGATCTAATTAAGATTAAAAGATTTTGATAAGCGCAGGTGTGGATTGCATGACAAATGTGGGTGAAAGAATGTGACAGGAATATAACTACTTTCAATAACTGCTATCACATCATGGACACAAGTTAGTAAATGTAAATCTTCACGAATAAAAATTTGTAGTATTTTGAAATAAAATTATATGGGCTGAAAAGGTAGTCGAAATTCAGTTGGTTGAACCTTTAACGCCAATTTGATAGCAATAATAGGTTTTTAATAAAACTTCGTCAACTTGAATGACGGGTATGTCTTTAGCCATTGATGGTTCTAAGCAAAGTTTTTAGCCTCGTAAAAGTGGAAAAGGATTTATCTGTAGTGGCTACACTAACTGCTGGTATAGCAAGAAAACATACAAAATTTTATATTCGAACACACATCAGCATCACAATTTTGTATTAAATCAGAAATTCACTACTAGAGAATATCCTGATTTCGTTGACATTTTACCATCCACAGCCGATACTCGTTAGTTACAACCTGGGCTGTGGAGCCGGAGATAAAGATTTGGAGTTGAAGTTTTTGTACTTATGAACTCGCGGCGCCGAAATTGTTTCGGCAGAAAAATAAAAAAAAAAAAAAATTTTCCAATATTTTCCAAAAAAAAATTTTTCCAATATTTTCCAAAATAAAAATTTTTCAAAATATCGATTTGAAATGTTTACAGAAAAATGTTCTTATTAAACCGTTAAGAAGCTACTGCATTAAAAAAAAGATTTTAAAGACAAATAAGGACCAGTCTCTAATTCATTTAGCATCAATGTAAGAATAGGCGTCGGAGTTGGAGTTGAACTTAAAAAATATCGGCAGTTGGATACGGAGTTAGAATTATTTTTTGCAACTTTACAGCCCTGGTTACTACTAAAGCCGAAGCGTTTCCAGTTGGCAGTTTTTAGAAAGATTAAGGAACTTGAAAAGCATTTATTATTAAACTTAGAAGAGGGTTATATAGACTATTATGCATGCGTTTAAACAGGTTATAATCTCTATTTTTTTACCCTTTCTGTACCTAGTTGCTGAGCAGTTTCTTTGCTTCTTTTTTTCAAATTCATAATCTTTGGTAATAAACTATGTTCGAAAATAAACAGAACATTATTTAGCGTACGGCTCACACACGCAGCAGCGATATTTATTTGTTAGTGTTTGTGTATTTAGGAAAGTAACGAACATTACATAATGCTCTGTTATTCCTTATAAAACAGAACAATAGTAGTGGTTCTGTAGACATACATTAGATTTTAATGTTCTTTAGTGGTTATTTTTATTGATAATGGTATGAGAAACGCTCCTCACTTGTATTGTTGTTGTTGCTGGGCAATTTTACGGTCATGTACGCAGCAAGAATAGCTTGTGTGTTTATTGTGTACAAGTTTTGTTAGTGTAAACACTTTTTGCTGGCTTTTGGTTTTTGTATATATATTTTGTTTTTGTAAAAAAATGTTTGTTTTCTTTTTACCAGCCAAAAGGTCGCTTAGCACAACTGAAACGAACGAACGCTAATGTATGTATATAGATGGGATTCTACTGGGTACTGGGGTTTTGTAAAATCTGCAAGGAGAAATTATCAGGAGAGCAATTAAAGCTTCCTGCTGGGGAAGCTACGTAACGTCCTACACAGTTTGATAATCCGTAAAGCAGCTTTACAAGCATTGCCTGTTCAAGAAACCTTAAGGCACCAATAAAATCAAAACTACTACATAAGTGGCGATTTTTGGAATATGCTTAATTTTAATTTTAATATCATTTCAACCAATGGAAAATAAATAACTATTTTTAAATCCAATCAAAACATGTTTACGTATGATCACCTCCAACAAAACTATGTTTAAAGAAATTTTAAACATATTATGTTTAAAATAAACCATGTTATTGTCACAGACAATCATATTATGGTTTAATTAGTCCTCGACCAAGAAGCCACAATCATATTATGGTCGCCCCAGAACACGTTATGGTTAGAAACAACTCATATATGTTTAACACTTACAATAGCATGGTTGATTTTCAACCATAGCATGTTGCTCTTTGAAAAGGAAAATACTATTGTTAATTTTAAAACAAATTTCTGTCATATTTAACCATATTATAATTAGAGACAATCATAATATGATTGTGGCTTCCTGATGGTGGACTTATTTAACCACAATATGACTGTCGGTGACAATAACATGGTTATTTAAAACATAACATGTTTAAAATTTTCTTTTCAAATAGTTTTGTTGAAGGTGACCATATTTAAACATGTTTTTTCACTACGTGTCGGGTGAATTTTGCTTTTCAAGAAATGCGATCCGAGCTACGAGATGTTTTTGTGTTAAATACTGGCTTTGATGATAATGAAAAGCAAGTATTATTATCTTCCTTATATGAAAGGATGGAAATGTCACTTAATCCTATATTTGGCAGCTAGGCTTCTTGACCCCAATAGTCAAGGATACGATTTAAGTTCATCCGAATATCTTATTTCGCTAATATTCATCTACGATATGGGTACCAAATTTGAAATTTAAATGTAATATTAGATCTTGCGAGCTATAAAGCCAGAGAGGATTTATGGTTTTTAAATTTTGTGTTGAGCTGCATTGAAGAGATATATCCTTATACATGATAAACAAGTATTTCCGCATGTTAGGAATTTATCAAAATAGCGATACGCATATTGAGAGCTCCAATTCACCTCAGCGGCCACCGAACAATCGTTCAGCACACATAGTTTTGTCCACTCAAAGAAACGAAAAAGGTTAACTGGAGATACTGATGGAATAGAATGTTTTATAGCACATAATTGGAATCTAAGCAATAAAAAGCATAAAGGAAAAGTCAACCATATTATGGTTAAATTCATCCATCCAAAAGTTGCAACCATTTTATGGTTGCATCCAAACATGTTGTGGATTGTAATATTTTAAAACATTGTATGTTTAATTTTAAATTTAACATAATATGTTTAAAAAGCAGCAACAGTCTGGTCGTTTGAAATTTACAATTGCTGGTTAGCTTGCTTAAAATGCTCATTCATTTTATTTGAATTATTGGTTAAAGTACATAAATTTATGTAGAATAAACTGGTAGAACAGAAAAAAGGAAATGAAGATCGTCACAGGCTGGAATATAAATCAAAGGGGTTTTTTTTTATAAAAGTGCAACCATCAGGAATGAAACATTAAATAAAATAATAATTTGACACTTAGCAAACAAATTAAAAAATGGAAGAAGTAAATATCCATAATATGGCTAAAATTGGCAATATTATTGTTAATTCTGACCATAATATGGTTACTTTTGTCAAAATTCTGGAAAATGTTGTCCATAATATGGTTGATTTCGGGAAAAATTTTGTTGATTTTAACCATACTATGGTAATATTTTAACATAAAAAAGTAACCTGCAAACGTAAACATTGTTAAAATCCAACCATAGTATGCTGCTCTTAGAATATTATTACCTCCAACCATATTTTTTTTCTACGTGTTCAGACATACAATTTTCGACAGTAACTTTGACGATGGCTATTTTAACATGAATCTTAAACTCTTAAGATAATTTTGTTCTGGTAGGCGATTGATTGTCCATTGGCCCCAAATATTGTCGGGCTTGAACGACAATACTTTCGTATCTGTTTTAATTTAGACTATTAAAATACAATTTTAATTCTAAAATGTTGTTGCTCTCGGCCTGCTTAACAAATTTTCTCTATGCACTACAATCGTTTGTGCTTTGTGTCCAGTTTGATTCACCAGTGATTTTTTAGTTTTTTTCCAACTTTTTTTAAACGGAGTCACGGTCTTACCTGTTTACGCTTTTCTTCATAAAGATCCTCTTATGTCTCTCGTTTTAATTTAGCAGCATTCAATGGTCCGATGTGTCCCAATCAGCGAATTCGTAGTATTTTGATGCATCTTAATGTTTTAACGACGGAGTAAATCTCATACAACTAATGATTCGTTAATTTCTTATACTTTCCATGGTAGGTAAATTCTTCTACTATCTGAGCTTTTACCTCTTACAATTGCCCTTTGCCCCTAGGTAAGTTAGTTTGTCATTCACAAGTGGTAGTAAAAAATATATAAAAATGAGCCAATACCCGGTTTTAATTAAGTTACACTCGTAATTTCTACAAAAAGAAAGCTTGTAGTGTTCGTACCTTTTAGTTATCTTTACCTATTTCAACGTATATTTGGCCTTCGTGTGTTTACCTTCAGTTTTCTTTTAAAATATGGCAGATTTTAAACCATAAATTTCTGCACACAGCTTGATTTCTTTTTGTAGAAATTACGGTCATTAGTATCCATACGAATTTTCCCGCAGATTAAGACTTTTCGCACAATAGCTGGCTGATATAGAAATCAAAGGCTTAATCAAGATTTTGTTATTATTACGCTTATGAGGCCCAAGGTTTCCTTGTAATTAAAACAAAATTTTTTATTACAATTTTCCCAACATTTCGTCGGTATATGCCGACATCTTCGGAGGTCGCAATATTTTACGTTGTTATATAAAAGAAAAAAAAAATGTAAACATTTAAAAAAATTCAAAACATGAAATTTAAATTTTGAAACATTACTTCACAGGCTTTTTTCATTTGTTGAAAATGGTCGAAATTGATATAGATTATTTCATAGACCATTCATATACAGGGTTGTCATAGAAACCAATATTGTCAGAATTGGTTTTAAAACCGAGAAGAAACAATGCTTTGGTGTCGTAGAAACCAATGTTATTGGTTTTATGTTCGAACTAGAATTAGTGTCGGTTTAAGGTGTCACAGAAACCTATGTTATCGGTTTTTTATTGGAAATAAACCAAGCAGCTTACAGTTTTTTTTTTGGAAATAAATATAGATGCTAAAAGCTTACAGGCGTATTCAAAACGAAAATTTGTGTACTCCGACTATACTCCGCTCATCGAATGAGCAACTAAAATGTTAATTAAGCTTAATCACCATTTAGCCAGGAGGTTATTCAAAGCACTTTTAAATTGCCCGATTAAGAAAAATTGGTACATCTCTGTTTTAGTGAAATTCAATTGATAGAAAACCCAAATTGACAACAGTTAATCAGGAGTTAAAAAGCCTTTGATCAGCCGATAATCATAGTTTATTTAAAAGTGTTTTGAATAAGAAATCCTTAATATATATGCAGTAACTAAATTTTTGTTTTGAATACGGGTGTTAATTTTTTATTTAATTTTTTTTAACAGTTAGATTTTTCCACAGATAGAAGTGAATAAAATTGATAAATTGGTAAAATAGTATTTTGGGCATGTTTCCAGTAGTCTCCGGCAGCGGGCTGCTGCAAATTTGCAAGTCTTCTTCTCACTTTTTCTGCTAACAACAAATACGCAACAACAATTGGTTTATATTTTTAATAAATTCACTTTATAATTACATATTTTTACAAAACAATACAATTACACAAATTAAAACAACAAATGCAATGCAAGATCATCTTCCAATAACAAAAATGCTACAACTGCTGATGTAATTTTATTTTATTTATAAGCACTTATCACCTTTAAATTATTTGATATTAATTATTTTCACAAAAACCCCTTTTACTGATATTTTAATAAAAAAAATTTAATATATTCGTAATTTTCTGCAAAAAAGTAAAATAAAAAATAATAAAAATGTAAACAATAATTGTTTCGATATTGGTTTTATTTATATTCGAAATTAACCAAACGAGCTTGGTTTCGTGACAGCATATGAAACCAATATTTGTTTTCAAAACCGACAGTTAGCAAAACCAATATTGGTTTCTATGACAACCCTGATAGTAATTTGCAAATATTACTCATACGTACAGGTAAACTGAATAAACGTCCTTTTACAATAAGGGTAATCACGATGGTCGTTGTGCAAATTTGCAATGTGTATATTTGCAGTGCATATTATGATTGATCGTGATCATACCACTTTTATTTTTGTGCAAATGTGCAATTTTTCTTAAAATTTATTCTGGCAACACTAAAAACTTCTGGCAGCACAGCAAAAAATCTGCATTTGTTTACAATTATACACAAGCAAATTAAAATAATTTTTTCCTTTTTAATTAACTTAAATTTAATTCTCTATTTTATAATAAAACCTGCGAAAGTGTTGAATTTATAAGTTTTCTTAAAAACAATATGGCGCTCCATATGTAAATGTAAATGTTATTGTTTACATTTGTTTGCAACGTAGCAAATATGCACTACTAATCTTGCTCATGGTTTTTTTAGTGCAAGCGAAGTAAAATAGAGCAAATTGCATATACGTACATTTTGTTGTAGTATTGTGCAAATGTGTGTATTTTTGCACGCATTTGCATCGTTTGCACATTTTGCACTACCCATCGTGATTTCCCTTAATATTTTAAATTTCTCAAAGTCAATACTCAGTAAAACTATTTTGAAAAGATTGTTTCCTTTGTCTCAAAGGTTCGGCACGAACAAATACAGCTTTCTCTTCTCACTGGTGTGTTTTCAAGTTAGTGAAATAAAAACTCAAGTATTCCTAAAATTTTATAAATTTTTTAAAGAATTTTATTTACAGAAATACCATGCCGTAAATATCTTTTGTATTCTAAAAATTCTAAAAACAAAATTTTCAGTAAACAATTCCTTATCCTTGTTCAAATTTCCTTTAAAATGTTGTACAAATTATGACAATGTACTCTTGCCATTTGCATACCTTTTGCTGTTGCTGCTGCTGCTGTATCATGAAAGTTGTTAGTGCCTTTTTTATTGCAATGTTGCGACAAACAAAGTTATATGAAAATTTGGTGCAGCCACTTGTTTCCTTGTTATAGGAGTACTTTATGTTTTCTTGCTGTATGGAATATTTTCTTTGCAGTCTTCCATTGCTATTAAAGAGTTGCTTGATAATAATAAAGAAATACGGATTCTAAGATCCAGCTGCCATTTAAAGAATTGTAATGCCAATAAAGTAAATTATTTACTAGCAAAAATAAATTCTGTAAATTGTTTTAAAACTTTTATTTTATTTGTGCGAAGTGCAAATATGGGCATACAAATTAGGGAGTCACAGAAATTAATTGAGATCTAGGATTTTATACCCACCACCAAAATGTGGGGCATATTTAATATATAATCGATATTATAGACGGAGGTCTCGAGATCTGTTGCTCGACCAACATAAATAACTTTTTGTAACAATAATTAGTATTGTGGTTATTTTGTTGAACTGTTCATGGGTTTAAATCCAAATTTTGATATTTAAATAAGGCTAAAACTCGTAAAATTTAATTTTAATTAAATTATTTTTATGAAGAAAGGAATTTTACAACATGAAATTAATTAAAATTTATTTTATAATTATTTTCATTCTTGACTGTCGCTGGACTCCAGGGCTTTTACGGACAGGCTACCCTTTCCGCTTAACTTTCACAGGTATCGACGACAGCTGGCAGTCAATAGTCAAACTATTTGTAACTTTCAGCGTTATTCGCGGCTGTGATTCAATTGTGAAATTGGACATATGTGAATTGATGGGCCTAGAAGCATAAAATGTTTAATGTTCCTGCTGACTACGTTGTCATATGTTAAGTTCAGAACGCAATCCCTTATTAATCAAAAGGCTATTGGAGGCCTGACTGTCTCCACACAGTCAGTATCCCCTATTTTCGAGCCCAGTCTCCCAAGCTTATCGGCCATTTCATCAGCGGTGATGTTGCAGTGAACAGGTACCTAGCGTACACTTACTACATACTCTTCTAATATTTCCTTTAGAGCTCTTCTACAATCATTTACTAGTTTGGAATCCACTAGTTAGAATTCACTGCCCATCAAGGCCCTAAGAGCTGTCCACGTATATCGTGACCATCGAGCCCCAGCAATGTTAACTCTTACAAATTCTAGGGCCTTCAAAATCCCTAGAGCCTCCGCCAAAAATATACTGCATTCGTCAAGAAGCCTTTTATACCTTTAAGTGTCTATATACTCAAGGAAGACCCCTTTACCCGTTCCTCTTATCATGGATAAATCGGCATACCTCTTGACTATCGGCGACTAAATTGTAGATAGTAACCACAATACTGCCATCAACGGCACTATTAAGGTAATGTCTAATGGCGTTTATGAGAAAAAATTCGTTTATATAGTCGCCAGTGACAACTTTAACCACATTGTTACTCACATGATCATTGACGACAAGGTGCATGATAATGACACTCACATTATCTTGTACAACTTAAGTGCCCTTTGTCCAAAAAGTCGTCGACGATTTGCATGGGCTGCCGCCAACATGCCGTTAGGGATTTACTATGGGTCTTCTACGCGTTGTCGACGTTGTCTTGAAGGCTTAACCAACTGGGTGCATTTGCAAATTATTTTTATAAATTGAACACAAAATCAAAATAATCTAAATAAAGAATGTAGAGCTGAAATGATGAAAATAAATACATAAAACAAAATTACCATATTTTTGGTTTGGGTTTTATTATAATTAATTTCTTTTGTTGACGTTTCACTTGCATTTGACACTAAATTACTGGAAATCATCCAGTTAAAACAGAAATTGTGTTGTTTGTTTTCGCATTAAAAAAAAAACAGAAACTCTTTTATCTCACAAATCGAAAACCTATAGAATATTTTGTTTTACAGTTCATTTTACGATGCGAGAAATACAGAAACGAGCTACATAATAAGATTATATGGACTATTGATGTGTTTGTTGTTCTTATAAAATTCGATATTTTTCAGAAAAAAAAGAGCTATTGAATTAAAGGTTTCTTTAAATATCTAATTGTCAAGAACTAGTTAAGTTGTCAATAAAATCTCAGCAATTAATTTTTATTATTTGACTAAAATATGTCAATGAACAGTGGCAGATTTCGGTCAAAACCCTATAACTATGTTGTTTCCTTTGATAAAGCTATACAACTTTCGTCAAGTCACTGAAAGTTGTTGTACTGAGGTTTTCAAACATTTGCTTTAAGATGATTTGAGGAAGGGGATTTATATGGTACCATCTAAATAGATGGTTTATGGGCAGACATACTATATCGGAAAGAAGTTGGCAGCTTTTAAAAATTATGAACCGTTTCTCAGCATTTTTAGTAGGTTCGCCCTTATGACAATGAAAACCTATGTGCCAAATTTCATGAAATTCTCTTCAAAATATCTATACTTTGCGCACAAGGTTACATGGATAGACAATCAGCCGGCCAGACGGATGTACCTTGTTAGATTAGTTAAGAAGGTAATCCTGAAGGTGGGTCTAGCGCCATTAGTTTTAAGTTTTGCAGACTTCAGGTCAAATGCAAAATACCCTCTCCACTATGGAGTGGGTATAAGAGATATTTCAAGATTTCTTCAAACTATCTTTACAATTGCGAACAATATCATGAGCATAATCCTTGAACAAACAGACTGATGGGCAAATGGGGGTTTTAAATCACATTTTGACTCAACAGTTGTGTACATTTATGTATGAAAGGTCGTACATTTTTTTAATGCTCAAGCTAAAATAAACTAGCTAAAATATTGTTTTAGAAAATTTTTGTCTTGCTAAATGCCACGATTAATGTCATATTATTTTCTGAATATTAAAAAGTTCGATAGAAAAATATCACACAGTATTTGTGCAATTTATTGACACGTTTAAGTCAATTGAAGATTCAATAAAACAACATACGCTTCCTGCACTTTTATAGTATTTATGAATGTCTGAAGGAGTATAAATGCATATATATGTATGTGTGAGTTTATAACAGGGACCGTAACAGTTATTCCTTTTTTCATAAAAGTCAGCTGAAAACTGTTATTTTTTTACTTGTATTTTTTTAACAAAAATAACTGTAACTCTCTCATTTCTATTTTTTTGAACATAAATACCAGTTATTTGTTGATTTTGATTTTTTTAAGCAAAAATAAAAGTTATTCTCTAAAAAAATGTGCGTGGTTTAACTTAATTATGTTGACTTTAAATAATTATTTTAATTGCGCATACGAAATCTCAATGATGACTACACATTAAATAAACATTTAAAGTCAACAAAATTATTATAACACGTACATTTCTTTAGAGAATAACTTTAATTTTTGCTCGAAAAAATAAAAATCCAAAAATAATTGTTAATTTTGATCGAAAAATAAAAATTAAATTTTAAAAATCAGTATATTTTATCATTAACGTGTTCATAAGGATCAGTATGGTATACTTTAATCTGTTTTTTGACATTTACATCCATATGCTTTTTTTGTTTTGAAATTCCAATATAACTGTTATTTTCGGTCCCTGGTTTATAAACATATATTTAATATAGATAATTTTGTTTCCATGTTTTGGTTTTTGAGAGCGTGTGTGTTTTTATATATAAAAACATGTATCACACTTGATCAACAAAAAGGTATTTACTCGACATTAAAAAACTTTCAATAGAAACAAAACTAATTTTAATGTAATATAAATGCTAATGAAAAAGGACTTTTAAACCAACAGTTTTTTTTTACCAAAAAGTATAAAAACTGCTCAGATATGAATATGTGTCGATTTTTTTTTTAAGTGAAAAAATAATAATTTTGACTTAATACCCTCTTATCGATCAAGTGCAATATGATTATGCACATCAAGGGATTAAATTCAAACTGTTCTAACTGCGTAATTGAAATAATTTAGGAGTATAAAAATACCGATTTATTCTATTAACCAACTAATATTTTAAGATGGATCTCAAAAATAAATCTTTTTTTTCAAACAGAGGTGATTTTAATTAATATTAAAAAATCACTTAGTATAAATTATTTGGTAACAAATTAAATAATTTACAACTAACTGTTGTCTTAAATCCAAAAAAAAAAATAAAAGAAAATATTATTACAAACTTTGTGGTAAAAATCTGCCAAATTTGACTACAGCTTTGAAATTTAAGGTGTCACACAGAAGTAAAAGGTGCCCTTAAGCCCCAACAGCTTAAAACTTAAACATTAAATTTTAGTAAAAAAAAATTGTTTATGCGCATTGTGGACATAAAATTTTTTGGTCACTTAATTGGGCATTGCTGGCTATATTTCCACAAAAAATACTGGCTTCTAAGGTGTTAATTGTCTCCAATTTATCAGCATAAACCAGTGACTTCACGTAGCTCCACAGGCAATAATCTAGAGATATTAAAGTGACAAGTACATTTCTTGAAATAAGTTATAGTCAAATTTTGATATCAATAAGTTGATAGTTGCCGTCGCTGCACAGTGTACCTATAAACTTATAACTTTTGTTATTAATATATTTTTGGAAATATATAATTTATTATTAATAAGATTTCTCTATCACATGCTAAATAGCCAATATTTATTTTTGATAAACACACTGAAAATTTATTGTTGAGGGAAAGCTAGTTTCTATACGCAATTCACTGGTTGTTTAGACCAGCTCATCAGGAAACTTACTGCAAAGAGCTTAAAATATGTTACGAATAAAACTGCAAAGCTAATAAGAATTATAAGCACACAAAGTTTTACTTGTTACAATATCAAAGCTTAAACAAAACAACAACAATAAACTGTTAGTTTATCTTTTGTTATATTCCCCTTATAACTTTTGATTAGATTGGAATTTCGATTCGCTGGTCTTATTTTGTGTTCTAGGTGGGATATTTAAATCCAGTTTTTGGGAAATTTTGCAGTTGGCACGTATTGAATAGAAGCCCACAATATGCTTTGGTGTATGTAGTTATTTGTGTACATATACCCAGCTAGCATTTGGCTGATTATTTTTTGTAAAAATCACCCATATGATTCTTTTCAGATCAGTTTTGTTGATTAAAAACTGATTTATCACTTGAGTGATCGAAAAAGGATTCATATATGATTCATTTATATGTTTAAATAATGATTTTTAAATATTTTGAATTTTTGTTTTTGCCAAATGAAAAAAAATAAAAATTGAAACTTTCATGCTAGAAAAATAAATAAGAATAAACTTGGCTAAAAAAGAAGCCCAAAAATTATTGACAATTTATGAACAAAAATGTTAGTGCAAATTGTTGCTTTTCTTCTTCGCGAAAAACCGATAACTTTTGTTTGGTTTAAAATAAAGCTGGTTATAATAATCAAAAGCCATTATTATTGGAGAAAAATAAAAAACATGACAATTAAAAAATTATATGAAAAATAATCAATCATGTATATAGTTTACGATTGAAAAAGAGACAAAAACGATTCAATAATGATAAGAAAAACTACCATAAAATTGATCAAAAAGGAATCAGAAAATTGTATCACAAATGATTCTTTCAGGTGATTCATCGGTAGGGTACCATTTTCTCACAACGACAGTATCATTTATGATTGAAAAATGAGCTCATATACGGGTATTTTGCTCTTGAAGCTGATTCCTAAATGATTAGATTATGATACAAAATGCTAGCTGGGTATTGATAATAATTGATTGTGCATTTATATTTCTGCGTGTATGTGTTCTTGTGTTTAGCAAACAGTAAACAATTTTCTATTGTATTTCCGTTAATAAAATAAATTTATTTTATTAAATTTTGATTAGTTTGAACTTTGAAAAAAATGACGACAAATGATTTCCGTTATTTTCAGTTGATTTTTTTTTTATTTTTTTTGGTTTCACTTTTTATATTATTGTATAATTTTTTTTTAGTTCCCTGATTCTCTTATTATTTAATAACGATTGTTTTGTCGACTTTAATTTGATATTTATTTATTTGCATGATTGGTTGATTTGTCGGTTGCTGGTGGCGGCGTCAACTGGCGAAAAACAAAACACAATTTTTGGTGGAAATTCTGAAATTGTTATGAGCGGTTTTTTGTTTAGAATTATTAAGCATGAAATTGCTTTTTCTCGTAATCAATGCGTTTATATTTAGCATCCTTACAAATATTATTGATTGAATTAGTTTTCTGTTAATCATTCATTTGAAAACTTTTTACTTTAATTAATACAGCCACATGTTGTGGCTAAGGCTATTTGGGGAAAAATGCTTAAATAAAATTGATGGTGTTGTTGGACTAATTAGGAAAATCATATTTTTATGATTTTTATTAAATTTAATAAATGTTTTGATTTAACTACGTATTTGTATGAGATATCAAAAAATTTTAGTTAAACATTTTTAATTTATTATAGCAAAATATTTTATCTTGAGTGTACATTTTAATTTTCCTAGTGCATTAAATTTGTGAGTTTACATTCTACACTTTATAAGTCCAATATATTTTCATGCAACTACTTAGAGAAATGTTTTTCTGTTCTATTAATTATTCCATATACGAAGAAAAGTTGCTAGAATCTTTTCACTGATTGAGCAATAAAATCAAACAGCCAAGCAGTAAATCTCTTATGAAAACAAAAACATAAAACAAAATAAGTTTTAATTGAAACCAGTGACGGGAAAATTCTCAATTTCACGACATGTGCGGAGAGTCTGGGTTCACACTATTAATATTTTCTTTTAGAAATGTGGGGGTGGGAAGAAAGCTTTCCACCACGTTCTTCTTACGATACGCCTTTTTCATAATTATTAATTTTTAAATTTTAAATTGTTATATTTATCGGAAAAAGTCAAACAATAATTGCACGAAATATCGGATAAAAAAACTTAATAAATAAACATAAATTTAAAAAAATGATGCTACAATTTCTATCTACGTACAAATATAAAGGGTGTTTTTTTTTGAGCGATATAACTTTGAAATGGCATCACTACTTTATTTGACCACCCATTAAACATCTGATATTTGGTTTTTGTTTAGGTTGCTTTGATATTTCATTATGAATCGACTTACACCAGAGCATCGCGGGACAATTGTTGACATTTTTAATCAAAATAATTCGGCGAATGGGATGAAGCACAAATTGTTATAGATTTTGAATTTTATTTTCCGATGAGGCCCATTTCTGGTTGAATATGGAGTGAGGAGAATTCACAAGCTTTTGTCGAAACACCTTTATAACCACAGAAAAGTACTGTTTGGTATGCTTTATGGGCTGGCGGAGTCATTGGCCCATATGTCTACAAAAACGATGATGGTCAGAATGCGAAAAGTTGTTGAAAATTTGTTCTTCAAATTGCGCTTTTTCCGCGCCAGCCGTATTTTAACATTTTAACATTAAAGTCATACATTTTTCTATCCAATAAAGACCGTTTCACTAAAATCAAAAATATATTACTGTTTTATTATGATTTAAATTGTATCACTCTATAAAAAAAAAACCCTTTACATACAATTCTCGTGTCACGGTGTTTGTAATAGAACTCTCCGAAACGGCTTGATCGATTTTTTTTAAAAATTTTGTATACAAATTTGTTAGTTTTGGGAATAGGTCGTTAAGTATATTTCATATTGCTAGAGGACGTAACATGGGAGTAACAGCTCCCCCTCCCTATATATTCTTAACTAATCAACCGGGTTTTTTAAATTTTATATGCAGACGCTGATAAATTTGAAAAGAAATAGGGCGTGAAATGGGACAAGAAGTGCAAAAGCTCTCCCTCCCTATATCTTCTTAACTTATCAATAGCAGGCAAGTATTGTTACATCGGGAAAGAACTATAGCCTATAATTTTTTGTATTTTGGGCTAAAAATAGAGCAAGAGGGGTAAAAGCTTCCTCTCCCTATACCATCTTAACTAATCAAGCGTATTTCTTAAAATTTGGACTGCAAACACTGTAACATCTAAAATAAAGATAAGGGCATAAAATAGGGCAAGAGTGGAAAAAGCTTCCCCTCCTTATATCTTCTTAACTAATCAAGCAGTTTTTTTTTAAATTTGGCATGCAGACACTGTAACATCTGAAAGAAATACTGTGTACGGCAAAATAACGTGTGCCTGGTCTGATAGTAATTTATAATAAATATAGATAAACGTGTGTACGCGATGGGTACGTAAAACCGCTAGAATTGCGGTATAATCGTCAAATTGGCAACTGAGCCTGCATCACAATAATGGAACAGATATTATGCGTTTGTGCTAATGCTAATGTCAATTTCTTACTCAATCTACCGATCTCCGTTCGTCCGTCCATCCGGCTGGCTGGTCAGCTGGCAATGTTAATTGGTGCGATAAGAACAGTTGGAAATTTTAAGGATATTTTTATGAATTGGTGATGAACCTTTTGAAAATAATTCAAATCGTTCGATTAAATTACATGGGCCCCATACAAACATCTTAACCAACTTATCGTAGTCGGTAGCTAGATTAAGTTTTATCCAAACGAACCGTCCCGTTATTGACCATACCTGGCATACAAATAATGCCCTCGTTAATAGCTTTTAATATCATAACTGACATAAAAACTGGCGACAATAACTTTTACGATAGCTACTGTATCATGCAGTGTTCGAAAATAAACACTAAATATCGCTTCTTAGTGTTCGGAGCGGAAGATTCGTGGAAACCACATACCCTAATTGTGTTTGTGTAGAAAATCATTAAAAAAATAACGTTTCCCCGTTAGTCATCTTTCGAACACAAAAATAATACTGTTTTTATCAAACTGAACAAAAGATAAGAACATTTAATTCCGTTCGGTTTTTTCTAAATCCACAAACTTTATTGCGTTCAGCACGGCTTATTAATGTTCGTACCTTTTGGCTGGCAAAAAAAATACAAACATTTGTTACAAAAAAAAATACACATACGAAAAAAACAAAAAGGCAGAAAAATCATTTACAAAAACAAAACACACACACAATACATGCATGCATAAGCTGTTCGTGGTGCGGTTGTTGCTAAAAATTGTGGTTTTGCATCACTACAATTGTTCCTGAAAATAGTTACGAATGGTATTAAGGGTTGTGTTCTTCTACACAATCACTTAAATAATAGATATCGTTCTTGGGTGAGTGAGCCGAACGCTAAATAATGTACTGTTTATTTTCGAACACTGAGGTCATGACAAAATTTTGTGCTGGTATGTCCAAAGTGAACCATATTTCCCATATAAAACCTCTTTCTAAAAGCACTTTTAGGCAAGCAAATATCATATACGTAGATGGGGACATCTAAATAATTATTGGAACAAGGAACGTTTACATGAGTCTTAACCTCATTGCATAATTTTGTTTTTGCGGGTTCATGGTTGCCCATAGGGCACACTCTCGAAAAAAGGTCTACATATACCGTGGTGTCGTATTAGACCATCGCTATTCGATACAAGTTTATTAACATTTAAGCTTTGATTTGGTATTTTTAACTTAGCAAGTTATTTGTACGTACTTTTTAAAATCAGCTTAGGATCGAAAGTAGTGCATTTCAAGGTTTTTGTTTTGAGAAAATAAAAACACCAATAAGCACAATTCTTGCAGATCTTGGCTAGCAGTTTTAATATAGATTGCCATCTGCATTACTTTTACTTTTAACAGTTATTGGTTCCAACTACGGCACTGCTAACGATGTGTGACAATCATTAAAATTGGATTAGCCGTTTAAAAACTGCAGATTTCTTTTCCTATTTCCAATATGCCCTCCAATTGAATGGCTATAAATTTTCTCATTTGCTAAAATTCACTTTTTGTTTCTTGTTAAACTTGTAATTGTTTTGCTAAATCCTAAGAGACTAATTATAATTTAATTATACATGTCGTAAATTTTATTCTTATAATTAGCATGATTTTTCTTGTACAAAATGTATAAAAACGAACACGAAATATGGCACCCTTTTCCCATTTGCACACAGAACATAATAAACGTTGCTAATCGTTAAATTTTTCAACTTGAATGTTAATTTTCTTAACAATTCCATTTCCATCCTTTTTTAGCAATAAAAATCCAACAAAAGTGTATTTAAAATTTAAATTAAAATCCTCTCACGCACCAAATGCTTTTCCACTCACACAATGGCACAATCGAAAACACGTAGCTAAAAGCCCGACTACGTGTCACTTTGAAAAAAAAGGATCAAATAGCAAAAAAAAAAAAAAAAATAAAATTCCAGCAATTCTACATATTTTACAATTTAATTACTTTATTTGTTATTATTATTAAAAAAAAATTATGCAAATATTTGTATTAAAAAAAGTATGATTTTATAAAATATTTATTAATGTTTAATAAATACATTTTCAACAATTTATTTTCAGTAAAAGTAAAATTACAAATAAATATTAATTTTATACTAAAAAAAATATTGTTAGTAAAAACAATTAATTAAAACGTTTTTTATTTATTTTATATAAAAAATTACTTAAGTATATTGTTGTAATTATTTTTTACTCTGTTAACTTTTATTTAATAATAACTATTTATAAACACTTTAGTGGAATTAAAAGCGTTTTTTATTCCCAAACATTTTTTTTACCTTTCAGGAAAGTATTTAACATTAACGGGATTCTTAGAAGTCTACACCTTAACCATTGTGTTAATACGCAACTTTATCAACATTGCATAGCACCCGGGGTACCCGGGCACCCATATACTATAGTGTATTAGTAATCAAAATTGTTATGAAATAAAATTTAATTTTTTAACTTTTTAAAAGCGTATTAACTTTTATTTATGTTGAAATATGATATTTTATTCTTTAATTTTCAATACATTTTTTTCATGTTCATACCATGGTACACACCTAGGTATATTACCATGGTTCCCGGGTGTTACCACAACGGTTAAAGATAAATACGAAAAAATTGTGTAATTTTTAAGGTTTTAGGTAATTTATACTGTACTTATTCATCTCACCAAAAGGATGAGAACATTTTATTGCGTACAGTTTTTTTTTACCCAAAAAGGTTTCGATATAATGTCAAAACGAAATACTATAGAACATTAAAATATAATGAATGTCTATAGAACCACCGTACGCTAAATAATGTTCTGTTTATTTTCGAAGACTGGTTAAAAGTAAAATCGGCTTTTTGGGGTGGAAAATTAATAATTTAGACGTAGAGAATATGTGGTTTCAACCAGACATCAGAAATTAAGAACCAAAAACTTAAAATTTTAAAGTTTTTCATTTGAAAAATTCACAACTCATACGTACAAAATTAAGATATTTGTTTTTGAATTGTACTTTAATGTATTTTGTACATTAACAAATATTTATCATTGGCGTTCAAAAAATATTTTCATCCGTACAAAAAAAAAATATTTTGTTCGAATTGTTCTTTAAAGTTCAAAACAATAAAGTTTTTAAAAAAAGTTTTAATTTTTTTTTTGTTTTTTTAAGAACTTACATTGAAAACTCAGTTTTGAAGTTTAAATTTTAATTAAATTTTTAATCACCAATATTATGAAAGTCGACCGCAACGGAACAGTATTAGTATTTTTTATTGTTATTTAATAAAAAAATCCGAATTTAAAAGAAGTTATGGGCACAAATTTTATTAGTAAAATAAACGTTGCAAAAATTGGAAAAAGCGAATAGCGAATAGGAATAGCTTATCCCTTCAACAATAAAATCCAGTGTTTTTATCAAGAATAAAAATTGGGAATTAAGCACGACTAACAAAATCTTTTTAAATTGAAATTTTGTATTCCCAAAAATTACTTTAATAATTTTACATTAATATTTCTCTATGTATTTCAAAGCTAGTAAGTGTGAAAAAAAACTTGTAAATATTATTCCGGTTAGAAGGTTAGTGGGTTAGGCCAAGTCAACATATGGTTTTTTTGGTGGTCGAGTAGTAAATACAAACAACAGTTTATTATGTAAACAAACCTTTTTTCTAGCAATATTTTTAACAATCGGCCCAATCGGCAGTGTTGTTGTAGAGTTGACCTTCTAGTAATTTCGCCTTAATTGAAGGAATAAAAAAAAAGAAAAATGATAAACGACTACTATTTAAAAATATGCTGAATAGAAAAAAAACATCTAAATCATTCCATGTAGAAGAATTAGATGCTCTTAAAGAGATCCCTTACCACGCTTGTCTCCACATTTAAAAAGAAACACATAACTGAGTTGTGCTAACCTACTCACATTCCGTTGTTTCTGGCAGGAATATTTATCTTCAGATTCAAAATAATACTGCAGTGCATACTATTTTATAATATGAAACCCGCATAATACCAGCATAAGCTGGTAAAGCTGCAATTTTTCGAGATAATTGGGCAATGTTAGCTGAGATTTTGCGTCAGAGTTATAAACCTTCTTTGGCTTGCGATGTATTAAAATCTTACCCATTGCATAGAAAGATGTACACTGACAAACCATCAGAAGGCGTGCGTCGAAAAAATATATGCGAAAGAAAAGTTTTAGATCTGGGTTTTCCATACAAAAACTCAGGAAGAAAAGTAACTACACTACAATTTTTCCTTATCTCCCAATTATAAGTCAAACATTTCCTGTTTGCAAAAAAATAAAAGCTGCCGTATTCCCGCAGTAAAGAGTTATCACGACGCACAGTGCTGTGGCCCATAGACATAAATAAAAAAAAAACAAGTCTTATATTGTACTTAAAAATGTTCAGATCGATAGATAACAAAATAATTCAAATGAATTTTGAAGAATTTTAAGATTTAGCTCTTTTTGGCGGCGCTAGAGGGCGCCAAAGTTTGAGAATTTACTATATAGTAAAAATGGCTAAACAACTACTTGAGTTTTACATGCTTCAGGAAAACTGTTGTAAAACTGTTGTTTTTTAAAGCACGAGATTGAAATTTTTTTCTGTAGTAGTTTACTATATTTAGAGCTAACTGTAAAAAAATTTTATTGAATTATTTTCTCATAAGTGTTTTTTTATTGATTTGAAAAATGCTTATTATTTACTTAAGCTCTAAAAATTTCTTAACTTTGATGGACTATTAAAAAAAAAAGAAAAATATCGTTTTCTATTAACTACAAGAAAAACAATTGAAACAATTTTACCACAACTTGAAAAAAAAATTTTTTTTAAATGGCTATTTTCATGATTTTGCTCAAATTTTCATAGTTTTCAGGAGTTTAAAATACAATTAACTACAAATACTGTGAAATATTAATTCAAACTTATACCGTTCAATAAAAAACAACAAAAATCAAAATATGTATAAAAAATTTTTTGTGTGCATTTTACGGCATTAGAGGGCGCTGAAATCACAAATGCCCTTGGTTTTTTATGGTTTCAAGAAAATAATTGTAAAAAATTCATTTTCTGGATTACGAGATTAAAATTTTTTTCTGTAACAACTAACTATATTCTTAACCATCTATAAAAAAAATTTTAGGTGAATTATGTTCCTATACATATTTTTTAGTGGTTTGAAAAATACTTATTATTTACTTAAGCTCTAAAAATGTCTTTACTTTGATGGAATATTAAAAAAAAAAAAAAAATATCGTCTATGGGTTTTTTTCTGATTTCGAATATCTAGACTGTTTTCTAATAACTACAAGAAAAACAATTAAAAAATTTTTACCACAACTTGAAAAAAAAAATTTATTTAAAAAAATGCTATTTTCGTGACTTTTGCTTAAGTTTTCATAGATTAAATTAGTTTAAAAAAAATAAACTAGGAACATATAAGAAATAAATCCAAATATTTATACTATTGAATTAGATAAATTGACAAGATTAATTAAAAAAATTAGTATAACAGTTGTGTCTGTTTCTTTTTGTCGCTAAATTCACAGATGACGTTGGTTTTCCATCGTTTAAAGAATGTTTTCAAAATGTGACTTAGTGCCGTTATTTTTTATTTAAATTGAAGATGGGTACGTGACAGAATTTTTTTTTGGCAACAGCCTTTGTTTGTAGTAAGAGCAATTCTATTGTGGAGTGTTCGAAAACATAGCATACAGGGTTTTCAATTTAAAAGAAAATGAATTTTGTTCTGGCGGGTCCATGATTGCGTGTCCTTGGACCGATTTCTCCAAAAATTCATATTTTTCTTAATTAAGCTATTTTATGCTAGTGTACCAAATTTCAAACATTTCTGACAACTCCTTCTATTTATGTCCCTTCGTTATATTAGGACAAAGCACTGTGCGACGTGTAAAGTAAAGAAAAATATTTCGGCACTTCTTTGAGTGCCTTCTTCAGGGTTTGCTTTCTTTTCTTTTTAACAAAAAATTAACAATTTTTTTATAAAACAAATTTAACAAAACGACAAAAAATTGACAAAATTTAAAATTTTTTTGGAATGGAATAAAAAATATTTTTCAATACAAACTTGATCTATTACAATATGCAAAAATTTTTTACCTTCCGTTTCTATTTTTATAAATTAAATGTTTATAATTTTGTGCTACAAAAATGACTTTAAATTAATTCTCGAAACTGTCAGTACTCTTATAATTTTTAAAAACTAGTGATCATTTAAAATTTATTAATATTGAGGGGTTCTCAAGAAATTTTTACTATATGGACCATCTGTTTCTATAAAAAAATTAAACAGAAAACGCCAAAGGCACTGGTAACCTTGTCATTCACATATAAGGGTTAAGTATCAAGCTTATACAGAGAGAACATATAAAAATTATAAGAACCACGACCTACCTGAGCGCCAAATTCGCTTGCAAGGTTCCTTTCTCAGCTCCAAACGCGAACAAGGATACGGAGAGCCGATCTTCCAATTGTATAAAACTTAATGTAATTTTAGAGTGGATCTTATTTTTAATCTTTAGTTTTAGGATTTTACTTTTTTCTCTTAGGCCAAAAAAAGCCATATTTAGGAAATAAATAATGAAAAAAGGTAATATGAAAGAAATTATAGTCATGCAAGCCCAACCATTCAACACCGAACAGCCTTTGTTTGGGATCTTTAGGCAATTATGGACTTAAAAAACCAAAAGTTAGGTTAAGCTGTATGTACTTCTGCCGAATTTTTTCGAAATACTAAACTATATTAGATTTATTTTTAAGTGATTTTTGAGCCTGGGCCTTAAAATTTTTTGCTTTTTTAAGCTTTAAAACTTACCTTAAAATATGAAAACCTGAAAATAAAGAAGAAAGAAAATATATTTACTATACAAAAATTAAAAAAAAATATTTTAAAACTATTTATAAAAATTATAGCGAGTTCTTTTTAGCTGCATGAAAACTGAAAATTAAAATAGAAATACATACAGACAAAAATATTGTTGGAATCAATTTTTTTTATTATTATCCGGTAGATAATTTCATGGCATTTATTTTTTGAGTATGATTTGGCATATTCCGCCGCAGAGCAGTTAAATTTATTATTTTTTAATAAGTCTGGCCATATTGCGTTAATTGTGAATTGAATATTGGCTCCCAAAGCTACAAGTGTTGCAGGTGTGTCAGTATAAACCAATGACTTAACAAATCCCCATAAAAAGTCATTCAGTTGTGATACATCACATGAACGTGGGGACCTTTGTAGAGGACCACTTCTGGAAATAAAGATTCCACCAAATTGATTTCGCATTAAATCGATTTTGAAGCTAACCAAGAAACAAAAATTTCAATATTCTATTTGTTTAAATTATTTGGTAATATACATAACATTTTCAAAGAGTTCTTCCGAAAACTAACTTCGATATACAACACCAATGAGACAAACATGTGTAACAGGAAGGTATATAATATTATTCTCTCACTTTGACTTAAGTCAATCCCAATGACAAACATTGGTTCTAATGAGTATTTTCTAAGATGCACTGATGTCAGAATACATCAGCATTATGACGCCTTTTCTATCAGTGTAAAAGTATGGCAATTTTGATTATCGACGCTGCCTTTTAATCAGAAATTAGCTTCGTAAACTGGACTACAATAACAATTTATTTTCTTAAAGTAAGTTTCCACAATTTCGAAGCGTTGTTTTAGCGTTAAGCGATTCATAACTGAACAGAAATGTCAACACAGTTTGGCTTTATCGGCAGCCAAACCATAGTTATCGATATAAAATTTAATAAAATACATTTTTAAACTTATGTAGTTACTAAAATATAAACCGATTTAAAAAATGGTTTTTAAGATAAAAAAAAACAACGTTTGAGTGATTTGTTCTTGACATGTTATTATTTTTGGAAACTTTAAATTTTAGGTTATTTTTTTTTTGTTTATCATCATTATTATGATTCTTTCTTTTTTTAACTTTTTAATCTGGCTTAACTATATCTGTATTGACATTTTTCACTTTCTTGTTATCCTTTGTTTGCATTATGCTCTTCTTCACTAATAAGGATTTAGCAAACGATTGACATTATCAGTAAATAAAAAGGTTTGAATTGACAAACCACATTTGCCACAACCTGGTAA
Source organism: Pollenia labialis (assembly GCA_949318255.1). Lineage (NCBI taxonomy): Eukaryota > Metazoa > Arthropoda > Insecta > Diptera > Polleniidae > Pollenia > Pollenia labialis. The sequence continues at coordinate 91,518,833 of OX439141.1, forward strand.
GAAAAATTTAAAAGCATTAGAAAATATTTTTTTGTATCTCTGTTGAAAGAAAATTACAGGTTTAGCAAAAGAAAATTCCAAAAGCTTCTCAAATAAATTTTAAATTCATGAGAATTATTTTTTAATTAACTCTTAATTCCTCTATAAATTGTTATTTAATTTTAAATCTCTATCATTATTGCTACTCGGAAATATTTAATTATTTCATTCGATTTTCTTTTATGAAATTTCGTTATGCAAGCAATAAACCCTGGAATTAAGGCCTGCAAATAAAAAAAAAAGAATTTATTGAGAAAAATAAGTCAATATTTTCCTAAAGGATGCACAAGTAGGTATTCACAATATTCATTCAGGTTGATTTTCCAAGAGATTTTTCAATAGAATTATAGAAATACTGAATTAAAATTCATACGAGTATAAACTAATTAATAAATATGAATTGTGGTTTATTTAGAAAACGTTTCATAGGATTAAAAGGATTTTTTTACGTAATATAACTATTTACTTTCAAAGAAATTTGGTTCGATGATATTTGAGTTTTTGAAAAGACTAAGAAATGTACTTGTAAGCAAAAAACGCCTTTGGAAAATTATTTTGTTGAATTATTTATTTGAAATCTACTGTATTAAATATAATCAAAAATCGCAATTCGTGGTTTGTTTTTACTTTGAAAAGAATACGAAGAGAAAATCAATAAGCATTTAAAGTTCATGGAATTATACACAATTTATGCATATTTATATGTCGCTCAATAGCTGCAACAACGTCATAAGTCAAAAATCGCATATTTTTATTGAACCTCTCTACTGCATAGGAAATAATTCTTATGAAGATATTGTAAATAATTCTTTAGAAGATTTAAATTTAAATTAAACTTTCTATTTCCATTATGTTGTGTGTAAATTCAAAACTTATTACAAAACTGCATTCGAAACCAAAAACTGTCGAACAAAAAACGAAAATTTGTGTACAACTTTTTGCTTTTTGAGTTGTTTTGACAGCGACTGTTAACATTTAATAAATCAGAAGTAAAAGCAACAGATTTGTTGGCCAATGAAGAAGTGGAACAAATGGCAGTTTTCCTACTTTAATTGCAGTTTTTTAAACGCGGGTTTGAAGCGGGCAGAGTGAATGAAAAATCTACTAACATCAATATATTAGAAGAAAAAAAACATTATAATATTCTGAGGTATTCATATGACTCTCTGTTCTTATCGCACCATGGTAAAGGGTATATAAATTTCAGCATATTTGAACATATCGCTTTTTCATTGGTACATATTTTATTTAAGCTTAACTAGTTAATTAATAAAGTTTTGGACAGAAATAAACTTTATAAAACTACATTTTACAATCTACTTTTTATGCTAACAATTTGGTGTCACCAAACTATTTTAGAATTGTTTGTTTTGTGTTCTCGAAATTTCTGGTCACTCTTCTTTTTTGTTTGTTTTTATACAAAATTCCTGCAATTTGCAATTTTTACGTTTTTTAAATGCATTTTTTAATTAACTTTATATTTGAATACACATTTTTTTAAGTTTTTTTTTAAAAATTTTTCCTATTTGAATTTATGATTTATTTAGTCTAAATATTTGATTTAATCATTGATTCCATTAGGTTGAATTCACGTTTTTTAGATTTTTTTTTGAGCAAATATTTAAAATTTTTTGCTGTCCATTTATTTTACAAAAAATTCAAACTAATTACGAATTTAGATTATCTTTTTATTATTTGGTGTGTGTGTGTGAATTTGTATATTTAACAAATTATTTATTTATATTAAACAATGATGTTGTTTTAATAAGAAAAAAATTATACGTTTTCGTTGGAAATTTTTTGGTAACAGTTGTTGGTTGGTGTTAAAATAAAATCATTTATTTAAAGTTTTTTTTTTGCTTTTGGTGGCTTGTTGTGTGTTTCTAAAAATTCTGCAGTTATTTTTAGAATAAACATTACAAACTTTTTGTTTATTTTTGGTAAATAGAATTGAAAACAATTTAAGCAAATTCATGCAGAAAAATTGGGTTTCCTGAAAAAAAATGTGTATTCTCTTTTTTCTAACTTTAGTTAGAAATAAATTATAATAAGTTTTTTTTTTTTATTAAAATCCCAGTAAAAACTCCGCTTATTTTATCAAAATGAATAGCTTCTTTCACTCATTATTTAGTAGCTTTCTTCGTTACTATTTGCCCTGCAAAACTCTTCATATAGCGTAATTTACAGGTTTTAACCCTTATGTGTGTGGAAAAAAACACCTTCTATAGGGTGAATAGGTACCGGGGTACCTTCATGCAAATTGTATGAGAAATCTAATTTTTTGTCTTGTATTGTACAAAAAATCGATGGTTAATGATATAATATTAGAATTTCATATATTTTTTAAAATCCTACACCCAAAAACAAATTTGTAATATCAGCAACTTTTTTGCCCCCTAATAGGGTGAATAGGTACCTGTTTACGTTTTATATGGAGCAACTTGAAGGATCCTAGCAGAAAAAGTTGCTAACATTAGCAAACAAATTGCTAAGCTCAACAAGTTTTTTGCTGAATATTTTTTGTAAACTTGCTCTCTCTAACGGGTCATTCCAATGTTTTGTTATTTATGAATGACTCTCATATTCATTTACAGTAAACAAGTTTTTTATTCAATTCATTCATTCTTATTTTTGTATATGGTTTACTCTCTTCTTATCTTTTTGAATGTTTTATAATTGAATAAATGTTATGCACTTTGAGTAAAGGCAAACAAGTGAGTTATTCAAAGCAGAGCTCTAGTACACAGGTACCTGTCCAAACACATAAGGGTTAAATCGTCATTTACAACGTAATGACTTACAAAATTGACTTCACATAAAAATGGATTTTTGACAAGTTAAACAAATTTTTTTTTATTATTATTAATTTTTCACTTTTTACATCCATAACTTGTTGGCTTTTTGGTAAGCGCTTAGGAAACTACTCTAATGGAAAAGGAACTTACAGCATACTTGTCACGTGGTCGGGACCGGTTCTAGTTCAAACACTTTATATGAAGGGGACATGTTACTTTAACATGGCGATGTCCTAGAAAGGTCACTAAAATAACTTAATAAGACACATTTAACTTCGGTTAAAATAATGCCTGTCACAGATATTGTCCCGAGTGAACCATATTAATATGATAGATATCCTTCATTTTAAAAAATTTTGTTTTTTTTGCTTAATTCCAAATTTTTATTCTAGATAAAAACACTGAAATTTATAAATCATATAAAGAAGTATAAACAGATAACATTAGCTCGCGCAAAATCCAGTCATATGACTAGTAAACTACCCTTCCTCTGGAGTAACTACACTTTAAAAACTTTGTCACCAGTAACGTGATATGTCTTGTTTTCACCTATCACAATTTGTTTCTTTTTGTTTAATATTGTATTCGCTGGTCACGGGATAAGTGATTTAAAAACGATTGACACAAATTTCCTGCAAGATAGTTGCCCTTAAAATGCTTTATATGTAGTTAATTTGTAACTAGTCAGATTTAAGCTTTTTGGATGTGTTAATGCGTTCAGTTTGGGACATCCCTTGTAAAATTCACTGGTTCTTGATGTAGACTTCTTCAATTTAGTAGTTTTTTTTATTGCTTTTGTCTAATTACTCAACACATTATTTTGTATGCGATTTTTTTACTAAGATTTTATTTTTTAATTTTAAGGATATTTTTTCTAATATTTTAATAGAAATTTAAATTGTAACATTTTATTAATTCTGCCTCGGGCAAAACGAAAACCGTAAAACTTTTCATAGAACTTATCTCTTAATATTTTATTGATTTTGAATTTGAGCATTGAAAAAATTTTGCATTGTAAATTTTGGCCCCAGAGGCAAAAAATTATAAACTTAAAATTAAATTTTTGTGCCATTTAATTTTGCTTAAAATATATTAAACGTGAAAAGTTTATTGAAACACATGGAAAACTTTTTTCTTCTTTCTAAAATGAAAATCAAAGTTTAAATGTTTGTTTATCGCATCGACAAGTAACTTTATACCCAATACCACCAAATATCTTTATTGTCATAGAAATAAATCCCAAACCATGGTGAAATAATAAAGGTGGCAGCAATACGCCAGATGACGATTTTTAGCTCTTGCATTTTTTGCCTAATATTATGTCAAGGTTTTGTTTATGTTTACAAAAAGTCCACGTTTTGTGCTGTGCTTATTATATTATATTAAAGATTTTGAATATTTAAAAGATTTTGTTAGTCGTTCTTAATTCCCAATTTTTATTCTTGATAAAAACACTGAAATTTATTGTTGATGGGATAATCAATTCCTATGCGCATTGCACTGGTCAGGAAACTTCGTCCAAAGATTTTAGAAAACCTAGAGATATTAAACAAACAAACTGTTAAGTGAATAAGAATTATAAGCAACATCTCAACTTGTAACAATATCAAAGCTTAAACAAAACAACAAAAATAAACAGTGAGAAGACACCAATAATATAAATGCCAGCTGCCATAAATTAAGAAATCTGTGGAATTAAATTAAAAAAAATTTTATTTTTTTTCTTAAATAAAAAATCTTTTTAATGTAAAAAACATAAAATATTACTACCCCTGAAGATGTCGGCATACACCGCCAAAATGTTGGGAAAATTGTAATTAAAAAAAATTTTGTTTTAATTGCAAAGAAATTTCTTACATTCCCCACTACAATTTGCTGGAATTCGTTCAACATTAATTGTAGTTGTAGGAAGGTTAAGAAAAATTTGATAATTTTAAATTAAAATGAATAAGATAATGAACATTATTAAATAAAAATTGGCTTAAAATGTATTTATTTCATCACGTTCAGTGGCACCTTTTGATTTTTGCATAAGTATTTTTAACATTTTTGTTGTAATGTTGTATTTGTTGCCGTAATGATGCCATCTGCTTATTAAACCATGGCAAAAACTAATATTATTTTGGCCTCAAAAGTATTATTTTCGCCTCAACAATGTTTTAATACTACAACAAGCACATTCAAATTTAAATCCAAAGTCAATTATGGTCCAAACTTCTATTAAAAAGTTAAGTTTAAATATAATTAGCAAAAGTTAGTTTTATTAAAACTACTTTATTGTAGGAAAATTATTCAATAGTAGATTCAATGGTATGGTTGCCAATTAATAATAACATTTTCCTCTTTTCCACACGCAGAGAAAAAACATTTTTCAATATGGTTATTTCCAACAACACTATTTTAAACGAAAGATCTTAAACATATTATGGTTAATTAAACCATATTTGTGTTTTTGGAACCATATAATTGTTAAATTAGTTATCCATCACGAAGCCACAACAATTTTATGGTTGCCTCTTAACATTTTTTGGTAAAATATTACAATAATTTGTTATTAAAAAAACAATAGTATTTTCCTCTTTTACAACCATGCTATTATAAGTGTTAAACATATTTTTGTTATTATTAATCATTAACCTGTAGCCATAATATGGTTGTGACTTCTTGATGGAGGACTAATTTTGCCATAATATGGCTGCTGGTGACAATTATTTTGTGAAATTAACCATAATATGGTTAAGAAATTTTCATTAAAAATTGTTTTGTTGAAGGTGACCAAATCGAAAACTGTGTTTACCCTTTTTGTATGAAGAACTGAATTCTATAAAAAAAGTTAAGAATGTGATTTAAGTCCTAGAATTTTTTACCTACAAAACTCATTTAAAAAAGCAACATTGTCATTTCGTTTGTAATTTCAACAATATTAATGTTAGACCCTATAAAGTATAAATATTTTGGGTATTTTAAGTAGCGAAGTATATTTAACCATGTCCGTCTGTCTGTCCATTGAAATGGGTTTTTCGAAGACCAAAGATGTGGTTGGGACTCGGTAGGAATATATTTATGTCTCATAAATATATGTAGTCCGGAATTGTTTGCTATAAAAAATTCAGCCTGATCTAGTTTCTAGTTTTAAAAAAATTCCTTGTTGTTGTTTATTTTTTTATTATGGAGAAAGGTAAGAGCCAAAGCTTAAAAATTAGGTAAAAACATCTTGGTTATCAATTCTCAACATCCGACAAAATGTAGGCAGGATAGAACAAGTGGGCGTGGCACAAAGAATAATTATTAATATTTTAAGAACAGTATTTATATAACTTTCTGTTATTTTCGCACCATGGTGAAGGGAAGTTAAGATTCGGCATAGGCGAATACAGCTTTTTTTATTTATCATTGGCTTAATAAATTTTTTTCAAAATCGCCTTTTTAATTTTTTCTATTAGATTACATACAAATTATCACCCTAAGAAATTCCGCGATCTATTATCGAAAATAGCGGAATTATAGCTACTAAAAAGGCATAACTATTTAAATATATTTTAACTAACTCTCTCAAAGTGATATGAACGTATGCATGTTAATTGCGTATCTAATAAATTAAAGGTTTGTTTGCTTTAGTTACTTTGCCTGCTTCCTCTCATGTTTGCAATAAATCGGATTTAATCCAGCGAAAGTTTTGCAAAAGCTAAACATTTTTTAATAAAATAGGACGTCAAATATTTTATAGGTGTGAAGATAGCTGTAAGGTATATTTTTCTTATTCCTTTAATATTAAATTAAAAATTGTTTTCCTTCTTCTAAAAGATATTTTAATTTTGAGTTAACCCTCTTTAAATAGGGTATTTAGTCAAAATTTAAAAATTTTCTTCATTCATTCATATATTTACTTGTTTTTTGAATACTTGTTATAATTTGTTATTAAAAACATTTTAGTTTTGAAAATGTTGTTAAATGTATTTTTAATTTATTTCAAATTGGGAATACATTTTTGTCACTTTTATTACAATTCTTTAAACGAACAACACGAAATTTTTATTTTATTTCTTTTCTAACATTTTCAGTAGAAGAAACCCCATTTCTTATTTATGAAATGTGACAAAGAATTTTAAAACCAACCGTTTTATTGCCAAGAAGGAGACAAAATAGCACGCTATTTTTACATCGGGTAGATATGGATATTACGTCTCGATTTTTTCCAAAAAGTGAAATTTTTCAATTATACTCTCTTTATGAGCACTGTTGCCGTTTTTGCTGATTTAACGTCATATGGCCGATTTATGAAAAAAATGAGGTAGTGCGACTCGACAATATTGTTCCTTAAAATTTCTCTTTTTTTTATTTAATGTTTGCATTACTTTTTTAGCGCGTATAGTAGTATTTAACATCTTTAAAACGTGCTTTTGAATTTTTATAATAATGCAGCAATGTTGATATTATCATGAGTGCCCCGGTAGACTAGCTGGTAGCGAGCTAGTCTATCAGCGCCGGAGTTGCGGGCTCGATTCCCGCCAGAGACTCTGGTTTCTTTCCTGCAGACAAGCATAAAGCTTCGCGGGATAAGCTTAGAAAAATTAAAAAAAAAAAGTATTTTTTTTAAACTATTTTCTATAGAAAAGGGTAGGGGCAACTTCTTCGAAACTATCTAACAGATTTTAATGAAATTTACATCATAGATATTTACCTATTTAGATAGACATATAAGCTATGCATGTATGAAAAATAGACTTTAAAATAAAATTAAATATTGCCCCAACTTTAGGGTAATTCTTCATTATGAAAAACCACCTCAAAATGTTCAACGAATTTAAGTTTTTGATATTTTGATTAGGCTTAAAGTCGTTAAATTTAATTTTGATTAAATTATTTTCAGTAAAGGAAGGAGTTTACAACATAAAATGCGGGGTTTTTTTAAGATTTCATATGGTGTATTTTTGTATTTTTCCATTTTGTTTATGTTTTAATTGAATGTTTGTTTTGATTGAATTTTTTTTATATAAAAGAATCAATGAAAAGTAACAATGGAATTACATATAATATGTTTGTACACTTTCAGCTAAATACGCTCGATACATCGATATTTTAAATTAATAAATATCGATACAATTAAAAAGTATCGATACGATATATATCGATATATTTTTTCAATTTGCCCATCCCTAATTGCACATGTAGTAACAGTTTTTTTTTTCTTTTGCTTGCTTTCAATGTTGCTTTGTTATTAAATAACACACAAAAGACAATTGGGGTATTCACAAAATGTGCTATCATGTTGTATTGTCATAACGTTCTAAGATTTTACAATGGTTTAAAAATATTGTTGTTGCTTTGTAAACAAAAAGTTATTGTGCTGTCGTAATTAATCAGAAGAGACCTGCGCTGAGTGGCTGGGCCGAGACGCATTAGTTTTTGTAGCCGTCGCCGTTCATGGTATAGTTTTATCCGGCTTATATCCGAATTTAACCTGCGGCTAGCAATTTTTGCAAAAAACACTTGCGGCGTCAAATTATATCTGCTTTGGACTCTGATGTTTGGTAAACAAACAAAATAAAATTTACTTGTGATTTGTGTCTAAAAAATGGAAAATAGTCAGGTAATTCATGGATTAGATTAAAAAAATATTTTGATGTTAGGTAAATATTTATTTTTTATATTTGTTTTAAATCAGCTGATTTAAATTCAAAATAGCACACTAAATTATGAGGGGTTGTTCACAACAGTCGTATATTTTCATGTTATTATTTTAAGACGTTTGACTTTATGACACCTTGTGAATCCCCCAAATGAGTACTTTGACAATAAAATGTGGTACATGAGTAGTAACGCAATTTAGTAAAATGCAGTAAAGTTTAGTACAAAATAGTAAAAACGTTGGAGTTCTCTAACGCATCTAATATCAAAAACTAATAAAATAACTTCTTCCCATTATTTTTGATCCTAATTTTGTTGTTGTTGAAAGTTTAATATTTTTTTTTCAGCTGTGATTTTTTGTGGCATTGTTTTGGTGATTATAGCTTTTTAGCTTTTTTTAATGGCCCATTACTGTACACAAAGTTCTAATTCATGGGAGTCAAACTGTCTCAGCAGCAATATTGCCACTTCGCATGTTATCGAAGGAAGCTCAGGAAGGTCGTAATAAAGATTACAGAAGTTATCGCGTCTTCAGATCCATATATAAGTTCATACCGTATACAGTTCATGAAGGATATATTAGAATTTTCTGATGAAGTTCAAATTTGTTATGTTAACCCTTATGTGAATGGCAAAAAAAAAACACTTTAAACAGTATTGCAAGGTACCCGGGTACCTATATGGAGTTAGTATTGGAAACTATAATTTTTTGTCAAAATATTTGTGAATAATCACAGAAAATAACTCTGAAACTTAAAAAAGTTGTTAATTTTCAGCAAATTTTAAATTTCTGTATACGCACTGAACTATGCAACGTATTAATGCCAAGGTATGCAAGTTTGAAATTTAATGTAAATTTTTCTTTATGCACATCAAAAACTTGTAAATATTACCCCGGTGATTTCCCTAATTGCAAAGATGTAGTAGTTGAATGTGTTTATGTGTATTGTTTTAGTCTATTTTAGATTTTGACCGAGTACAGGTGACATTTAATGTATTAAGGTACCCGGGTACCTTGCCATATCGTGAAGGGTGCAAGATGAAAACTGGTTCACCACTCCTTTTCAAAATAATTTTAAATTTAGTTATATTTTAAACAAATAAAAAACACGAAAATTTAAACCTGTGTAGCTGTTTTAAGCGATCTAGCTTTGCTAACAAGGAAAATATTGAATTTTATGTGCTGATTTTACTTTATTACTCATTTAGAATTTTTTTTCATATCGTCGCTGTAACTGTCAACACATAAAATGTTCACCTGAGCAAAAAAACCTGTATGAAAGTGGAAATAAATTCATATCACAAAAACTATACAACTTAGGAACATGATTTTAAAAACGAATTTTATTTTCTCGCTTTTTATATATTGGCTGCAAACATTTCCTCTCAAGTCTATTATTCCCGGCGATTCTACGGCTTACATCCAAAGATTTTCCTTCCACATACCTATAAAATGCTGTAACTACAATAATTTTTTAATGGAAACAAAATTTTTGAATTTTAAAACGCTTCTATTGACACATTTATTTTTTTTTTAAGTAAAACTTAATAGCTGTAAGTAAAAGAGAATAAAGTGGAAAACATTTTTGAACAAAACGCAAAGATTTGAGTACATATATTTAATAATCTAGAACTAAATACATTTATTTAATCATAACTATGTACATAGGACATATCAAGAGGATAAGCCATTTTTTCTAAAATATTCAGTCTTCTTCATCGGTTTGTGGTAGGAAGTCTGCTACTTTGTTGTTGTGCTGCAGGTCTAGAAATTCTTTTGCGTAGTTATGTGGAATATGTAATTTTTTTTTTTACAAGACTTTTTAAATCATTGTATTTTTGGTAAGAATTCGGTAATAAAGTGGTATATAAATTTTTATTTGGTTTTGCGTTATTCATATTTCAAAGTGAAATTTCGGAATTTTCAGTATCATCTGCCATAAATCTTTTTACAAACATTACGTTAGATTTGCTCTTTTTTAAAAGTACTATATTTATGGTATAAAGAATTTCTTTGCGATGTCGTTAAAAGTTTCCACCTCGTATATGAACTTCATAGTGAAACGGGGTTTTTCTAGTCATTTCCATGATATCTGGTCATTGAGAAGGAGCCCATACAGTTGTATTTTTAACCGCTCGTTCTATAACTTTCCACTGGCACGTACTTTTACGTAAATAGTGTAGGGATATATTTGTAGTGCTGATACTTTATAATGAATCATATACGCAAAGAATGGCGTAAGTATTAGTTCCATTGAATGATTCCATTGAGAAATAAGGCCGTATGGCTTTGTAGCACGGCGCACGGTGCTTTGTCCCATAGACAAAAATCAAAAAAAAATTTTAGTCTCAAAATGTGATAAAAGATATATTGATCGATAGATAACAACACAACTCATAAAAATTTTTTCGAATTGATTTCGTGTGACTCTCCTAGACTCCGCCAGAGGTCGCTAAATTCAGTCAAATTTAAGAAAGAATTAATGAATAAAAAAAAATGAATTGAATTGCTTCAAGAAAATAACTCTCAAAAATTCATTTTTTTAAAAAAGAGTTTAATGTTATATTTTTTGTGATCCTTGGTATGTTCAAAATTTGGCAATAATACAGTTTTTATTAAAAATATTAACTTAAGTTAGTTTTTATCGCTCAAAAAAAAAATATTTTTTTCAAAAAAATCCAAAAATTACAAAACTTTTTTTGAACTTTAAAAAAAATCATATAAACGGGTGTGTTCTAGAATCCGAATCCACTCGAAAGTGGATTACTTTAGCATTATTGGTGTTCTGCATTTCACATCCACATGTTTTAATTCGTTTTCAATTAGAGTAGGTATGGGTTGGTGAAAGTAAACCGAATCGACTTTTATTGTAATATGTGATAAAATTTTTAACAAAAAAAGTAATATTGCTTTTAGCTTAAAATCTTCTTAATCCAACTTAATCAAAAATATATCGTTATCTAAAACGCAAAAGGCCCTTACTAACCCTAAATTTAAAGTCGACGTTTTCATTGATATTGATGTAATTATACCAAATTTTTTTGAACGATTTTTATGTTATTTTCAGACAATTTGTTTCTTTAATCGATTTAGCGATCTCTTAGTTTTTGGGTTTGTTTAAACTTTGCAATTTTTCGCGAATTTTAGCTATGTTCGCGATATAAGCGATTTGGTCGTGTAAGTTTCCTGATTCTTTACAGCTTTAACGATTTATAATAAATAGTTGACTTTGCTTTCATGCCGCTGTTTGCAAATTTTTGCGAATTTCCTTGAATTTAGCAATTTTTACCGATTTTTTGCCATTCCTTATAGTTTTAGGGACTTTAAATCAATTTTATGGCTGGTTTGAAATATTAAAATTTTTCGCGAATTTTCGCTATTTTTGCAATTTTTTTTTGTTATTTTCCGACATTTTGTTTTTTTTAACCTATTTAGAGATTTCAAATAAATTTTAGTGCTTGTTTAAAAGTTTGCAATTTTTCGAGAATTTTAGCCATGTTAGCGATTTTTTTTGTGATTCTTTACAGCTTTCACGATTTTTAAAAAATATTAGACATTGCTATCATGCTTCGGTTAGCAAATTAGCGATCATTAGTTCAACAAAAGTGTTTTCGAACAAAAATTTCGAATACACAAAAACATGCGGATTTGAGAACACCAATTTATCAATTATGCTGATTCAAAAAATTTTTCGTTTTCAATTCGAGTATAAACCTAGAACATACCTGAAAATCAGACATTTTTTTATTTCGCTTTTTCTTAGCAAATAGTGTTCTTAAAAGGACCGTAAAAAGATTAGTGCCGGTTTTTGACCGCAACTTAACAAAAAATGCACTTTAAATAGGTCTAATTTCACAAATTTTTTTAAAGTTTTTTTATTACAGAGCTAAAATGTTTAAGTAAAGTTACAAGCTATATGAAAAAACATTTAAAAAAGAAATACTGAGAAAATATTAAAGTCAAATTGTGCACCATACCCCTTAATCAGAGTGCGCTACAATTATGCAATTTTCAGCAGGATAAAGTAATAAGTTAAATGCACACCTATTTTTGTGGTAGATCAATCCCAATAATTGTTTAAGTTTATAAACAAACAAAAATTGTAAAAAATTACAAATATTTCTTTTTTTTAAACTTAGGGCCTATTTCACCAACAATATTTATATATCAATTTATGTTTAAAATTTGTTTTTCATGTAAAAAAAAAAAAATTATATGAAAAAATTTATTTTAATATTAATTGATATTTAAATAAATTGGTGAAATTGGGCATAAGTATCTATTAATAAGTTAGTTTATTATAAGGAAAAAATAAAATTTTTTTTACATAAATGTTCTACGTGCTTTATGACCAACCTTTTTATATTAAAAATTCAAAAGAAGTTAAAATTTAATTAGCCACTTCTGTCTTTCAAATGTAAGTTGAAATCAATATTTGCAAAAACAACATGCAACTTTGTTTTCTTGTTTTTGTTGCTCTTGCGTTTGTAGTAGTATTTCCAACATCAGCTGTGCTGTTAACGCCACCTGTAAAGTAATTTCACCTTGACTTGGGTTATATTTTTCAATACAATTTTTATTTTCATTTTAATTTTTTTTTTTTCTTATTACATCGGCAAGATTAAATTTAGTCCAAACCAAACTAATTTTATTGCAATCAAAATCAGTTCATCAAATTGTATTGGAATCTTTTTATTTTAGAACGTAGCTCCCATACAAATCAGTATAAGTATTTACATACAAATTGGCGACAGTGATTTTTACGATAGCTACTAAGTCATGACAAAATGTTGTTCAGATAGGTCTAAAATAAACTATAGGTTCCATACAAACCCTCATCCAAAAAACTCATATACGGAGCTTAAGATATCTAAACAATATTCGGGAGAAAGAACTTTTAAACGAATCTTAACCTCATAACATAATTTTGTTCTGGCGGGTCCATGATTGCCCATGGGTCCCAAATAGATTACACTCTAGGAAATTTGTTTTTAAATACTATACTATAGGGTATCACATGGTCGGGTTTGACTGATTATACTTTCTTACTTGTTATTTTTGCAAGAGCGTTTGAAGCGTTTTTAACTCATTTTTCATTTAATGATGTTTTTGTATTTTTCACATTAATAATCCGGTTCTACCAAAATTCGGCACACATATATCTCTAACAAATATCAATTTCCATACCAAATTTTATTACGATTGGATAATTTTTGTAGGTACTATAGCATTTTTAAGAAAAAGGATATATGGCAGGACCTTGAGTCCTTGTTCAGATTTAAGTGAAAATTGCACACACGTTGCTAGTTGTGTGTGTATTAGCATGCCCATTTTTTGTAGTTTTGTGGGCATTATTGAAGCTTAAATTACATTTTTCCATTTCAGGACACATGGGAGGTAGGCAAATCCTTAGACCGATTTGTCCAAAAATTCATATTTTTCTTAACTAAGCTATTTTATGCTAGTGTGCCAAATTTCAAAAATTTCTGACAACTCCTTCTATTTATGTCCCTTCGTTATATGGGGACAAAGCACTGTGCGGCGCCTTCAAAAACAGTCGTTTTCCTTTGAAATATTCTGCATATATTTTTTTCAAAATTAAAAATCTCCTTCTGTGTTCTAACCCTCTGTTATAGTATGTTTTTTTGTCTAATTCTACTCGTTTTTCCTACTTCGTAATATATGTAGTTTTTAATAATTGTTTGTTCCATGAATTTACTGTGGTTTTAAAATTAAATTTCGCTCAATACACTTATTCCCAGAAAACTAAAAATATCACACTGGTAATAGTTTAGTTATATTAAAGTTTTTTATGCAAAATGTTTTTGTTGTTTCAAATTTAATATATGTATTTCATATATATATGTATTTAATATATGTATGTTAGTGGCTGTATTGAAATGCTGCCCTTTCATGCAGCCTTTTGTTTGCAAAAAAAAAAAAATTATTTATTTGTTTTTTTTTGCATACAAATGCACTTGTTCATTTTGTTAGGTATTCACCTGGTTTCCGTTAAATTTCCACCCTGATGTTTCCTTTACCGGAATGGTGTTTTTTAAATCCGTTTTGCTGTTTTTTCATTTATGCTTATCGCCATTATCATTTGTGGTCTTGTAAAATACAATTTATTTGAATAATTTTTATTAAAGGGAGGGAGGGAGGGAGACCATTCAAATTTAGTGTCATACCCGTTCTATTTTTTATTTTTCCAAGAAAAACGTTTCAACACGCATATTACAAAAATCATGTGTTTTCTATGGATTCATTATTAAATTCTACTTGTTTTTACATATGTATGTTCACTAAATAATAAATTAATTTTTTTAACTTTTGCTGCTACGTTGCACATACATTTTATATTTATTAATATTTTATTATGACTTGCAAACTCGGTGAATTGTAATTTATTTTCTTTTAAAGGATTTGATTTTTTTTTCTTTACGTTTTTACAAATATTAATATTGTATTTTCAATTGAAATATTTTCCATTTCTTTGACAGTAAAAAAAAACGGGTTTCACTTCTTTATTCATGTTTGTAGGTATAATTTAAATTATAAATTGTATATAAATAACAGAGCTGTAATATACTGCAATCAATTGGCGTTGAAATCAAAAGGATTTCAACCCAACTGATTTTATTTTTTAATTTCAAAATGATTGTAGATTTAAAAATTAAATCTTTTCAAAGTTGCAATATTCTTTGGTTGAAATCATTCGAAAATAATTCCTATTATAAATTGTGGAATGCAATTAATTTAATTTCAAAAAAATTGTATTGAAATCGAGTGATTTTAATTAATTCTTTTGAAATCACAACTAATATGCACTTGGAATCTAGCTAGAGGTTGTAAATAAAAACTTTTTTTTTGGTCATTCAAAATTATTAGATTTAGCTTTATTTCTAAAGAGAAGGAGATTAATTTTAAAAGAATGAAGATTCTCATTCTGATGTTATTTTGATTCACCAATCAAATGCATCAGCCAAAATAAAATCAATTTTAATAAAAAATTTAATCAAGTGAATTTACCGTTAAATAAAGTGAATAAATCGTTTAATCAAGTAAATTATGACTTTAATTGATATAATTTATTTGTTTACTAATACAAATTAAATTGATTTTGTAATTAATATCACAAATTTTTTTTCATTAAAGAGATATCAGGTGATTTCAATTGAATTGATTGCAATCTTTTACAGGTGTGATAAATAAATACAAATGTTTATAAATTTTAATATAAATTCCTTGCAATTTTGTATTTACTTATTTGTGTTTTATTTATTTTTTTATTATTTTTCTGTCATTAACACCTCTTTACACACACACGGTCGCATGTGTCAATTTTACATCAGTTGCATTAGTAATTAATTTAACAATTAAAACTGCTTTTAAGGTGAAGTGCAAAATTCGTGTAGTTAAATACTTTATGATTATTAAAGATAATTTAATTAAATGATATCAGGAAAGAGAAATTAAAACTACAAATTAAAAAATTATGCACGTAATGCTAGCAATACTGAAATAAGTTGACACGTATGTATGCATGTCATGTTATAATTATGAGAGCGTTAAAGTGAATTTTAACGGGCATTTTTAAAGATCTATGTTATCCAACTGGAGCATAATGTAATAACATGATAGTGTCGAAGTTTTTGTAGTTAACTTATCAAAAGTTTCGGCAATTTTATTTTTTTTTTGTTTTTTTCGAGTGGCCCGGTAGGAAAGTTGGGAGTGAGCATAAAAATTTAACAGAAAAATTTCATAAATAGTTATAAATAAGAAACGTCTTCCATTTAACTGAACTTTTTTGTTATTAATATAAAAAATTTTTAGTAAAATTGATTACAAAATTAGTCAAATTTATTTAAATGGTAGTATAATATTAATAAGTGTGAAGAATTTTTATTTACAAATTTAATCACTATAAATATCCCCATTTTATACATATTTATTTCTCAATATAACTAAAAAATTATTCTTCTTACTTTAACGAAGTTTCACGAAGTTTGTTAAATAAACTGATGGAGTATTCAAATCCTTATGGATGCTTATTCATATATTTTTAAGTGTTGTTTCCATAACATTGCGTTACAACTGGCTTACTACTGTTTTAACCTAATTTTTGTGTATTAACAGAATTTTAGCAATTCTTTTAACAAAACTTTATTCATATACACAGATTTCATTAACAAATTTTTGGAACAAAAACTATTATGTAGATTTTAAGAAAATTTGTCTAGTTAAAAAAATATTAATTATATTTGCGAAAAAATTAAGTTATGTTAAATACCTTTTCAAATAATTAAGTTTTTAGTTAATATTACCGATGAAATTTGGTTCAGTGTAGTTTCAACAGAACAGTGCCGCATGACATAAATCTAAAATTTCGACTTAAGAAAGTAGAAATATCCTAAAATATGAACCGATTCTCATAAAAAAGGTATATTTTAACAAAACATTCTGGACTGCAATTAACCCTTTTCTTAAGAGATTCGAATTAGCTCAGAACGTGGTCTTTAATAGTTTCATTGTGTTGAACGCTGTATAGATCCTTGCGCGTTCCTGTTGGAATTACAAAAACGTTAAAATTATGGCCCTGTAGCATAAGATTCACACCAAAAAATTTTTTTCATTCGTCCAAATGCAACAATTTTACTTGTTAAAAACAACTTGAGCCCTTAGTGAGTTTCGCCTAAAAAGATGATTTCCTTGTAAAAGCGTACACAAAGTAGTCCCAATATGACGAAAATTTTTTTAAATAATTCTCATAATCACTTTTTAAAGTTTTTAAGCTTAAGCTTAAGCTTAGTCAATGGTACTATATGTATGTTCTTTTGGTACTTTGCATTATAACGGTAATCATGACTTGTCAAATATAATTGACCTCTTTTCTTTGATGTTGTCTTTTCTATATATATATATAATTAAATTCCATTTCTATGTACTTGCTATTAAATATTATAATTTTCTCAAATGCCATAAATTATAATGTCACACATAAACAAGTAAGTGTTATGCACAGATACATATACAACATGTGTACGGAATTAAAGTATGTGTCGAATGTAATTTCTAGGACCAATTATTCAACTTTGTAAACTGATTTGGCCACATTTCAAACAGGAAGGAAAAGTGAAAATCTAATTATAAAAGAAAAAATAAAGTAAATTTGTATATGGGCTACTTCAAATTTTTTGAGCACCTGCTGAAACCGACATACTATGGCTCTTATTTCGTTAAGTTTTATGAATTGAAAAAAACGTTGTACAGGGTTTGGATGACTATACTTAAAGGATATGACGTGCAAAGTTTTACGTTGAAAAGTCCTCACCTTAAGAATTGGTGGTCATCTAAAATTCGAAAAATTAAAAAAAACGACTTGAAACTTGCAAGAGTTTTTTCATTCATTCCGTTTTCTTTGTAATAGTTTTAAGCTTTCAGATCCAAACCCATACAAAATATAGTCACTAGACTTGGAGGATATATCCACTAAAAAAAAATTTTGATATCGCTGCTGGGTGAAAAGTTGGATGGTGTCTTAAAGTGAAACCAAAATTTTCCGAATTTTGAAATTTTTGAAGATTTTACATAGAGTTTTTGCGCCGTTTAATAAAAATGAGTTTTAAGCGCAGAATTAAAAAAACTGCGTAATTTTATAAAGTTTGAGGTGTATCAAGTTGGTGTCAGCGCACCAATAACGTATCACGGACATCACAAACTTAAAAGAAATTAGCGTAAATTTTTTAAAAATGTATCTTTTTTGCGTCTGACAATCTGAATTGCCTTTTAAGTTGGCTAGTGTATTGCGTGATGTGAGTAACTTCGTAAAGGGCACCTCCGAGGCGAAAACGCACTTTAACATTTTTAAACGCAAAAATTTTATGAACTTTTGAAAATTTTTGCAAAAAAAATTTTTATTTTTAAGCTTTTTTTATATCAAAACATGTCATGGGAAAATGTTTAGGTATCTAAATAGATTCTTCGCGACGGACTTAACTGATAAAGTGCAAAAAAAATAAGTTTTTTCAACCCTGGCGCGTGCAGCGGCAGTTTTTTCCAAACACATTTCGCTTTGTGACAACTGAAGCGGTGTATCAATTCCGCTCAAACGTACATCGAATAGAAGACTTAACTGAGCTTGATACTAAAATTGAAAACGCACCAAAAAATTTTAAGGATTTAAAATTTTATGGAGGAAACAAAATGTTTCTAACCTCAAAAAGCATCCTTGTATGAAATATTTGATTTGGTTTCAGATTTTACATTTTAAAAGTTTTTTTCCCAAAATATTGCAAATTATGTCTTTTACTAGCCGTAATTTTGTAAAATGTTTAACAATTTTAAATAAATTTTTATATGCATACACGATCAAAAAAAATTTTTTTATATTTTTTTTCCAGTGTATTTTAAAAAGTATTCAAGCTTTTACAAATATTTTAGTGTGCTAAGAAAGCCCTTAAGGGGTATTATCCACACGCGTTATCCTTTTTCAATTTTTACAAAAACTGTAATTTTAAAGTTGTAAATTGTTGACCTTTAGTTTTGTTGTTTGTTAATATTTTTCGGCATTAGGTCATGAGTTAAAACCAAATTTTTAAATAAAAAATATAAATATATTTTGTTTAAAAATTCAAATTTATTTTATTTTATTTCCCAATATTTCGGTCAACTTTGTTGACCATCTTCAGGGGTTATTTTAAAAAATAATCGAAAATAAAAATGAAAACAAAAAATCACTAATTTAAGCTGCTGTTCAGCTGAAAGCTTTTCTGTGCAAATTCAAACAATTTATTTGCATTTTGTTTACTAAAAAAAAAACACTGATTTTTTCAAACAAATAATTTACAGAATCAAACAAAAAGTTTACTGAAATTCATATAAATTTCAAACAAATAATTTTGCTGAATCAAACAAAAATGTTTTGCACAAGCAATGACGCGCACCCAAGCTATCACTGATGGAGAAGATGAAGGTCTTGTTTATACACACAATGTTTTTCTTCATCACTCACTGTTGCTGTATCCTTTCCTTGGCTAAAGAAGAAGACATGTAACAAACAACGGCAGCAGACCGACTCGATTTGTTTTTCGTCATCATTTTATTTTTGTATTTGATGTATTTAAGTAAAAAGTTTTCAAAAATTGAATACGGGATTTTGTTTTTCATTCTTTTTTTCCAACTTTGAAACCAACCAAAAATTTATTTTGTTTCTTATAATGTTGTTGTTGTTTCTGTTGTTTAAAAAAGAATGAAACCTTTTTATTACCTGCTATTTTTTTTGTTTTTTACTAATAACCTCGTCGCGCTATTTTATCATCTTTCTTCTTGTTGTACTTTTTTAAAGCGTACAAAAATAAACTGTATGTGTTTTGTGTTGTTGTTCTTATATTTCACATAAAGAAGTATTGCTTACGATCAAATAAAAAATGCAAAAAACGACAACATTAAAGAGCGTTAAATATTTCATACAAAATTATGAAAAATTGAAACCAATAGCGCGTATATTATATTATTGAAAAGTTGTCAACATTTTTGTTGGTTAAATAAAAATCAAACAAAAATATTAATTGAATCAGTAAAAAAATTTGTAGAAATTAAAAAAAATTTCAAACAATCGTTTGTTTGAAAATAATTCGGCAATAATTTTTTCTGTGTAGTGTATACATATTAAAACAATCTATAGCAATGTGATTTTTCTCCAGCAAGTTAAAACATTTTAAATAGTTTTTAATCAGTCTACCAATTTATTCACTTGTGCTATACACCCAGGAATGTGAAATAGTAGCATTAATAAGTAATATTTACCGTCGGTGGCAGGCCTTCTTGAATTCCTCTATACTCCATTCTTCAGAAATGTTTCATCAGAAAATCGTCTTCCAGAATTTATAAATTTCTTTTAGAAACACTTGCAAAATATTCATTACACATTCCCTACACTCTTCTTTAAAAAGGTATACGCGGATCTTTAAAGTTTTATTTATTTCCATACACCCTTCTTTGGGAAGAGAAAGAAATTGTTTGAGTTTTATATTTGGTTTTGTCTCTGTTCTCTTACGTAAATGTATATGTTTCGGATAAGGTGTTTCGTTTTTCTTACTAAACTTATGTATATGCTCTTACGTAACCGTGTTTTTGCGTTGCGAATAAATCTGGTAAAATTAATAATATCCTCCGTTTTTAGGTATCAGCTATTTAAGAATTTGGTTTTTGTTTTGTTTCTTGATAAGGCGAACATTGTATCGACATACACGACGTTTTATTATATTTTTACACAAACGCACAAATAACAAAAGCTTAAATACATTCCTCATATTGCCTTGTTAAAGTCCTGCATCCTATAGCCTTTAAAAATGTTTGTAAAAAGCAGGAGCGTTCCTTCCATGCTTTGTCCTACTGACAGCCTTATATTTTTCTTATGGGTACTTGATGTCATTCTCTGATTACATACGATTACTCGCTTATATGAGCAACTTCAAAAATTTACGACACCTAGACATTTTTTTTTGTCTGACATCAATGCTGATTTGCGTGTGTATAAACCGATATTTGAGCATGTGAAATCCGTTCGCGTTAATCATTTTTATTACACGGCGCAAATTTTACTGCGGTATAAAGTTAAAAATATAAAAATTACAGTTTTTGTTTGTTAATATTTTTCGGCATTTGGTCATGAGTTAAAACCAAATTTTTAAATAAAAAATATAAATATATTTTGTTTAAAAATTCAAATTTATTTTATTTTATTTCCCAATATTTCGGTCAACTTTGTTGACCATCTTCAGGGGTTATTTTATAAATCGAAAATAAAAATGAAAACAAAAAATCACTAATTTAAGCTGCTGTTCAGCTGAAAGCTTTTGCACAGAAAAGAAATAAAATAAAATAAATTTGAATTTTTAAACAAAAATATATTATATTTTTTATTTAAAAATTTGGTTTTAACTCATGACCAAATGCCGAAAAATATTAACAAACCAAAAACTGTAATTTTTATATTTTAACTTTAACCGCAGTAAAATTTGCGCCGTGTAATAAAAATGATTAACGGCGAACGGATTTCACATGCTCAAATATCGGTTTATACACACGCAAATCAGCATTGATGTCAGACAAAAAAAAATGTCTAGGTGTCGTAAAATTTTGAAGTTGCTCATATAAGCGAGTAATCGTATGTAATCAGAGAATGACATCAAGTACACCATAAGAAAAATATAAGGCTGTCAGTAGGACAAAGCATGGAAGGAACGCTCCTGCTTTTTACAAACATTTTTAAAGGCTATAGGATGCAGGACTTTAACAAGGCAATATGAGGAATGTATTTAAGCTTTTGTTATTGTGCGTTTGTGTAAAAATATAATAAAACGTCGTGTATGTCCGATACAATGTTCGCCTTATCAAGAACAAAACAAAAACCAAATTCTTAAATAGCTGATACCTAAAAACGGAGGATATTATTAATTTTACCAGATTTATTCGCAACGCAAAAACACGGTTACGTAAGAGCATATACATAAGTTTAGTAAGAAAAACGAAACACCTTATCCGAAACATATACATTTACGTAAGAGAACAGAGACAAAACCAAATATAAAACTCAAACAATTTCTTTCTCTTCCCAAAGAAGGGTGTATGGAAATAAATAAAACTTTAAAGATCCGCGTATACCTTTTTAAAGAAGAGTGTAGGGAATGTGTAATGAATATTTTGCAAGTGTTTCTAAAAGAAATTTATAAATTCTGGAAGACGATTTTCTGATGAAACATTTCTGAAGAATGGAGTATAGAGGAATTCAAGAAGGCCTGCCACCGACGGTAAATATTACTTATTAATGCTACTATTTCACATTCCTGGGTGTATAGCACAAGTGAATAAATTGGTAGACTGATTAAAAACTATTTAAAATGTTTTAACTTGCTGGAGAAAAATCACATTGCTATAGATTGTTTTAATATGTATACACTACACAGAAAAAATTATTGCCGAATTATTTT
Source organism: Pollenia labialis (assembly GCA_949318255.1). Lineage (NCBI taxonomy): Eukaryota > Metazoa > Arthropoda > Insecta > Diptera > Polleniidae > Pollenia > Pollenia labialis. Next base: position 91,541,287 of record OX439141.1, read on the forward strand.
CAAACAAACGATTGTTTGAAATTTTTTTTAATTTCTACAAATTTTTTTACTGATTCAATTAATATTTTTGTTTGATTTTTATTTAACCAACAAAAATGTTGACAACTTTTCAATAATATAATATACGCGCTATTGGTTTCAATTTTTCATAATTTTGTATGAAATATTTAACGCTCTTTAATGTTGTCGTTTTTTGCATTTTTTATTTGATCGTAAGCAATACTTCTTTATGTGAAATATAAGAACAACAACACAAAACACATACAGTTTATTTTTGGACGCTTTAAAAAAGTACAACAAGAAGAAAGATGATAAAATAGCGCGACGAGGTTATTAGTAAAAAACAAAAAAAATAGCAGGTAATAAAAAGGTTTCATTCTTTTTTAAACAACAGAAACAACAACAACATTATAAGAAACAAAATAAATTTTTGGTTGGTTTCAAAGTTGGAAAAAAAGAATGAAAAACAAAATCCCGTATTCAATTTTTGAAAACTTTTTACTTAAATACATCAAATACAAAAATAAAATGATGACGAAAAACATATCGAGTCGGTCTGCTGCCGTTGTTTGTTACATGTCTTCTTCTTTAGCCAAGGAAAGGATACAGCAACAGTGAGTGATGAAGAAAAACATTGTGTGTATAAACAAGACCTTCATCTTCTCCATCAGTGATAGCTTGGGTGCGCGTCATTGCTTGTGCAAAACATTTTTGTTTGATTCAGCAAAATTATTTGTTTGAAATTTATATGAATTTCAGTAAACTTTTTGTTTGATTCTGTAAATTATTTGTTTGAAAAAATCAGTGTTTTTTTTTAGTAAACAAAATGCAAATAAATTGTTTGAATATGCGAATTTGTTTGTAGGACCGATTTCAGACAAAAAATGTTTTGATACTACAAATTTTTTGTTTGAATTCGAAAAATAATTTTTTCTGTGTATGCACTGCGGTACAAAATTATAGGCTCATGTCGCAGTAAGAGAAAATCTATATTTGTATACAAATTAAAACATACGCATTAATGTCATCTAAAATTGCATTCAAAAATACTAGCAGAAACAAAATCCAAAGCGATTGAGGAATGAAAGTCAATAACGGCCAAATAAACTACACAAACGGTTAGGTAAACATGTCAAAATGTTATGTCTGTACAAAAGGTTGTTTTTTTGACAACCGTTTACAGTATGTTTGTAGAAAAATCTAAAATTTTTGATTTTAGTGCAAATGTTCAACATTTGTTAAAAAAAAGTTTGCAGAGTGATAAAGGAGAAGAAGAAGCAAAAATACTTGACGAGGATTAAAGTTAAGATTTAGAATTTATTGGCAAAAATTAGAACATAATAATACATGTTTGTGTCGTTTATTTCAAAAAGGAAATTGTGGGTTTGCCAAGCCGTTTGTGTAGTTTAATTGGCTATTTAGCCTGTCTTTAATTTATTAAATATTCCTCTGAGTATTACAAATTCTTTAATGAAAAAAACAATTTTATTTTGAAATTGCCTCTACGTATTTTGACTAGTTTTGAATTGAATTCCAATACAACCGTATTAGTAGGAAGAAAATTATGAAACCAAAAATGGGCCAACCTCTCCAAAATATTGTAACTTCTGCTCTGTTTAAACAGTATTTAATATTTGGAGCTGAAGCTTATCACCTTTGTTTAATATTTAATCATAACGGAATATTAATAATTAAAACCTAAAAATTTGGGTTTGTCAAAATTTATGAAGATGTGTCTTTTATTTATGTGAAGTGTGTGAGAATAAAAAGAGGAATGCATACATACGTTTGATGATTAAACTTTTCTGACCCACTGTCACAATAAAAAAGGAATGCGACTAGTAACAAACTTATTAAAACAAATTACAATTGAGATGACATATAACATACATACAACCTAAGAAAAAAAAATATCAAGAAGAAGAACAATATGCCAAGAAAAATAAAAAGTAAATTTTAAAACAAAACAAGTAAATATAAAAGTAAAGTGTATACATGCATCTTAAAATGCATACAAGCTCACAAATACTTATACGCATTCAAATAAATACATAGTAAACATTCTCAAGGATATTGTCGCATGCAGTATGAAAATGCTTCACTACACTGAAAGAAAAATCAATCAAAGTAATTTTTGGGAATACAAAATTTTGTATGTTGTGCTTAATTCACAATTTTTATTATTAATAAAAACACTGATCAGCTATTTTCTATGCGCATTTCACTGGTTGCTTAGGCCATATCACCAGAAAATATTCTCCTAAAAATTTCTTTAGAAAAGCCAATGATATAAGCAAACAAAACTGCAGAGTGAATGGGAATTGCAAACACTCAAAAAAGTCTTATTAGCAACGATATCAAAGCTTAAACATCTTCTTACATTCTCCACTACAATAAATCTTTTCGTATTTGAATAAAGCCGAAGGGGTGTCAAAAGTATGAAAAGTACTGATTAAATTTTATCAAGTACAGCAAATTTGATTCAAGTACGTATTATTCAAGTGGATCGCACTTAAAAAAACTAATTTCAAGCTGTGCTTGATTCAAGAATTTTTAAGTTGGTTGGTGAACCTGGATAGATTTGAATAATTCTAAGATAAACAATTTCCCCAGAGAACTACAGAGACAAAGTATATACTTTACTAGCCCAACCGTTCGTTAACACATGTTTGTTTAACCTCTGTTGTGTTGCATTTCCCCCTTCATTTGCAAAAGAACACCAGCAGCAAGCCCGATATATCGTTATCATTGTACTTTGAAAATTTCATGCATTTAACTAAATAGTTTTAACAAATAGAGTTCGGGAATTCTACTTCTTATTTTACTTTTAAAACATGCAAATAATATATGTTTTTCTTCTTGTTGTGTTGTTGTTGTCTCTACGCAGAATAAACAAATAGGTTTTCACCTACTTTTGTAGTGTTGCTGTGGTTTTTACCACAAACTTTTGCAAACCAAGCCATATGAATAGAATATAGAGTGGCACGACCAACGAAAAGTTAAAGCTTTTATTTAATTGATTTTAGAATTTTATATTTATTTTAAGAAATTCTGGGATTAGTTTTAGAAAGATGCCCCATTTTGGATTGTTTTAAGTGCTTTAATTTTTGAGTACGACTCGTACTAAAAGCATGTGAAAAATTTAGTACGAGTTTTTTTTGTCTCTGTTCAGTGTGACTTTATTTGTGTTTGGTATTCTATTTTATTTTTATAAGTGTATACACTATGCCTCATCTATTAAAGGGCACTTATGTATATAGAAAAACCCAGTAAACAAATTTTGCCAACCTGTCCGATATCTGACAAGGCCTGGTGCTTAATTTGAAAGTCAACTAAAATGTTAAAATTTTCACAAGGAGTATACTAAGTTGGTCATTGCGAGCTATAATTTCATAATATTCGTTTCGGACTAGTGTTTTTCTTACGGAATTTCCAGGGACAAAAATCCCGGGATCCCGCATATTTTTCGAGGGAAAAAAATACCGGAAAATTTGTGAAGGAATTCATTTTCTAAAATCTTAAATTTTTCGGTCAGACATACCACTTGAGATTTTGGCAATTATTGAAAAAAATGTTTACGGTACACCCAAAAATATTTTTCATCGTGGAAACCTACAAAAGTTTTAAAAGCAAAACATTTTACTTATTTAGTACTTTTAACCCCCAAGAGTAAAAATGTTGTTGCTGTTGATGCCTCCATGTAGAGAGTGGTATACAAAAGCGACGATATTTCTTTATCCTTTCAGTTTCTACTGTTTCTTTACACTTTTCTTGATTATGTGACACATTTTGTTACACAAGTGTTTATTTATTTACTTTAAATTACTTTTCTATTTTAGAAAAAGCTTTATATCCTTTACATTTTTAACATAGAGTCTATCCTTTAACAGAAATTTAAATAAAAACATGTGAAATCCATTTATATGTTTTTTATTATTTTCAATTAAACACAACAAAATTCTTTTCGTTTTTCTTACCACCTTAAGATTATTTTTATTTTTTTAAATTAAAAATGCAAAAAGCTTATAGTTTCATGGCTCCACTAGATCTTTATTATTTCAAATAGAACAAAGTAAAAATTAAATTACAAGAAGCCCTGCAAGGAATAGCAGAGGAGGGAATAAATAGTACAAAAAACTTAAAAACTTTCATTAAAAAAAAAAAGATTAAAATGTTGAGAAAAGAGAAAAACTGGATAAAACAAACATGTTAATGAATAAGTTTAATACAACCAGGAAATATACAGCTGCGGAAATGAAGTAAGGAATATGGGTTTTTCCAAAGCAAAGCCTACTTTTCGTAACGCCACCGAGCATTTTAAATTGTTTACCAAAGAATAACTTTAGAAAAGAATGTAAGAAAAGATAAACTCACTGTTAATTGTTGGTGTTTTGTTAAAGCTTTGATAGTGTTAGAAGTAAGAATTTGAGTGTTTATAATTCTTATTCGCTTTGAGGTTTTATTTGTATAATATTTTTTGCTTTTCTAAAATCTTTGGAAAAGGGTTCCTGGTGAGCTGCCTAAGGAAAAATTAGAACAACATCCTAGCTGGAAAATGCAATCAAAAGGAATCAGGAAAGTAATACATATCTTGAATAATATTTGATTCCATTACTCATTATTCTTAACACAGAACATGTCCTAGGATTGTTAAAAATTATTTTAAGGAATCCTGTGAATGAATTAAATAATTCATCCTTGATAATAAAAATTAGTAGACAACATAAAAACAGCAAGAAATAACTAATTTTTAGTAAGAAAATTGGTAATAGAAAATCACGAACAGAAAAAATTCTTTCCTAAACAGCTTAAAAGATCTAAAATATTACACCAAAATTGTTCTCTTTTGTGGAGAGTTTCAAAAGTAAGGTAGATTTTATTAGACGATAAAGCAGACAGTCAGACAAACGAACCTAGCAAAATTATCTTACCTCCGTTTTCCCAACTAACCGATAGCTTAAGTTTCAATCTAACAGGTAGATTCTCATCGCTCGCTTTAGGTTAAAGTAAAGTTGAAATAATGGAACACGTTTAATACGGCAGATAAAATACTATCGGAAAGTTTAGAAAATGAGCCTAACCCCGTTACTTTATTACAACTTTACTTTAACTTTAAAGTTAATGGAGGATTCATCCTACTTGGTAGGATAAAGTAAAGTGTTAATAATGGAATACTTTTTATACCGCCGATAAAATCCTAACTTTAGCTCTCGATAAGTTGTGAAAATGGGGGTAAGACTTTTAAATATTATATGAAAAATAAACTGGTTTTAGTACTTACTGCTTCTTCCTGTTTTTTGATACATACTTACCAAACAGGGGGATTCCCTCGTTTTCCGGTTCGAAAGAAATCATTTACGAATTCGAACAATTTGTACTGTGTATTACGATTTTCGTAATTTTTGTTTCGAATAAGCGGACGTTTCTTATATTTTATCGCAAACAATAAATCCCTTTCTTAACATTCACTATCTATTACGAACAAAAAGTTTTCATTAAATTTCCCAATTTTAAAAAATACAATCTCTGCCACCATTTCGAACGATTGCGAAAATCGTAATACACAGTACAAATTGTTCGAACTCGCAAATTATTTCATTCGAATCTATGTCACATAATACCCTGCACCACAGTATTTAAATAAAACTTTTTGAGGTGTATTTGATGTAAATCCATTGGTGATCCTGGACCCGCCAAAACAAAATTATTTAATGTAGTTGAGACGAATGTTATAAAACTTTGTGCCAAATAATCTCTAAATATCTACATCTTCAACAGATTTTGAGAGCGGCGGCTGGCTTTGAGACACATGTTTTGTTGGAATTATTTTTGAACGAAGTCTTGTTTATACACACAATGTTTTTCTTCATCACTCACTGTTGCTGTATCCTTTCCTTGGCTAAAGAAGAAGAAATGTAACAAACAACGGCAGCAGACCGTCTCGATATGTTTTTCGTCATCATTTTATTTTTGTATTTGATGTATTTAAGTAAACAGTTTTCAAAAATTGAATACGGGATTTTGTTTTTCATTCTTTTTTTTCCAACTTTGAAACCAACCAAAAATTTATTTTGTTTCTTATAATGTTTTGTTGTTTCTGTTGTTTAAAAAGAATGAAACCTTTTTTTTACCTGCTATTTTTTTGTTTTTTTACTAATGACCTCGTCGCGCTATTTTATCATCTCTCTTCTTGTTGTACTTTTTTAAAGTGTCCAAAAATAAACTGTATGTGTTTTGTGTTGTTGTTCTTATATTTCGTATAAAGAAGTGTTGCTTACGATCAAATAAAAAATGCAAAAAACGACAACATTAAAGAGCGTTAAATATTCATACAAAATTATGAATTGAAACCAATAGCGCGTATATTATATTATTGAAAAGTTGTCAACATTTTTGTTGGTTGAATAAAAATCAAACAAAAATATTAATTGAATCAGTAAAAAAATTTGTAGAAATTAAAAAAAATTTCAAACAATCGTTTGTTTGAAAATAATTCGGCAATAATTTTTTCTGTGTACGCAAAACAATGTCGCATACTTTGCAGGAATTAAAACGTCAAATTGTACAAGCTCGCATAATAGGTAACATTGATACATGTCAAAATTTTCGTGTTAAATAATTAATGTTGCTCAACCTTTTTCACAAATTTGAACAGAGTACTAGGCTCAATGTACAATAAGATACTGTTTAAAAATTATCTGCATGTTCGTATCTGAACAGAATGGTACACTGCATATAACAGAATATTTTTTAAGTTTATTTTTCATGATTGCTAAAGTTGGTACAATTTTACTTTTTTGGTACAATTTAAAACTAAAAAGAACGCTGTGACTCATTTGGTACTATAAATTTCTACATTTTTAAAACCTATTGTTGATTATTATAAAATGGCAACTCGTATGTACTGGCCAATGAATGTAAGCGAAGTTTATTGATTGTTGCAAATGGTCTTGCGAAAATGCAAAAATGCTTAGCTTTTTTATGCAATCTAACGGAAACTCTGTTTTGTTTTTTTTTTTTTTTTTTTTGTTTTAGGATTTAACAGAACAGCTGATATTTTGCATTTGCCCTTCTGCAAGATCATTTGCGCCAAACACTGAACTCCGCTAATGTGAATAGATTTTTGCACTTTACATTCTAAATTTAGTATCAGCGGCAGCATATAAACGTGCATTTACTGATGATATTGACAAGTTTTTAAAAGACGGAAGAAACCCCTTCTGCAAAAGATCTAGTAGAAAAAACGACTTCCTCTCATTTCAAGATTATTTTGGAACGAACTCATAATGTTTTGAAATATTCGTTAACAAGATAGTTGTTACGTCAAGAAGTGTTAACAGAATTTTGGAACAATAAGAGGGCTCTCCATTATTATTATATTCCGAATGATTTTGAAGGAGATGTTACAAGTGCTTAATTTAATTTTATTATATTCGGACTTTCTATTTTAGCTTATAAAATGTCTTTCCTTTTTCTGCAGTACATTTCTGAAAATTGTAAACACAATAAATTTGGAAATGCACATATTTTAGAACTCTTAAAATTTGAGATTGCATAAGAATATTTGTTAGGAAATTCGATTATTCCACTTTTTCAAAAACAGGTTTTCGAATATTCCGGATAGCTGCTATTTTAAATAACCGTTTAACCGGGTTTTATTCTAATACATAAAAATACAAAAATCTAATAAGTTTTTGTAATAAAAAGTTATTTTGACTAAAAACAAAACAATTCACGAAGGTAAGGAACCAACCAAATACATAGATATGACTTAAGGTACATATATTGAGACCTAACAAATATTTGACAATACAATAAAAATAACGTGACCAGTAAATTGATCAAACTAAGGCTTTATTTTTAATAACTTCTATTTATTTACTAAACTTTTTTCCTAAGATTATAATTGTATAAAGTAATTTAGAAACTGTTAAATGATGTTTGCACAAGCCAAACGTTTTGCAAAAGTAAATAATTCCTTAAGAAAACCTACACTAGACGTGTAGGACATTAAATATTTAATAGGTGTGAACATAGCTGTAGAAATTTTGAAAAATTATAGGAATTTAAGATATTAATTATTTGAGATATTCTCCCAAATTTGTTATAAATGAGTTTTACTTTGTTAGTGGCTAAGCATGTCTATTTGAATCAGTTAACTTTAGCCATATTTTTAAAAAGTTGCAAAGAAAACCTTTTAGCCGGGAATATATATTTCAAATTATTTTGTTGCAGCATTATATAAACGGATAATAATATGCACATTTTTATTGTATGAAATATCTGTCAATCCGTCAATCACAATTAGAAACCTTCCACTGTTAGTATCCTTCAATTTTGTTTTAAGTTATTGGTGTTTTTCGTTGATTTCGCCGGTAGGTTGTTATTTTAAGCATGAAGATATGCTTGAACTACTTAATAGTTTCTTATTCATTTTTGGCAGCATATTTTAATTAAGAATTATTTGCAGTCTCTTAAGAACTACTTGGTACAGAGTCAAGTTTTACTTGGCGTTTATTTATGTCAAGCTTGTGACGTTGAAGAAACAATGCAACTTATCATTTAAGGGCCCTTTAAGCACCATTGTCTTTCAAATCAGTACGAAATATCACCAGAGACGAGATCTTAATAAAAATATATATAATATTTAGGATACTCTCAAATTGATAATTGCTTTGGTTTTTGTTACAAGAACACACGCTTTTTACAAGAACAATTACGGGTACATTTATAACAAAAGTAAGGAAAACGTAAATAAATTACACATTACAATAATAACCGTTTGATTTGATGTTCGAAGAATGGACATTTTAAAATATCCGACTTGGGCAAAACTAGCCGGTTTAAACCGGTCGAATACTAACCGTTCGATATCACTAATATTTGTCCATTTTCACAACAATTTCGTAAATTTTCCACTAAAAAGACGATAAATAAAAATAAATGGATTTAGCGACCCTAAAAACTGCATCAAACAGGTCTGACTAGAACAAAATAAAACTTTTTGTTTACTCCATTCTTGAATATTTTAAGAAACTACCTATTTTGAAAAATCCTGCAGTTCGAAAATTATTTTTGACCTATGCTTTCCTTGGCAAAGTTTCTTGGAATGAATCGAAATGTGCTTTTGACGTGAAAAAATTTGATCCGCCCTATTATTATGTATAATTATTGAACATGTATTTATTTATTTTTTTATATCTAATTTTAACATGTTCAAATCAATTTTAAGACTCTTTTTTTGCTGCATTAAGTTTTTGTTTATAACAATAAAAAAAAAAAAAAACTATAAGCAATGATTTGGTACTATTGAAGTCGAAAAACTACGATTTTAAAAGTTCGTTGGTACGATATGGGTTGTCTCATTTATCATCCCTGACCAACATGTATAAACAAATATAAAATAAAATATGGCCTTTAACAGAATAAAGTGGTTGTAGTAGTAGCTGAAGCTGGCGAAGGCCCTGTACCGCAACAGAGTTCAAAATTTCGAGTTTTTAGCTTCAACTCTAACTACAACGACTACTACAACTACGAAGTCTGTTGACACTACTTTGAACCTATCGTTTTTAACGTTTGGCAGCTTGCATCGCTATTCGTAACGTTGTACTACAGCGACTTTTCTCTTCCCCACTTATTATTGAAAAGGATTTTTACATATTCACTATTTTCAAACAAATAATGCCAATAGGATAAGGATCAAGTTTTTGTTATTTCAATTTCGTTATTGTTAACAAAACATAAATGACGCCTTAATTTTATATCCAGATAGAATGCATGAGTTTAACTTTATATTTAATTTGTATTAACAAATAAATATTAATAAAAACAATATTTTATACGGTTTGTTAAAAACACATATCGAGTCGTTCATAATCTCTCAGTGAAATCGATAAGTTCAAATTCGAAACAACTAAATCGCTTTCAGTCTCTTCATGTTTATTTATAATCTTGGAAATTCCTTGCACAATCGATTATGATGACCATTATTACCCCGTGTGCCTCTTTTAAACCGCCACTTGTTATGAAGTTTTTACTGTTTTTACACACACGTCAAGCTTGACTCGTCAAGTCTTTTCACACGTCTTAGTAGAAACATCTTTTTTGTATAATTACCTTTCTTTTTATAAACTTAATTTTGTAAACCACTAGTTTTTACTTACAATTAATTTCTAAATAAAGTTTATACTTTTTATTGGAAGCTTATTTAATGGGCTTTAATTTCCGGATCCTTTGGGTTTATAATCTCTTGCGAGAAGCTTTGCCAGCGTAGTCTGTTGTAATCATTGAAAACCTGCCTTATCTGACCTTCTACCCAGTGGTCCCTCTTGGAATTGCTACCCAGTTTGTGTCTAATCGTCCTCCTTTTGCTCATATACACGCAAGTATATACATAAACATACAGTCCACTCATTAATCCCTGGTCACCTAACCAGTGTCTTAATCTAACCTCTTAATATTTTGTTACATTACTCATTATTACATTCCCTTTCATACCCACCTACATTGCATTACATCTACATATATCCCACATACATTTATTCAGGTTTTTAGGAGTGAGGGAAAAAGAAATGGCATTCTCTTTTTCCTTCTTTCCAAAAAGCTCAAGACTTGACGAGTCAAACTTGACGTGTGTGAACCGACACATACTTTACAGCTAACAAGATTGCCAGACCGGCCAGACCACTAAATGGATAACCCGTTACTACTGCATCCTTATCAATGATTCTACAAGTTGTATTTTTATATTGTATGACACACATGTTTTAATATATTCAATATAAGGATTCAATCAGGAATTTTACGAGAAAAAAAAGTATTTTTTTAAATAAAAATTTGTTCCTGCTATTTGTTGATCTGCAAATTAATTCAATACAAAAAAGGATTTTTATTAAATCACTTTTTAAAGGACTAAAAAAATCTGTTTGAAAACGTTAATGTACATGAAAATGAGCTCTAGTTGAATGAACACACTTTATAGACCATTTAAACAAGTCTTGTTAATACAACAGCGTTGTGGTATACCAGCAAGAGTTATTGAAAGTCATCGAAGCAAGTCAATTAAAACTTATTAATTTCAATATGAAATAATTGTAAAAGGAGTTAAAATTGCGTATTAGTAGTATGTGAGAGTACTGGTGGAGGAATAGTGTGGCCTTAATTTAATTTCAATAAAAATTTAGTTGAATAAATTAAAATAAATGCAAAGTTTTCAATCTTTCGTTCGAGTTTGGTTGTGCTTTTTTTTTGTTTTTAAGTATAGACTTGGAATTTCATAACGTACTGTACCAGATGCGGCCACATTTTATTTAAAACTTGTTAGTTTTTGTGTCAATATCAAAAGTCATGTTGAAACTTTTTTTTTTACATTTTTTTGGCAACAATCTCTATTACAAGTTTGTTTTTCTTCTTGCAGTTTCTATTCAATTTGTTTTGCAAAAGAACAGAACTTTTTTCGAACAATAAATTGCATGACAATCACATAAACTGCTTCTAAAGTATCAATTTCATACTCAATCACAATATACAATATGTAGACATTTTTTGTTATTGTTGTTTACAATGGATTTTTAAACGTCATTGTTTGCATTGGATTGATTTACTATTGTGACAAAACTAAAAGTTTTCAAAGATAATTGTTACAAAAATATGACACCGAAGAAATCCTTGTAGACTTCAATGCAAGTTTTTCAGAAGAAATCATTTTAGACTTCAATGCAAGTTTTTCAGAAAAAATCAATTTGCTATTCAAATTATATGCTAAAGCAAAACAATATAATTTTATTTGATTTTCTTAATTCATAAATATTTTTCCCAACCAAATTTTTGCTCTGTTTGATCTTGATATTCTTGCTGTTGCAAGTTTCTTTTTTTTTTTTAATGCTGTAACTTTTATTCAGTCAACCAAAAAACTTTAATATGGTTTCAATTGAAAAGAAGAATCTTTTAAACGAAATATTAGAATTACCATAAATCTTAATCCGATTACAACTCAAACAGTAATATAAATACAGGTGCAACAAGTGAGAAGGCTAGAATAAACTCTAAATTCTTTAAAAAAAATATATGTATAAAATATTTCTTAACACTTAATTCATTACAAAGGTCAAGCCCGACCTTTTGCTCCCCTACACGGAAGTACTCACATAAACACGAGAGTGTACGCTATATGCGAAACTTATGTTATCAGGTTAAGATTTATATAGTTAAGAGTTCTTTGTGCCGAATATCTACATCTACAGAAGAGCTAAGTTATAAAAATAAAAATTCTTTAAAAGCCGATATTTTATTTGGTTTTTTTTTTAAATGCCTCCCTAAGCCATTATCAATCTCGTTCAAAAGTCGGTAAGCTACCCGCCAATTTTGGTTAAATATTCAATACCAAAATTCAAAACTCTCTACCAGGGCAGTCAGATATGACGATTTCTCGCCAAACGTGGCGATTTTAAAATGTATTTGGCGGCGGGATTTTCCATTAAGCGACTAGCGATTTTTGATATAACTTTCGATTTACTTGGCTATTTTTACCATTTATATTCACCCTTATTGTGTTTGGCGTATTTTACATACGCTTACGATTGTTTGGTAGTAGATTAAAGAGAACATGTACTTATTTCCTTCAATCTATTACCGAACAGTCGTAGGCGTATTTTAAATACGCCAAACACAATAAGGGTGATTATATCAGCAATTTTTTAACAGTTTGTAATTTTTTGTTATCATTACTAATATAAAAAAAAACTTGCAACTTTTTGTCACATGATTTTTGTTTTGTTATCATTTTAAGTGAATTTTATATTCAGTCACTTTTTAATTCTAATAGGTCAAAAATCTGTGAGGCTGAAGTGAACGATCTCATAGACTTGTGTTCTTAATTTTTATTTTTTAACCGAATATATGATCTTCATTTTATGTTATTTAAAAAAAAAAAAAAACAGAAACAAAACTAAATTTACTTTCGGCGATTTTTTGTATTTTTCTTAGTTTTTGGCGATTTTTGGCTGCAAAATTATACTTGCTTTTTTGTATGCAAAATTTAATTAAAAAAAATAAAATAAAAACAAATTTGATAAAAAAAATTGTTACAAAAACTGAACAAAATTGACGTTTGCCGATTTTTGGCGATATCTGACATCAGGTTTGGCGATGGAGCTCAAAAAAATCTGACAACCCTGATCTCTACATGGATTGTCATTTTAATTTTAAAATTTTGTTTTAATTGATTTTCTCTATGCGATTCGATTTTAGAGCTTTATTTAGCACCACGACAACGACTGCACCCAACGGAAGTGGAAATGAAGATCAGGAGAGAGCTTTTTTTATTTTGGAATATAATTATTCCTAAAACTACATACATACAGAGGTACATAAATTATCCATAATACTTCAAAATTTTATGTATTTAACTCAACAATTTAAACAAAAAGAATTGGGGAAATTTTTTTTTTGGGAATTATGCTACGTTCTTACAATTAAACAAAAGCATGTTGCCATAACACAAAAGTTTTTACTTCTTGTTTTACATTTTACCTAAAAACATCTGAAAATGAAAACAAGTAAGAAAGTATAGTCGGTCAAGCCCGACCATATGATACCCAACACTGCAGTACTTAAAAACAAATTTTCGAGAGTGTATGGCTTCATTTAAATTGGTTTGATAGTTTCTGAGAGGCAAATATTGCACCCCATCTCCCCTCGTGTTCCTAATTTTTTAAAAATTCATAGCTTAGATGTCAGTACAAATAACGAACCATCTATGTTTTAAATTTCATTAAAATCGGTTTGATAGTTTCTGAGAGGCATAACATAAACGTTTCGCTTACCATTGCGCTGACGGAAGACATTAATTTTATATGGCGAGTTCCCACTTTGAAGCAATACATTTTTAATACATAAAGCGCATTATTCAGCGCATATAAAAATTGTTGTATACAACATATATGTAACGATCGGCCTTACACACTGAATGTTTTGATGCAGCTAATTTTTATTGGTCTAAATTATTCTCCCTTACAAACCTGCTTCGTAGTAAGGGAATGCCGTAGCACTTGAAATGTTATTGTTGAGAGTTCTTTCACTTACTTTACTGCATTTATGTATGTCTTATTGCGTAGCCCATAATTGTGCGCTGATATCGCTGATGGCGACCATTATTCACCTTTTGCATTTTTAATTGTTTTTTAGCGTTAACTTTTTTACCCCCATTTTTCTTCGTGAGTTTATTTGACAGTCTAAAGGGGAAACTTTATTACATAAATTTTACAGACACAGTTTTTCTGTAAATTGGCAAAAAAAAAAGTTAGAAACAGCTGTTTGTTTCAATATATGGCGTTTTTGTTTCATTTCACACATTTCAGTCGAAAAGTTTCTCGTCGCGAGAGTTACAGAACTTCGACACTAGCTTGGCATTTGAAATTTAATAGATTTTCTCAGAATTTTGGTTTTTTTTTTTAACTTAGCGGTGTTTGCAAGTGGATTACCCATATTTTAATGAAAGTGAGATGGATGAATTTATTGACAACCTTTCTCCATCTGAACTATTAGGCCTGGGGTAAATTATGGATGGATATTCACGAAATTTTACAGCGTGATTTCCAGTCGAATAAAACGAATTTTTGCAAAATCTTGTATCATTCCGTGCATTGTTCCACCATTTATGTAAGTTTTTGTAACAAAATTATAAATGTTTTAAGATTCATAGCTCTGACCCTAACGACCCGATTTTGCTGGATTTTAATTCCAAACTGCTTAGGATAACTACAAGCAATTTGACACCAATTTTGTTTATTTCTTTTGAGTTTTTCGAAAGTGAGCGTGTTTTCAACAGACAGACGGACATCCCTAAATCGACTTAGAATTACTCAAGGAGCCATAATAATTTATGGTGTCTGAGATGAATAATAAAAAAGTTTCACACGGAATGACAAACTTAGTACACCCTCTTCACAACTAATTGTGGAGGAGGGTATAAAAACATAGACTTTTTATCATAATAAACAATAAAACACGATGATTATCAACATTTTATTTTCCATCCTGGTTGACCATTCTGAGGAAATGCCCATATAAAATTCTCGCAAACATCAACCGCCGAAATTTTGGTTTAGTCAACGTGTATGCCACACACCAAGAATTAAAAATATATACAAAATTTTGTTGTTGTTGTTGGTTTTTTAACAATAACAGTTTGTTATTGATTGTTTTTTTTTGTATTTTTAATCAACACAAATAAGTGAAGAAAAAACTTTTCAATCTAAAGTGATGATATAAACAAAACATAAAAATTGATCTTACCCACACTCCTGTCTCCTTTTCTACACTCCACATATCACCAAGATAAATCAGTTTGGTTTAACTCAACACTCTTTTTGCACTTTAGGTCCAGTTTTATTTTTAAAGCGTCATAAAAAATAAAACAAAAGCGATAATAAAACAGAGTATCGCATAAATTCGTACGCAAGCCAAAATGTGTTGCGTCTATCTATTATCGCTCTAGCAACTGATGCCAGTAGCAGAAAGCAAACATACTTTGTTTTTCAATGTATTACAATAAAATATTTGGAGTTTATTTTTTTTAGGATATTTTACGATTTTGATAGCTTTCTTTTGTATTCTACTATAGAGAAGAAAAAAACAATAAAAAAAAACACAGAAACAATAAGAGTCACGAAGTTTTTGTTTAGATTTTTGGACATTGTTGTTGTTGTTTACGGGTGTATTGATAAATTATTGGAACACTGATAGAAATACTTAAAGCAAAAAGAATTTTGGTAAATAAGACATATTGAATGTATCAGCTTAAACTATTTTCAAGTGTATTTAAAAATAAATATAAAATTTTACTATTGATTTTATCGCTATTTGTTGCTAAAATATAAACCCATATAAAATCCAAATCAAATATCTATGAGCGTATTAAGTGCAAAGTTGTAAAATCCCCCTTAAGATTTTAATTAAATAAACAAACAAACAAAAAATTGTTTACAATACAAATATGACCGTTCTATGCCATATACGAGTTTCGATATGCTGAAAACGGGTGTTTATTGTTTTAATGTCGCCCTTAAAAAAATCGCTTTTTTTTATTATTTTAGTCGGCAAAATAAAAGTTTAGTTTTGGTTAATTTTTTTATTTGTCATCATTTTAATAGTACTTTTTGAGAATTTTTCCTTTAGCTTCTGTTAAATATTCACCAGAACTCACAAATTGTTAAATAAAGATAAAATCTCTAAATGTATTGTAAACATTCAATAAACTTCATATCGTTACCTCCAGGCGTAAAGGAGCTAAGTCCAATTTAATAAATCTTCCAGAAAAGGGAAAAACCTTGTTCAAATCTTTAGTTGCCAATATTTTTCAAATCTGTGGACGCAGCTTAATTTTATTGTAGACTCTTGTCATATGCAAGACATGGACAATTCAAAAATTATAGATCTTTGTTTACAAAGTTTTTGTTGGGTGCTTATTATCTGTTAAATATTTTGCACTTTTAATGTGCACATAGCCATTTTATTGTTTATTTAGGACTTTTAATGTGCACTTAGCCCATTTTCTTTACTTTGTTTTAAACATAGATGGGGGTAGTGCACTCATTTGCAGTTTCAACTCACACTTAGTGATAGTGCAAAAATATTGCAATCATTTTGTTGATATTGAGTTGAGTTAAAAAATGTTGCACTCATAAAAAAGTAGTTTGATTAAAAAAAAAAAACAAACATCAGCTTATTGCACCTTTTTTCTTCACTCATTTGAGTGCAACTAAAATTATTGCACCTAATTTAAAATTAAAACCATGTTTTTTAATGATTAAACCAAAATTTAATTTTGTTTAATGTTCTTTACTTATGCATATCTTCAAAAGAAATCAAAAGACATGCAACAACCATAGTATGTTACCTCCAACAATATTTTTTTTCTACGTGCAACTTAAAGACCTGAAAATTCATAATATGATGTAGAATTTTGTTGTCTATTGAGCTGCGTCTTTAGTTCTTAAGATTTATTTAAATTAATTTTTGCATTTTTACCCAGCTTCTTGGCTCAAATACTCATTTGTAAGTCGATTTGATTCTTTGGCAAAAAAAATAAATACATTGTCCAATAAGCAGTGATACCAACTTAGCCCTTTTTTGCGTACGTGAAACGCAAAAACAAAAATTATGTGGAAATCAAGTCCTTTTTGTCATTCCTCTTTAGTCCTTTTACGACTGTGTTTTCTGTCGCAAAAAAAAAAACAATTGGTAACTAACCATTTATTAAACACTCTAGTTTTGCTATAAATATATCGATATGTTCGTACCCAACGCTAAACTTGAGAGGACTATTCTGCCATGAATCTATTTTAAAATAGAATGTCGTCTAAGTTTATATTAAATTAAGGATTGTCACACTATAATGCACGATGTTAATTGAGGGTCACACCTTAACGTCAAGCTTTTTGTATCAGTATTTGAAAAACTCAACCATGGAGAGGTACACAATTAAACGTTAAGATTGTTGAAGCCTTTTACGTAATTGGGCGTTGAAAACAAAATGCATTTTGTGCACTTCGTTAATTTTTTTTGTCAGCTAATGAAAATTCACGAGTGATTGTTGATAAGCCGATGCATCCACAAAGAGTGGCTGTTTATTGCGGTTTATGGGCTGGCGCCATCGTTGGGCTGTACTTCTTCGAAAATGAGATCGACCACGTAGTTACCGTGAAAGGTGTTCGTTATCGCGAGATGATAACGGACTTCTTGTGGCTAGAAACACATAATCCTAAGGGTAATAGTTTCAAAGCTTATATTGCAGAGTTTTTTTAAAAGTCCCGCACTGCAAACAATATTGTTATTTACACCATAAACAGAAAAAAAGAAAAAACATTATTTCTCTATTAATTTCGACAAAGATAATTGTGGCACTTCTTTTGTTTTTTAAGTTTCATAAAAAGTATGAAATTTTGGGGGTGGTAAAATGGAGTACATAAAAATTAAAGATTATTTTGTTAACGATATGGAACATTTTTAATTTTCTTCCTCGTTAATTACTTTCTTAAATTTTATAAAAGTTTTTTTATTTAAAATGATTACTTTTTGTCCTTTTGCAAAACATCTCTCCTAGGAATTTTTTCAGCTGGAAATAAATACGCCATACAATTTTTGTTTTACTTAGTTATTAACTTTTTAAATTCATAGTTTGAATTTGTTCGGGATTGTAATTATAAAAGTGGACCATTACTTTTTTTGGCTTACATAAACATAACCATATGGCTTGCTTTTACTTTTCTTTTAATTTTATTTTTTTTTAAAGAGGAAAATTTAAAAAGATAACAAGTTAAAAGGTACTCTTCAGAAAATGTTGGTATTATTAAATAATTGCTTGAAATTGTTATCATTTTTAAAGCGCTTAAGAAATTTATTTAAAATACAATTCTGTGGCAAGACTAAAAGTCCATAAGTTGGCTTGAGCTGGCTGAGTTAATGGCACCTCTGAGATCACATTCAAAAGTTCACATGTACAAAGTTTTAGTTATTTTGTACGATATTTTAAAATAGGAGCAGATTTTAAAAATCAACTTTAAAGTTAGAAATTGCCCTCCTTCAGAATTAAAAAAAAAATATACTTAAGCACTTTTTCCTTATTGCTAATGAAATATCTTTGGTCATATTGAAGAAAAGCTTAAGTCAATATAAAACAGAATTATTACAAGTAGAAAAGGTGTTAAATCTTTTATACATACATGTATATCTTCTAGGTATGCATTATTTACTACCTCATTAATTGATCAGTTAATATAAAAAGGCTATTTGCGATTAACGATTAAACCGGTTGACCGATGTAACAAAATTTTTAATATTTATAGAATTCTAACCAATTTTTTTTTTGTTTTAATTATTTGCTTCGCTTTATATACAAAAATTAGTGCATGTATGCACAAAAATTTTTTAAATTTAATGCAGGTTTAAAGAACAAATTTACTATGAAAATTATACCATATAAACGTTTATTAAATTAAATAATCGTTTATGAATATGGGGGAATGTCTTTCATAAAATATACATATGTATTTCTTTCTAGCAAAACATTCTTTAAATACGGTTAAATAAAAAAATGGAAATGTTCTGTGCAAAGCTTTGCCAGAATTAATCGAATCAATTAGAAGT
Source organism: Pollenia labialis (assembly GCA_949318255.1). Taxonomy (NCBI): domain Eukaryota; kingdom Metazoa; phylum Arthropoda; class Insecta; order Diptera; family Polleniidae; genus Pollenia; species Pollenia labialis. The sequence continues at coordinate 91,560,433 of OX439141.1, forward strand.
GTTAAAAATTTAAACAGGACTCTAATGGCATAAAGGAAGATTTTATATGTTGAGAGAAATCCAGGAAAAGGATTAAGAAATTAAATATTCCAAATTTTGGGTTGCCTTCGATCTCTCCAACGTCTACGATAAGTAAAATAATTTTTTCCTAGTCAAGTTTTATCAAAACTATAGAAAAGAATCGCTTATATTCTAAACATTTAAACCAAATTATTTTTTTAAAAGATTTTATAATAAGATCTCCTTAAACTATTGAAATAACTAATAAAATGATCTCGCATTAAATTTTTAATAAATACATGTTTTGCAAAAACAACATATAATGTACATATCGCACCATAGAAAATATTATCAGTAGTTTTTTATCAATTAAAAAAAAAAATTATTTAAAAAGTATTTCAATTTAATTAAGGTGATAATTGAATCTATTATTTTTTTCTTTGTTGAAAGAAAATTAAAGATATAATTTTGATTTAATTAACATTTTAGTTGTTTTGAAATAAATTTTTAATTAAAATATTAATTAAATAACAAAAAATCGTAATTGATTTTTTCGCTTAAAATAAAATAATTTAACAATGTAGAATTGATGTTTTGATCATTTTTTTAATTAAAATTAAAAATATCATTTATTAAAATATTCCCATTTCTATATATGTACAATTTTTAGTAAGCTATGTAATCATTTTTGTAAAAGGTGCAAAATCAACAAATTATTTGCTTGATTCTATGAATTTGGTCATAAGAGGCAATTTTTAGTTTATTCTGCGACTGGTTTCCCTAAAAAGAGTCAACACAAAATCTTTAAATTTTCACTTTTTCCAAGGGATCATTGTACAGTGGTCATATCTGCACCAGTTTTAGTTTTAGTTTTAGTTCAAGAATTGTTATGTTTGATATGTTTTTGTTTTTTTTTTTTAGTAATAAACTCCAAATAATAAATAATTTATGCAGTTTTATTTATTGAAATTACTTAGTTTATGAAAAAACTTTATTAATCTCTTAACTGATTAATAACAAAGTAATGCTTATAATTATTATTCGCTTAACAGTTTTATTTGTATAATATCTTTAGCTTTTCTTAAATCTTTAAATGAAGTTTTCTGACGATCTGGCCAAAGCAACCAGTGAAATGCGCATAGGCATAGCTTATCCCATCAACAATAAGTTTCAGTTAATCAATAGTATGACATGGGAATTTAGCACATTTAAACCAAACAAAGTTAACCGATTATTAACCGACTAAACCAAAACCTCTGTTAATTAACCGAGCGCTTAACTGATTAAAGCAAAACCCCGATTAAATGAATACCCTAGAGGTATCACAGATTAAGCACCGCCAAATATGTTTTAAAAGTAAAAGCTTAAAACCGAGTTTTTTTTCGGTTTTCGGTTTCGAGTTTTAGGCATTAAAACCACGCTTTCGATTCCGGCTAGAACCGAACCGCAATCCCTAAAGTAAATAAGCTATATGTAGATAATGCAAGTGCTGCTAGAAATTTGTTTCATAAACACCTGCGTAGTTAACAAAACATCCCACTTTAGTAAAATCGACCAAAAGTGGGACACGACCTCTTTCGATTTTAATAAATTTTGGTGACCAGGTTCCTTTTATCCTATTAGAAACATATATGAACAAAACAACCTAGGAGCATCCTACGCGGTGTACGGGCCAAATTAAAGAATTTTATTAAACCGACATATTTGTATGGAACATTGAGTATGATGTTCCTAGATGGGTCAAATGTATGACCAACCCCACTTTATTATTTATTGCAAAATTTCGAATTTTTTTTAGTAATTTCAATAAGCTTAACCGGTTTTGAGTTACGCGAATATATGTTAAGCAGACTCTTCCATTTTCAAAATAACGGTATATCTCGAAAATAAGTGCTTATCTAAAAAACGGTTAGCACCACTGGATTCAGTGTGTTCGAATTAGGTAAAAACGCTAAGTACAAATTATTTTAACTCTAATTTTTTTTTTTATTAAGAAAACTTAATTGTCCTTCAAATTTTTAGAAAAAATTAAATTAAAGGCACTGATTATTAATTTCAAAAAGATTTCAATTAAATGAAGCCTACAAGATTTCTATCTTATAATCCTTCAGCTACTGTTTTTTAAGTAAAGAAAAAACCTTCATATACGCGTTCTTTCCTTTTTACTTCCGGCAACACTGCATGCCACAAAAGAACATACTGCGAAATCCTTTAAATTGTACTTTAGCAAATATTAGTGTATGTACACAATTTCCCCTTAATATCCTTTCTCTTGTAAAATTTCTTTTCTTTAGTATATTTTGTAAATAACAATGTGCGTATAATAAATCATATTATGATGTTATGTTAATATTCATATATCATTTTATATACGTTTATAATCTATTCAAATGTGCGTATATTTGCATAGATGGCAACATATGTCTGATATTATGTACATATGTATATATTTACATACATATACACTTATAAAATATTTGCATGTGTTAAAGAATTTATATGTTGTGGGACTTTTTTTTCTTGAATATCCGTCATTAAATTTTCTTTTGCTTTAGAACAATAAAACAAATTTATGTCGTTTAGGTGTAATTAATCATACTCAATTTTACATTGTGATGTATGTAACCAAATAATGAACAACATTTCATTACATTTTTTTTCTAAAATAATTGCAAGGAATTCCCTTAAGACTTGAACTTTTATTGTTCTTTCATTAATACGAATATCCTTCATATATATGTATACCAAATAATAAAGACACTCAACCTGCGTTTTCATAAGCTTTGGGAAGAAATTCATCGTTTGGCCAACAAAAATCATATTGTTAAGAGAAAAATCATCAAATTATTTTGCATTTAAACATTTTATCAAAAATGGAAAAGATCTATTCAATATACATTGTCAATTCGCTTTAAATAAAATATTTAAGAAAATTAACAAGTTTCTTTTAACCAAATAATAAAAAATATTTTAAATTAAATTAAAAAATAAACCAATTATTTAATTTTAGTTATAATTTTTTAATTTACTATTGATTTTCTTTGCTTTATCTTCACATTGGTTGATACCATGAAATTTAACCATCTCAGCAAAAACTGATGCTTCTTCGGAAGCAATAATGTAAGGGAGAATTCAGAATGAAGCGCTAACACTTCTATGAAATATTACATGATTTTTGTTTCGAATTCCTCGCGTCGAAGCTCTGCTGTAGAGATCTGAAGAACGCTTATTTCATGCTTTGAAAACTGACATGATTGACGTGTATAAAGTAAGTGAAAAAAATTAAGCATTTAAAAGATTGTTATTTCAGCGTTAAACATTTTTTTTTTTAATTAAAAGGATTATAGTTTTATAATAATTATGTATGTTTTTTGTTAAATTATGTTAAAAAATTTTATTTTTTATTAAAAGAATAAATGATATCACTGCTTCAATAAAGCAGTAGAAAATGTAATCTTAAAAAAAGGAATAAACAGCGCTTCACTTCTAGTATTTAGCAACGTATTTAACAATTGTAGGATTGTATGCCTTATCATACAGAGTAAGTCAGTTATTTTAGAAGCAAAAAAGGAAGCGGTTGAGATGCAGTATACGTGTTTATTACTTCCAAATCTTAAAAAACTTTTGCGGGGATGTATGGGAGTTTAAATTTGAGTTGAAATGGTAATAAATATTAGTTGATAAGCAATTTATGTAGTGCAATTCAGTAAGGATGTTTTGAGGGGAGCAATGTAAAATCATGAACCCATTCTTACTGTTTCCAATTGGTCTTCAAAAGGGTTCTGTGTAAACTTAATAAAAGGTGGACCTACACTTTAAAGACAAATAAATCCATCCGTACTTAAATCAAGAGGTGTTTATAGTGTGTTAAGTAAGAATTTGCTTAAATCAAGACCAAAAGGTTTGATTCAAGTACAAATTTTTGAAAAAATAATCCGAAATCGGGGTTGACTTAACGAAAAGTGAGATAAAATGGATCTCAAACTGAGCTGGATTCAATAATTTCTAGGTTGGTTAAATCCCGATTCGTACTTGAAATTATTCGTAAGTGATACCAGACAAGTTTATTTCACTTTTGTTGTATTCCGGCATTTTTTCAGAAGAAGTCTCAATTCTTAGACACCAGCACCATGCTCGATATAGTTTTCTTGATCATTCTACTTTGAACCTTTTATGTATTCAACTAAATGATTTTAATAAATAGAATATGGGAACTATTGCTTTTTATTTTATGGGAATTATTGCTTGTTATTTTTCGAAAGTTCTCCCATTTTGTACTGTTTTAAGTTCTTTTTAAAGTTATTCGTAATTTAATTTAATAAAGAAAGTAGAAAAAACTTAAATTTAGCACGAGTTAATTCTTTCTGTGTTGAAGAAAAACATTTGCGCATTACCAACTGCAGCATAGAGTTTATCCCTCGTAAAGATATCTGAAATTTTATTTAAATATTTTTGCAAAATTGTACGTCGAAATTAAAATTCTTAACGAAATTTTCTATGGTTAATCATTTTTTTCAGTTAGTTTTTCATGAAAATAATAGAAACAATTAAATATGTTTTCTTTTTATATTCACCTAAAACTTATGAAATTAGATTTCTAATTAAAATTAACCCTTAAATGACCCCTGTGTGAGAAACCACACGATAAACACAAAAATTGTTGAGGTACATTAAAGAAACTTCTTGGCTTTGTTAGCAATATCAATTAAGTACTGTAAACACATTTTTTGAAAAAACAGTATCTGAAAGTAACGAAATATTTAGAAATTAAGTACGTTCCCCTCGTGTGTATGTGTAGTTTCTTGTAATTTGCACTAGAGACAACATTTTCTGTCGGAAAGTGTGTTTTTTTTGATATTGTTTCGAACTGCATGCAATGTATGTTTTATACGAGGGTTATTAACGTAAGTTTCATTTAGGGCGATTTGAGGATTAAATGTTTGCAGTAGCAGCCGAAATCGTGGACCGGTTGCAGGAAATTCAAATTGAGCACGAAAAACCCAACCTTATTAATTAAAAATTATCCCATTTCCATTAATTACTTTGAGACTATCTTATTTTATAAAAATCGTTCAACATTAGGAAAGTCCACTCTCTGAAAACCCTTAGTACGCCTAAATTACAAGTAATGCTAAAAATAACAATGCTAAATTTTGAAATCCATAATTTACTATAGACTCCATATAAAGATTAGTCCTGAAATATTCTTACTTTCGTTGAAGTAGGGTATCGAATATTCGGTACAGCATTTTTTTTTTTTTTGATTATTTTAATTTAGTTATTAAAGCAAAACAAATAGCTGTCATCACTTTATTATACAAATACATATATAAATCCTTTAATGAATGTCAAACCAGAATAAATCCTTTTTGCAAATGAAATTAAATTATAAATAAAAATTATTTTAATCAAAGTCATAAATAAATATAATAAAATAAAATTATTTATTTAATATTTTTGTGCAATAAAACATTAATGACATCATTTAACTTTTAAAATGCAGTCAACTTTTTAATCACTTTGCACTTTTTTTTTAATTTTAATTATGAAACACATACCAGGATGATAATTGCAAAATATTTATTTATTTGTAAGAATATGTGTACATTTTCTTTTAAATACATACATATGTACTTCATTTACATATATATGAATAAATATACATTCATATGTATGTACATATCGTCACCTTAAATGCAAACGAACTTAACTATACAGAAATTCAAAATGGAGTTTTTAATTGATTGTGGCTCGTTTTATTAAATTTTTAGACCACCGCGTTAAAAAATGGCGACTTTTTTAAAGAAATTCAAACTCCAAGAATACTTTATTATTATTTATTTTCTAATGTTTTTTTCTACTCCAGTAAAAAAAATTTAAGTGTAGTTAAGCCCGTTTGAATTTAAGGTGGCGATATAATCATGTCTATGAGCTGTTGAAAATTGTTCATGTATTTTAATATTATCATCGTTATGCATAATAAATTCTTAAATTTTCTGTTTAATTTTTTCACACCACATTTATCATAATGAAATATTTTTGTCAATACACTATTCGTATTTGTCATTATTTTCCTTTGTCTATGCTTGCCTTTGGGTTTTTCCTTATTTTTATCATTATATTGTCTTGTGTGAAATATTATTATTTTAATCTCAATTTATGAATGTCAATATTTCTGGTACATATAATTTCATCAGTAGCAACAGCATAATTATATTTTTGATTTTCTATTATGGACTATACAAATTATTTTAAATACGAGAATATTGATTTTGTCATTTAGTTTGTTATTCGGTTAAATGTGAATAGCAATTCCCATGATGTCCGTTATTTAAAAGGAGTTCAGTATAATTGGGGTTCTAATGGTTGTTGTAAAGCGACACACACAGCTTCTTTTCACATGAACGTGGTGAACGTCGCCTATAACTAATGAGGCTCTGACGATCGGTCCCCTACACCACATGTAAAAGAAATGATCATCTCAACCTGTCTTCCTGGTGGAGCTCAAACAGCTCGAGGTGATGGATCGGGTGCGGAAGTATAATCAGCTACCCGTATTAAGCCAATTGATTTCTGAAACCGAATGCTGTGTTAAGGAACAAAAGGAATTTATATATACATTAGTTTAGTTTTGCACTATAAATCGAAAATATGGGGGTAAAAAGTGTAAACTGGTATATAGAATTGAATGAAAGCCATCACGGAAACTATTAACCTCGACCTTAGGACAACAAGTGCCTACCTTACATGTAGTTTAAGTACAAAAGAATCTTGTTGGCCTAAGATTGCTAACTACCAAGTTTGCGATTAATGACTAAGATTTTAAGATCTCAGTTAAACTAAGTTTAGTTAATCTGAAAGCAGATTTGTGCTGCCATTTCCAAGTTTGTATACAACGTTTTGGACGGTACAGCTAAGCTTTGCTTAAAAAGTTGGTCTTAAAAAAATAATAATAAAATATAACATTTCGCCGGAAAAATCCGAGTTTCAGTTTAATCTACATCTCAAAAACCCAGCCTAAATCAACTATAATAGGGCATTTATAAATTTTCCTTTAAGTAGATTTTTACGTTGAAGAATATTTTTCATTTGACTGAAATTGATTTGTTGGTTAACAGGGCAGTTTACTAACATTATTACTTAATTAATATAAATATCAAAATATTTTTTTATTAAACTAATAAATATTTTTTAACGAGGCTCAAAATTTGTTTGAGAAATTGAACAAAATTCAGTCTAATTAACTAATAAAAAAATTTTTATAATTATTAAAATAAAACGCTACTCAATTAAGTTTTCTTAAATCATGTAACTTTTTTTGAAATCCACTTAATTTACTAAAATGTATTTGATAATAGTTTTCTACATCTACATTTATTTTATGGTAAAATATTGCAATAAACAACATTTTGCAAACATATAAATATACGTTTTGAGCACACGATAATCTTGAGCAAATGACACTCAACTGTCCAACTCAACTGTGAAAACCCAACTTCAATTAACAAATCAGTTAGAAATTTGTACTACTAATTAAATTCCGTACTGATGTTCCGCCCGCAAACAAAATGATCAAATCAATTAACTTATTTGTTAGTTTGAGCTTTTTTTGCTGTTGAGTTCAAATCAATAGGTTAAATTGAAATCTGACAATACCAGGAAATGAGGCGATATAAAACGTAAACACAAATCAAAATATTTTTTTCAATCAACACAGTTAATTGAAACAATTAAAAATTGTTTGAAACTTAAAAATATTTTGAAATTTGGGTGTATGTTTTCATATTTGCAAGTATACACACAAGCAAATATAATTTGTATTTTCAAATAAGGCAAATTAATTGGAACAATTAGACAAATTGTTTGAAATTAATTTAATTGAAAAAATTTTGGTGAACATTTTTTCTATGTACCCGATTAACCAAAAAGAGAAAAAGTACCAATTTTTTTATTTTTACATCATAAAAAGTACACTTTATTTTTATCTGGACCATATGCTATATCTACACCAAATTTCTCGAAGAAGAAAATGTACCAAAGGTTAAAGAGTACGAAGAGTACCTTCTTTTCCTCATCTTAGGACCCCATAACGTATACTGTATGCTAATATAGGCTTTAATCTGTATGAATATCAAATTTGTCGAAAAGAGAAAAAGTACCAATTTTATCCCGTTTTTACCCCTTTAAAAGTAAAAATGTTACCCCTTAAAAAAATACCCCATATTTAAGTCCTGACTATATGCGATCTGCAGACCAAGTTAATCAAAAAGAGAAAAAGTATCAAGGTACCAATTTCTTCTTTTACTTTTAAATGCAAAAGTAATTATTTAATTATTTAATGGCAACATATTTACAAAAACGGAAAATTTTTGCGAAACATAGTTTTGCAAATATGAAAAATAAGGCGCAAGACCATTGGAAGCCTAGACCAAGTAAGGTACTGCATCGGTCTAAAATAGAAGGATCTTTTGTCAAAATCTTGTATTAAAAGCAATGCTCCAAAATAATTTATTTATTGATCTTAAAATTGTTTTTGAAATGGTTTTTTTTTTGTGTAATTCAACATTTTTTTAACAACTTTTTTTATGGAAATAGGAAAAAATCAGTCAAAAATTTCAAAATATGCAAAAACAAAAATGCATTTAAAACCTTAATTTGCTAAAACATAAATCTTCACCAAAATATGCAACAATATGCCAAAACAAATCGATGCCATTTTAACCAATATTTAATAATTCGTTCTTAGACTATCGACAAAAAACATGCATTCGCATGGAAATCGCATGCCTATTTATTATAAATTACTTTTAGTTACAATTTAAAATAAAAACGTTCCCACTGTGCCGTTACTTAAATGTTGTTTTCATATGTATCCTTTTCAATTAAATTGCAAATAATTCAAATTTTGTTTTTCTTAAAAGCACAAAAAAAATATTTGTGGTTTATGGTTTTCTAATTTAAATAATTGATTCAATTAGAATTATTTTACTCAAATTCTTTTAAGTTTGTGGTTTTTATTAAGAAAATACAAGTTTTATTGATGTGAAAACTTTATTAAGATATTTGAAATGAAAACAATGTTATCTATTTTTGAAATTAAAAAATTTATTAAAACGATTTAAATGTTAAAAAAAAGTAAGTGAAATTTCCTATATCCCAAATTTCTAATGAAATTTGTCATTAACAAGTTAAAAAAAATATAAAATCAATAACTCTCATAACTTCCATTTGCTAAACTACTAAAATTGGGCTAAAAGTTTGTCTTTTTAATTTACAATATTTAATGAGTTAAGAAAACATTTTATGTTCCATAAAAATTTTTTTATTTTGTTTTAACACGTAACAGCAATTATAATTTTATTAAATCCGATTTTTCTTTGTTGTTGTCTCCCCATAAATGGTTTTTGTATTGTTGTCTAGGTTTGTTTACTTGGAAGTCTGTCTGTGCGTCTGGCTGGCAATGTTACCCTTGTCATTAACCTGAACAAAAATTGTTTTCGTTGTTTTTAAAATAAAACACATGTAAAACAATAATAATTACTGTTATTTATAAAAAAAAAAATTAAATTAATGTGTTTTTCTGGCAAAAAAAAAAATTTAATTAATTGGCATACTTTTAGGGGTTTTAGCTTTTCTAAACACCGCAATTTAAATTGTTTTGAAAACAATCGCAATAATAACAAGTAAGAACGTATAGTCAATCAGGACCGTCCATATGATACCCTATAACATGATATTTTGAAACAAATTTTCGAGAGAGTACTCTATTTGGAACCCATTAGCAGTAATATTATGAGGGTACGACTTATGTAAAAATTCTTTGTGTCGAATATTATTTAGATATCTTCATTTATATGATATTTTTGGGTTTGACTGATTTCATATATTCATATGTGAGCTTTGATCAAATATGGACCGATTCCCATGAAATTTGGTAAGAGGATTTAATTTGCAAAAAAAATAAGCTTGGACCAAATTAAATGTGAACAAAAACATAATTAGATGGCTTATGAGCATAAAGACTCAAATCAGGAAATAAGCTTGTATGGGTGCTTTGTAAAATTATAGACCGACTCTCACTATTTCATTCATAAGAACGAGATAACACTGGTCAAAAAATTTGGAAAAAAATTTACTGCAGAAACGAAGCATATATTTTAACTAATCTGGGTGCGCTGAATTCGAATCGAAATTGGGCTACAACATCTTGTTCATCTTTTATCGCATGCTGACAATACAGTAAAACAGTCAATACTGACTCTTCAATTGCACAATTATTTATTGGACAGAAGCCCACATTAATTCTAAAACTTCATAATAGTAGCGTTTAAGCATATCAGTGAGATCGTGTGTGGTTTTAAGCTACTTTTTCTTTGTGTGTGGTGAATATTTTGTAAGAACAAAAGGATATGCCATATCAAAATTATTAAAATATTCATATTTACATTATTTTGTTTTTGCTGTCAGAAACTTGGACAAACCGTGGACACCGACCATGTTTTGCATATTCTTCATTCGCATTCAGATTTTTTTCCAAAAAAAACTAGGTGCAGTGAGCGCGAACAAGGAGAGCATGCTCACTATGTTTTTTGAAAATTTAAAGAATTTATCAAAGATTTTAGGACAAAAGCATGCTGGGAGACTTGTTTCTGCCCAGATAACTGTTAACAGCTCGAGCCTGAAAAAATATTCCGGGCATAGTTACGGATACTTTTTCAAGTTCGGGTAGTGGTGGATTGCTAGCTGGTAGATGAGAATTATTAGCAAAAAATTCGACAAAACAACTAGCCTTATCAACCGGGTCCGTGAATGTTCAGCCATCCTTTAAAAGAGTCGGTATTGAAGAACTAGAATTAACCCTTACTCTTTTAACGAATGACTAGAAGCTTTTACTACCCCGGGGAGCAGCAAGAACTTCAGTACAAAGAAGTTGCTCGTGAAGATTTTTTTCCCGTCTAAGTACTTTGGCACACGAAGACCTTGCCATTTTGCGTAGCAATTCAGTATCAGCGTTTTTATTATTACGCCAATTTTTGATATTTAAAATTCTTTAACTTAACCTGCAAAATATTAATATACATCTATGAACAATTTAATTTTGCTTATACATACATAATTTATAACTTTTTAATTAAACACTCACCTTAGTTTTCTTAATGCCACATAAATTCCTTTTTTTTACGTGAAAATAAGTTTTCTTTTTTTTTTTTTTTGTATCTTTTAAACTCTTAAAATTTAATTAGGATTGGTTTTTTGTTTATTAAATACTATTATACGCCTTTAACATGTACGCGCACTTAACTTAAAGCTCATTATTTATTAAAAATTTATAAACATTATTATCGTTATGAAGATAATGTCCTTTCTTGCTTTCGCTATTTCGTTATTGCTTAAGTATCAGCAACACATGCACGCACTTTTTGTTGTTGTTGTTATTTTTAAATTATTAATTGTTGATAAGGAAACTTTGTTGTTTTTTGTTATTATTTTTTTCTGTTTTAATAACTTTAATATAAAATGATTCAGAAAGCTGATTTAAAAAATCTGTTTAAAAACTTTTTGTTAATGATGTTTATTTTGGTAAATATTGATGTTTTGTTGCTGTGGTTGTTGTCGATTTTGTTTTCGCTTTTCTCTTTTTTTTAACATAAAAGTTAACAAATAAACATGGCTGATGCTGAACACACAAACACAATAATTAAGAGTGTATTAAATAATTTTATACGAACACAAATACACATAAATACGTTTTTGTTGTATTTTGTGGAAGTCCTTGCAAATAAACGCGTATGAATAAACAGAAAAATAAATGAACATGAGATACGTTTCTGTACGATGTGAAAAATTAAACATAAAACAATGCCTTTTATCGAAAAATTTTCATTAATGTAAATTTATCCTTTTTTTTCTTTTTATTGTTTCTGGTTTTATTTTGTTCGTTGATGCTGCTAATTTTATTCTTTGTTATTGGTGGTAATGCTGCTATTGTTGTCTATGTTATTGCTGTTGTATTGCTGCTTACAGCTGCTTACACTTGTACATATACACACACATTTACCATTTTACACTCCCAGAGACACATTTACACATACACAAACAACTTTAATTGCCCACAATCAGTAATAATTTACAAAATGTTTCCGTTTTTCTGTTCAAAAAGTCAATTACACTCTGGCACAAAAATTAACAAATATATTTTTACTGTATTAATGTAGGGGTATAGTAGAGATGACTTTCTTTAAGAAAAAAAAAGAAGAAGAAAAATATTATCAATTAATCTTTTAGTAAAACTGAGGTAAATGAAATAAAATCTTTTTATTCTTCTTTTAATGAAATCATAAAATTTAAGAATTACGGCATAGGTTACAAAAAATAAAAGAGGTTTATAAAAGGTTTATGAAACGGATTTTCTATGACAATTTGTTTAATTAACCTATTTTTTCATAACAATGGAGGGTAAGTGAATAATATATTTTTTGCCTATTGTATTTAAATGTAATGTTTAGAAATGTAAAATTTAAATCGAAGACACATACACATAAAAAATTATTTAATAAATTCCATTTATTATACTCAAAAAATATGTTCCAAAATTGTTTCCAAATAAAAGCATTAATCAAAAATACAATCAGTTTTATTAAAACTTTAATCAAGTGAGCTAAACGTTTAATTGATACTAATAATTTGTTTACTGGCGCAAATTTATTTAATTTTTAATATATATCACAAATTTTTTAATTAAAATCTATTTTTATTTTTTTTTCTGTGTACAGGTTAAAATGGTAAATCTAAGTTATACATATGAGCAGCCGCAAAACAACACGTACTTTTTCGCATATTTTGATCAATTTATGTTTTTTTTTTTGGTATTTTTGTTAATATTTGGGTTTAAATCTTCTAGAAAAAGTTTAGTAAGCATATATTTTTTAAACCAAGAAATTGGGCTTTACAAAATTGGTGCATTACAAAATGTACTTTTTTTTATCAAAATGTACATTTTATAGTCTTTGGCATTTTTTTTGTGTAGTTGGGTATTTTGCTTTAATGAAAAATGCAATCCATAAATAAAACTACATTTGAAAGCTGCATCAACTAAATTTTTTTGTTCTCTTTTAAAAATTCCTTCCCCGCTGCTGAGAGTCTTTCGGAGCAATTGAATTAAAGGCTAAAATATGCATAACCTGACTTAAGCAACGGTGCGAATACATGTAACTCACATGTGTCAAGCCTTATCGAACTTACGGAAAATTTTCGATAAGTTTTATGAAACTGTTATTTGCTTAAGCAAATTGCGATTTTATATTTTGTTTTTTTTAATGCTTCTGACAGGCTTTCCTTTAAATTTTGACAGTAGTTTGCACTAGGTCATGCAAATTATGGTTAGGCCTTAAAAAAATCGTGTTTTTGATTGATTGTTATGAATGCCTTTAATCTACATGTCGACAAAATTTGACACTTCTGCGATCAAAAATAAAGCTTTTATTAATAAAAAACAATGGACATAACTATAAGGGCCGTTATTACAACTTGCCAATAGTTAAAAGTCGGATTTTTTTGGACCGATAAATAGCTTTGCATTATTACAACTTCCATTATTTATTGCTGTTATTTTTAATAATAATAATATTTAATAGATGAAAACATAATAAATGAAGGTTTTATAATGCAAAGCTAAATAGCTCGGTCCGACAAATTCCGACTTTTAACTATTGGCAAGTTGTAATAATGGCCCTAAGTGTGTTTTTTATTGTTTAATGCAAAAAGATGTAGGTAATTAGACATTTTTTAACAACAAAATATAATGAAATGGTTTTTTTTTTAAATTATTGGAAGAATTCCATGGACGACTTATCAGTGCATATTTTCCTGACATGTTTATAGTTTTAGTTCTACAAAAGTTTTTGCTTTTCCTGTTAATTATATTTTTGTAAGTTACTCCTTTTTGCATTTTAGCAAACGATATTAAGACAGCAGCCTTGACATTGCCAAAATATTTTCTGTGTACAATAAGTCTGCTGATGGTAGTTAAAAATTCAGTTAAACTTTATTTTATAAATTTTTTTTAAACAATTTCCACACTGAGTGTCATGTCACACAAAATAAAATTGAAATTGAAATTGATCCTCAGAAAAAACTAAAACTTATGACAGGTCAACGAATACTACGAGATAATGAAAGAGAGACCAACAAACACACTGCCATTAGTTTTTGATATGCCAATAGTTCATATGTGGCGAACATTATTTATTCAAGAAGCTTAATTCTCTCGTCAAGAAGTTTTAAACCATTTTTTTCATGCTTATAGATATGTATGTATGTATATCAAAAATCCATAATCGTACATACAAAATATCTTTTTTTATTTTATATTTTAACAAAACGTACTTTTTCCATAAACAAAATGCTCTGATATCAGACCTCCCTAATATTTAATGTGGTGATTTGTGGCAGTTTTATGCATCTATTGATTGCGATATGTACATACATATACATGTGTATATAAAAAAATATAACAAATCAAATTAAACTAATATATCACCTTCATATACTTATGTATCTAAACCTAATTTCACACTATCGGCGCGCAATGTACCAATTTTCTATGCATTTCATGTACCGATAATGTGAATGCACGTAATTTTATAGTATATGACAACCTGCGCCGAAATTGCGCTTATTGCAGAAAATTAAAATCAACTCTGATGTACCAATAATTTGAACACTCTTTAGCACAATTTCAAGCAAACAAAATGTTACAAATGCGCCAATTTGTATCGGCCACTTCTGCGCCAATCTAAGTGGAAAACCAGCAGGAAAACAAAATAAAAATATCAGCGTGAAAGCTATTTATAGAAATTTCTGAGAAAATTTGCCAATTATTAAAATTTACCATTTATAGGAAATATGGCTACAATTGCAATATATACTTTTTATAGGAAATTTTGCCAAAAATCACTTTTTTATAAGAACTTTTGCCTAAATTTAATTTGTATAGGAAATTTTGCTAAAATTTACTGGTTAAGAAATAAGCAGAAATCGTGGCCGATTGTACACATTCATGTTGCTGATTCTACATTATACTCAGTTTGAGATATCTTCAGTGGATTCTTTGTGATTAATCAAGTGATTTAGTTGCAATCATGTCAATTTGAAGTGATTAACAAATTCCTTCAATGTATGGTAAATCATCTCGATTTTGATGTGATAAGAGCAATGCTCGAAAATAAACAGTACATTATTTAGCGTTCGGCTCACACACCCAAGAAAGATGTCTATTTTTTTTGTGATTGTGTCGTCTACACAATCACTAAACACAACTCTTTATAACGTTCGTAACTATTTTCAAGAAAGAACCGAACATTATATAATGTTCTGTTCTTCGTCAAAAAACAGAACATTTGTAGTGATACTGTAGACAAGCACTATATTTTAATGTTCTATAATGTTTCTTTTTTTACATTGATAAAGAAATAAATAAACAAAAAATTTTAGTAACGACCGCACGACGAACACCTTGTGGGTGTATTGTGTATATGTTTTGTTTGTTTAAAATTATTTTGCTGGCTTTTTGTTTTTTTTCGAATGTGTATTTTGTTTTTGTAAAAAAATTTTTGGTTTTTTTACCAGCCAAAACCGACAAACATTAATGAACCGAACACAATGAAGTTTGTGGTTAAAAAAAACCGAACGGAATTAAATGTTCTCATCTTTTGTCGAGTTTGATAAAAACAGTTTTATTTTTGTGTTCGAAAGATGGAAAATAGGGAAACGTTATTTTTTACACACAAATCTACCGACCCGATCATTAAGGAGCGATATTTAGTGTTTATTTTCGAACACTGGATTAGAGATTTATTACGTTCGAGTTGCTTAAACGTGTATAAGAACCCAAGTGTGAACATAATATAAAAAATCTGGCTAAAATTAACTTTTTATACCAAGTTTGGTTAAAGTTATTATTTATAGGGTTTTTTATTAAAATTTACTTTTTATAGGAAATTTTTCAAATATTAATTTCTATAGGAAATTTCGGTAAAACTTACTAGTAAAGATAATTTTGCTAATATTCTTTTTATATAGGAAATTTTGTTAAAATTTAAATTAAATAGAAAATGTTGTTAAAATTTAATTGTTTAATTGTGAACTGTTTATTTTCAATTTTTGATATTCTTTAATTAGGCTTGAGTTCATCAAATTTAACTTTCATTAAATTATTTTCACTGAGGGAAGGAATTTAACAACTTGGAATTTTTCATTAAAATTTATTGATAATTTTTCCTGGCTGAGCTGGGATTCGAACCCGGGTTGATCTTTACATGTTTCAAGAAACACCACTTTCTATCGTCAGAAGATCTTTGTGTTCTACCCACTGCACCACTGCGGTGCCCGTTAGCCAACAGTCAAACATCAATCTTTAACCAGTAGTACTGGTGGTTCGAAATTTGCTGTTATTATCACTTTAATTTCAAATTACATGTTGCCTCCTTTTTCCGGGTTCGAATCCCAGCTCAGCCAGGAAAAATTATCAATAAATTTTAATGAAAAATTCCAAGTTGTTAAATTCCTTCCCTCAGTGAAAATAATTTAATGAAAGTTAAATTTGATGAACTCAAGCCTAATTAAAGAATATCAAAAATTGATTTTACGAAAATTTACTTTAAATAGGAAATTTTGATTCAAATAAATTGCTATAGGAACTTTACCAAAATTTACTTTTTATAGGAAATGTTTGCAAAATTCAATTTTTATAGGAAATTTTGAAGAAACTTATAATTCATAGGAAATGTTGCCGAAATTTACAGTTTATAGAACATTTTGCTAGTATTTAATTTTTTGCTTAAATTCAGTTTTAATAAAGTATTTTACCAGTAGCCATACAAATTTGACTGCGCTCTTTTGTTACTGCAATATTTTCTTATCAAAGTAAAGCATTGATATTTATATACCACGAAAGTGTATGCCAACTAATACACTACCTTTGCGTTATTAATAAAATATCATCTGCATATCATCTATAGTGCATTATTACTGACATTATTGTGAACATGAGAAAACAATTGAATTGGTAAATGCAGAAATGGAACGAACTACTGTCATATTTTTGGTGAAATGAGTTAATAATGTCTTCATATTGATTTGAACACGCTCTATTTTATGAGTGCACTAAGAAAATTATGCGATTATTATTTGTTTAAATATTAATAATTTTAAAGGATTAAAATTTTCCATTAAGTGCAAAAGGGAACATCTTTGAAAGTAGAATTTCTGCACTTAATTGAATATTTTTTTAATTTCATATGCTACTAAATTTCGTTATCTAGTCGAACAGATTTATTATATTTTCTGATTCTATTATTCAAAGTGATTTGCATAAACCGTTATGTCAATATCCAGATATTACACCTGTTACCCTACAATCATCATACCCAGGTATTCACACAGTTTTCATTATTAAGCAAAGTCTATTCCTACACATAAAATAGTTATTAACGAAAATAATCGCAATGATACAAACAAATTTAAACAACATATTCCCGATGAACACGATTACTTTTAAATGGAACTGCTTAAATATCCTATGAAAGAAGCAGTAGGGGATGATTCATATGAATAGTTTAATGCTTGGAACATAATTGAGTCGTACGTCGTACGAACGAAAGACGTAACGCCGTAAATTTTGAGAAAAACGCTTCACTTGCCCACACTGCCGTCGTAAACGTATTTTGTTTTCTTTTGAGAATAATATTAAAAAATTCCAAATTTATTCAAATTATTGATTATTTTTTTTCCCTTTTATATTGTTATAAATGATTCAATTTGAAAACACAAAACTAATTTTTCTTTTCCTATGGCAATACGGTCGCAGCCGGCGTACGAAATAGAAATAGATCTAAGACGACGTACGACGTACGACGTAGATAAGCTTTTACGTTTTAGCCATCTATTGTTTGCCTTTGTATAAAATAATATTGTTTTTAATTTGAAAACGTTTCTACGTTCGATTGTGTTCCTACAGTAATATTTAAAGCAATTCTAATCAAAAGCATAATATTTAATGATTGTTATAACTACGAAAATGTTTCGGAATAGCAAAAAATTAATATAATTTGATATCACGCATTTCGCCCTTTTTGATACTTGTCTACTTCCAATTGAAGTATTAAAAATTTCAATATTATTGTGGGAGACCTTAATTTCATGCATATGGACTTATGTAAATGTCAATGAATGGAGAAATATGTTTTGCATAGAAAGTAGCAAGAAAAAGTGCCACTTCTACCCCATAAAGGTACGGATTTCAAAAACAGTAGCAACTTTGTGTTAGTAATTTTTTAGATAGTGGGTGATACACACAAAAAACTATTAATAGTTTTTTTATTAACTAAAAAAATTATTTAAGAAGTATTTAAATTTAATTAATGTGATAATTGAATCAATTATTTTTTTTTTTGTTGAAAGAAAATTAAAAATATAATTTTGATTTAGTTAACATTTTAGCTGTTTTGAAATAAATTTTGAATAGAAATAATAATTAAATCACAAAAAAATATTTCGTTTCAAATAAAATAATTTAAACATGTAAAATTGTTGTTGGAAATTGTCAAAATCAATCAACACATTGTTTGAAACGGCAAAGTTGTTTGATAATTTTTTTTATTAAAAGTAAAAATATAATTTATTTAAAAAAAAAAATATTTAAAATATTAAATTTTTACAATTTTTAGTAATGAACATTATCATTTTGATAATAGGTGCAAAATCAACAAATGGGTTGCTTGATTCTTTGAATTTGGTGATTAAAGACAATTTTTAATTTTTTCTGTGTACAATTTTTGCTTCTATGTTTAGTGATTTTAAAGACAGATGGGATGAGAAAAAAGTTCGAAAATACAGGTTAATCCGTTTACTCCCCAAAAAGGCCGAATTTCAAAAACACTCCGGTCCGATTATATTATTAATAAACAACATTAGTATTAAATTTTTTTGTAAGCTCAGAACTTAAATGTTTTTAAATTTTTTTAATCCCCAAACCTTCGAATCTCCAAAAACCCGCTTAGTGAATCGATTTGGCGAGGGACCAACCTCTGTTTAAAATTTCTACTTGTAAGCTTCGGGCACTTAGCGTAGTCCGTAACGATAAAATATTATATACCTACATATATAAAGTTGTCTTGATTACACCGTGCACGAACTTTAAATTTCTCGTATACGCGATTAAAAATTTAAAAAGTTGTAACTTTTGTTCAATTAAAATTTTAATTGAATATTAATAAAAAAAATTCTACAAATGAGAATAACAATGCCATGATATTTTATATGTATTTACTAGAACCCAACAAGTAAAATTTAAGAATGCTGCCTCAAAACTTATCAAAGTTCTCTCTGGCGTGCCTCAAGGAAATCATTTTGTCCCGTTTTATTCACATTATTTATTAATGATCTGCCATCCGTTGTTCAACACGTCTCCAACATACTCATGTATGCTGATGATGTAGAAATTTTTAATTCGTTTAACAATATTATTGATCAATCCTCTTTGAGGGCTGACATTGAACTTTTCTCCTAATGGTGTAATTACAACTTATTGGATTTAAACTTAAATAAATGTGCACACATGTCAGTTTTCCGCTCATTAGAACTTGATAAATAAATTAAAAAATAGGTTTTTGAAAAATATTCAGAGTTAAGAACAAATGATTTCCTAGAAAAAAAAATAATATCGAAAAATTGTATTTAAAACAGCTGGATTGATGAAAATTTATCAATGACACCAAACGTTATTTTTGAAATTTTTAATCGCGAATACGACCGCTAACTTTAAAAAACAACTATCACCCAGTTTACTAAGCTTTGGGTCTAGCACAGTGTTATTATCAGTGTTCAAAAATAAACAGTATATTATTTAGCGTACGGCTCACATACCCAGAAACTAAAATTATTTTTTTAGTATCTGTGTGTTTTCTTTTTCAAGAAGGTAACGAACACTATATAGCGTTCTGTACTTCATTATAAAACAGATCAATTGTAGTGGTTCTGTAGACATGCATTATATTTTAAAGTTCCATAGTGTTTTTTTTTACATTGATAAAGTAATAAAGTGTACATGTTTTGTTGGTGTAAAATTTTTTTGCGGGCTTTTTGTTTTTTTGAAGAAAATTTTTGGTTTTTTTACCAGCCAAAAAAAAACAGAACGCAATTAAATGCTCTCATCTTTTTGTCTAGTTGGATAAGTACACTATTATTTATATGTTCGATGATCACAATTAGAGAAACGTTATTTTTTTATTGATTAACTACATAAACACAGCGTTTGAGTTTTCCACAAATCTCCTGAACGGGTTTGACTTTTCCACAAATCTACTAAACCGAACACTAAAGAACGATATTTCATGTTTATTTTCGATCACTGATTTTTAAAGTTATGGCCGGTGTTTGTTTGTGTTTTCCGATCAAAATATGTAGATTTTTTTTATGTTTGTTGTTCACAATATGTTTTTGTAATAATTCAATAATAATGGATTATTCATGTGTACAATAATTCTAGTGATAACACAATAATGTTTTTTAATAATAATGCAAGAGGAGTGAGCGCATTAATTTGCAAAAGTTGTTTTTGGTATTTAGATATCAATGGCTGTTTAGATAAGAAAGTAATATAGTGCAAAACAAAGTTCTTCTAAAATAATAAAGTTGGTGGTAATGCAATAAATTCTCATTTGCACTAATTTGGTTTAAAGTAGAAAAATTGTCAATGCTTTAGCTTATGTAATGCATTTGGCCCAGATCTGCTTAGTCCTGATAAGTCCTGACTTCAAGCTTAGTTAACAGATTTACAATAATTTTATTTATATTAAAACATTTATCCCCGTATTCATAAACTGAAAATTTTTGTTCAACCTTCTATAAAGAAAATTTTAAAAACAAAAAAGGTTCTTGCCCCAACGATGTTTAAATAAATAACAAAAAAAGCAAAATTATTTTTTAAGTATTTTTTGTTAGTAATATTGGCGATGACAGTAGCAGATGAAGAATATACGAATAAAGTTTTGTTAAAGGAATGTAAAAAATAAGCACAAGTAATATATCGTTTTCTTATTTCTACAACATTTTAATTACTTTTTTAAATTTTATTTATCAATCGATAAACTTCTTCTATTACTTTCTCTCGAATATGTGGTATTTTCATAATAACTCTCTTGTATTTTTTTCCATTAATCCTTTTTTATTTGCTTTTTAAAAACATACATATGTTTTATTTTTTATTAATAATGTGAACTTTTATTTTTAAATAATAACGCTTTTTGTTGCTGTCTGTAACGTTTAATCTTAAAAGCGACGCTTTTTCGTGTACCGTACGCTTTGAATTGACGTTAAGTACTGAATTCGCGTATTATTGTGAAGCTGTTGATAAACGTATACGACCAAAAACAACAAAACGATACGAAACGAAAAAGTAAAAAATGAAGTCAAGAATAATAAAACAAAAGCTAACAAAAAACACATTGGACAAAACCTCGATTAGTCTTGGAGTATGAAAAAGCAGCAGCATAAATGAGTCGAACAACAACTTGCAACCAAAAATCTTTAACATTGAGCTTTAAAGTGTTTTAAGTGTTATTCGGTTAATGAATGAATGGTTCGTCAATACAGTTAAAGTAGCTTGCAGTCTAAACGAAGACTATAGACGGATAGGTTGGTTGGTTGGTTGACTGGTTCGTTAGTTCGCTTAAATTGTGTATTAGTTTATGCCGTTACTTTGTACTACAAATTTATTACTGCCAGTGAGCATAAATGTTGCATGCAACAAAAGTTTATGTTGCAACATCATACTTATGTTGGGAGAGAATTATGAAGCTTTTGAACATGTTTTTTAAGAGAATTTTTTTTTTGTTGTGTTAAAAATTACCTCATTGATAAGTTTTTCTCTTTAACCGGCTCATAGTGGGCATTTAAAACAGCGGTTGATATCGGCCTTCTAATGATTCTTTAATCTGTGGCAAAGAAAAAAGAGGAAATTGTGTTCATTTTACATAAAAAGATATTTTTGTTATCGAAAGTTAATGAATTAAATTGAAGTGAAATATAACAAAAATGAGTT
The DNA here is from genome assembly GCA_949318255.1 of Pollenia labialis. Lineage (NCBI taxonomy): Eukaryota > Metazoa > Arthropoda > Insecta > Diptera > Polleniidae > Pollenia > Pollenia labialis. Next base: position 91,582,532 of record OX439141.1, read on the forward strand.
GCCTTGAACTCAGATTTATGACATTATTTTTGGAATAGGATATTATTAAATTAAAAAGGACATTTTGGTACCCAAATGAACTCTAAGACATACATATATTATTTTATTAATAATTTTTGATAAATTATATATTTACAGGTATTTCTAATCCGCAACTTTAACTTATCTATTTAAAAGATAGGAGTACTATCCGTTAAGAATCTGGATTTGTTGTTGGAAGCGTTTGTGAAAAGCGGGCTAAATTGAAGTAGTGACGGTCTTTTTTTTCAAAAAAGTACAAAAAATGCATGAATAACCGTGAATATCTCGTTTGAAACTATTTACTATAATATGAATTAAATATTTTCAACTTCTCCTCTTAACTTCAGCGTTTGAGTTCAGATATACTAGTATTATTTGGCTTTATTATAAATATCGCTATTGTAGCCGAAAACCAGCAGTTTTAAAATTTGGTCCAACTCCATCCATGTCCTTTTTTAAAGGATTTTCTTGTTTGGGGTTGTTTGTAATAAAGATGCCAAATTAACATATTTTAATCTTTAGTCGATTTAATTAAATACGTGTTTCCGCTTTTTTGGAAATTCATGCTAGTTCGCGTTTTGACAAAAATGCAATGGGGTGGCAGCCCTTTGTTTTAAATAGAGCAATATGGGTATCAAATTTTTTCTTTTGGCAAGTACATCATCTTTGTATGTAAATAATTTAGATTTTTGCAAATTAGATGCATTTTACACGGTGCTCTGGAATATATATAAATGGAATTTTGCAGTAACTCCGATCCAAAACTTAAACCGGCTAAAAGGATTTAATAGTTATAACAAAAACAGGCAAAACGGAGCAATTTTAAGTTTAGGGCTAAACAATTTTCTGATCTCAGGGCTAATGGCTAATTTGGAATCACTGGTTCGAAAAAAGAAGTGTCACAAAATAAATGTTAAAAAATAACTGCAGCAGCCAAAAATTTGTTTCACAGTGACGTCAGAGAAACACAGAGAAAAACATGGTTGAAGTATGGTTAAAAAAACATATTATGGTCCCCTCAACGCCAACAAACAAGCTATTGGTATTTTTAACATTACTTTTGTCAAGACTATTAATATTTTGTTTTTATTTAACAATAAAGTGTTTACCTTCCTTGAAACTGCAAATATAGTTGCATTTAACAATATAATAATTTAAATAAATAGAGCTACAACCATACACTTAAACATAGTATGTTAACCTTTACTATATTATTGTCACGTCAACCACATTATGGTTAAATTCGTCCATCCAGAAGCTATAACCATATTATGGTTGTCTACAAACATGTTTTGGCTTATATGTAATAATAATAATATGTTTGAGATTATAATAATTTGAATTTACTTTTAACCCTTTCGCGCCCAAAGTTGCTTATAAGCAACTTGAATTTTAATCATCGTTTTATTTAAAACCATCGTAATAAAATTATTAAAGCACATATAGAGTTGTCTAAAGAATGAATAAAAAATAGAGAAGGTTGTTTTAATTTTTCATAATGTGAAATACTTCCTGAACGGCCCAAAGTTGCTTATAAGCAACTTTCAATTTTTAGTCACCCGAAAATTAAAAAGTCTGAAATTTTCAAAAATCCTTAATTAAGATCTAATCACTAAGGAAATTATAAAAAATAATTTTTCTGGCAATGCGTTCAAGAGCGGGCGCGAATGGGTTAAATTTAATATAATATGTACATACTTATGTCTAAAACAACAATATTATGGTGATTTTGCTCTCTACAATAGTTGCTTACTTGGTGTGCTTAAAATTATCATTCATTTTATATAAATTGTTGTATAAGATTCACAAATGTAGAAGGAATACTAATGAAGGTCATCAAAGGCTGGAAATGATTTCAATGGGACTACTTATAAAGGTGCAACCAAACATGTAACAGGAAAATAAAACTAAATTTGACACTTTATAAACAAATTCAAAAAATGGATGAAATCAATAACCATACTATGGTTAACCTTGACCACAGTATTGTTAAGTCTGACGATAATATGGTTACTTTTGTACAATTTTGTGACCATATTATAGTTAGTTTTGTCGATTATTATGGTTAATATTGATTAAAATATGGTTAATTTAAAACAAAATATGGTTAATTAATGCGATACTGTTGAAGGGTTTCGAGCTGTAAAATCCAATGCAGTTGGTCTTGACGATATTCATCCACGCTTTGTAAAACTAATATAACCATATATAATTCATTATATTAACCACATATTCAACTCTATTATTGCAACCAGCACTTATCCAACTGATTGGAAACTTGCAAAAGTTATACCAGTGCCCAAAAATGATAACGAATATCGCCCAATATCCATCCTTCCATACCTGTCAAAGGTTTTTGAGCGTCTCGTATATAACCAGATTTATAAGTTCACTCTTGACCACAATCTCCTTACCGATCGCAAATCTGGTTTCAGACGAGGCCATAGCTGCACTGCAGCCTTATCTGAAGTAAGCGAAAATATTCGAAAGAGCATGGATGAAAGTAAAATTACCTTTCTGGTTTAACTTGACCACTCAAAGGCCTATCACCAAATGCTGATCATGAAACTATTGAAAATGTTTAACTTTTCTGACACCGCATCGAAACTAGTTGCGTCATATCTTTCAGACAGATGGCAAGTTGTAGCAAACAATGGAACTGTATCCAGCACTTTGCCCATGCCGAGAGGTGTTCCTCAGGGGTCAATACTTGGTCCGCTTCTATACTCAATGTATGCCAACGACCTTCCTTCCCAGATCAAGCACTCAAACATGCATATGTATGCCGATGATGTCCAGCTGATGTACATTGAGTGCTCCAAAACATCGTTAAGTCATAAAGTTGGAAATCTTAACTACGATCTCAACAAGATTTATAACTGGGCCACGGCAAATGGCCTATGCCTAAATCCAAAAAAATCGAAATACCTAATCATTTCCAAGAAGAGCATGAAAATCGCTGATGACGTAGGCTTATATCTTGGTGGAAAGAAAATTGAGATGGTCAACTCGGCTAGAAATCTGGGTGTCGTTTTCAACAGAACACTTACATGGTCTGACCAGTCTATGGTATAGTCAACCGTTCACACCACCGAAAATAAGAATGATGATAGCTAGAACATACCTAATACCAAAACTTACGTATTCTTCTGAAGTTTTCGCCGGATGCAATGCTCATGACAAACGAAAGCTAAACACTACGTTTAATAACATTATACGTTACATTTTTGCTATACCCAGGTTTGCGAGTGTAACAACATACTCCAGACGAATCCTTGGAATGACTTTTGATAACTATCTGAAGTTTAAGAATTTACTTTTTCTACACAAGATTATTATTACTAAGGAACCCAGCTACCTATACAGTAAGCTAACATTTACAGCATCTGCAAGAAATAATAGCATTAGCACCTTTACATATAGAAACAGCGCATCTTTTAACCAATTTTTTGTTTACACAATATATCTGTGGAACCATCTTCCTACAAATATTCAACTCACCAGCAACGCTATGAAATTCAAAAAATTGTTAATGACGTACTATGCATAAAGTTTTTAAATTAAAAATGTATAATCTTCTTGTTATTTTATTATTTTTTACTACATTGTTCATCAAGTTATGTTAAAATTCACTAGATTAGTATTTTTTAGTTTCAACAAATATTATTTTACGAATATTATATCTGATAACTCATCGGATTCTAGAGCTGTTATTTATAAGATTTTGTATCTTGTTGCTTTAGAAAGGCAAATATCAATAATACATACAAATAAAATAAATATTTTGACCATATTATGATTGATTTCGGGAAAATTTGTGTTAACCATGTTTTTCAACCATTAAATAGTAACCTGCAAAAATAAGCATTGTAAAAATCCAACCATACTATGTTGCTCTTAGAAAATTGTTACCTTCAGCCATATTTTTTCGGCGTGTACTCTCCACAACTAGTTGTGGGGAGGAGGAGTTTGTCATTCTGTGTGAAATTTTAATATATTTTTTTAAGACACTATTATCTATGCTCTGGATCCTTGAGTAATTTGAAGTCGATTATATAATGTCCATCTGTTCCTCAGACGATCTGTTTAAAACACGCTTTCTTTCGAAAAACGCAAGAGATACGAAGAATATTATTGTCAAATTTTTTCCGCTTATCTTAAGCCCTTTTGGGATTTAAACCAAGCAAAATCGGTCCAGTAGGATTAGAGTAACGAATTCAAATGTGGAATCCAATTAAATTGACAATTTTGTTACAAAAACTTACATAAACAGTGGCGGAGTGCACATATTCTTGTACATTTTGCACACATTCGTTATATATGACTGGAAATCATACCACAACATTTCTTGAAGTTTACCAAAGGTCCCACATAAATACCACTATCAAAAAAATTACACTTTTGTTCGTCTAAACCCGTCGCAAATTATGCTATTTTAATAAATTTTGGTCTGTCTCAATTTTATATAACTAGAAATCACACTGTTAACTTTCCTGAAGATCGAACCATTATTTACCATAGTATGGGCCTACTTTTTTACGTTTTATTTGAATTTTATTTTTAAATGCCTTAATTTTTTGTCAACACAGGGTAGGGACACAGTGATATTATTCGTCCTCCACCATAGATGTATTAATAATGAATGTTATAAGCGACACCAATAACACTGTGGAGCAAAAAACCAGCCTCAATACTTGCAACGCGAAATTATACTAGACTTCTAGTAGAGCAAATCTTCCAAAGGGTTTTGAAAAGTTTAAAAAAAGGCTTTACCACTAGAATTTGTTTTTTATTTAAAGTTCCTCGATTCGACAAAGAGTACCCTTAATGTACTAAAATTAAGAGTAAACTTTCAGGGTTAAAAAGTTATCAGAAAATTATTTTGAACATATAAATAATGAAATTTTTAAATTGATGGATTATTTCAAGGCGTAATAAAAACATTAAGAATAAGTCGTTGTCGGTTGTACACGTGAGAGGTACGTTTATTGTTGCCGATGTTACATCATACTCAGTTTGAGGTATGTTCGCAGGATTCTATGTGATTAATGTGATGATTAAGTTTTTATCATGTCAATTTGAAGTTATTAACAAATCTCTTTAATGTTTAGTTAATCATCTCGATTTTGATTTGATTAAAGCTTAATAACATAGGAGGTGCTTAAACACGTGTAAGCCCCCAAGTGTGAACATTGCATAAGTCACTGCTCTCTCACATAAGGGAAATTAAAGGCCATACCGGAGGTTCATCATTCGGCGTAAAAATGTATTAAGCAATGCTTAATATCAGCCAATTTTATGCTTTTTTTTATCGTTAACAAATTTAATTTGCAAAAAAAAAATAACACTGGCAATAATTGGAAAGCCTTAGCGATGTATTAATGATAAGCTCACAAATTAACGTTGCTTCTCCAACTTTCTGTTCCTCCTCTCATGTTTCGGCATTGTATCATCGTATTACAGGACTTACAATCCATAACAACCAGAAAAGGGTGACATCCTTCTAACAAGAGATTTTCACATTTAAAATTTTTGAGCGCCCGATAACTATGTTATTAGGAGTAAAGGTGTGTGAACCTCACACTTAATAAATATTTGACAAAAAAAATCATTAAAAAAAGAGCGGCCATTATATTGTTAAACTTTTGATTTACTAAACTCTAATTCTAAAAAATTTTAAAAGAATGTGAGTAATCAATTGTTAAACGCTGTTTTATCTAAAAGAACGTTATGCAAAAGATTTTAGGTTAAGTTAGTTTAGTTTAGACTTAAATTCACTTTGTGCTAATATTAGAAAAAGGTACTTAAATTCGCTAATATCTAGAACTCGATATAGACAAATTTCATAAACATATGATTTACTTTTGATACAGTTTCCACGGATTTTTTATACTGGAAGATGCCCCAATTCAGGACATTATACCACGAGTCCAGTGTTTATTGTAAATCCATCTAAAAAATTTAAGTAACCAACATAAAACAAATAATTTTACTTAAAATTTATTATAAGAGATTAAATAATCTATTAGTTTAAGCAATTTGTTATACTAATTTTTGAATTCTTACTAATAATTTTAACTCTTTTAATGTACATGTTATTAGTTGCAGCATATGTGTGATAGTGAGTATTATATGAATGAATGTTAAATTCATGGATTTTACACATTCAAGCAAACAACATGACAGCCAAACGAGAAATCAAATCTTCAAAAATATTTAAAAACATAAAATAATAAATAGAAAGAAACAGAAGAAGAATTGAACACACATAAACCACTACAACTTGTAGCCTACAACTAGTCAAAATTAGAAAAAAGAATAATCAAAATATGATGATTAAATAAAACCAACCTACCATATAATAAATTCTAAACAGTCTCTAAAATGTCAGAAAAAAATATGACTGCATATGTATGTGTAAGGATAAACAAACACATCCCAGCAAATCGAAACGATGTAGAAATAACTTTTAACAATCTTAGCAAAGTGTTTTGAATACTTACAATAGTATAGTAGAGGCTTATAAAAACTCGTTTAAAAACATAAACTGAACCCTAGCGATAATATCAATTGTCTGTAGTATACAATGAGTTAAGGATTATAAGTTTAGAATAAGCTAACAGTAAAAATAAATAACGCCAACAGTATTGAGTTACATTTGGGCTTTTTGCTACCGTGAGAAACTTTTTTCTTAAAAAAACCAGCTCATTTTTAAAAATGTTTTTTATTTTGTTAAATTTTACACTGTTTGAATTAAGAACACTTCACTCTTCAAGCAAACCACTAAAGGCCTTATTTAAAAACAATTGGGGGATTCTCAAGGTGTCATAAAGTCATATGTCTAAAAATAATAACATGAACAAATACGACTGTTGTGAACAACCCCGCATAATTCAGCTATTTTGAATTTACATCAGCTGATTCAAGACAAATATGTATAAAAAATAAATATTTACCAATAATAAAAAATTGTTTTTATTCTAATCCATGAATTAATAAATTAAATTAGATCTTTCCTGCCACAAATAAATTTTATTTTGTTTGTTTACCAAACAGCAGAGGCCTAAGCCGATCTAATTTGACGCCGCGTTGATTTGTTGCAAAAATTGCTAGCCGCAGGTTAAATTCGGTTGTTAGCCATAATAAATTTTACCATCGGCTTAACCGTTCAGCGCAGGTCTCTTCGTTTTAATTACGACAGCACAATAAACATAGCAAGCAAAGTTCTATTTATTTAAGACACTTTTTGTTCAACAACAACTATATTTTTAAACCATTGTAAAATGTTGGAACATTATGACAATATAACATGATAGCACACCTTTTAATACCCCAAATATTCCATGATTATAAGATGAATTTTTTATGAAAATTAGTTTAATTAACCTTTAATATAACCGATATATTTTTGATAAATAGGGGGGTAAGGCTAAAACTTTAACAAATAGTACGAAATTCTTAAGAACACTTACCAAATTCTCAAAATTTGTTTTTGTTTCAAATGTAATGGTATGAAAGAAAGCGTTATTTCGACATCGTGAAATTGGCAGTTGCTTTTTTATATGCATTCTTCAATACAAGTGTGTATAATTTTACAATGTTATCTGTTCCAAAGTGCTCCAACAAAATTCTCGATGCGTACACATTAAGCAAAATGTGCATTGTTAAACTTGATGATACATTTTTGACTTTGCATAAAAAGTATTATGACGTTTTAGAACTCAGCCCCTATGTGCACGATTCGCTTAAAAGTGAGCGCGATATCAACAGATAGACACACGAGCATACTAAATCGACTTATAACTACTCAAGGAATATTAAAAAAGTTTCACACGGAATGACAAACTTTGTATACCCTTATATACAAATAGAGGTGGTGGGTATAACCGGGAATGTGTTGTGGAATATGAATGTGCATTAATGTCAGGAAAATGAAAAGTAAAATCTCTTAAAAGGTAAGCTTATTAACAACAAAAACAACGAGATTAAGAAATACTATTGCATACACACAAATATTTACAGATTGTTGGTAATGTCGCTGGCATCGACATCATTGTTGTTTGTCGTTGTCTTACGCATTATGAACTTGCACTTTACAACAACTTAAAGTACATAATTTATAACAATACGACCTTTGACACAATGCTCTACTTTTTAGCACGCGCACACACACAATCACAAACACACATACACACATTTTGCCACACAACCTTAAAACTAAATAAAATTTTTTAATGCTTTTCTAAGTTGAGGCAACCATCTACCCGAATAAAGTACAAACTAAAAACAAACAAAAACATAAATTTTAAGAGCACCAAGTGATAGTGGGTACTTGAAGTTGGTTGCCAACATGCGCAGTTGAGTTTTTTTTTTGACTTTTAAGTTTAAGAGACTTTTGACAAAAAAAAGGATGCTTGAATTCTTGTTGTTTGTGTTTGTTTTACTTAAGCTTTTCTCACATGTTGTTTACTCTTGTAAGAATTTTAAAGTAAAAATCATGTTTTAGATTTATTGCATTTTAGACAATTTTAGTTTTTTTTTCAAATTAAGTTTTTTGTACCCACCATCATGAAAGTGGTGGTTATATTTATTTTGTTATTTAGTTTGTAACACATCAAAATAAAAGTCGAATAACTTATAAAGCATTTGTAGTTATATGCATTTTCTTTAGGAAGATCTAACGATACTTGCCAACAACCATAAATGAGTACGAAATAAACGCTGGTTTCATTTATTTCAACCATACATGTTAAGTAATGATAAGCTAATGCTAATGATTGCTAATTAACATTCTTTTGTGAAATTCTCTAATTGATCAAACAATTAGAATTAGTTCAACTAATTCCCATTAGCTAATTGAAATTTTTATTCTAAACTAATTGCAATTAGTTGCCATTAGCAAAAAAAATTGGTTAACCTTTACAATTAGAAATCTAATTGACTTCTGCTAATGCAATTAGATATTCAATTAGCTCCAATTAGAATCAATTATTTTGATATTTTCAAAAACAAAAAAAAACTACAATATTCATAATATAAATTTCACACATATATATATTACTTATGTACATATATTACATACATGCACACATATTTAACGTACGTACTAACTGTTTAATAAATACAATGACCGGGTATATTCGCTTTCAGCAATACGAGCTTTTCAAAAGAAAAGTCCGTCAAGCGACCCCGCCTTGGACTACTAATAATGCCCGCAAAGGAAAATAGTTGCTCCACAGGGCCTGAAGACGTAAGCGGTGTGTTGCAAAACAGTGCTATTTCACTTCAATAATTTAAAATAATTGATTCTAATTCGAGCTAATTGAATACCTAATTGCATTAGCAGAAGTCAATTAGATTTCTAATTGTAAAGGTAAGCCAATTGTTTTTGCTAATGGCAACTAATTGCAATTAGTTTTACCATTAGAATAAAAATTTCAATTAGCTAATGGGAATTAGTTGAACGAATTCTAATTGTTTGATCAATTAGAGAATATAAACTAATTGCATCAATTGCTAATTCTAATTGGAATTTAACATGTATGATTTCAACTTAATTAACTGGTACAATAAATACAAGACAATATAAAGCATGATACTCGTATAATATTATATGTGGCAAACATAACCGGATGCAGTCATCATATGATTCTGGATCCATATGGATTACTGATTTAAAAAAGATATAGTCGCAGATGACAACAATAGAAATAATAATATCTAAAAAAAATCTATTTCATTTGAATTATTTAACATTGGTGAATATGTCAGGATGTTCAAGATTATGTCATTTTAGAGTACATTGAAAAACAATTTACAAACAAAAAATTATAAGTAGTTTTTTATCAATTAAAAAAATTATAAAAAAAGGATTTGAATTTTCATATAAAATTTTCTCAACGCAAGGTAAAGTGAACAACAAAATTACCCCCTTAATGAATGTGATAATTGAAAAAATTCTTTTTTATTGTTGAAAGAAAATTAAAAATATGATTTTGAATTAATTTACATTTTAGTTGTTTTAAAATAAATTTTTAATATAAATATTAATTAAATAACAAAAACTTATTTTATTTAAAATAAAATAATTTAAACTTGTGAAATTGTTGTTGGAAATTTTCAAAATTAATCAATACCTTGTTTAAATCGACAAACTTTTTTTTATCATTTTTTTAATTAAAATTAAAAATATCATCAAAAATCAACAAATCGGTTGCTTGATTCTATGAATTTGGTATAAATTTGGTGATTAAAGAAAATTTTTAAAATTTTTTCTGTGCCGAATCTTTGATACCCTCCACCGACAGTTCGAATATTTCAGGAGTGATATCTATATGACATCTAATTATTATTAATTTATCTTTATTAAAACAAAAACCAGCATTCAAAAATTGGTTGCTGTTTGGACCTCTATTAAATTATTGACCGTCAATCAGAAAGTTTTATGCTTTCTTTTTTAGAAATTTTAACGAGTTTTAACTGTTACGAATCATGATATTTTACATGATTCGTAACAGTTTAGGTCGTACTTAAATGATTTTCAGGAGGGGTTTTTATATTGGAGCCATGGTAAGTTATGATCCAATCATCCCAATATTTTGCAGAGTGATTTCCGGTATTAAATAACATAATTTTCAATACAGCGGTGAAATTAGTTTTAGCGTTAGCAGTAAATTTCAGAAGGTTGCTAAATATGGGATTTAAGGTTAATTATGGACCGTAAAACACAAAATTGCATGACATTTTTTCTGGCCATAGGAAACTAAGTTGGTAGAAATTTTACCACCATACTATACCTGCCACTTTTTACGGTTATTTAATTAATTTACCAGATTGGGCTTTATATTAGGCCTAGGGTAAATTATGTACCGATCATCACGAAATTTATAAGTGTGGCTTCTAGTCCTATAAAACTGTGAATTATTAAATTATATTCTGATAGCATTATTTATTACGGTTTTAAGTTTTACTAAACTGTTTTCCGAGAGTAGGGGTTATATGGGGCCTAGGGTAAATTATGGACCGATCGTTTCGAAATTTTACAGTTTGATTTCCAGTCGAATTAAACGAATTTTTGCAAAAACTTACATCATTCCGTGTATTGTTCCACTATTTATGTTAGTTTTTGTAACAAAATTATAAATTTTTTAGGGTGGTGGTTCCACATTTTGATTCATAGCTCTGATTCCACTGAACCGATTTGGCTGGATTTCAATCCCAAACTGCTAAGGATAACTACAAGCAATTTTACCAAGTTTGTTAATTTATATTGAGTTTTTCGAGATTGAGCACATTTTCAACAAACGAACAGACAGACGGACATGGCTAAATAGATTTAGAATTATACAAAAAAGCTAGAATATATATACCCTATGGGGTCTGTTTCACACGGAATGACAAACTTAGTATACCCTCATTCATCACTAGAGGTAGTGGAGGGTATAATAAATTACATTTTTCAATGTACGCACAAACTAGACATTTTAGTGAACTAATTATAGTAAAAAATGTAAGCCTATTAACAGGGCGCCTGAAATATTTAGTAAACAGCTTGGCATTTTATTTAATTATCCACATGTTTTAAATAATACAAAACATAACAAGATTCAAGATGACTTTAGGGCTCCCGCCAGATCATTGGTATCCCAAAATTTATTGGTGGGTTATATCCTAGTTAACCATCGCCGTAAAAGTAGTGTGCAGTTTTGTCAAACAACATTTGGCACCAGATAAACATATCTCGATTGGAAATCTTAATTTTAATATATTTGAAATATGCAACTTTCCCGAAGTCTAAAGGTTTACGATACTGTGCAAGAATATTTTGACACAAGACAGTCTAGATTTCTTGTACAAATTCTCTCCTTCGTAGTCATTTACATATAATTATATGATTTTGCATAAAAAGCAAATAATTTTGAAAGGGATTAAAAAGGAAAATTCAAAGTATTTTTTTTAATTACTGTAGAATGCCTCTAAAACAAGAGGTGGTAGACAACATCTAATGTTATATTCGTAATGAGCGGACAAAATAACACAAAGTTTGGCGACGAGTGTATTGCGTTTAAAAACTTTAGCGCATGAAAAATTGAAAGTTACCCGATGCGCGTTATAAAAGCAATTCCTGTCAGCTGTTTTTTATTTGTTAACTTATTTGTACATTGAAAACGGATGCGAAAATATATCAAGATTTTTGTATTAAATTGAATTTGTTCTATTTCTATATGTATATCGTATGTTTTTTAACCTCTTCTATAAGTTCTTCCTCTGTGATTCACAAATCTGTTAAATTATATTTTTTTATTGTCAGGCTAATTGCTTGAAGTAAATACACAACGCGTTAAAAAGCTCAAAGTCAAAGCAACGAGTCAAAATATTTTGCATGTAACTTGTTAAATAAAAATAGCACTAGTTTTCCTTTTTTGACAGAAGTCTAAAAAGCGCTCACGCACTAACGCGTGTTTTGTTCTTCTACCTTAAGAATATATTATTTGTATTTCAATGATAATTAATTAGTGCAAATTTCTAACTACTAATACCATTAGTTAAAGATTGATGTTTGACTGTTGGCAGGCAGGCACTGCAGTGGTGCAAAGAGTTCGGATGATTAGAATGTGGTTCCCAGCTAAGCCAATAATAAAATTAATCAATAAATTTAAGTTACTTTCATGTTGTAAAATTCCTTCTTTCAGTAAAATAATTTAATAAAAATAAGATTTGATGAACGTAAGCCTAACTAAATATCAATATTTCAAAAAAAAAATCACAATTGTATTTCAGAAAATTTACATAAAAATTTTTTAATATACTTGCAATAACAGTAATCTTAAATGCTGGCATATTCAATAATGTTTCTCTACTCAACTAAAAGAGATTTTTGAGAAGATTAATAATCCAGAAAGTATTTAAAGGTTTTAAGGAACGTTCGAGAAAAACTAATTATTCAAATAATATATGGCTAATTCTATGTTAAATCGACCAAGGGTGGGACCCGACCCCTTTCGATTTTAATGAAATTTTGTGAAAAAGGTTCCTTTTATTCTTTAAGAAAAATATGTATAAAAGCGAAAACAAATTTTTAATTTTTTTTCAAAAGTGATGTCATATTCAAAATGTCATAGTTTCGCCGAATTAGTCAAATGTGTTGAGCTTTTATTTATTTAATATCGCGAAAACTACTTTACATAAGAAAACGATTTTAATGTCAATTTAAAGAGAGCAAAAGAGGGCTTTTTTAAAAATGTAATATCTGCAAAATATAAAATTTTAGAAACGGACTAAGTAAAATACTTATTTTTTATTTGGCTGATTTTTTTACATAAAACCTAAACTGTTCTTTAAAAATCCTGAAACGTTGAAGCAAGTGTTGTTTCCTTTTTTAAGATACGATTTTTTTTTCGCAACCTTTAAAAAATAATCTTAAAATAGAATTTTAAAATTGTCATTTTAAGCAATAAATACACTGTGCTAGTTGCAGACAAGCCAGGCACCTGGCATTTTAACCTAATTTGTGCACGCTGAATCCAGTGGTGATAACCGTTTTTTTAGGTAAGCTTTTGTTTTCAAGATTTACCGTTATTTTGAAAATGTAGGACGTTGCACAGCATATATTCGCGTAACTCAAAAACGGGTTAGTTTATTGAAATTACTAAAAAAAAACCGAAATTCCGCAATAAATAATAAAGTGGGGTTGGTCATACATTTGACCCATCTAGGAGCATCCTACGCGCTGGTTTTCTTTTTCAACATACGGTTTGTAGTCCCAAGTATTCTCTTTAAAATGACATTAACATCATCTTCGTATGTGAAGTAGTTTTCGAGATATTGAAGAAATAATCTCATGACATTTTGAATGTGACATAACTTTTGAAAACAAATTTCCCAATTTTTTTTGTTCATATACATATGTTGCTTATAGGATAAAGGAAACCTTCTGACCAAATTTCATTAAAATCGAAAGGGGTCGGGTCCCATTCCTGGTCGATTTGGCATGGAATTACCCATATATCACTACATCGTTAAAACTAGAGCTGTTGGGAAAAAAACTCCATTTTGTTACGCAAGTTTATTGCTTGAGTTTTATTTATTTTAGCTCAGAGTGTGCACAGAGTGACTCAAAAAGGATCCATTAATATCGTTGTTAATGGTCTTGCGGTAGCAGTGCTTGCACAATTTAAATTTTGTGTGGATACATCTAAGAATCCAACATCCAAATTATTTGCAATGTTATTTTGGAAATGCCCAAAATAACATCGATCATTTTCTACACTCTGCCGCACGTTTTCCACGTTGTCTTCAAAGCAATTATTGTGTTCCCCAAAACGGCCGACTAAATTTTAAATCAGAATGGCTTTAGGGGGCTGATCATGAATTGAAGCATGGACGATATTTTCACTGCGTAACCCAGAGGGATGGCATCATACAGTTTTGTGCAAAAGTAAAAGTAGTTGAAAGCTGAAACCGAAAAATTTAAATTTCATCAAAGGTAAAAAAAAAATTTTTAATTATATATCTACTATTACATAACCTGGACTGGTCAAGTTACTTCCGAATTCGTGTATTCCACCAAAATCTCTTACAACCCCAAGATTTATGCATGTTATAATAATTCAATACTTTTCTCCCACTTTTTCTATGATTTATTTCACTTTTTTTTTTATAAATTTGTAGTGTATTTCCCAAGTAATTCATAGTGATTTTATTTCAACCCTGTTCTAGTTGAGGTTTTTTTTCATTCTATTCAGTTTTTGTTGATGTTGTTTGTTTTCAACATTTTATATATTTTTTTTTTTTTTCTTTTTCAGTAGAAAAGTATGAAGAATATCCTTGAAATATTATTTAGTTTTTTCTGTAAATATTTATATGAAATATTTATTTGGCATGTTTTCTTCCTAAGTAATAATTCCTTAAGTAATTGACATAAAGTTTGGAAAGATTACTTTCTCTTCTGGTGGTATTTTCTACATAATAACGAAAAGAAACAAGAGATACAATAAAAGCTTTGAATTAAAAAAAAATATCAAGTAAAAAGCCTTTTGCTACAAACCATATTTGTATAAATTTGAAAAAGAAGAGGAAATTTCAATGTGCATTTAAATTTTAAAACAATGTTCAAAAAATTAAATCGATATGAAATGTTTCGAAATGACATTGTACACTGGAAAAAGTTTTAATAAGAAATTCTTAAGCTAAAAGAAGCCATTTCAAGTTCTTTTAAGCAAGCTTCATACAAATTGTGAAATAGCGATAAGTTGAATTTCAAACAAGACTTAACCGTCTAACAGAAAAGGATGCCTCAAGGCAGCTATCCGTTTTTTTCCTATTGTGATACTACTAAACATTTTTTTCAATGAACCGTTGTTACTTTCGATCACTTACTATTCTGTTTACCGTTATATTTTTGGTTGAATGCAATAGCACAAGTTTTGTGTGTTTTATTCACATTTAATTGTAAGCAATCAGTATCAATAGAAAAAAAAATATTTCAAAAAATATATAATTTTTATGAAATAAAAAAACAGACTTCCAATAAAAAGAATACAATATATAATTTTTGCTAAGTAGTACATATACAATTGTTCAAATTAAACTAAAAATTGTCATCAAAATAATAATATTGTTTGTTCTAAGCGAAAAAATATTATAGCAGCCTCAGGGCACTCTTGCCCGTTTATGGCAATTTTTGTGTCCTAAGCCATTTGTACAGTAATATAAATAAATTTTTTGTATTGTGGATTTTACTTAAAAAAAATGAAAAACCCGGTATATTTCCCAGAAACAAAATAAATAAATCTGTCTGAATTGACTGATACCATGTTCGGAGAGACGATCGGTTGGCCATCCTTTGTTAGAGCTCGAAAAGCCACAGGCAACGGCATCTGGAATCGGTAGCAAAGCCAAACATCCAACCGAAGACGACCGATTTAGCGTTATAACCTTTTTCCAATCTGGCAAGCTAAGGAAAATGACAAAAGAAAATGCAAACTCTGCAAAACATCTGGGCAAATATTATTTAAAAAAAAAATTAACAAGAGGTTGCCATTAAAATGTAGCTCTTGCCTGTTAGAGGGCTTAGGTATGTTCAGACAAGGGTTTTTTCCCGCGCTTTTTGGATTTCCGGAAAAGCGGACAATAAAAATCAAATTCCCGAAATCTTTGGATTCCTGCCCAAAATTTTTTATTTATTTATTTCTCCAATGAAACTTATATTTCTTACTAGCTAGTATACTTAAAATAAATAAATCTTGTATCAAGTTTATAACAAATATGAAAACGTTTAAGATTAAAGTTTTTTTAACCCACTAAAGACTTATCACCGAATTCCTGATCCGATTTTGATGAAATTTCATACATTTCATATTATGGGCATTTATATTGACGTTGCATTTTTTTATTTTTAGTTGTCAAACCTTGTCCCTTAGATTATGGGTATTTTTTTACCCACTTCGCTATTAAAGAGTTCTAAAAGACAAGACTTTTTTAAAACAAAAAATTTAAAAACGCATTTATTAGATGCACTGATTTGAGTGTTGTGTGTTTATTTCACTATATACGTAGAAACGGTCCCAGCGGGAAAAATAAGGGGTTAGGATGCCTTCTAGGAGGCTTCTGTACTCCTCCTTTTAAATGTACAAGGCCTGCTTACTTCACTCTATACTCAAATATTCTTTCACACGTTGTCTCGCTTCTTTCACAGTTACATAAGATTAATAACAGGATCAAAAAAAATATGTGTGTAATTCTTTTGCTTATGCAAAAAAGAAACCAAACAACAAATGTTACTCCTTCTGTGGCATGTGTAAGTTATCTTTTTTAAGAAAGAGTCGAGGCTCTATATTTAATCGGTAGTGAATGTGTGTGTCCTAACGAAAGAATCCATTGTATGTCTATTGGAATATTAACACTTGATTTGCTTGAACTTTTCACTGAAATGTGTCGCCAATTTATTTTCGTGCTCTAAAAAGCTTTCAATCTCTTCTTCATTAAAAAATATTCTTACAATGTTTACTGTCATCATTAATTCATTTTAAACATCCTTCATCGAATCAAGTTTCTGTTTGATTGTAAACCCAAAAATTTTAGTGTGTAGTTCTTCCCCATTATTGTATATTCTTTGTGATATAATTAATACGGCAAAAAATCTTATAGAAAGAATACTGAGAATAAATGGCTTAGTATTTCATAACAGGAATTTAAAAAGAATTAGGGATATTTTGAGGGATAAGTATTTTCTAAAAAAACTGATATCAAATTTAATAGGATAATTCAATAACCATCAGGCAAACAGCTTGCATATAATTGCAGAACCAAACATTTACAAATCACTTACACATATTCCTAACATATCGGAACGTTCAGAAAAGTCGAAAATATTCGACACAAGGACATGTAAAATAGTACATAAATCATATAATACAGTTGGTAAATTATTTACTAGGACTAAGGATAAAGTACATAATTTAGAATTGTCGAATGTAGTTTATAAAAACCTTGTAAGGGAAACGATAATGGACAATGCAACAAAGTATATGTAGGTACGACAAAGAACAAACTGAAAACTAAAATCAAAAGTTTAGGGATATTTCATCACAAAAAACAGCATTAACAGCCCACTGTGCCAGTTTTAATCACTGTTCGGACTTTGAGAATGTATCAGTTTTAAACATAGAAAAAAATTCTAAGCGACGTTTAATGCTAGAAATGTTGCAATTCATTAAAGTACCAGAATTGTTAAGAATTCATTTTAAATCGGACACGGAAAATGTAGCACAAAATCATAAATATTTATGGTATAAAACAAAACAGGAAATTAAAAATTTTTTTTAGAATGTTATAGATTATTTGTATCAACATTTTTCTAATTGTTAATAATTTTTTTATGGGACTATTATTATTATTTTTTCATTATTTTGTGTTAATTGTTTATTTATTTCCCTGACGATGATACACATTGCTGTATCGGAATATTGGAACTATAAATATAAATGTTATCTCATTTTTTATTTAAAAAAGAAAAACCTCAGGCTCAATAATTTATATTGCAATTTATTTAAGTTTAAGTTTGTTATGAAGAGTAGATAAGTTTTTGTTTTTATTATTCGTTTAGTTGAATTGATACTCGTAATTGTTAACTACTTTCTTTTATTAATTTATTTTCTAATTTTAAAATTTTGCCGAAGAAGACGAATTATTGTTTTCTATGTTTAATTTTTTTTTTTTTTTTTTTTGAAAATACTGAAATAAAATGTGTTCCATTATAATGTTATGAGTTTTGTTTGAGCATATTACCATACTAACTTCTACATACCCATCTTTTAAAACTAAACTATTTATAATTTCTTCGAAATACATAAAATTATAATCTAATTTGCATTTGAATTTTTAAAATAACAAAAATATTTTACGACTGCTAAAACTTTTCTCTTTATTAATTAAATTTTTTATTATTTTTGCTGCTAAGATATTTTATTTCCATTAAATGGCTTTAAACAATAATACTATACAGCAATGGAGACAACGGGCTTCTCTCAACGGATTTTGGTAGAGGAGGCGAAATAAAGAGTGTGTACGCGTTTTAAAAGATCACGTCGAAATTGACCAGTTTCATAGCATTTTCTACAAAGTTGCTGAACATACCTTATACCTGAGGTGTAAAGGACACAATGTTTCATATACCAATATGCTAAACAAACAGCCCAAAAGGGTTAAACTTTAATCTCCCTAAAATAAAATTCCGATGTGATCTTTTAAAACGCCGTCACACGAATATTTGTTTCTACCTAATTTACCAAAATCCATTGACAGTACTACAAAATTTGTTTTCTGCGTTGTACAGTGTAATTATTAAATTTTTAAATAAATAAATCAATTAGTATTTTATTTATATATTTCATTGTTTATTAACAACTGACAAATACATTCATAAAACTTTAACGTAACAGCAGTACATTTATTTACATCACGAACAAAGTAGATAATTCTACAAAAGTTTTTAAAGTTAGATGCAACTTGCATATAAGTTGCAACTTAATACTCATTTAAATTAACAAAAAAAAAAAAAAGTTTTGTCGCCATTAATGGTAACGACAGAAACTTTATATAACCATTGTAACGGAAGAGAGAACATTATTATAGTCCAAATACTGCAACAAATACAATAATTATTTCCCATATTATTATAATTATTCGTTTATTTTTATTTGTTGCTTTTGCTGTTGGTGCAACGAACAATAGACAATAAATTGTCTAAACATTAAACTTAATGGACACAAATGTCTATTTATTTAATAATTACAAACGTAGTACAAAAAACAAATTACTATTATTTGTGTTGTTAAAATAAAACTAATTTATTAATAAAGCCATACAATTGTGGGTGTGTGTAGGTGAAAGGTTGATAAACACTTAAGCTTTCTGACCCTTTATATATTAATATATTATTACAATGCACTTAAAATCACATTTATTTAACTATAATGTTGCAAGGTATAGTATGCGGTACAGATATTAGTTTTGGAATTGACCAGCGAGTATTGCTAGATCTTATAGAAAAATTAATTATATGTTAAAGAGAAGTCAGATTTTCTTCGTTCAGAAGAGATGGTTCACAGTTATGTGTAGACCGATATACAAAACAAACTATCATAACAAAATTTGTATTTCGAATGAATTTTAACACTCTAATATCTGTGCGATCGCACAAGTCACAAGTCGTCTCGGAGCGTCCTTAAGTAAATTTTAAGCAAGCAAGAAAGTCAAGTCCGACCAACTTGTACTTTGCGCACAAGGTTTACATGAA
Organism: Pollenia labialis; assembly: GCA_949318255.1. Classification (NCBI taxonomy): domain Eukaryota; kingdom Metazoa; phylum Arthropoda; class Insecta; order Diptera; family Polleniidae; genus Pollenia; species Pollenia labialis. Next base: position 91,602,351 of record OX439141.1, read on the forward strand.
TAGCCAGCCAGCCGGACGGACATCATTAGATCGACCTAGAAAGTGTTTCTGAGTCGAGCGATATATTTTAAGGAGGGGGGGGGGGGTATGACCAATATTTTAAGGTGTTACAAATATCGGCACAAATGCATAATACCCTCTCCACTATTGTGGTGTGGGTTTAAAAATATGACGAACATTTCCTAAAAAGTAATAAGGTTTTATTCGATAATTAATATCAATACCGAAGATTTAGACAATAAGATTTTTTTAGGATTAAAGACTAGGGGGTGGGATTTCATACCAATTAACGTTTTCCTTCGAAGGTTTCTATATTAAGTGAATAAGTTATTTATCCGAATTACAGCTTTTGCTGAAAAATGACATTCATTTGTAGCTGAACATTTTTGCACATGGGTAATTCCATAGTATTGAACGTGACAGTCGTAAGCATCAATAATGCAATAACATTTAAAACAACAAATATTTTAACGTTCTTTTAACCCTTAAATTATAGCACTTAGAAAGCATTGTTATCCATGCTAAAGTTGATGGAGGGCGTGATTCTAGGTCAAAGATAACGGCAAAAAAAAGTAGCGGTTCGAACATGAAAAAATATAAGTAGTTATTGTGGCCATGTATAAAAAGGCGCAATTTAGAGAAACCTGGCACAATTTTTTGGTCAAACTACTTTCAGAATTTTACGTAACAATGTAACATTAAAATGTCTTTGGTTTGATTCCAAAATCTTCTGTATTTTTTTTTTCAATCCAAAATCTGGTTCGATACGTAACATTTCAAACGTGAAATTATTTCCATAATAATATTTAAGAAAACATACAATAAATCATTCTCACAAATAAGAAATTACGTTTATGCAACTTTGCAGTCTGCTTGTTCGTCTAAGTGAACGAATTTATGGGGGAATTAATAAAATTAGTAAAATCTAAATATTTATCTTTAACAAAGTATAAAAGAATATGCTTTTTATAACTTTTAAATTTTCGGTCACGGTGCACCTTTAGAAAGAAATGCCCATATTTTATCGTTTATGCAGTTTTATACCCTCCACCAGAATTAGTTGTGAAGAGGGTATACTAAGTTTGTCATTCCGTGTGAAAATTTTTTATTACTCATCTCAGACCCCATAAAGTAAGTGTATATATTCTGACTCCTTGGGTAATTCTAAATCGATTAACTTAAGTCCGTCTGTTCGTCTGTTGAAAACATGCTCACTTTCGAAATACTCAAAAGAAATAAACTAACTTGATGTAAAATTGCTTGTAGTTATCCTAAGCAGTTTGGGATCGAAACCCAGTAATATCGACTTAGTTTGATCAGAGCTATGGATCAAAATTTGGAACCACCACCCTAAAAAATTTATCAATTTGTAACAAAAACTAGATTTTGCCAAAGTTCGTTTTATTTGACTGGAAATCACACTGTGAAACAAAGATCGGTCAATAATTTACCATAGGCCCCATATAAATCCTACTCCCGGAAAAGAGTTTAGTACGTCTTAAACCGCAATAAATAATGCTATCATAATAGCATTTGGTACGTCACAGTTTTATAGGAATAGAAATTATACTGTTGAATTTCGTGAACATCGGTCCATAATTAACCCTAGGCCCCATCTAAAGCCCACTCTGGTAAATTAATTTAATACGCCTAACACCGTAGCATAATAATAATATTTATTGTGGTAAAATTTCTTCCAACTTAGTTTCATATGGCCAGAAAAAATGTTATGAAATTTTGTGATATACGGTCCATAATTTACCATGGATCCAATAATAAGCAGCCTTCTGAAATTCATTGTAAACGTTAAAACTAATTTCACCGCTGTTTTTATTCAAAATTCTGTTTTTCAATACCAGAAATCACTCTGCAAAATTTTGGGATAATTGGTTCATAACTTACTATGGCTCCAATATAAATTCCGCCCTGAAAATCATTTTAGTTCGGTTTAAACTGTTTCGAATCATGATATTTTACTAAAGCTGGTTAAAATTGCTGATTGTCAACCAAAATTTTTAATAGAGGTCTAAACCGCAACCAATTTGAATGCTGACGTCTGTTTTTATAAAGATAAATTAATAATAAAAGGATATCATATAGATCCCACTCCTAAAATATTTTAACTGTCGGTGGAGGGCATCAAAGATTCGGCAAAGCCGAATATAGTATATTAATTCGCATATAATGTTAGTTTTTGTCTGAAAATAGCATATTTTTTGCATTCAAATGTTTTGTTTTCCTTTAAATGATTTTTGAAGTTATCAAAATCAAAAAATTGCAGAACTTAAAAATTAAAATAAAATACTTTTAAAAAAATTAAAATGCTTAAAGTAGCATTTCCGATATGCAAAATTACAGTTTGATGTCTATTAGCTCTGTTATTTTAAATGATTGTGTTTTACACAAATCTTCAAATTGGTGTCTTAATTTATAAAGTGTAAAACACAAGAACTGTAATAAATTCCAGAAAGAGATAAAGAGTGAATTTCAAATTCTTCACAAAAACTTTTTCGATTTAATTTTGTTGTAGTTAAAAATATCTTGTTAGAAGAACAAAAAGTCGCTGAACTTATGTATATTGTTTTTAATTTTAAGAGCAGCCAATAAAAAATTACGTTTACCTTTCAAAATGTTCATATTTGAAGGTAAAAGTAACTTTAACTCTATTAAAAAAACAGTAAGTACTGCTTTTCTTTAAAAAATAATAAACATATTTTTAAGCATGGTTTTTGCACATATTTTGCAATAATAAATTCATAAAATTCCTCGTCCTACTTTGCTCATTTGCTCATTATTTAGTCAAGATCGAGTATGAACGCTTAAAAATGTTATATATATATATTGGTTCCTTTAGTTCCTATAAGGAGCATAGGGCCTCAAAAAGTGTTGCTGATCATGAAATGCTCATGAAATGTGAGCAGAAAAACAAATGTATAAATGAATTTTTCAAATATGAAAAATTTTATTTATTTATATTTAATTTCTTAACAAGAAAGAAAACAATCAAAACATGTTGACAACACACACACAGGCTATTTGAACTGTTGTCGAGCAACAACAACAATGGTAGTTAGGTGAGTTGCTTAAATTTTTTGTTTGCCCATTCCTCACGTTCATGAGTGAAAACGCAAAAAAAAAAAATCAATTCATTCATGACTGTGAAAAAAAGTTACAAATTCTTTATATCCTTTGCATGAAGAAATTCATGAACGGGTAAATTTTAACGATGCGTGGTCAGGAGTGGGATTTCTATATTTCTAAATTGAGGTATCATTTTAATTTTAATAAAAAAAGAGTTTTTTTTTTGATATAATAAAAATATTTTTATTTCAGTTTAGTGGGACTATTTCTGTATACTTTCAATTTAAAAAAAAACCCCACATAAAATAGTCTTAAGATGTCGAGTTGCACGTACCAGGTGGCTAATTTACTCATCCTTTTTTCTTTTTATGTAAACATTACAACATTGAAAATTGTCAAGTAATGGTAAATTGGTATCGTTTTTAAAACATGCTTGATTAAATATATATGGCTGATTCGACCCTGTATTTAACACACCCAAGACATTCTGCGACTCCCTGTATATGAAATTTTGTGTAAAAAAGTGCAGATACGAACAATTTAAATCCAAGAATGCAAAAAGACAATAGCAATTAGTGCTACTTTGGGTTTTCTATTGTGTCGCCAACAAAATCATTAACACTTCCCCCTTCTTCTACCGCAATAAATATTGTGTTTTATAAAGTAACTAAAGTATGTTGAATCGTATAGTGGTACGTTTGCAGCTGAGGTCATTAATGAATATGAATTGTAGGCATAAATTTAGTGAATAATTATGTTTATTTTCATGTGTGAGTAAGTGTACGTTTTTGTTTAAAGTTTAAGACCAGTGAGTGGTTGGGTAAAAGTTTGCTTTTGGATACACTTTACGGAAATGTATGTTTTACATAAATTAAAGTAATTAGTATGCAACAATCAAACACATGTAGCCACGAACATACATAGATTCCCATAAATGTACAAAACTTCACTTTTAGGACCAGTCTCCATATATGGAGCAACACTTAGAAATTAAAAAAACATAATGTCATTTAACTTTTAACATTAAAAGCAAATTTTAGTTTAAGCAGTACTTAAAATTGTTGACATCATAGCGGGAGATATATTTAACAGAAATGTTTGGCAAAGTTTTTAAATTAATTCGAATTATCAAAAAGTAATTTCAATTTTTGGGAATACAAAATTTAAATTTCAAAAGATGTATTCCCAAAAATTGAAATTACTTTTTGATAATAAACAGGCAGGTGCACGGCCTAAAAAACACTTAATTGACAACATCTTTTGTAAGTTGTTGTTTGTTTTTTATTTTGTTTTTCTTAACCTACTTTCAACTACAATTAATGTTGAGAGAATTTCAACTAATTGTAGCGGGGAATGTAAGATGAGATGAACGCACTGTTTATTGTTGATGTTGTTTTGTTTAAACTTTGATATTATTACAAGTAGAACTGTTGCTATAAGTCTTATACGTTTAACATTTTTATTTGGTTTAATATCTTTAGTTTTTCTAAAATCTTTATGGATGAAGTTTCCTGATGATCTGGCCTAAGCAACCAGTGAAATGCGCATAGGAATAGCTTATCCCATCAACAATAAATTTCAAGTGTTTTTATCAATAATAAAAACTGGGAATTTAGCACGAATAACAAAATCTTTTGAAAATTAATTCGAATTATTATTCTAAGGCCTTTTATTTTGGAGGGTAGTATTTAATACGTCAAATAGTGTTTGAAATTAAAAGAAAAATTTTTCATTAATAAGATTTAGTTTTACGGCCAATTTCACCAAGTTTTAATAAAAGTTCCAGTTACCAATATGTTTTGGCAGATTTAGATTTTTTCAAATTAGATGCATTTTACACGACGCTCTGGATTATATATATGTAAATGGAATTTTGCAGTAACTGTAATATAATAACGGATTTTGTTTCTAGACCATGTATGAATGAAAATAGAACTAAAGAAAGAAAAAAAGAAATGATCCACGACTTTTTGGCGGCAATTTTTTTTTGCAAATTAAAAAAAAATTAAGTCGTGGATCATTTCTTTTTTCTTTCTTTAGCTATATTTTCATCCATACATGGTCTAGAAACTAAATCCCCCCCTAATCAGTAAAATCTACTGAATACTGAAATTGTTTTCCAGTAATTAGTAAAATTTACTGCATACTGATTTTTTCTTCCAGTAATCAGTAAACTTTACTGAATACTGATTTTTTTTTTTCAGTAATCAGTAAAAATTTACTGGTAATGCAAATTATATTTCATTACCAGTAAGCATTTACTGATTACTGAAACGGTTGCTACAGTAAAAAAGTAATGCAGTATGCCCATGTATGGTAGTGAGCTAGTCTATCAACGCCGGGGTTGCGTGTTCGAATCCCGGATTTGGTTTCTTTCCTGCAGGCAAGCACAGTAGTTTAGTTTATTGATCAAATGCGATAGAAAGAAGCTTTTCATCTAGAACATATGCAGGTGTGTGCTGGAAATCGAAAAAGTAAAACGCAAGAATTTGGACGTTGTCTTTAATACACTTTTAATTTAATATTTAAAATTTTTGTTATAGAATTCCCTTTAATAGAGAAATATTTGTATAACATTTGTCATAAAATTCCTTTATTACAGAAATCTTGTTAAAAAAATAAAAAAAAAGAAGGATATATAGGGACGATAAACATAAATAACTTAAGCTCGCATATTGCTGCTAGTTAAAGTTATGTCGAGATTTTTAAAATCAAAAATTTATTTATTCCTGTAAATTTTAATTCCTACAACAAACTAATTCCTTTAATTCAGAATTACAAAGTTATTACATTAACATGCTTTTTATTGTCTTTTGTCTAATATTCAGTAACATTAACATAATAAACTACATGGATTTACTTAATGTAAATAGTTTGAATGTGTATTCCATATAAATACTTACAAGTATAAATACGTATTCATTTAAATTCAACAAATTATAACATCAAGTACAGCATACAACAATTAAAATTATGATTATATTGATCAAACATACATTCATATGCTCGTAGTTTTCATATATGCAAAAACCAAAGAACTCGTACAATAAACATACAAAAAATATAAAATTATTGACTTGTACACACAGTAAGTAAACTTACATAAGCTCTTGTTTAAAAAATTATCATTAGAATACACATCCGAATTAGTACTTTTATGGAAGAGAAACGTGTTTTAAATTTCAGTTCAAATGCTAATGTCACCTATATACAATTGATGATGGAATTATTTTGCAAACTTCCGAGTTATTGACGTTGAAATTATTAAAAAAGAATGTTAGTTTGAATGAATTTGCATTTACAGTTTGCAACTTTATTGGATGTTTTTGTGAACTTAATCTTTTGCTACAAATAGACTTACATACATACATACATACATATATACATACATACATACATAAATGTATGTTTAGTAGGGTTTGTATTGAATTGCAATTTTTAAAAATCGCAATGAAGCAACCCGAAACTTACAAAGTGAGATCCTAAGAAATATTAAAATAAGTTCTTGTTGTTGCTACTCCAACATCTTGTCAATGTAGGCAAAATAGCAACACGGTGCAGTTATTCGACGGCAAACCATTAACCAATAACGAAACGAAAAATGCGTGAAGGCAGATAAAGAAGGACGGCTTTGACGGATTGCCCTTAAAAAAAATAATGACAGCGACGTAGGAAATGCTTTCCTATCTCCAGCAGTTTTATGAAATTCCTTTAATATGAGAATCTTAAATAATATAATATAATAACATACGGATTATTTTTAAAATTTATACTAAAAGAAAATCTAACTAAAAGAGAAGTGCTACGTGCATAAAGAATACACAAGAATATACCTTTATTTAGATGCATGAATTAAAAAACTCAACTTTACCGATTATTTTCTGAGTCTTATTTATTCTTACGGTCCCTGAATAATACAGTACGACATCGAAAATTAGCACTTTAGTGTCGACAATAGTTGTGAAAAGTCCACTTGCAAACACCGTTAATTTAAAAAAATATATAAACAAGACGCCATTTTATTTTTATGTGTTGCTTCCCGGTGACAAGCGATTATTTTGTGTGGTGAAATTTATATGAAGGTCACTCAGTTTTTTGTGTGAATTTAAACGCGTCCCTTAGCCATTATCAATCTCGTTCAAAACTCGGTAAGTTACGCGCATTTTCTGGTTAAATATTCAATACTCCGGCAAAACTCTCCATATGGCTTGGCATTTAATTTTTTACAAACTTTTTTAATCGATTTTCCCAGAATTTTGTTTGTTTGCAAGTGGACCCCTCATATAAGCCAAAAATATCACTTGCACTCATAATCAGGGTACCCGTATAGCCCATTTTTAATTTCAATAATTTTCAGCTTTATAGAAAATATATTTAATTAAAAGTCCGTTAAACAAAAATGTGTATAAGAAATTCACTAAATGATTTATAATAAAATATAATTATAAAATCTTTAAACTGCCTCTTATACGCTCCCTTCCATTCAAAAACTATTTGGAACGCAGGTAGTCCTTTCATGTGGTTGCGTAAGTATCATATCCAGGAGGTTAAATCTATGGAACCACTTAAGCAATTTTCATAAATTGGCTAAGTCCGAAGTTTGAATACTTTATTTTAAATGGTTTGGCAGCTACAAACCCACGGTTACCCGGCTGGGGTAAAAATGATAGGCCTTGTTTATAAATTTGTTTAATTTTATTTTTAAATATTTACGTTTTATTGTATTCTGTATAAAATACAGGGCTGTGGAGTCGTCAAAAAATAATTCTACCTACGACTCCGACTCCATCCGCTGAATTTCTGAAGTCCGACTCGAACTCCGACTCAGACTCCTACTCTAACCATATTGCTATATAAATATGAGTCTTTATTTGACGTTAAACTCTGTTTTTTAATACAGTACCTTTAAACGGTTAAGTATAGCAAGAAAATAATTATACACTCACAATATTCTGTACGTAAAGTTGACTGAAATTGTAATATAAAAAGTTTTAACGAATTTTATTTAATTTTTACTGCCAAAAATTCAACCCCATGTTCCGATAAAACAAATGAATTTTCAGTTATTTTATATAAATTAACTATCAAAAAATTTCCTTCATTTTCCAAAACAAAGGAATATTCAGTTATTTTATTGAATTCAGTAATATAAGTTTACTCCACAAAAGCGCCGAATTTTTAAAAAAAAATAACAGACAGACACAATGAGGGATGGAACATTATTATTTACTTACCCCGTTACACACTTTTGTTTTACGTTTGTTGTACGGACCTCGTTTGTTTACAGACAAACTCTCAATTAAACCATCAGCATGACCGATATGGCTTCGCAATTATTTTACTTTAAACATTTTATGTATTTAACTAAATTATTTTAACAAATAGAAAATGGGAATTTGTAACACAAAATAAGCAAATGGTTTTTTAAGGATAACTAAAAATTTATTTTTTGTAGTTAAATTATATAAAATAACTGAATATTCATTTGTTTTTTTTTTGGAATTCGCGGTTGAATTTTCGGCAGTAAAAATTAAATCAACTTTTCCTTATGTTAAATTATTTCATTTAATTTTACATACAGAAGAATTTAACTTAATGAACGGACAATATTAACTGCAACTGAAAATAATTATTATTATCACTTAGATCTTTGAATAAATATTAGAATCAGTTAAAAATAAATTTGTTTTGAATTTTAATTTTTACTTATTAAAAAATTATTGAACGGAAAGCTTCTTAAATAAACTACAGTCCGTTAATATAATAATATTGTGTGTAGAACAATTTTAAATGGATATTTTAATTCTAACTTGTGCCGCATTGAGCTTAAATAAAGTTATTTACATATGTAAAGTGGCACTGATCCTTATTTTCTGACTTTAAAATTTTTAAAGCAGACCCTTTAACAATTTTTTTTATTTTGGAAAATATTGGAAAACCTTTAAAACAAATTTATGACGAAAAATTTTGGAGCAAGAGTCGCGTGTTTTTGTGATTCTTCGACTCCCACACCGGTACCAAAACCTTAACTCGGACTCTACAATTCGGATAAATAAAATATAAATGATATAGTTCGATCTATGATATATTCAGCGATTTGCAGCATTTGCAGCATATCAACTTATATGACAGTTTTTGCGGTCAAATGACTTAGAAAATCCTTTTTTAAACGAACATTATCAGTTCGAAAAATGAAATTGATTCTATGTCGATTTGTATGCCAAACGCTGGTGTATGATCCATATTTTAAAACATTTGCATCTTTCTTTGCAGTATTTTTTTGTGCTTAAACATGGTTTTAAATAATTTTAAACCAACCGATGCTTATACTGTTTTTAGTGGTTGTAAGTAACACTAGTATGGTCACATATTTAGATCTTAGTCCTAACTTGACTTAATACTTAACCTAATACTTGATGAAAAGTGTTATAAAAGTTTAAATTTTTTAATCGTAATCGCATAGTTCTTAGTACGACTAACGGTTATAATCGGCATGGAAACCCTTTTGTATACAGGTTCTTGCTTTTTAACATGAGTGTCGATATTAGCATGATTCAACAATTTTACAGCATAAAGAAGTGATTGAGGTTTGAATAGTTATTATAAGCATTACCTCCTAAGTAGTTATCTAATTGCAATCGAAAATGATGAAGGATTTAATAGCATTGAAAAGCGCTGTGGCAGACAGACGATAGTTTATTTTCCAGTTAGGTCCACTAAATGTAAAGGGATGTTTAAAGTACTACACTTTATTTAATCTAACAAAAGTATTTAATTTAATCTAACAAAGAATTGTGACAATTGGTTCAAAATTATCTTTGCGCCCAAGGAAAGACAAACAGCCAGCAATGCAGCCGAATGGACGGCCGCATTTCGTTTGATCTGAGCCGATTGTAATTATAGAGCGGTTTGAATGTTTTTTTTCTCCTTTGTTAAGCAATCAATGCATGTCTAACACAAATGTAAACTAATGTGCTGTTTCCAGGTGACAAGCAATTGATTGTGTTGTAATTTATATGAAAAGCACTAAAAAGCTTTACTACACAATCAATTGCTTGTCACATGGAAACAACACATAGCACTCTAAAAAGCAACGAATAACTTACGAATGGTATTAATGGTTCAACCCTTAATGCCCGTAATTTCTACAAAATCAAATCTAGCTGTCCATAGCAATTTATGGCGTTGAACCTGCCATATTTAGAAGGAAATCTTAAGTTAAAAACACGTAGGCCATACAATTGTTGAAATAGGCAAAGATTACTGTTATGTACGAACACGACCAGCTTTCTTTTAGTAGAACTTACGGGCATAAGTGTATACCTGGGCCTGGCCAGGCATTTATTGATTTTTTCCAGTTTTTTTTCGTATACATAATTATTAAATATATTAAAACCAGTGTTTGAAAATAAACAGAACAGGAACGATATCTATTTTTTTAGTGTTTGTTTTGACGAACACAACCCTTAATATCTTTCGTAACTATTTTCAAAAAAGAGCCGCACATTGTTTAGTGTTCTGTTCTTCGTTAAAACAGAACAATTGTAGCACAGAAAAAAATAACAAAAGTTATTAAGTAATTAAAGAAAATTTGTTAAATCTTTTCAATAATTATAACAATTTCTTTAATTAACATGTTTGTAAATTGTCATATTAACAATTTGTTTTTTTTTTTGGAGAAAATAAATGTGTATATCATAGAAAAAATATTTTGTGTCAAAAAGAAAAACCATAAAAAAAATTCTTTTTTTTCCATTTTAACCCCCGTATTCACAAACGATTATTAAATTTAACAAACGATTATTAAGGACAATTTTCATAGTAAATTTGTTCTTTAAACCTTTATTAAATTTAAAAATTTTGTATGAATACATGCATAAATCTTTAAAAGAATGAACGATGTGGCGATTGTTCTGAAATTTTACCAATCTATACGGTCAGTTAACTTATTATTTAATTATTCATAAATAAATTTTAACAGGTTTTCTATAAATTCTAGCTTTCCAAATAATACTATTAATGATGGCAAGATTCCGTTTTGTGATGATGGCAGAAACTCGCATGCAGGACTTAATCTTAATCTTAATCAGTTATAATGGTTTTTGTGATGTAATTTTTTATGAATTTTACTAAAACGTTAATAAAAACAACTTTTAAATGCATCTTTAATTTCAATTTAGATAGTAACAAAGTATTTTGTTCATATGACAATTTAGTAATAAAAATTTATATTTAATTGTTAACAAATTTTTTATTCAATATTACAAACTCATTGTAAAAAAATATTTGTTGAATTTTATAAATTTTCATTAACAAAATAGTTTTTTGTATTTACAAATTCAGTTGTTGGTGCCTTTTCAATTAAAAAGTTAATTGTATTGACGAATATGGTATTCAATATGACAATTGATTTGTCGTAATTTTTTTCTGTGAGTATATACTGTAGAAAAACATTATATTTTAATGTTCTATAATGTTACTTTTTTACATTGATGAAGAAATGAACAAACAACAAATTTTAGCAACGCCCACAGCACCAAAGCTTGTGTGTGTGTTATGTATATGTTTTGTTTGTGTACAATTATTTTGCCAGCTTTTTGTTTTTTTTCGTATGTGTATTTTTTTTTTTTTGCAAACATATTTCTGTATTTTTACCAGCCAAGAGGGCGCTACGCACAACAAAAACGAACGAACATTAATGAGCTGAAAGTTTTTTACAAAAAAAAACTGAACGGAATTAAATGCTCTAATCTTGTTGTTGAGTTGGATAAGAACAGAACTATTTTTGCGCTCAAAAATACTATTTTTTTAATAATTTTTTATACAAACACTATTCCACAAGTCTATCAAACCGAACTCTAAGGAGCGATATATAGTGCTTATTTTCGAACACTGATTAGAACGATACTTTATGTGTTCCTCAATCAAAATACTTCTTACAAGAAAACGAGAAAAAACTGTAAATTTAAATACCGTGGGCAGGGCAATTGGCCAAATGAAACCTTTGTGCATATTGTATCTACCTGGGCTAGGCCAGGCCTTGCCCTATTATGTATGTACTTTTGTAAATAAAATCAAAACAAAACGTATCAAAAATAAAACGCAACACATAAGAATTCATTCTGTACTTTTATTTCGAGGAATTATTCTAGTTGGCAACTCAATGCTTTTATTATATCCACTAAACTCCATACAAACAAAAAGTAGTTCCAGCCAGGCCCAGGGGCTAGTTAGTGTGAGGTTTTTCGATTGCCACAAAGCACTCCATTCAAAATACTAGTGGTCCTAGCCAGGCCCAAGTGAAAGTTTTTGCCACACAAATTAGGTTTCTACTTAAGAGTTGAATAATTTTTCTCGTGGTATGAATAATAAGATAATGGTGGACACTAGGGGCTCCGTGCTATAAAGCCATAGGCAATAAAGCCATATGGCCTTATTTCTCAATTAGAATTATGTTAAAAAAATGTAAATGAGGAATAACACTATAATGGCATTATTGCATTCCTTGCATGGAAATAAAGACATATGGCCTTATTTTTCAACGAAGTGAGAATTAAGGCCATATAGCTTTATAGCACCGCGCCGGCACAAGGAGGATACTTGCACCTTCCTGTTGTACATGTTTCATTTTTATTGACAATCAAGTAAATTATATGTGTAAAATTTTCTAAGCTGCGGTAACGTTCATTATACTTATTTTAGTTTAACTGCTTTAAGTGCTTTGCCGTCATCAAAATCAACAATTTAAATTAAAAAAAGAATTCGGGAATTTTTAAGCCCTTTATTAAGAAACAGGATTTTGTTGCTCTCAGACACAATTAATACAGCGTTATATTTACGTATATATTATTATTGTTGTATAATAAATTACCTACAATAGTAGAAAGAAACCAATAATTTAAAAGTTATAAGGCAGATTAACTATTTGCCGTATCGGAATACATTTGAGTAGGTGTGTTGCAAAACTCGTTCGTTACAAAATTCAAAATATGAGATGGCAAATGATTCTCACGGTTCTTTTTGGCGCTTTATGAGAAAAAATAATCTGATTGCATCAATACATGTCCTTTGAAAAATCATGGAAGAGGATATGAAATGAAACAATTTGTATAATTCTTCTCATAAAGCGCCTAAAGAACTGTTAGAATCAATTGTCATCTCGTATTTTTAATTTTGTAGCAAACGAGATTTGCCACTCACCTACTCATTTTAAGATTTATTTTTAACAAAGGATGCTTATTCAGCCCACTGTGGAATAAATCTGTGTTAATAGCCGTTAGTCGGCAAGTTATCATATATTACGACAAGTAGAGCTTTAAATGTAAGTTAAACCAGAGCCTGAGGAGCGGTTTTTTCTCTTTGATCTCGCACCTACGTTAACTTATGATATTATTTTAATGATTCTTTAAAGACACTTAGTTAACAAACTTGGTGTATCCTCCACACGATCTTAAAGAAATATTTTTTATTTAGTTAATTTAAAAATAGTATTTTTACTAACTTTAAAAGTTTCGAAATCAATCTTGTAAACGAAGGAAGCCTTAAAAACATGTGACCATTTAATTAGAATATTCATTGAAGTCTTTTGGCAACACCACATAAAAATTTGTATGTTCGTACATGCCGGGCTCTGATTTAAACGGTTAAATAGGTGCTAAACTTTTCAAAACATTGCCTGAGTGCTCAATTTTAGATCCAGAATACCTTCCATTTATTTAGTGTTATAAGGACAGATTCTAAAGGAACACAAGTTTAAAATGTCTTCTTATCCAGAGCTGACTAATCATCACATTTTTAATTGAGTGAGTTTCATATAAATTGAACCACCTTAATATATAAACAGATATGCATATTGGAAAACGTATACATGTGTATGAATTCATTCAATTATATAACGGTATTCTTTTGTCAATTAATCAATCAAGTTCAAAACAATGACGACGAATGATGATGATTATGATGTGGATGACAATGAAGTATAAGCGAATGAGTGTGTGTTTATGAGCGTTTGTGTGCATTTGACAAGTGCATGAGACAATAAAGTATATTTTCTGCATTTCCACTAACTTTTTGTTTACTTGCGTCAGTTTGTATGTGAGTATTTATAAATTATTTTTACACTTGAAAAAAAAACAAAATTCAAGAAAGATTAAAAACTTTCCTAGAACTAGCGGTGAGAATATATTTACTTTTTTTAAGTGTAACTGAAATTTTATTTTATTGATCTAAATCTTTATTTTTTTATTTTAATTTCTTAATTAATTAATTTTTCAAGTGTGTTTAAACATGCATGGGTTCATATATAGTGCAATTTATGTCGGTAGTTACTGTTGATGACAAAAGATTAATTTACATTATACGGAAACTATATGTCAGTATCACCAGCTAAAGCAGACCACTAAAACTGTCACTTCATACACTCATGCTAATGCTCCTTGCACTCACAAGCACACAGATATAAAATGCTTTTTGCGATAGAACACATGCAAGATTTTGAAGCAAACATAATAAAGACTAGAAGTGCATTGAGAACGTTATGAGCATTTAAATGGATATAAGATAAACCACAACGCACACAAACACTTTCCTTCTCTATCCCAAAACTTTGGAACAGTTATGAAATATAACTAAAATTTAGTGACTGACACTGACCACCATCATTGATTGTGAGGTCATACAAGTCATTCTATCATTCTTTGCATAAAGGAAAATCTGCCCGTGATATGAAAGATATATTTTACTTATACATTTCAAAGGACACTCATTGTTGCAAGATGCGTATATTAAATCGTGTGCTATTTTACTTGTAACTTTAAGATGAACATGTATGTATTTTAGGGACAAGTTAAATGGTTGTAAATTATGAAGCGAAAACTTTAATTTAATTTTTTCCAATAAATTTTCCTTTTAATTAATCTTGAATTATAAATGAAACTTAAATGAAAACAAGCACGCAAAGTGGCTCAGAATCATTTTTAAAAAACTAAAAGTCTGTAACAGTATACGAAAAAAAACATTAAATATCGTTCCTTAGTAATCGGTTCGGTAGATTTGTGGAAAACACAAACGCTAATTCACACAGAAAAAATACCAATGTTAAATTAATATGGCGAAATGCTGATTGGGAATCATAGTAAATTTCTGCAAAAGTATGCCCTTTATTTAAATTTATCATTATTTCATATTAATTTTAAATAAAAAATATTAAACTAACCTTATATCACGTTTATTTAATATTATTTACTGTTAAAATGACATTGTTCAATATTGAATCCATAAAAACCTGTTTTATATTTGTAATAATTAGACGTTTATTTGCCTGTTGCTTTAATACAACTGACGTTTATTACTTTCATTTCATTTTCTATTTATTTTTTATTTATTTGCATTTGAAAATTATTGCTTTCGATGTGTGAATATGACACTTCTCTCCCCCCTAAATAATAGTTTAATTCAAGTTATGCATTTTATAAAAATAAAGGGTATTTGATTCTAAAAGTATTTATATTAATTAATTAACATTTCCTTCAATTGATACCATTGATAATTTAAGCGAATTATTATGAAATAAAAATTATTTGAGAAGATTCAACCGAAAGGAGAGGAACTTTAGCATGGTGTCCCCAAATGGGTCCAATGGGCAGATAGCTATATTATTTTTTTTACTTTGGTCAAACGTCATTCATTTGTTTTAGATACACAAATTAAAATTTCACAGCAATCATCTTCTAAATATATAGCAAACGGTTTTTAACATAAACTATATTTTGTATATGTATGTATGTTATTGAAAGTTGTCTTCATGATTTTTAATAAGGGAAATCCCCGTTGATTGGACTAGTTTTAAGAGTGGAAAACAATTATTTTTTTTTTTGCATCATTCATAAAGTGTATCTTTGACGTTAACTATCTATAAACATATTGGCTTGTGCTATTCGTGTAATTGTTAACAATGTCGAAACAATCTTTTAACTCTGCAAAAA
Organism: Pollenia labialis; assembly: GCA_949318255.1. Lineage (NCBI taxonomy): Eukaryota > Metazoa > Arthropoda > Insecta > Diptera > Polleniidae > Pollenia > Pollenia labialis. The sequence continues at coordinate 91,618,415 of OX439141.1, forward strand.
AATATCGAGGTCTTCAGGAAGCTATTGCAAGTATTTTTGAAGACAGTGACTCTGATGATAATTATCACTTATTGGCGATTCCTCCAGACCCGAGTATTCTCACAGATGAAGATGAAGGTGATGAAGATAATATCCATGGAAATGTTTTTCCGCGTGACATCCCAGGAACAATTGAAGTTATTCAAAATAAAATCAACAACGATGAATGGGATAGCAGTGATGACGAACCTTTACAAAAATACAGGAAATTTCACATGAAGGAACCACGTTGGCGTAAATTGGATGGTACCTACACAATCAAGCCATTAGAAAAAATCAACGTGCAACAGCGAAAGGAAAATGTTGTAAATGATCTTACAGGTCAAACACCAGTCAACATTTTCGAGAAATTTTTTGATGGAGAGGTTCTTGATATGATTATCCTGTACTCAAAATTATATGCTGCACAACATAATAATCATAATTTTGAAATAACCGCAGGTGAACTAAAAGTGTTCTTTGGCATTTTACTCTTGACTGGATACCATTCGCTTCCACGAGAGCGATTATACTGGAGTCTAGATGAAGACTGCGGTGTAGAAGTTGTTCCAAAAGCAATGTCTAGAAAAGATTTATGGAGATAAAAAATTATTTGCATTTTTGTAACAATGAGGCAGCTTCTAAATCAACCGATAAAATGTTTAAATTACGACCACTTGGTGATTTACTAATTCAAAAATTCCAGCGGTGGGGTGTTTTCCACGAAAATCTATCCATAGACGAATCAATGATTAAGTATTTCGGACGCCATCCAGCGAAGCAATTCATAAGGGGTAAGCCAGTACGGTTTGGATATAAAAATTGGATGCTTGCAAGTGCAGATGGCTATTGTTATGCTTTTGACGTGTATTGTGGAAAACAATTTTTTTACCAGTCTTTCCTTGCTGCAAGATCTGCAAAAAGCTGGTTATCGTGCTACAGGTACCGTAAGAGAAAACAGAACGAAGAAATGCCCCCTAGTGTCTGTCAAGGATATGAAGAAAAAAAACGTGCAGAATTTGACTACCGATTTGATGCAGCCAATGAAATTTTGTTCGTGCGGTGGCTTGATAATAGCGTATGCACTATGGGCACAAATTACGATTTTGTTAATCCTCTGGGCAATGTGAAAAGATGGAGCTCTTCAGAAAGAAAAAAGGTAGATGTAAATATTCCTTTTGTCTTTCAGAACTATAACAAATCCATGGGAGGAGTCGACCAAGCTGACCAATCAATTGCATCATATAGAATAGCTGTACGAGGCAAAAAATGGTGGTGGGTTATATTTACCTACATGCTAGATTTGTCTGTAGCAAACGCCTGGCGTCTTCATCTCTTGACTGCCGAAGAAAAAATGGATCAGCTCCAGTTTCGCCGAAGTATATCCAGAACTTATTTGCGCTGTGAAAAATCTGATGGAAGACGGCGGAACCCTTCATCAGTGGTATCATGTATGAGACTAGATAATATTGGGCACTTTCCCCAAAAGCTAATAAGCCAACTGCGTTGCGCTTTATGCCACAAAAAAGCTCGTTGGGAATGTAAAAAATGCACCAAAATACTATGTATTGAAAAAGGATGTTTTGAAAAATATCACATATAAACCCATCGACCTCATTTGGGTACGGCCATTTTTCTCCTCTTTGAAAATTTTTTTTCTTATTTTCTTTATTTCGAATATTTATTTAGCTGCTAAAGGTTGCTGAAATAAAGTTGTTTTTAAAAATTTCTTTCTAGTTTATATTTGGGTCCAAATGGGTTAAAGGGATTTTAGAAATGTAGTTTATACGGGACCTATGTTCAATTCTGAACCTAAAAAAATTTGCCATAGCTGCTATAACAGTTATCGTGAATTCATTTTATATCAATAATGGAGCTAAAAACTTTTTTTGGGAATGATATTTGTATGAGAGCTATGGTCAAATATGGGCCGACTTAAAAAATAATAATTTAAATACCATCATAATAAGATTGTTTATGGGCGAAGAGACTACTCCGGAAAGAAGTTTGCATATAAAGTTATGAACATATTTTCACATATTTTAAAAGGCAATGACAATCAGTGATATAACCCGTACGGTAACTACTGTTTTTACGCTGATTTAAGGTCCTAAAAGGTAGCAAAATACGGTAATTTCAATAAATTTGGATTTTTGGTATACATATAATATACATATGGTTTAAAAATTGTTAAACATACCAAACAATTAAGAATGTTATGTTTCTGCAAATGTTTTAGTAACACTAATAAGTGCAAAATATGAAACATGAAATTTTTGTCAATAAAATCGATAATATTGTTTTCAGTATTTTTAAAAATTTATTTCTGGTACATTTTCTTCTTATTTTCAGTCTTTTTTATTTTAAGGCCCTAATTATATAAAAAGCAAAAACAAAGTCATAAAAATTTTGTTGTTCCTTCCCTGCGTGAAATTGGTGTCAATTAGTCCAACAGACCGGTCCTGGGATTTGTGAAAATAGAACAAGTACAAAAAGAAAGGACTCATGACCAGTGAAAGAATAACCAAGCCCTTAACTGGTTTATGAAAAACAAAAAGGTAGAAAAAGTAATGAATTACAGTACAGTGTTCACCGATGCTGTGACACAGTTTTTGGTATTTTCTAAAATCTGGTTCTTGAATTAAATTCTAGGACTTGTTTTATTGAAATAATACTACATTTTAGTAACTGACACTTAGCACGTTTATTGAGAATAGATCTGTGACTAGTACAATATACTTCATTGCTGTCCAAAGGAAAGCTAAGGTAAAATGTAACAAGAAGATACAATATAATAGTCTGGTAGTGTACAATGCCATTCCTAAAAATTAAAGGACTAGGACTATAACAAAAAAAAAAAAAAAAAAAAAGCTTTATGAAATATATAACTGAAATTTAGCTCATAGAATAAATTCGAAAAATAAAAAAATGTTGAATATAAAATAAAGTAACCTTCGAAAGGATATAATTCCCAGTTTCTACTTTTTTTTATTTTTCTATATTTTAATAAGCAATTGTCACTTTTAAATAAAAAAAACACATAAATTAAAAAACAAAATTAGAGCAAAAAGGAAAGAAACACAGAAAATACGGTTCATGTCTTTTTTCTACCCTGCTGACTTCTCTACCCCGCTCGCTTTCAAACTAAAAACGACATGATTTGAGAAAAGGGTAAAAAATCATCCTGAAAATTGGGTGTTTTTCAGAAAAAACTTATACACACTATTCCTTCCAAAACTTATCTTTGTTTTATCACGTTAGCTTTTAAAAATTTGTCAGATATCTAAATCGTTCATATCAAACTGTTATTTCGATCAAAATGGACAACGAAAAACGTAAAGTGAAAAAAAGAATTAAAAATCCAATATGAACTTTGAACGGTTTCAAAAGCCTTTAACCAGGATCAAGAAGAAAAAAGGTCTAACTGGTATTAGAAAGGCAAAAAAAGTCAACCAACTCTTTCGAAGAGCACCCAACACTTTTATCAGAAAATCAGCTGTAGGGTTAAATACTCTGATTCTTTTATACGCAGAGCTAAAGCTTATGCCGGGTGGAGTTCGTATTAATTTCGGAAAGCTCCAGTTCGCAATTCGGTTAGCAGCAAAATAAAACGTGCTTGTTTTGTGCGCAGAGCTAAAACATTCGATATCGATCGAAATTACAATACATATTTTTAATGGGAATTTTGGCCGATATCGAATGCCGTAATTTGGCCCCTGTTTTGTGATGAGATTTTATTAAAATCTGAGGGTGTGAAAATAGTAAAAAACAGGCAAATACGGTAGCCTCATATCTCTCAAACTAAAATAGATAAAAAAAAAATGTAATACTTATCATTGTTAATTAGAAAAATAAGCGAACAGCTGTCTGGTACCCTGAAATTCGGCCCTTTTGGGGAGTAATCGAGTATAACCTGAATTTTGGAACGTTTTCGTCACCCCATTTATCGTTTAAGTCAATAAACCAAGTAATAATGATTATACCAAATTCGTAACATATCTTAAAAATATAAATATTAGTTTGGTACTTTTTCGAAATTCGAACGTTTAAGGGATACAAATCGTACCTATTTTTGCTACTTTTTTCCAAAATATTGTTTTCTATGTATTGCATATACATACGTATAATGTTATATGCTCCCACTACATAATTGAAATTTTTTATGCTTAAATGGGAGAACAATTTGTTTCTTTTTGTTTTACAATTGGTATTTTTTTAATTATTGTTAATATTGGACCAAGACACATAAAATTTAACATGCAGGAGACTTTTTTCTACTTTTATGTGTTTCAATTAGTACAATCCGATTTTATTTATTATTGAACTTACAAAACTAAATTTTACATTTACGGACTTGAGTGGAACACCAAAATAATTTTTAATTGCATTTATAATTATTTGTATGTTTTATTCATATTTGCATAAATAATTATGGTCGAATTTCGGCAACTCGGCAAGCACTAGCTTGGTTAAATGTACGTATTTTTAAGAATTTTTATATTAAACGGTAAACGATGAACTTAATTATCACTCTTTTTACCGAATTTTATCAACTTTTCTTGAAAAGTGCAACCCGTACTTTTCGTAAAAAAACAAGCAACCTGCCAGCCAGACGGACATCGTTAGGTCAAGTATTGAATCTGAGTTGATCGGTTTATATAAAACGCCATTTTTCAATTTCTTCTTATAATAAAATGCCTTTTAACCTCCCAAAAACTAATTCAAAATAGTTTTTTTTAATTTACAACAATTTGCACTTTTAACGCTTTTGGTTTAACAAATTTCTATAAAGTTTTTGCAAAAGCACTTTTCTTATTTTGCCCCCTTTGCCCATTATAATAATTTATATCATTTTAAAGACCTTTAATCTTTAGTTCGATAAACAATTTATAGACGTTTCTGCCCTTCGTTCTCTACGTCTACACAGTCTTAAATACATATTTGAAATATTCTTACACTAAAAAGATACAAATACTACATCTTCTTCGCACCCAATTACAATGTTTAAATGTGTGGCATTAACGAATTTATCCTTTACACTATACAAAAATAGAAATTCAGCAAACATTTTTATGCCAGAAATATATTTAAATTTAGTATTTGGTTGTATATTAAATAATAATTTATTGTAAATACATTTTAAAGTTAAAAACATATTTCGTGTTGTCAACATAATTTTATACAAGCAAAAACTTTTATGGATTTTGTTTAAATATATGTATGTATATTAAAGTGAAAACAAATTATTAGCTAATAAATAATTTATTGTAAAATAATGGTCATTAAAAAAAGAACACTCGCACATACATCCGGGAGTCAAACGATATTAGTTTATAGACCCCAAATATAGAAATAGAATGTTTGAAATAGACAAACAAAACGAAGAGAAACAGTAAAATATTGTTTTGTGTGTTTTTTTTTGGTTTAAATTCTCTTCCTTTTAAGTCATAAATAAATTTTTTTATGGTCAATAGCTACCAAGAAATAATATTTAAAAGCTACATTTGTTACTTGTGGAAATGTGTGTGTGTTTTTCGTATTTTTGTTTATGTAAATGTATGTATATATAATTAACATAAACATATAGCAAAGTTCAAAACACACAAAATAATGATATATGAGTGCTAATAGTTAGTACTCAGTTAGTTTTTGCCATAAAGTTATTTTGGAAAGCAAGTCAAAATAAAAGAAGACATATGTTTTGAACGCTTTTTGGTAGAAACGTCATTTACTACGTATCTAAGTGATTCATAGTCGGTATAAAAATTTAACATACACTTGATTTTGATTACCATTTTATAGTATTGATAGTATAACTAAATTTGTTATTATTCTTATGGCCAATTTTCAGGATTGATATTAAAACACATTTATTTTTAAGATCGTTTTAAATACAAAATCCTCTTCTTCACTAAAAACTTAAGTGGAACTTAAGTCACCGATGTCTTACACTTAATTTCAACTTACGTTTTCATTGTAATATTTTAGCAAGGTGGCCTCAATATCACAACAATACAACAACAACAGGCAAAGCGTTAACAGCCAGCTGTTTTTTCAGACAACCTTGTAAATAAATGCACTTGTTTATATTTTTTTTGTATTTAGTAGTGCTACCATACTTTTATCTTAATTAAATAAGACTTTTCAAATAAAACTCAAAAAACCAATCTGTATTTAAATACGATTTAAGTTTTTATGAAAATTAACTTAATATAGATTTAAATACAATCCTGAAAATTGGGCATTAGTTTGTCTTCAATAATTTTTGGTGTTATTTATATCCCTGCCACTAGTGGTAAATGCGGGTACACTGTGTTTTTAAGATATTCATCTATATAGAACGAAAAACACTCGGGATAAATCAAGTTTTATATGATTAATTTTAGTACGAGTCGTTCTCAAAAATTCAAGAACAAATAATACTAAAGCGTACTCAAAACAATCCTAAATGGGAATACTTTCGAAAATCAATTCCAGAATTTCTTGAAATAAGTATAAAATTCTTAAATCAAGTAAAAAAAGATTAAACGTTTCGTTGTGTTTAACCATCCGGCTTACGCATGTTTTGATTTTCTATGCACATTGGAAAAGGTCTGGCCATACCCTGTATATCACGAAGGGGTAAGAAGTAAATTTGAACTCTTGTTTCTCATTTAGTTTTTATATCTGGTTTAATATGCACATACGATTTCTAAAGTAAAACCCATATCGGGCATAATGTTGGTGTTTTATCATTCTGTAAGGCGGGTAAGTAAATCAATCATAAAAATTGTTTCTTTCTAATTTGGTTTTTGGTTTTTTTTCAAGCACGAATTCGGGATAAAATCAACTTAATAATAATTGAATCAAGCGCATTTGAGATTTATTCAATCTTAGTTTTACTTAAATCAATCTCATTTTCGGATGATTTCAAGTACGAAATCGGGATGGAATATGGATAATTTAAGTATTTTGCGATTAAAATCTATACTTGAAGCAATCTTTTCGCACTTAATGCAAGCAAATCATTACTTACCGTACTATCAATACCGCTTCGGATTTATTTGAGTGCGGATGGACTAATTTTTCTTTTGAGTGTAGGACCTCGTAAAAGAGCCCTGGAGTAATTCTAGGTTGGTCCTTCCAAACATGTCTGTTTTCATGTATAATAGTCTAATACACATATACATACAAATTAAAAACATGAAAATTCATATTAACAAACATGAATACTCATTTCGTTTCTGTTGGACAACCCCTCTTTCTTCTCAACCCCGTTGGCCAACTAACGAAACAATCATGTTTGGTAGAAATGTCTTAAAAGACACCGTGTGAACTCCCTCTATTAGTGTTAGCAAAATTTGTCCCAAGTAGCTTCGACAGCTATTTGAAAAAAATTTTTTGTTTTGTGTCTAAGCTCCTATCCAATAGGACTTACCTTGTTGCAATTTTCATCAAAATCGGAAGACATCAATTTAAAAATTGGGTCACTTGAGATGAAATCCCTCATATGTATGCACACAGAAAAAACTTTTCAAAATGTTTGACTAATTAAAGCATTAATCAAAAATAAAATCAGTTTTAATTAAAAATGTAACCAGTTGAATTAAACGTTTAAATTTAACCAGTTGAATTAAACGTTTAATCAAGTAAATTAAACGTTTAATTGATACTACTAATTTGTTTACTTTCGCAAATTTAATATTTATTTTATTTATTTATTTATTTCCAATTCTATACACAAGACTTAAAGCCTCTTATTGCAGTATAGAACATTGTTTTAGCAGAAACATTTATAATTACAATTTGTAACTGATAAAATTTAAAACAAAAGAAAAAATTTAAGAGAGAAAAAAAAAATTATTAAATTAATAAATTAAATTGAAAATTAACAAAATAATAATATTTAAAATTCATAAAAAAATGAAAAAAATTAACGTGCAAAAAAATTTAAAATGCTTTTTTTAAAGCTCAGTGCGTTACTAGTTATTTGTATATTATGCGGGAGTAGATTCCAAAGACGGATTGCATCAAGGAAAAATTGCCAATCGGAAGTTAAACTTTGGTGTCTAAACAATAAAATTCTTTTACCTCTATTAGACCTAGATATGGTTAAGCGGTTATACAGATGTTGTGGTTGTTGAGTAAACACGATTTTGTGCATAAATATCAGTACTCTTGTTTTGAGAAGGTCATCAAACTATTTTTCAAATACATTTTTCAATTAATATCACAAATTTTTTAATTGAAATCTATTTTTATTTTTTTCTGTGTAGTTTTACTTGGATATTTTCAATAGTGAAAACCGAACCGAAACCATTCATTTTTAAACCGAAACCGCGGTTTAACATTTTTACAGTTTTAATCAAACTCAACTTATTGGGGTTTAAATTAGCACGTAAGAAATATTTGTTTTATTAAAGGTATAAGTAAATCAATAAATTAAAGATTATGGACGTGGATCCCGGGAATATATTTTTTCTCGCTTTCCAGGAAATCCAAAAAGTGAGGGAAAAAGAAACTCTAGATGGAGGGCGAATAATTGGTTCAGTAGAAAAAAAGTTATGAACCCAAAACTTAAAAAACCTACCTAAACTATTGATATTTCTTTTACAAAAACTTATGTTAATAGGTGGCGAAATGAATAATGATGTTATAGGAAAATTTGGTTTAATTCGAAGTCATAAGAGAAGTAAACTTTGTGTAGATCTGTCTTTAAATTACATAAAGCCCATTCTCGGAAATTACTTCAGTTTCATTAAAATCGTAAAGAATAATGATTTTGTGCTAAAATTAAGTTTTATAAAAATCAGAGTATAAACTTTCGTGGAGGTCGATAACGTCCTATAAGCACCATATAAAGCCCACTCTCCCCACAATGTCGACAAAAAAATTTCTTTCGTTTATTAAAAAGAATAATAAAAAACTAAAAAAAAAATTTTGTTTTCAATGTAACTTTACAGGTAGAAAAAAATTATGGTTAGAGGTAACCATAGTCTAAGAGCAACCTACTAAGGTTGGATTTAAACAATGTTTATGTTTGCAGGTTACCATATTATGTTTAAATATGACCATAGTACTGTTCAATATAACCAAATATTTTTCGAAATCAACCATAATATGGTCAAAATTGTTTGGTCAATATAAACCATAATAATGGACAAATCTAACCATATTATGTTCAAAATGAACCATAATATGGTCAAAATTTCCCAGAATTTTTCAAAAGTAACCATATTATGGTCAGAATTTACAATCATATTATTATTATTTATAACATCAATTTTTTCAATTTGCTTTTTAAGTGTCAAATTAAAATTTTCTTCAAGTTTTTATTCCTGATAAGTGTTATGTTTTATAAAAAATCCCCTTTGATTCATATTCCAGCCTGCGACGACCTTCACTACAATTTTTCTGGTCGACTAGTTTATTCTATCAATCAATCAATAATTAAAATAAAATGAATGAGAATTATAAGCAAACTAAGCAACAATTGTAAAATGCAAACAACCAGAATGTTGCTGCTTTTTAAACATATTATTTTAAATTTAAAATTAAACATAAAATGTTATAATTTTAAATTTCGAATATTTTTGTTATTAAATATTTACCATAACATGTTTGGAGGCAACCATAATATGGTTATAGCTTTTGGATATATGAATTAAACCATAATATGGTTGGCGTGATAATAATATGGTTAAGGTAACCATAATTTGTTTAAGTGTAAAATTGTAGCTTTATTTAATTAAAACGTTATATTGTTAAATTTAACCAAATTTTAAGTTTCAAGGGAGGTAACACTTTATTGTTAAATGGAAACAAAATATTATCAATCGTGAAAAAAGTATTGTAAAAAACAACAAAAGTTTGTTTGTTGACATTACAGGTACCATGTTTTTCTAACCATACTTCAACCGTGTTTTTTCTCTGCGTGTACGAAAGAAATTTTCTTTTCGACATTGTGGGCCAGGCAAAATGTTTTTAGTTTAAGATTGATTGTGCCAAATATTATCTAGATATCTACATATATGAGAATTTTTTGTCTTAAAGTGATTTTATTGAGGGAGTCCATGTGGAGCTCATTTCAAAAATGATCACGGCCAAATTTTATATCTATACCAGCATTTATTAGGAAGTTATACCATTGACAGTGTTTTTCTCGAGTGGCATTTGTGTGAGAGTATAGTCAAGTATAAAAAAAAGTTTGTAATATAATAACGGTTGCAATAAAATATTTTTCAACTAACAAAAACATGGTTTTTGAGCACAGAACTATATTTCGGGAAAAAAATTATGTATGGGGTCTAAGTGAAATTATGTGAAATATAACGATTGAAAAATCAATCAAAAATCATACTTAAATCAAGCCAAAAGGGTGTTAATAGTACGCCTAGTACAGATTTCATTAAGTACAAAATTCTTTGTTCAAGAAAGGACTATTCATGTGCCCCGTACTTAAAATAATTCGCAAAAGGTATTGACTTATGAAAAAGTGGGGAAATAAAGGTTGTTCGAACTTTGCTTGATACAAGAATTTTTTAATTGTTTTTATTCCTGAGTATTTACCCAAGCACTTAGAAAGCCAGATATGGGCATTTCCATTTTGACGTGTCGTGATATTTGTACCACAAAATGTAAAAAAATTAAATGGTGAAGTCAAATTTGTAAAAAGGGTTTTTATATATATAAAGTAACGAAGTAGCTCTACATTCAGAAAAAAAATTACAGTAATCGACGCTAAGGATTTGCAGATATAAGCAAAAATCGGCGCTGGCGTGGCGTTAAAAAAACGGAAGTGGGTTTTGACTTGCATTACAAAACTGAATAAGACTGCGAATTGAGCAAGATGTTTTGTACAAAACCTTTTTTAGTAAACTTAGGACTTATATAGATTTATTTTTCAAGCTATCAAATTTAAAAATCTTTGCTCGTTTTAAGGTAAATATGGGAATTTTCAGCTAAAAGTATACTTTTTTTAATGTAACGCCAGATTGCAAATAAGGTTGTATTTTCGGACCATGTTGTTCAATCGTTATCCATTTTTTTACTTAATGTTGAGATTGTTGCTCTTTACACCAAAATATAAAAAAGTAAACGATACATATAAAATTTTTTGAGAAACAATTTAAAATACTTCTGGCGTTACGTGACAGAAAGTCGACTTTTCGCTGGAAATGCCCATATATAGTGAATGTTTTTATTTGATTTACTTTACCCGTTACATATCGCACTTGTTCAACAATAGTGTATTAACTCAAAATTTTTCTCTTTTCTTTTTTTGGAAAAAAAAACGAAACGTTTTATATGTATTCATATCTTACCGCTGTAAAAATATCATGCTATTTGGTTTACTTTTTGGTAATGAAACGGTCGGTTTAAGAATTCTTTCGCACATATGCGTTTTATGTAAAATTAAAAATTGGTTTGCTTCTACTGAATTTTTTAATTTTGAGTTAATGAACAAGTGCGATATGTTTGTTTAACTTTTGTTGTATTCTGCCCTTTGCTTACAGTAGAACTCTTAATTATTAGGCACCAGCTCCATGCCCGTTACTTTGTAGTTTTTTAGTACGACTAGTGATAAAAGGAAGTAAAAAATATCTTAAATTTAGAACGAGTTATTTCTTTCTGTGTATGTACCATATTTTATATAATTACTCTGGTCAGCAAAAAAGAATCAGGAACAAAAACATTGTTATGTGAATTTCATTGACTTTAGCTTGCTATATACAAATGTGTTCACAGATGGGCTGGGCTGGCCAGGAATAAGGCGGCTATGCTCATATATTTAATCATAACTTGAGAATTTTTTTTCCGAATTCTAAATGATTTGGAATAAAATTCCATTAATTTAGCGCTTCAGAGCCTATGGTTCATATTTAATTTATTTAAAACAATTTTTGCTGCAAATCAATGTTATCTTAAAAATTAAGACCTCTACTTCCCACGCAAGGTTTTCATGGCCAAACAACTACCTACCAAGACAGTTAGATCGGCTAAGGAAGTGCTAGTTAATCGATCTGTACTAAAATAACAAATTTACGGAAATTAATACTTCTCTTTGAAGTACCGAAACGAAAAAATTCCGTTCTTAATTAGAACTGAAAACAGTTTCCGCCCAATTACCAACGAAACTGTACAATAGTATTTTTGTATTTGTATTTATATACAATGAACCAGTAGACCTTATTTTTAAAGCGAAATCACAAAAAAAAGTGTTTTGGAAGAAAAACAAAAACTACGAAACACAACTCATTTATATAAACAAGAGACCAAAAAAATTTTAGAAACAAAAGTGAAACAAGAAACTACACATGTATCTACCCAGCGGGAAAAAGAAGGAGTACGAAGGCCTTCTAGAAGGCCTCTGTACCCCTTCTTTTGGATGTACAAGGCCTTCTTGCTCCATTCCATACTCATATCTTTTTTACACGCGTTGTCATTGCGGAGAAGGCCTTCCGCTTTCCTTTCTTTCGCCAGGGCTTCTTAAAGGCATTCAAATATATGGCTCTTAGAAGGCTTTCCAGAGAAGGACTGTTAAAAGGCTTTAGAATAAAGGTTATCTTAAAGGGTTTTTAAGAAAGGTATGTTAAAAGGCCTTTTAATTAATGGCTCTTAAAAAGCCTTTCTGACCATCCTTGTAAAAACTGCATCGGTTCTAATGGAAATTGGCTGACCATTTTCATTCGCATCGCATCGAAAAAAACATCGATGTTTTTTTACAGTGTCCATCCCTACACAGAACCTTCTTCTTCAATGAACAAAACACAACTAAAAAGATTTACGTTATTGTTTTCATTTGAAAGTTATTTTATTATGTATGTTACTTTGTTTTTGCGTGTGCAAAAAAACAAAACAAAAAATGTTACTCCTTCTTTTATCGCTTCTCATAGAAGCGAGTGTGGAAGGTGTATCTTATCTTTTATACCAAAGAGCCGAGGCCTTCTATGAGGCATTCTTTAGCAGTTACATAAGAATAGTAATTAAATCAAAAAAATTTTTAATCAGGCCTTCAAAAAGGCCTGAAGTAAGAAGGTCTTCTAAGTTTTACCGCTGGGTAATGGCACACAAACACATATTAAGTTTCAGTAAATATACACACATACATACATAAATACAAAAATAAATTTTGGTTGCCTCGCTATCTTCCGGTCACTTTGTCATTTTTCCACAACATAATTCAAAAATGTTTTAAAGTCAAGTGCTTCTTCTATGTGCTTCGATGGTGTAATAAGCAACCACTATACAAAAAAAAACTGAAAAATAAAACTTCAAAAAATAGCAACTACGAAAAAAAAATTAAACACAGCTTCTCTGGTCCTGGAGCAATAGAGCGGGTCGAAATAACAAATTTATTGGAAATATATAACCATAACTGGTAAAGAAGTGATGGTGAAATAATAGAATCAGAAAAACACAACAATATCCAAACACATAAAATAGCATTTTCATAACGACAGACGAACAGACAAACATTAAAAAATTGCAACTAAATTGGACCACAAGCAAACTAAGAACAAATTTGGGAAAAAGTAACACGATAGACACCGGTTTCTTTTGACCGTACCTTATCTGAATTTTAAAGAAATTCTATAGTACGTACATTTACGAGTTCTTGAAGTTCACACTTTTTTGTAAAATTCTATAGTCAGCACTACAAATAGAAGAGAACTAAAAGGAAGGGTTAAAATTACTGTTCAAAAAAAAAAACATAAAATATCGCGTTCTTTAGTGTAAGGTTTGGTTGATTTGTGAAAAAATAACCCCAAAGAAATGGTCGAATAAAAAAACCAACTTTAATTAAAAAATAACGTTTCTATATTTGTGATCTGCGAACCCAAAAATAATACTCTACTTATCCAACTCAACAAAAAGATGTAAACATTTAATTTCGTTCTGTTTTTATTAACACAAACTTCGTTGTGTTCGGTTCAACACATTATTATTCGTTTGTTTCCGTTGTGCTTAACACTCTTTTGATTGTTAAAGAATACCTCAAAAAAAAGAACACTATATATTGCTCAAACAACTTAAAACCTACATTTTAAAAAAGATATCGTTTTGGGTTTTTGCGCCCGTACGCCTAATAATATTCCGTTTTTTCGAACATTGGTTCAAATCAAATAATCGAACTCAGAAAGTTCAACTTATTTGACAGTTTTGATTGACCAAATCAAATTTCAAAATCATTTCACTCTGTATTTATAATTCTCCACTGTCTTTGAACCTAAACTTAATCAGCAGTATTACATATTTTAAAGTACCGTGCACTTGTTTAAACAACAAATATCTAACATCTGCATGTGCTGTCTGTCTGTCTGTCTTTTTGTCTAACTACACGCTCTATGCCAGAAGCTTAAAACTATTACAAAAATAAATAAAACAAAACAAGCTAAAGGAAAGCAAAATGAATAAAAATGAAAACTAAAACAAAACGGAAGTTGTATAGACAACATGCTGCACATACCAATTAATGTGTATGTGTGGATGTGTGTGTGTATATATTTAAACATTGAAAGTTCGCTCCCAAGTTCGTTCATTTATTTGTTCTATGGCATTTTTTGTTGTCTTTGCTTAATCTTAAGACACCCTACAATTCGCTCTAAGCACCTTTGAGTTATCTGTGGCGATTTATATATGACCGTCTGTCCGTCCGTCTGTCTGTTTAAAATCACTAACGCAGACCCCACATAAAATCCAGGGGCGTAATTTTGGCAGTCGTGATCGAGTACTTTCTCGATTCGAAAGCAATTTTATTTCTTATTCTTTCAGTCGATACTGAACGAATCGAAATTAGTTTTTCAGCATTGTGAAACCAAAATTAATGCTTTACAACCCTGAAAAAATAATTTCGATTCGTTCAGTATTGACTGAAATAGTTAGATAATAAATTGCTTTCGAATCGAGAAAGTATTCGCTTACGACTGCCACAATCAGGCCCCAGTCCTTTTGTAATTTGTATTTATTTACACGTAGAAAAACAAAACTTTTTAACAATGTTTATGTTTGCACGTTACCATATTATGTTTAATTATGACCATAGTATGGGTAAAATAAACAAATAATTTCCCGAAATCTACCATAAAATGGTCAAAATTAACCATATTTTGGTCAAAATTAACGATAATATGGTCAAAATTAACCATATTATCATTATTACCCAGAATTTTGACAAAAGTAACCATATTATGACAGTATTAACAATAATATGGTCAGTGTTAACCATATTATGGTTATTTATTTCATCCACTTTTTCAATTTGTTTGTTAAGTGTCAAATTTCAATTTTATTTCATTTTTTATTCCTGATAGGTGTTATGTTTCACTTTTATAAAAAAAACCCTTAGATTAATATTCCAGCCTGTGACCACCTTCATTTCCATTTTTTCTGGTCGACTAGTTTATTCTACATAAATTTATGTATTTTATTCAATTACTAAAATAAAATGAAGGAAAATTTTAAGCAAACAAAGCAGCTTTTTGAAAATTTAAAATTGAACATACAATGTTTGAAAATGTTGTAATTTTGAACATATTATTTTTATTAAATATTAACCACAACATGTTTGGAGGCAACCATAATATGGTTAAAGCTTTTGGATGGATTTAGTTAACCATAATATGGCTGCCATGATAATAATATGGGTAAGGTAAACATTATATGTTTAATTGTATGGTTGTAGCTTTATTTTATTAAAACATTATATTGTTAAATTTAACCATATTTGAAGTTTCAAGGGAGGTAAACACTTTATTGCTAAATAGAAACAATATGTTACCAATTATCGAAAACATTTTTGTGAAAAATACAAAAGTTGGTTTGTTACCATTGTAGGGACCATAATATGCTTTTTAAACCATACCTCAAATATTTTTTTTCTCTGCGTGTAGTCTATGGATAAACTCCTTTCAGACAAAAATTACAATTTATTACAAAACTACATAACTAACTACATCTAAAACAACTTCTATAAGTACTTTTTTTTGGATGTATTAATGTAAAAAAATAATGACTTACTTTTGAATGCGTTAAGTTTGGGACATCCCATGTAAAATTCATTGGTTCTTTTAGTAGAATTGTAAGTAGTGCTCTTATGTTTTTCTGATTACTTAACACATTATTTTGTAGGCGAAGTTTTTACTGGGTATTGAGCCATATTCGATTATATGTCTGACAAGTGCTATGCACAACTGTCTGGTTAAAGATGTGTCATTTACTTCCCTTCACCATCGTTAAATAAATCCATATACACCACGAGCTTTATTAGTGCATATATATATTTATATGTTCTAATAAAGATAAATTAGCGTCAAATAATACACCGAGATCCAAGAAAACAATTGGTCTAGTTTTTCTGGGAAAACGAATTTTAAATTTAAATTCATTTTTTTTTTAAATTATATCCAATAAGTTTATTTGTCACAAATTAAAGAATAAATTTAAATCCTGTTGTAAGTGGGAAATTGTACTGTGGTAGGTAGGTTGTTGATATATAATAGGAAAATTATTGATCCGAGATGACAAGCTTGTGGGACATTAGAGTGGACAACAATATGTTAAGATAAGGAATTATTTTTGCGGCTATGGAACGAGATTGGCGTGTGTTACATAACGGTTCTGCGTGAGCAATTCTATCTTCATCCCAATATCCAAAGAATTTTTGTGAGTTTTGCTTATGTATTCCGAAACTTGAAATTGTCATCCACTAAGCAAAAATAAATATATATTGTAAAGAAATTAGATTTATCTAAGAAGTATTTATAGTTTTAGTTATAAGTTATCTTGTTAATTATAATTTATGTCATAATTGCTCCACTCTACTGTAAACCTTAGATTTAATTGTAGAATTTTGAATACGAAAAAAATGGTCTGAAATTAACTAGATGGTTTTTGAATCTACTAGTTTACAACTACTTCCGGTTGTGAACTATAAATTAAGGCTGGCTTGTAAATGTTTAATTTAGTCTGTTTTAAAACTTTAAACGGTTCAGTTCCTTACTAACAATATTTGAAAAATTTTGTGAACATTAACCCCCGTATTTTATTTTTTTTAATTTAACAAACGTTTATTAAGGCAAATTTTCATAAAATTTGTTTTGTAAGGCTTTATTAAATATACAATTTTTTATAAACACGGGAGTAATTATTTAATTTTATTTAAGGTTGTTTAGCAGAATAAGTGCGTGTTTATTTGTATTTGCAATTAAAAGAACTCAAACGCGGTGATTGAAGGAAAAATGTAACAATATTAGTAATTTTTTAATATTAACCTGTACCTATGTTCTGTTACTTTGGTGAAAAAGATGTGAAACAAAATAGTCCATATTGGCCCGAAAAGTGAGTAAAAAAGTGTCTCTGTAACTCATGTCAAAGGCAATCAAAAGAAATTACTTCGCTACGTTAGAAATGTCATAATATTTCACTCGAAGCCGATATGAAATTAAGAACTAAAATCACACACATCGTTGACGGCGACCAAAATTTGCTACAATTGAAAAATTTTCAACAGCGGTGAAGAAAATACAACCGTCGGTTATGCCAAATAATGAAGAGTACGACCTCAATGTATATTGTATACAAAATAGCTTTAAAAGCGTTTGTATATTTTTTTAAAATATTAAAAGCAAAATAATTCAACAATGAAAAAATCTGCCGAGAACAAAATACTTGCATCAGTTGGTTATTATTTATTAAATTTTGCAGTTTCAATATAGTTTTTAGTGTTAATATTTTTTTCTCATCCCGTTTTATTTCGTGAGTTTATTTGACAGTTCAAAGTGAGAACTTTCTCACAAAAATTTTGCAAAAACACTTTTTCTGTAAAGCGGCGAGTAAATTCCTTACGTGACAGCTATTACACGCCAAATATATTACAGACGCAGTTAAGTAAGAAAAATTGTTGTTTGATTGAATTTATGCCATTTTTGTTTCATTTCTCACATTTCAATCGAAAAGTTTCTCGACGCGGGAGTTACAGAACATGGCCACTGATGTGTATGATAACTGATCATTTTAAATTAAATTAAATTAATTTAAAGACCCTAAAATGTTTGGTGGGATTTTGGCTTACATCAGAATTGTTTGTGCCAATCTTATTTAGCCTTTGGATAAATTTTAGGTGACTTTCTAGAGGGAAGCTTATATGCGAGCTACACAGTTGTTCAAATTGGTTTTGCCTTACATGGATTTTACTTGTATCAACAGATTTTAATTTTTTTCTTACTTGGGGCATGTTATGTTCAATGATGTGCATACTTAAACTATTTATTCACTATTGAGTCTTATTTTTGAGGTTCTTATATGACCTGCTATTATAGAATGATTTTCACCAAATTATGCGGCGTGTATCAAATTTTATTTAGCACTAGCTTACCTTGGTGCACTTCGCTACCCCAGTCGAAATAAAATTAGTAAAATTGTTTTAAAACAGATCTCTTGTATTGATTACAAAGCATTTTGTTTTTAATTTAATTGCTTTACGGCTACCGTTCTACAGATATCCAGAAATTTCAAATGTATTCGTATGGGAGGTGCCATTCGTAATTTTTACATTAAACCTATTTTTTTGAAAGATGTTGTGTATTATTATCTAAGTTATTTGTACAAAATTGGAATACTTTTACAGTACTCCAAATATGTAGAAATCGTTTATGTCAATGTATAGAAGGTGTCACGCCCACCTCCTCTGCCCATTTTTTTGAAATTCGTAGTTTACCATAATAGTAGCTTTAACCACGTTTGAAGACTCTCCCTTTAATAGTTCTTCAGTTGAGCGATATTTAACATATGCATATTTTCCCCCCTGCGCCTACCCGCTTTATTTTTTATTTTTTAAAAGTGTAGTATACCATAAGAGTGACTTCTACAAAGTTTGAACTTCTCACTAAAACAGTTCTTAAGATATGCGATATTAAACATTGGCGTCCTATGGGGCGTACCACTTCCCCCGCTGCTATTTTATTTCAATTTTGGTCCTCAGAAGATCCTACTACCAAAAGTTCAACAAAATGCGTGCAGCGGCTCTTAAGATATGCGATATTAAATATTAGCATCCTATGCGGGGTAGCGATTCCCCTGCCCCTATTGAATAAATAAGAAGCCTATTTTATTTTTAGAGCTCACGTGACGTTACTGTAAATTTCAGGAAAATCGGTTCAGTAATTTAGGAGTCTATAAGCCAACAAACAAACAAACAAACAGACAAACAGATTTAATTTTTATATATCTGTGACCTTTTGACAAAACATCTTAAGCCAAATTTAAAAAGTTGAAAAAATGCTGTCAATTACACGAATATTCATTTAAAAAACATTTTTGTTTAGGATCTTGAAATTTTGTATTATAAACGAAATTTTTCCTTAATTTCGGTTTATTTTATTATATGATAAAAACTATTTTTTCACCGAGTTTTTGTTTTTAAACCTTTTTGATATCTTATCTCGACATAGGATGTTTTGTCGAAATGCCACAGATATATATATAGATATATATTAATAGCATGCATTAAATACACATATATTAGCACAAACGCTTCTTAAATCATTATATATGACAAAAAATTTCTTTAAAATTAGTTAAATAAAATGAACACACATTTAACTTATTTTCCTAATAAAACTCTTGTTTTTGCATATCGACAAATAGTAATTCATAACGCTCAGTTTAGTAGTGCTAAAAATAAGTTACATATTAAATAACAGAACTAAATAAGTTCCGTAGCATATTTTTATTAAATTTTATGAATTTAAATATCAGAAAAAAATTTAGACACTTAGGCCATTTCGCCCGCTCCTGACTATTTGTCTGGCAATTTATGCCTATAAATAGAAAAACATACTTTTATATTCCCGCGACAACGACTTTATACACATACAGGATAGTCTTCCTAAACGGACACTATCCCTAAATGAACACCGCCTTTTGATGGACACCCGCTCTCGAAGGACACTGTTTCCTTATCCCGGCAGCCTTCTGAAGAAAAGCATTTAGTTCCATGAGACTACACGTTTTCATTATCCCTTTGTTGTCCGATCGTCAGAGAATCCACTTTATTTAGCTACAAAGTTTTTTTTTCACATAAAAAACTGCTTTAATTATTCCACTTTAAAATGGGCTCCGCTTGACCACTAAAATGTAAGAATTAAGTAACGAACAAACTATGTAAATTATGCACACACAATAAAATTCCAACTCAAATACGCATTAATAGATTAATTCTGCTGTCACAAGTTCGTTAGTCGCAGAAGTCAGTTACATAAATGCAACAAATATTACTCGATCGTGCACTTGTCTGTGCCTTTATTGTGCGTGTGTGTCATTTGTGTTGCTGCAGAGTTTAATACATCATTTGAATATTAATAAGTTTTGACAAGGAAAACAATTTAATTAAAGGGCAATGTTTTATTTTTTATTTTTACGTTCTGGTTGTCATAGAAAAACGACTTGAGGAGAAGCTCTCTCAACAATTAAAAAAAAAAACATTTTTTTCGAAATTGTTTACTTGTAAAGTTACAACAACAAAATCAATACACATTTTAGTGCTGATTAACACTCTTCAAGTTTAGGCCGTGAAGTCTTGAATTTTAAGGAGAGAGAGGAAAAGAAGTTGCTTTCTCTTTTTCCTTCTCTCCTAAAAGCCCAAGACTTGACTGCTTAAGCTTGAAGAGTGTGAACCAGCACTAACTAAACCAATAAAAGGGTAAAGGCCGAACCGTAATGTGCTTAAGTTGGCTTAAGCAAATGTGCGAATACTTGTTAATAATGTGAGGCAAACTATATTGAACTTATGGAAACTTTATGCTAAGTTTAATGAAACTGTCATTTGCTTAAGGAATGTGCAAATATAAAATCACATTCCGTACGAAATCAGGTTTTTTTTTATTTTGTTTCTGTTTTTTTAATACATTTGAGAGACTTTTTGTTAATTTTTGACAGTAGGTTGTTAAACAAGGCTATGCATATTTTATAGTTAGGCCTTAAGGTTTTTTGACAACTCAGATAGGTATTTTCTAACTCTCACTCCCTCTCTCTTTCTATTCTTGTCGTTATCTGTGTTGGTTGTTGTCATTGTGTTATTTCTATTTAAAAGTCTGCATATTTTTCCTGTCATTCGATTGCATGAAATACAATATTTATGGTAAAAAGTCAGTTATAACATGACACATGTAATAGATAGTCAAATTGATAATTTGAAATTGTTTAAAAACCTACATATATTTATATAAATTAATTTACACTCTTAAAGGGAAGTTAAACGAGACTGTTAAACAAAAAAGAATGCGTTACTTTAGACTTTGATTATATCTAAATGTCAAATAGTTTGTTGGTCACTGGACAAACTTTGAATACTTGAATTTATCAAAACATCTTATAAGGTGTTGTGTTGATATCAGAACAAGTGTTTTTATGAATTTCAATACATTTTGAAGAGTATTATAGATTTAAGCAAACAAAACGCTAATGTCTTCAATTTGCCTTTTAAGACTGTTTATAATTTCCAAACAATTTACATCTTACTGCTTGTTCAACAATTTCGAATATAAACATTCGAATAGAATTTTATATGGAAAATATTTTTTAAGGCGAGTGCGTGTTTCATAGACATTTTCTATGATACCGTTAACGTTCAAAATTGTTTAACAGGCAGCTAAGTATGTTAATTTTGAGTAAATTAGTCCACAAGATTTACAATTTATACAAAAAGCTGATTTTTCCAAAAACGTTTTCCCAATTCGGAAAAATAATATACCCCTATAAATCCTTAGTAATAAAATCATACAAAAAAGTTACGCTTAGGCCCGTTTTCACAACTTACCGATTGCTAAAGGTAGAATTTTATTGGCCGTATAAAAAGTGTTCCATTATTATGTACAACTTTACCATAACCTACTAGGTAGGACGAACTTTTATTTACTTTATCGCTCACTTTAAGTTAAAGTAAAGTTTAAATAATGGAACACTTTTTATAAGGCCAATTAAAGTCTACTTTTTGCTATCGGTATGTTGTGAAAACGGGCCTTATTCTATTTCAATAATACTAAAACCTTTAAGCAATTTATACAGGTGTTAGCGATCTTTGGATTATAAATTAAATGGGGCTGTATGACTACAGACTAGAGGTCTGCGTTGAATAACTCACTTGTTTGCCTTTACCCAAAGTGCACAACATTTATTCAATTATAAAACATTTAAAAATATAAGAAGAGAGTAAACCATATACAAAAATAAGAATGAATGAATTGAATAAAAAACTTGTTTACTGTAAATGAATATGAGAGGCATTCATAAATAACAAAACATTGGAATGACCCGTTAGAGAGAGCAAGTTTACAAAAAATATTCAAATAATTTTTGAATTATTGAATGTGCATACATTTATTTGAATACCTTGCCATAATATGTGTGTAAGCTTGTGGCTTCTTTTATTTATAAAAGTTAAGCTTACACATACATACATAATGTGTAGGTACACATATTTTACATTCAAATTATATTTGAATAATTTACTCATTTGACTTGAGTTGACTGAATAGAATGAGTTTTTGTTGTTTTGTCTCTGGTTATTTTATCATTTGTTTCGTTATCATTGGGTGATCGACGCATTGTAATTAAAAAACAAATGAGTGCGTTGAAATTGCTTTTTATTTATTCTTGCAGACCTCTACTACAGACCGACTATTACAAAATTTACAAAAGTTTATTAAGGCTATACACCCAGAGAAATAACATGTTTTAATATGGTCTTCTCCAACAATACTATGTTTACAGAAAATTGTACCATATTATGATTAATATAACTATATTATAGTCAACGACAGCGACCCTATGTTCCCCAGAGGAGTGAAAGGAACATATATATTGTCAACGACAACCATATCATGGTAAAGGTAGATCTCCATTAGGAAGCCACAACCATATTATGGATGCCTCCGAACATATTGTGGTTAACAATAGCTAAAATAAATTAATAATAACAATAATAATAACTCAAATTCAATCATAGCATGTTGCTCTTAAAAAAGAGGATACTACTATTGTTAATTTAAAAACAAATTGTTGCCATATTTAGACATACATGTTTAGAGACAACCATAATATGGTTGTGGCTACATGACAGTGGTTTTTCTTTTCCCGGACTTTTTCATTTTCCGGGAAAGCGGGATTTATTTTTCAATTTCGAGGGATACCGGGAATTCCCGCTTATTACAAATCGATGCAAAATATTTTTTTATTTAATTTATTTGAACAAATAACATTTCCTGAGATCAATTAAATAAGTTTTTAAATACATTCAACTTTTTTATTTCTGTGGCAAAAGGAAAAAGTGCTTAAAGCACCTTAAAATCTTCAAGAGTACAAAATTTCATTTATTTTGTAGGATTTTTGAGGAAGTTATAGCAAAATGACTTTTTGGTTATCTTTTTTCAATGTGCAATTATATTTGAAATAATACAAAATTTCGATTTATGATATTAGGAGTGTTTAGGAATTAAAACATAAAAAACTATAACCGCATAGAACTGCCACCTTTAAAGTTTTAAATTGTTCTCCTATAAACTAAAAAATTGACTTAATCACTTATTGCCACAGAATAGATTTAAATCGAACAAAATTTATATAAAACCAATTTTTCAAACCGGTTAAAACCGGTTGAATAAAATCCGTTCGATCTCCCTAGCGGAGATACATGCAAGAAATCAAGATTGCAACATTATGTTTCCCATAAACCTTTAGTTTTTTAAGTCTTCCTAGAATCTATGACTTTTAAACAATTCGGTTCATAAATGACCAACATATTGGTTTTAGCACAATAGTGCATATATCTCGGATTGTAGAAATAAAAATAAGGCCTTGCGAATGATTAAACATTTGATGACGTAGTAGTTCCCACGTTAAAGTTACCAAGTCTGTTCATGTGTTAAATTCGCAATTTCTTACAAAAAAAATTTGTGTATCATAAAAATATTATTTTGATTTAAAAAAAATTAAGAATTTTGCTCAAATTAAAATTAAAAATATAATTGTTACTACAAAACAAAAAATGTTGAATCTTGTGTGTTAAAAGTTGCTTAATAAAGACACAGAATCATCATAAGAAAAATTTGTTTGTATAAACTGAAATTAAGCAAAGTTGTACATAGTTATTTCATACGTTACCTGGGAAGTAGTTGTCATTGCAATTGTCAGTATTCTGAAAACTTCAGTAAGTACTTAGTGACCTCAGTAACTACTTATTACTTCAAATATTTTCACTTCTGAATATTTGCTTACTAATACACTGTTTCAAAAATGTTCAACAAAGTCGTGACCAAATGTATCTGACACCTAATCTTTATGCAAAACTGTCCGCTGAATCCGAATGTGAAGTAAGGATGGTCAAAAGTAGAACAGTTTTCGACTTCATATTCGAATTCAGCGGGAAATTTTAAATAAAGATTAGGTTGCAGATTCATTTGGTCAAAAAACTGTCAATAGTGTAATTCGCACAATAACTACTTATTACCCTGCAGATTGTATTGGACTTACTGATCCATTATGTTCAAATGGACTACTCCCTGGACTGGTTCAATATTATACAAGCATGGACCATGTCAATGTTAAAAAGAGTTTGTAGTGAAACAACATGTCTTCGTTTTAAAATTAAATGTTTTCTTTTTTAAACGGAGTTAAAACTAATCCTCTGGGGTATACCATGGAGTAGTTTTAAAACTAATCGACAAGGAGTATGTATGAACATAGAGTAGTTTTAAGACTACTCCGTTGTAATGAAAAGCTGGGTTATATGGTCCAGCCCAAGGACATCGTAATGTTTAATAGACCATGTTTCCATACATTGTGGTTACTTTTGAACTAGTCCTAGTCCCTTATGGGCAACATTATAAATGCGTGTATGCACTAGTCGCATTATTTGCAGGGTTCTTGTGTTGTTGTCAGTACTGAATATTAACTTACTGTTAACGTACTCGATAACAACTTATTAGGTCTATTAACTAGTGATTTTTTTTTTGGCTTCTAGGAAGTATATTGTAAGTACTTACAATTCAACTTACTCGTTATGTTTATTTTTCTCCAACATTACTTGCTAACTTACCAGGTAAGTAAAGTTTTTGCTTGGTATATCCCTGCGGGAAATTTGTGTCAATTGGTCAAACTGGCTGGTCCTGGGATTTGTGAAAATAGAACTAGTACAAAAATAAAGGACTCATGACCAGTGAAAGAAGAACATATCCCTTAACTGGTTTATAAAGAACAAAAGGGTAGAAAAAGTAATGAATTAGAGTACTGTCTTAACTGGTGCTGTGACACATTCTTTGGTAATTTCTAAAATTTGGCTCTTAAATTTAATTCATGGACTAGTTTTATTGAAAAAATACTACATTGTATTTAAATAATACTACATTTTAGTAACTGACACTAAACAGGTTCATTGAGAATAGATCTGTGACTGGTCAAATGGTGTCAATTAACCCCCTCCTATGACAACCCCATGTAAAAGTGATAGGTCTTTTTCATATAAAGTGTTAGAACTATATAGAACCGGTCTCTACCACCAAAGACCTATCACGGGACTACTTCAGTGTCAGTTCGCTTCCCTCTAGGGATATAACAAAAAAGCCTTCTACTGTAAAATTTAGTTTTTGTCGCATGAGTTTTTATTTGCGGTAAAGGCTCGACCCAACACCACAAAATATGAGGATGGTATTATGAGTGTGCTGATGTGTGTGTCGCATGAAAATATTTTGCCGTTAAGTTAGGTTAAATACTTGACGTTAAGATAAAACGTAACAGGTTAAACGTTATTTTTAAAAAAGTTACTGAATAAAATTTACGCTAACTTTGCTGTTAAATATTTTTAACAATTCAAATTATGTTAAAATTGAATAGAGAATCGCACTACAGGTCGCAATTTGAAAGATAATTTGATGAAATTTGGTAAATTCAAATATTTTCGGTAGAGCTAAAAACTTTGCAATTTCTAGCCGTAGTGCACCCGACCGCCAGACAGACGGACGGGCATTGTTAAATCGAAAGTGATTCTAATGGCCGATTTCCCCAATTTATTAAAATATCAAGTTATGTTTAAAATTCGTTTTTCATTTCAAATAAAAATAGAATATAAATTTAAATAGAATTGGTGAAAATGCCCATAAATGAATGCACTGCACTCATTTACTAAAAAAAATCGCATAATTCACTCTACACCTGTGATGATGTAGGTCATTTTAAACCCGTGTTTGATTATTGTTTGTATGGATGCTTGGAACATGTAACTTGTAAACCGCTAGACCGGTTTAAAAAATAAGCGTGTAATTAATAAGCGTGGCAATACTTAACAACTATTTAAGAATTGCACAAACCAAAATTTCTTACTTTTCAAAACATCTACTTATATGATATCAATCTGCACTACAAAAACATCATTTGAATCATTATATCGGTAAAAGTTACTTAAAATTTCACCAGGTATTTATAGAAAAATAACAAAAAAGTTCCTGATATTAAAATTTTTTTTATCAGCTCTAGTTTTCGTTGTTAGTGTATTTTCAAAATTAAGGCACTTGAAGGGCATACCATACAAGCAAAACTTGAGAAGGCCATGCTCAATTCAATGAAATGTGTAAACATGTGTTATTATTAAAATTGTACATACATTTTCTGTAAATAACAAAATGTACAATATAAAATACATTAAAGTTTTCATGTTGCTTAAAAGAAGCACAAGTTCGTATGTATATAAATTTGATACTTTGTTGAATCTAATTCACACAGAATTTTTTTTCTTCTGTTGCTGCCCCTTAAAAAATTGATAACAAATAAACATTTTGCCAAAAGCAAAGTAAACTTATTAAGCTTTTCCTGCTTTAATGATGAACATTTAAGTCCTTTTGTATTAAAAGACCTACGGTTATAGGTATTCATTACAAAACGGATGTGTTTGTATTTGAGTGTCTTAAACAAATAAAAAAATGTTGTGATTCATATGTGTGTCGACCAGTAAGATATATTTTAAATTCTACTTAAATCTCAAGTAAATTAATACTTTATTTAACCTTTTAACATTGCCGCTTGAATAAACGAAAATCTAGAATCAAAACAAATTTGAAAACTTATATAAAATCCCCTTGAACACAATAAAAACCGACAACTTTTTTTACAACTCAAATTTCAGTTGTATCCAAGATGTTCATGATTCACTGACGAAGCGAATGAGGTAAAGCGTAAAAGCAACTATAACAATTGTCAGTTAACAAAAAGAAAAAATGGTGTACGCAAAAGGAAATAGTTTTGTATTTTCAACAGGGATCTTCAAAATTATGTGGAAATAAGAATTTGTATATCTTTCATTGAAAGTTTGTCATTCCGTTTGCAATTAATTCAATATTGATCTGAGACTTTATATGTGACCGAGAAAACGGACTTAGTGTGTGAAAGTGAAGTTTTGAGAAAAACACATTGAAAGTTATTCCACACCCTTTTAGGTCCAAGAATCCACTCTTAAGTCCAAGCTAGTTTTTTGACACACTAGGTCCCTTTTCTCAGAGAAGGTAGCAAAGTTTATTTATGCCCAATTTTCAGGATTGATATTAAAACACATTTATATTTAAATGGTTTTAAATACCAAATTTTCTTCTCCACTAAACACTTAAATAAAACTTAATTCACCGATGTGGTACGTTTAAACTTAAGTTTCCATTGGAATAGCTTAGTAAGGTGGCCTCAATATGACCACAATACAACAACAACAGGCAAAGCAATAACATTCAGCTGTTTTTGGAGACCGCCTTGCAAATAAATAAACTTTTTTAAGATATTTTTTTGTATTTGGTAGTGCTACCATACTTTTATCTTAATTAAATAAGACTTTTCAAATAAAACTCAAGAATCAATCTGTGCCCTTTGAGACCGTGATGCATCGATTGTGCGGGTGGGTTTCAGGCTCAATATTTTAGCTTCTATTTGACCAACGTCAAATAGACCGGCGTGCATCGACTGCGATGGTTGTTGTTTATGCTAAAGCTAATGCTTGCTTTAGCGTTACTTGAATTATTGCGAAATTCTTACGTCACATTTCACTTTTGTCAAAACGAGCCGCATACATTTCGTTGTGTTTTAAATTACAAAATCGCAAATCGTTAACAAATATGGAAGTGGGCATGTTTAAACTCAAAAAAATTATGAATTTTAATGTTTCAAACCAACTGAAGTCATTTGATGAAATATAAATGCGTTTGAGCAAAAAAATTTAAAGAGATGCATTAATTGTGCGTGTCCTGAAAATCCTTGAAGGATATAAAAATGGTAGAAATGGTAGAGATAATTTATTCCAAAAATTATGCAAAAATTCCCAATAGTTTTGCATCAGGTATGAAAGGGGTATATAAATGCGATTCAAGTTAATATGAAAATAAACTTAATATAGATTTTAATACTATCCTGATAATTGGGCATTAATGATGCCCGCCTGATCGTTTGTGCGTCTGTCCGTATGTATGTTTTCCGAAGTCAGCCAGATCGGTGCATAAATGACTGAGATAGAGAAAAACACGACTGCCTCTTATTTTACCCATAATAAGGGTTGTTGTTGTCCTTTTTAAAATTTTTTTGTATATCTAGAGAACGACAAGAGCAAAAGTTTAGGTACACGCATCTAGGTTATCAATACACAACATCAGACAAAGTGTGAGTGGCATTGAAGAAGTGGGCGTGGTACAAAATGATAAATTAGTATTCAAAGAACGGTATTTATATAATTTCTTGTTCTTATCGCACCATTGAGAAGGGTTTATGTATAAGATTTGACATAGCCAAATATACTTCACAAGAAATTTTTTAATTAATAGGGAATTTTTCGAAAATTCACCAATTAGAAAAAATTAGTTCTTAAAAAATTTTTCCAACAAAATATTTATATGAATTTTTATCAAAATTTTTATATTCCATTAACAGTAAATTTCAGTGTTTTTATCAATCAAAAACTTTTTATGCAACCGTAAATTTAAAGTTAGAATCAATGGCAGTCTTTCTAAAACTTCACCACTAAACAACGGCATCCCTCAAGGATCGCCATTGTTTGTGATATTATTTATTATAGCGTTTAACGAATTTAGTAAAGTCTTATCTGCTCAAAAACACATTGAACACACAATTTATGCTGATGATGCAGTTATTTTTACAAAACTTAGCGACAACAACAAAGTTAAGAAAATCTTCGAAGATACCTTAAAAAAAATAGATGAATGGTGCTTAAAGTCCGGAGCTAAACTCTCTATAGAAAAATGCAATATTCTGCACATTTGCAAAAAACACAACTGCACGTTCTCTGACATCGAGTACAGCAACGTAAACATTAAACGCGTTAATAACTTACGAATCCTTGGTATAGTTTTCGACAAAGAATTTACTTTTAAGGAACATTGTCTACAACTGCGTAAAACCCTAAACTCAAGATTAAAAATTATAAAATATTTAACATCTAAAAACTTTAAAATTCATATTTCTACTATGATAAACATAACGCAGTCAATTATGCTCTCAAAAATAGATTACGCACTTCCTATATATGGATGGTGTGCACACTCGCATCTCAAATTAATACAAGCACCTTACCATGCCGCAGTACGTCAAAGCATCGGAGCTTTTCCAACCAGCCCCATAAATACTCAGAAGCTGGTATGCCTTCTATCGTTGATCGAACTAGCTATCTAACGTTCAAACTTATTCCCAAAATATTTAATTGCCGGAATAAAATGTTATTTGAAGCGGTAAAAAAAACTGTAAATAGAACTAGAATGCCTAGACTTCAATCTTCCATTAGACGGTGCATAGATTTCTCTAAAAAACTAAACCTACAGCTTCGTCCTTCACTTATTACCCATTATGAAGAACCACCTTGGCTGACAAATGAACATTCATTTATTTTATCTTTGGCAGACTTGCCTAAAGCCACTACCTCCTCCCACATATACAAAGCCATGTTTAAAGCTATCACCGAGAGTGTTTCTGCAAATAGCTGGAAGTTTCTCTACACTGACGGATCCAAATCTACTAACCACACTTCCTTTTCTGTTGTTACTCACGAGGGCAGCCTCATAAACACCGGTTTCATCGACGATTATTGCTCCAATTTCACAGCTGAAGCATTGGCCATCCTAGTTGCAGCACAACACGCGACACAAAATAGTTCCAAGTTTATAATCTGCTCCGACAGTCTCTCAGCAATTCATGCCGTCAAAAACTCTTGGTACGATTCACCGATAATCAACCAAATTAGAAATATCTGCAACCAAAACTTAACTAGCATCAAAATTATGTGGGTACCTTCCCATGTTGGCATTATAGGAAACGAATACGCTGACACTGCCGCCGAAGAAGCTAAACTGCGACCTTTGATAAAAAATTCGACTATGGAAATCTTTAATGCCATCAATACCTTTTTGTCATTCTCAAAGGCACAAAAATGGTCCGATTACCAGCACAACTACAAACGCATCAACCCAACGGGAGACAAACCTGTTTACCCTAAACACTGCTCCAGAAATGAAACTATTTTATTTGTTCGCCTTAGAATCAGTCATTGCAAATTTTCCCATCAACATATTTTCGAAAGAACTCAAGCTCCAGTATGTTCCACCTGTAACACACATCTCAACATAGCCCATATTCTTGACGAGTGCCCTACATACAATTCATCCAGAGCTCGCATTTTCGGAACAAATATACCAACAGATCTCCTTAGACACACGTGTGATAAAAATATTAAACTAATCTACAAATTTGTAACTACAAATGGTTTACAAAACCTTATTTAAAATGTACATACATAATAACATAGAGTCGAGAGCCTCAGTTGCTAGTACTCCTTCCTCTATTAATTATTATAATTTAATTATAATTATTAATTTTTCCTAAATAAATAAAATAAATAAAAATTGGGCATTAAGCACGACAAACAAAATCTTGTTAATTGAAAATTTTGTACTCCCAAAAATTACTTTGATTATAATTTTTAGGGCAAACAATAAAGCAAGTTGTTTTTGTTTTTATTTTGCTTATTTCTAAACCTACTAATAGCTACAATTAATGATGGAAGAATTCAACCAATTGTAGTGGGAAATGTAGGAAATGATAAACTCACTGTTTATTGTTTTTGTTAAAGCTTTGATATTGTTACAAGTAAAACTGTTGCTTATAATTCTTATTCGCTTAACAGTTTAAGTTGTTTAATATCTTTAGATTTTCTAAAATCTTTGGATGGAGTTTCCTGATGATCTGGCCTAAGCAACCAGTGAAATGCGCATAGGAATAGCTTAACCCATCATCAATAGAATTCAGTGTTTTTTATCAAGACTAATATTGGACATTAAGCACGACAAACAAAATCTTGTTTATTACAGAGAAATATTTAAAAATTTGCTATAAATGGAGAGTACCAATTTTTTTTTTGCCAATATATGCTATTAATACAAAAAGATGCACATATATATCAAAAATTACTATTGATAAAAAAAGGTCCAGCCTTATATAATAAATAACACCTTATGTTAAACTACTTTTAGTATTTCTTTTTTTAATGCAAGTCAAATAAATAACAAGTAGGAAAGCTCGATTATATGTTAGCCTACACCACAGTATTTACGGACAATTGCTTAAGAGTGTACCCTGCTTGGGAACCATGAACAGTGCTGGACTCAACAGAATAGATTTTTAGTATGAGGTTAAGATTTGTTTAGGAGTAATATCCTAAACCAAAGTAGTCTCATGATAAGTCTTTGGGGTTAGAGACCTGTTCTAGTTCTGACACTTTATATAAATAGGACCTTTCACTTTTACATGAGGCAGTCATTGGAGGGGGTCAATTAACACCTAACAGCCACTATTTAAAAAGTCACACATCTATTCTTAATGGACATGCTTAGTGCTAGTTACTACAATGTAGTATTATTTCAATAAAACAAGTACAGAACTAAATTTTTAGAATCAACCCTAGAAGGAAGCGAACTGACACCAAAGTAGTCCTGTGATAGGTCTTTAGTGGTAGAGACCGGTTCTAGTTCTAACACTTTATATAAGTAAGACCCATCTCTTTTACTTGGGTTTGTCATTGAAGGGGTCAATTGACACCATTTGACCAGTCACAGGTTTATTCCCAATGAACGTGCTTAGTGTCAGTTACAAAAATGTGGTATTTTTTCAATAAAATGTGATATTATTTCAAAAAAAACAAGTCCTAGAATTAATTTCAAAAACCAAATTTTAGAAAGTACCAACATATGTGTCACAGTACCGTGAAGACTGCACTGTAATTCATTACTTTTTCTACCTTTTTGTTCTTTATATACCAGTTAAATGATTGGTACTCCTTTCACTGGTCATGAGTTCTTTCTTTTTGTACTTTTTCTATTTTTACAAATCCCAGTACCGCTGTGTTGTATGCATTTTTCATATGCTATCATAAGTTCTGTTAAATTCTCTTTAATGCGTGTGCATAAAAGAGAAAACGCGGCACCCCGAATTTGCCTATCGCAGGTCTAAAACCCATAGTTTTTGGTGTTTTAAACAACAGCACAAGCACATAATAACTTCTTCACCTGTGGTTTGTGGTTTGGTATAAAAATAACTTCAAATTCAATTGTATGTGTTTGCCTGTGTATCCTTGTATAAATGTTATTCAATTAATTTGCGTATTTTTATTACAATTATCTTGTTATGGGCGCTTACTTGCAAGTAAAGTGAATGAAAATGAATGAGAAAATAAAATTCAGGAATGGCACGCAGAAAAAAATACCAAAAGGGTATTACGCATTGAAAAATATAAAGACTGCTTGCTATCGTATGGATGTGTCTTTCCTTCTTTTCATTTTGTTTGAAGAACCTTTAAGTATATCAGGCGAATGTCCAACTCGTTTTATAAATTTTTTGTCCACACTCACTCGAGGCATATAGATACAATTTTCTGCTACCACTATCCATTCAAGTTTAACTGGCATTGATGTCAGTTGTAAGAGAACAAGAATCAGAAGTAAAGGAACAGTGAACATGGCTACACACACGTTCCCCTAAAAGACGATTGGTAATGAAATATAAGGCACGCTACTTATGAAAAAATGCATTAAGAAGCAGTTTTGAATATATTTTTTATAAGAGGGTACAATAAAGGTATTCTATATCAAACGAAGTTTATTGTAATTTGCATGGACATATCGAACGACATAGATACCGTTAGCACAGAAAGAAATAATATTAAATACTAGGAATGCCAATCGGGACTGGTTTTCGCAAATCCCTGGAGTCGGGGTTTCAATAAAATCAAAAAAAAAATAAAAAATAGGGAAGCAGGGATTTTATGGGATTTAGAAATTTTTCGTAATTTTAGGATTCGGGGTTTTTAAAAATTAAGAGATAAATGCTTTTTATAGATATATAAAAAAAAATTCTTTTAAAAATTAATTAACAAGGTTTCGTTTAAATGTGCTAAATTCCCATTTAATAATATGCTAAACTGAAATTTATTGTTGATGGGATAATCTTTTCCTATGCGCATTTCTCCTGCGGCTTGGCCAGATCGTCAGGAAACTTAATCCAAAGATTTTAGAAAAACTAAATATACAAATAAAAGTTTTAAGCGAATATAGTTTACAAAAAAAGTTTTATAATTAATTTATTATTTTAAAGTTAAATATGTATAATGTTATATTGATTACTAAAATTGTGATTTTTTTTTCTTAATTAATAATTAATTTAATAAAAACAACGTAAGATTTTAAGCAATACGTTAGCTGAATCATTTAAAAAATAATTACCACAAAATCTATTTTTTATTCAATTATCTCAGTTGATTCAAACTAAATAAAAAATGCAATAATATTGTAAATAAATAGAGCAATTCAGTAATTGATTTTTTTGTAAGATTCTATTGAAATTTTTGTAAAATAAATCAAAATGAATTATTGAAATTTGAATTCGAAACCATAAAAATCTTATTTTAACAAAAATACATTTTTATACCTACCACCATCAAAATTAAAAATTGTCTCCAATGACCAAATTCATAGGAGCAAGAAAACAAATTGTTGATGACCAAAATTATTATACAGATTACTAAAAATAGTAAATATTCAAAATTTTAAACATATTTTTTTTAATAAATGATATTTTTAATTTTAATTAAAAAAAAATGACCAAAAAACTTTGCCGTTTCAAACAATATGTTAATTGATTTAATAAAATGAAGTTCAGGTTTTAACAATTCCCAACAACAAGTCAAAAAGTTTAAATTATTTTATTTTAAACGAAAAACTCAATTAAGATTCTTTGTTATTTTGTTAATATTTTAACTAAAAACTTATTTCAAAACAACTAAAATATAAATTAAATTAAAAACTCGGATTTTTCCGGCGATATGTGATGTTTTTGTTATTATTTCATTAAAGACTAACTTAGCTATTCTGTCAAAATTTTGTATAAAAACATAGTAATTTCGGCACAAATCAGTTTTCAGATTAACTCAACCTAGTTTAACTGAGATCTAAAAACAAAGTTTTGTTATGTACAAACTGTTGTTACCTGGTGTCCAAACTGCTCAAGAAAAACAGATAAGAATTAAGAATGCCATATTCAACTGTACCGAATATTGATATTATTAACTATGAATTGGGTTTTATGAGGGACCAGGGTGTGGGCTTTATAAAAAATCTATACAAATTTGGGAACGATCGGCACAAAATTTGGGAGTTTAAAAACATTTTCTAAAACAACTTAATTTCCTAATGTCGGTTTGAACTAAGAACACCTGTTCCCCTACCAAAGAGTTTATTATGAGGGATGGCACACATAAATATGTATACAAAATAATGTAAATACTTATGAAGAAACTTGAAAATGAAGAGTACTTAAATTCTGTAAGGTTTTCTTCAATATTTCATAGTTGTGTGTACACTCCGTGATAAGAGGAGCATAAAAGTTCACGTTCTTGTTTTATTTTCTTTTTCCCCTCCCTGCATTTCTTTTATTATAACTCAGTTGATATTTTTGTTAAAACTTTTAGATACGGCATGTTGTATGGTTTTTGAAGTGGTCTCAATGAAAAGTTCCACTCATTGCGTTGGCATTTGTTTTGTTCTTGAATCAAACGAAATGAATGAATTGGTCGTCGGTCGGTAGCCGGTTTTAAATTACAACAACATTTTTTTTTATTTGCTTAACAATTTGTATCTCATGATTGTGCAAACGAAAAACATTTGTATCTATAGACAAGTACGAATGAGAATTTATTTTTATAAAATATTTTTTTGTTTTTTTTTTTTTGTTTTACAAACTTGCAATAATGTGAGGACTTGGTTTTTTCTTTCGCTGCTTCTTTTTTATAACATTTAATACTTTTATATGTTGATGATGTTATTGTTTTCTGCTTTTGTAGTTGTTAATATTGTTATTGCTGTTGTTGTCACTGTTGTCGTTAATGATGACCAGAAGAGACAATCAAATTTCATGTTGTCAATGACTTTTTTACAGCAAAAACAAAAAAAAAACATAAAGGAACAGAAAAAAATTCGAATTATTTTAAGTATTTCCTTTCATCCACTTTATGTATTGAATGAAATAATGGAACAAAATACAATTGAAAGCAATAAAAAAATTGCAACCGAATATCTAACCACCTCTGCCCATCCATCCACTGGTATATCTATAAGAAGATTTTGTAAATGTAGAAGTTTTCAAGTTAGAATTTCCTGTTGAAGTTACAAAATTTCATTAGAGTTTTTTATTTTTTGCAATATGCTTCATTTGTTTTAAAACTTTTTAAGGAAGAGCGCTAACGTCAACCTCAATGTTAATTAAGATATTGAGAAATAAATTAAGAAAAACTGTACAAAATATTTATTTAAAGAAATACAATCAAAAACAGATTGAACAGATTTTTATTGTTATTTCAATCATTTAAACAAAGTATTATGAATACAATTTCGGGAAAGCTTTAATTTTAAAACAAGAAAAAGTGGTATATTCGGTTGTGGCGATATATCATAACCTCTACCGAGAGTTAAAATATATATTGGGAGGTTTTATATGGGATCTATGATAAATAAGATGCCGTGTAAAATGCATTGTTGCAGTTCCGTCCATATTAGGTTCACTTCTGAGAGTATACTTTTCTTGTTATTATAGGCCGATTATCGCAAACTTTAATTGTTTTATTTCTAGTATCATAAAACTTAATTGCACCTAATTTCATTAAAATATCATGGTTAACTATACGCTCTTATTGAAAAATTGTACTCTGCAAATTCGAGCTGGCATTTACAGAAGCATTTTTTTAGGTTTTACACGACATGTTTGCATTTTGCAGTGAGAAACATGTCGTCTAAAACAACCTTAATTAACGTCACAAAATAATAATTAAGAACTGGTTTGTTTTTAATTTAAAATAAAAGGAAATCACGGTTTTTTTAAAGGAAATAAACCAACGCTTTCAAACAGTAAAATTATAATTTTATTATACATTTCACTTTCTACATAAGATATTTTTGATTCTTGATTATAATTCTTAAACTTTTTTATTTTCTTTTAACTTAAAAAATTTTTTTCAGTTCAACTTTTTTTATTGGTTTAAAATTTTCCTTTAATTAAAAAGTGCTTTCAAAGTTTCAGCCAAAGTAAAAAGAAAAAACTTTTACTTCTCCCCTGTATTCAGCTTGTATGATGTTTTTCTTGGTAATGCATTAAAATTTTTTCTGATTTTGTCTTTCAATTGAAACCTTTTTTAAGTAGTCAGAGATGGACAATTTTAATATATGTAGCTTAAATTTGTACAACAATAGCATAGTTAGGCACAAAAAGAAAATGTATTTTTTCTGAGAAATATTTGGTAGAAAAAAATTGTATATTTATTATTTCTATATTATGTTGCATATGAAGAAAAGTTCCGATAGAGAAAAAATTTCAAGAAAAAAATAGATAACGAATAAAATTCTTAGAAGCTAACTCTTTTTTTTAGAAAAATATCTCATCACAAACAGAAAGAATTTCTTTCTACAGAAAAAAAATTTAACAACCAGAGGCAATTTCTATTAAGAAAATGTGTCAGAAAGCAATATTAATGTTTTATAAGCAATGAAATATATTATATTTATAAAAAAAATTTGTCATAAATAATTTCTTTAGAGAAAATATCTAGCAAGGAATGACAATTTCTTAAGAGAAAGTCTGTTATAAATCGTGAATTTTTCCAAAGACTAAAGGCTCCGTTAGCCAGGAGTAACAGTACCAGTATCATACAATTAGATAGGATGGTTTACTGGGGTCCTTACCGTGGTCCGTTTGTGTACCCTGAGCGACCAAAGTGAAGCCAGTGGTAACCATTTCGATTCCCTACAGAAAAAAGAAACTGATCTTATTCCTACATTAGAAGAGCATCCAAGTAGGGCTGTACTTGTCTTAAAAAATTTGTAATTCTTATAATCCCAAAACCGCAGTTTTGGCAGAAAAAATAAAACACCATTTCCTCCTCCTCACCATAATAACTTTGACAGTAGTCATTATAGCTTAGGCCGATCCTCATCGCATAGCTCCCCATCAACCAGTTTTTTTCCCTATGGTTATCCCGCAAAGCTCTACGCTTGCCTGCTGCAGATCCGTGTCTCTGGCAGGAATTGAACCCGCAATCCCCACACTGTTAGCTCACTACCAGCTAGCCTACCGGGGTACCCCAAGACCCATCAGAACCGAATGATTAACAAACAAGGGAATTTAAAGAGAGAGAACATTTCAGAAGCAATGACTTTTATAAAATTCTAATAAAGTCCGAAGCTTTTGAGGGAAAAAGTCGCAGAAACTAAAGTGCTGTCATTGATGTATTGAAAACTAAATTATTTACTTACTTAATCAGCTATTACAGAACATTAGTTCCTGTTCCTGCCGATGTAAAGTAAAGTAAGTGAACGAACTCTCAACAAGTTTTAGTTATAACAAAAAATTCACAATACACTCACCAGTTTTTATATGCGTTGAATAAAGCGCCTTTTGTGCCAAAAACGTATTGCTACAAAGTGAGAACTCACCATATGAAATGCATGCCTTCCATAAGCGTGATTGTAAGCGAAACTCTTTCATTTCTTCCTTACAAACCTGCTTCGCTCGAAGCCTAATTTTTTGTTGGGAGTCTAAATAGATAATATTAAGGAATCTGAAAAATTATCACACGGTGAAATGTGATTTAAAAAAAATTAAAACTTGCTTTCAACATTTTCACAGCACCTGCTTGCAACCATTATTGCTAACAAAAATATGAAGGCTGATTACATTTTAGCACTTTTCTTGTCACTGATATTTTTTCATCTCTGGCATTCCTGTCATCTTTTTAAGAAATAATTATTTTGTTTTATTTTCTTCGTTAGCAAATGAAAAAGTTTTTTCTTATCTATTTTATTCTTTTAAGATTGTCTTGTTTCTACTAAATAAACACGCTGCTTAAGTTATGGTCTATAAATATTAAATATAAATAAGGAACCAAAAGATGAAATGAAAAAAACAAAAACAAAAACATTTGTGTCACTTATCTCGGAAAAAAACTATAATAATTTTCTAGGATTGAAATTACAATTGAAATGTTTTAATTTTATTAAGTGAAAAGAACTTAAGGTAAATAAAGATTTTATAAATCTAAATGATTTTGTTATTCGTGCTTAATTCCCAATTTTTATTATTTTATAAAAACACTGAAATTTATTGTTGATGGGATAAGCTATTCTATGCGCATTTCACTGGATGCTTAGGTCAGATCATAACGAAACTTCATCCATAAAGATTTTAGAAAAACGAAAGATATTAAACCAAATAAAACTGTTAGGCATATAAGAATTACAGAAACAGTTCTATTTGTTACAATATCAAAGTTTAAGCAAAATCATCAACAATAACTCTAAGTTGATTTAACCATCTATTAAAAACATGCTCAATTTCATACGACTCAACCGCATACAAATTTGGTGCTAGTATGTTTCCTTTTCTCCTACCCATACAGGACTGAAAGCCTGCACGATAGTATATAAATAGTATGCCGGCTCTTTGACAGCCACCAAACTCAAATGTCAGAAGTACCTAACTCAAATATGTGT
Organism: Pollenia labialis; assembly: GCA_949318255.1. Taxonomy (NCBI): domain Eukaryota; kingdom Metazoa; phylum Arthropoda; class Insecta; order Diptera; family Polleniidae; genus Pollenia; species Pollenia labialis. The sequence goes on from OX439141.1 coordinate 91,657,528, forward strand.
TAGTAAGATTTTTTGTTTAAGTATTGGTGTTAAAAACTATTTTCACCACTAAACATACCCTGAAGGAAACCTGGGTGCAAGTGTCTCCAAGTCACCAGTTTTGTCGACTATTTTGGTGACATTGTCTACAAAGTGTCTACACTTCACTACATTTGCCACTATATTTGGCTTTAATACGCAAAATTTTTTATCAATAACAACTGAGAAGTGCAATTCCCATAAAAGTTGAAGAAATAATAAAAAAATATTGTTATGATTTCGTATTCGTACCAAAAGTGTAGACTACATTTACTAAAATATACTAGTGATTCTCTGGTTCCAATGTATGTTCCCAAAGGAACTACCTAGTCAGTACCTAGTCAGTAGTACCAACGTCAGTAGTAGATTTCCAATGACACGCACATGTTAAATGTCTATAGTAAGTAACATTGTGTGGGGTATAATAAGTCACTAGTACTGGTGACTGTGTCAATAGTGAATCAGTACAGATTCACTAGTGACATTTCCTACAGGGTAGTTGCACAAAATCGTAAAGAATGTGGGAACAAAATTTTTATTTTACTAAACACTTTTAAAAGCAAAGTTTGTTTATTTTTTATTCAGAAATATCTTAAAATATTTTAACAAATAGAATCTGGGAATTTATTTCTCATATTGAGTAACATTTATTATCTTTTTTTTGTTTTTAGCAAATTTTGTAAAAATTCGTAAGATAATTTTCAAACAAACGCTTGTTTGAAATTTTTTTTTAATTTCTACAAATTTTTTTACTGATTCAATAAATATTTTTGTTTGATTTTTATTTAACCAACAAAAATGTTGACAACTATTCAAAACTATATTTTATACGCGCTATTGGTTTCAAGTTTTCATAATTTTGTATGAAATATTTAACGCTCTTTAATGTTGTCGTTTTTTGCATTTTTTTATTTGATCGTAAGCAACACTTCTTTATGTGAAATATAAGAACAACAACACAAAACACATACAGTCTATTTTTAGACGCTTTAAAAAAGTACAACAAGAAGAAAGATGATAAAATAGCGCGACGAGGTTACTAGAAAAAAAAGAAAGCAATAGCAGGTAAAAAAAGGTTTCATTATTTTTAAACAACAGAAACAACAACAACATTATAGGAAACAAAATTTTGGTTGGTTTCAAGGTTGGTAAAAAAGAATGAAAAACAAAATCCCGTATTCAATTTTTGAGCACTGTTTAGTTAAATACATCAAATATAAAAATAAAATGATGACGAAAAACATATCGAGTCGGTCTGCTGCCGGTTTTGGTAACATTTCTACTTCTTTAGCCAAGTAAAGGATACAGCAGTGAGTGATGAAGAAAAACATTGTGTGTATAAACAAGACTTCGTTTAAAAATTATTCCAACAAAAAATGTGTCTCAAAGCCAGCCGCCGCTCTACTTCTGCCTTCATCTTCAGTAATAGCTTGGGTGCGCGTCATTGCTTGTGCAAAAATTTTTGTTTGATTCAGCAAAATTATTTGTTTGAAATTTATATGAATTTCAGTAAACTTTTTGCTTGATTCTGTAAATTATTTGTTTGAAAAAATCAGTGTTTTTTTCAGTAAACAAAATGCAAATAAATTGTTTGAATTTGCGAATTTGTTTGTAGGACCGATTTCAGACAAAAAAATGTTTTGATTCTACAAATTTTTAGTTTGAATTCGAAAAATAATTTTTTCTGTGAAAGGCAACAGCAACTTTTGACTACATAACTCGTTTTTTATCGGTACTCGATTAAATACTTTTTATAACATGGACATTTTTAGAAAATAAACACAAATCTTTGATATTTGGTTGTTTTTTATTTTATTGGATGTTACTAATTTGTGGCGGGTTAATTTATTCAAAAGAACAGGAATAATTTGTTGCTATTGATTACTTAAGTACCCAAGTACTTAACACTTTTACAACTCTGAAAAATGAACATAACAAAAAAGTTTAAAATGTTGGTGTTTAGCCAAATAAATGCTTCACAAACAAGTTTAATTAATTAACATTAATTAATTTTTTTTGGCTTTAATTTATTTATATTTAAACTTTTTTTTATTAAAAATTTCTTTACAATTTGTATGCTGTTTGTTTTGTTTACCTTTCTGAAACATATGTTTTTTTGTTTTACTGAATTTTACTGCACAAATTTCCGCAGTAAAAATTTGGAAATACTTAGTCAAGAACTGTCACACTACGCATTCAATTTGTGTTCTCATTTACTGTATTTTGTGTACTCGAACGCAATTTAGTAAAATGCAGTAATGTGTAGTAAAAAATAGTAAAAACTTTTGTGTTCTCGGACGCAGCTTATGTAAATTGTGCTGCCGTAATTAATCAGAAGTGCCCTGCGCTGAGCGGCTGATCAGAGCGGCTATGTTTTTGTAGCCGTCGCCGTTGATGGTATAGTTTTATGCGGCTAACATCCGTATTTAACCTGCTGCTAACAATTTATGCAACAAAACACTTGCGGAGTCAAATTAGATCGGCCTAGGACTCTGATATTTGGTAAACAAACAAAATAAAATTTATTTGTGGCTTGCGTCTGAAAAATGGAAAAAAGTCAGGAGAGATCTAATTTAATTTATTAATTCATGAATAAGAATACAAAAATATTTTGATTTTAGGAAAATAGAATCTGGGAATTTATTTCTCATGTTGAGTAACATTTATTATACATTTATTATAGTGCATACAAAATATTCCTGGAAAGTATTGAAGGAATAAGACTGTTAAGGTGTAAAAGCTTTTGAGGATTGTAATTTGACTTAGAATACACATTCGAATAATATGAAAATTTAAGGAAATTTTTTTTTTATATATGCTTTAAATCAGCTGATTTAAACTCAAAATGGCACATTAATTTATAAGGGGTTGTTCACTGCAGTCCTATTTTTCATGTTGTTATTATAATACATACGAGACATAGTGAATCACCCATATGTGGTTGTGTCATAAAATTAAACAAAGAGTGTTATATTGGGAAGAATTTAAAGAGAAATATTCCAAATTTGGGTTTGTTTTTGTTGTTTTTAGGTGTGTTGAATTCACACAGAACGTATATGTGTGATAGGTGAAATAAAAAAATTGAGAACGCTCTCTCCAGTCGGCATACTAGTTGTATACTATGGCCTGCACAATATATTCATCAGGAAAAGTTTTGGTTTCTTAAATAAAGACCAAACTCCCTAAAAAATTTTATTTTTATTTTGTTTAACCAGGGACTGCAAATAACGATTATTTTTCAAATTAAAACTAAAACAGTACGAAAGTACATTCGGCCAAGAGTGACCATATGATACCCTACACCGCATTATTTAAAAAATATTTGCTTGTATACCCTATTTAGGACCCATGAGCATTCATTGAACTGCCTAAACAAAATTACGTTATGAGGGTAAGATTCAAGTAAGAGTTCTTTGTGCCGAATATTATTTAGATATCTTCATCGATATGAGATTTTAATATGGGGGATTATATTGGACTTTTAAGGACAAAATTGTCATGACATAGTAGCTATCTTAAAAGTCATTGTGCTATGTTCAAATATTGCAATGAAATAAGTTTGGATCAACTTTTTTATTAATACAATAGTTTTGACTGAACTGCACAAAACTAACCTTTTTTAACATACATATTTAAGATAAATGCGCTAAATTTTTGGCATTTTAAAATTATTTTCATACAAAAATTCAAGTTAGCTGCACTTTTTGCAATCTCTTATGTAGTCAAAATTAACAAAATGATAAAAATATTTTTAATTTATATAAGTTACTTTGATGTCTTTATAACCAGTAGTTGTAAATTTTTTTGCAAATATAGGGCCTGTCAGGAAATCCATCACTGCGTTGCGGATCTGTGATTAGCTTGCGATCCTCACGCAAATTAGGTGATGTCAGTGGTTGTTTGTTGCACAGTTTGGTAACATTTTTTACACAATATGTACATATCAGCCATTTTTGTAATGCGTTTTTAGATTGTGTGCGCAACATCTGTTTTTGTTTTGTTTTTTAGAACAGTTTTGTCATTTGCAGTGATGTTTTTAAGAAGGCATTGCGCATCAGGTGCAGCGCTGTGATGCATGTCCGAACAGGCCTATTATGAGATTTTTGCCTTCTGAACAATTCACTGTGCGATGTCTTTCTATATTTTAAATAAATTTTATTTGTTTCAATTTCTTTTAATTTTAAGTTAATAACGTAGCTTTTAAATCTTTTAACACTTAACTTTAGTCAAAACTCTTTAACAGTAATTTGTATAAATGCTGCACTTCGCAAAAATATTATTTTTAAATTGTGTCCCCTTAAGGCATTTAAACCATACTCCTGCTTTTATGATTTCTGCATTGTTGTTTTTTTATTCTATAATTATACATCAATTTATCAAGCTAAAATTAACCATAAAACCTGTTTAATTTAAAGATCCAGAAAACCACCTGCCTTTCTGCTTTTAAATGCCAAGCATGATTTTGTTAAAGATCAAAGTTACAAAAAAAAATCTGTTTCACATCCTCAGCAGGCCATGCAATTCTATTGAAATTTAAAAAGAAATCTTCCAGCAAGTTTTTGTTGCTTCTGGACACGCGCAAAATTTAACAACAAAAATCTAACTAAAAATGTTAAATGTTTAAAGACAGCAGAAAAGAAAAGAGGAGGAAAAAAGAATAAATAAATGAATGAACCTGTACCGACGTTGTCCTCATCATCATCAGCAACTACAAACGGATGTGGCACCTTGTGGTTTTTGTGTCTTGTTTCGCTTCCCCAGAGTACTCTGGTAGTTAAAGTTGTTCTTGTTAAATTGCTGTGTCCATTTTTATTTCATTTTTTTGCTCTTTAGTTGCATTTTTAAACACAAGTTGTTGTAGTTCTTTTCCATGGTACTGCTGATTCTATATGCTGTCATTCTTAAACCAAAATCGTCTTGGGGTAAGGAGTAAAAATGTATGTAAGTAACAATTGCAATGAGGATTACGTGTTCAAAAAAATATGTAGTGTTAAAATCACTACATCTCGAGTTGAGTATATAAATACATGAAGCAGCATGCAACAACGATATTCTGTTTCACTTCTATTCGCTCGTTCTACACAACAACTTTAATGTTGCATTTGGGTATAAAGAGCAGTAAAAGTAAGTGACCACAGCCATTGTTTTCTACCATTCATCAGTGGTTACTGCACCATTCAGTAATTTTTTATTTTTTCGATTATTTTTCTTTTCATTATTTGCTCATTTTTCTTATTACCAGTGATAAGAATCCTTTTTTCATACTTTTATGGTTTTTACTCTGCAGTTTTATTTTTAATGCGCAGTGCAACGAAAGTTTTTGCTTCGATTGGATTGTACTTTTTTTCTGTTTTTGTTGAAGAACTTGTTAATAATGATATCTTTTTAAAGTTAAGGAAAGAAAGAGTCTGTTGTTGTTTTCAAAGTTTGTTCGTTTTTGTATCTTTGATCATGATTTTGTTTCTTTTTACGATTTAATTCTGCACTAATTGCTAAGTAGAAAAATCTTAGTAGAAGCACCTGTTCAAAGGTGTTTAAAAGAAAATTATTATGAAAATAAGGTTGTTTTGTACTAAAGTTAAATTAATTGGCATGATAATTATTTTAAAAATGTTATGTAAAATAGTTTCTAAGAAAATGAAGAGTTTGAAATTATGTTAAAAAATAAAATTGAATTAGGACAAGACAAGTGCGATATATTTGGCTGTGTCGAAAATGATATGAGTTATGACCTGGCTTATATGGCTTGGGCACTTCTGTGTAAAAATCCTTATTCCCGGAGCATATTTGTATGGGCTCTAGTTTTATTATGGAGCCTATCGTACTTAAACCCTTAATTCGGGAGGTCATTTGTATGGAGGTCAGATGAAATAATGGAAATTTTTAAAATTTTTTTTCCATTCGGTATTAGTATTCTACTTAGTTTATTTAAGATGAAAGTGAAAAACTTAAGTTCATAGATTATAAGACAACTGCAAAGAGTAAAGCTTTATGGGTAAAAATTGCAGTTTTATGGGTAAAAAGTGGTCCGTTGTGGTTTTTGCTCATATCTCAGCCATTTGATGGCCGATATGGCCTTATTTAAATAGCGATCTATTAATGACTGTATGCAATACAAATATGTAACCTTATTCCCATTGTATCTGGGGTGTTTATGAAACTTGTTTCAACTAGTGCTGAGAAACTATCGATATTTTCTACTATCGATATTTTCTACTATCGATATTTATCGACAGTTCAGATTTCACTACCGTTACTATCGATATTACTTGAGTGGGAAAACTTTGATTAATTTTTTATTATAAACAACATTTTATCATTTCATTGAAAGTATGTAATCTTATATTCTTAAGTTTGTAAGTTATATGTATGCACGTTATTTTTTATGAAAGTTTTTGAAAAATTTTGCTGGGTCTAATTCTGGCAGTCGTGATCGAATTCTTTTTCGATTGGAAAGCAATTTTATTAACAATACTTTTAGTCAAGGCGAATTCATACAAGGTGGTCTTATTTTGAAAACGTTAACAACACTGTAAAGTATTTTAACGTTGTGTCAAAAACAATACAACACTGTAGTAAACAATTTAAACAAATATTTCATATTCTTTTTAATTTTAAATTGTTTGTTTTGAAATTTAATAATTTAAAAAAATTTTAATTTCATAAGTTTTAGGGAAACTTATAAAATTTAGTAAATTTTCCCCAGAACCCCATGAACGGTATAACATTTTGAAACAAGGTTAGTAATCGGCTGTTGCTTACGTAGCAAGATAAGGTCACCTGGTGTAAATTCGCCTTGCTTTTAGTCGAAACTGAACGAATGGAAATAATTTTTTCAGGGTTAGAAAGCTCAAATAAATGCTTATCAACACTGAAAATATAATAACCCCCTTGGCAAGGCGAATTCATACAAGGTGGTCTTAATTTGAAAACGTTTACAACACTGTACAATTTTTTAACGTTGTGTCAAAAATAATACAACATTGTAGTAAACAATTTTAACAAATATTTCATTTTCTTTTTATTTTAAATTGTTTGTTTTGAAATGTAATAATTTTAAGAAATTTTAAATTTCATAATTTTAAGTGAAAACTATAAAATTTAGTAAATATTCCCCAGAACCACATGAACGGTATATCATTTTGACACAAGGTTAGTAATCAGCTGTTTCTTACGGAGCAAGATAAGGTCACCTGGTGTAAATTCGCCTTGCCCCTTGGTGTCAGTTAAAAATTATTTTTTTCTAGTATTAAATTTGTATACCAATTAAAACTACTTTTTATAACTGATAAAAATAACGAAATAAAGCCCGATTAAGAACTTGCTACATACATATGCAGCAGGAAGGTTAAAAAAATACTTCAGATTTATTAGAAAAGAAATCCATCAACATAACATTTTAACCAAAAAACAATAACCAAATGAATAGAACTAAAACAAAAGGTAAAGCAAAAATATTATTCATATTAGAATTCTTAGCATAACAAAAAATGGTAGTTAGCAAAAAATAGTGTTAAAGAAATACTTAGATCATATGCATGTAAATGCTGAATTAGTTTACATTCAAAAAAAAAGAGACAAGCATTTCCTATTTCATCGGCAGCTGAAAAGCAACTTTCCGAAGGAACCGAAGTAGCAGAGACTATAAGATATTTAATTTGATCAAGCTTCCAAAAACTTTCCACACCAATGTTTACCAGAAATTGTGAAACTATGCAAATATTTTAAACTTTCAAATTTATAGAATTTTATATTTTAAAAATTGCTATCCCAAAGATTGAAGCGTGAAAATGAATGAGTTTCTATATCAAGCCGTTTTTAAACAGGTGGCATTGACTTGACAACATAGCAAAACATTTGACATTTCTGTGATTGTACCTGTTTCATAGCTGTATTATAAATAATAATATCTATATTAATATTTTTTCTATCGATATTTTCGATATTTTAAGACAATTAATAGTATCGATAGTTTCCCAGCACAAGTTTCAACACACAAACGGACAGATGGACATGGTTAAATTAACTTCGCTTTTCATAAGGATCCATCGAAATTACAAACGGAAAATAAGACTTGCATATGTGGTGATGGTCATACAATAAAGAGAAAAGACTTTTGAATCATGACAAAAACACAAACAAAACGAATTAACTACAGAAGGTGTCGAAACGTCTTCTAATTTTGACAGTTCGAGCCTATTTGTTTTGATTTGTTAGTGTGGTGCTAACAATGGTTGACATTTCGAGCCGTAAACACAAACAATGCAATGCAAAACCCCCTATGTTGTTTCTGTTGTTTTTTGATTGTTGTAGTTTTGTCACCACCTGCAGTTGAATTCGCCTTGAACACAAAGAATAAAACCATGCTTGGCTGTGGAGAACTATTGTTAACCTTTACCAAAAATTAGAATTGTTTGGTGTTGATCCTTATGGGTTCTGTGATTTATTTATTTCTAATCATAACTTTTGATATTACAATTTCTCTCTGTATGGCACGAACTGTTCTGTAAAAATTCGCTGAGCAAATTCATCGAGAGAGAGAGATATAGTGACCATATTAAAAATATAACAATTGTGACCGTTTTTTCATTACATGATTATTTTTTTACACCAAAGAAAAACTGCACATTAAACAAATTTGGTTTTGTCAATGTCTTATTTGCTTTTGTTGCGTCGAAAAGCTAACCAGCACTCAACTGCCAATTATTTATTTTTCTTTAATTTGCCGTCCATATAATTTCAATCAGCTGACTCCCAACATTTACGTGTATTTTGAGAGGTGTTGCCAACTGAACACAATCTTTCTTCTCGGTATATTGAGAAATCCAAAATCGTTAACGGAGAGTTTTTCGGTTAAATTAGTGCCGGTTCACACACGTCAAGTTTAACTCGTCAAGTCTTGAGCTTTTCGGAGAAAAGGGAAAAGAGGAAGCCATTTCTTTTCCTCTCTCCCAAACAAACTCAAGACTTGACAGCTAAAATTGAAAGAGTGTGAACCAGCACTAAATTTATGTTGACAATAAGTAACAGACAATTTGCCGATACATTGAGAAAATGGACATTGGAAAATAAAACAGTTACAAAAACACAACTTAAAACTATTTGTATTGCTAACTGCTTAGTATATATATTTGAAATTCTATAAAATAAAAAATAACAAGTAAGAAAGTCAGAAACTATCAAACTGATTTTAATGAAATTTAAAACATAGACAGATCCATATTTGTACGGACATATAAGCTATGCATTTTAAAAAAAATAGGACCACGAGGGGAAAACTAAAACCAAACATGGTCATCTTGTACAGCTTTGTTCGCTGTTCGCCGGCGTACGTAAAAGAAATTAATGTTTTGCAAAGTTGCCGGGTATGACACCCCAAACCTTTACATCACCCTGGTGTGAAAAACCGAACAAATGGAATTATTTTTAAACGATAAACCAAAAAAATTGTTGAGGTACACTAAAAAAAACTCCTTGACGTATTTAGCAATATTTATTAAATACTGAACACATTTTTTGATTAAAAAATATTTTTTAGTTACGAACTATTTCAGAAATTACGTAAGTTACCCTCGTGTGTGGTTTTAAGCACATATGTAGTTTCTTTGTAATTTGCACTAGAGACAAAATTTTCTGTCGGAAAGTGTAAATATTTTTTATATTGGTGCGAGCTGCATGCAATGTATGTTTTATAAAGTGACTGAATATATAAAATGCACACAAGCTTTGTATGGCTTATTGTTGATTACCAATGGGATAAATTGTAACGAATTTTACTTTCTCAGCTGAGGTATGAGTCAGTCTGTCCAGGGTCAATTCGAAGGTCTGCTTCCTTTGAAATTAAACACGGGATGTTTTCGTGTATGTTCGCTTACAACAATTTAACAAAGTTTTATTTACGAAATATTAATCTGCGCTAAATACTTAGAACTATGACGGCCCTCGGCTGATTCGGCGCAGCTGTAGCTGCAGCTGGGAAAGGGTGATGGGGCAGCGTAATTCGGTGCACGTACGGCTGATGACGTTAGGAATCAGCTAGATGTTGTTGTTGTTGGCATATTAGGCACGTACGGTGGCGATCCGTGGGGTAGCGTAAAGTTACTGAGGATTCGATTTGGCAGAGAAGATGATAATAAACGGTTTTCGGTTATAGTTTGTTAGTATCTACTTCAACGATCGAAACTATGCCAAATACGGAGTACGAATGCTCCTTCAGTGTGAAGAGGGAGCGGTGCGAGTTTTTCCAGAAGTCTTGAACAGAATAAGAGCTCCAAGCTTTTAAGGCAGTTCACCATTAAATGTTTTTAAATTTCAGTTTGGCACAGTTGCCAACAAAAATGCATGGAACAATGAAGAAAAAGCCATAGAGTTGATTTTGGCTTTAAAAGGGACTGCGGTGGAAATTCTAGAAAGTGTACCAGTAAGTTGCAGAAACAATTATGAGAACATTATGGTAGCACTGCAAGGCAAGTATGGTGGTGAACACAGGAAAGAAATATTCAGAATGGAATTAGGGGGCTGAGTGCAAAAGGCAAGGGAGACGTTACAGGATTTCGCACTGGAGATTGATCGTTTGGTGCAGCTTACTTATCCAGGTGAAAGTCATCCGTTGCTAGATCAATTTAAGACCGAAGCATTTGTAAACGGTATACGGGATGCTGATGTGAAACTACTAGCGGTATGTGCATCACAGAAGCCATAATTTGCAGAAATGGTATCGTTTGCCCTGGCACCATAATTGGAGCAGATTTTATTATTCGTCAAGGCATTAGTCTAGATATGGGACGACAAATTATGAATTGGTATGGTCTAGAAATACCCCTTAACATTGGGAATGAAAGTGAAGCTATTGTAAGAGAGCTAGTCACTAGTGATCATAAGAAATTGTCATCCCAAGCGAGCAAATATTCAAGATGGTCCAGTAAACATACGAGCAAGCACTTCATGGAGATTCGCTCATTACATGTAGAACTCAGCAAAACTGGTAAACGGAGGGTCCACTGTTGGAAGCGTACTGGGCGCAGTGGTATAGCCTTCGAATGGTAAATGGTTGCCTATACCGTACATGGGAAAGCACTGGTGGCAAAACGGTTAAAAACCATTTAGGGTACCGTCTTCTAAAGTATGCGAAGTTGTAAAAAAAAATCCACGACGGTACTGGTGGTGGGCATCTTATCGTAACAAAAACCATAAAGAAGTTTAAAGCAAGCTACTATTGGGTCGGTTGGAAGCGAGCCGTGATTGATTGCATAATTAAGTGCCCACAGTGCGTTACAGACAGCGGTCTAATTGGAGTAAGTAGAACACCGCTCCAGCAGTTCTACTTTGATGAACTATCCGTACCAGCGAATAATAAGGACTCCACCCAAGAGCAGAAAAACGAGTTAAGACGAAGGCGAGTTAATTTATCAAATGACCAGTTGAAAGCCAGAAACAATCAAGTGGCAAATTCGGAAGGCTTTAAAGAAGGCTAGTTGGTTTTACTTTTTGATCCGCAACGAAAGAAAGGACTATCTCCATAGCTGAAGCCTCATTAGGATGCCCATTTAAAGTAGTAAAGAAATTAAATGACGTGGTGTATCGAATTCAGAAGTACATCTAGAACGATTACCCTAATATGGAAAAGGAGAATCTGAGGCTTTTCTGGACGAACAGGCTTAAGTGGAGGGAAGTGTTACTAATGTTAAATTATCTAAGAGTGATTTATATAGTTGTAGTTATAAGTTAACTTGTAAGTTATAGGTTAATGTCATACAAGTAACTTAAATTTGTCATGTATAATTTTCAACACAACTGTTGTTTTAATAATTACTACATGAATTTTCCAGTCATTTCTAGAAATCGTTTTAGAACATAATAAGTTGTTAATATAGGGAGGTTCGGGAAAAGTCTAGAAATAATTAGGAAATATAACAAGGGGTGGGTGACTCATGTATAATTAGTTAGGTTCTGTTCGTAACTAACAATTGTGAACAAACTAATTAAAACTAATAAAGTTTGTTAAGTTGAATAAGTGTGTGTATTTATTTGGATTTGCAATTAAAAAGAAATCAAACGCGTTTATTAAAGGAAAAACGTAACAACATATAACAACTGTAGTTATAATACCATTGAGTTCGTCCAACTATAATTTCCTTTCTTCTTTAAATATTTGCCTAATGTGAAGGCAAATATTTGAAAACATTTTAAAAATGTTCCTGTTGATAAATTTATATTTTTCGATTTAGTTGCAAAAAAGTTAAATCTAATGCAAATAAATATACAGACAAAATGTAAATGTAATTAAATTTTCGAAATTAAATGTAATAAAATCTAAATGAAATTGCAATGACACTTACACCTAGACACAAATATACAAGCAAATAGCTTTGTATGTGTATTTATAGAAAAAACAGGTATGAAATCAGACACTTGAGTTCTAAATTTAATATATTAAAGAGAAAAAACCAACAAAAATGTTTAAAAAGTGTGCATGTATGTATATGAATATATTAAGGTATGACTCTTTTTTACACAAAATTTCCCATCACCACTTGATAGTCAATACTAAATAAGTTATAAAAGGTGTTTAAAACAAAACCCACGATGTTAATTGTAAATAAAACAAAAAGTTTTCAGAAAATTATCTTAATATTTTTGTATTATTTTAGAAGGATCTATGACAATTATGTTTGAAACAAAATATCGGCAAAATGCTCGCCACGGCTACGCTGGCATACCTCTATCCAATGGTTCATATTCTCAATTACTTTTAAACATAATTGAGGTTCAGTTTTGTTAATGTGCCGAATTATCTCATTATTTAGCTCTTGAATCGTTCTTGGCTTATTGACGTTCACTTTGTTTTTTAATAATATCCCCAAAGAAAGAAGTCCAACGGTGTCAAATCACATGATCATGGCGGGCAATTAGCACATCCATTGAATTTCTTGTACAAAAGAGCCATTGTTTCGTTGGCTTGTGGCAAGTGGCATCATTCTGTTGGAACCAGATATCGTCCAGATCTATTTCTTTAATTTCTGTTTGCGCTAGCGAACATCGTAAACGGTAACTGCTTGGCCGTCCTCATTTTCGAAGAAGGACGATGAACCGCACCAAACAGTTTTTTCAAAAATCGCTCGTGGATTCTCATTTGCGGCAGTTCTGCTTGTTAACGAGGTGAAAGTGTACCTCGTCGCTGAAGATGGTTTTCTTTGTTAAATCACCATTTTATTCTGTCTGTTCAACCAGGCATTGAATTTGTGTACCTCTCCATTGTTTAATTTGTCAAACACTGAAACAAAGAAATGCCAAATTGAGTTGGTCAACAAACTTGACATTAAGGTGTGACCTTTAATTAACATAATGCCTTATGGTTGGACCACAATTAAAAAAATCGTGTTTGCTGGTTATTTTGGCAGAAAACATTCCGCACCAAATGCAATTTCTACAAACAAACAGATATATATTTTTTTTAATTTATATATACATAGGTACATTGTTTATTGTGCATATGAAGATAAAAAATTAATATAATAATTATTAATACCAATTAATGTATGTTACCAGATATTATCATGATATATTATGGTTACACATTTTAAGACTTTCTTAGTTACAAGATTTATAAGCGATTCATAATGATTCATTGTGAACAACCTCTCCACCGGAGATGCCTGACCGCATCAAGATTTAAAGTGCGAGTATTTTTCTAGAGAGGAAAAATTTAATGAACAGCAACGCTTTGCGCAAATGCTACTGTGTTGCTAATTTGGTATTTTTAACTCATCACTAACCCAATTTTATAAAAAACAATATTTACCCCGGATCTCCACGTAGCAATATTTACTACGGCAAACGCCAAATTTTATTGTTCCATTAACATTGCGGAATGATTGCTCTTCTGATTGCTTGAACAATTATTGCTTAGCAATCTGCAGTAAAATGAGTTGTCATTTATCTGACATTTTATTTCTCTGTACGTTTGTTTATGGCAAAGCAATTTCACGTGTTCTCCAGCAATATGCTCAGCAATTATTGCGTCATTTTTCTGCCGACGTTTTTGCTTGTGCTTAGCCAAAAAAATTGCAGTTGGAGACCCAGCGTAAGTCTCTTTTAATTGCGACAGTGATAACCAGGGAAACCAGAACTATTTAAAATATGCCTTAAAAATTGTTAAAAATATGCCTCAAAAACCCAAAATGGCTTATTAAAAAACCAAATATTTAACAATTTAGTAATATTTGCACTAAAGTTTTCACAGACGAATTTTCGGGATTGTACTTTATTTGAAAACGATAGGTAGTTATGGCTCAGCAAAACAACGGCATGTTACGAAGTCAAATTAATATAAATGTTATATGTGCCGAATATTTTCTAAATACACGAATATTAGATTTTTTGTCTTGAATGGATTTTAGGGACGGTCGCTGAATTTTGTATTAATATTCACATTTAAAAGAACGTTTAAGCCATTTACGGATGGGCCAAATCTGAACCGATTCCAAAAAAATTTTATTTCCATTAAAATATTTTGCAGGCAAATTAAATCTGAATACGAACAACATTAGATGGGTTTTGAACACAATCTATTTCGGAAAGAAGTTTGTGTGAGGACTATGTGAAATATTAGACCGATGCTTACCGTTTATATAGGCTTTGGTCCTTAGTGAAATAAAAATGTTTTCACCAAATTGTAACAAATTATCAAGAAAATTGCAACTTGTACATTGCGCACAAGGCCTAAAAGGATAAACAATCAGCCAGAAGGACGGGTGGACAGCGTTACATCACTTTAAAAATATATTTTGAGCCGATCGGTATACTGAAATATGGGTTCAATTTCCATGTTTAACACACATTGGAAAACATGCATATAATTAATTTTTCCACAATCTTGCCTTTGTTAGATTCAAATTACATTTATCTTTAGAGACAACCTGCTTTGGCTTACAATTCTTGAGTGAAAATTAAATGTAGATGGTGAAATTGAGGCAATAAGTTGGGTATACAGATAGACATTTAAAACAGAAAAGTCGTCTGTTAACAAGAATTAAAAAAAAAATTATTCTCTACGAAAGCATTTGAGGGCATTTAAAAAACTTTTACTTGTATCAAAAATATGCTTTAAAGGGTTAAATATGCGATATAAACTGAAAAATGCTGCAAAAATTCTTTTTTAACTCAAATATGCATAAAAATGCTACAAATATGCAAAAATATGCACTAACAACTCGATGCCGAAATTCAAAAAAACCTCTAAAATGGATAAATATATGGTTTGAGCTTTCAACGGTCGCTCAAGGAAAACCATGCAATTGCATTTTTATGGTTGTCCTGGTGATAACATTTTGGCCCCACTGTATGCAATAATTTTTTTTTGACAACTTTAGTACTTTTTTTGTGCGATATAAAAAAATATTATCAAATACAAAAAAGTTTTATTACAATAATTATTGTAACCGACAAAAATGCATGAAAGTTAAAAAGTATTATTTAATACAAGTTGACACTAGTGCTGGGAAACTGTCGATATTAATATCGATTTTATCGATAGTCTTAAAATATCGAAAATGTCGATAGGAAAAATATCCATATCGATATTATTATTATTTAAAATGCAGCTATGAAGAGATGTAACAGCAGCTATACACACACAGTTTTTTTGCCGCAATTTTTTACTTGCTATTATTAATTCGCGCTGAATTAAAACAATAACTGCAAACAACACGAATGGTAGGTGGTATTGATTGCTTAGATGTGTTTTTTTACGGCTAATTAAATTTGTACATGTTTGAAAAGGGACAAATATTTTTGTAATGTAAAAAAAATGCGATAGGACAAAAAACTGAACGACCATTAGAGGATAAGTCTAAGCATGTCTATATGAATCAGTAAACTTCAGCCATATTTTTGAAAAGTTGCAAACAAAACCTCTTATCCAGGATTAAATTTTTAAATTTTTTTTGTTTCAGCAGTATAGAAACAATAGTAATATGGATATGCTTTTTGTATGAAATATCTGTCAATTTGTCAAACACAATTTAAAACCTTCCATGAGATTGTTTGATTCCTTCAATTTTGTTTTAAGTTCTTGGTAATTTTATAAATAAAACTGAAGAATTTTTCCATATCGTTGATTTCGCAGGTATTGTGTACTTCCAATACGTTCGCTGCCATGTGGTCCACCGGTGGTTCACAAGAATTTTTTCCGTAAGGCCATGTGTACTACCGGTGGGTCACATGATACCTAATATTATAAAACAGTTTTCAGTGCGGCCTGTGAAGCAAACACTTTTTTCTCCTGAAAAAGCTTTATTTTTGCTATACAAAAACAAATATTTGATATGAAACACTATTTTCGATGTTATTTAAATTTTATTTTATTCAAAAAAAGTATAAGAAAAATTATTTCATGGCTTAACAACGTAAAAAACACTTTATTTTCATGGAAAAATAAAACAATATTATTTGTACTGATGTTTGTCATAACAACACAAACATCGCTTTCTTGTGTCAATTTGTGTTTTATTGGATATGAAGTTGACGGCTGCTGCTCAAGATTTATATTGCACAGAGCTTCACAAATGGATTGCCTGAACTCGAGGTCTGTGCTAAGCATAAGTACTTCACTCGTGTCTTTCCATTTTGATTAGACCGTCTCAGTTTTTATAATTTTTTCGAAATCAACTCATGAACTTCGATTTTCTGCTCTAAAAACCAAGAATTTTGGTGCATAACACTTAAATATTGATGAACGGAAGTGGTCTCTCAAACCGTTTTTTCGTTTTCTTAGGCAAAATTCCTTTTTTCAAATAATAATAATATTGTTTGTGTTTTGTTTTGGCTTTGATATTGTTACAAGTAAGACTTTGAGTGTTTATAATTCTTATTCGCTTTAGGGTTTTATTTGTATAATATTTTTGGCTTTTTTAAAATCTTTGGAAAAGGTTTCCTGATGAGCTGGCCTAAGCAACCAGTGAAATGCGCATAGAAGCAAGCTTTCCCTCAACAATAAATTTCAGTGTATTTATCAAATATGAAAAACTGGGAATTTAGCACGTCATACGGAAATCGTACTAATAATAAATTTTGTATTCCCGAAAATAACTTTGATAAAAAATCTGGCTCTAGTAATTTGCCTCTAACTCAAGCAGTTCTTAAAGCAAGATTTTTTAATTTTTTGAAAAAAGGCATTTTGCCTAAAAAAATTAAAAAACGGTTTGAGAGACCACTTCCCGTTCATCAATATTTAAAGCTGAAGGTCGACACCATGCGTTTATGCGTCTGTCCTTTTTATGCATCTGTGTTGAAAAAAAGTCAGCTGTTATTGATGGCCATGGATGACAAATCATATTTTATTTTCAATGTTATCGATAAATATGTTTGTGTGGTGGATTACTTTTTACTATTTTTTGGCATTTAAAAAGGTTTTTAATAAGAGAAAAAGCTTTCGTTATAAAGATTGTATAAACTTTAAAGAATAAAATACATTAAAATTAATTTTAAGCACAATTTTACCACGAACAAAATTTGCCATTCTAGTTATCGATTACTTTTATGTTCTGAGTGTCATCTTCGTTGTGCTTATTATATTTTTTTTTTTTTTGAACAAATACCATGAACTGGAAAGTTTTTACTGCCGTGAAAAATCACAAATATTTTTAAATTAAAAGCTTACTTTTCTATGAATTTTTTTAAATAAATTCTATCAAAATATCAATTACACTTTCCTTTTTTGGCAAAATTGCTTTTAATTGATAAACATATTAGCACAACAGCTGATAAAAAAAAACAAAACGCATGGTGTGGACCTTCAGTTTAAGTGTTATACACCAAAATTCTTGGCTTTTAGAGTAGATTAAGAAAATCGATGTTCATGAAGGAATTTTGAAAAAAAATTTTTTTTTGATATTACTGTAAAATAAAAAACCAAGTTCTAACAGCAAACTATAATGTCGCTTTAAAATTCTGAAAGCGAACTCTTTATTTATTCGTGTATTTTAATATTATTTTAATTCTTATATTACCTTAGTTTTCAATAATAAGTTTCAAATCTTTACAATGGTGTTTAATAAGGTTTTGCAATACCTACAAAACGTGATCTAAAAAATTATGTATCCAATAATACATTTTCATATACAACCATATGTATTTTTACAGTGTTATAAAGTTTAGTTTGTCTTTATACATAGTTGCAATTAAAGTTATAGATAGATTAACATTTGCCTATTTGGTATATATTTTAACTGGCATAAGAATTTAAATTTTGTCGGTAACAATTACAATAGAATAATTTTCACGCCCAATGATTTCAGATCTTTTTAGCTTAGCCATGGTAACTTCTTTGGGATTTCCTACTCGGTTTGTTCGAAGAGTTACAATAAGGTGAGTTTTTTGAGCAAGCTAAAGAAACCGGCTTGTAGAAGTTGCCAGTTGCTAAAGTTCTTCAGCGGTCTAGGTAAATATTAATCTGCTAGATCTAGAACAATTTGTTTGATGTTGGCGTTGTAGCTTACCCCTTTGGTGAAGACTTGCATTTTTTCCTGCGTAAACGGAACTTGTGTTAGTGTAGCCACTCGGATCGCAAAGTTTGTAAACTTTGACTCCATATTTGTGGGACTTCCCAGGATTATACTGCCTGAATTGCAGTCTTCCTCGCCAAGGAATCATTGACTCGTCAACTGCCAATATTCCACCCGGGCGTCTAGCATTTACGAAATTGTGTTCTAGCATTGTAAACAATCCACTCACTTTTTCTAAGCGATCACTTCCATACAAAGAATTGTCGGAAAAATGGATAAATTTAAAAATAAACTGAAATCTATTTCTGAACATCACTTGCGGAACGAATGAATATCTGTATAATTGGTCAGTCCTCCAGTAGTGGGATATAAATATATGGATATTTTACGATTCCCATATATCCCTAGACGGAAGCGAACTGACACCAAAGTAGTCCCGTGATAGGTCTTTGGTGGTAGAGACCTGTTCTAATTCTAACACTTTATATGAATAAGACCTATCACTTTTACATGGGGTTGTCATTGGAGGGGGTCAATTGACACCATTTCACCAGTCACAGATATATTTTTAATGGACGTGCTTAGTGTCAGTTACTAAAACGTTCTATTATTTCAATACAAAGCAGCATTATTTCAATAAAACAAGTCCTAGAGTTAAAATCAAGAACCAAATTTTAGAAAGTACAAAAAATGTGTCAGAACACCGTTGAAGACTGTAATGTAATGCATTACTTTTTCTACCTTTTTGTTCTTCATAAACCAGTTAAGGGATTGGTTCTTCTTTCATTGGTCATGAGTCATATCTTTTTGTACTTGTTCCATTTTCACAAATCCCAGGACCAGTCTGCTGGACCAATTGACACAAATTTCCTGCAGGGATATTATAAATCCCAAAAACTTTTTTATTTCGGCTACTGTTGTACTGTAAATGTAATGATTACATCAAAATATATAAGTACCTCGGAAATATTACTCTGACCACCGGTGGGTCACGTGGCACCATGTGCTCTTCTGTAACACTTGAGTGCCGCGTGACCCACCGGTGGTCACATTCTAAACACACATAAAAAACAACAGAAACGTAAATATGAAGACACATAACGGTTCACTTACACTTAACATACAATTTTAAACAAACTTGTTTTTTGTAGTATTTTGAATTGTTTTTGGATTTTGTTACAAGAACATACGCTTATATAAGCGATTTGTATTTACATTGCTCATAATGTTTTTTATTGACTTTTGTTACATTTTGTTTTGACATTTTTTTTAAAAAAGTTTAATGGCCATTTTCTCAATGTATCGACAAACTGTCTGTTGCTTTATGTCAACATAAATTTATTAGACCGATAAACTGTACGATAACGATTTTGGGTTTCTCAATATACCGACAAAAAACATTGTTTTTAGTTGGCAACACCTCTCAAAATACATGTAAAAGTTGGGAGACAGCTGATTGAATTTTTCTGTACGGCAAATGAAAAGAAAATTAATAATTGGCAGATGAGTGCCAGTTAGCTTTTCGACAGAATAGAAGCAAATGAGACATTAAGAAAACCAAATTTCCTTAATGTGCAGTTTTTCGTTGGGAAAAAAGATAATCGCATAATGAGAAAACGGCCATAAGTTTGCCAAATATTCAATTAGAAAAGTACTTAAATTACGGTTACATTTAGAACTAAAGTAAGGAAAACGTATATAAATTACACATTACTAAAATAGCCGGTTTATTTTACTAAAATAACCGGTTTATTCGATATACGAAAAATGGACATTTTAAAATATTCGACTTCGACAAACCTAAAATAACCGGTTAAAACCGGTCGAATACTATTCGATCGATCACCCTAGTACATACATACATCTCATATGTTCAATAATGTGATAAAAACAGCAAAAACTAGTTAAAGTTTTCCTGCACAAGTGCAAACATTCAGTCGATAGTATCGATAGGGAAATCTGAACAATCGATAAATATCGATGGTAGAAAATATCGATAGTATCCCAGCACTAGTTTACACTATTGTAATTTGTATTAATACATGCTAAACACTCAAGTATTATGTAGAAGTCTGATTGTGGGAATGCAATGTGTTATGAAAATTACAGGTATATATTCAGCCTTATCATGAATTCCACATGTGAAAATTTCCGAATGAAATTCTTAATTCACATGGATTTTAATTTCGTACCATGAATTCCCTGTGAATAAAATAACATACCTGATTTTAAAAACCTTTGTCATTATATTCGAAGTTGTAAACAAAAAAACAATTAATGTATTTAAGAAAACTGTGTTTTTGAAAATTTATGGAATAAAATTACATATTTGAATTATATATCGCTAATTTGCTAAGAGCGGCATGATAGCACAGTCTAATTTTTATTAAAAATTGCGAACATGGCTAAAATTCGCGAAAAATAGCAAAAAAAAACTTGTTAATAAGCCCTAAAATTTATTTGAAATCGCTAAACGGGATAAAAGAACAGAGTGTCGGAAAATAAAAAAAAAAATTTGAAAAAATAGCGAAAATTCGCGAAAAGTTTTAATATTTCAAACAAGTTCCTAAAACTAGGATGGAAATTCGGTAAAAATTGTAAAATTAGCGGAAATTCGCAAAAAATTTTCAAACAGTAGCATTATGGCAAAGTCTACTATTTTTTGTAAATAGTTAAAGCTGTAGATAATCAGAAAAATTACAATAACAAATCGCTTCTATCGCAAACATTTCTAAAATTCGCGAAAAATTTCAAAATTTGGGATCGCTAAATAAAATAAATTAAATTTGTGCATTTGAAACGTTTTTTTTTTTAATTTTAAATAAAAACTTACATTTTCTTCCTTTTCCGACAGACAACTCTTTGTGAATTAGTTGCTTTATAAGTCGTAAAAATATTTTACATGTGAGCTGTTAACAATCGTGTGTAAAAATATAAATTCACAAATTATTTTTTTCGTATACTAAAAATATAAACATTCGGAAATTTCCACAACAAATTTTATTCATGATACCAGCTGTTGACACGTTCGGAAATTTACATGTACAATTTTATTCATGATAAGGGTGATTATGAACAAACATAAAGTTATAGTTTTTGAGTATTATTAAAACAATAATACCTGTCCGTGTGTATTTTTTTGGCCAATTAATTATTCATTTTCAGCTATTTTTCTTTTTAAGCAAATAAGAAGTTGATGTAAATAAAAACAAATTTATTACATTTCACCCGACGTTTCGTTCTTGGTGACTTTTTTAAGGGTCGTAAAAATTATATATTACATATTTTACATTAAAAACATCAGATTTTTAATAAAATTAAATTGCACAAAAACATTTAACAAAAAACTGTAAAGCACAACTTAAATTATCATCGCAGATTTTGTCATTTGGCCAGGGTTGCATTTCATGAAAATCATGTTGATGTGTGATTGTGTAATGTAATGCAAGCTGTAATGTTATATTAGATTTATTGACAGTCGCAACAAAACTCATTAGATTTCTATCTCAAGTATTATGGAATACGTAAGTTAAACTAAAAAAAAATATAGACAAAATTTTTGACAACAGCTAAACTGTAAGATGGCGTTTCTTAATATTTTCTATTTTCCATTTTGGCTAGAGCATGTAAAATTTTAAATTTCAAAAAAAAAAAAAAAAAACAAAAAAGTCATAACCCTAATGTGTATGCATCAGTCTCAAATTTAGTTTTGAATTGCATGACACAAATGAACAATAATATTGAAATGATAAAACTTCATATGAATATTCATACTCTAACGCACAATTTAATAAAATGTAACTAGAACGTCATCTAGATATACAACATATTTTATTAAAATAAACACATACAAGTAAGTTCTTGTGCAAAGATACGAATAAGTGAGTTTGTATGCAAATTATGTACATACATACATATATAAGTGTGTATTTTAGTCAAGATGAAGAAGTGGTTGAAAGTTATATTTTGAAAGTTATTTTTATTTATAGGTATATATTTACATAGTTATAGCTTTTTATATAGTTGGTAGGAATATTTAACAAACTTAATTTTAATAGACTAAATAAAATTTTTTTCTAGATTTCTCTTTAAAATAAAAAGCAGGGACTAGGGTTGCCAGAGACCAAAAGTCAAATAACTGGACAATAGAAAAAATTCACCTGGATTTTGAAAAAATAACTGAACAATTTGAAAATACACTTAACGAAAAGAAAAGTAAATTTATGCTGAATTTGACAGTTCGAACCAATTTGTTTTGGTTTCATAATATTTGATTTATAAATAGTTGACATTTCGAGCCGTAAGCACTAATAATGCAATTCAAAAAGCATCTGTTCAAGGCCTATCCAATATGTCTGCTTACCTCTAAAACAATAGAAAAACAACAGGCATTATGTTTGTGTACAATACCTAGCCATTGTCAATACCTTCGTACTTCATAGGGAAAACAAAAGGAAAAATGTGGTTTGTGTATGTGCGACAATAAACCAAGAAAGTAAACAAAAATATACATGAATAAGAAAAATGTAAACAACTTTTGACATTGTTAAGGAATAAACATCTGGGTTCTTGCGCAAACCTATTGGATAGACCTTGCATCTGTTGTTTCTGTGATTTTTGTTTTGTTATAGTATTGCTGCCACCGTATATAAAAATTCGACTTGGTTTATATTAATTTAAATCAAATAAGAAAGTACATAAACAGCCATGTTATGGATCGAGTGAAATTGAAATCAATGGAGATTTTCCGTTAAATTTTTGTTTATATTACCGTCATTTTTTTTTTTTTAATAAGTTCTTAAGAAGATATGCCGTACTCATGGTGTGAAGTACATAAAACGAAATTATTTAATGGACTTTAAACACTGAATAGTTTTTAAAGTTTGTTCAAATTTGATTGCAATCGAATTCGATTTCCCGAACATGGCTGATTAATTTTTTTTTACCCTCGTTTTTTTTAATTGTCATTTGAAGAATTAAATAACCCTATTACTTTCGCTGTAAGCCAAAATGTTTGAAACATTTTGCAACTTTCATCAAAATTAGGCCTATTAAAATTGTAGGCTCATAGCAATCAAGATCAATTTACATATTTATTTACATATACATATATATATCCATTTAATTAAATAAAGTTTTTAAACTGGATACATTGCATTTTAGCTGGAACCTGGACAATACCCAAAAAAAAACTGGTCAATCCAGGCCATTCCAAGCCGTCTGGCAACCCTAGCAGGAACCCTATTGGTGTTTTCTTTTCTAAACAAAATGTCACATTTTATTTAAAAAAATGCAATTTGGTGTTCGTTTCTTAAAAATGCTTTGTTCTCTAAAAGGGCAGCGTGTTTTATTCTAAAAAAAATCACCCTTAAATGGCATAATGTTTTGCACTTTACGTCCCGTATAGATCGAGAGTTTTGATAATGCCCTGTAAAAAGATGGCTTCTGTTTATATATGGGGTTACCAGACGAAGTTGGGAAAAAATCGCCAGTAATCAGGACAGTAAAAATTTTAAGTTTTAATAGTTATTTTTTCTATTATTTTATAGTAAAAACAAAAGAAAGCATTAGATTGTTAATGTTAGGTTGTCAGTGGTATATAATTTAAATGAATTCGATAAAATTATTTTTGAAAAAAAACGTCAAATCATGAAATCGTTAAAACTTGGCGTTATTAAATCGGCAATCTGGCAAAGGTATTTTCTTGTTTGCATATTTAATAAGAAACAAAATAAAGAAATTGGAATTTTGTCAATAATTTTGTTCATTTATTTATTTATTTAATATCAATCTATAAACAAATTTTGTTAATGTATATTTTTTTTTATATATATATTGGAGAACCAACTTTTTGTCAGCTTTTAAAAACAGGGCGAAAAATTGCAGTATTACATGTTCGGCAAGACATTTTATACATGCACCTTTTAAAATGTGGTATTTTTTTTGTAGAAAAGAAAGCACCATAAGAGTTATAAAATAAAAAACGAAAGATGGTTGAGTATCCCATTAATCATGCTGTATTTAGAAAAAGGTTTTAGTCAAAAATTATCATTATGTATATATATTTTATTTTACTTATCGTAACTAAAGATTATAAATAATCATTTGGTTATAAATAACACTGCATATTAATTTTAAACTTTTTTTGTGTAATCTGGAATTTAATTGCAAATTTTTAGTAATTTGAGGTCGCCGATTGAAAATTTGCAAGTTAAATTCCAGACCGCAAAATGAATGTTCCGCAGTGTAATCCCTACGGCAATAATATTTGGTATACGTTAAATTAAAATAGTGGGCGTGGCCCCGCCCCTTTATAGAAAAAGTTAAAAACGTTATATTTAATAAACTACTGAACCGATCGTAATCAAATTTTCACAGAAGGCTGTTGTTCTAAATTTATGAGTCGTTGGGTTCAAAAAGATGTGATTGGACAAAGGGGAGGTACCACGCCCATTCAACCGAAAATCAGTTGGTGAGGACATTCAAAGAAGCGAAAGATGATCCGCGATTAACTTCAGATGCACACTGTATTGCAATTCATGCTGACAAAACGCCAGCAGGCCAAAACCAAGGACGTTACAACGCGCCTACAATAAATGAAGTAGAAATCCTGATGGTAGGTGAGCCAGTGACACCCCGATGCGACCAAAGAAGGCTTAAACAATATATATATCCGTTTTAGAGCTTTTTATGAATTTTGGCATCGATTTGTTAGTGCATATTTTACAGTATGCAGCATTTGTTTGCAAATTTTATTTAGAAGAGCCTTTTTGCATAATTTAGTTAGAAGAGCCTTTTTGCATATTTTGATACATCTTATGGTTACTTCTTTTTGTTTCAAATTGATATATCGTGGCAATTTTGACAAGAGAATCATCAAAATAGGATAAAATAACAAAGAAGAATAAAAAAAAACAAAACAAAAACCTTTTAATTTAGAGATTTTAAATGATATTGTGCAAAGTGCATAAGTAATTACTAATTTTTATTATTATATTGATTATTTTATTTAGTTATTTTAATTTAATCAAATTAATTTTTTTATTTTATTTGATAAGAATTATAAATAAATAGGATAAATAAATAAGAAGCTCTACGGAAAATTGGTGTGTGATAAGAAGTGGACAAATTGTAGGCTAAATACCTTAAAGCCATATCATTTATCGACTATACAGGTACAAAGAAAAATAAACACTTTTCTAATCGGATGTAACCACACCAAAAAGTGTTGGTGTTAATAAACCACAATTTTTTTTTGTTTAAAATAACAGCTGACTGAAACAGCTGGCTTTTAACACCAGCAGATGTTGTTAAAACTGTTAGTGAATAGCATTAATGGTTAATTTTGTGGTCAAGATTTTTTAACGAAACAATTGTGGTTTAAAAAGCATAGTGAATCGCACAACTGAAGTAATATCTATGTATTTTTTCGTGAATTGTTTTGTTTTTATTCTTATCAACTTTTTATTACAAAAACTAATATGAGTTTTGTATTTTTATGTATATGAATTAAAACCGGTTAACCGGTTTTTTTTAAATGCTTAACCGAAAACCGTTTTTTTTTAATAGCAACTATTCGGAATATTCGAAAACCGAATATTGAAAAAAGTCGAATAATCGATATCCCTAGTAAATATAAAATAGTATATGTTTTGCCTTCGAATTCTTAGCATTGAGGCAAAGACTATTCAGCGACGACTATCTTAATACGTTATCGAGATCATGATTAAATTTGCTGATACAATCAATAATACCTGATGGGGAACAGCTGATGTAAAGCATCTGCATACATCTGTACACCACAGTTGTTGAGTCTGGACGGCAAGTCGTTGGAGTATATTGAATATAATAGTGGACCAAGTATCGAGCCCTGCGGAACACCTCTTGTCTTTAAGCAGCTGTTTGATTTGGTAGAACCAAAAGAAACGAATTGACTTCTATCACATAGATATCAAGCAAGTAATTTTACAGCTGTGTTTGAAAAATGGCACATCTATTTCAGTTTTTGGCAAAGTATTGTGTGTTCGACGGTATCAAACGCCTTAGAATGATCAAGCAAAACCAAAAAAGATATCATATTGTTATCAATTGTTGACCGTATTTCCTCTAAAACATCGATGAGAGTAGAAATACAGCTGTGTCAGGTCTGAAACCAGGCGTCTAATCACCGCATACGATATCGAACAAAACTGATCGTAATTATTTATTTTGGTATCATGATTCTCAATATCGAATGAAGTTTATTGAATTTGAAATAATAGCATTCGATATCGAGTAACTCGACATTACATTTCTCGAATTTTCATTCGATACGTCAGTGTCTATCGTATTCAAAAAACTTCGATAGTTTATTCGATACGATAGTATCGAATGCGGTGATTAGACCCCAGATTGTCTCTCAGAGAGCAGAGAATTTTCATACAAAAATCAAGTCATCTACGTATGTATTAACCTTTCAAATACTTTTGACAAATAGTTCAAAATCGCAATTGGCCGGTAATTTTTATCAGATTTTGGAACAGGTGCACAGAAATTATTAAAAATTTTCTCTAATTACCAATTTTATACGAAATTCATAAAATCAAGCAACCGATTTGTCGATTTTCCACCGATTACCAAAATGATTACATTGATTACTAAAAATTGTAAAAATTTACACCCGTATTCAAAACAAAAATTTAGTTACTGCATTTCTTATTCAAAACACTTTTAAATAAACTATGATTATCGGCTGATCAAAGACTTTTTAACTCCTGATTAACTGCTGTCAATTTGGGTTTTATATCAATTGAATTTCACTAAAACAGAGATGTACAAAATCGGGCAATTTAAAAGTGTTTTGAATAACCTCCTGACTAAATGGTGATTAAGCTTAATTAACATTTTAGTTGCTCACTCGATGAGCGGTGTATAGTCGGAGTACACAAATTTTCGTTTTGAATACGGCTGTTAATATTTTAAATATTTTTTTTTTCAATAAATGATATTTTTAATTTTAATTAAAAAAATTATCAAAAACTTTGCCGTTTCAAACAATGTGCTGATTGATTTTTACAATTTCCAACAACAATATCACAAGTTTAAATTATTTTATTTTAAACGAAATAATTTTTTGTTGTTTGATTATTATTTTAACTCAAAATTTATTTCAAAACCAATTTTATATTTTTAATTTTCGTTCAACAAAAAAAAAAATTGATTCAATTTTTTCATTAATTAAGTTAAACACAATTTAAATAATTTATTTAATTGATAAAAAAAAAAATTCTAATAATATTGTCTGTGTATAATCTTTGCCTGTTTTTACATTGATGGGAAAGTAGATGTTGTAATTGTTGTGTTTTTTTTTAGATTATGTAGCAAATTCTGTACTGCATTTAGAAAATCTTGTCCATAGATATTGCTAATTGTACTACGAC
Organism: Pollenia labialis; assembly: GCA_949318255.1. Taxonomy (NCBI): domain Eukaryota; kingdom Metazoa; phylum Arthropoda; class Insecta; order Diptera; family Polleniidae; genus Pollenia; species Pollenia labialis. The sequence goes on from OX439141.1 coordinate 91,685,468, forward strand.
TTTGGGAAATATTTAGAGAATTTTAAAAAGGGGAACCCATAGTGTCAATAAGGGATGACAATCCCGAAATCCAGAATACCGAAATCCCGGGATTATTCCAAAAATTTAAGTCTCGAATCCCAGGATTTTTTATGTAAAAATGCCGAGATTTTGAATTTAGTTAATACGCGGTATTTTTTTTATTAAACACAACTATATTTAAATAAACGTGAGTCACCCTGTTAAAAATAACTTCAAAAATTTAATATGAAACCAAACTGGCACTGAATCTAATTTTTAACTGGTTACAAAAAGAAGTCTCAAGTAAATAAAGGCTCAATGCATTTTGTACCACAGAAAATAAAATAATAAGATATAGTTCGGCGTGGTCTTTTTTCTAAGTGAATGATAATAGAACTGCGCACGCACAATGCAAGTTAAGCAAAAAGGTGTTAAAAACTTTAGGAGATTTTACCAAAGGTCTTTTGACACATTTGCTTAAGTTTATTTTATTAGATTAATACTTGCATATGTATATATATGATATACAATAAATTAAATATTGTCATATAGCATATATCGTCCCCTCAATATAACAATAGCGTATAATTTTTTTGGGTTTTGAGAAAATCGAGTTTAAAGTTTTTGTCAAATCGGATGTCTAATAAAACCTCAATATCGCGGTAAATAAAAATTCTTCATATTGGATTTTTCGACGAATACGTTATACCGTTTCTTGTCTTTAAAATGACAAATTTTTTTTATTCTACGCATCCTTTAAGACCATCCATATGTCATTCAAAGTGCAAGTCCTCCATATAGGCTATTTTATTTGTTAAGGAATTCGTATGATGAATCTGATACACTATTTTATTTTGTATGGTATACGCTGTTTTATTCAATAATTTTACGGTATTTTTATTAAAATATTTGATCTCAAAAATATCAATTTGTAATATTATAAAACAGTGATTAATTCATAGTTTTGTTAATTCAGTGGCATATATTCATTACTTTTCAATTTGGGGTATTAATAACAAAAAATTATGACAAATTAAGGTATACATTGCGTAAATCAAAAATAACTACAAGTTCATTCGTCTTCCTTCTCTTCCTCTGCTTCATCTGGCTCATCTAAACAATTTCGCTTCTTTCCACCTTGTTAGTTATAAAAAAATGACTGCGAGCCACGACGAATTACATTCTTCTTGCACAAGTTTTGTAGATCATGCAGCTTTCGATGGTCGGAATGAAACTATTTCTCAAACAATAGTGTATATTATTATAACCTATTTTATGAGTTAAAGTTTTCATAAATTGTTTTTTTTTCTACAGACTAAAATGGAGTATAATGCGTATACACTATTATTCTTTTAACAATTTTGGAGTGGCAATTTCAAGTAAAATAGCGCATATGAGCTTACACACATATTGAAGGAAAATTTTGAACAAGAAATTATATACTATTTTTTCCAACGACATTTTGACCCACTTTTTGGAAGTAGAGTTTGACGAAATTTTGACCAGACATAAAATCAATGATGGAGATTCTAAATATGCAATAAAAAAATAATAGCGTATGAGCACATACATTGTTTTCGTCGGCAGCATATGTTGTCAATAAAATAAGGTATCGATTATCAGACGCCATAAATTTGTTTTAGAAGCTTTTTAAAATATAAGTTTTAATACATAACTTTTCCATACTACTTTCAAAGAACACATTTAACTGTTTTATTTTGTAACGAGTTTTATATTCTTAATGAATTTATTTGTTTTAATAATTATAAATAAACATTTTATTATAAATATGTATATGAATTTAAAAAATTGGGCTTTATATATGAATTCCCGAAAAATCCCGACCCGTCCCGGGATCCCGTTTTTTTGAATAAAAAATCCCGAACCCCGGGTTTCAAAAAACCTTGTCCCATTTGGCATCCCTAGTGTCAACTGATTTTTTTTTCAATATAACGAATTCATTCAAAAAGATATTTTCAAGGTAGTCCTTGCTAGTACTACATATATTAGTAAACGTAGGTATTTATGTAGGTAATTTTACTTTTAACTGAAATAAATTTTATTATTTTTCAAATAGTTAACGAAATATCCAAACTGCAAAACGGATATAAAATATTAATATGACAAGTAGTAAATTTTATTTTAGTATTACATATTTTATATTTTGCTAGTTTTTTTTAATTTTATTGCCACAGCTTTGGTTGCATACTTCTGCAGCAACATGCATGTTTATAAGCACATAGGAATGTATTTTTTTTCAACACTAGAAGACCATTTAGCTAAGATTTCGATAACGAATTATTGTTTTTTCTTACATTCCCCACTACAATTGGTTGAAATTCTTCCAACATAAAAGTAAGTTTAGAAGAAACAAAAAAAACCAAAAACAACTTGTTTTATTGTTTTCGTTAAAAATAAAGCATGTTGCCAGTTTAGTTTTTTAAGCCGTGCACTTAACAGTTTATAATCAAAGTAATTTTTGGGATTATATAATTTTTCCACAAACAAGATTTTGTTTGTCGTGCTTAATTCCCAATTTGTATTATTGTTTTTTTGTTTGAGCTTTGATATTGTTACAAGTAAAACTTTTTCCTATAATTCTTATTCGCTTAACAGTTTTATTTGTTTAATATCTTTAGTTTTTATACAATCTTTGGATGAAGATTCCTGATGATCTGGCCTTAGCAACCAGTGAAATGCGCATGGGAATAGCTTATCGCTTCAACAATAAATTTCCGTGTTTTTATCAAGAATAAAAATTGGGAATTAAGCACGAAAAACAAAATCTTGTTAATTGAAAAATTTTGTATTACCAAAAATAATTTTTTTAAGAAAAAAACCAGTTATTTATAGGATATTTTAAATACCCTATTCTGAATCCAAAACCTGTTTCTCGAAATTTATTAAGGTTTCTGAGATATTAAGCATTCATTTTGCTCCATATACACTATTTAAAGTTTATTAAGTATTGTTCTGCTCTACTCGCCACTGTTTGGCGAATGCTGCAAATTCCTCATTCAAAAACGTATAAAATAAATTTCACTCTCTCTTTTCTTTATTGCCGTAAGAAAAAATAGTGAAAGCTAAATAAAATGACAGAAAAAATGCATATGCGCCAAACCAATAATGAGCTGCCGATTTATTATTTATCAAATGGCTTCTGAACTAAGGCGTTTCAGAATTTTGTTGATAAAAACGTTATTTTTAATTGTATTAGTGTAAAATGTTCAAGAAACATTCATTTTGACACGGTGCATTATAATCGATCAAAAAGTTGATTTCAAACTTTTTGGAACTTAGGTCTTTTTTGAAATCATATGACGATTTATAAGTAAAAAGGGACTACACGTATTTAATCTTTTGTAAAATTAATTTTTTTAATTTTATGGTAAACAAAATCAGTGAGACTTCCTTATTTCATTCATACCTATTCATTTTATTCGAAGTGTTCTTTTGTGCAACGAAACACACATAGATCATACATAAATTTATACTTATATGAAGGTACGTACACACATACATACATATGAACATATATAGCACATGTACCTAGTAAACAATTTTTGTCAGACAAAGTCTGAAACATTAGCAGAAAATTAACCGAAATGTCTAACGATTCTAAAGACATTAAACGGAATCTTATGACTTTTGAATGATAGCGAATAACTGCATTCGATGTCAATCAAAATGTTCCTTTAGGTACACTTATTTATTAGAACTTGCAGTTAGTTAAAGGAAGGATTTTGTGCATCGTATAAAAATATTTTAACTTAGCTTTAAACTAAAGAGAGCAAAATATTTAAAGAGGAAGTTCATCCTACCGGGTAGGTTAAAGTAAAGTTGAAATAATAAATAACTTGTCTGTTTGTTTTTAAGCTTCGATCGGTATATAATGCCGTGATTTGGCCCAGCTTCTGCACATGTTTTGACTTAAAAAAACCCTAAAAGTTTTAAATATGAAAGTGTGTGCAGCTTCGTTTGGAATTAATTAATCATTCAGAAAATGTTCATAGATTTTTGTCACACATTTTTGCAAACGTTTTCATTATTTTCTTATTCGAATGTTGTCCGAAGAAAAAATTTATTTAAAATATTTTACATTTGTAAAAGACGTTTTTACGATCTTTTTTGACAAACCTGCACAAAAAAAAAAGGGAAAATGCAAAGAGTTATGAACCTAAATGTAAATCAACAACCATTAAAAATTTATATTTATGTTACTTAAGGTACGTTCAGACTAATGAAATATTTTACGAAAATATTTGTACCGATATTTTCTTCAAACTGTGTGAAACAAAAAAAGTTTTGTTTAATGTTCAAGCTAAGCTTAAAGATTTGACAATTTTTTGTTTGTTGAAACAGTTGGCTAATAGTGTAAAATAAAATAACTTAAATCATATTTGCCATGCGTTCAGGCTAAACAAATATTTGCATCAAATATTATTTAATCAAGGTGTTTAAAAATAAAAATATATTTTACAAACTTGGAAACAACCCCTAAAATACATTTCAAATCGCAAGATCGGTTAAAACTCCAAATGTCGGAAAAAAAACAAAACAAAAAAACCCATAAAATTTATTAAAAGTGCCTAAAACTATAAGGAATGGCATAAATTCGATAAAAAAAAGTTATTAGCAAAGCCTTATAATTATTAAAAATCATTAAAGCTAAAAAGATTCACAGGGAAAATTCGCGAAAATTTGCAAACTTGGAAACAAACCCTAAAATTTATTTGAAAACGGTTAAAAATCAAATTCCCGGAAAAAAACAAAAAAAAAATTTTTTTTCCCAAAATAGCGTAAATTCGCGAAAATTTTAATTATTTCAAGCCATAAACAAAATAAAAAGTCCCTAAAAGTATAAGGAATGACAAAAATTCGGTAAAAATTGCTAAATTAGCGGAAGTTCGTAGAAAATAGCTAAATGCGGCATGTAAGCAAAGTTTAATAATTATTAAAAATTTTTAAAACTGTAAAGAATCCGAAGACTTACAGGAAAAATGGCTTCTATCGGGAGGATGGCTAAAATTATGTGTCGTTGTTTGCTCTTACAATTTTTTTGTAATATCAAATAAATTTTTGTCCAAAAATTACTAAAAACAAAAATCACAGTAGAAAAATATTTGTTTGACGGCAAATTTAAAAAAAATTTAATCAGTCTGAACGTACCTTAAGTCTAACATAAATTGGTTGCGGATCGCAACCATACCACGAAATTTTGTGAAGACTGGTAATAATTAACAAACTCTCAGTTGAATTGGCCTAAACCCGTAACGAATAATGACAAATTCGTGGAATTTGGTCTGGTTTAGTAACATTTTATAAAACTTAATGTCATTACACTTAACTTTGTGATGATCGTACCACAATTTACTATATGTCGAATATTAAATCCCCTACTTCAAATCATCTTAATACCAGAGCTGTGGGCTCGGAGTCGGAGTTGAAGATTCGGAGTTGAGGTTTTTGTAACGGAGTCGGAGTCGAAGTACCCACAAAAACTCGCAACTCCGACTCCGGCATAAAAAATATAAAAATTTTTTTAATATTTTCCAAATTAAGAATTCTTCGGAATTGGCGATGCAATATTTTGAAGATAAATTTGAATAAGTAGTAATTTATTTAATGAGAGTTAGTTCATTCAAGTACTATACTTAAAAAGTATAAAAGTTTGTAACAATTTATATTATTTGGGTATATTATTTATACTTACGTGCGGAAACAGGGCAAGTAAACAATAATGTTCTCTCCCTGTCATTAGAAAAACCAGCGGACAGGTGTCTGTCTGGTGTTTTTTAGAAATTCGGCTCTTTTGTGGAGTAAACGAAAATGACTGAATTTAATAAATAAACTGAATATTTATTTGTTTTTACGGAACATGGAGTTGCATTTTTATAAGTTAAAATTAAAAGAACCTTTCGTTTAATCTAAATGAAAAATAAGCAGACCGGTTTTTAACTGAATTTTCATTTATTTTGTATTACAAATTCAGTTAATTTAACGTACAGAATATTTTGAGTGTAAGAAAGTAAAGTCGGTCTAGCCTGACCATACGATACCCAACACCACAGTATTTAAAAACAAATTTTCGAGTGTGTATGGCTATATGAACAGGGATCAATCTATGGCTGCAATTTTCCCCTGTCTCCCTCGTGGTTCTACTGTTTAAAAAATGCATAACTTATGTATCCATATGAATATGGGTCTTTAAAATTCCATTAAAATTGGTTTAATAGTTGGCACAAAGACTATACCAAATTGCATTAAATTATCTATAAAATTGCGACCTGTACTTTGCGCGTAAGATTACATGGACAGCCAGCCAGCCGGACGGTCATCGTTAGATCGACTCAGAAAGTGTTTTTGAGTCGATCGGTATACTTTAGGACCAATATTTTAAGCTGTTACACCCATCAGCACAAATGCATAGTACCCTCTCCAATCTTATGGTGTGGGTATAAAACATAGAGAGATAAAATAGGTTGTTGGGATGATTTTGTACAAGGGAAATACAAAATTTACTATAACGGTAAACAATTTTTCTTTAACCAGAGTTGTTGCAGTACAAAAGGTGTTGATTTGTTTTGTATTTATAAAAAAAAAGTTGAACATCAAAAAAAATAATAACGACTTTTGCAAAAATTTCGTATAACAAAATGATAAATTATTTTAAAATGGCAAAATAAGTAAAAAAGCCGATATTGCAAAAATAACAAATATAGCTCAGTTTTCTTGTTCTTTTATGAAAGGCATTTGTTTTCTATCAAAAACATTCTATCTTGAAAACCAAAAAAAGCATTTGATTTGTTTTTTGGTTGGCCAACTTATAAGACATCTAGAAATTTCCTTGGTGAAGGGTATTAAAGATTCAGCACAGCTTTCAAATGAATACATTTGGTCTTCCATTTTATAGATTTTTCTTTGAACAATTTGTAGGACGATAACAGGACTGTATAATAATTGTGATAAAATAAAGTAATAATAACAATAATAATAAACATAAGTAAAACTGCTAACTTCGGCTGTGCAGAATCTTACTCACACTACACCATAATTCAATAAGAACAGAAAGTTTTTTTAGCTGTTGCTAATTTGTTGTAATTTTATAGATTTTCGTAATTTTTCTTTTATGTCCAAAACTCGGCCATTTGTTATAACCGATTCGGTAGATTTTAATACCAACATGTTTTGGAAGAAATTTACCACTAATCTGCGTGAAACCAGCCTTTAAAGGTGGATCAAACCTTTATAAGAGATGTTATAGAAACCCTGAAAGTTTTCCGAAACATTTTCTCCGACTACAATCTGGCGTATCAATAACAAAAAGAAATCTTTTTGCAATTTCTATAAATTTTTTTCGAGATTTTCGATTTCTAATCAACCCCGTATAGAATTCCTGGAACGGTTTTGGTCAGACATTAAATGCTAAGGCAGAACGTCGGCCCGGATTCTGATAATTGTATGCAAAAATGTTTATTGGGTACTACTACATGCGAACGTGATGAATGATTTAAATAAAATTGTTATAAAATGTGTGGATTTTAACGTGAATAATAGCAGCTCATTCATATAATTCAAAATAATGTTTTAGAGGATTGAAAATATAGTTTATAGGTACATATCTACATATAATATAAAAAAACATATTTATGTATGCGAATATATGAAGATGTACTTTTATGTATAACTTTTCCTTGTTGCAGCATACAATATTTCTGATGTACTTTAGTTTAATTCCGTGAATATCTATTGTTTTGCAAGGCAACAATAATTACAGTTTAAAGATACATATAAATATATATGTAGGTATATATAAATATGTATATTAATCCAATAAATTAATTTTAATTTAAAAGGATTTTTTATAAATCTTTGATATTTATTTAACTAAAAAAAATGGAATAAATTAATGCATGAAATGTATAGAACTAATGTTCCCGATATAAGCAATTTTTCATGTAATTTTTCATGGGATTCTTTACAGTTTGAAAGATTTTTAAAAATTATTAGACTTTGCTATCATGCCGCTTTTAGCAAATTTTTGCGAATTTCCGCTAATTTAGCAATTTTTATCGAATTTTTGCCATTCCTTATACTTTAAGGGAATTTTATTCAATTCTATCGCTTGTTTAAAATATTAAAAATTTTCGCGAATTTTCGGAAAAAAAGATATTTTTTATTATATTCCAACAATTTGTTTTTTAACCGATTTTAAATCGAAAATGAGATTGATTTAGGTAAAACTAAGATTGAAGTTTTATATAGTTGATTGAATCCCGAATTCATACTTACAATAATTCAAAAATAAGATCGATTTAAGTAAAACTAAGATTGAACCAATTTCAAAATACGCTTGACTCAAATATTATAAAGTTGATTCAAACCCGAATTCGTATTTTAATAAACGGAAAGTAAAATTATAGGAAGAATTTTATTATGATTGGTTTACTTACCCGTTTTACACCGTACAGAATATCAATTATAAAACAAAAGCCGGTTGCCAGTTTAGCACTTTTAGTGCTAGATTTAGCACATTTTTTTCTGAATTTGCACTAAGAATTTCAAAAAAGGTGCACATTTTTAAATTAATTTAGGATTTACAAGATTTTGTTAGTCGTGCTTAATTTCCAATTTTTATTATTGATACAAACACTGAAATGTATTGTTGAAGGGATAAGCTTTTCCTATGCGCATTTCACTTTTTCACTTTGATAATTAATTTAGCATTTTTAGCACTTTTTTAGATTCCAAACCCACTTAAAATCATACATATTAGGCATATAACTTTTTAAAATTTTTGCAAATAGGAAAAATGGCATAGCATAGTCGAAAAGAGCATATATTTTTTTTAAATCACATAAAAGTTTTCGAATCAAACGCAATTATCAATTAGCAATGCCAGCACTTAGTAATGCTCGTTGGAATTCTGACACTTGCCTTTTATAATTATTCCGTAATATCAATTGCAATTATTTTCTATTAGTTAATTTGTATGTAATACTTTGAGCGAAGTTTGGTTTTCTGATCATACTATCTACAAAAATAATTTCGCCACACACACTACAAAAATCATTGCCGGGCTTTAAAGAAGCAAATGAATGTTTTCTCAGACCTATTGGATAGACCTTGCTAAGAACTAGAATGAAAACAGAACTGTTATTTACAGTAATACGCATAAGAGTAGGTGCAAAGTTAGACAACGTTTGTAACCACACTTTAAACATATCAGACGATATTGAGAAAAATCAGTTCATCTGAAAAGTACCAAAATGTGTATATGAGGAAGATGAAAATGCCAAAATTTAAATTTTAAACAGTTCTAACAACTTTATTGAATGGTGATTTATTTTCCGCGAAAAATAAGTTGCAGTTTATACATGTAACACTTTCTAATGTTACATATAATCACTCCAAGTGTTACATATTGTGCAACTTCAATATAACAAAATTAGCTGATTTTATTTATAACTATTACACTTTTATCATTCATGTACTTCATAAGCGATGTTTAAGGTTATAGGAGTGGTTTCTACACGCTATTACGGTTTGGAAACATATATTGACAGCCAGTCACCCCCTAGAATGAAAGATATGTCAATGAAGTTTCTAAAACAGGAAAATTTTGTTTTGCCACGCCCCAAAAAAAAGCACTTTTGGTTTTTTATATGTAGCACTGCCATTTAAAGTCCGATCTTATCATATCGCATATACATATAAAAACCTTAAAGTGCTGTATTTCGGGGCGTGGAAAAAAATTTGTTTTCCTGTTTTAGAAACTTCATTGACATATCTTTCATTCTAGTGGGTGACTGGCACAACTTTTTTTTCGACCTACCCTAATATACATAGCATTTTTTTAATTTTAATATGTAATTATTTTTATATTTTGTTTTAAAACAATCTTTTTACAAAATTATGATCGGTATGAATATTTACAAAGAAAATAAAACATTGGTTCTACAAACAAAGTAAGTACCAAAGTTGTATAACAGGGCAGTATGAACACCTTAAATAAAAGTAGGTAGGGGTAAAATATGCAATATGTTTTGCATGTTTTTCATCAACTTGTTCACAAATGAACTCCAATTTTTTTCCCACAGTTGTATTTTTTGTACAAACAAACACAAAAATATAGAACATGTTACATTAATGTAACGTATTTCTCAGAAAAGAATTCGTCATAAAATCTATTATAATGTTACATTATAATAAGTGTTTATATTAAACAAAATGAATATGTAAAAAAATTTTATTTATTTATTTAAAACTTTCAACTGTAAATTTTTTATAAAATTTATAAAAATCAATGCTTCAAAACTAGCACTTCTGTTTTTCACTGTAGAGCAATTAAGCCCTTTTTTGTCGATTTAGTACTTTTAATTTGAACAAAAGCATTATTCCCGGTATGGTTTTTACTTTAAAAACTTAATGTTAATATATAAAACTGAAAATATAAACTAAATGAGAATAAAGAGTTCTTAATTTTACTTTCTTAACATGAAAATAATGTGTTTTCGTGTTGTTCTGTTGTTTTTACACACAAAAAGCAAATCGTGTTCTAACTACTTGTGCGGTGTTGTTATTTTAGTGTCTGCAACAAACTTTGAAAAGTTAAATGAGATTAAAAAGCTCACTTTTTAATTTTCCTCTCAGAGAGTCTCTGAGAGTTTAGTCTTTTTTTTCACTTGGTTTAAGAATTGTGTACTTAATTTTTAAAAAATTCGGGGACTAATTTTCGATAGTTATCCTATTTATGATTGTTTTATGTGCATTTTAGTGTTATTCGTACTTGAATTTTTGGTACGACTCGTGCTTAAAGTAAGTATAAAAAACTTAATTTATCCCGAGTGTTTTTCTTTCTCTGCAGAGCCGACTCCTGCAATTTTTCTACCCATGGTAGTAGGTTACTAAAAGTCTAATCATAATATGCATAGCCTTGCTTAACCTACTGTCAAAAATTAATAAAAAGTCTCTCAAATGTATTTAAAAAACAAAAACAAATTACAAACAAGTTAGGGTGCTATATTCGACTGTGCCGAATCTTTGATACCCTCCACCGACAGCTCAGTGGGCCTTATATGGGGCCTATAGTAAATTATGAACCGAGCATCACGAAATTTATTAGTGTGAGTAGTGAAGTATTTAATTTTATTTTGATAGCATTACTTATTACGGCTTTAGGCGTACTAAACTGTTTTCCGAGACAAGAGTTTAGATGGGGCCTAGGGTAAATTATAGACCGATCTTCACGAAAATTCACAGTGTTATTAATAGTCCCAAAAAACTGTGACGTACCAAATTTTGTTATAATATCATTATTTTTTACGGTTTTAGGCATACTAAACTGTTTTCCGGGAGTAGTGTTGATATGGGGCCTAGGGTAAATTATGGACGGATCTTCACGAAATTTTGCAGCGTGATTTCCATTCAAATAAAACAAATTTTTGCAAAATCTTATCTTATTCCGTGCCTTGTTCCACCATTTATGTTATTTTTTGTAACAAAATTATCATATTTTTTTAGGTGGTGGTTCCATATTTTGATTCATAGCTCTGCTCCTACAGCACCGATTTTGCTGAATTTCAAACCCAAACTGCTTAGGATAACTACAATTTGGCACCAAGTTTGTTCATTTCTTTTGAGTTGTTCGAAAGTGAGCGTGTTTTTAACAGACGGATAGACATACGGATATGGCTAAATCTACTTAGACTCACTCAAGGACCCAGAATATATATACTTTATGGGGTCTGAGATGAATAATTAAAAAAGTTCCACACGGAATGACATACTTAATATACCCTCTTCACAACTAATAGTTGTGGAGGGTATAAATACATTTGATTCCGTACGGCATGTGCGATTGATTCGCACCTTGCTTAAGCAAATAACAGTTTTATTAAACTTAGCAAAAAGTTTCCTTAAGTTCAATATGGTTTGCTTCATATAATTAACATGTATTCGCACATTTGCTTAAGCCAACTTAATCACATTGTGGTTGAGCCTTTAGATTTTACCTAGTCGAATATAGTACTGTTACTTGCTGTTTATATTTTATTTAATATTTCTTGATTATAAATTAAGAAACTTTAAATTTCATAGACTAATTTTTTATTGAGCCTTTGCCAGCCAACAGCTTTGCTAAATTTATAATTTATATTTTCTAGCCGTAGCAACATTTTAACCCATAGAAAAGTACTTTCTTATAATATATTGGGTAGATAACTACATAAATATTTTACTACTAATCTACACAGTGTAGACATAAATTTTGATTTATTTTAAACGTGGCATATAAATTGTGTTTTTAAATTTGTTGTTTTATCATAAATTTTAAGGAAAATTTAATTTTTTTGTTCATCAGTAGAAATAGATTTTATTAAAGCATAAATATTTAATTTGGGTAGTTTTTTTTTACAAACATATAAATAAGCTTTAAGCTTGCACATGATTAGTTATGCTAATTTGATTAATATTGCCGGAAAAAAATCTAACAAAAAATGTTAATGTTGTGTGCAAAAGCGTGATTTTCTTTCTCCTGTTTTTGTAATGAAGCATTAAAATCATATTTAATGTGGCTACAAAAAGTCGCATAAGTTTTTTTTTTATGTACATTTAGATTTAAAAATAGAATTTATGGAAATTTAATTCGAAAATTTATGGTTTATGTGTCATACACATTCACAAATATTGAACAGATTTATATACAATTAAAGAAGGGTAATCACGATGGTCATTGTGCAAATTTGTAAATTTGCAGCGCATATTATGATTGATCATGTGCATACGACTTGTACTTTTTGTGCAAATGTGATATTTTTCTAAACATTTATTCTGGCAAGACAAAAAACTTATGGCAGCGCTTGCATAAGTTGTCAAAAATCTTTGTTTGTGTACAATTATACACAAGCATTTGAGCTTTTAGTTTATTTTTGAGCTAAAGCAATCACAAACAATCTTAAATAAAATTGTCTTTTTTACAAATAAAAAAAAATTGTTGTTTGCTCTTATTTGTAACTGAGCAAATATGCAGTACTATTTTTGCTCAAGGTTTTTTAATTGCAAACGAAGTTAAATGAATCAAGTTTCAAATACGTACATTTTGTTGTTGCGTTGTGCAAATGAGTGTATTTTTGTACACATTTGCCCATCATGATTACCCTTAATGTTTGAAACATTAAAACACTAATAGCGGTTTTCTCATTACACGATTATCATTTTTCCTAACGAAAAACTACACATTAAAGAAATTTGGTTTTCTCAATGTCTCATTTGCTTCCATTCTGTTGAAAAAAATACTCATAGTGCGACGACCATCGGCTTGGCAAGTTATTTTTGTGTCTTACAAAAATCTTCTTTGGTTAATGACTCTATTTCTGCACCCTCTTCTGTAAGCCCGTTCTCGTCATTGTTTACAAAACAGCTAGAACTATCTTTGAAGAATAGAAAAAATTATTATAATAAGTTTTAAAAAAGAGCTATGCAGTATAACCCGGTTAATTACCCCACGCTTAAATGCCTTTCACACTTATATACCTTGAGATTTAAATGAGATATTTTGCCATAAAGGGATCAAAGGAAATGTCGCTAAATTTTAAATTATTTTAACATTTAAAGGATAAAATAGCTTGTATTTTCTAGGGATTGACTTTTGAATGCTGTTTTATGTAATGCCAATTTCCTTGTTCGTAATGTTTTCCCCAAAGTTCCATCAATTAATTTACTGACGCCAAAAAGTTCCCATTTATGATTTATGAGACCCTTCTTGAATTCAGTAACAATGATAAGGTTCCTAAAAAAAACACTTTCATGGGATGAGCCAGGCTGGCGGGACCCTTTACTAAGGCTAGACTTCAGCAGTCGGGGAGGTTCTTAACCCGCTACATTCCCAAGAACATTACAAAAAATATTATATAGAGTCCCTGAAACAAAACTAAATTTTCCAAGAAAAATATGGTTATTATGGATGACGTTTTCTATAAAAAAAATCTAAGAAGGTATGCAAAATCCTCAAGAAAACGGTCAGATGTTTTGCCGCGAGCTCTTGACCCTCCCACCTTGTTCCAACTAGCTCGATTTTAAATGGAACCCAAACTTACTTTCATCCTATCATTTCCCTAGGGAAAAGCCACCAACGATTTACAAATTCATAATGAAAACTAGCTTTCTTTAGTAGAAATCAAAAATTCACATTATTTGTTTATTAAGAGTTTATGTAACATTAATAATTAAAGGTTCATAACGTTAGATTTTCCAACAAATGAACAAACTAACCTATGTTTACTAATTGGAATAAATTCTAAAATAATTGTAAAAGCATGTTAAATTTGATCTTGGTGATTCATTGCAAAGTGGAGAGTAGCGGGGAGAAAAAAAACGATACACTTACAATAATAATAATTATTCGATTTCTTTTATATTTCTTGCTTTTTCACAAAAATATAACAAAATTTGCTTGGGTTAGGGAAACGGTTTCTTTCTTTTGTTTTAAATTTGCTCTGATTTTCGTTTTTTTTTTCTAGTATTTTTTTTTTTTTCATATAATTTTGTTAAGAATTTTATTTATTTATTTGGCAGAATAAAAACTGGTTGTTAATAAAAATTTTTAACTGATTTGTAATTTAGATGAAGATCAAAAATATAAATAATTTAGGAAAACGAAATAGAATATTGAGAGCTGTGTCTTGACTTTGCTTCCGTAGTTAACATATGAACAAAACAACATGGGAGGCAGAAAATAAATTAATTAAAAAAAATTCAAAAGAAAAAAATTATTTTTATAATTGTTGTTGTGTTATTTTTGTAATTTTGGGTTTGTTCAATGGTTAAGCACGGAGACAAAATCAAAATAAAAAAAAGATATTCAAAACAAGCAAAATAATAAAAATGTACACTTACGGTTACCTGCTAGTTGAAAGGCCTTCCAGCGATGCGGGTGTATACGGGGGAAGGTATTTCTTTTCACAATTTTACTTCTCAAAAATATTGCCGTTAATTATTGACATACACTTTTGTTGTGTTTTATTTTTGGTTATTGTGGTTTGTTATTGATGTTTTCTTATGTTTGTTCTTATTTCTTTTTTCTATAACACTTAATCTCAATATTAAATTATTTCTTTTTGTACTTTGCAGTTTCTTATATTATGGCACAACGAATTCTTTTTTGTGATTTTTTTTATATGCATTGCTTTTATTTTAATTTCTTTAATTAATTTAATTTTTTTTTCATTTAACTAATGAACAAAATTATTTTATTTCAACAAAAAAGTTTTTTTTTTCTTAATTTTTTAAATTTTCCTCCAAGCAAATTTTATTTATATTTTTATCCACTGTGCAATGAAGAATAATATATATTAATATATATGTAGAACGAAAATATAAGATTTAAAACCTTCTTACGTTAATATAACGCAAACGAAAGAATAAAAAATACCGATATTCTAAAAATTTATACTATTTACTAAAATTGTCTTGTTTTTTTTCCATATAATCTTTAATTCTCTTCAATCACTTTTCACTGTTTCATTCACTTAATAAGTTTTTATTTATTTCTGTTCAGCACGAGTTCAATAGGCAAATTAAAAAGGGAATTTTGGTTTTATATCCACTTAAGTTGATATTTGCCGAAAGCTGTATTCCAAATTTTATTAAAGATTCTAGTGGAATTTCCAATCCTAGGTATTAAAAGAGAGCAAAAGAGAGTGGAATTCGTTACACATAAAGCAGAGATAAAATTCGATGTATTTGGTAATGATCTTACCTCCTCTATTAACTAGTGTGTATGGTGAAACTGACAAGAGAAGAAGATAACAATTCCCATAAGATGAACTGCCTTCTCGTTGATTGCTATGTGGTGATACTCCCACAAGATTTTTAGGGAAGTTGTGTTCTCCTTTTTTTCTTTATAGCTGTTTTTTCCAAAATGTAGAATTTGGAAAAGATATTTATAAATTTAGTTGGGATTACACCAATTCCGATGGTGTTTCTTTATTATTTACAATATTAATGTATCTATTCTTCAGTTTAGAGCTTTATCAGCTAAGTTGGATAAATTACCAAAATTTTCTACCCAACGATAATTAGGTATCAAGATTACCTGCAAAACTATAATTTTTACTTTAAGGCCTGAGAACCATGTGTTTTTTTTTCTAGAAATCTTACCAGTAATTTGGCCGAATTAATTAAAATCCAAGTAATATTCTTCTGCAAGACCTTTTACCATGAGAGATGAAAACGGAAAGAAGGAGTTATTTCCTTTTTAGAGGTAACTCACTTTCATGAAATTCTCGTTTAGAGTTTTTCGAAGTTTTATGTCAAAAAGTTAAAACAGCTGTGAGATACTTTGATTTTCACCATAGCAACCGGGTAGATCATAATGTTTATTTTTTTATACTAATAATTAAGACACTAACATTTCTGTCAGACATTAGTAAAGTTAGGAATAAAAAAAAAACTATTTATTTCCAAATCCTGTAGCTAGCGAAAACTAGTATCTTTGAAATACAAAATATATTTTATGTAAAAAAAATGGAATTTCCTGTTAATTTGTTATGATGGTATATTACAAAACCAGATAATCTGACGAGTTTTTCTACGGAAGATTAGATGGAAACGTCTATCATGATTTAATATCTTTCGCATGATAAGTACCAGTATTGCCTGTCGGTATATCCTCCAGGATATAATAACAACTACCAATTTTCTTTTTCACACGGGCTTTTATAAAGTTCGGGCATAATTTTGCATTTAAATTCTTAGTAGCGTCACTTTGAATGAAATTTCGACGAAATACTATTTGATCCAAATCAAAAGTTTTTGGTCTAGTTCGTAAGTCGTATGATTTTACGTTGGTCTCATACGCTTTGCGAAGATTTTCAGAAATTTGTTTTCTCAACAGACTAAGCTTATCATCATTGGAAAGTACAATAGCGGGTTCTTCCAGACACTTTATGGATTTGAGTAATTTGTATGTGGTACCATGTGTAATCATATCAAATCCATAAATTGCATGATACGGTGTTATTTTAATTGACTGATGAAATGCATTACGTAATGCACAACTAATGGAGGATACATTTATATCCCATTCTTTGTGATCCTTTTTTAAATATGCCCTAATGGCCGCAATTATAGAACGATTGACCCGCTCAGATGCATTGCTCTGAGGAGAGTATAAAGCAGTATAGATATGATTTATACCATATTGTGTTAAAAAGGAGTTGAAATCATTAGCTTTGAATTGACTTCCGTTGTCACTAACAACAGTCTCCGGCACTCCATAGTGATGAAAAATGTGGCATTCCAAAAATTCTATAATGTTTTTACTGGTGAATCGTCTCAAAGGGCACAGCCAATGATACTTGGAAAAGTGGTCTAAAACTATAAGGAGACCAATGTTCCCTCGCTTGCTTCTAGGATACGGTCCTAAAATATCCACATACAGTTTTTGAAATGGCCTAATAGAAACTGACATTTGACCCATTGGTGGCTTCAAAATTTGGTTGGTGGATTTGGTGGTTTTACAAACCTCACATTTTCCTACATATTCCCGAACATCCAACACTAACCGGGGCCAATAGAAGTTTCTCCTTATTAACTGTAACGTCTTAGATATACCTCCATGAGCTGCAATGACAGAGTCATGAGCACGCTTTAAGATATCTTGCCGAATACCCTCCGGGATCCAGAGTTTCCATGCGTTTTGGTCAATTTCCTCTACGCCGGTTGCAAAATTTAATCGAATATAAATATACCGATCCACAATTTTTATATCAGGGAATTTTTCAGCATTTTGTTGAAATTTTTCCTTTAATTGCAGATGAGAATCATCGAAAAAGTGCGAAGAATCTAAATTTACTTCTGGGTCTATAACTTCTAGTGCTGCTAACTCAGCCTCATGCATTCGGCTTAATGCATCGGGGACAATATGTTCCTTACCTTTCCTGTGGCTAATAGAAAACCTATAACTTTGCAATTTCAAAGCCCATCTGGCCAATCTACCTTTCAAATTTGCCTGTCGCATTAGCCAAGTTAAACCACTGTGGTCAGTAATAACTTCAAACTCTTGAAGTTCGATAAAACAACGAAACCGTTCAATTGCCTCTATTGCCGCTAAACACTCCTTCTCTGTTACGGAATAATTTCGTTGCGCTGAATTTAACTTCTTAGACATAAAAGCAATTGGGTATTCGTTATTTTCATCGTCCATCTGAACTAACACCGCCCCAATTCCAAAATCGCTTGCGTCACATTGAACATAAAATTTCTTTGAAAAATCGGGATTTTTTAATATTGGCGCTGTCGTTAACAGTTCTTTTATCTTATTAAATGCACTTTGAGCTTCTTCAGTCCACTCGAACTTTTTATTTTTACACAACAAAGAGCTAATGGGATGGGTTACATCGGCAAAATTGGAAATGAAGCGCCTGTACCAACCGGTGAGACCTAAAAAACCTCGGACCTGTTTTAATGTCTTTGGCGTAGGCCACTTAAGAATGCTCTCGATTTTTTCCGGGTCTGTAGATATACCACCATCTCCAATTATATAACCCAAATATTTTACCTGTGTTACACAAAATTTGCTTTTATTTATGTTTAGTGTCAAATTTGCTTTTCGGAACGCTTCCGCTAATCTAACTAATACAGTTATATGAGAGTCAAATGTATCCGAAACCACACACACATCATCTAAATAACCGAACACACAATGCCGCATATCCGCTGGTATTATTTCATCTATAAGTCGACACATGGTTTGAGGGGCATTGCATAACCCGAATGGCATCACCGTGAACTGATATAGCGGCCGTCCGGGGATAGTAAAAGCTGTTACCGATTTTGAATTTTCATCCAATGGAACTTGCCAGTATGCATCTTTGAGATCAATTTTTGATATTATGTTGGCTTTTGGCAATCGGGCAAATATGCCTTCAATATTAGGAAGTGGGTAGGCATCCTTCAAAGTTACTTCATTTATCTTTCTAGCATCTAAGCAAAGTCGTATTTTTTCTGGTTTGATTACCAGCCGCATAGGTGAGCTCCATGCACTTGAACTTGGCTCTATCACCCCCAAACTAAGCATCCGATCCACTTCTGAAAACATCAACTTTTCCACTGCTGGTGAAACCGGGTAAAATCGTTGCTTGATTGGGCGAGCATTGCCCACATCAATAGTATGTTTGATTAGAGATGTTTTCCCTAACCCTTGTAATTCAAAACTGGGGTATAACGATTTAACTATTTCAAGTTGTTGTTGTTGCTTTACGTTAAGAGGATATTGGTTTTGATCAGCCGAATTAACTGAAGCTACATAATTATTGTTCGAATCACTCTCTGCAATTAACGAATTAATAAGCCCGAATTTTCTAAAAAAATCTAAGCCAAGAATAACCCGTTGATTAAGGCTAGGTACAATAAAAAAAATAATTTTATGAGTTTTATTTCTGTATTAAATCTCTACTTCTAAAAAACCTGTTACCTCTTGGGACTTGCCGTCAGCTGTGCGTACAGTTGATTTAATTTTCTTATAACCTTCTATCACAGAAAAATCGTTTGTAGCTAAATCTTTGCCAATACAGCTTATATTAGCTCCAGTGTCCAGAAACCCTAATTCTAATGCATTTAACATTTTTATCTCTGCATACAGCCTGCCATCAACTTCGCCATTTACTATCGACGAAATAATCCTTTTCTGTGAATTTTTAACTTTTTTATAAAAATTGCGCATGCGTACGGTGGAACGTTTATATTTTTTTACCAAATCTTTGCCTAGGTTTGTATCTGAAAATAATTTTGATCTAACCTTGATATACTCTCTTAATCTTTCATGAAATGGTCTTATTGCACTAAATTGTTGGTTACTAATTTTAACATCATTTGGAATTCCGCTGTTGTTGAGTTTAAGTTGTATGTCCGGTGTTTTGTCTTTGTCATTTTGATTATGTGATTTATTTATGCTACCTTCCGAATTTATTTCCGATGATGAGGCCCCATGGTACCTCTTGATATTTTCAAGTTTTTTGAGCAATTAGCGCATTGAGGCTTGTACACGTTTTTCAAGCCACATCCGTAGCAAAAAATTCTTCGTTCTTTCACACACATATCCCATACATGTCCCTCCTCTTCACAGTTCCAACATTTTGGTATATTTTCACCATGGTGAAGGGCGTTCACTGATATTTGTGCATTTAGGGTTTCAATATCACAAGGCTCTTCCTCAGTGTCTTCAAAATTATTCACCTCTGCAGCGGCAACTCTTCGGTACTGAAAACCACGGGAGGTATTATTTCTTTTAAATACGTCCTCATTCAGAAGCTTCTCTCTTTTTAGACATAGTTTCTTTAACTCAGCTAATGAACATATATCAACATACAATAGTTCATGCCGTATCTCTGGCCGTAAATTTCTACTTATTATTTCGATAATTTCCTGATCATGGAGTGGGGTTTGTAACTGATCTAAAATTTCGTTAATTGCATCATAAAATGATTCAAATGATTCATTTGGTTTCTGTTTACGACTGTGGAGTTCTTCACGGATATCAAAGGAGTTTCTTAAGTCCTTGTATTGTCTTCTGAAAGCTGCACAAAAGCTTTCCCAGTCTATGGATTCAATTGACTTGTGATA
Organism: Pollenia labialis; assembly: GCA_949318255.1. Lineage (NCBI taxonomy): Eukaryota > Metazoa > Arthropoda > Insecta > Diptera > Polleniidae > Pollenia > Pollenia labialis. The sequence continues at coordinate 91,706,090 of OX439141.1, forward strand.
CCTCCAGTACCATTCTTTAGCTTTCCCCGTCAAAACAATATGGAGATTACGACATATACAATCAAAATTCCCATTAAAGTTTTCGTTGGTTAAACAGCTGATGCGATAAATAAATTCTTCGCAACGTAGACCTTTCAAAGATCCATCAAAACGAACATTCCAACTTTGAATTGTTGAAGTGACTTTATCAGGGTTCATATGAAATATATTAGATTGAATATTTTGACTTAACGCATTAGGTCCAGAGTTATTATTACGAACTATATTGGGTGTAGTAACCTGAATTGCAGGTTGATCTGGAGCAGAAAAGTTTAGTGGTTGATTAACATTTTGCATATTTAGATTAGCAAATGCCTGTTGAATTGAAAAATTTATCATTTGTGATATTTGACCATAGTCTACATCTGGTCTTCTGCTACTGTTATTTAAACGTCGACGATTAGATCTTGAATTAGGATTATGTGACGGTAAGCGCATCGATTCTTGCGTATCATTCAAGACTAGAAGCGGAGTATTAGAATCGTTAATGTTATTATTTTGAATCTGATCATTGGGAGGCTTTTGGGACTCTCCATTGGTGATTTGAGAAATATTATCGTTATCTACTAGAAGTTGACTTCGTGTATGATATCGTTTGGTAGCGGACCCACGACCCCTTCCTCTAAAGTTTTTATTCATGGATTTAGTACCTGGTATTAATAAATCTCTTTCATGGCAAAGTTTTTTACAGTTGGGACATTCCGTTGAATTATTTAACCATTCTGTGATACATAATTTATGAAATATATGATTACATTTCGTCGTTAAACAATCTTGTAAATTTGTTATCTCTTTTTCACAAAGTGAGCAAGCTAATCCTAACGACGTATCCGACATTTCCGGTATATTTTCCGTGCTTCTTACTACGGCCATATTTCAAATCAATGTAAAGTAAAATTATTACGAAAAAAAATTCCAAAACGAAAAAAAAATAAAGAATTTCTATACTATTCTATCCGGAAAAAATATTCGTAAGATTAAAAAAACTAAACAAGCTTCGAAATTCGCCCTTAAAATTAAGTCAAACTTTTTGAAAAATAGAATGTGTAATTAAAATTTCTGTTCAAATATTGGCTATCCCTTTCCAAAGAAAATCAAGGATGAAAACAACAAATATATGGAAATGGCGAAAAAAAATTTCGACAAAATCAAAAAAAAAATCTTAAGGGTATTTTGCATACTGGATTTAAAAAAAATAAAAAAAAGGAATTATTGAGGATCTCTTCTACTAATCAAATTCAATTCCACATATCTATTACTTCCTGAATTTGTTAGGGATTGAACTGCGTTTTAATGAACACAGTTTCAATAGTTCCACTATTAATTACCTAGCAGCAATACACATATGTAACTAAATTGAATCAATAAAATCTACAAACTAATGGAGTTGTCCGTATAGCAAAAATGAAAATAAATAACAAATTAAAGAGCTTTCGGGTCGAAATCTAGCGGTTCCAAATAACAACAGCTAGTCGAATTCCATCAAAAGAATTAAAATGTATTTCATATCTCAACAATTTGCAATATTAATCATTTCCAGAAGTTTGCTCAGAAAAAGATAATGCTGTAAAGAATTGAAATAAATTCGTGAAACAAATAAACTTTACTAGAAAAACAAAAAATCCCCTTTCAGTAATTAGATAATAGGTTTGGGACCTGACACCTCGAAAAGATTATGCATCTTCTGACACTTAGCCTTTCGAACCGACAGGCCCCACGTTGGGCGCCAAAATTCTGTAATGCCAATTTCCTTGTTCGTAATGTTTTCCCCAAAGTTCCATCAATTAATTTACTGACGCCAAAAAGTTCCCATTTATGATTTATGAGACCCTTCTTGAATTCAGTAACAATGATAAGGTTCCTAAAAAAAACACTTTCATGGGATGAGCCAGGCTGGCGGGACCCTTTACTAAGGCTAGACTTCAGCAGTCGGGGAGGTTCTTAACCCGCTACATTCCCAAGAACATTACAAAAAATATTATATAGAGTCCCTGAAACAAAACTAAATTTTCCAAGAAAAATATGGTTATTATGGATGACGTTTTCTATAAAAAAAATCTAAGAAGGTATGCAAAATCCTCAAGAAAACGGTCAGATGTTTTGCCGCGAGCTCTTGACCCTCCCACCTTGTTCCAACTAGCTCGATTTTAAATGGAACCCAAACTTACTTTCATCCTATCATTTCCCTAGGGAAAAGCCACCAACGATTTACAAATTCATAATGAAAACTAGCTTTCTTTAGTAGAAATCAAAAATTCACATTATTTGTTTATTAAGAGTTTATGTAACATTAATAATTAAAGGTTCATAACGTTAGATTTTCCAACAAATGAACAAACTAACCTATGTTTACTAATTGGAATAAATTCTAAAATAATTGTAAAAGCATGTTAAATTTGATCTTGGTGATTCATTGCAAAGTGGAGAGTAGCGGGGAGAAAAAAAACGATACACTTACAATAATAATAATTATTCGATTTCTTTTATATTTCTTGCTTTTTCACAAAAATATAACAAAATTTGCTTGGGTTAGGGAAACGGTTTCTTTCTTTTGTTTTAAATTTGCTCTGATTTTCGTTTTTTTTTTTCTAGTATTTTTTTTTTTTTCATATAATTTTGTTAAGAATTTTATTTATTTATTTGGCAGAATAAAAACTGGTTGTTAATAAAAATTTTTAACTGATTTGTAATTTAGATGAAGATCAAAAATATAAATAATTTAGGAAAACGAAATAGAATATTGAGAGCTGTGTCTTGACTTTGCTTCCGTAGTTAACATATGAACAAAACAACATGGGAGGCAGAAAATAAATTAATTAAAAAAAATTCAAAAGAAAAAAATTATTTTTATAATTGTTGTTGTGTTATTTTTGTAATTTTGGGTTTGTTCAATGGTTAAGCACGGAGACAAAATCAAAATAAAAAAAAGATATTCAAAACAAGCAAAATAATAAAAATGTACACTTACGGTTACCTGCTAGTTGAAAGGCCTTCCAGTGATGCGGGTGTATACGGGGGAAGGTATTTCTTTTCACAATTTTACTTCTCAAAAATATTGCCGTTAATTATTGACATACACTTTTGTTGTGTTTTATTTTTGGTTATTGTGGTTTGTTATTGATGTTTTCTTATGTTTGTTCTTATTTCTTTTTTCTATAACACTTAATCTCAATATTAAATTATTTCTTTTTGTACTTTGCAATTTCTTATATTATGGCACAACGAATTCTTTTTTGTGATTTTTTTTATATGCATTGCTTTTATTTTAATTTCTTTAATTAATTTAATTTTTTTTTCATTTAACTAATGAACAAAATTATTTTATTTCAACAAAAAAGTTTTTTTTTTCTTAATTTTTTAAATTTTCCTCCAAGCAAATTTTATTTATATTTTTATCCACTGTGCAATGAAGAATAATATATATTAATATATATGTAGAACGAAAATATAAGATTTAAAACCTTCTTACGTTAATATAACGCAAACGAAAGAATAAAAAATACCGATATTCTAAAAATTTATACTATTTACTAAAATTGTCTTGTTTTTTTTCCATATAATCTTTAATTCTCTTCAATCACTTTTCACTGTTTCATTCACTTAATAAGTTTTTATTTATTTCTGTTCAGCACGAGTTCAATAGGCAAATTAAAAAGGGAATTTTGGTTTTACATCCACTTAAGTTGATATTTGCCGAAAGCTGTATTCCAAATTTTATTAAAGATTCTAGTGGAATTTCCAATCCTAGGTATTAAAAGAGAGCAAAAGAGAGTGGAATTCGTTACACATAAAGCAGAGATAAAATTCGATGTATTTGGTAATGATCTTACCTCCTCTATTAACTAGTGTGTATGGTGAAACTGACAAGAGAAGAAGATAACAATTCCCATAAGATGAACTGCCTTCTCGTTGATTGCTATGTGGTGATACTCCCACAAGATTTTTAGGGAAGTTGTGTTCTCCTTTTTTTCTTTATAGCTGTTTTTTCCAAAATGTAGAATTTGGAAAAGATATTTATAAATTTAGTTGGGATTACACCAATTCCGATGGTGTTTCTTTATTATTTACAATATTAATGTATCTATTCTTCAGTTTAGAGCTTTATCAGCTAAGTTGGATAAATTACCAAAATTTTCTACCCAACGATAATTAGGTATCAAGATTACCTGCAAAACTATAATTTTTACTTTAAGGCCTGAGAACCATGTGTTTTTTTTTCTAGAAATCTTACTAGTAATTTGGCCGAATTAATTAAAATCCAAGTAATATTCTTCTGCAAGACCTTTTACCATGAGAGATGAAAACGGAAAGAAGGAGTTATTTCCTTTTTAGAGGTAACTCACTTTCATGAAATTCTCGTTTAGAGTTTTTCGAAGTTTTATGTCAAAAAGTTAAAACAGCTGTGAGATACTTTGATTTTCACCATAGCAACCGGGTAGATCATAATGTTTATTTTTTTATACTAATAATTAAGACACTAACATTTCTGTCAGACATTAGTAAAGTTAGGAATAAAAAAAAAACTATTTATTTCCAAATCCTGTAGCTAGCGAAAACTAGTATCTTTGAAATACAAAATATATTTTATGTAAAAAAAATGGAATTTCCTGTTAATTTGTTATGATGGTATATTACATTTATTAAATCTGAACCGATTCAACTATATTTAATTTGTAGTACGATATTTTGGGCCAAATTTAATCTTAATACGAACATGATGAAATGGTTTTTGAACATAAAAAAAGAAGTTTGCATGGGGACTTTGTGATATTATTGACCGATTTTCACAATTTACATAGATTTCGTTCTTATGACAACTAAGCGAATACGTTTAAATACACCAATGAAGTAATTAAACGAATTATGCCCGTAATTTCTACAAAAAGAAAGCTAGTCGTGTTCGTACCCAACAGTTATCTTTACCGATTTTAACGTTTATTTTGCATACGTGTTCTTACCTTTAGTTTTCCTTTAAAATATGGCAGCTTTTTCACCATGGGTTTCTATGCACAGCTAGATTTCTCTTTGTAAAAATTACGGGCATAAGTTTCAATACGCCAGTGAGGTAAATTAACGTATTTATTTACAAGATACCTTAACTTTAATGTATGAAAAAAGTTAAGACATGGGAATTTTTACATGTATCAGCTGATCTAAAAAGATAGCAATAAAAAACAATGGGATTTCCTGTATTGAATTTTTTCTGAAATGCTTTTTGAGATGTCCTGTCATATCCTACTACTCAGGGAAACGGTAAATATGTAATTGCATGTTTTTTCCTGTTGGTTGCCTGTCCTCGTAAGGCTTGTGCGCAAAGTACAAGTTGCAATTTTTAGATAATTTGATAAAATTTGGTAAATACGTTTTAATTACCTCAATGTGGCAGTTAAACGTATTCTTATAACTACCTCAACCAGGTAGTTAAGCGTGTTCGTTTAAATGCTTTCCCCGAATAATTACCCAAAAATAGTGGAATTTTTGGCGAGGTAATAATGCGTGGAATACTGCATACCAATATGTATATTAAAATATTTAAGAGACTTATACTGTTTTTACTTTTAGCAAACAATTTTACGATGGATATAAGGAAGTATAAGCATTTGCCTTAAAGTCAAAATCCGCAAACGCAAACGGGACAGTTTTTTATTGCATTTTATATTTGTATTTGGTGAATATTGGCGCAAATATTCGTGTTCACGAATATTACAAATTGTACAAGTTGTGCTGGCGTGTGCAACACATACAAATATTGGTTCTTGACCCACCCAGAAAAAGCTAATAAATCGACTCTTCACTACGTATACATTGCCATTTTAACACGGTGATGTCATTGGAGGCAAGTACTTACCACCCTCGCTTACAAATAGGGAGTTAAATAAGTCATTACCACATTCTCTTACAAATAGGGAGTAAAATATTCCTTTTGGTGTTGCATTGTAATACTGCGTTTATGACGTCAGCCATATTCATACCCAATAGCCTAGAGAACGATATGAATTCAAAGTCGATATGCAGGGGTGTTCTGGAAATCGAAAACGCAAAATGCAAGAATTTGGAAGTTGGTTTTAATTAAATATTAATTATATATATTTAATATGCCAATCTCGAAATCCCAATTCCGAAAATACCGGAATTTTCGGGATTAAGCGAATCCCGAATCCCGGGATTTAAATTTTTTAATCCCGGGATTTACGGGATTTTGTCAATACCGAAATTGTTAGCTTAATTTTTTTGTTTTACCTTTTTTATAAAAAGAAATTCATTATGACATTCGCCATGAGAGGACAGGGAACACAATATTGATCCCGGAATTTTCGGGATTAAGCGAATCCCGAATCCCGGGATTTAAATTTTTTAATCCCGGGATTTACGGGATTTTGTCAATACCGAAATTGTTAGCTTAAATTTTTTGTTTTACCTTTTTTATAAAAAGAAATTCATTATGACATTCGCCATGAGAGGACAGGGAACACAATATTGATCTTTAATATTTATTTGATTAATTCTGTTAATACTGTTATTGTAAACCTAAGAAAATAGTTAAACTTTGTTATTATTTTCAAGCGTGTCCAATAATTATAAAGAAAGTTTAACGTGAGAAGTGCTAAAAATAATTAAACAAGAAAATTTATTTAAGAAAAAAATGTTTTTGAAATGCACAAAACAATTCACTGGTGCATCAAATACAAAATATAAACTTTACTCTTTACAGGGTTAAGATTATTAAAGTGTTTTCCGAGAGTTGACATCGAACCTACGGTAATTAATGGAGCGATTTCACATTATTAAGTAATGTATTTTATACACTACATAATTCCTACCGCAAGTAGTGGTGGTTATAAAAATCCGTTTTTGTTAAAATAAGATTTTAATGGTTAACTAAATAAATTGATTTTTTTAGTTAATTTCGAATTGAAATTTCAATTATTTATTTTAATTCATTTAATAAAATTTTAATAGAATCTTACAAATAAATCAACTTCTATGTTGCGTTGTTCAATTAGAATATTAATTATTTTTTTATTTAGCTTGAATGAACTGAGGTAATTGAATCAAATATGTATAGCTTTTATGGTAATTATTTTTTTATTGAATCTAGTAACACATTGTTTAAAATCGTACCTTTTTTTTATCATATTTTTTTATTAAATTAGTCATTAAATAAGAAAAGCCACAATTTAAAATTTTTACAAATTTAAGTAATATTTATCTTTAAAATAATAAATTAATTATAAAACCTTCGTTTGTAAACTTCTTTTAAAGACGTTTTTTTTAAATAAATATCTATAAAAAGCATTTATCTCTTAATTTTCAAAATTCCCGAAAAATCCCGGTATCCCGGAATTTGATTTTTTGTAATCCCGATTGGCATCCCTAGTTTTAATACACTTTTAATAATTTTTTTTTTTAATTTTTGTTATAAAATTCTATTTAATAGAGAAATATTTCTATAATATTTGTCAAGAAATCTTATTAAAAACTTCTTCTTGCGTTTTACGTTTCCGAATTCCAGCTCACCCCTGTAAATTTTTCATATTCAAATTTATTACAAATTGTTTTTTATTTATAAAAAAAAAACAAATTCTAAGAACAAATATTTAAAATCAATTTGTATTCGATTTGAAAAAAATTAAACTTTGGATGCATTTTATTATGAGTTAATTGTAAATTTCGTTAATCAACTCATACACTAGTACTTCTGTATCAGATTATATGTCAGCCATTACTAAACTACTTCTATGTAATGCAGATGGTATGAAGTAGTCATTGAAAAGTAAGTTGTTCAGTAATCGCAAGTCATTACCAAGTTTTTGCTGGGCACCTTCTTGTATACCGATATTGAAAATCCGGCAAGCTGGCTGCTTATCAGTAGTTTGTTTTAATTTATTCATTCCAATTGGGACCATAAAGCTTCTAAAAGAAAATTCAATCTTGAACTTGGTTCACATCTATTAAATATTTGACGTCCTACACGTAACAACTTGTTTTGTTAAAAATTTATTTGCATTTGCAAAACGTTTGACATCATTTTACAGTTTTTAAATTACATTATACAATAATGTTCTTACAAATAAAGTTTAGTAAATCAATATAAAAATGTTTAATCTTTAAGCTAAAGTTTAATTATTTAACTCGTCACCCTTTTTTAGATTTTATCATCAAATATTGGTTTTAACTTCTTTGCATGATTTGTTAAAATGTCTTATCTCAAGAGAAACAGTTTTGTGCCATGTGGTTTTTGGGCGGCCTAGTCATCTGTTGCCTTGTGGGTTTTAGCCTTAGACAAATTTGGCGGCACTACCGGGACTATTACGTCGTTTGTGACCAATATGTTTTCATTTTGTACACGTTATTTGGTGCTAAATATGCTCCTCTCGTTTGTTATAATTCAGAGCTCTTAGCTGGAAAATTTATGCTACAGATGATGCGTAAACATTTGTTAATGAACACTTGCACTCTAAAGGCCGTTACACACTATCCCACAAAGTCTTACGTATTTTTCAAAAATGCTTCCCTGATCTAAATATTCTTTGAACATTTTCAAAAAACAATAACAACTTATCATGACAGGGTTGTATTTTCGTAAATTACTAAAGACTTTGTGGGATAGTGTAAAACGGCTTTAAGTAACAATTGTTTTCCATAAGCTTTTTGAAATTGATTTCCATCACACTAAGTTCAGTAGAAAACAGTTCTGAAACTAAATCTAAACCACTTAACGTAACATTTTTTTTGGCGAAATGTGATTTTTTTATTTATTATTTCATCAAAGACTCAAATTTTACACAGAATCTGTTTTCAGATTCACTAAACCTAGTTTAACTGAGATCTCAAAAACCCAGCATTAACCGCCAAACGAAGAAGAACAACTTAATGTTCTATTAATTTAAACTTAATCGGCTACCATACCAAATAATAAGTATTCATATAACTTTCTTGAAATTAAACTAACTTGATCATAAAGAGGGTATCAACTTAAAATTTTAAAGATTTCAGTAACAAAACCAAAATTCGTTTTTAATGTAATTTTTTATGCGAATCGATGAACAGGCTGTTAGTGCCGATTTTTTATTAAAAATAATACATTAAAAATTTTGACTTAAGTCCCTCAAGGAAGCATACACAGAAAAAATTAAAAACCAACTTCAATTAACGTATTTGTTAGAAATTTGTACTATTAGTTAAATTATTTACTGATTTTCCGCCTGCAAACAAATTGATCATATCAATTAACACATTTGTAAGTTTGAGCTTTTCTTGCTGTTCAGTTTCAATCAATAGGTTTAATTGAAATGTGACATCCAGCAAAATTGGCTATATAAAACGTAAACACAAATAAAAATTTTTTTTTTCAATCAACACATTTATTTGAAACAATTAAAAAATTGTTTGAAACTTTAAAATATTTTGAAGTTTGTGTGTATGTTTTCGTATTTGCAAATATACACACAAACATTATAATTTTTATGTTCAATTAAGGCAAATTAATTGGAACAATTAAAAAAATTGTTTGAAACAGCATTATTGAATTAATTGAAAAAATTTTGTTATACATTTTTTCTGTGTACTGGGCCAACTTTTATACTTAATATATATTCCTCGGATATGCCAACAAACAACTACAAGCAAACTTTAACACTTGCTGATGATACATATTTTCTAAGCGTGCACGAAAACAGTCAAGAGGCATATCGATTCTTATAGGATAAAGGAGGATAAAGGAGGAGGATAAAGGTAAATAAGCATAAATGCGTCGGTAATCATGCCCCCCCCCCCCCCCCCCCCCCCTATTAAGATATTTTCAAATAATACTTCAACATTCGCACGTAAAATTACTCGATATACATCAAGATCGCCGCTTAACGTGGAAAAGCCATTTAGAGGCAAAATTAACTCAAAGTTAAATGTCATCCAAATTAATTGGCTTATTGAAATAAACTCTGTCCTTAGTCTCAATTGCAAACTTCTACTTTACAACTACATCTTAAAGCCAATCTGTTGTTATGTTATTCAGTTATAGGGCACTGCCTCATCCTCTAATATCGAAAATATTCAAGGACGCCAAAATAAACTTCTTCGAATAATCACAGCTCCTTGGTATGTTGAAAATTCAAATATTCACAAGGATCTCATTATGCCATTAGTTAAAACTATGGTTACGAAATATGCAGTAAAATACTTAAAAATTGTATACGAACCCACTAGCTCGAAATTTTTAAATGATAGCGCCCACAATCGCTGCAGCACTTACACATTTGGATGACAAATAAACACCTAAATATGTGAACAGGAGCCGCTATACATATATAATGAATTAGGAGAAGATTTGATTATAATTTGTTGGTTCATATTTAAAGGTTCAACAAATAAATAGTGAAAGAAAACCAATGTAATTTTAGAAATTTTAATAAAGGGTCCGCCAAATAACTTTTTTTTTTTGAAAATGCTATAAAAAAAACTACTGAATATTTTCTCAAATTTCTTTTTTATTTGAAAGTACAATCCTTCCGGTTAATAATGGAAAATAATTTCATTCAAATGGCTGCCTCGGCTGTCCATGCAGTAGCCTACACGATCGGTCCAATTTTTAAGCACATTATCGATTGCTGTATTTCACCAATGGCTTCACGAATATTGTCCTTTAAAACGTCAATTGTCTCTGGCTTGTCGACGTAACACTTATTTTTGACGGCACCCCACAAATAATAGTCCAACGGTGTCAAATCGCAGCTCCGAGGTGGCCAAATGACATCAGCTATGCGGCTGATAATGCAATCTTCAAAAACAGGGCGCAAAACATCGAGTGTAGCTTCGGCTGTGTGGCACGTAGCGCCGTCCTGATGAAACCAAATGTTGCCAATATCCTCCTCTTCAATTTTTGTGAACAAAAACATGGCCCGATAATGATCGCCATTGACTGTTACGGCCACTCCTTGTCCATTTTCGAAGAAAAATGGCCCAATAATGCCTCTGGACCAAAATCCGCACCAAACAGTGACTCGTTTTGGGTGCATCGGCTTTTCAATGTATGCGTGCGGGTTTTCTGTGCCACAAATGCGACAATTTTCCTTGTTTACATACCCGCCAAGATCAAAATGAGCTTCATCTAAATTATGATTTTTTTTTTTTGTAAAATCGGCATCTTCTGTAAGTCGATCGCAGTCCCACTTAGCGAAGCGAAAACGCATATTTCCCAGCGTTGTTCAAGCGTATACCAACCAACCATATTCGGTCAGCGGAAGGATACAACTTATTATCTCTTAAATTAGACATGAACTAAGTGTTAATATTCACGAAATAAGCACTAGTTGAAAAAAAACGTTAGACGGCGGACCCGTTAGAGGAAACATTGGATGAATAAATGTATATTTTTTAGTTTATTCAAAACATTCGGCAATAATTAGCGAGGTGTATTCTGAATCTCAGCAGTAACTTATAATGTTATTGTACTGAAACTGGCTATAATTTAGATTTATATATTAGTAATTACACAAAAAAATTTTGTGGTAATCAGGCGAACAGAAACGGCAGGAGTTATACAGTTTTTGTGAACAGGGAACGTAATTAAGAGAACTGTCGCCAATTATATATTACTTTAATATATGACGATTCAATATATTTTTATATTCAATGACTTAATTAACGTTTCGTTTTCAAAGCAGAATAAAAAGGCAGGACATAATTTAAAATTCCACTCTCGGCATACTCTTAAAAAAATAATACTCGAATGAAAATGGGCAAAGATGTCAGATAATATAAAGATTGATTCATAACTACTCACAGATCTTATTAAAAGTCTACAAACTGAAAAAAATTCCTATTCTTAATAGAGTGGCAGAGCCAGAGACGTCGTTCTTACTTCAGCTAACCTGACCAACCTAACGTACGGACGGACATGCGCCAATCGACCAAATGATTCTTAAACTAGTACTTTAATGCGTTACAATTTTAAGCAAAAATGCATTATATTCTTTCCACATATGGTGGTGTAGAGTATGAAAACACCAAAAAAGAGTATAAAAAGGATTCAAGGTTTTGTTAGGACAAACCAACCTCCTTCTTCATAATGAAAAAAAAACAAAGCTATGTATTTAAAGAATTCGAAAATATCTACAAGTACCTAATACTTACATATATTCTGTATAAATCTATACAGTTCAAATGAATCATTGAATGTATTTTGTTAAGATTAAAAGGCAATAAATGCCATTAATCGTAAAACCAATTGTCCAGCAATAAATTTTAATGAATTTCAGCAAAAAAAAAAGGAAACCAAAAAGAAAAATAAAACAACACCAAAGATGGGAGATGAAATAAATGTTTTACAACTGCATTGAATAGTAAAACCATTTATAATCGTCCAAAACTGTAACGGAATAAACGAAACGAGGAAAAAAGGATTGAACTTCCATTAAATGCTATTAGAGAATAAAATCATGCAATCCTGTGTAAGGAAATGAAATGAAACAAGGTGGTGTCGAGAGTGCTGTAGAAAGGATGTAGTCGTACAAAACAAGAACCTGCAAAGTATCGTGTTTCCTAAAATTTATGAGAAAATCACAACATGTTTTATTGGCCACCTTGTTCGTTGATTAACACTTATTGGGCTTGAATTGGAATGTGCGAATAAGTATTTTTTAGGTTGTATTTCTTAGTACTGCGAGAAATTTTAACACTGGTCTTTATTTTTAGATAAAAAAAAATTAACACTTTTGTATTGTGGTTTAAGGGAAATAAGATTTGAATACTTATTTGAGCGATGGTGTAGTGGTTTAAGTTCATGCCTACAAAAACAACCACCCTTGGTTCGATCCCTGGCAGAGGGTGAACAGTTTTTCATCATCGTTTTCGAGTTTTGAAAGTTTAGTGGCTTCAATCTCCATCCAAACAATCCATCGAAGAAGCCATCTAACCACCTCTCCACCTGGAAAAGAGGATAACATCATTGCACGGGTTGGTCAGCAACCCCCTGGAAAAAAGGTAGGAAGCAAAGATATGCAATATTCCCCACCACTACACTAAAATATACGGCGGGCGTCGCTTCTATGATACGACAGACGACAGCCCCATTATATTAGGACCTACTTCAGCAGACCAAACATCTACGTAACTGAAAAACAACCGATTAACAAAACTGATAGAAGACAAAGTAACCAATACTGAATGGATTGATACTCCAAGAAAAAGGACAGTGAAACCTTACATGGGAAGACACGAAAACAACTGCAACAAATCATGTAAGATGGTGATGCTTTGTGGAAGACATACATAAGGGGTTAAAGGTTTGAGTTTGAGCTTAAATTTTATATTATAGCACTAGACCAACCTTTAAGCATGAAGACTGCTCAAAATAAGCTTCTGTGTATGAAACAACCCCCTATACCCATGTAATTTCGAAAAAATCTTCCATTATTTAGGTATTTATTTAATATTTTACTGCAACATTTTTAGTTCGATATTTTTTAAAATGCCCACAGTTTTTCTAAGTTAAAGAATAGGTACTAACCTCCGGTTTATATGTTATGTTCCACGTGAGTGGTTGACAAACAAAGAAAGATATCGTTCTTAACTGGTTTGCCTGTGCCGATTTATATAGTCGAAGTTTTCGAAAACCGGTTTCTTGAAAATGTCGAATAATCGACCACCCTATTTATTTATTATTTGATAATTGGAAAAAAGTAAATTTTTATTTATGTGATTTGCATATGTATTAGTATCAAATTTAGACGCTTATAACTCTGAAAATATTAAACAAATTTTAATAAAATGTACATATATTGTGCAATACGTTTCAAATGGTGAAAAGTGTTCTTAACTGATTTGCCTTAGACGATTTATATAAATATAATTCAGCACAACCACACTAAAATTCCATATAAAAATATTTTGCTTTCTAAAGTTAATAATGACAATATTATGGGTGATTGCAATCGTAATATTATTTCACACAAGTATGTCAAGTTTGATTATTTCAGACCTTTTTTCATATGTAAAAACCATAATATGATTTTACAAAGTCATAATAAAATTTCACGTAACCATAGTATGGTTGCAGAGATGCTTAATAAAGTAAGCATTTCTGCAATGAGGAAAAAGGGCTTAATTCTATTTTTTAGTTTTGTAGTGGAACAATTTTAAACTTTATGGCCAGATTCACAGATTTTCATTTGATGTTCACAATAAAGCCAACATTTTCTTTCACACACACACACATTTTAATTTAAGAAAACCTTTGCAAATTTTGCCCAGAACAATATTATTTATTTATTAATTTTCTTTAAAATATGTATATTGTTAAAATTTTTATTCAAAACAAAGCGAATTCATTACAGGTTATCTCGGAACTTTAACAAGTCAAACTCCACAAAAACCCAAAGCAATTGGTTTTTGTAAAATCATTATATAACCTCATAAGCAAATGAAGTAAGGAGAAAACATAAACTATCAAGTTAAACAAAACTAAAATATATTCATCTTCTACCAAAGGACAGAATTTTGTAAAAATAACGTTACTTTAAATTTAATTTTTACTTAAATTGAACTGTTCTCGAGCAAACTGGAATTTCTTCATTCCTTTTGTTGTTGATACAATAAACAAATTTTAAATCTTTTTGTCAGCTGTTAAAACCTGGGCATGCCAATTTAAGATATCTTGTGCTTAGTTTATTTACGTCAAGTAACAAATAGCATATTTATACTGAACACCCTACACCTGACCCACAATTTACTGTGTAAAAAATATTATTCCCAATTTCATTAACAAAAATATAAGTTATTACTTCAACTTGATATTAAGTAAAAAAAAAATAACAAATAGTTTATTAAAATAATTATTATAGTAGGATATTATCTAGTTCGGCTTGCTCTATTATACTTTTTTACCTTTTTTCAATAACACTGCGTTACAAATTTTTAATTTGGAAAAATACCAAGAACGCCACATGCCTAGATAAGTTAATTGGGACCTCCTGAACACGAAAAACGCTGTATTTTTTTCCTAAGTACCGTTTTTTAGGTAACGGTACTTTTGTGTTTTTTGATGTGTGGTCCCACTCCAACCCTTGTGGAGCCCAACCGAAAAGTCTGAAATTTTTCGGCTGTAAACCAGTGTAATGAATTTCATAAATGAAAATTAAAACAGTTTTGCACGCCTTTTACCCAGAGCTTAAATTCGTGCATTAATAAAAATTCATATTTACTAAAGAATATGTAGATTTTAATCCTCTTTTAATTTAAAATCCTTTTTTAATAGCATTATACTAGGGATGTCTGTAAAAAAGGTAGATGTCTACATAATTTCGTAAAACAAAAGTTTATTTTTATAATAATATTTTTGCTTGTTTGTTTGCTCGTTTGTCTTTATCCGATTTATTATATAGTTAATTCATTTTTGTAGTTTTCTGTCAAATATAATTATAAATTCTGCCATGTGTAAACATTTATTGTTACATAATCACAGACATACATATATAAGAAAACTTACCATCATATAGACATACCCATAAAAGTGTGTGTATATTTGTTGCTCTAATTGGCTTAACATAAACAACAAAATTAGGTTAATACAATTTAGTTGTTCAGTGCCTGTTTTTGGCGGAGAAATCTGTCACGTCTACTTCTTATACTTTTTTATGCCTTTCACCAGAACGTGAGATAAATAAGGGAATATTAATTTAGTCGTGATGTTCGCAACACTAAGAAATATGCATTTAAGACATTATAAGAAATAAAAAAAAATAAATATTTCGCTCATTATTGGTTTAGCACATACGCATAAAGTCGTAATGGAGAAAAATTACAATGAAGGTTTACATGAAGATTTCTGAAAATATACCCGATAATTTTTTTTTATATTTTCACAGCTGCATCCGGCATATGTTTTGAAGAAAAATTTTTCTTTTTGTGAACGTTCATAACCGAACTAGGAAGTTAATGGCATTTTAATGAAAGTGCAATTTATTTTGTATGTTTATGTATGAGGAACTTTCTGTATTTGCCAAACAATGGCTTGTAGAGCAAAACAATACAAGTAATCTTTAAAAAAGTTGATATGGAGCAAAATGAATGCTTAATGTCTCAGAATACATAACAATTTCGTGAAGCCGGTTTTAAATTCAGAAAAAGTGTATTTAAAATATTTATACCCCATTTTTTACCCAATTTTTTTAAATGGTCGGTAGGTCAAACCAATAATGAGCTAAGGATATGTCATTGCTGTAATTAATTAATTAATAAAGTTTAATCGGTCACCACAGTAATTAAAAACAAATTTTGGAAAGTGTACCTTATTTGGGACCCATGAACAATCATGAACTCGCCAGCACAGGGTTATGTAAAGGCGATCATACACGACACTGCAAAATACATACATGTCGTGTGTTACCTTTTTAACTTTGCTTCTGTAAAAGTCAGACGCAAAGTCATCTGGCAAAATTTCAATTGCAGCGTGCTCTATTTCTTCCAGGGCTGTGGAGTCGGAGTTGAGGTTTTTGTGTCGGAGTCGGAGTCGTAGTACCACAAAAACTCGCGACTCCGACTCCAAAGTTTTTCGGCATAAAAAATGTAAAAAAAAATTTCCAAAATAAAAATTATCTTCTTAAACACATTTAACATTTAAATAAATGGTTTATAAATACTGCTCTTATGTGCTGTTTTGAAATGACAGGCGATGGACTGCGTGCTTTTCATATCAATTTTACTATATAATCAATCGCCTGTCATTTGGAAACGGCACATTAATGTTTGCGTACGGTAATTTCTTCTCAAAAAATCAAATTTTAGAATGCCGTACGGTAATAAAAAAATAATAGTTAACATATACATTTAGCATCAAGACTATAGTAGGAGTCGGAGTAGCACTTAAAAAATTTCAGCGTTTGGAGTCGGAGTCGGAGTAAGTACTTTTTTCGGACGTCTCCACAGCCCTGATTTCTTCTAACAAACCATCTGGCATCACTGTTGTTATTTGGAAAAAAATGTTGTTAGAAATCTATGCTGCAAGGAAACCGGCAGCGGCGGTGCGCTATTGAAGGAATCATTAGCCGGCTGAGGTTGTTATTTTACAATACCGATAAATGTATGTTCTTTTAACCTTTTAATAGAAATAATGTACATACTTATGTAAAAAACGTTTTATTATTATATCTAAAATTTGCATCTTCTAATTAAAAGAAAACAATTTTCAAAATCCCGCACGCTATTTTGAAACCGAGAACTACTTTGGTTTCTGCAATAACTATGCGAAAAAAACACAGAGCCAATGTCAAAAGCAAATAACATGTACGTTTGTGACCAAATATTATAAACCTTTTGTAAAACAGCAATTTTGACAGACATGCACAGTTACACGTGACTTGCAAAGTTGACACGTCAGATGTAAAAAACATGTCGTCTATATGCTTCTTTATGACGTTGATATTCATGTAAGAGATCTTTGTGTAGAATATTATTTAGGTAATCATCTTATGAGATTTGTTTGTCTTAAAGTGATTTTAGAAAGGAAGGTTCATACGCATAACATTTTTTCATGGTATAATTGTTATCGTAAAAGTTATTATCGCCAATTTGGATATCAAATCAAGGTTGCCAAATCGAAAGTTCAACAAAGAGTAGCATTAAAACCAAAAATCGCTAGAAATGACTAGATTTTTAAAATTATGAACTGCTGCAAGCTATTAAAACAAGTAATGATTATTTTAATTTAACCCATTAATGCTCACAGCGATCTGGACAATAATTTAGTTATTTTTTGTAAAAGTATTAGTCAATTAAACCTATTTAAAAAAAAATTTTCTATCGGGCCTTGAATCTGTTTTGATGGCTGTGACATATACGTGACAGTACACAATCTAAACAATATTTGGGCCTTGCATTTAACAAATAAAACTTTTATAAATTATAAACAAAACTATATAGAACCTCCTATTTGTTACATAAAAGCTAACAGAAACTATTTTTTTTACTTAATGCGTTTTGGGTAAACTATAAATATAATGAAAAAGTAGTTTCTTAGATTTTCATCAGCATCTTGTTTTACATTAACAATAAAATAAATATGACGAAATATCGTATTAACACAATTTTTATAAATAGAATCCGAAATCCTTTTTTTAAGATCGCTTTTATCTCAACAATAATCTTTCTTTGAAGGTACTGGAGCATAATCTGTAACAATTATGATACTAAGAAAAACTCCCATATCATTCATCGGCTGTTTTAGGTGCTTTTGTCCACTATATACTGCTTTACTGTTACTTTCGTTACCTAGAATTTGCTTTAACTCATCTCCAAAAACTGTTCAAACTGCACGTAGATTGCTGTCAGTGCAATCAGAAAATTCGAATTCAAGGAATATCCGTTGACACCATACATCAGCATCTATTACCCACTGAATCAATTCACTTTTTTATGTTTTCAAGACAATACAAATGGTCTTGCTGTTTATGTGGAACTTGTGGCTGAGGCAAACTGCTGCATGCACGTAGAAAAAAATATGGTTGGAGGTAACCATATTCTAAGAGCAACATACTATGGTTGGTTTTTAACAATGTTTATGTTTGCAGGTTACCATATTATGTTTTAATATGACCATAGTTTCTTTAAAATCAACAAAAAAATTTCCCTAAATCAACCATAATATGGTCAAAATTTACCATTTTTATTTATTTTATGTTAACCATAATAATGGTAAAAACTAAACATATTTTGTTCAAAATTAACCATAATATGGAAAAAATGTCCCAGAATTTTGAGAAAAGTAACCATATTATGGTCAGGATTAACTATAATATGATGAATGCTAATAATATTATGCTAAATCCATTTTTGCAATTTGTTTGTTAAGTGTCAAATTATAATTTTATTTGTTGTTTATGTTGTTTTATTATTTTATCATTTATTATTTATATAAGACCTCAAGCCAAAATAATAAAACAACAATTTTATTTAATTTTATATTCTTGATAGGTGTTACGTCCCACTTTTATAAAAAAATCCCCTTTGGTTCATATTCCAGCCTGTGTTGACATTCATTTTTTCTGTTCTGGTAGTATTTTCTACGTAAATGTGTGTGTTTTAATCAATAATTAAAATAAAATGAATGAGAATTTTAAGGAAACCAAGTAAAATGCAAACGACAAGAATGTTGTTGCTTTTTAAACATATTATTTTAAATTTAAAATTAATCATACAATGTTTTAAAATATTGTAAGTTCGAACATTATATTGTTATTTAATATTAACCATAACATGTTTGGAGGCATGAATTTAACCATAATATGGTTACCACTATAATAATAATATGGTTGTAGTTTTATTTCAAGGGATGAAAACACTTTATTGTTAAAAAGAAACAAAATAATATCAATCGTGAAAAAAGTTTTTTTAAAAACAACAAAAGTTTGTTTGTTGCCATTGCAGGGACCATAATATGTTTTTTTAACCATTCTTCAACCATGTTTTTTCTCTACGTATGCGAGAAATCTTAAAGGGGTTTATCTTATTGTTGAAAAAAATTTTTTTGGAGTTTCTATAGACGATTATCAGAAGAGTCAATTAATTTTCTATGTCTTCCTGATTATCCTGAAATTTTACATGATTGTATATTTAGGCTTGGGCAAGCTTTGCGGGAGCCCACTTCAATCTATATCTACAGCCCTTATCAGAGCACATACAATTGGCTCTGGGCGCCAAAAAATTGTCATTAAAAATAATACAAAAATGAAAATAAAATGAAATATATGAAATCTAGCTACTTTTTATCGCTAGATAAAAAAACCAGCAGATTAAGCCAGCAAATAGCTAAATTGGCAACCTTGGGCCATATTAGCACTTAAAATAAAGCTTTGGCATTAAAAGTACCAGTCTTTTTATGAAAGCTATGATCAAATATGGACCAACTTCAATCTAAATAACAATATAATAAGATGGTTTATGGTTGCAAAGATACTATTCCGGAAAGAAGCTTATATGGGGACTATGTGAAATTATGGCTATTCTCATGATTTTCAATGCGTTAGCACCTACTCACGGAATTTTATCAAATTTCCCAAGACTTTGTGCACAAGGTTTACTTGACAGGCAGCTGGACAGACAGCCGGCGCTAGATCAATTCAAAAAGTGATTCTAAGTAGATCGGAATACTAAGAAGTGGGGTCTTGGACCAATATTTGAAGTAGTTAAAACATCAACTCAGACGCATAATAGCCTTTCCACTATTGTCGTGAGGGTCAAAGAGACTTCGGTTTAACGAGTAGAATAACGCTATATTTTTGTCACAAGCGGTAAATTTCCAACTATGTATGAAGACAGAATTTTTACACATCATAAGCCGATTCCCCCCTAATTAGCTTAAAAATCGTGCTTTTTGAGTTATGACACTACTGAAGTAATATACCGAGCTCTTAGCGAAAAAAAAAAATTTACCGCCCACTCTCCCCATATGAGGAAACTTGTTCAACTCGTGGCAACGCTAAGAAAAACCCTAATGTTTCGCAATGTATACATTCTTATAAGAACAAATAATTCATCTAAAAGCTTAAAGAAAATTGTCACAAAGCGTACAAGGTGCCGTATACAAATGTGGTTTTTAAAATTTTTAGGCCCTAATTTTATAAAACGCAACGCCAAAGAGTAACACTGAAAGCAAATACAAAGTCAACAATATTTTGTAATTTTGTTGTTACTTCCTAGAGAAATTTATGCACCGTTTTAAAATTTTCAACGTCATAATTGTGCGCTTATTTTTTTAAATGTACCATAAGTGCTTCGCAAAATGATAAACATTTTTATTGGGTCATTATTGGAATGAAGCTTTAGTTATGTATTTGTACGTATCTTGTAGATTTACAAAATAAGTAACTCTGCGGTTATATTTTTTGTTAAACAGAGCTAATAATACAACTTCTGTGGACCAATTGTCGTTTAAAAAATAAATGAATTGGGCCCATTAGCTTTCGACTTCTAGTCAACGTCCAACTTGTGCTGCAGTAGCTGATGCTTATTGTAAAAACAATATCCATAATCCCGAAAATCCCAGGACTTTTATTAAAATCGGTTGGCAAATTTGTCATAAGTGCCGTATAAAGGCCGCTTCCTAAAAAATCTTAATACGCCAAAACTACTAACGGATAACAATATTAATATGAAATTTGATAGAGATTGCTGAAATTTTACTAGAAATTATATGTTTATGTTTGTGCGGATCGGACCATTATAAGCTGTACATCCCATTTACGGAAAATCCTTTTTAATCATTGTTTTAATGCATCTAACAAATAAGTTTAATGTTACTAGAAATAACGACTCTTAATTTTGTCAGGACCGGGCTTACTAAAAACTGTGCAAAGCCGATCATAGCATTCTTACTTATTCGAATAAAAGAAATAATAAATAAAGTTTTGTCACATACTTATTTTAACTACAATACAATAGTGATTGTAATTTGTAAAAGTTTGAACAGTTGTGTTCGTATCCGGCAATATACAAACATAACTACAGATGCACACATACATTATAAACAGGAAATAAGTAGAAACGTCTTTTCAAGCTAATGACAACCCAGCAAACAAAACGGTTAAAATTTGTAAATCATTTCGAGTGAAACAATAACACCTTGAACTTTATATTCAAAACACTAATAAAATTCCAAATAATGGAGCGATTATCTCAAAATATTGTTGTATGATTTCTGGTCTTATGCAACTTAATTGAACATCACAACATCATTATTGGCTTCGGTTTTAAGCGTGTTGAATTGTTTTTTAGTACTGGGCTTTATATGAGGCCTATGATAAATTAAGGACTGGCTGATCGTCATTAAACTTGGCAGTTAAATATTACGAGCCACTTTTTGGGGCAGAGATTAGTGTTAAATTAACTTTAATATCCGTATTTACTTTTTTAGTTGTATTTTTTTAAACTTTTTTGCTAGTTTAATCGGCCAATGGTGGTGGTTTAAACCTAAACTTAAACTGTCAAAATACACATGTCTAACATAAACGATTGTTGCATTTTTAAATTTGTTTAATTTTTAAAAATGTTATATTGCTATAATTTTTCCTTTCTATATTTTTTCTCTAATATCTTTTTACTTTAAACGTAAAAAATGGCATAAGCAACCAATGAAATGTATTCCCACGAAAATTATTTTGATAACTACTTATAATTATTTTCTGTGTAAGCAGTCCGTAAAAATATAAAGCATGATATGGAGATTATTAACAAATATCTTAGTTTTACACTTTTACAGCTCATTATCAGGTATGTTCTAGGTTTAGACTCGAATTGAAAACGAAAAATTTTTTGAATCCGCATAAGTCATAAATTGGTGTTCTCAAATCCGCATGTTTTTGTGTATTCGAAGTTTTTGTTCGAAAAAACTTTTGTTGAACTAAAGATCGCTAATTTGCTAACCGAAGCATGATAGCAATGTCTAATATTTTCTAAAAATCGTGAAAGCTGTAAAGAATCACAAAAAAATCGCTAACATGGCTAAAATTCTCGAAAAATTGCAATCTTTTAAACAAACACTAAAATTTATTTGAAATCTCTAAATGGGTTAAAAAAACAAAATGTCGGAAAATAACAAAAAAAATTGCAAAAATAGCGAAAATTCGCGAAAATTTTTAATATTTCAACCAGCCATAAAATTGATTTAAAGCCCTAAAACTATAAGGAATGGCAAAAAATCGGTTAAAATTGCTAAATTCAAGGAAATTCGCAAATATTTGCTAACAGCGGCATGATAGCAAAGTCAACTATTTATTATAAATCGTTAAAGCTGTAAAGAATCAGAAAAATTGCACGACCAAATCGCTTATATCGCGAATATGGCTAAAATTCGCGAAAAATTCCAAAATTTTAAACAAACCCAAAAACTAAGAGATCGCTAAATCGATTAAAGAAACAAATTGTCTGAAACTAACATAAAAATCGTTAAAAAAAATTTGGTATAATTACATCAAAATCAATGGAAAAGTCGACTTTAAATTTAGGGTTAGTAAGGGCCTTTTTCGTTTTAGATAACGATATATTTTTGATTAAATTGGATTAAGAAGGTTTTAAGCTAAAAGATATATTAATTTTTTTGTTAAAAAGGTTATCACATATTACAATAAAAGTCGATTCGGTTTACTTTCACCAACCATATCTACTCTAATTGAAAACGAATAAAAACATGTGGATGTGAAATGCAGAACACCAATAATGCTAAAGAAATTCACTTTCGAGTGGATTCGGATTCTAGAACACACCCGTATATATATATAATTATTGTGCGATATAATCTTTGATTTAAGATCCTTAATTTATTATCATTGAGATGGAAAATATTTAAGATTCCAGTTATAATCTTGTATACCATCCATATTCACAAATTTTTACTATAACAGTTTTGTTCGCTGGCATGCAGACAACTGTTTTCGAAACATTAATTACTTTATTTATGGCTCATTACTGCCGGTATTTTCTTGTTTATTAGTTTTTCATCTTGAACAACTTTAAATTGTATCTTTTTTGTTGTAGTTTTTTGCTGCTGCTGGTTTTGTTAGATTTTTCAATGGAAAAGTAATTAGCTGAAATTCACATGTGGCAGTATGTTTTCTTTTTGTTAGCAATAGCATAGTCCCTAAAACTTATTTAAATAATATTAAAATTTAAATTTAACAGTTACATTCAAATTAGAATTTTCTTAATATAATGTACATTGAAAGAAAAAACTCGTATTGAATTAAAGCTTTTTCTTCTTATTTTAGTACGAGTCGCATACAAAAATTTAAGTGCGGATAACACACTAAGAGGTACTTAAAACAATTCAAACCCAATATGCGTGCATACGCGTGTGTTTATAAAAGTTTGTTGTAGACACAACAACAACACTACAAGAACAAATATATAGATTATTTTAGTGTTTAAAAAGTAAAATAAGAAGCAATAACTCCCATATTCTTTTTTTTAAATTACGAAAAACAGGAGTAAGGAAGAACATGTAAATCAATAAAATAGATAATCATTCAAAGCACATTTCGATCTACCAAAAGTTAATTTGGTTTAAAGATTGATGTTTGAATATTGACTGCCAGCAAACACATCTGAAGAAATTGAGTGGTTCCAATCGAAATATGTAAGGGTTACCTGTCAGTGAAAGCCTGGGTTCCCGCAGTAGTCAGAAATGTAAAATTATCACACAATTTTAATTAAATTCATGTTATTAAATTTCATTCTTGATAAAAATAATTTAATCAGAAATAAATTTGATGAAGTTTGGCCTAAATATCAACAATTTGGATTAAAACCCGTAAACAGTTCAAAAAAAAAGCCACAATATTAATTAAATTAAATCGTTAAATAATGGGTGGTTAAATTTTAAAGGGCCGATGTTGAATGTGAACCACGCCCAAACGACAAGTTTTTTCTACTTTTTATTTGATATTTCTCAATTCAGACTAACTCAATTTAAACCATGGAATGTTACACAATCGAGCGACGCGTTAGAAAAGGGCGTTCAAATCAAAATACATATCGAAGAAAATCATCTTCAGTGATGAGGCACATTTTCACCTCAGTGGATTCTTCAAGAAGCAGAATTGCCGCATTTGAGCGGATGATAATCCAAGAGTGATTATCGAAAAAGCAATGCACCAACAAAGAGTGACTTTTTGGGGTGGTTTATGGGCAGTTGGCATCATCGGGCCGTATTTTTCCCAAAATGACGTCGGTCAGGCAGTTACTGTGAATGGTATTCGCTATCGTGAGATGATAACGAACTTTTTATAGCCCGAATTGGCAGATATGGATGTGGACGATATGTGGTATCAACAAGACGCTGCCACTAGCCACATGGCTAATGAAACAATGGCTCATTTGCGCGACAAATTTAATGGCCGTGTTATCTTACGTGGTGGCGAAGTCAATTGGCCGTCAAGAGCATGTAATTTGACATCGTTGGACTCTTCTCTTTGGGGTTATTTAAAGGTGTACATCGACAAGCCAGCAACAATTCAAGAGCTAAAAAATAGAACCTCAATTATGCCTCAGCGCCATCGAAAATTTGGAACATAGGATGGAGGTGTGCCTCGTGGTCGCGGCGGATATTTGGCCGATATTTTGTTCCCTTTTATATAATCATAATAAAAGGTACTGACAACAATTTCCTAAATAATTTGTGTTTTATTCAAAACCAACATTGGCCCTTCATAATTAACCACCTTTACATCAAATGTTTAAAGAAGAATGGTAACAGAAACTATATAAGGCATGCTGCTTGTATCTTATAATTGCGAATTCTTCTGTAAGCAAAGGGCGGAATTATACAAAAGTGGTTCTGTGTGGTAAGTGTTTAGGATAGAATCAATCAAATTTTACGTTCGGATTATTTCAAGTACGAATCGAGATTAAACCGTCTTAGAAATTCTTGAATCAAACACAGTTTGAGATTAATTTTATTTCACTTTTAATAACGTCAGTCATATTTGAAGATTACACAGTGCAACACGAAAAAAAATAACCATATACGGACAATAAATAACCATAAAGGAACAAAAACAAGGCCCGTGTCTCCCAGTTTTGCCCAAAGTCATACACTTTTTAATTTTTGGGCCCTTAATGATTTGGGGCCTCAGTATCATTTATGCAAAAAAGGTAACATTTTCTCAGGCTCAAATCTTGCAAACCGTTCGGAATTTTGATTTACACTTTGAGATAAAGTTGTAGCCCTTGCCATAGAGAACAAAAGTTGTGAACATATCAAATCTTAAAAAATTACACACAGTGTTATTATATTAAATATGGTGAAGTTGAATATTTCGCACTTGAATAAGTTGTACTTGAATCAAGCTTTTTGTACTCGATTTAAGGAAATCAGTTTTAGGCGAATTGATTTGTTTTTTTCTGCAGCATTTTGAATAGAGCGCCCTTATGTTTTCAAATAAATGTGTTTAATCTAATTTTATTAAAAGTGAACTGTACCAGACAATTAAATTTGAAACATTGGCGCATAATTATAGTCATAAACAAAGCATACTTTAAGAGTTCTAAAGTAAGCTTATATTAAAAATATGATTTTGATCTCCTAAAGACAAGCAAAAGCATACTTTACATGTTAAAACCGATGTTAATTTTAAAACCAGCTGAAGTTGTTTTCAACTCATTTAACAACAGCATTAGCTGTTTTTCAAAAGTACTTGCAAAAAGTTAAAAATATTTATGTTGCTAGATATCAGTCGATTTTTTTTCAATTATTAATGATTTGCAGGAAAACTTTTACACAGAAAAAATCAAGTTAAAAACGTAGAAAACAAGGTTGATTTAAAATTTTTCGGAGTTGATTTTGCTTCATACATTTTTTATGTTAATTCAACGTGATTTTACAATTACTTGCAAACAATATTTTTTTCTTTTAAAATAACTTTAATTCATGTTAATTTAACTTTTCAGTAAATTTAGAGCAAAATGTCATTTACATTGAAATAACAATTCGCATCACGTTGAAGGAAAGTTATTTCAGGTTGAAACAACGTGAATTTCATGTAGAACCAAATTGGTTTGATTGTGATATAACAGTGCGAAGAAGTTTCAGAGACAACATATGCATTTATTTAAGAATAATTCAATACACTTATCGCTGTAACACATGCTTCACTTATTTTGTTTTCTCCTTTGTCAACAGCACCATCAGCAGAATCGCCCGATATGGTTTTCGTCATCATTCTACTTTGAAAACTTGATGTACTATTTAACTAAATAATTTTAATTAAAAGAATACGGGAATTGTCTTATTTTTATAACGTATTTTAAGAATGAAAATAAAAAATATACATACTTAAGTATGTATGCATGTTAATTTAACAAAATACACTTTTGAATTTAATATAAAACAGGTGGATTCAATATTAGATCCCTATTTATATATATTTTAATATTTTTTTTATTTAAAATAAATAAGAAATAATGATAAATTTAAATAATGGGCATACTTTTGCAGAAATTTAGTATGATTCCCAATCAACATATTTCCATGTTAATTTTACTTTGGTATTTTTTTCTGTGTGTATGAAAACAAACACATATGTATAGGCCCTAATTGTGTAAAACGCAATGCCAAAAATTAAAATGAAAGTAAAAGCAAACCCAGAATATTTTGTAATTTTGTTGTTGCTTTCTACATAATTAGAAACATATTTGGAGAAATATACGAATAAGAGCAAATTATTACTTTAAATATACCCGTATTAACTTTTATATGAGTTTTTGTTTTCGTAGCATACCGCAGTTATGCCAAAAAAAATTATTTTTTTAACAGCAGTTTCAAAACTCCATTTTCAAATTTTTAAAAATTTGGTTAAGCAAATTTCAGAATTTTTTAGTCATCACATTGGGATTTGTTGAGGATATATGAGGGAATTAAAATATTAAAAAAATTCCATCATAGTTTTTCCATACCTGAAGGTTTAACTAAAATAGGAAAACATTAACCCTAAAGTCATGCAGCTCAAATGCCACATTTTGACATACTCAGAGTTTCTAAGAAAAACATAGCGACTTATTGCATATATTTGCGCCTTTTTTTTTTTTTTTAACTGGAGAAAAATAAAACTTTAAGTCATATGAAGACCATGAAGACAAAACCGTGCAAAAATGGATATTATGCCTTTAATGCACTTGTGGTCCAAAACTTTTTAAACCATAATAGAGCTGTCAATTTGAATGGTTTTAAACATACATATGTAATAAGATGAGTAATGATGGCAAACTAAACAATTTGTGTCGTGTAAAAAATTGAAAACTAACCCTTTTGGGACCCATTTGAGCCAAACAATTTTAAAGAGATACCATTTTTTTGAATTATTTTTTAGCTGTCATTCACCAACTGTGCATCAACTGTATCTGCAGTACGCAGAACAAGTCTTGGGTGGTGGTCAAAAAGTACATATCGTTACCGAAGACGCTAAGGGCTTTTATATAAAATTTTGAAAATTTTACAGAAGAAGCAAAATCCTTTTAAAATGGTGAATTGATAAATTGTGTTAAGCTGTTTTTAATTTATTTCTCTTTTCTTGTAAAACCTACAAGTTTTTATGATAATTGACAATGTTGGATATTATTTAAACTATTAGCGTTTAACATATAGTGCTTTTGAATGGGGCCATTTATTTTTTGTTAATAACATCTCTAATTTTGCTTCAAAGATTTCAAGTCGAATTTTAATTTTTGGTTAGTTAAGTTTTATGGTGTTTAGCTAACGATATGTTTGTGTGTATTAGAAACAGTGTTCGAAAATAAACTCAAGATAATTTAGCGTCCGGTACACACACACACACACAAGATCGATATATATTTGTTAAGTGTTTATGTAGACGAACACATTCCTAAAGACCGTTCGTAGCTATTTTCAAGAAAGATTCGAACATGATACGGTGTAGTGTTCTTCGTTAATAAACAGAACAATTGTATTGATGCTGTAGACAAACATTATATTTAAATGTGCTATAGTGTTTCTTTTTTGACATTGATATAGAAATGACCAAAAAAAAATTCACCAACGACCGCAGCACGAGCTGCTTGTGTGTGTATTGTGTATATGTTTTGTTTGTGTAAAACTATTTTGCTGGCTTTCAATTTTTTTCGTTTGTGTATTTTGTTTTTGGGAAAAAAGTGTGGCTTTCTTTACTACCCAAACGGGCGCAAGAACAATTGAAACGAGCGAACAATAATTAGCTGAACCGAACACAATGAGGTTCGTTGTTTAAAAAAAACCTAACGGAATTAAATTTTGTCATCTTTTTGTTGAGTTGAATAAGAACACTATTATTTTTTTGTTCGAAAAATGACAAACAGGGAAACTTAAACTTTTTTAAAGATTCATACACAAACATGTTAGGAAAGATATTTAGTGTTCATTGTTAAACACTGATTAGAAATTTAAATTTTTAAATTGTTCATAACATGAACGTATGATTAATAGTTGAAAAGTTCAATATTACTCATACGTAACTTTCCGATACTATTCCTACCGCATTTAGATTATGCAATAAACGCCGTTTTTTCTATTTTGTTTTAAATTTCCATTTAATTTTTTACAAGCATTTTTTCAATCAAATGTAAATAAAGCAACTGTTTTGTCAGCCAACCATTTTCTTTAATTACTAAGCGATTAAAAATTCGGCTTAAATCTAGTTTACCGACGCAGCTCCAAATAAAAGCAGATACCTAGGATAATAGAAAATTGAAAAATATGAAGAAAATATGAAGTGAAAAAGTGGCGCAACCACTTTGTTTTCGAGTCATGGACCTCTTAAGTTTTCGTATAAATATGTGATGTTCCACTACATTACTGGACGTATAGGTCCAATATTGATATTATTTTAAAGAAATCGAATAGATTTTTCTGAATATACAAAATTTATATCAAACTACTTTTACAGTTTTTATGAAATTTGAAAAATATTGGTTTGTTTTAAACTTTTGATTGTAAAATTTAGAAAAAAAACAGTCGAATTTTGCTTAAGTCTGTTTTTTAAACCTTTAATTAATTTAAATAATATTTTTGTGAAAGCTGGGTTTTTTCTTTAGCACAAAAGTTGACAACATTTCGAATAAAAAATATTTAAAAACAAAAAAAAAAAAATAGTAAACCAAATATGACGAAAACTAATAAAATGCCCTTAAACACCTTTTTCCCCCTACACCCCTGGCTATCAAACAAAATGATGCGTGCAAAAGTTGCGATCTTAGGTAAAATAAAGAATTTTTCTATATCAGAAAATGCTTGAAAATAGTTTTCTCAAATAAAGTACAATATAAAAAACAAAAAGTCCCCACCAATTCTAAATACAAATGTTAAAAAAATTATAAGCGATTTAATAACACAACCTTTCGACATGCCCATACCCATACAGTCCATAATGAGTTCGATATAGGGATGGGCAAATTGAAAAATATATCGATACATATCGAATCGATATTTTTAAGAGTATCGATATTTATTATTTCTAAAATATCGATATATCGAACGTATTTTGCTGAAACTATTACCAAATTAAAAAATTGTACATACCTTTGTACATACATATTTATGAACAAACATATTATGTATATGTACATAATTACTTTGTGTGATTTTATTTTTTCAAAAAACTAATAAAAACAAAAAATTCCACTATAACAAAAATAAAAGGAAAGAGTACAAAAAACCATTTGAAATCCAAAAAAAAAAAGTAAATTACGAAAATATTTAAATGGAAGTCAAAAAGTCATGCACTCAAA
Source organism: Pollenia labialis (assembly GCA_949318255.1). Lineage (NCBI taxonomy): Eukaryota > Metazoa > Arthropoda > Insecta > Diptera > Polleniidae > Pollenia > Pollenia labialis. The sequence goes on from OX439141.1 coordinate 91,736,390, forward strand.
GCAAAAATCAATCCATTCGTACTCGAATCAATCTAAAGCGGTATTAATAGTAAAGTGAGTAAAAATTTTCTTGAATCAAGTACAGTAAGATTGATTCAAAAACGGATTTTCAATCGCAAATTACTTACATTATCCATATTCAATCCCTATTTCGTACTGGAAATAATCCGAAAATGAGATTGATTTAAGTAAAATTAGCATTGAATCAATCTTAAAATGCGCAAAAAATTATTTTGATTGATTTACTTACTCGTATTACACATTACAGAACTATAAAACACCAACATCATGCCCGATATGGTTTTTACTTTAGAAATCTTATGTACATATTTAACCAAAAATTTGAACTTAATGAGAAGCAAGAGTTTAAATTCACTTTTTAACCCTTCGTGGTACACATGAGTCTGGTCAGACCGTTTTCAATGTGTATAGAAAATCAAACCATGCGCATGTTGGAGGGTTAAACACAACGAAAAATTTAATCTTTTCGTTTGATTTAAGAATTTTATACTTATTTCAAGAAATTTCGGGATTTAGGATTGTTTTAAGTACGTTTCAGTGTTATTCGTTTTTGAATGTTTGAGTACGACTCGTACTTAAAGTAATCATAAAAAACTTGATTTATCCCGAGTGTTTTTCTTTCTTTGTGGAAGTACCAACTTACCTTAAAATTTTAATTGCAACCCAAAGTACCAACTTTAACTAGAAATGTTTTTGATTGTTTTAGTCAAACCAGCAATCATCAGATATGAATATTAGGAGCACTCTCTGTTTTATGTGCTCTCCTGTCAATCTGCTTCTTGTATCCGACTTTGCTTCTTATAAATGCCAATCATTCTAGATATTCATATTAGTTTAAAACATATATGATGCATGCAATGATGTCAATTCTTAAAAAAAAATTTTTGTTTGAAAAACGGTTAAAATTTTGAGTTTTTAATGAAGACTGCCTTAGAAATATATCGAATTCGATAGTCGTATTTCAATATCGATTTATTGATATATCGGTATTTTAAATATCGGCGATATATGTCGATTATTTATTTTATAAATATCGATATTTTTATGTATCGATATTTTTTGCCCATTCCAAGTTCGATATATTACTATTTTTCCATATCGCAATAATTTATTTTGGAAGAAATTAAAAGCGAATTTATATTTTAAAATTTCATTTAAGAATCATGCGGGCCAACACTATTGTAATGTTGGTTGAATGCATATTCGCCTCGCATATCCAGCAATTGTATTAGGTATTGCCACAACGCTGTAGAAAATGATGACTTGTGGGTAATTTTCTGATTAAATATATATCCCTTTTGTGAAACCACAACCTTCACCAAAACAGAAGTAGGAAAAATAAGAAGAAAACAATGCGGCTAAATTTTGGTTGGGTGTCGCAAAGTCTGCATTAAAAATAGAAACTACTGTTATCTTAACCTTTTTTTATACAAAGTGCTACAATTTATATACGGGTACCAAGGTACCTTTATCAGGCTTTTGGTGGTTCCACAGCCGTTCGAAACAAATCAGGATATATTATTAAAATTTAAAAAAAACGATTAAATGAATCTTAACTTTGTATCTTTTATTGTTTGAGAAATATTTGACTTTAAAGTTCGTTCGGATACCGTGGTACTCGTGTCAGGAGAGCAAGGGCTAAATAGGTTATTGACAGGAATTCCCGCTTGTTTTGAAATAAAATTTCTTAACCGTCAGCACGGAAACATGTTTTACGTAAAAGTATTTTGAAATACAGAATTTGAAATACGTATTTATAAATTCATATTTTTAAAATACTTTATTGAAATAAAATAAAGAAATCAAGGCAGTCAAATCGATATACATTTTCTTTAACCATAGGAACACAATTGCACCGTATGAACGTAGTAGCGATTGACGTAGAAACGTCGTCAAGTTAAAACGCATAATTGTTTATGGTTAAACCGTATTTACAAGGATATTCAATTAATCGATGTATTCTATTATTCGATTAATCGCGCAAATATTAACTCGAGGTAAAAATATAATCGAATAATAATCGAACTATTTAATATATTCGGTTAATTGAATAATTTTAATTTTGTCTAGTTTAGAAGTTTTCAAAATAAGACCAAACATTATATATTTTAAAATAAAAATTTTACAAATTTTTATATTATTCGAATGAGTATTCTAAGTCAAATTACAATCCTCAAAAGCTTTTATACTTTAATAGTCTTTTTCCTTTAATATTTTCCAGGAATATTTTGTATGCACTATTAGATTTTTTTTTGTGTTTGTTTGTCGAATAATATGAAAATTTGTATAATAAATGTTACTCAATATGAGAAATAAATTCCCAGATTCAATTTGTTAACATAAACATTTTATTAAAAAAGTAACAACAATTAACCAAAAGGTACTTTATGTAATAAAAGAGGAAAACTTTTTAATTAAAAATAGTAACAAAATTTAAGTTAATCTTCTAAAATATTTTTTCAAAAAGAGTTTAACAGGGAAATCGAAAACGTAAAACGCAAGAATTTGGAAGTTGTACTTAAAATTAAATTACCGATTTGATATTTTTGCAGAATCTTTTTTGCTATATTTCACCATTTAAAAGGTACTTCATTAATAAAAAGAGTTTAAAGTCAAATAAGGACCAGTCTCATACACACTGCGTATCAAAGGAGTCGGAGTCGTACTTAAAAAATTTCATCGGTTGGATTCGGAATTATAATTTTTTATTGATAACTCCACAACCCTGTTGTTGTCATTCATCTAAGCAAATCATCTTCATCTGAATCCTTGTGGTAAAAGTCTTTAGGGTTACCTATCCTTAAAACCAGGGCCCAGCGGCAGTCAAGAATAAAACAATTTTAATTAGTTTCATGTTGTACAATTCGTTTCTTCATAAAAATAATTCAATGAAAATTAAATTTGATGAACTTTAGCCTAAATAAAATACCAAAATTTGGCTTAAAACCCATTAACATTTCAACAAAATAACCACAATACTAAGTAGTCTTTAAAAAACAATCGATTAATCGACATAAATTATTCGAATTATTCGTTAATCGAAAATAAGCAATTTTAAATTATTGGAACAGTTAATCGACCAAGATTATTCAATTAATCGAACAACAGTTAATCGTTTGAATACTCTAGTATTTACGTCGTATGTTGACTTAGATTTATTACATTTCATACGGCAGTTGTAAACTTATTGTTATAGAAAAATAAAATTTAAAAGCTAGGAGCACAACCGCGTCGTACGTCGTAAGAACGAAGGACGTAACGCCGTAAATTTCTAAAAACACGCTATATTTACACACAATTCCTTCATAGACGTATTTTGTTTTTATTTGAAAATAATGTTAGAAAAATCCAAATTTATTGAAGTTGTTGTTTGTTTTTTCAAATAGTCAATTTAAAAATACTATTTATTTGTGAGCAAAGTAAGAACATAATGCTATTTGGCCTACTTTTAACATCGGCTAAACGAATATGTCGTATAAGTCTTTTTTGTATCAAATTTAATCTTCACTATTCTTCTATTGCAAGTTCTAGCATGCATTTAACAGACAGATGGACAGGCGGATGGACATCACAAGATCGCCTTGGAGTTTACAAGGATCCAAGGTATATAGTTTATAAGGGTGTCTGAAGATAAATGCAATGTGTTGCAAACGGAATGACAAAATGTATATACCACTTATCTTGTTGGTGGTGGCTATAAAAACATGTATGTATATCGAATAAGTTCTCAACAATTACTTTGTTCCTGATATTTTTGAAATCAAAACAAAACCACAAATTGTAAAGTTTTGTACTGGAAGTCACAACAAAACTAATATAATCTTACACACGTTAGAAAAAGAAATTAAACAAAAAATCATGTTTACACAATAAAATAATAAAAACTTAGTTTAAAAACTCATATGCACCGTTTGTATGTGTACTACAAACATACAAGTACATATTCTTGAAAAGTATGTGTATTTAAGTTGTTTTATTGATGATTTAGTGGTTGAACAGATATTAATTTTATTTTTCTCATTTGTTTTCTTTTCAACCAGTTTACAACTTTTGCAAGCCCACATTTAGACACTTTCAGTAACTGCTGGTGTATGTGTGTTGGTTTTCCATTTTCCATCTCTGTGTGCATTGTGTTGAAGTGTGACCGTGTTTGTTGTTGTTGTTGTTGCTACTACTGGTGGCACTGGGGTTGTTGATATTTGTTAGGTATTGTGGTCAAATCTTTATTGGCATTTATTGATATTGGTTAAACGAGAGTTACAAACTGCCTCTTTAGTTCTTTGTTATTTTAAAAAAATATATGTATAAGCAAATGTTTGTATAAAAAATCTAACACACACCCGTACAAAATTCACAACAACTAAAACAATTTATGGCAAATTCATAGATTAAAGAAAATATTGAATGCTGTGCTGAGCATGACCACAACATTAATGGTGTTAAAGCCACAAAGAATCTATTTTTAGAAAATGTTTTATTGCTTTTGTAACAAAAATAAATTTCATTTGACCAATTTTTGTAAATATTACGGCTTATTCCTTTTTTAAGTCAACTTGTATGTTTATAAAACCCACATCTACATGTATTATAAATATTAACGAAAAAAAAAATAAAAAATATAAATAAATGTATAAAATTATAATAAAATCTTATGAAGCTTATAAATAACAAAACTAAGAAATTAAGCTGAATTCTAAACTTCTGTAAAGGTTTATGAAAGTCGATGGCAACGTAACAATAATTGTATTTTTAAAATCGTTACTGACAATAATCTATAACTATTGACAGTCACTTGATATTTTGTAAAGAGCAGAAACATGTTTAAATTTAATAATACAAAAATAATGTTTCGAATTGACTGTATTTTTGGATGCTCTCTAGCTAAGCAAATAGGGTTGATCATCGGTAGCCGTCCTGAAAGATTCAAGAAATACATTAACAAAACGCCCGATGTTTTTGAAAACATGTAAACACGGCAACTCGTTTGTTCGCAAAAAAATAAATTTTCGAAAACGCCTTGCAAAAATACTTAAGATTAGGGCGTTTACGTCGCACTTTTTTTTTTGCTTGGAATTTTGTACGCTCTACACGCAGAGAAAAAATATGGTTGGGCATGGCTAGGGAAACAACACTATGTTTAATATAACAATATTTTGTTGTCGTACACAAATAATTGTTACTTTTCTTTAATATCAACAATATTATAGTTACTGTAAACAAATCAACGTTTATCGCAATTATAAATTTGAGTATTGTTGAACGAAAAATAATTATTTTTCTAACAACTAAATTATGATAACTTTCAAAACATATTAAATTACTCACAACCATATAATGATATTTAATAGCCATAACATGATAACTTTCTATACATTTATCATATTATGTTTAAGATGCAATCAAAACATTTTTACATTATGTTAGCGCCATTTGTAAAATAATTTTGTATCAGTTGTGTCGTTAATTTTATATGTGAGTGGTTAAAGATAAATTCCCATAAAAAAATAAGCTTAAAGAATTTAAAAAAATTAAAATATTGGCGGAGTTCATTCAGTTTAGTGATTAAATAGTGCAAATGGAAATTATCGTGTTTTTTTTTGTAAAATCCAACAACAAAACACATAGAGATTTCGTTATATTTTATAAAAGTGTTTTGATATTTCTTTTGTTTTCTTGGGCAACTGCGTAAAACCATTCTAGATTAAACTATGGGATAGGTATTGTGCACCACGTTAAAAAATCGGAATTAATTCATCTTGTTTCAAAAGTTTTTAGAAACATGTAAAGAGCAATTAAAATTAGGCAATATGGCATCAACATCTCAAAATCGGAAAAGAAAAATAAGAAAAAATGAACAAACGCGGTTGCCCATGAAAACCACAGATTTTGGATTTTCTCTTTTGCAAGCCTTATATTGAACTCCGCTATTTGACTTACATTAAGAAAAATTGAAAAAGCCACAAAATAAAAATCGATGCAAGAAAATTTTAATTTATTTTATATTTTTATGACAGTTATGAAAGGTGCTGCATCATAATATGATTGCTTCTAAATTTATTATGATTAACATGATAATAATATGATTACTTCTTAGCTTATTATGATTAACATGACAATAATATGAATAATTTCTTAGCTTGTTATCATTAACATGATAATAATATGATTGCTTCTTAACTTATTATGATTAACATGACAATTATATTTATAATTTAATTACTTCTTGACTTAGTATGATTAACAGAATAATAATATGATTAATGGCAAAATATTATGATGTAATATTACGAGTATATTTAGTCATAATAGGTTTCAATAATAATCATAATATGGTGACTACAATCAAGAAACTTATCATAATATGATGCTCTTAGAATATGTTTACCACAACCATGTTTTATCTCTGCGTGTAGTGGAGAGGGTGTTATGGTTTTGTAGTGATATGTGTAATACATAAATTGGTTTTAGACTAAAGGACTACTTCAAGATAACCATACAACAATATGCCCATGTTCTCAAAATACAACACGAGTACTTGTCTACTCAAAACACAAGTAATACCATCTTTTGTTTTCTTGCTAAAACAAAATATTTATTATCTTTCCTTTTTAAGAAATGATCATCTCGGGAACTCCTCGATATGCTTATTTTACCACAAATCTCATTTTGTCTTAAGTTATCAAACATCCTGATGATCTCAAAACCAAATAATGTACTCACTGACTTGAGATAAACGAAAATAAACTGATACAAGTCAGTATATGAAAACAAAAAGTTCCCTGCATATAATAGGACTAGTTCAAACACGCTTGTAAAATGTAGCCCACAAGGGACTAGAACTAGTCCAAAAGTAACCCAAACGTATGGAAAAACATGGTCTATTTAACATTACGATGTCCTAGGCCAGGACCATATAACCCAGCTTTGGATAACAAAGACGTAGTCTTTAAACTACTCCATTGTGTATACAAGAGGATTAGTTTTAACTTCGTTTAAAAACGAAAACATGTCGTTAAAAAACGAAGACATGTCGCCTCACTACAAACACTTTTAAACAATGACATGGTCCATGCTTGCGTTACATCGGACCAGTCCATGGTGTAGTCCATTTAATCAAAATGGATCAGGTGGTCCAATATTATTTGCAGGGTTCTGACACGCGCACACACATTCACTTTGTTATGTCTCTACATCAGCGTGGCCATTTTGGAATTTTTGCAGCTAAATTTTGCTTACTTTTTATCTGATTTAGCTACAAATTTTCCATTTAGCAGTTTGCATTTTTTTTATCATTTTTCAACTACATATTTAGCATTTTGAGAATTATTTAATTAAAGAATAGTTAGTTAGTTAGTTAGTTGCTCTTTATTTAAAATTCATTTCTTTTTTAACATTGTTTAGATGTTTATACTATAAATAGAACATACGACTATGACCAATGTCGTCAGTCGGGTAGAGATAATAATTTAAATTATAACAATTGTGTTTTATGTTTGATTCAGATTAACCTTCATAAGGTCTTCGGGTCAAATTTGACCCATTTTGAAATTATATTTGAATTTTTTATGACTTTTATTTCATTTAAAATGTCAACAAATACGTTAAGTTTTTAGAAAAAAATATTGGCAAAAAAAATATTTATAAAATTTTTTACACTTAAGGTCTTTGGGTCATATTTGACCTGGAGCAAAAATCTTGATTTTTGTTACGCACAATTATGTTAAATTTTTTCAGCGCTCATCAAAAAGTGGTGAAATAAGATATTTCAAGGAACCTCTTGCAAATAGCCATGGAAGATTCCGATTATTAGCATGATGCCAGGCTTGACCCGCTATTCTTGTTCAAAAATTACAACGGAAGAGATTTCCAGTTTTCAATTGTTTTTTCCACCTCCTGTGATGAACATTATTTTGAAGTATACTAATAATGAAGGTAAACGTGTATTTGGTGTTGATTGGATAGAAGTTAACGACAACGAAATGTTCGCATTTATTGGTTCACTTTTGTTAGCTGGAGTGAATAGATCAAACAATGAAAGTACGGAAAGTTTGTGGGATTCTGAGAAAGGAAGTCCTATTTTTAGAGCAATCATGCCGTTAAAAAGATTCAAAACTCTTTCGAGAGTAATAAGATTTGATAACAAGGATACCCGCAGTGAACGCCGAATTTTAGGCAAGTTTGCGCCGATACGCAAGCTTTGGAATATGTGAGTTGAAATTCTGCCCAAACTTTACAATCCATCTCAAGACGTAACAATTGATGAGCAGCTAGTAGCATTCAGAGGAAGATGCCCGTTCCGGCAGTACAAACCATCAAAACCAGCGAAGTATGTTATAAAATTTTGGGTTCTTTGCGATTTTTCCACTAGCAATGCCTGGAATATACAACCGTATACAGGTAAGGATATTGGAGCTATGCCTGAAAGAAACCAAGGAATGCGTGTAGTTCTTGACTTGACATTTGGTCTGAAAGGTCATAATGTGACTGAAGACAATTTTTTTACATCCTACCAATTGGGACAAAAATTGCTAGACAAGCAAATTACTTTAGTAGGAACTATACGTAAAAACAAGATCGAATTGCCACCAGAGCTGTTGGCCTCTAAAGGCAGAGCTGTATTCTCATCATTTTTTTGTTTCACCAAGAATACTACCCTCCTTTCATATATTCCCAGAAACATAAGTCTGTGAATCTTGTCAGCACTTTGCATCATAGGTCAGAAATTAGTAATCGCGTGGACAAAACACCGCAAATCAAATTAGATTATAATAAATGTAAAGGAGGGGTAGATACGCTGTATAAGGATGTGTCATGTTATTCTTGCAAAAGGAAAACCAATTGATGGCCTCAAGTTGTATTTAGTTACATACTAGATATATCAGCATACAACGCTTTTATATTATTCACATTTTTTAGAAAATTTAGGTTTTCAACTTGCCACGCCCTATATAAAGCAGCGAAAAACATTAACCAGAGCCCAATTTTCGCGGGAAATTGCAGATAAACTGCGCGCAGTTACTGAGCAGAAGCAACAGCCATCATCTTCAAACAAAACCAAGGAAAGAATGTGTGAACCAGTCAAAAATTCGTACAAAAGAAGTCGTTGCCAATTATGTCCCAAATCAGATAACAAAACACCACTTGTATGTTGCACTTGTAAGAAATTTGTATGTAAATAGCACTCTAATACAATAACTTTGTGTACCCAATGCCATAATTAAATTTTTATATGTAATTATGAAACTTTAATCATTGTATACATTCTTTTCTTTAATTTGCTCTTTATAATAAATAACTTGTGTAACAATAAATGTTAATATTAAATGCAGCTTCAATAAAATATCAACTTTAAAATCATCCTTAATTGAAAAACAATAGTTTTTATATACAATTTTCTATTTGGGTCAAATTTGACCCGAAGATCGTTAACGTCAGTAAATTTGAAGACCTTATGAAGGTTAATAGTTATATTCATCAATAAGCTGTTTTATATAACCTATTGCATCTATAACAAACAGATATATATTTTTAAAGTTTTCTTTTGCATTGTTTAAGATATTTATTAAATCATTTTCAGTTATGGTGGTTTTTTTAAAATATTGGTAGCGAATTTCACGTAAAATTGGACAGCTGGCAATAAAATGTAGTATATTTTCTGTTTCGTTTGTATTACATAAAGAGCATAAGCGGGACCTCTGCGTCTGAAATCTTGTTCCATTTAGCTCAATCAGATCGCACCTGGCTTTAAAGATGTAGCTTATTATCATATTATTATTTATTTCAAAATATGTTTGTTGCTCCCTGTAGTTGAGTTTTGAATAAAAACGATTTGTTCCAGTAGCTTGTTGTAAGTGGTTTTCTCTTTCTTTTCTTTTAAGCCCAGTTAGTATATCTAGTCTAAGGCGTTCCCAGTCCTCTCTTGAAATGCATTCAGAAATTTGTATCGAGCCTACATCATTAGCCAATTTTTCAATGTGTTTATACCAATACGATTTTTTTTCAATAGTTAGTTTGGTTAGCTTACACGGTAAACGGTTACCACTATAATCAAATAAAGTTTTTATAATGTAACTCAGATGCAAATCTAGTGTGTATATATAATTATTTTCTATACCAGTTTCAAGCATTAATGCGTATGTTGGAGTAAATGAGGGCAGTTTAAGTATCTTTTTTAAAAAAAAGCGTTGAAGCAAAGACTATAGATTTATAAAGATGTTGCACTTAGTACATTTGAAATTTTAAAAAATGTTGTTCTTCTTATAGATGAGGGGGGGAAGTAACAAGAAAGCAAAAACTTCTTGCTCACATTCAGAGAACTAAAGAGAGCAAGAAACCACATGCATTAATACATACACATGTTTGCTGTTTTTGCCAGCCAAAGTGTGTGTGTGTGTGCTTTTTTTTTTGGTTGAAACCGGTTTTTGGTATTTTTTTTTAATTGATTGCGTTTTATTTTCAAACAATTTATGTGCAAATAACCTGTTTTTGCCAGCCAAAGTGTGTGTGTGTGCTTTTTTTTGGTTGAAACCGGTTTTTGGTATTTTTTTTAATTGATTGTGTTTTATTTTCAAACAATTTATGTGCAAATAACCTACGTAAGAGCATATGCGACCGATTGTGTAATTGTAGGGCAACAGTATTTGTTTTATTTTTGTAAAACTTAAACTACATCGATTTGCACCGAATTAATATTCCATTTTTTAGATTATTTAATTATGCACTTACCATGTGTGTATTTATTTATATACCTATCAAACGAATTTACTATGAGTATTTATTAATTTTACTTATGAGCTCTTAACAAGTTAAATGGTTTAAGATTTTAACTTTTTCAATATTTGATAATTTGTAGTTGTAAGTTTCCCATGTGGAATGCTTCCGTAATAATATAAGAACTAGTAGTAAATTGAGCATCTCCATCCTGTGTTTATAACATATGTACGTCATTCTCCTCAAACCAAAAAGAATAAATTGAATTTTTAGTACAATTCACGCATTGCTCAACAATAAATTTTGTTATGCTTTTCATTTCTTTATTTTGTAAAAATATTTTTTCAAAGACCCTTATATCAATTTTACAAACTTCAAAAAATAAGTCAGAGGGAGCACACAAACCTCCAAAGTCGGATTCTTTTTGACAATTTTTTGCATGAACAAACATTTCTGAAGGATATGACAAAATTTGCGCGGGTTTTTTATATCCATACGACATTTAACGCATGATATTCGTTGTGATATGTAACCAACAAAATATCGACTCGATGTTAATTCTATTGGCACATTGTTGGATGTAAAGCAATCGGCATCTTCATTAAAATATTCTTCATTTTCATTGTACATACATATATATCTGCGATTTCTATTTCAGGGGTGTGAGTACTCTCTGATTGACGGAAAGGGACATTAAAATAGGTTTTAGGCTTTTGATTTCCTGAGATTAGAAATCACACTTAAAGGCTTTTGTGTTATTCGATTCAGAATTTGAATAATGTGGATCAATCTATCCGAAAAGCACTTTAATACGACTAAAAGAGAAATGTATGATAATATTTCTAATAAAATTCCATATTATTTCCAGTCTAATAATACCTTTTATAATCTGAAAGCTTTATTGGCGATTTTTCAGATTTAAAAACTTGAATCGTATACTTTTACGAGTATTACCAAAAAAAAATTAATATGTGTTACAAAATTATATCTGATAAAAAGAGCGCATGTTTTGACAATCCGTGTACGAGGCTATGTCATCAATATACTTAATTATTTGTCTGAATTTGTTGAATATTATTTAAGTTGCTGTAAAATATAACACTTTTTAAATAAATAAATAAAAATAAAATTATAATATGCGAACAATTTTAATAATATGGGTTTGATTTTATTGGATTTCATTCTATATATTGTATGTAGCGAAATCCACATATTTTTTTGTCCTATCCCGCGAAGCTCTTCGCTTGTCTGCAGGAAAGAAATATTTCTAATTCTTATAATATTTGCTTATATAAGCTGGCTCATACAAGTTTAATGGTTACAATGTTTAGCTTTTTCAGTATGTTATCGATGATTTGTAGATATCTTTTTTAATATTTCTTATTTGTAACTGCCCGTCTACAACTGACATGACTTGCAGTTATAACTTGAAGTTATAAAAGCGTTGTTAAAAAATTTGCATTAACAACCGTGTTATAACATGAGAAAACTTCTAACATGATGAGTCTATACTTAACACTAACATAATATTAGTGTTTAAGTTACATGGGGTCTTTGCCTGACAATTTTTTGTCATAAAAAAAAACGCTGACAAAAATTTTAAAATTTTTTTTATATAGACTTTGACGTTTGGTAAGACAAAAAATTGTCAGGTGAAGATCCCATGTTAAGCATTTTATGTCAGTTGTAGACTGCATGTAATGCTTCCGAAATAATATAAGGACTAGTAAATTTAACATCTCCATACTGTGTTTAGGACATATGTAGATACGTACGCAAACCAAAAAGAATAAATTAAAATTTTGATACAATTTACGCATTGCTCAACAATAAATTATTTATTTTCATTTCTTTATCTTGTACAAAAAAATTTTTGCAGACCTTTAAAAGAATTTTACAAGCTTCAAAAAGTAAGACGGAAGGAGCACACAAACTTCCAAAGCTTGAATCTGTTGCATAATTTGTGATAATAATTTGTTGTAATAATAAATAAAATTGGATTTTTCGGCGGAAACGATTCAATAATTTTTCAAATATGTAATACAATTTTAATAAAAAAAAAATTTAAACAAAAATAAATAAAATTGAAAGAAATTACGTTCATACACATCAAACTGGTGGCATATTTTTATAAAAATTAAAAGTATTTTGATTATCATCAAATTCACATTGAACCATGAGTTTTTTATTACTTACATAATTACAAAATTGAGAGTTTGATGAGGCATGTTAATGTGTGGCCTTGTCGCTTTAGAAAACATAAAATATCTTTTATGAACAAAGCAGTTTATTCTTTCAGAAAAATTATTTTTTATATGCCTACAATTGTTTAAATTTAGACAATAACAGCATTTGAACTTCGGTGCGAGTCGATATAATTTCATCTGTACAACAATAAAACACATATTATTGCCCTACAATTAAAATCTGTCACATTTGGTTTAACGTACCTATGTTATTTGCACATAAATGGGATGCAAACAAAACATGTTTTATTATTTAAATGTGTTTTCAACGAGAAAACGAGATTTCTTTTAGTTTGTTTGTATTTTTTTAAATGCAATGTATACACATACATACATACACACGAGTGTGCACATACATATACACTGATAAGTGAGAAAAGCTCTCTGAGAGTAATAATAAATACTGTAATTTACTCTCACAAGTGGATTTAGCGGCTAAATCCACCAGAAAAATTAATATAGACAGAAAAATGTATGAACTTTGTATGGTCGTGCAATATCTTTATAAATCTATAGTTTTTGGTTGAAGCTTGTCCACTTCTTCAAATAACGTATACCCCCATACTTGGGCACCATACGACTGGATTGCACGACACACTGATTGGAAAAGATTCCATTTTGCCTTTAAGCCGATTTCTTTTTTTGCTAAAAATTCTTTCCAAGTGGCGTTAATATTGTTTTTTGCAGAGTTATTCCTTTTTTCAATGTGCTTTCTAAACGACATTTTAGGTGATATTATTACTCCGAGATAAGTATATTCGTTTGTCACTCTAATAGGTTCCCCCTTAAATAGCCATTTTTCACGGGCAGAAAGTCTGCCCCCATTTCTCAATACCATCATTTCAGATTTATTCAAATTAAGTTCTAGATTCCAAATTTCACAATAAGTCTCTAGCTTCTTAATCATAGATTGCATTGTGTTGATATTATCCGCCAGAATAACAATATCATCAGCATACAGTAAAAGTCTTATATTTTCAGTGCCTACCGTAACACCTCCTTCTATATAATCGTGTAAATCATTTAGATACACCGAAAAAAGCGTTGGAGATAACACACATCCTTGTTTCACGCCAGACCCTGTTTCAAACTCCTCCGACAGTTCCTCTCCGTTCCAAACTTTAAATTTTGTATGGCTGTATATACTTTCTATCATTTGAGACAATTTTGTTGATACGCCAATGCTTTGCAGTTTATATATAAGCGACTTTCTCGATACTTTGTCAAATGCTGCTCGAAAGTCCACAAAAAAAGCATATAATTTCTTTTTTAATTAAAGAATATTAACCACACTTTTTGTTGAATGCACAAATAAATCCCTACACTTTTGCTATAGAAATTGTACAATCTTTTTAAAGACCATTCACATCAAATTGTTTTAAAATTTGATCAGTTTATTCCATTAAATTCATATTAAGCTGATTTTTTCCCTCAATTACGATTTTGAAAATTTTTTGGAATCCCAAAGAGATACCATAACTTTTGAAATAGAAAAACAAATACGAATTACATGCAGAGATTTTATAGCTCAATTAATTGTCAACAATTTTCAAAATTTAACAATTACTAAAATTTTTTGTGTAGAAAACAGTTTAAAAACTCATAAATGCAAATAAAGCTAACATTTTAAGGAAGAAACAATTGAATTCACTGTAGAAGAAATTACAACTTTGGAACATCAGTGGCAGAAGCTAAATTTATATGAATTGTTAAATAAGAACTCAACAGTTGATTTCTGGATATTTGTATATGGATCTTCTTCTTCACTGTGGGGTACTCCACCACTTAAACTTCATTGAGCCACAAATTATCTGCAATTATAAACTCTGTTTTAATTTAACAATTAAAGGGTTGTGTACAACCGTTTTTTATGAGAGATCAAGACCGCCGTATATGGATATAAAGATGCATTAAATGAAAATCCATTCAGTAAATTAGCATCTTTTGCATTGAAGTTCTTGGTTTTGCCATTTAGCAACGCGGAAGTTAACTTTGGTTTTTAGCGGTATAAATCTCTTTATAACGATAATTCGAAATAGAATGGCATTAAGGAATGTAAATTCCTTACTTTATATTAGGTGAGGTTTAAAATGTTAAGATAATTTAAAAAAAATGTACGATCGATTCTTCAGAAGCTGAAGAAGAATAATCATTTGATGAATTTAATTTATAAAATTTACATTTTTTCTAACCCTGCTGTTAGGTTAAGAAAAACTTACGAATCTTAGGTATTGGACCGTTTTGGACCATATTGGTTTTTTAATTAAGTGCTCAAATTTGCAGTCAAATAGATTTAATTTCATATCTTATTTAAGTTATTATTCAGTGTTTGACTTTTTTCTTTGCTGAAATAAAAGAAAATTGACGATTAAATTGCAAACATATTGCTCACATTCGAAATAAAAGTTTTTTTGATATTTTAACTTGTAATAGCGTGGACGAGGATATTGAATATGAAATCACTGGGCGAAATTCTTCTGATTCAGAAAATGAAGAGAATGCTGCAGCTAACGGTGATGTAGAAGAATTGTATGTAAAAAATGGAATGATAAATAAGAACTTTATCTAAAAATATCATATCCACAATCGATTTGATATATTGCATTCGCTTTTACTATTTTTTCCTTTAACACTAGAAAATATAATAACAGAAAATACAAACAAGTACGACAGAGTAAAATTCGACAAGAAATTAAAAGATCAATAAACTTCTACTTTTCGTGCATAAATATTTGTACTTATTCATGCAGGAGTTTACCGCAAAAAAATTAAGATCTGCTACTTTATTTCCCGAGCAATAATGAGCGAGTATAATTTTCATATGATTTCAAGCACTCTTTGCTATGACAATACTATGGCTCAAAGACAGAGACAAATCATGATAAGTTTGCACTTATTCGATATTTGTGGAATCGCTGGGAAACTTAACATCCAATGTTTTAAAACTATCACGTAAATGTGGTCGTCGTTCTTTAAGGCAATATATGGCATTAAAATCTGCTAAGTATGGTCTCAAATTTTGGCTCGCAGTCGACTCAAATTCAGAAAAATCCAATCATACCTTTGAAAACTAAAAAATTAATAACCTGAAAAAAATCAGCGGGAGTGGATCGTATTTTATCTCTCTAATGGCTTAAAAGGACAAAATATCACAGCTCATTACTTTTTTTCAAGTTTTTAATTAAGTGAAAAGCTTTTTGAAAGGAAGTGGTTTCATAAATCAGCCATAAAAATAAAGGCATAAAACTGCAGAGGTCGATAGCAGCGATCAAAAGTAAACTCTTACTATTTATTTTTCTTAGGAGGAGTTGATAACGCTTACCAAATGATTGGCTTCTATTTATACAAAACCAAAAAATTAATCAATGCCAAATGTTGTATTTTCCAATAAAATTGACATAACCGCATTAAACGTTATATTGTTTTCTGAATGTATGTTTCGTGGGTGCCAATGGATTAAATTCGTAAGAGAGCAGAATTTTTACGGCAGATGTAAGCTGCCTGCAAATAAAGTATCAGCTGAGCTTCTTACATAAATAAGAACATCATACGAAAACGGCTTACCAAAAATAAAATATGATAGAAAATGTAGATCCTGCAGCTGAAGCAGATCTAAGTGCGGGAGAAAATGCATCATATAGCAATAAATTTATATTCAATTTGCAACGGAAAATAAGTTGCTCCTCATGAACTAAGAATATTTGATTTTTTTCATATCAATTAATCGATAAACAACAACGGACCAAAATGGTCCTATACCTAAAATTCGTAATTTTTCATTTTTCTAATTTCCTTTACATCATTCATAATTAAAAATTTTGTAATAAAATAAAAAAACACCACATTAGCTTATGTTTTAACTTGAACGATTGGCCGTAGTTAAAGCTAAAAGAAAACCAAAATTGACCAAAAAGGTCCAAACCTAACAGCAGGGTTAAACATGTTTTATAAATTTTATTGAAATACTAAATAATGGCCATTTATGGGTCAACTTCCTTTGATTTTTTGTTATGGTATGGTATCTTTTGTTTGAAAACTTTTTTTGTACGTATATAAAGCCTAAAATATATTTTTTTTTATTGTTTTAAGACTTTTTATGTTTAATAATAATTTCATTGTTATTTTTTTAACAGTTTGTTCTATTGATATGATGTTAGTTTTTAGGGAAGAATTATGTAAAATAAATCATGTATAAAGGTATACATATTACCTAAAATAGCAGAAAAACTATTACGATTTAAGTTTTAGCATTATTTTTTGGAATAGTCGGGAGTGAGTAAGAATATGTAAAGAGAAGGTATTTGGTACTTTTTCGTTCAACGTCTGGTACTTTGATTTTTTTTCGTTAAAATTACACATAGAAAAATTAAAAAAAAAATGAATGGCAATCTATGAAGGAGATTTTTTGATGCTTTTTTGTTTACCAATTGATGTTTTTTTATTTTGAACTTACAAAGTTAAATTAACTAACGTGGAAGATAAAATATGAACCGGAGGTTGGTCCATCGCCAATCAATCCAATAATTCGGAACAAACAAATGCTCGAAACATGTAAATTCGTATAAACTTAGATGTTCTAAGTTTTCTTCAAATTTACACAAAACATTTGTCGTCGAATCTTGACCATTAGGCGAGCACTTGTTTATTTAAATCTCAATCACCTTTGCACCCGAAAATTGCTTCTAATGCCATAAGTTTCTTTTAAATGTTGGGATTAACATTTGGCGACAATAACCTTTATATAGTCGTAGACCATTGGTGTCATATAATCCCACTCCCTAAAATCACTAAAAGTGCAAAAATCTACTATAGATTGAGTTCTCTGGATAAAATTCTGCACAAAGAATTAAATTTACTTCATAACATAATTTGGTTTTTCTGGGTATATGATTACCGATTGGTGCTAAATGGGGACACTCTCGAAAATTTGTGTTAAAATACTGTGGTGTAGGGTATCATATGGCCGGGCTTGTCTATCTTGTTTAGCCTTAAAAATATTTTACTTAGTAAAGCCAAAAAAAAAAGATTAAAATGCGGCTTAGATTATATTGTGATATATTTTTCTGGCAATTTATATATGCAAGCAACTTATTTAAATTTAATGTCTGCGTTAATGAAAATCCAGTCATAACCTAAAATTTTTTAATACTTTTTGCAAGCTGCCAAAGACTTTTCAAGTTACAATCAAATAGCTTTCATGCAAGCAAATAAGCAGGTCTATAACAGGGCCCTGTTTCTCAAAACTACAAGTTACAATTCTACAAGCAAAATACAATAAAAAAAGCAACAATTTTACAATTTTTGTTTTGGTTTCAAATGCAAATGTTGAAAAATTAAGCTAAGACCCCCTAAGACACCGAAAGGAATTAATTATGAATTAAACTCTCTGTTTCAAACATAAGTTGCGTTGTCGTTTCGGTCATGAAATTTTATTCAAAAGTGTATGTGCAATTCACTTGATTGTTGTTTTTTTACTCGCTGTTGGTTCTTAAATTATTTCGAAATGCTGGCTTTTATCATCTTAGTCCTCTATTGAGAGTATTTCTTTATAAACCTACTACTTATTTTGTGTAATTATGCACTTATAGGCGGTCCTTGCTGTAAAGAATTCAAAGGAGGAATATGGATAATATGAAAAATGGAATTAAAGTCGAATTGCAAGCATTCTATTGGGTAATTGATTTATTAGTTGCTCAGTGTTGCTTAAATCAGTCACAGGCGAAACATGTGCCCTGAGTATTTAAGCATTAAACTCGACTATTTTTTTTCGTGGAGATACGTAAAGTCTCTCGTATGCAGGTAAAATCCAGCTACAACTCTGGCTGTGGAAGACAAAATTACAGCTGCCATTGGTAAGATAACGGTCGAAGTGCTGGAGAAAAGTATGTTAAAATTGGAGTTGACGGAGGGTATAGCAGCCACGGGCTACATTCACATAAAATAATCTTTAAAATACCAGGAATTAAAATAAATATTTCTTTTCAATGTTCAAAACACAGACGCTTAAAAAGTCATGCGCTACTAATACAAGCTTAGCTTTTATCCTTCAAATACTATTGAATTTCAAACTATATTGCGCAAACTTCTTTATGCAACAAACACGATAACCCACTTAGTATGCCACGAAACTTCAAGGCTAAAAAAATATGAAACTTTCAACTTCTGACCACAATAGAAGAAACATTTGTATGCTAACAAAAGACTTCACTTTAAGCTTAATTTTTTATTTTATTATTTTGTTGCTTTACCTTACTTCAGTTC
The DNA here is from genome assembly GCA_949318255.1 of Pollenia labialis. Taxonomy (NCBI): domain Eukaryota; kingdom Metazoa; phylum Arthropoda; class Insecta; order Diptera; family Polleniidae; genus Pollenia; species Pollenia labialis. The sequence goes on from OX439141.1 coordinate 91,755,628, forward strand.
TCAACTAACAACAATGCTACTCTGTTTCTTTTTATGCACTTCAAAAGGAAGTTAAGAAAAATCTAAAAAAAATGTCTGTTGTACTCTTCAAAAGTGTGAAAGTACCATAAAAGCAATGAGGTTTCAGTGCACAAAAGAAATGTTTTCATTGTATTTAATTTTTATTATTTAAACCAAAAAAAAAATAATAGAATAAAAGTAAAACTGAGGTATACGACTATACAAAAAATTTAAGTAACAGGAAGAGTAGATTCTTTCTATCTTGTTTTAGTTTTCTTGCAGCGAAAGAAATAAGATGATAAATTTGCTAAAGTAACTTAAGTTAAGCTTTTCAGTGTAGGAATGCTAACTATATAAAAACAGAGTGGTAACAAATTTAACAAAGTTTTTATCGATAAATCGACAGTAACATTTTTGTAAATATTTTCTTTAAACAAAATTTATTTGGTATTGGAAATAAATCGGATTCGTCTAATACAAATGTCACACCCGAAAAAGGTTTTCAATGCGTTTAAGGCAACACTGAGTTGTGTGGTGTCAAAACGGCCCACTGTCGCCTCTACTTGCAGCACGCCTAGTTCTGTGCGTGTTTCCACTTTAACCAATCAACCAAACTTTGATCGAGCTTTAATGGCAAATCTTTGATCAAGTTTTTACAAGTTAAAAATATTCCAAATATATTTTTTTTGTGAAAGTGCATTTTGGATTTGTAAAAAAAATAAATTGTTTTTCTTTAAGTACAGAGACAAAAAATTTAATTATCTACAAAGAAAAATATACTTTTTCACAATCACTGAAAAGGAGAGAAAAAGAACAAACAATGACATGATTGAGGTCAAATTTAAAATAAAATGCTTCCTTTTTTCTTTTCTAAAAAAGGACTCCAAAATAAAAGAGGACTTAAAAGGTATTAAATTGTTTTGGTTTCATTAGAAACGGAACAAAGTGAAATTAAGTTAAATATTTAAAATGAAAAGGATTTGGTTTTTTTTTTGTGTTCAGGGAAATGAACAATGGCATATAATGAAAAGGTTTGCCTAAAAAACATATGTACATATCGCTTATTTGCGGCTACAACTGCATAAGTCAGCAATTGGATAGGAAAATTATGTTGTCTGTAAATTTAAAATTTTAAAGTCCTATTGTGTAAAACTAATATTTTTGAGTTCTGACGATTTTACAGAAAATGAGCCAAATGTATTTTGTAAAGTTTCTTTATCAAACAAAGCAAATATGGTTTGTAAAAAAAAAATATAGCAAATATTTTAGAAAAATATCATGTTTTTTTAATAAAAATTTTCATTGCCTTTCAATTGGTAAAATATCGCAAAACTCAACCAAAGTAAATTTTGACATTCCGTCGCAAACTTATTATGGAAGGCAAATACTAGGGTTATCGATTATTCGATATTTTTCAATAACCGGGTTTCGAATATTCCGAATAGTTGCTATTTCAAAAAAACCGGTTTTCGGTTAAGCATTTTAAAAATAACCGGTTAACCGGTTTTAATTCGAATATATAAAAATACACAAATCAAATTAGTTTTTGTAATAAAAAATTAATTAGAATAAAAACAAAATAATTCACGCAGGTAAGGAACTAACAAAATATATAGATATGACTTAAGGTATGTTCAGACCACAAATATTTGACGATAAAATCAAAAAAAGGGTGACCAGTAAATTGATTAAACTTAAGCATTATTTTTAACAATTTCTAGTTATTTGCTAAACTTTATGCCTAAGATGATAATTGCATTTATGTATAATGTAAAGAAACTGTTAAATAATGTTTGCGCTAGCCAAACGTTTTGCAAGAGCAAACAATTCTTTAAGAAAACTAGTGGTTACGTGTAGGGGTCAAATATTTAATAGGTGTGAACATAGCTTTAGAATTTTTGTAAAACTTTGGTTTTGAAAATAAAGGAATTTAATAAATTTATTATTTGACATACATTTTCCCAAATTTATTGTAAATGAGTTTTAATTTGTTGCTGGTTAAGCATGTCTATATGAAGCAGTAAACTTCAGCCATATTTTTGAAAAGTGGGAAACAAAACCTTTTACCCAGGAATATATATGGGCATTTCCAGCGAAAAGTCTACTTTTTGTCACGTAACGCCAGAAGTATTTTAAATTGTTTCTCAAAAAATTTTATATGTATCGTTTACTTTTTTTATATTTTGGTGTAGAGCGTAACAAGCTCTAAATTAAGTAACAAAAGGGATAACGATTGAACAACATGGTCCGAAAATACAACCTTATTTGCAATCTGGCGTTACATTAAAAAAAGTAGACTTTTAGCTGAAAATTCCCATATTTACCTTAAAACGAGCAAGAAGTTATAAATGTTACAGCTTGAAAAATTAATCTGTATTAGTCCTAAGCATACTTAAAAAAGGTTTTGTACAAAACATCTGGCTCAATTCGCAGTTTTTTCAGTTTTGTAATGCAAGTCCAAACCCACTTCCGTTTTTTTAACGTCACGCCAGGGCAGATTTTTGCTTATATCTGCAAATCCCTAGCGTCGATTACTGTAATTTTTTTTCTGAATATAGAGCTACTTCATTACTTTGTATATTTAAAAACCCTTTTTACAAATTTGACTTCGTCATATAATTTTTTTACATTTTGTGGTACAAATATCACGACATGTCAAAATAGAAATGCCCATATTTTAATTTTTTTTTGTTTCAACATTATAGAAACAATAGTAATATGAACATGCTTTTTATATGAAATATCTGTCAATTCGTCGATCACGCAATTTAAACCCTTCTAGGACATTTTTGATTCCTTCTTGGTGTTTTAATAAATAAAACTGATTAATTTTTCCATATTGTTGATTCCGCCGGTATGGTCTTGTTTTAAGCATGAAGATATGCTAGAACTACTTAAGAGTTTTTCATTCATTATTGGCAGCATATTTTCGTAAAGTATTATTTGTAGTTTCTTAAAAACTACTTGGAACGGGGTTAAGTTTTACTTGGCGTATATTTATGTCATACTTGTAGACTAATTAATAGTGATTAATGAGTCGTGACGTTAACGAACTGTAGCAACTTATCATTTTAGGGCGTTTAAGCACAATTTTCTTTTAAATCTGTTCGAAATTTCACCAGAGATGACATCTTTATAGAGATATACATATATAAATATTATTTATAACACTGTCAAATTCCTAATTACTTTTTAAGCTGAACTTTTTTTGTAGTACATTAAATTGTGTTTGGTTTTTGTTACAAGAACACACGCTTATATAAGATGAATTTCATGTAAAAATCGAGATGCATTGAACCCGACCCCCTCAGATATCGATGAAATTTTGTTCATAGCTAAATTTGATCAATACAAACAAACTCTCATTTTTAGAAATGACTGTTTTGCGATTTTTTGGGCGTGACACAGTGGGAACGTTTAAAAAAAATAAAAGAGAACCCATTTTACTTTTTGGATATGTTATAGGTGAAGGAAATACCTATTCTAAAAAAGTAATACACTGTAAAAAATCCTTGATCTTTTTTGGTTTTTCGTTACCTAAAATTGTTTTTTGTTATAAAATATAAGGGCAATTACTAGAAGTGACACTACTTAAAAAATTATATAAAAAAACTAAAAAAGAACCCATTTTTATTTTTTGATATGGTATAGATGAAGGATAAACCTTTCTAAAAAATTAATACACTGTAAAAAAACCCTTGATCTTTTTGGTTTTTTCGTCAGTTAAAATTTTTTTTGTTATAAATTTTTTTACAGTGTATTTCTTTTTTTTTTTTTAACGTGTCATAAAGCCTGTTAAAATATCTTTTTAATGATACCAAGATCATGGAAATCGGTTAAGCCGATTCTGAGTTATTGTAGTTTAAGTGGAGCTCTTTTCGACCATTTTCGCGTTTTTTCGAAAACGTTTCCACTGTGTCACGCCCAAAAAATCGCAAAACAGTCATTTCTAAAAATGAGAGTTTGTTTGTATTGATCAAATTTAGCTATGAACAAAATTTCATCGATATCTGAGTTGGTCGGGTTCAAAATTTCAGTTTTATCTCGATTTTTAAATGAAATTCATCATAAGCGATTTGTATTTACATTGCTTATAATGTTTTTTGACTTTTGTTTCATTTTGTTTTGACATTTTTTTATAAAAAGTTTAAGTTTGCCAAATATCAATTAGAAAAATATTTAAATTACGGGTACATTTATAACAAAAGTAAGGAAAACGTATATAAATTACACATTAATAAAGTAACCGGGTAATTTTACTTAAATAACCGGTTTTTTCGATATTCGAAAAATGGACATTTTCAAATATTCGACTTGGGCAAAACTAAAATAACCGGTTAAAACCGGTCGAATACTATTCGATTGATCACCCTAGCAAATACCTAATGTCCTCGATTAAAAGTAATGACTTAAATTAGTCGGTGTTATGTTCAATGCACCAGCCAGTGTGGACTTCTAATGTACACTACAAGTAAACAAAATAGTCTTAAAGGCAACAACGTACAACTAAAGAGCATCCAAAATATGTTCCACCGATTTTAAAGTAGGACAGATGGTGCTCTACAGAAGTGCTTATTTTGACACAAAAAATAAAGGCCGTCTAGGTTACAAAAAATTGTTCGGAAATGATTTATTAAACTGTAGATCGATATTTAAAATTAATTAATATTTCTAGTTATGTATCGATTTTAATACATCCTACAGTGAATTGGAAATAATTTACATATTAAGCCATTTTGTTCCAAAGTTTAAATAAATTTATTGATATTGATGCACGTTTTAAAAATTCGTTTACATTGTTACATTTCTATGTCGTGTTAATGCAATCCACGCAAATGTTGTTACCATATTTTTCGTTGCAGCATGGCTTTTGATAAAAGAAACAGGTTGACGACGTCTATTTATTCTTGTTTTCTCCTAAATGGTTGCATTTTTGGCATTTAGCTCGTTTTATCTTTGGAGATTTTTCGGGTTTCTGTTTTTTAAATGGGTCAGTTGAATTTCTGGTATTCTGGTTGACAGCTTGGAGAGAAACGCCACAGATTGTTCATTGCTTGGGCACTTCTTCAGTTTTTTTTTCATATATGGTGTTGCCAATGATATTGCAAGCTCACGTAGAAAACATTTTGTTTTGTGTGTTAACGAGTTTGCATCCAATTGGGAGCGATTTCGTTATATGTATAACTATAAGCATTTAATGCAGAAATATCAATTATATTGGAAAAATTGCCATAGTCCACCGATTATTTTTACGTTTGCATCTTTAGCAACTTAGCATTTTGTCAACCATATCCACTCCTTCTTTTGTTGGGTAATAAAATGATATTAATTCGGGTCGTTTTTAAGAATCATACACAACATTAGGTTTGTGATGCATTGTGCTCATAACAATACTACATTTGTCTTTGTTGCTTATATACGAAACGATTAAAGGCGAAAGTTGAATAATACCGTGGAACTTTCTTGCATACCAACAGCTTTGGAGAATAGATCTTTTATTTCTGCCATGGTTCCAACAATTGGCAAATTCCTTTGTAAAAGCGTTTGGCCAAAACCGTTTGATAAAAAAAGGTTGTCCAACTTAATCAAGAACAACCCGTTCTCCTTGATTTCGATCAGGATTTCAAAATAGAGCTTTGCCCAAGTAAGGTTGTATTTTCCACACATAGCATGTTCGTCAATCAACCAAATTTCTAGCCAAATTTCTGGCCATACCACTCCAGTTTCGATGGAATATACTGATGAAATTTACAACGGCCATTAAATCTTAGTAGTTGTTCGTCTACAGTAACACAATCATTAGGATTAAAGAATACTGAAAGTCTTTCAGATCATTTATGCGAGAGGTTCCTAAATGGCGTCAGCTTGTCATCACTTCTCTGGGCACGTCTGATTAGCTCATCACGAAAGCGAATTATTTTGTGAATATATAAAAAGGTTCTCTCAGACATAATTGACCGAAATATTGGTCGTCCATAATATTAATCGAATAAATCATGCAATGTCTTCACTCAAAATATTATGTAGTTAAATTCAAACGAAAATTCATTTTAAACAATTTAAAATTCATTTAAAAAACAGATCATTTGCATTTCATTTATAACAAATGATTTCTACATTAATTTTTCATTTATCAAGCAGCATATTCCTTAAAATTGAATAGTTTTTACTTTTAAAAAATATAATTTTACCGACAAAAATCAAACTACATAACTGAATAAATACGAAAAAAACATTATTTTTTGGTAGATTGTTTTTTAAATAACAAACATAAATATTAAAAAATAAAATTATTCGTAAAATAACTATATTTTTTACAATTTTAGCAGTACGGAAAACGAATTAAATACCCCACAATCAGTTACTGAAATAATTTTATGAGTGTACTCAAATCAATCCGAAGTAGTATTAATAGTATGGTGAGTGCGAATTTTCCTTAATCAAGTTCTTAAACTATCCATATTCAATCCCGATTTTGTATTTGAAATAATCTGAAAATGAGATTGGTTTAAGTAAAACCTGAAGCAGTATTAATAGTACGGTTAGTACGGATTTTCCTTAATCAAGTTCTTAAACTATCCATATTCAATCCCGAATTTGTATTTGAAATAATCTGAAAATGAGATTGGTTTAAGTAAAACTAAGATAGAATCAATCTCAAAATTAGCTTCATTCAATAATTATAAAATTGTTTTAATCCGAATTAGAAAGAAGAATTTGTTATGATTGATATACTTACTCATCCGTTTTATAGCTTACAGAATGATAAAACACCAACATTATGCTTGATATGGTATTAACTTTAGATATCTTATGTACATATTTAACTCCGTTAGGCTAGTTGGTAGTGAGCTAGTCTATCAGTCAGCGGGTTGCGGGTTCGATTCCCGCCAGAGACTCTGGTCTGTTTCACTAGAACGGGCTGGAGGTCAACGTTACTATTGCTTGCTCGGTTTATTAAGTTAGAATATAATTTGTAATTGTATTTGTAACTCCAAAAATATGAACTAAATGAGAAGAAAGAGATCAAATTTACTTTTTAACCCTTTGACGACGTAGAATTTTCCGCTAAACATTTTTGAAATTTTATTGCGGATTCTTACTCGGAATGGCAATATTTCAAGACTAAAGTGCTGTAAAAATTTTAAAATTGTTACTCCTTATGCGAGAAAAATCATGGGACATATGTGTACCATTAGTCGTTAAAGGGTTAAATGCATTATGCGTTTCAGTTTCTGATCGTTTGTACAATAGTTTGCCATGACCATGATTTTTGTTTTATTTACATTGCGAAACACACAAAAACGATTCAACTGTCCAACGATTTACATACCACCATTTGTTCGTAAATTCGTGTTTTTAGTTGCGCTTTGAAAATATATCATTTAACTATTGGTAACTACATACGTAGGTTTAGTTCTAAATGAGTTGATTGCGTCACCTTATATAGCAAAACAAAAACCAAAGGTTAGCGATAGCGAGAAGGTCCCTCCCATCTGTTTTAGAACTGTTCGCACTAACAGAGTTCATAATTCGCCAAACGGAACTTAATTGTTAGCAAAAAGGTATTATATTTTCTATAAGTCAAAAATTGTCGAAACTATTTTTTGGGATGATTATAGTAATGAGTATCCACAGATTTCCAGAAATAAGATTGTCTACGATGGAAATATATTCATTACCGTTTATTTCAAAGGTTATGACTCGAGACCGTTTAGAAAAATTCCACAAGAATCCGTTAAACGGTCAAAATTGGGGGCGGTATCAAATTAAAATGGACATTACCAAATAAGAATGAAAGAAGAGTTAGTAAGCGATGTCTTGTTTGCAAAAAAACGGAATCGAAAGTCAAATAAATACAATTTGTTATGCTTGCGAAAACCCAATGTGATTTACTGAGAACAAAAAATAATTTGGAAATTCGATTCCCAAAAATGACTATAAATATTTATGTGATCTCATAATTTTAAATAAATTTTTCGTTTTTTTTAGGTTTTTACTGAATTGTTTATGATTTCTAATGGTAAAAAATTAAATTAAAGTCCACAAAAAGGCCTATATTTTCACCTTTTGCGACGAGTGGAACACATATGTATGTCCCATCATACTTTCAGATCCATCGATAAAACTGTAGAACCAATTTCAAAGGCGTTAATCAATAAATTTTCATAACGAATTAGTGCATATTATACTCAAAGTTCATCCAACAATAATAATTAGGACCCGAGATATTAGCAAACTTAAATGGCAAAAAAAAAATTAATTCGAAATTCCGACTTTAAGAAACCCCAAAGCCCAGTGGACACAACAAAATCTTATTATACTGAAGAAATCATTTGTTTTTTATCGACCAACGCGAATTAGATCCAAATCCATTCGAAAATGTGGATAAAATGACGAAAAAACTAAATAGGTCATATTTTTCCTATTCGTCGACAAAGGGTTAACCTTTCCTGGTACACATGGGTCTGGCCAGACCTTTTGCTGGTTTAACACAACGAAAAGTTAAATCTTTTTTTTATTATTTTTAGAATTTTTAACTTTTTTCAAGAAATTCTGGGATTGATATTGGAAAGTAATCCCATTTAGGATTGTTTTGAGTACGTTTTAGTGTTATTTTTGAGTATAACTCGTTCTTAAAATAACCATAAAAAACTTTATTTATCCCGAGTGTTTTTCTTTCTGTATTGACTATTGATGTAGTATACACAGGATTTTTGAGGCTGGAATTCAGTTTGTTCGGGCCTTAGATTCCTTAGTACATTGTCGGATATTCTGCGATTGATTATTTGCGCTATGATCTCATTTACTGCACTTAGGATGTCTCGCCAGTTCTAACACCCTCACCCTTTTTTAGGATATTAACAATAAAACCTTCTTTAAAATTGGAATCAAGTTCAATTATGAGGCAGAAGTTCTAGATAAAGGGTTCTATGGGGGTCGGCTTTAGGCATCTCGGGCAATATGTTGTCGGCTCCAAAGGCCTAATTCGTTTTTAAGGTGATTTACAGCATCCATAACTTATGCGATATCTGCGCATTTAATGGAGATATTTTGCCTTATTTCGTGGGAAACGCACGTACATATGCATATAGTAGTTAGAAGTTGTTAACGAAAGCATATTGGAATAATGCTGTTTCTATACTTCCAGTTGGTCTTTCACAGATGTTGTGAACTCCTTCGGCGTTGGTCTTAATAACTAATGAATAACTCATTTCAGTAGCAAAAATGCCCGATTTTTTAATATTCGAATTATTTTTTTAATGAATAAATAAAATTTTCCGAAAATAAGCTTTTATATCTTTAATACGGCATAAATTGGGCTGAATATAATGCCTTGGAAGTCAACATAGTTGTTGATGATTATAATATCTAAATTTATGCGGTGGTGCTTGCAGATTACATTCCTACTTCAAAAGTTATATGAGAATTAAGTTAGAAAGAATGCATTTTTAAATTTTTTTTTTTGCTTTTTTTTAACATTCTCCTAATTTTCTTGTAATCAAAAAATGCGTTCGTCACGCACCACAGCTAAATTTAAGATTTTAAAGTCACTAATTACTGTGAAGAACGGCAAGGCATAATATTCAGCCCAATTTGTGCCGCGGTAAAGGTTAGCAGTAGCATTTTTTTACTTCCAAGTTTTGCTGTTGCCATTTTTTTTCAGTGTATTTTTACAAAAATATCCAAAAATGAAATATAACTACCCAAACTTACTATCCAATAAATAAAAATATTGATTTTGTAAAAAATTTAAAAAAATCCAAGGTTTAAAGGCCACCATAAATTTCCGTTTTAGGACAATTGAGGGACACTGCAATTAGCAATTAAGGTAGCTGGCTTTAACCCCGAGGCATTAAAAATCATTCGGCATTCATAGCTTGAAAATGAAATAGTAAATTTTTTTGGCACATTGCTAAATATGACTAGAAATTATTGTTGGTCAATAATTTAACATATGAAGGTATAACCCACAACCAATTTTTATACTGACCTCCGTTTTTATAAAGATTAATTAATAATTTATATTATAACTGACTGTAAAGCTGGCGCGGATCCAGCTCGAGCCTTAGGGGGGGGAAATTTTTTTTGATACAAAAAAGTAAAAAATTTATTTTTAAAAAAAACTCAACAATATGGTTAAATGAAATATAAGATCAGTTCATTATAAATTGATTTTTTTAAATAATCAATTTATGAATTCCTCGTGAGGCGAATTTAGATAGTACAGTCTTTCTTCTGTCATTGTTGATCTGAGCCATGTTTTTATTAGACGACGGGTAAAAAATGACCTCTCTCTCGCAGCATTACTGAAGAGTAGGGCAAGTTTTTTATTGCATATCCCATTTTTGCCATTTCTTCACATATATTTTTAAAAGAAATTTTTGGTCCAGCTTGCCAAAGAATAGTTTTTTGCAACCTAGAAAAAAATTTTTAAATAAGCTTAGCGAATATGAGGCAGAATCTATTAAAAATGCTAGCTGAATAATGCAAAAATCGGACGTAAAAAGTACTTTCAATGCATCTGCTCAAGCCTCTTGAAGTTACAAACTAAAGCGATTTCTATGAATGAAAGCTTTGGCTTAATTGGCAGTGCTAAGGAAAATAATACAAGATGTCAGTAAAAAAGATTTTGTTGAAAAGTTGTCGGTAAATTATTCAATACTCCTGAAAAATCTATATGGCTTGGCATTTCAATTTTAAATAAAGTGTTTAAATCGATTTTCTCACAATTTTGATTTAATGAAAGTGAGACGGATGAATTTATTGACAACCTTTCTCCATCTGAACTTTTAGTCTTCAAATATGCTCCAGTTACATCTCGCGACGTTGAAAGAGTGTTTTTCATTTATAGAACTGTTTTATGTGATAACAGGAAAAAATCAGGGGTATTCTAGAAATCGAAGACTCAAAACGCAAGAATTTTAAACGTCGTTATTTAATCAGATTTCCCTGATATTATAAAAATATTTCTTTATTAAACAGAATTTTATAACAAAAATTAGATTAAAGTGTATTAAAAACAACTTCCAAATTCTTGCGTCTTGCCACAAGAATTTTTTTTTTTTTGACAATTTAAAGAAACATACTATTGTAATAAAATAAATGTTTCTTAAATAACATGTTTATTTTTGCCATTTTTCGTGCCATTTTGCCAGCCATTTTTAACCATTTTTCGTGCCATTTTAAACTTGCCCTGCTGACGAGCATTGAAACGAAAATTTGAATTATTTTTCTTAGATTTCGGTAGATATCTTCATCACAGTTTATTAAAGCATCTACAACGTTATCTGATAGATTTTCAGATATTTCCCATGTTTGTTGCAAATGCAACAGGTCAGACTCAAGTTTAGATGTTAGTAGGTGTTTATCTATCTCTTTTATAAAAACATAATCAGCTCATCAGCTAGTTGTGATTTTAAAAGTTTTGTATCTGTATTTGACTTGATTACACTTTGAGGTAGAAGTTTAGGTATGTTCAATACATTTAGGATATCTATTGGGAAACGTGTTTTGAGATTTTCTGAAATAAATGCAAAAAGAGGAATGTAACCTACAACTGGGTAGTAATCTTCAACATTTTGAATGTGATTTGAACCTTGATTTGAACGCAGATAACTTTAACTTTTTAAAAAAATCGCTTTAAATAGTTCTTCGGCTTTATTTCTTTTCTCTTAAGGGATTGAAATTTTGATAAGGCTTGATCCTTTTTGAAGATCTATATCGTGCTTGTGTAAAATGATACTAAGCGGCTGTGATACAATAAGTATCACATTTAATATGTTAATTCCGTAAATGAATTCAAAAGTACTAAGCGAGTTCCTTAATATAAGGCTTTTGATGAAGTATCTCTACCTTTTTACTCAGATATTTTTTCCAAAGCTTCTACTATATGATGTACACTAGTTGCAAAGTGTAAAATTGAGTCGTGACGATCCAACCATCTTATCTCGCATAATGTAGAGAGTTTGGCTCCCAAATACTTTGCTAAAACTGCGTTTCGCTTGGGATTATTATATTTAATAAAACTTGTTTTATAATTTTTTTAATATTTTTTTCTTGTATGTTGAAATATCTTTAAGATAAGGAAATCTGGGTTTTCCTCGAAAAATCTGTGTTTCCGTCAAAAATTATCGAATAGAATTTTGATTCATATAATAAAGGCTTATTAATAATTCAACCGCATTTTCAAGTCAAAATTTATTCTTTGGATATAAATAGATGCCACCTGCTGGGATTGAATGTAGAATAATAAGTATTTGAATACTATTAGAATTAAGTTTTGGATACTTATTGTAAATTTCGTTAGATTCAATAAAAAAAAAAAACAAAAAAAACCTTGCTGGGATTTCCTAAAATTTTGTGCATATAAAAAAATATTATTATTCGGAATTCTTGTATAATCGAGATAAACCAAACATATTTTTATAATTTAGGGGGGGGGAAATTTCCTTATTTCCCCCCCCCCCCTGAATCCGCGCCTGCTGTAAAGGGTATCAAAGATTCGGCACTGCCGAATATAGCACTTGTTTATGCTTAAATCGTCTTAAACACGCAAATGTTTATGTTTTTTCCCTTTGAATTTATTACAGAATTCAACAGCACGACGAGTAGAATTTATCACATTTTCTAAAGAAGCTGTCATGTTTTGCAGATTTGTTTATTCCTCCTTAAACTATTTTAAGCCTGTCGTAATAATTCTTATTTTGTTGTATTTTATGTGTTTTAAAAAAAAGGTATAACTATTACGTTTCTTAGGAAGTTAAAAATTAATAATAACAACACATAAACTGATTCATCTTAAATCTGTAAATATGTAAAATTTTAAAGAAACTGCAGGACGTATTAAGATATTTTAATGATTTTTTTGCATTCGTTTTGTCACGGGGACGAGGATCATTGAAATGTACTATTGTCTCTTTCGGGCAAACTCTTTGTGCTCATAATCTTTATTGATAAATATGTTGGTATTAACATTATATTTGGCTTAGAAATATTTGTTTGTGGCCTAAATTGTCTTACCAATTTTTTTTAAATCGGTCTTTATTTGACTACAGCTCTCATAGAAATACCACTACCGCAAATAGCTTTAAGTGCTATAAAATCCATATACATATATATTAGCATTGATATAGACTTTGGCAGCGATAACTTTTATAGTAACTGCTATATCATTTGAAAAAATCTGAACCATATATTTTAATGAAAGTTTGGTATGGGAGTACAAACATCCCTTAATTTTACCAATAATACAAAAAACTATGAGCCAAATATTTATTAAGTTTGTCATTTCGTGTGAAACCTTTTAATCATTTATCTTAGATTTACTGAAGTATATACTTCTTAAATCTTTGAATAATTCTAAGTCCATTTACCAACATATATCTGTCTATCCGTCTGATAACAACACGCTTATTTCCGAAAGACTTGACAGAGTAAAACTCTTCAAATCCTAACGAAGAATCCTAGTGTAAAAAATGTTACCATCCATAGTTTCATAGCACAGTGCAACACATGATTTCGGGACTCAATTCTGATATTTGGTTATGAAAGTAGACCCAAAAAGAGAACTTCTGCATCATTAGTGTGGTCATGGTACATCAAATAATAATTTAAAAATTAATTTGAAGTTAGGAAGTATTGTATAGGAGAATTTGTCACGTTTTAGGCTCTTTTGTTTGTCATAACTCGAGAACCACTAGTCCGAATAAGCTGAAACAAATTGAAAAAAATTCACAATTACAATTCTTTTAATCTGTTCATACAACGTTTCGCTACATAAGCAACAGTTTCACAGTTCCAAATAAATGTAGGAAGAAAAAAAATATTTTTTGCCAAAAAAAATTGAAATTTTTTATTTTTGAAAAATGTTATACTGTGTAATGCTAGAAATTACACTTAAAATTTTTTTAAAAAACATTTCTAAATTTACAATAAGCCCACTTTCCGAAAACACTTTAGTATGCCTAAAACCTTAAAGAATAATGCTATTTTAGTAAAATTTGGTCTTTTAAAATTTCATAAGACTAGAAATAACACCACTAAATTTTGTGATGATCCGTCTATAAAGCTTTCGGAAACATTTAAGTACGCTTTAAAACATAATGAATAATGCTACTGGCGCAAACTTTTTTCTGTCATAGTTCTATAAGACTACAATCATAAAAACATTTATATTCATATTAATGATGCCCTAACATCAGAATTGTGGCATCAATGTTATTACAAATGGCACCATTGACTCAAAAAATGACACCACTCCAATGACGAACCTTATCATTCAATGACTTCAGTGACATTTTGTGTACACTCAAAAGAAAAATCAATCCATCTGTACTCAAATCAATTCGAAGCGGTATAAATAGTACGGTGAGTACAGATTTTCTTGAACAAGTACAGATATATTGATTCAGATTTTCAATCGCAAAAAATTTTAATTATCCATGTTCATCCCGATTTCGTAATTGAAATAATGCGAAAATGACATTGATTAAAGTAAAACTAAGATTGAATCAATCTAAAAATGCTCTTAATTTAAGTATTATAATGTTGATTTTATTCCGAATTAGAAAAAAAAAATTATTATGATTGATTTACTTACCTTACAGAATGATAAAACACCAACATTATGCCCGATTTTGTTTTATCTTTAGAATTTTTTTTACATATTTAACCAAAAATATAAACTAAATGCGAAGCAAGAGTTAAAATTTACTTTTTAACCCTTCGTGGTACACAAGAGTCAGGCCAGACCTTTTTTCAATGTGTATAGAAAATCAAAACATGCGTAAGCCGGAGGGTTAACCACAACGGAAACTTTTATCTTTTTTTACTTGATTTAAGAATTTTATACTTATTTTAAGAAATTCCAGGATTGACTATCGAAAGAAATCCCATTTAGAAATGTTTTGAGTATATTTTAAAAAGTGTTTTTCTTTCTGTGTATGATTAACATTGTTTTCATGTTTAAGGAGTACAAAAAGAAGCCAAATTCCCATATTCTATTTGTTTAAATTATGTATTTAGTCAAATACAGCAAATGTTTAAAGTAGAATTAAACATTTGAAAACCATATCGGGCATGCTGATGCTTTTTGAGAGTTCTTCTGCAAACAAAGGGAATATACACAAAAGGTGAAACAAATATAGGTATATATGTGTAGCGGGTAAGTAATAATAATATTCTCTCACTTTGACTTAAGCCAATTCCAATGACAAGATGTCACTAAATTGGCCCTAACGAGTACTTTCTCCGATGTTAGTGAGTCATCACACAGATGATATTTTATTCTAAACTTAATCCGATTCGTTATATCGCTGATGCCGATGTATCATCGCTTTGATTACATAATTTTTCCTGATGACAATTTAGCCAACTGATGTTAAGGCTGTCATCACAATGAGGAAAAGTGTCACGGGGTCAAAAACGTAGACACTTGTCCTAACACTTATGTCAAAATGCATCAGCGTTGCGACGCCTTTGTAGTGAATTTGGTCCGGTTTAATTATTTTTAATACTAGAAATCACTCTACGAAATGTCGTGAGGATTCATCCATTATTTCAATATGATACCTCCTCCTGAAAATGACTTTAATACGCCTAAAACCGAAACGAATCATGAAATTGTATTGAAATTATTATGCCAATTAAGTTTTTTATGACAAGAAATAAAGTCATAAATCTTTATGATGATCGGCCCACAATTTAATATAACTTTTAAGTCCACTCCTGAAATATTTCTACAGATGGTGAAGACATAGCCGAATGTAGCATGTTCACTTGTTTTTGTTATAGAAGTGTGGGGAATTTAAAAACGGTTAACATAATTTTTATTTACTTGGCGCTTAACTATATTTTTATAAGTTTTCGTTTTAACAAGTCTTAGCAGGTTATATTTGTTTTGTTTCTTAAATAAAATAAAAACTAGATTCTCTCGCATAAAAACCTCAAAGTCAACAGATTAATGTTAACAGAATTATAAAGTTTTTTTTTGTAGCAAATCATTTCGACTACTACAACAAAGAGGACGACAGCTAAAATTTAAAAAAAAAAATGTGTAACATGCGTCAAAACTAGGGTTTCTAATTTCCCGCTTTGTTGTTGTTTCTTTTCCTATACATTGTTTGTTAAAAATATGTATAACTATATAAAATGCTATTAATCACACAGCGTACCACACCAACATTTTCAGACTCCTGTCCATTGTTTTTGGTTAAAATGAAAGTGCTGTTAGCAATGGCATCATTAGTTTTTTTTATGAATGACATACAGTGACATTTAATATTTGCATAATTTTCACCAATATTAGTATTATTCTATATTTAATTCACAAGAGAACCGAAAAACCTTAAAATATTTTCTGAATTATTAATCTACATACATATTTAAGTAGAGTTACATTAGTGAGTATATCAGGATGTCTTACTTGTCCCTGGGAGAAAATTGTGTCAGTTATTTTTAAAGCGCTTATCCCGTGACTTGTTAACACAATATTATAACAAAAGGGAAGGAATTGTGAAAGGTGAAAACAAGTGATAATGTGCATAAAGTTTAGTTATCCAAAAACTGGATATGTGACTGGATTTTGTGCGCGTAGGGGCTTATTATAGCCGGTTCTATTACTATCATATTAACATGGTTCGCTCAGGACAATATATGCGACAGGCATTTTTATAACTGAACTTGAATGTGTCCATTTAGATTTCAAATAATACCTCCTAGGACGTCGCCATGTTTAAGTTATAAGGCCACTTTAGAACCGTCCCGCGACAAGTTTGGTGTTAGTTCCCATTTTTTAGGGGTTTTGCTTTTGTTCAAATGTTTTCCTTCGGTTAAGAATTCTCGGCAACTATTTTCCGAAAAGAAACCCTTATTAAAACGTTGACAACAATAAGTTATTCTATAAAAAAAATATACATACATATATATACATACATACATTTTATTAAAACAGACAAGCAAAAAGGAAGACCACTAAATAGACTGACACATAGACTAGTCCTTTTTTAAGTTTATCTATCAACTTACAAACAAACAAAAAAAAACGTGTTCTTCAGTTAGTCAAGCAAAACCAATTAAGGACACATGACATTTCCAAGTAGTTCCTACTTAAAAAAAAACTTTAAACGAACAAGAGCAAGAAGAAATGCTGAATGTATTTGACTGTGCCAAATATTTGATTCATCTTTTCAGAAATTGTAGTCAGTGATGAATTATAAACAAATCTTTAAAAAGCACAATTTAAGCGACCTATGAAAAATTTAGAACTGACAAATTAAAAATTGTAGTTAAGTTTGAAGTTATGCATAGTGTTCTTAAGCCGGATTTCAAATTATTCGAAAAGTTGGCTTTTTCCAATTTCTCGGCGTTTTTAAACAGGTTTTTTTGATTTATTCCGCAAACTGGTCTTTCTGTCTCGAATTTTTCGACATTTTTGTTTTTTATAAAAGAAGAAGCTAGTGTGGTTAAATTTGCAAACACTCTTACACTCTTTAAAAAGTTTACATTACATTTCTTGCAGTTGGTAAGTGTATTGAAATTAATTATAATTAAAGCTATTCTCGATTATTCTTCTGGCTTTTCCTTGAAAAAAAATATGTATTAAGTAATCGTATGACTTTAAATGATTAAAATTTTCATTTATTCCTGAAGCATCTAGCCTTATTACGGCTGTCGTTGTCGTAAGGCGCTGCAGGGGCCAAATCTAAGAATTTCAACAATACAAATGTGGCGGTTAAATGATGTGTCTAGGATGCCCCTAGACACATCCGTTATCACTACTTCTTAGGTGGGCTCCCATACAAATATTGCGTTTTATGAAAATCTAAAATTTATTTTAAATTTTTCTTCTTTTAAGCCAGGTACTCTGTTCAACATTTCACGTCAAATGCTGTCAAAACGCATGTGAAAAAAACTTGTGCGGAATATTAATGAAATAATGTTGATAGAATTGTACTCTGTTCATTTTGTGAAAAAGTTCCGAAATGTTTCTGGCAACATTTTTTACAACTGCGAAATAATGTAAGCTGCACTTATTTCACGTGGTATTTCAGGCAAAAGCAAAAAAGTATGAAGTGATTATTAAATAAGAAATAAAGAATTAAAATAGCACAACCGGTAAAAGTTTTTTATCCATATTTACTTTCTTTTTTATAAAAAAAAATAATTTTTAGTAAAATACATGTGGGGGTTGTTAACATACGCAAAACAATGTCGCTTACTTTGCAGGAATAAAAACGTTATATTGTACAAACTCGCATGATAGGTAACATTGATACATGTCGAAATTTTTGTGTGAAATAATTAATGTTGCTCAACATTTTTCACAAATTTAGAGTACTAGGCTTTAAGAGTAAAATCATTTATAGATTGTTTTGTTTGCAGCTTCGTTTTTATATGTTTAAAAGCATAAAAATTTTTGGGAAAAAACGTCATATGAAAAATCGTAAACACTTGGTGTTAATAAATCAGAAATCTGGCAAAGTTATTTTCTTGTTTATATATTTTATGAAAAACAAACTAAAGAAATTGGAACTTCGTCATTCATTTTGTTCATTTATTTAATAACAATCTATTAAAAAATTTGCGTTTTTGGGCGTTTGTCGGTAGAAATAAAACAAATTCCCAATACAAATTAAATATTTATTAATTCAGATTTACTTATACTACTTTAAAATTTAATCGAATAAGAATGATATTTAGATGTACACATGGCGACGGTTGTGACGGGAATGTTCTAGCACATGTTCATATTTCTTGCATGTCATTTTATGAGCAGCGATGTTAATTCTCGTATGCGTATGAAGAAATGTATTTGCACGTAGGATTTGTGGGTTGCCACAGGGCTCCCCCCTAAGAACATAGGTCATAGGTAGCGAGTTGGAAATCGTACATGTCTTCCGGACCGAGTTGTTTTCTTAACCTCCTCTTGACCAATCAATTCCGCTGTATTTATACCGCATTGATTCTCAAAGTTGCTTGGTAGTGACACTGGTCGTTGTTCCACAGCAGAGTAGTCCGTTGAGTCAGGTGATGTACGGGATAGGCTTTTATTATTACCGTGATTGTGGTCAGGAGACACGTAGGCTGCTTTTAGCCTATCAATAGAAATGTTGACTCTGCGTTGTTGTAGTTGCACCTAAAATACTTATCACTTTTCGCAATCACATCGAATGGGCCCGTGTATGGTGATTCCAACGGTGCACGAACGTGGTCGCCTCGGACAAAAACGTAGTTACATTCATTTAGACTTGGCTGTAAGAAATATTTACCAACGTGGTGACGGGAAGCACAATTTGGCTTTAATGACTGAATTTTACGTCGTAGCATCTTGACGAACTCTGTTCTGTGGTCATTTATTTTCGATTCGTGAAAAAATTCGCCGGGAATACGTAAGGGACTTCCAAAAACCATTTCGGCTGGGCTGGTTTTGCTGTCTTCTTTAACTGTTGCCCGAAGTCCTAGTAAAACTATAGGCGTGACACTTTATTGCGGTTTTTACAGTGCGATGCCACCTCTCGATCATGCCATTTGCTTGCGGGTGATATGCTGTCGTCTTTAGGTGGTGTACGCCTAGAATCTGCATAAGTTCAGCAAAAAGTTGCGATTCAAACTGGCGGCCTAAATCGCTCGTGATACGAATTGGGACGCCATAAGTTGAGATCCACCCGTTGATTAAAGCGAATGCTGTCAATGTGGATGTGATCAAAGCGTTGATCGGTTGGTCCAAAATCTCCTAGGAGAGACTTATTGTGTCTACATACCTTATTTCTTTGGCAACTCAAACAGGACCGGACGAAGTTCGATACATCTTTCGACATTGATGGCCATACAAAACGCTTCGACACTAGTTTATAGGTTGCCCTAACCCCAGGGTGCGATAGGCTGTGTAGTTTCTTCAGTATCTGGTGTCTTAGTGACGCGGGCACAAAAGGTCTGACCAAGTTTCTGCTTGTATCGCAATAAATTGACCGATCAGAATCTAGAACGGGCAAATGCATTTAGTTCTGAATCGTGTGTCTGCTCCTCTGCCAATGATTCAAAATTAACGTCTCTCTCAATGCTGTTGATTCGGGAGAGAAAGTCGGCCGTGTTGTTGCTGGTTCCTTCTATGTGGCGTACGTCGGTGGAAAACTGGCTTATGTAATCGAGTTGGCGGATTCTCCTGGGAGATATTTTGTCCCGCTTTTGTCCAAAGGCATACACAAGTGGTTTGTGGTCGGTAAAAATGGTAAATACCCTCCCTTCTAATAGATACTGAAATTGCTGGACACCCTGATAAATAGCAAGCAGCTCACGGTCGTACGTGCTTTTCTCAAGCCGCGACATACGTTGGTTAATCTCAGGGATTGCCGCTCCAGTTGGGGGAGTTTCAACAGCACAAACCTGCCGGTAATCGCTGACCTCCATGACCTTGTCGGCCAGTTTTTCCAGCTCCATCAACTTGGCTTCTGAAGCCTGAAAGATTGCTCTTACGTTTGGCGGAAGCCGTTGGAGCCACAACGATTTAAAAAAATCTTCGCTAACTTTGTCTTTGGACAGGTCGCGCAACTCGTTGAGTAGCTGACTAGGCCGGCGGTCGCCCAGTTCCATATCAGAAAGAAGTTTCTGTGTTTTCTTTTGCTCGCTGTCACTGAAACGTTCGATAATGCATTTCTTAAGGTTATCGTATTTTCCAGTTTCGGGTGGCTGCAATACTGCGTCAGAAATTTGAGCCAACACGTTGGACTCTACCGCTGCAACAACGGTGTTAAACTTCGAAAGGTCTCGCGAGATATTTGCCATATCGAACTGCGCCTCTACTTGTGCGAACCATATTTCTGGCCGTTCGGGCCAAAATGGTGGAACCTTCACTGACACTCGTTGTATGGAGGGTTAGTTTGTGCTAGGCGCCGTGGCTTGGCTGCCTGTTGCGTCGTCGTTTGGCATCTTGGTAAATTGTGCGAAATCCTTTTTGAACGTCGGGATTTGTGGGTTGCCACACGTTTATGTATATTTTTTTTATATTTTGAAGAACACACTTTTTGATTTATCTACATATCTTTTTATATATTGAAGAACAAACAGGGCGATCCAATTTTATGCTTAGTTCCCGGCAAATAAAAAATTGCAGTTTTTCATGTTCGGCAAGATATTTTATTTATGCACCTTTTAAAATGTGGTATTTTTTTGTAGAAAAGAAAACACCAAAAGATTCGTTAAACTGCTCTGGGCGAGGAAGCAGCTCGCGTGCCTGCGTGGGTATCTTTTAAAGTCAATCAGGCCGCGTTTGCTTGTGTGGTTTTCGTGCGTTTTAAGTTTTACCCCGCACTACCCATTGGAATGGCATCGCATAACTGTATCGAGTTACGGTTCTTTCGGCTTCAGCATTAACCATTGCAACGTTTTTTATCTAGTGGAGATCCAAGGAAATAACTCAGGAGTGACTGGTGGAGTACCATAAAAAACTCTAGACGTTTTACTGGTAGAGACCAATATAATACTATGTAGCGCATTCTGGGAGTTCATTGCCTTTCTACACAAAGGTCTAAGTCGACCGAGGACTTATAGATGAGGCTCCGAACAAATTGAGTGATACCCTTGCAGTATAACTACAGATAGTTAGCAAAAGCATTTTTTAAATAAAACTAGTTAGAGTGCTATATTCGGCTGTGCCGAATATTTGATACCCTCCACCGACAGTTCGAATATTTCAGGAGTGGGATCTATATGATATCTATATGTTATTAATTTATATTTATAACAACAGGCGTCAGCATTAAAATTGGTTGCGGCTTAGACCTATATTTATTTATTGGCTGACAATCAGAAAGTTGTATGCTTTTTTATAGCGATTTTAACTAGCTTGAGTAATAAATCACGATTCGTTACAGTTTTGGCCAATTTTAAATGATTTTCAGGAGGGGAATTTACATTGCAGCCATCGTAAGCTATGAAAAAATTATCCCAAAATTTTGCAGAGTGATTTCTGGTATTAAAAAAACCATAAATTTCAAAACAGCGGTGAAATAAGTTTTAGCGTTTACAGTGAATTTCAGAAGGCTGTTAAATATGGGAACTAAGGTAAATTATGGACCGTATATCACAAAATTGCATCACATTTTTTCTGGCCATATGAAGCTAAGTTGGACGAAATATCTATATCGGCTACGGTTTTAGGGGTATTTAATTAAGTTACCAGAATCGGCTTTATGTAGTTCTTATAGTAATTTATGGACCGATCTTCACGAAATTTGACAGTGTGACTTCTACTCCTATACAACTATGACATACCAAATTTTATTATGACAGCATTGTTTATTACGGTTTTAGGCGTACTTAACTGTTTTCAGAGAGTAGGGTTTATATGAGGCCTACAGTAAATTATAGGCCGATCTTCACGGAATTTAGCAGTTTGATTTCCAATCGTATAAAATAATTTTTGCAAAATCTTATATAATTCGAAGCGTCATTCCACCATTTATGTTCGTTTTGTTTTTAAAAAATTATAATTTTTTAAGGGCGGTGGTTCCATATTTTGATTAATAGCTCTTATCCTACTGCTGCCCTTTTGCATTTCTCTTTGCATCATCTTTTATGCCGCAATACAATAAACACAAATTTATAAAGTTGAGATTTATTTGCAAAACTGTTAAATTAACTTTTAAGTTTACCACAACGCGAGTAAATAATATTTAAGTAAGTAAATAACATTATAAAACAAAACAATATTGCTAAATAAATGTTTTCTGCACAAAACAAACGTTTGTTGATCTAATGCATTTGTTTAACGTGGTTTGTGCTTTGTTATTTTTGTTTTTATCACGCCATTTGTGTTGATTGTTGCGGCCTGTTTTTACACAATGCCACTTCACTACCAAAAAAAGCTTTCTGTCTTTTTCTTCGAAAGCTGCCTTCGCAACTGATTTGGGCCCTTTTCACACGTCACTTTTCACAGTTCTGTTAGTATTCTGTGATAAAGCTGGAGGTCCATATCAAGCGTTTTTGCCAACACGCAGTGCATGCATTGCTAATCTTACTCGCATTCTACGTTTCAAGTTACATGCAACGCTTTTTATGCAGCAGCAGCACAAGTAAAAATAAAATTAAATTTGTCAAAATCAGCTGATTTGTTCGAACGCTGCTTGTGACGCTTACAAAAGTAGAAAGTTAACCTACTTTTCGCCTCAAGGCATCTACGCTTTTGTGCATGTAACTTACTGGGTATAACTACACAGATTCTTCTTTTTTGACAGTTGCGGATGCAGCGAAAAAGCGAGCAACGCGTGGTGTGGACCTCCAGCTTAATGATCCTCCAACATTTAACAACGTATTCCCTAATTGAAGTCGCTGTTATTTTTCTTTAATTACACACTGCTACAAAAAAACACTTTTTGGCAGAACTTGAAAACAGACTTAGTGGGGGTTGTAGGCCTACTTGAGGACATACAAAAACCGTTTTCAAAAATTTTGAAACACCCTCAAAATTTTGAGTTATTTTCAAAAAACTGTTTTAGGGTAGGTCGTAGCACTTTAGTACCTCTAACTCACACATTTTTTGGTCGATTTTAAAATTTTGAACTGTTTTGGAAAGGCAAAGAATTAAGCTTTTATGAAATGTATTCATAGAAAATATATTCCAAAAAATTAGGTGAGTTTTTCACAAAATTTTCTAATTTTTTTTATTTTTTTCCTAATTTTTCAAATTCAACAAGAGTTATTTTAATTTTTTTCTATGAAAACCTATCTTTATTTGCACTGTGTTTTAAAGATAATTTTATGTAGAAAAAAACGAGACATCATTTGTTAAAATCGGCTTTTATTTGCAAAAGTTACTAAAGTTTTAAATCTCGCACAAGATCGCAAAAATATGCATTTGTCACAAAATGTGGCTCAGCCGATTTTGATAAATATTCCATACAACATTCCTCGTTTTCAGATTCATCATCACTTTGTGTATGTTAAGTTTCATTACATTTAATTGCACTTAATACTGGCTTAGTAACAGTTAACACATTAGCATACTTAATGCTATCACGATTTTTATATTGATAACCAGTGATGTTTGTTTGGCAAAAATAACAGTTTTGTGGTTCATGGAAAATTTGATGATGCCAAATCATTGGGAAAAATAATGGTAATGGCTGGCTTATAAACTTTTCGGACTTAGTTTTCTTAAGCATACTGGAACAGCTTGTACAAATACTTTAGGGTTTATACCATTTGCTAGAACTGTATGAGCAGTTAAAAACTGTATTGAAGGCATTTACCAAGGCTTTATTTTTCTTCAGATCAAAGCGATGTTTTTTGTCAGCGAATGAACCGCAAACATAACAAAAATTATTACGCTTATCACACACTGCAGAAAAAATTAAACACAAATTAAAATTTGTTAAAGGATTACAAAAATTACAAACTTACTTATTTAAATAAAATTAAATATTAATATCACTTCACTTGTCACAAATTTTAAACTAGTTACCCTTTTTTTACTCATATCTAAAAACAATATCCTTCACCAAAAGATAGTATTTAAACTTTGCCATTGTGTTGGTAATAAATTCGATTAGTTTATGTATTTATCCAAATATATATAATTAAAAATTGCATATAAAAACATTCAAAAAAATAGGGCATAATAAACCCTATTCATCTGTATTATCTTCCAGTTCTTTTTTTTTAAATAAAGACAGATTAACAATAACTTATTGATATGTGGTTTACAGAACACGAGCGCCATACTCGTCCGTTCAACTTACATTTAAAACAAACAAAATTTTGAATTCGTGTTCTGTAAACCGCACATAAGTTAATACCAAAAACGTAACTGTAAAATTACAACAAACAAATTATTAAGTTGACAAATTTGCTTGTATAGTTAATTGTTTTTTTATACATATGTTTTGCGCTGGGGGAGAAAATTCTAAAAACAGGTCTTAATGAAAAGTTGAATAACTTATACAATTTTTATCCGATTTGAAAAATTAAAACCATGTTTTGTTAAGAACTAAATTTTCTTCATACGTTTACACAGATTTTTATAAGCTTTCATATTAAAGTAAGCAATGAAAAGCTACTAAAATCAAAAAAGTTTATAATTTTCGTTTTTTTTGAAGATATTCTTAACAAAAACAATTGTTATAACTTTCAAATGTATAAAAATGTGCACGTTGTTTTAAAGCGTAATTAGTTTTCTTTCCAAACCCGTTAAAAAAATTAAAATCGGACAAGAACTGACTGAGTTACAGGTCGATAAGTTGACGAACATCACTGAAAACGGTTTTTTTTTAAATAACTTCTGAATTTGAGGGTGTTTCTGAAATTTTTTGACACAATTTTTTATGTACTCAACAAGACCAATAACCCACGCTAGGTCGTTTTCCAAGTTTTTTTACACTGTAGCACCGTGTTATTTGTCTAGAAATAAATAAGAAAGTAAGATAAATAAAGAAATAACAAAAAGATTTGAAAAAACATACCTGCAAATATACAATATTTTGATTGTGTTTTTGCTTTTGCTTCCGAATCGTTTATTATAAATTCTTTTACAGTTTTAAAAGGAGTATCTGGCAAAAAAACGTAAACTTTTAGTTTCCGGTTCGGATAATTTATTCCATTTTTTACTATGGTAATATCCTCCGGTAACCTTGATTATAAATTTTTACTTGAAATTTTTTCATCCATGTTCGAAATTTTATCTAATATAAGGTCTTATTTATCTGCAATTAGAAAATTGAACTATACATTTTTATTTTTTATAATTTACTAATAATATCTTACCTCTCTTATTTCGGTTTTCACTGAACACTTGTTCATCGCTTGTCCATAAAAATATTATATAGTTTTTTTGAATTAACGCGCTTCATTATCTTAATGGATGTATCTTTGTTTAAATAATTTTTTATATATACAAAATGTTGATGTTTTTTAAAATTGAAAAATATATTTCGATAAGTGATATAGTAACGATATCGCTTTAAATAATAGTACATAATATTATAAACGCCGTAAAATATAATATCGTTTTAGCTATCATATCGCTCTATGGTTTATTGGATAATTTCAACTTGATACTACTGAGGACAACAGGAAACAGTTTAACATCTGTTAAGTATATTGGAAGTAAGCATATTTTTAACAATGTACCGACAAACTATCTGTTACTTAATGTCAACATAAATTTATTAGACCAATAAACTGTTTGTTAACAATATTGGGTTTCTCAATATACCAATAAAAAACATTGTTTTGATCTGGCAACACTTCTCAAAATACATGTAAATGGTTGGGAATCAGCTGATTGGATTTATCTGTACGACAAATAAAAGGACAGAACAGAAGCAAATGAGACATTGAGAAACCCAAATTTCTTTAATGAACAGTTTTTCGTTGGGAAAAAAGATAATCGTGTAATGAGAAAACAGCCATGAATCGACTAAGATTTACTTAAGGACCCAAAGTATATACATATATTTTATAGCATGATTAATTAATATTTCTGAATATTTTTGACACACATAGTGTACCATTGTTCACACCCCGTGGTTAAATAAGCATAAAATTAAATTCTTAATATGTGACCTTCTCCGAGAAAAGGTGAAAATGAAGCTTTGAGAAAAACTCATTTCATCTCACCCTTTTAGAAACCATAATCTTAATCTTAACTCTTAAGTTCAAACCCGTTTTTTGACACACTAGGTCCCTTTTCTCGGAGAAGGTCACATATGTTTCTTTTAGTCCGTATTGAGGACTTAGACTGATATGTTCAACTTAAAGAATCTTGATAAAAATTTTTGGTGCTTGAAGGTATTCGAGTCTCTTTTAAATTCTTAAGCCTCTGCTGAACAATAAGAAGTCCATAAAATTATATTAATCTCAAAATGTATTTAAAATTAGATTTAATTATGTTTTAAAAAGATTGTTAGTTAACTGCTTTAATTATAGTGATAGCCTGCAGAACAAAGCATAAGTATTCAATCGAAAGGATACTGAAGATGATTACAAAACATGCGGCTGCATGTAAGATACAATGAGCGGTTAACATGTGCGTTATGAATTATCATATTCAGCCAATAAGACACATTCAGTTCTAGCCCACATCAACCGCAATCTCTAAAGTTAAACAACAATCATACATACGCCTGTATGTAATTTGAAGTAAAACCTAAAAACGCTTATTCTATGCATGCAATTTGGTTATTGAAGTTAATTAAATCCTGACGGAGTGAAAATTTACTTGACCGTATAATATAATATTCCAATGAATTATAAGCTCCATAAAGCCACCCAGAACAAAAATGTTTAACCGAGAAATGTACGCACACATACATTATGAAAAGATTTACTTGGAAATATACAAACTAACGCTGGGGTAAAATTATATTTGGAATGATTGTGTTTTTTTATATGAATAATTTAAAATGAAATTTCAAGGAAAATATTACATGTACTTAAACATAATTAATTGCCTTATTCATTTAAAATTATGTTGTGTAATAACATGTTGGTCAAGGCCTGTAAGTTAACATTTGAAATTAAGAATCAATTCATAAGTGTCATTAACTGCAGTCAAAATTCTGATGTTGCAATAGGGCGGCTTACAATAAGGCGGCTCGATTCGTTTATTTTCGGTTACACACTTAATAATACAGGAAATTTAAACAAGTAAGAAAGTATAGTATGGCGATTTATATGGAAAAAGGGTGAAATAACAATCTTCTATATATAAATCGGCTAAGGCAAAACAATTAAGAACACTCTCCTCCTCTGTTTGCGCAGCGACTAGAATAAAAATTACAACATTTGAAAGGTATTTACTGCTAGAAGTGCACAATCTATATTTTATTAACATCTATTCAATATTTTTATAGTTATAAGCGTTCCAATTTGATACTAACACATAAGCAAAACACATAAAAAATAAAATTTTTTTTTTCCAATTATCAAATATTAAAAAAATAGGGTTGTCGATAATTCGACATTTTCAAGAAACCGGTTCTCGAATATTTCGACAACATTAATCTTATATATAAATCGACACAGGCAAACCAGTTAAGAACGATATATTTCTTTGTTTGTCAATCGCTTTGGTACGTCGCCAAATCGATCCACTATATTTACTTCGTATTAAAAAAAATTATGGCCGAATTTCGCCCATTAGGCAAACAGTTGTAAAAAAAACCATTTTATCGTTATTATAATTTTTATAATCCAGAAATGATATAAATAAGACATTTTTAGAAAATAAAAAGTCAAAAGTCTATATCAGCATGTAACTGAAAATTTGTAAAATATTTTTTTTTTTGGATTGACCACATTTAGAAGAATCGTTGCAATATGATCGTAAGGGTTACTACTTACTTCCCGAGGAAAGGGAAATAATACTTAATTAGTCAGTTTGCAGCTTTAAATTGGTAGGGAACGGTTATAGTTCTTAAACTTTATACAGGGGGGCGCAGAATGAGCTATATAGCTAAAATTCTTTATAACTTTATTATTTTTTCTATGTTTTTTTCAGCATTTTGTGAAGAAGGCTTGGGGAATAATTAATAAATACCCAAACAATCGAACAAAAATAATGACCCGCAAAATTTTGCGAAAATTTATGGAAAACATGCTAAAAAGAGCCATACGTGCGAAGCTATCAGGATATAATTTTTCAAAGCTAATTACAAAAATTCCCCAATAATATACTGTATTTTAAAAAAAGAATTATAACAATCGCATAAATAAAAAAGTTATTAACCATTTAAACCATATAGCGCCACCGTGTAGGAAGGGAACTTGACATTTTAACATGGCCTAGGAAGCAGCTGCACTCACAATATTCTGTACGTAAAATTAACTGAAATTGTAATGTTAAATAATTGAAAATTCAGGTAAAAACCGGTCTACTTATTTTTTCTAAATCTAATTTTTTTTTAACGAAAAGTTTATTCATTTTTTACAAATGAATTTTCAGTTATTTTATATAAATAAACTATCAAAAAATTAACTACATATTCCGCAAAAAACAAAGGTATATTCAGTTATTTTTTGCAAACTAACCATTAGAAAATTATCTATATATTCCGTAAAAATAATGGAATTTTCAGTTATTTTTTGTAATTTAACTTCCAAAAAATTAAGATTATCTTAAATATATTTTCTACTTAAGTTAATTTCATAATACCCTGTGTGATACCCTTCACCACTTTGGCTTATAATTATTAATTAATTAATTAAGTTGTGTATTGCAAAATATTATTAATGTAATCGGAAGCATTTTTTGAAACAAAGAAGGTGATTTAAAAGCTAAAGTTACTGTAAAACCGATTCCAAAAAAATAAAAACAAAATCCTGGTACTTTATAATTATAACGAATTGTTTTAGTAAATTTATAAACCCTCCGCCATTAGTTGTTTATGCTAAGTTAGGCATTCTCTATAAAATTATTTTCGTGTTCACTAAAGACACCCTTATTTATTTTTATTGTCAGTCCATGAGCAGTTTTAAATTAATTTAATCATTTTCATACGTTAAAAATACGCCAAAAAAACTCAACAGAAAAGAAAAATTTTGTTGCTACTTACACAGAAAAATTTCTCCAAAATTGTTCACCAATTAAAGTATTAATCAAAAATAAAAGCAGTTTTAATTAAAAATGTAATCAAGTAAATTAAAAGTTTTATCAAGTGAATTAAACGTTTAATCAAGTAAATTAAACGTTTAATTGATCCTATTAAATTGTTATGTAACGAAGTTATTCATTACATAATGTTTGTTTATTTTTTTATACTGCATTTATATGTTGAACTATATTTTTTTATTGAATTACATACATATCGCCGGTCTCATGTAGAAAGGCCCTAACTTAATTTTTTCGAAATTTAGTTTTTTGGTGATTTCAATACATTTGCCACAAATGCACCTCGTCATAATAATTTTTAATGCAATATTATCAAAAATATCAGTTTTATACGCAAATGAAGTAGGCATTTTACATTATGATACACACAGTTTCTATTTTTGGCTTCCCCTGTAAAGTTGCAATTATGTGAGTTAGGGTCTTTCTACATGAGACCAACGATATGTAAATTATAAATTTAATTTTTCTTTAGTAACTAAAATTTTGTAACCATTGATTTAATTGATATTACAAATTTTTTTGATGTACATACAAGAATTTTATTTTGAAAGACGTTATTGCTAATTAAATAAATAAATAAATAAGCTCTACAAAATTTTCTTTTAGAATACTCCTGTTCACACTCTTAAAGTTTTATCCGACAAATCCTGAGTTTTTTTGGAGAAAAACTAAAAGGCATTTTCCTTCTCCTTCTCAAGATTTTAAGACTAAAAATTTAAGGGCATGAACAAAAAACTAATTTCGATGAAGGGGATTAAAGATTCGACACAGAAGAATATAACACTTTTTTTTAAACTTCTTGTTAAATTCCAGTTGTGTTATTTTTTACTAAAATAAAAGTAATTTAAAATTTATACAGGTTTACAAAACAAATTTTCTATGAAAATTTTCCTAACCAATCGTTGGGTAAATTTTATAAACGTTTTTGAATACGAGTGTAAATATTTAAAAGTATCCTTTTACATGAAGCTTTTATGGAATTTCTCTAAAACATTTAAAATTTTATATAAACGCTTTAACATGTTATTCACCTTAATATACCTTCGTATCCATTACATCTCTGGGCTGTCATTTATATTTTCTAAGTGAACACTATACGTTTTTTGTTTTTCGTATTAATTTTAAAATGTGCATTTTGTTTCAGCGCATTCAGCGTTTACTGTCTTTAAAAAAGAAAATAAAAATCTTTTGTTAAAATAAAACAAGAAGAAAAAATAGGGGAAAATAAAAATTTCGTTTGTCATATTAAAGTGTGTTGTCACTTTCACTACATTTAAATGTATTTATTTCTCTTTCTTTATGAGCAGTTACCCTCATATCAATTTCCCTTCTTTTTGGTTTTTATTTTTGTTTTTACTGCAAAGAAACAGCTTCTGCTGACAATGACATTTGGCGAGTTTGGTCACATTTACTTTTTATAATCGTTATAATAAAACTTAAGTATTATATTAAGTTGAAAATGAAAATTTAATGCTGTAACGATGTGAACATGTAAGAGACAAGTGGAAAGTAAAAAAAAGTTATACTTGGGAAAAATACATTTCATTGGAAAGTAATTTTCGTTAAAAATAATGTTTGTTTTATTTTTACTTAATTTATGTACACAAATAGAATCTGGGAATTTATTGCTCATGGTGCGTAACATTTTATTATATAAATTTTCGTATGAATTCGATTATGTATTTTAAGTCAAATTACAATTTATAAAGCTTTTATACTTGAATAGTCTTATTCCTTCAATATTTTCCAGGAATATTTCCTATGCACTATGCATTTGGCTTACACTGAAACAATTTTCTTCACAGATCCAATGGATTTTGGCATTAATACAAAATTACATTAAAAGAATGTTACATTAACCGCCCGTTAATGAAATGTATATTAAATCCATGAAAATATTGCATTTTTTTAATGTCAGAAAATTTTATTAAGACTATTGTGACTATTTGAGAAACGTTTAAAGACCTTTTTTTATTATTTTAATATAAATGTCTTTATATTCGAATAAAATTTTTAATTTGTTAAATGACATAAATTCATCAAATTATTGATTAAATTTGGTTATTTTTATGACAGTCTTTTTTTATTTAAATATTGTTATGGTATATTAATGTTTATTTATTTCAGCCGTTTTTTCAATGAGCGTTTGGAGTTGTTGTGAATATTATTTTTCATTCCTGTTTCAAATAATCAAGTTATATTAATTTTTATATTTCTGTTACATCATGTTATGTTCTACTTTCATAAGCTTACTTTTAAGTAAATTGTATTTAATTTATTTTCCAGTCCGCAACGACCTTTATCTGCCTTCTTTCCATTTTACTGGCTTGTACTAATACGTAAATTTTGTGTATTTAAATTAATAATTAAAGAAAAAAAAATGTGAGAATTATTTGTTTTTTCTCGTTGTTTCTTTTTACAATTAAAATTTTTAGATTTAGTGACATTTTTCATGGAAAATATGAAGTTACGAAAGATTCCTTTTTTTCATTAACTAAAAAATATTTTAATTTATAGTTAATTTAAAAAAACCTATTAAAATAATGTTAATATAACAATTAGTTTAACTTTTCCTTTGAAAGAGATATTTAGTTTTCATTAATTTAATGAAAAATTTTAACGAAGTAACGAAACTCAATTTCGTAGTTTTAATGAAATTGCTTCAATACATTTGTAAAATTTAATTTCCGTAATGAATTTTTTCATTTTATTAAAGAAAAAAATTTAATGAAATTGATTTATTAGATTTATGAAGCATAATTCTTTCAGTGTAGAATTTACATTCGAATTAACACGAAAATGTATTTAATTTATTTGCTTAATGCCTTTTCAGCTTAAATAAATAAAATACAATAACTATAAATTGTATGATAACACTAAAACAATTTTTTTCGCAATACTAATTAATTTTGACATTAATCCCATGAAAAATTTCATTACAAAGGAACCTATGTAGCGCTTCATTCATTCATTGGATGAATACTTCAATAAAGTAAAAATTTTTTTTTTATTTTGTTTTTTTTTTCTCTTTAATTATTTTTTTCCTTTGTAACTTTTTTTTCTATCTCAGTTTTTTCTGTCTCTGGCGAGAATCGATCCCACAAACTCGATTGAAAGTTTTTGTTTATTTACTATAGATGAATTTCATGTAAAAATCGAGATGCATTGAACCCGACCCCCTCAGATATCGATGAAATTTTGTTCATAGCTAAATTTGATCAATACAAACAAACTCTCATTTTTAGAAATGACTGTTTTGCGATTTTTTGGGCGTGACACAGTGGGAACGTTTTCGAAAAAACGCGAAAATGGTCGAAAAGAGCTCCATTTAAACTACAATAACTCAGAATCGGCTTAACCGATTTCCATGATCTTGGTATCATTAAAAAGATATCATAAAAAAAGAAATACACTGTAAAAAAATTTATAACAAAAAAAATTTTACTGACGAAAAAACCAAAAAGATCAAGGGTTTTTTTACAGTGTATTAATTTTTTAGAAAGGTTTATCCGTCATCTATTCCATATCAAAAAATAAAAATGGGTTCTTTTTTAGTTTTTTTTATATAATTTTTTAAGTAGTGTCACTTCTAGTAATTGCCCTTATATTTTATAACAAAAAAAATTTTAGGTAATGAAAAACCAAAAAAGATCGAGGATTTTTTACAGTGTATTACTCTTAAGAAAGGTATTTCCTTCACCTATAACATATCCAAAAAGTAAAATGGGTTCTTTTTTATTTTTTTTTAAATAATTTTTTAAGTAGTGTCACTTCTAGTAATTCCGCAAAATTCTGAATAAAAAAATCAATGTATTCTTCATAATAATTTTCTATTTTGTCATAAACATTTATTACTTTACCCGTAATAAAGAGAAATATATATAGAACAAAAAAATTGTTGCCCTTTTCATTCTATAATTGCACCTGATGAACGTACCGAAATTCATAATTATAAACAGTTTCGAGAAGGCAAGATTAAAAGAATAAAAATGAAATCCAGACAACGAGGCAACTCTATCACTGGGCATCAGAAACATATAAGACCACCATACAAGTTGCTTACGCAGATGCTGACGAATACAACAACGTTAAAGAAAAGCTATTTTCAAGATATAAAGAAGCTAAAACTATAACAAGAACTTAAGGCTTTCATTCATTCATTCCGATAAATGAAACTTTTGTACATGTGCGCAGATATTCTGACTGTGCCAAATTTGAGCAGCGACAAATTTCTTACAAATAATTAACTTAAAAAAAATGTAAATAAAATAAAACACAAATTAATAAAAACATGGCAAATAATATAAACAATTGTTGATGGTTTTTTATTTGTAAACATTTAAAAAATGTTAGAATTGTTGAACTATTTTGTGAATGTGACCAGATATTTTCGCTGTTATTCGAATTATTTCGAAAACTATTTAAAAAAAAAATAAAAAAGAACCCATTTTACTTTTTGGATATGTTATAGGTGAAGGAAATACCTTTCTAAAAAAGTAATACACTTTAAAGAATCCTTGATCTTTTTTGGTTTTTCGTTACCTAAAATTTTTTTTTTTGTTATAAAATATAAGGGCAATTACAAGAGTGACACTACTTAAAAAATTATTTAAAAAAAAATAAAAAAGAACCCATTTTACTTTTTGGATATGTTATAGGTGAAGGAAATACCTTTCTAAAAAAGTAATACACTGTAAAAAAGCCTTGATATTTTTTTGTTTTTCGTTACCTTAAAATTTTTTTTTGTTATAAAATATAAGGGCAATTACTAGAAGTGACACTACTTAAAAAATTATATAAAAAAAACTAAAAAAGAACCCATTTTTATTTTTTGATATGGTATAGATGAAGGATAAACCTTTCTAAAAAATTAATACACTATAAAAAAACCATTGATTTTTTTGGTTTTTTCGTCAGTTAAAATTTTTTTTTGTTATAAATTTTTTTACAGTGTATTTCTTTTTTTTTAACGTGTCATAAAGCCTGTTAAAATATCTTTTTAATGATACCAAGATCATGGAAATCGGTTAAGCCGATTCTGAGTTATTGTAGTTTAAATGGAGCTCTTTTCGACCATTTTCGCGTTTTTTCGAAAACGTTCCCACTGTGTCACCCCCAAAAAATCGCAAAACAGTAATTTCTAAAAATGAGAGTATGTTTGTATTGATCAAATTTAGCTATGAACAAAATTTCATCGATTTCTGAGTTGGTCGGGTTCAAAATTTCAGTTTTATCTCGATTTTTAAATGAAATTCATCTGTAATGACTTTTTTATTGTCATAATAAAAAATTCAATTTATGAAGGCATGCTTTTTCGAAATATTTTAATTACTATTCAATATGTAATTTGTTCGACCTTTTGTTGTAATTTTAATGTGAAATAATTAGTTAAGCTTTTTCCGAGCATACCGGTTGATTTTGCAATTGCCGTGATCAAAAATAAGTGGGAGGAGATCGAGAAATTAACAACAATACCCAAAGATTTATTTTTTAAAATATTACAATTTTGTATTAAGGAAAATCGCTATTTTAAATATAAAGACAAAATCTATACACAAAGGAAAGGGTTGCCTATGGGATCACCAGCGTCCCCTATCGTAGCCGATATCGTGATGGAGAAACTTTTGGAGACTTGCATTCAAAGATTGGACTGTAAACCGAAAATTTTAACTAAATATGTGGATGACCTTTTTGGTATTGTAAAAACAAACGCCGTAAATGAGATGCTAGAGGAGTTGAACTGCTTCCATACACAAATAAAATTCACTTTGGAACAAGAAATAAATGGACAATTACCATACCTCGATACCCTGGTAATTAGAGCGGGTAATAAACTGAAAATAGACTGGTATCAAAAACCTACATCGTCAGGTAGAATAATAAACTTTTATTCGTGCCAGCCAAAAAACATTATTATGAACACCGCCAACAACTTAATAAAAAGAGTTTTAACTATAAGTGATGAACTTTTTCACCAGGATAATATAAAGAAAATAAAAGAAATATTGAAGAAAAATGCATTCCCAGACAATATTATTAAAAGACTCTTACAAGTAGAAAACAAACAAACAAAAGTAATAGATGGAAACCAAAAATGGTATAAATCAATGACATATGTGCCAGGAATATCCGAGAGGATTGAAAAATCTGACATTTATGATAAGGACAATTATAAAATAGCACCTAGATCGGAAAACACTTTACGACAACTTTTTTCAAACACCAAAAGTAAGCTGGATAAAATGGAAAAATCTAATTTGATTTACAAAATAAATTGTAATGGTGACGAAACCAATGTATGTTAAAAAGTATATGTTGGTACAACAAAAAACAAACTTAAAACTAGACTAGCAGGACATAAATCTGACCTGAAAAATAAAAATAAAACTTCAACCGCACTTCTAGCCCATTGTGCGGAAAAAGGGCACACATCAAACTTCGACAATGTGGAGATATTGCAAAGAGAGGAAAAATACCATAGACGCTTTACACTAGAATAGTTAAATATAATAAACACAAGCAAAGAGTACCGAATGAACTTTAAGAGCGATTTAGACGAGCTCAGCAAAACAATATAGACATATAATAAACAAAAATAGAATAAGGAATTAGTGCAATTTTAAATGTAAAACCGTTTGTGACGTGTTTTTTATTATTGTTCCTCTTGTAAGTTTTTTTTTTTTTTGTGCGCTTATTTCTGTTTAAATGTTTTATGACACAGTGGGACAATATGTATTAATTTAATGTTAAAATTATGTTTTTGTTTTGTTAACTATAATTGTAGTACATACTCTGAAGATGAGATCGAGTGGATTTCGAAATATTGGAAACATTTTTTAAATAAATAAAAACAAATAAAAAAACTGACCTTGAGCTTAACTAATTATTTCACATTTAAATTTTAATTACTCTTAATTATTGAGACTAAAGAGTTATTTGAATGGTAAAAATAATTTTTTTTCAATTATTAAAATATGTTGCATTTATAAAAAATATTTTTGGTTTCATAAATTTAATGGCATATTACATTAAATGTATGAAATTATTAAATCTTACATTTTTAATTAACAATTGAACATTTTTTAAGGAAACTATAATTTTGTTTTAATTTATGAATAAAGTTATGTTTGTGTATTGTTTTTTTATGTTCCCAATTAAAATTTTTTGCTTGACTTGGACCAACTTAAGTTTTCATATATCCAATGAAAATTTTTAACGTAATTACGAAATCCCATGAAGCGATTTTAACGAAAATACTTCATTATAACTATGAAATTCCATTTAGACAATGAAAAATATCATTTAACCATTTAAAATATGAAGCCTTTTTCTTTCAGTGTAGGATTAAATATGTTGCAGCACTGGAAAACTTGGTTAAGCCTCAACTGTAGAAATGGGTTTCAATTCAAATTAACCTGCTAGTCTTAATTTTAAATGTTGCTTAAAGTTGATGTAGACGTAAAGAAAAAAAAAATTTTCAATATGGTTACCTACAACCAGTGATGTTATGAAAAGTCCTTACGCACCCCGAAAAAATCCCTATTTACCCTACGCGTTAAAAAAATTGTCTATACAAAATCCCTACAACTTTCAGATGATAATATATATAACAATATAAAAATAAAATTATTTGTATTAATGCATAAGCCTTCTGTGTTCACTTTTCATAATTAAAAACTGATTTATCAATTAAGCGATTAAAAAAGAATTCATATATGAATAATTTCCGAACAAATAAAAAGATTGGCGAAAAAAGAATACCAAAAATTATTGTCAATTAATGAAAATAAATAAAATTATTGTCAATTAATGAAAATAAATAAAATTGCGAATGGTTTCTTATAACCGATAACTGTTTTTCATTTCAAACTAAAATTTGTTAAAAAAATCAATCAAAAGCCATAATAGTGCTGCTTTAATTGGAGAAAATCTTTAAAATATAAGGCTCAAAATATTTAAAATATAATAAAACACTTTATAATTTACGATCGAAAAATAAGATAGAAAATACTTAAAAATTATTGTAGAAACTACCATTAAATTGCTTAAAAAACAGAAAATTTAACCACAAATTATTCTTTGAGGTGATTAATCGGTACGGTACAATTTTTCATATCATTCTCCACGCTTTGTCGTCTGGTTTGGAAATCTGTCAAATCCTTAAAAAATGGCTGAGTTATAACCGAAATACTGAATCCCCAAAAATTACACTTTTTTTATACCCTTCACCACAGGAGGAAAAGGGTATATATAAGTTTGTTTGTTAGAGGTAGTCGTGGTTTTTTGCTCATAACTCAGCCATTTTTAACCGATTTGACAGATTTATATACCGACGTGTTTAAGAAGAAATTTACCATTGACTTGAGTTATAAAGCTTGGACTAATTTTGGTTATAACTTTTTTGTATCTGAACCCATTTTTCCGATTTTTTTATAAAATATGTTCTACTAAAAATATAAGTATATAAGTCATATCCATAGGACGTATGGCAGCCCTAAAATTTAGGTTTTTATAAAAATGATGATGATTTTTAGCCCATTTTTCAAATCGATATATCTCGATTCCTAGACGTGACCCAGCGAAACGCCGGGACACGTATAACTTCTTTTTTACCGATATAACTTTCCCCGGTAGTTTGAGCCCTTCCCGATCACTGACCCCTACCATTTGTCGCACAGTGATATTAATTTAAAAAATATTTTTAAAGGCCTAACCATAACATGCATAGCCTTGCTTAACCTACTGCCAAAAATTAACAAAAATCCTCTCAAATGTATTTAAAAAAACAAAAGCAAAATATAAAAAAAACATTTGATTACGTACGGAATGTGCGATTAGATTCGCACCTTAAATTTAGCAAACAGTTTTCTTTAAGTTCAATATAGTTTGCCTCATATAATTAACATTTATTCGCACTTTTGCTTAAGCCAACTTAAGCATATTGTGGTTGGGATTTAAGTTCCTTAAGCCCTTATGACATTACATTGATTATTCGTTTTTTTTTAGTTATTCTTTTGTTATGGTTTTGTTTATTTTATTAAATGTTGTCAACTTTTTGTTTATGGGAAACATAAGAACAAAAAGCGTTAAATCGCTGCATTCGCCCATAAACCTCTCATTTGGCAGTTCTTTTAATATTTCAAGCTTGAAATGTCAATTTTAATTTGAACAATTTTACATTTTTTTTGACATAACTTCATTTTTTATTGATAACTTTTTTAAAATTTTTGACAGTTTGATATTTATCTTAATACTGCTGAACCCTTTGCACTTGGTAAATTTTTTTATTACATTATACTTGAACAATGCATTTAAAATATAGTGTCATAAGGCCTTTATTTAAATATTTTTAATTAATTCTTTTTAATTGTAAAGCTTTTTTATATCATATACACGAAGAATATCGATGACTTACTTTCTCAACCTTGTATTTTAAAAAATACAACTTTTCAGGAGAGAGAAAAAACGTTTCATCTGTTTATTCTTTGGTGTTTGGGTAAAAGTTCAAATGCAATTATTAAAGAATTGATTACATCTATGCATATTAGTAGTAATAGTATACTAATCTTCTTTAGTTTAAGCATATAACGCATATATTGAGATACGAGTTTGCTGCATTAAAAGTAATATTAATTCTTGATACTTGATGAATTAGTTACGCGTTTGTTGCACTCATAGCAATACAAACAAATAACCTCGTTATACCAAAATTATCCAATGAAACCCATATATAATAATCAAGAAATGTGTTAATTGATTAAATTAAAAAAATAATTAATATAAAATCTATACATTATTAAATTACCTCATTAGATTAAAATGAAACAAATAATTTATGAATAAAGTAATTGATGAGCAATCCAGTAATACAATTATTATTATTAGATTCAATTAAAATTTTTATTAAATAAATTATTATAAATAATTGAAATTTAAATTAAAAATTTGTTATTAAAATCAAAAATTAACAATAAAATTTATATACACCCTTAATTCTAGCCGATAATATAAATTGATATTGTGGTGAAATTTGCTTGAACAATGCTGGGCAATATGCGTTTTCGCTTCGCTAAGTGGGCCTGCGATCGGCTTACAAAAGGTGCCGATTTTGCCAAAAAAAATCATCTTTTCAGATGAAGCTCATTTTGATCTTGGCGGATATGTAAACAGGTAAATTTGTAGCATTTGGGGCACAGAAAACCCGCACGCATACATTGAAAAGCCGTTGCACCCAAAACGAGTCACTGTTTGGATTTTGGTTCAGAGGCATAATTAGGCCATTTTTCTTCGAAAATGGACAAGGAGTGGCCGTTACAGTCAATGGCGATCGTTATCGGGTCATGTTGAACGAAATTTTGTTCGCAAAAATTGAAGAGGAGGATACTGGCAACCTTTGGTTTCAACTGGACGGCGCTACGTGCCACACAGCCGAAGCTACTCTCGATGTTTTGCGCCCTGATTTTGAAGATCGCATTATCAGCCGCAGAGCTGATGTCGATTGGCCACCTCGGTGCTGCGATTTGACAGAGTTGGACTATTATTTGTGGGGTGCCGTCAAAGATAAGTGTTACGCCTACAAGCCAGAGACAATTGACGCTTTAAAGGACAATATTCGTGAAGCCATTGGTGAAATACAGCTGCACACAATCGATAATGTGCTTAATTGAACCGATTGTGTAGGCTACTGCATGGCCAGCCGAGGCAGTCATTTGAATGAAATTATTTTCCATTATAAACCGGAAGGATTGTACTTTCAAATAAAAAAAGAAATTTGAGAAAATATTCAGTATTTTTTTTATAGCATTTTAGTTTATCGTCTTGTTTTCGGATTTTGTAAAAATAACTTGCTTTTGTTGAAAATCTATAGATTTGCATGCTTCTAATCTGGCTATGCAGTGTCGGAGTATTGGAGGCTGTTGTGATATCTTGTGTAATTCCTGACACCTTTCGAATATAACATTTGTTTTGCCATTGTTCGTGTTAAAAAGATTTCTTGTTTTATAAAACCATACAATTTGGAAACACTATTTAATTTTGCAGAATAACCTTTCTAATATGTTTATATAATAGGATAAATAGTTTAATAGTTCTGTATGTCACTTAATATAAAATTCAATTAACTTACCTAAGAACTAACTTCTTAAACTCAAAAGAACTGATGACGATTGCACGGTATCAAAACAAAATATTATAGCTGGCAAAAGAAGAACTCGAAGCACAATTAACTGTAATTAGACTGTTAAGGCCATGTCAGATAAATCGTTTGCTTCGCGTTGCGTTAGAGATTCGCTTTGACATCCAAGATGAAATATTCATACTTATACGAAACATGTCACATAAAGTACTCTTTACGTATAGCGAAGCGAAATGTTAGGCAACTCTCATCTTTTTGCGCGCTTTGACAGTCTGGTAGTATAATACTCTTTAAAAATTGTGAACTGGTGCACATACAGTTTTGTTTTATAGTAGTTTGCTCCAGTTGAAAGTAGAGGAATTGTATGCACTGCTTGCAAGTCCACCATTAACATTTGAATATCACCTATTGAACAACGTTCCAGACTAAAGTTACGCAAAGACGAAATTTTAAAAATTCTTAATGGTTTAACAGCTGCACATAATAAGACAAGAGTTTGACGCAGTAATGAAAATGGAGTAAATGAGATACGTGAATACAATTTATCAATATTTACAGAATTGAGACAAAGTATTGCAATAATAAGTTGTTGCAGTTATAGAACACAAAAATAGCAATCGTTTGATATGAAAAAGTCAAAACCGTATTTCTTTAAGATACGAGGTTGAGGAAGTAAGGCATCGATATGTAAATTGAACTCATTATATAAAATTTATGCAATAAATTACTGTTATTAGTTTATAATAATGCACTTGTACTGAATTAATAATTTTAGTTTTTTTAAATACAAAACTTTTTGTTGTAAATACAAGTGCAAGTCATAACTACAAAAAGGAAACAAAAATCAAGTTTAATTATATCTGTGGCTTTTGACAAAACATCTTAAGTCAAATTTAAACAGTTGAAAAAATGCTGTTTATCATACGAATTTTCATTCTACAAACATTTATGTATACGTTTTTAAAATTTTGTTTTATTACGGAAATTTCCTTTAATTTGGTTTATTTTATTAATTGATAAAATGATTTTTTTTTAAACTTTTTTGCTATCTTAACTCGACTTAAGATGTTTTGTCAAAACGCCACAGATATATATTTCATAATACTTTCAGTGAACGCTTTATTATTTACACATTTATATTTAAGACGATTCATTCCAAATTTCAAAATTCTTTCTCATAAAATAAAAAAGGTACAAATTTTTGTTGCGCAAATACCCAAAATTGGGCGTGAGATAACATTGTTTCGTTGGCTGTGTGGCAAGTGGCAAGTGGCGTCTACCTGTTGGAACCTCATATTGCGCAGGTCCATATCTTCAATTTCTGGACACAAAAAGTCCGTTATCATCTCGCCATAGATAACACCTAATTGCTTGGCTGACCTCATTTTTGAAGAAGCACGGCCTTATGACGCCGTCAGTCCAGAACGTGCTGGGTAAGCATGCACATGAGTTTTTTATTTCCTATGGACCTGCTTTGTTGAAATTTGCGCATAATTCTTACTTTTGTGGACACATTTGACCGATTATGCTGACCAAAAAAATCACGAAGTGCACGAATTGTTTTTTGATTTGCATGCCCATTTTCGTAAAGGGCTTCAACAATCTAAACGACCTGCTCAATTCTATACCTCTCCATGGCTGAATTTTTCAAACACACAGAAATATCAAATTTAGTTGGGCAAAAAACTTGACGTTAAGGTGTGACTCACAGTTAACATCGTACATTATTTATGGTTCTACCGCTCTTTATTTTGATGTGTTACACAAATTAGCAGAAAATTCTCTCCATACCGATGATTGTATAGGATAAAAAAGTGTATTTCAAGAACATCGATGGTTCACCAAAGCTTATGCTGAATAGGTTCCATAGATTTAAAAGTACGAGTGATCGTTTGTGTGGTTCAGATGTGGCAAAGAATCAACACCAATACCTTAAATTTATGGAGCCGAGGTAATGAACTGTATTTTATTGGACCAAAGTTCTCTTATTCATTGTGAGCTATTGAAATCAGGACAAACGATACACTGTACCGAACGAAATTGATTAGTTTAAAGCGCGCAAAGGCCAAAAAAGAACCGGAATATACGACCAGACTTAGAGACGTATTATTGCATAATGACAACGATCAGCAACGCGTTACGTGACCAATTCAAAACTATTAAGCAAATAATGAATAGCTGAATACCGTTTGGCAACCTTTGGTTTCTATGCAGAACGCTCTCACTGCTATCTGCGCCACTAAGTACAAGGTATCCGAAATTGGCTAGATTTAGCAAGAAATCGATCAAAATAAAAAAAGGCTAATAGTTTTTCTGAAACTAATGTTTTACTTAATAAGATTTTGTTTATTTTACTTTGTTGTTTTCGTAAGGTAACTTAAATAAGGCAATTTTCCAGTTCAGTTTTTTATGCAACGGCACTTTTAGGAACTAGCTAATCCTCCCACAATAAATTTCAGTGTATTTTTCAAGAAAGAAAATTGGAAATTTGCCACGACAATCAAAATCTTTTTAAATAAAAAATTTTTATTCCCAAAAATTTCTTTTTCTAATAAAGAAAATAATCCGCCTCCATATACAACCTTAATGGATTGTGTTCAAACATTTTAGTTATCCCAGCCTAATCAATTTTGTATTCAACCTTTTAACGATGAAAACTTTAAACAATTATTTGTTATGATAGAAAACGACTTAAGAAAAGGATTCTTAACACATTTGCTAATGAACATGTGTTCAACGTCCATTCTAATACTGGAACTTTTGCTAATGTTGCAATTATTATTTTACTTTTATTGTTTATTGTTGTTACAGAATGTCATTAAATTAATAACACAACATTATCACAATGACACAAAACATCTACACACTTATTGCCACAATAAGATATGCAACAAGAGTAACAATAATCAAATATTAATGTGTACAACGATTATTAAAATGATGATGGTGTAAATCTGATACAGAATTGCTTTAAAACAAACCTTTGGTTATCTTAATATCTTCAAAATACCAGATAATTAGAAATGTTAAAAAGTCCATTTGTTGCAAGAGTATCGTCATCTCCATTACCTCCACAAAAATTCATCTTAAACTTCTATTTGTGTTGAGTGTCTGTCTCTGTGTGGGGAAATAAATACATACAGTACTGTGCATAACATTAGCAACAAACTGCAAACTAAGTAATACTTTTAGTTACTGTGGTCACACATTGAAGTTGGTAAAAGATTTAAACGAGATAATTGGATTCAAGTCTTAAGGTTAATACTATTGAAAACATGTTTGGGATTTTAAAGAGGTAAGTCGCCGGGAAACGATTCAGGAATAAAGGAAAACTATTTTAAATATAGAAGTCTTAATGGGATCCAGACTCT
This sequence comes from Pollenia labialis, assembly GCA_949318255.1. Classification (NCBI taxonomy): domain Eukaryota; kingdom Metazoa; phylum Arthropoda; class Insecta; order Diptera; family Polleniidae; genus Pollenia; species Pollenia labialis. Next base: position 91,799,738 of record OX439141.1, read on the forward strand.
GCAATTAATAACATTTTTGCTTCCATGCCTTATAGATGTGGATATATTATCCGGAAAAAAGTATTGATGTGTTGCTTTTAATATGTACTCTTTTGGTTAACAGAAACACAACTTAATTTTTCTTCTTATCAATAACTTTCCATTTCTTATGATATTCATTTATAATTAAGCTTTTAATAGCACACAATGTATTAAACATATAAAACTGCAGTCGAAGTAGAAAAACTGTCATTTCTTCCACTTCTTCATTTGTCATTGGCCAAAAAATCTGTTGCTTTTACTTTTGATTCATTAAATGTAAACTCTCGCAGTCAAACCAACTCAAAAAGCAAAAACTTGTACACACATTTTTGCTATTTTTTGTTCGATGTTAAAAGCTAGGGCACGGGATCTATGTGTACATTTGTCCTTCAAGTTGTGCTGAAAAAGGTCAACGGGAAAGGGAAGGGCAAAAACATGGAAAAACAAAAATGTACTTTGGAAGAAAAAACATGTAAAATCATTTGGAAATGGATAATCATTCAAAAAAGCAAATTTCGATCTACCAAAAGGTTAAAATACAATTTGGTTTAAGAATTGATGTTTGACTATTGACGTCAGCAGTCGTCGATGGCTGCAAGCAAATCCCTCTGAGGAGATCGAGTGGTAGCGATCAAAACATTTTAGGGTAACCAGCCGCCTGGGTTCGAATCTCCGGTCAGTCAAGAAGGAATGATTATCAATGACAATTTTAATTTAATTAATTTTCATGTTGTAAAATTCCTTTCTTCATAAAAATAATTTAATGAAAATTAAATTTAATGAACTTGAGCCTGATTGAGAATATTGAAAATTTGGATTAAAAAGTTTTTTGTTTCGACAGCAGTTTTTTAAAGTTTGGTATTCACGACAACCCATATATCGTTGTATCCGTTGTATATTTTATTAAAATAAATTTTTGCAGGTGCGATGCAAGACCATTCGCATAATAATGTGCTTAGAATTGCAATAGAATTTTTTATTAATAATTAATTACGATTTCATGGCTGCGAGTGTTAAACGGCAAACTCCTCTGAAGAGATAAAGTGGTTGCAACCGAAACATGTCCGTAAAAATGCCTGGGTGCGATTGATTTCATGTTGCAAAATTCCTTTCTTCATGAAAATAATTTAATGAAAATTAAATTTGATGAACTTAAGCCTAATTAAATATAAAAAATTTGGATTGAAAACCATGGAACAGTTAAAAAAAATTACCACAATACTAAATATTACAAATTATTCAAAAATAATTACGATCATTAAGCATTTGCAAGATGATAAAGTTTCTATTATAATCCTAAAAGTATGCTATAGTATTTACTATACAATTTTCCAAATGCTACGATGCAAGGCCATTTGCACAAGATTGTGAATTGGGCACTATAAACTTTCGAATGCAACATACAATCGATACAAAAATTTCAAATATATTTTGTAATAAAAATAAAAATATTTTTAAGTTTTGAGCCATTTTGTTGCTTTTGTTTTGCGCCATACTGTATTTATATATACGTGTTGTTACATTAAGCATTAAATGGAATTATAATGAGAAGGATACGTGAAATATAAAATGAAATATGTAATATAAACTTTTTACAAGAACATTACCGTGTAAGGGAATTTAAATAAAAAACATTTATAATGACAATAACATCATTTAATGGCCAAAATGAATTCCAGCGATTAAGACATTAATGATATTTATGTATGACTTTATACGAATGCATGATATAATGCATTACTTTAATGACAGTAGTAAATATTATAAGGATTTACTAAAACAAAATGAGATTGAATGTTATTTTAGTCAAGCTAATAGAGCCTAAATTTTTCTTCAATGTAAATGAGTTTTTAATACAAAAAAAGAATATTATGTTAGGACACACTTGCAATATTGACTAAATTTGTTAAATTTTTACTTATTCCTTTAAAAGCATTATGCTGCTTTTTAAAAAAATAACATTTAAAAAAAAGTTCTTTAGTTTTAATTGCAATTGTTATAAACAACAAACGGCTCATGTGCTTTTAAAAGCTCAATTAATACAAAACACGTTGCCACAATGAACAACACTTTGTATTTGTTGTTAAATAAAATTGTAAAAAACACATTTTGCTTTGTGCCCATTTGAAAATAAAATTTATAAAACTACTATTTGGCAGTACCTTTATTTATAAAATAGCTTCTAACATTTGGACAAAAGTAAAATTTAGGAAAGTTACTGTAATGTTTTAAATACGCTACAGTTGGTTTTATAATCAAGTGATAATCTATACTATCACTTCCCTTCAATAAAACTAGACAAAATTTTCTATGAATAGTGAAAAAAAAAATTTAAAAAAATAACCTATAAAATGCAAATTTTGGAAAAAAATCCTATAAATAGTAAATATATGTGACCTTCTCCGAGAAAAGGCACCTAGAGTGCCAAAAAAAGGTTTGAACTTAAAATTGGATTCTACTACCTAAAAGGGTGGGGAATGAGATGAAATATGTTTTTCTGAAAACTTCATTTTCACACACTAGGTTTCTTTTCTCGGAGAAGGTCACATATGAAGAATTTCTTTCAAATAGAAAATTTTCCAATATTTCCTAAAAGTAGAAAATTTTTAAAAATACATATTTTCAAAAAGTTTCTTATTAATGATAAATTTTTTTATAAATCTAGAAAATTTAGGAAAAAGATCTAATATTAGAAAATTTTCGGAATATTAACTAAACATAGAAAATTTTCTATGAATAGAAAGTTTTCATAAAAATTTCCTACAAATAGAAAATTTTGAAAAATACCCATAAATAATTTTTTCCCAAATATTTCCTACAGATAGAAAATTCTCCTTTTAAAAAATATTTTCAAAAAATTTAACACGAATAGAAAATATCCAAAAACATCTTATATATAGAAATTTTTGAAAATTTCCTATAAATAGAAACATTTTGAAAAATTTCCTATTTATATAAAACATTTTCGATAAGCTTTCTTTAACAATTAAAATATCCTATAATCCTATAAGAATATATTATCAAGAAATTTCTTAAAAATTTTAAATTTTCTACAAACAAAAATTTGTATACAAATATCCCCTAAATAGAAAATTTCCGAAAAACTATCTACAGGTATATGTATCGGGTTTTTCAATAAGAGCGCTACAAAAGTTGTTTTAAATAAAACAAAAACGGTTTTGGGTATCAATGAAATTCTTTATTCCTGTGAAAGTACGTTCGATGCCATTATGTATGGAACTCGATTACTTTTGATTGGCACTACGGGTACGCTTGCAGAAGTCCAGACGCATAAATCAACCGTCGCTGGCTTGTTGGCATATACCATAGACTTGACGTAGCCCCACAGGAAGTAGTCTTACGGCGTCAAAACATACGACCGAGGCGGCCAATCGGCTGGACCATTTCACGAGATAACACGTTCTCCATACTTGGTTTCCAATAAATTGCTTGTGACATTCGCTGTGTGGCTTGCGGCGCCGTTCTGTTGGAACCACATGTCCTGTCGGGATGCACTTATTTTTCTCACTGGCACGGGAACATTTTGTACTGTGCCTGTGGATTAAAATTTTTCTACTAGACGTTCAATTGTTGATCTGGTAGGACGATTATGACGACCATAAATTTGGCGTAGCGCTCTTAACGTTGAACCCCCTGACTCCGAATTTTACCGAAATTTACCAAATATTTTCTCTGAAAACAAAATTTTCATAAAAATTTCCTATAAATTGAATATTTTCTATAAATAGAAAATTTACAAAAAATTATCTAGAAATAAATAAATTTTAATAATATAAATAGAAAATATTCGAAAATTTCTTATAATAGAACATTTTCGAAAAATTTTCTACAAATTTTCGAAAAATAGAATAGAAAATTTTTATAAAAATTTCCTATGAATAGAATATATTAATAAAAATTTCCTCTTAACAAAAAATTTATTTCTAATAAAAAAATGTTAGAAATTCATTAAAAATTCTAAGAAAAAAATCTTTGCTTAATTTTAAATAAAAAGATATTTGGCAAAATTTTCCTATAATTAAATCTTTTTTCGAAATTATCAATAAATTTTTTTTTAATGTAAAGAAAGTATTAAAACAAATTCTATAGGGGCCGCAATCACGGAAGTTATTGCTGAAGTTATTTATTTTCACAAAAAACAAAAATGACCATATAAATATTTCATACTACTTCCAATCTCAATTTAAATTTTTTTTATGACATACGAAACAAAAAACATATTTTTCCAAAACTATAATATTACAAGGATTAAATTACCATATGTGTCACGCCATTTTTATTTAGATAACCAAATTAAATATTGTCACATGTGTATGTGAATGTGTATATATGTGCAGTCATGCTGTTCCAAATTTAACAAAAAAAAAATTAAATATTCAATTTCAGAATATTACTTTAAAACCAAATAACTAAATATTTTACATGATTTTCAGGATAAAAGATTTTTAAATTTATCATGTTAAATAAATTAAAATATTTAAATTTAAATCTAGTTATGGCCTGAAAATATAATGTTTTAAAGTTAATAAATATATTGGTAGCTTATTTAATTTTTGCCTATCAAAATTGCTACTAAAGACACACGTCACTGTTAAGCAGCTACAGGTTGAGAAATTTTTATTAAACACATGTATACGTACTTCGCACATAACAATATTTTGCATAAATGTGTACTGAAATCTAGAATCAACAACTTACAAGCACTTACAGTAAAACCAATACTAAAACTCACATAAGAAATAAGCCAGATCTCCGTTAGAGCTAAGACTAGAACTGATACGAAAGTAAAAACTAGAACAAGCAATAGAACCTACCTGTAGTGCGATTCACTATGCTTTTTAAACCACAACTGTTTCGTTTAAAAATGTTAACCACAAAATTAACCTTTTTTCTATTCACTAACACTTTTAACGACATCTGCTGGTGTTAAAAGCCAGCTGTTTCAGTCAGCTGTTATTTTAAACAAAACAAATTGTGGTTTATTAACACCAACATTTTTGGTGTGGTTAAATCCGCTTAGAAAAGTGTTTATTTTTATTTGTACCTGTATAGTCGATAAATGATATGGCTTTAAATCACAATTTATCCACTTCTTATCACACACCAATTTTCCGTAGAGCTTCTTATTTATTTATTCTATTTATTTATAATATTCTTATCAAATAAAATTAAAAAAATTAAAAAATTAAAAAAATTAATTTAGTTAAAATTAAATTAATAAAATAATTAAATAAAATAATTTATATAGTAATAAAAATTAACAATATCATTTAAAATCTCTAAATTAAAAGGTTTTTGTTTTGTATTTTTTTTATTCTTCTTTGTTATTTTATCCTATTTTGATATTTCTCTTGGCAGAGTTGCCACGATATATCAATTTGACTACACAGAAAAAATTATTGGCAGTTTCTTTTCAATTAATGGTGATTTTTGAATTTTAAAATAAATCTAATAACGTTCTTAATTGATTGAATTAAAAAATTTTTTTTTTTCAATTAAAATTTTACTTGATTTTAAGCTTAATTTTAAGTAAATGTTTAATTGAATCAATCAACTCTGTTGTTTGAATTGAAAACTTTGTTGAAATAATGCTAACACAAACATAGTATAAGAACGTAGATATTACGTTTATTTTCATATAAGTTGAGTGCGCCGGTAGGCTAGCTGGTAGTGAGCTAGACTATCAACGCCGGGGTTGCTGGTTCGATTCCCGCCAGAGACTCTGGTTTCTTTCCTGCAGACAAGCGAAGAGCTTCGCGGTATTAGCTTAGGGAATTAAAAAAAAAATAAAAAAAAATTTCTGTGTCGTAATCAATTACGTCAGTAATTCATTCAATTAATATATTGATATTTTTTTAAATACTTTGTTAATTCATTCAATTAAAAGATTGTTTAATATTAATAATTTTTTCAATTATTTTTGTAATTGAAATATAAAAACTTTTTAATTGGAAAAAAATCACTGTTTTGCAATTTTTGCAAGTTTGAGTAATTGGTATAATCATTTCGGTGATAGGTGCAAAATTAAACAATTTTTTGCTTGTTTCAATTATTTTGGTGATTAAAACCGGTTTTTACTTTTTTCTGTGAGTGTTAAAAGTTAGTGAATTGCACTACTGAACTAATAAGCAATTTTTCTTGCCATTTGTATTGATAAAATTTCATAAAACACGTTTTTTGGGCATTGCACAGTGCAAAATTTCTTGAGTTTAGCGGAACTTAATTATTTAAACCAGTTCTATTTGTGATTTTTTTAAATTTTTAATAAAAATTAATGTGTTTTTTTTAAGTCTTTGAGTTGCATTTTTTTTTTAGAAATTATGCTAAATTTCGACTGGATTCCCACCACCTTTTTTGTATTTTACAAACTAGCGCACGAACAGGTGCCTTTAAACTGCACAGAGCGTCAGATGTTAGCACTGGTAAGCCTATTTTTTCCAAAACAAAACCAATGATGGCGTCCGATGTCGGTTCTTCCTTCCACTTTTAGAAAATGCAGTTATATTTAATTTGCAAAGTCATTCTGGAAAAAGTTTAGTTTAAAAGAAGATCGCAAAATATCGCAGAAGATATTTTGTGTTCCCAATAGAGGAAAAACATACCTTTAAAATGTTGTGGGTTTTAAGATGGTATTATGCGGTATCACCTTTTAAAGTCTCCAACGAAGTTAAAAAACTAAATTTACTTACTTCTTAAAAATCACTTTTTTAACGAAAAAATCACACACGAGTACGAAACGATTTTGCAATTATTTAAATGCCAATAATTGACAATTTTCTCATAAAATAAATTATGTAAAAATCATGGCCTACTGCACTGCCGTTTGAATGCACCACTCTATTAACTGAAACAAATCGAAAATCTTTCTGTATGCAAAAAGTATAATTAAATAAGAAATGCAACTTTCAGGTGTATTTTGGAGTTGTTTCGCAGAGTAAATCCCCAAACTGAGTATGAGGTTTTTGAGGTGGGATATTAAGCAACCGCAATAATGAGTAATCTTATGCATTTTATGTATTTAAAAAATTTAATAAAGTTCCGCTAAACTTCCTGAATTTCGCACTGTGCATTGGTGCAAAAGGTTTTCAATGAATTTTACATTAGCTAAAATGTTTTAAAAATCAAGATAAAAATATAACATTGGAAATAATATTTATTTATTACTTCATCTTAAGGCCAACGGATAGACAATGTTTTTTGTTTTTTATTTAGTGTAAAAACGTATAAATTTTTTGGCGTGCCAACTCGGGAGCAAGCCACTTACAACATGCATTTTCCGAAATTAAGCCAGCAATAGTCAATAATTGGCATTTTGCTTTGTTGAATCGGAGCCGCTTGAATCGGAATGGTTAATCGATGGAAATCATCGGAATTCGTGGAATAAGTACGTCTTTACCTTTAAATCTGTCACGGATGATTGTTGCCTCGATTAAATTTGGTGAACAGTTTTTGATATTGGATCATTATTTGGTTTTTTGTAAATATCTTCGGAACTACGCAACCGATTTAAGAGTTTGATATCTCGTTTTGAAAAACATTAAAACGGCTTTAAAAAAAATAAATATAATACAAAAATTAATATATAAATAAAGCAGACAAAATAAATATATGAATTTTGGATTGGTGGAGCAATATGAAAATTGGATTTTGAAGATTCCCTGAAAATTTCATCAAAATCGGCCCAGCCGTTTTGGAATCCACACGTTACAAACATACACACATCCTGTTTTATTTTTTCGAAAATGTATATTATAGCTTTGACATAAAAAAAGTACAAAACTAAACAAAATTAATACAAACAAATGTATATAATTTTAATTATAATTATAATATATATTTTAGAAAAACATTTTCATCAAACAAATCTGGAAATATATTTTTAAGCGATTTCAGAAAGATAAACTTTTTCAACCGTTCTAGACAAGAAAATGTCAATAAAAAACTTTTTTTCTGCATTTATTTCATAAATAATGCGATATGACGAAAAATCCCTACATTGTGGAGATCATAAAAAATCTGTCCGAATTTCCCTACGCTTCTATTTTAGATTTTCCCCTACTTCCTGCAGCACTGCTTGCTCACCATGAGAAATAAATTCCCAGATTCTATATATATTAACTTTTGTTTTTTAAGAACAATTTTGATTTTAGTTGAACTGTTAATTTTTATTTTTATTGATATTCTTTAATTAGGCTTGAGTTCATCAAATTTAATTTTCATTAAATTATTTTCACCGAGGAAGGAATTTTTTTCCAACTTGGAATTTTTATTAAAATTTATTGATAATTTTTTTTTTGGCTGAGCTGGGATTTGAATCCGGGTTGATTTGTACATGTTTTAAGAATTAACATATTCACCTATATCTTCAAAAAATCTTTGAGTTCTAACTTTTGTTTATAAAAAAAGTTCTAGTAATTTTTCTTTTTAAAAAATTAAAAAAAAAAAAAAAATAAAATTTAGTTAATTAAAAAAAAAAGTTGCTAATGAATTGTTTTGTTAAGTTTTCTTTTTTAAAAGATGTATATTAAAGAAACACACTGATCCCGAAAAATCCCGGGATTTGTTAAAATCGATCCCGTTTGGCAACCCTAATCTGAACGTGAGTTTCTAGTTAATGTGCTTATTGGTTTTTTTTCAAATTGAGAACTAGCTGGATCCAATAGTTTGTGTGTTTAATAAAACTAAATAAATAATAGATAATTGAACAAAAAATAATTAAAAACAGCATGAAAGAAAGTTTAAAATACGGAATCTTCTATACAGAATATGTATGGGTCTGGCGAGACCTCTTGTGTTACGAATGTGATGTGTGCAGTAAAATATTCGAATAAGTTTCCTTACATTTCCTTCCCAGGATATTTTTTTTTCAGTTGTTTATAATAAACTAAATTCTAAAAGTGAGTTTAAAGTATATTAAAATAGCATTTAAAATTGAAAAAGGCCTGGCCAGACTCATGAGTAAGACGAAGGGTTGAATTAATAAATACAAGTTACCTAACAAACACAACTAATGTTTAAATAAATTTTCTTTTGTAACAATATTTTAATGAAGTTTGATAATATAAAACGAGCAAATAACTTTTTAGTATATCCCTTCTTTTATTTTAACTTCAAACTTATTCCTGGTAAATCTGTTGTATTTAACTGCATTGTTTTAGACATAAACACTTGAATGTACATAAATAAGTACGAGTAATATTGTTTATATTATTTTTATTGTTTTAACTTACAACATAACGTTTAAACTGCATGCAATTATTTTATAATCTTATTGTTGTTGTTTGCATTGTTCTACTTTGTGTGTATATATTAAGGAGTATTGTTTAAGACTATCTTACCATAAAAAGCTTTTAACAAGGTCGCTTTGGTAGCGTCTATGTTAAACATTGCATAGAACAGCTAAATGAAATAAACACAGTAATACGGTTAGATACACTTCTCAGAAATAAGATTATCATCGCACACTCACTTATTTAATTGAACAAGTGCGTTGATTATGGCAGCTAGGGTAAATTGCAAGTCGGTTTATTTGACTTTATTCAAAATTCAATCTTAGATAAGCAAGAAGGAGTTTAAGGAAAAGCTAACAAATCACAAATCGAAGGATTTTAAAGGGCCTGCAACTTAATTTTTTTAATTTAATTTTCTTTAACTGTTTTAAGAGTTGTTGTGAAAAAGATTTGGGAAATTTAAAAATGAAAAGCTACACTATTGAAATAAGCACTTATATGGTAGTCATGATAGTCTTAACCAGTGTTCGAAAATAAACAGAACATTATTTAGCGTTCGGCTCACACAGCCAGGAACGATATCTATTTTTTTTAGTGTTTATGTAGACGAACACAACCCTTAATACCGTTTTGTTTTCGTTAAAAAACAAAACAATTGTAGTGATACTGTATACAAATATTATATTTTAATGTTCTGTAACGTTTTTTTTTTACAATTTTTACATTGATAAAGAAATGAACAAACAAAAAATTTCAGTAATGACCGCAGCACGTACAGCTTGTGTATGTATTGTTTATAAAGGATGGTTAAATTTTAAGGGCCGATGTTGATTTTGAATAAAAGACAAATTATTTAGGAAATTATTGTCATTTCTTTTTATAATATTGGTATGGTTCAATTATGCATGGAACAAAATATCGGCAAAATGGCCGTTGCAGCCTCGGCTGCACACCTCCATCCGATGGTCCAAATTTTCGATGACGCTTAGGCATAATTGCGAACCTATGGCGTTAGTGTGCCGAATTATCTCAGGCTTTAGCTCATGAATTGTTGCTGGCATATCGAAGTACACCTTTTCTTGTAAATAACCCCAAAGAAAGAAGTCCAAGCTGTCAAATCTCATGATCTTGGCGGCCAATTGACATCGTCACCACGTGAAATAACACGGCCATTGAATTTGTCGCGCAAAGGAGCCATTGTTTCGTTAGCTGTGTGGCAAGTCGCATCGTCTTGTTGAAACCACATATCGTCCACATCCATAAAAACAGCATTTACAGTAACTACCTGACCGGCCTCGTTTTGGAAAAATTACGGACCGATGATGCTGCCAGCACATTAACCGCACCAAACAGTCACTCTTTGTGGGTGTATTGGTTTTTCGACAATCACTCTTGGATTATCATTCACCCAAATGCTTATCGACGAATGCACTGAGGTAAAAATGTGCCTCATCACTGAAGATGATTTTCTTCGAAAGTGCACGACATGCATCTTGATTTGAACGCCCATTTTCATAATAAGCCTGAATAACTTTAACGCGTTGCTCGATTGTGTATCTTTCCATGAAATGCAGAAAAAACTTGACGTTTAGGTGGGTTCACAATCAACATCGGCTTTAAAATTTTGACCACCATTAATGTTTTGTTTGAGTAAAATTATTTTGCTGCTTTTTTTCGTTCGTGTAATTTGTTTTTGTAAAAAATGTTTAATTGTTTTTTCCAGCCAAAAAGGCGCTCCGCACAACTGAAACGAATGAACACTAATGAGCTGAACCGAACACAACAAAATTTGTGTTTTTTTTTTAACCGAACAAAATTTAATGTTGTCATCTTTTTGTTGAGTTGGATAAGAACAGTATTATTTGTGTGTTCGAAAGATAACAAACAGGGAATGTTTTTTTTTTAATGATACACTACACAAACACATTACAACTTTGAACTCTACCAAATTCCAGGTATTGAGTGTCACACAAAATGGTGAAATTAGTGGAAAAAAGTAATCGGTGGGTTGCACGCTTTTGGCAACGTGGGACTGTCTCTGACACTCCTTGAACTGGAACGTCTCCAATAGCTATTAGCTGCAAAATAATAATCGAAAATATGTACAATCAAAAGATTTCAAAATGTAAAAATAATAATAGAAAATCTTATAGAAAGAGCGCAGAGCTCTGAATGAACGGCATTTACACGCAGTTGCTTATTATGTCCTAATTAGCTGAAATTCCAATATATTTAGATTAAGATAAACGTCTTTAAAATAAAGAAAAAGATAGACTACGAGTTCTTCTTGATTGCTTCTGGGTAATTTTGTTTAACAAAAGAGTCTTAAATTTCGGCCGCCATTAATCCTAAAGCTTCCAAATTCTAAACTTAAACTCAACCACAACTTTCCAACGCGCTTTAACCAAAGGTGCGAAAATACATACCTGTAATATTTTTTTGTTGAGTTCAAAACTTACTAGTTCTAAAAATTTTATTAACATTTTAACCAATAAAACTACTGTCCTTTGTCGTAATAAAAACTAAAATAAACTTACAGATTTACTTACACATGCATTTTTGCTCATAAATATGTTTGTCTATTTATATGCATGAGAATATTTCTGTGTATAAATATTTACTTATACAATGCAAAAATATAACAAAACAAAAATTATATGAAATCGTGCTATGCAATTTTTATAATACCCTACACCTGCTGTAAATGTGTTGCAAGCATGTATTTTTTGAAGCCAAGAAGAAATATAATTGTATAGATGAGAGGAAAAGAGTAAAGTTTTCGCAAGGCTTAAATAATCAAAACTTTGTTACCCACTATCATAACCTCTGATGAAACAATATAATAGTTTATTAACAGGGCGCATTTCTCAAGTCTTTTGATAAAAAAATAAGCTTTAACTTATTTTACAAGATTTTTACAAGAAGCAATATATGTATGTATATAAGTGTATAATATACAGACTATATACAGACTATATAAGACTATATTGAAAACTTTATATTTGGCAAATTTTGTATTATTACTTTTAGTATAGATATCGCAACTATACTGTATTAACTCAAAATTTAAAAATTTCAGTATTAACAAACCACTTTTTAATCTCGTATTACAAGCATATAAACATTTCCACCATACAATAACTCCACCGAAACAAAAAAAAAAATTAAGTTGTTGAATAGCCTTAGTTTAAGCATATTTTCACAAGAAAACAACAACATTGTATATTTATTTGTAGCCTATTTCGAGATATGTAAATGCAAAGTCGAAGAAATTAAATTTTTCTCATTTGGATATTTCAATTGCACGTTTTGTTTTTATAAAAGTTCTAAAAGAGAGAAATCTCCAAAATCTTTTCGATTGCAAAACGAGTCAAAAAAGGATGCATAAGAAACTATGCGATTGCAAATAATTGTAATTTTATTCTTTGTTCTATCCCATTATTCGATGTCATGTGGGACATTTAAAAACAACATTTGATATCAGTGCGTCGTTAATGTAAAAAGCGCTTAAAATATCGGTAACAAACAGAGATTTCTTATAAAATGAAAATTTAAGAAACTTCACTGAAAAATAAGAAGATTTGTGGTAGGTCGCACGTGACCTACATGGTAAGTTTGAAAATTAAAAATATAATTTTTTTCATATAAATGATTTATTTTCATATGTACACACTAGGGTGTCCCAAAAAATGTTTTCTGTACGATTTTCATTGGTGCTCAATCAAAATTTAAAAGCTTATAGGGTAAAGTTTTTATTGGTTTTTTTTAAGAATTTTCGGAATAGGTTTAGAGGTCGCGCAAATGGAGTTTTCATAAAAAACCGGAGTTTTCGGTCTTTTTTTTTAGCTTTACTGATAACTTGGTTAATACCACGAGTTTCTGCTCTCCTGAGGAAACAGTTTTAAAGAAAAGTATCCAAGCTTTATTCCTGTGTGAAAAACTTATAAGTTTTGGTGATGCGGTTACTCATATAGATACCCTTAATTGCAATTTTTCGTAATTTTTTCAAAAATTTTGTAATAACGATTTACAACTTTTTAAGTTTAAATGAAAACAAAAAAAAACTAATGATGCAGTTTGAAAGACAAATTAATTCTAATTAATATGAATAAACAATTTTTAAATTTATTCTTACCGTTCCTGAGTTATACCAGTTTTTATCTTTATACCCAGTATATGTTATTAATATATCTTTGCAGAATTTGCATTTTTGTCGGCGGTTTGGAGGGATCAAGGGCATCTATAATTTTTCTTACAAGCAACACATTTCTTGTTTTCACAAAATTCATATATATTTTGAATAAAATTAGACATTTTTGAACTAACAAAAAAAAAAAAAAATAAACAAATTCTTACCGGTACGTCGCGAAAACTTTTATACATATGTATGTGTGACGCGCAAATATAAAGGGACCTAAGGTTAAAAACCAGTTTTGTTCAGGAGAGCCATTTTGGTGTACCATCACTTCATAAAACGCGCATATCTCTGGGAGGGAACACTTTTGGGGCATGGGATCGGCTTCATTCGATGCTCAGATGTTGTCTCCATCAAAAAAAAAAGTAAAAATTGATTTTTTTTACCCTTAGGTCCCTTTCTCTATGCGCTGCCACATATACAAAAAACTTTTCTATTTGATTCGTCGCACAGTGCAAAATTTCTTGAGTTTAGCGGAACTTAATTATTTAAACCAGTAAACCAGTTATATTTGTGATTTTTTTAAATTTTTAATAAAAATTAATGTGTTTTTTTTAAGTCTTTGAGTTGCATTTTTTTTTTAGAAATTATGCTAAATTTCGACTGGATTCCCACCACCTTTTTTGTATTTTACAAACTAGCGCACGAACTGGTGCCTTTAAACTGCACAGAGCGTCAGATGTTAGCACTGGTAAGCCTATTTTTTCCAAAACAAAACCAATGATGGCGTCCGATGTCGGTTCTTCCTTCCACTTTTAGAAAATGCAGTTATATGAAATTTGCAAAGTCATTCTGGAAAAAGTTTAATTTGAAAGAAGATCGCAAAATATCGCAGAAGATATTTTGTGTTCCCAATAGAGGAAAAACATACCTTTAAAATGTTGTGGGTTTTAAGATGGTATTATGCGGTATCACCTTTTAAAGTCTCCAACGAAGTTAAGAAACTAAATTTACTTACTTCTTAAAAATCACTTTTTTAACAAACAAATCACACACGAGTACGAAACGATTTTGCAATTATTTAAATGCCAATAATTGACAATTTTCTCATAAAATAAATTATGTAAAAATCATGGCCTACTGCACTGCCGTTTGTATGTACCACTCTATTAACTGAAACAAATCGAAAATCTTTCTGTATGCAAAAAGTATAATTAAATAAGAAATGCAACTTTCAGGTGTATTTTGGAGTTGTTTCGCAGGGTAAATCCCCAAACTGAGTACGAGGTTTTTGAGGTGGGATATTAATCAACCGCAATAATGAGTAATCTTATACATTTTATGTATTTAAAAAATTTAATAAAGTTCCGCTAAACTTCCTGAATTTCGCACTGTGCGTCGGTCAGCTAACTCAAAAAATTGTGTTATGTAAAATCGTATAACGACAATATTATAGCGAAGAATACACATAAATTAGAAAGTGAAAATGACAGCGTGTAACGATTTAGATCAATAAATGTCAGAAGTTAATGACAGTTAAAACCAAACTATAAAAATTTATAAAAATATACAATAATTATAACGAAAAAAGTATCACCATTTTTAAGGTACAAACTATAAAAATAGTGTAAATCGGAAACTGTAGGATAAAATGCCATTTTTGTTTTTCTTAATTGTTTAGAACTTATCGGTATTTAAAATCGCGTCACTAGTTTTTATACCGTTCATATAAATTTGGAAAGTAATAAACCGTTTTTTGCAAAATTTGTTAAAAAATTACAAAAATATTTAATATGTGGAATCGTAAGGACAAAAGTATTGTAGGAACTTAAAGTTTTGCATATGGAAATAAAGTTTGGGAAATTTTCTATAGAAATATTCGGTCAAAAAATGAAATGAACGTGGTTATTGACAAAGTTATGAGTCAACTTTAAAAAAAGCTTGAAAAACTAGATTTTTAACAAAGATTTGAATTGCGCGACCTCTAAACCTCTTCCTAAAAATCTAAAAAAAATTCGAAAATACTGGAACCTATAAGCCTTCAAATTATGCTTGAGCCTCTGGGACACCCTAGTACACACCTGTATAAACTCAGTGGTTATATTACGATGCTGCACTGTAGTCCTTGGTTAAAGTCATTAATTTGTTTTCAATTAATATTTTTTTTATAAAGCTTGAGAGCTATAACTTTTATTTCTGTAATTATTAATTTTATTTTATCCGATACTGCGTCACGCCTCTGTATAGCTTTCTTTACGAAAAATTAACAATTTAAAGTGTTTAATAGTTTTCGATGAATTAAAATTTTTTATGATTTTATAGCGAAATAAAACTCACGAATAAAATGATATGTATATTTTTGTTAATGTTTCTTAAATTTTAGTAGCCCAAATATGAAGATAGAATCACATATACATTCGTAAGTACATGTACTATATATAAGAAGTTTGTAGGTAAAAAAATGTATTTTTCAGTAACTGTCTAGTGGCTCAAATTCGGCGACCGGGCGAACCTATTATATTTTTTTTAAAAAATTCTAACTTAGCTCGTTTTTATATAATTTCGTAAAAAGAGGAACAGAAACAACATATACGTTGCATATATAATGATAGCAAAAAATATCGCGTGCGGCAGGTCACATGCGATAGTGATAAAAACTAACTTAAAGAAAATTATAAATCATAAGAGACATTAGTGCATAACATTGTAAAATTAGTCGCATTAAAATACTGCCTAAGGTTTTGCTGAAATCTGTGTGTGAATTGTTGGCCAGGAAAACCAATTCCGTTTTTTCGCATTTGAATGCCTTTTTTGCAATTGCCTTGAAAACGAAAAAAAGCACAAATTTCCAACAAAGTCGTGACCAAATGAATCTGACAATTAATCTTTATGTAAAATTGTCCGCTGAATCCGAATATTAAGTCAGAATTGTCAAAAGTAGAACGGTTTTGAGATATTCCAAAATAACCGATATTTGTGTTTTTAAAAAAAATGATGATGTTACTCAAAAATTTTAAACGAACTTTCTGTCTTAAGTCTTAATTCACAAAAAAAAAATACTTTCCGGTTTATTTTTTATTAAAAGCATTGGCATGCAATTATTTTTATATATCCGAAAATACTTTTTTTTGTTTTTAAGCTATATTATTTGCATGTTTAAAAATTTAATATTCATTAAAAACGTTATCCTTGTAATTAACTTAAACTATCTGGTATGAAAATGTGCTTGTTATTGCTTACAGATTTTAACATGCTTTTTTATGTTAAAATCTGCCCTTATGCTTATATAAAGAGTTTTGGGTGAGAAGAATGATACTAAATGAAACAAAGATTTAAATAACAAAACTATCGCAATTTCTTCTCATGTTCGACTTATTGTGCCAAAATCTTTAATCTAATACACAGTTTTGTACACCCAATACAATTTGTATTTTTTAAGGCGATCGTAACTGTGCCAAATCCTTGCTCTAGGAGGTGATACAGATGGGTGTTATAAGATGATAAGATCGCTAAAATAATTTAATTCTGTTATCTAAATCTGATAGCCAAAAAAAATGCGTGAAAATTACTTTTATCTCGGGTTAAAAAACGGCATTATTTAAGGCAGATATTGTAATAAAAAACATTATATAGAGATGTAACCAGCGAAGTTTTACTGTGTCCATGTTCTGTAACTCTTGCGATTGAAATGTGAAAAATGAAACAAAAATTCCATAAATTGAAAAAAAACATCAGTTATTCTCACTTAACTGCGTCTGTTATATTTTTGGCTAGTAATAGCTGTGACGTTGGGTAATCACTAACCAATTTACAGAAAAAGTTTGTCAGTAAAATTTCTGTGAGAAAGTTCCCGCTATGAGCTGTCGCAAAAATATCACGAATAAAAGCGGGGAGACAAAAAATGTCAACACTAAAAAACATATTCAAAATGCAAAATGCACAGGACAATATTTTGTTTTTCTCACATTTTTACCTTAAGGATTTTCATGATATCGCTTAAAAGTCTCGCAAGCTGTGCATTTTAACGCCCTCGCAAATAAACTGTCAAAATATTAATGAGAATTGATATACACAAACTTTTTATTTTATATTTGTTCAATTATACATTTATGCAAACAAATTTTTTAATGCTTACCGCTGCTTTCAATGAAAAATTCAAGTTTTAATAGATCACAAATAATAAATTCTTGTAAAAATTAAAGCAAATTAGTCTTTTGGCTTTCCTTATGCATATTTAAAAACAAATTTCATTCACAAATTTCAACTTTTTTTTATAGTTTATTATTTTTTTAATATGTATATTTTTTTGACGTTTCAGTTAGAAATGATATTAATTGTTTTAAAATACACAAAAATTAAAAAGGATCTTCATGAAATG
The DNA here is from genome assembly GCA_949318255.1 of Pollenia labialis. Classification (NCBI taxonomy): domain Eukaryota; kingdom Metazoa; phylum Arthropoda; class Insecta; order Diptera; family Polleniidae; genus Pollenia; species Pollenia labialis. Next base: position 91,817,523 of record OX439141.1, read on the forward strand.
AGCCTCGGAAGTTTGCCTATTTGTACGAATTGCAATTTTAAGCGATATCATGAAACCCCTTTATTGTTTAATTATTTTGCTTTCAATGTTTCTATAAAATATACGAATGTTTTCAAAGCTTCCAAACAACAAACAATAAAGTCGCAATTCAAATTATTTGGTATAGCCGACGGTTGTATTTTCGCCACCGTCGTTTTTCAATTTAAGTACATTTTGGTCGAAGTCAACGATAAGTGTGAGTGGCGTTCTCAACGTCTGCAATTTCACATCGGCTTCGAGTGCAATGTTTTGACATTTATAACGTAACAGCGTAATCTCTTTTGAAAGTTTTCGGAATGAGTTACAGACACACTTTTTTCTCCCTTCGTTTCACATCTTTTCGGAGCAAGAAGTTCTCACCATAGTTACAGAACATGGGTACTGTTTGCTGAAAAAAATCCATTATCCAGTAACATTTTATTGTTTACTGAAAAACTTGTAATATTCAGTAAAGTTTTACTGATTACTGAAAAAAAAATCAATATTGACTCTTTAAGATAATTTTAATAAAAATAAATCTCTTATTGTAAACATTATCAGTTGAATTAAAGCTAATTTCAAGGTAAAATATTTTTTTTTTGCATAATTTTCAGTTATAAGGAAAAATGAACAGATCACTGCATTATTTCAGTAATATGTAAAAATATATTGAATAGTGCAATTTTTCATGTAAAATGTAAAATTTTGCCGGTAACTGAAATTTTTCTCAGTAAGCAGTAAATTTAAAATTTTTAATGCATTATTTTTTACTGCAGTATGACCGTGTATGGTCCAAACTGTGGATCAGCACAAAAACATAATTGCGAACCCGCAAATACACAATCATCTCTATCGTAAATAAAATTTCCCTCGAAATTGGTACCCTTTTGCCTAAAAATTAATAATTTCGATGCAAAAAATCTGCTCACTTTTTATTCAAGATTGGGATGAATAAATATGATGGCGTATAATTAATAAATTATTAATTTAGCACGTATACGACAAAAATAATCTTGGATTATTTATATCATAAAGGTAAAATTTTCTAAGTTAGTTAAATTAATTTTGGCTCTAAATAAATGTAGGGTACATAAAAATAAGCAGGAGTACATCGTTCTTTATGTATGTACATACAAAAAAATACTTTTGTTTGTGTGTTTTAACGTTTGCTTGTTGCCTATAGATTTATAAACTATAGTACATATACTAAATCAACTTTTCCAATAATCTTCACAGTATTTTCTTGCCTACCCGGCACTTAGCATGGGCGCGGCATCTTCCATACTAATATAATATAATAAATGTGAAACCTTGTATGTTTGATGGTTTGTGGGTCAGTCAATCATTTAATGGAGTTGGATGAAATCCGGTAGACAGATTTAGACTTTGGACCTTGATTGGAATAAAGGTTACTTTTTAAGAGGGAAATCGTGGAAATAATTGGTACTTTGGTACTTTTTCTGTTTTTGATAAATTTGGTATGCAGATTGCGTATAGGCAGGATTAAAATATAAAGCACATTTTAAGGGATAAAATTGGTACTTTTCAAAGGGTAAAAACGGGATAAAATTATTTTCTCTTTTTGATAAATTTGGTATACAGATTGCCTATAGTCTAGACTTAATGGGTTTGGATGAAATTTGGTAGAGAGATAGCATGTGGCCCAGATTCAAATAAAAAGTACTTTTTACTAGGGTGATAGATTGGTACTTTGGTACTGTTTCTCCTTTCGACAAATTTACTATGCAAATTGCAATATTGGGTACTTTTTTAGGGATAAATTTGATAAATCGGATAAAGTTGGCACTGTTTTCTTTTCGATAAATTCAAAATACATACAGATTAAAGCCTTCATTGACATGCAGTGTACTTTCTGGGGGCATATAATGAGGAAAGCTGGTAATCTTTTCCCTCTGGTAGTTTTTCTCTGGTAGTTTTTCAAATATCTTTGATAAAGAAACAGCATATGGCCTATATAAAAATTGATATTTTAGTATTTTTTCTTATATTAATAAATTTAGTAGGCAGATTGCCAACTAACCTACTAGGATTAAAATATAGTGTACTTTATGAGGGATAAAATTAGTACTTTTAAAGGGTAAAAACGGAACTTTGGAGCTGGATTAGAGAAGTGGGCATGGTACCTTCAATAAAAAGACAACATAGATTTCTGTATGTCTATAGAGCCATAACGGTAAAACTATACAAATTTAAAATAAAAATAACTTGGGTCTCTCTATTAAAAAAAATTTTTCTTTATTTTTATTTTCATAAGAGCAGCAAAGCGTACTGGGTAATGCCAGTTTGCTTACAAAAAAAATCATAAACCACAAAGATAATTCATACAACTGAAAAGTAATTGTTATGACATGGTTTTTAATATGAATCTAGTTACGCTAGAAAATTAGTTTAATAAGAATCTCTTTAATGTGTGTAAATTTGTATGCTTTATATCCTTTTATGTTTTGCATAATGTTTATTCAAATTAATGCACATTCTTGCCTTAATGAAATTGGCAAACGGAGTAGATGGAATATGATAAATCGAGTACAAAGAGGTTATTAAAAAAAATCTACAGGTTTAAAAAAAATACTATAGTACTTTGTGATTTCATAAAAAATTATAAATAAGAATTAAAATTTTGAGACTATGCGTGTTTGTGAAACGGTAGCAAAATTCTATGGTGAATTAAAATTGTCAAAAATGTCTACGCTAATGTCAATGCTTATACTAGCCCCCAGGCCTAGTAAAATTTTATTCACCTCAACAGTGTCAAAAATGTACTTCCAAGAGTGCTTTGCTACCGTTTCATACATACCCTATGTAGGAAAATGTTGATCGAAGTCTTATGTTTTTGTATCCCTTGAAAAATTTCTTTAAAATTATGATTTTCATAACTTTTTCCACATCAGTTTTTCTCATTTTCAATTTCCTTAATATGTTAAAAAAATGAAATATTTTCTTTAAATCTATCATCCTCCTGTTTAGGTTTTTTTTTATTTATATTATTTCATATTGATTTACTTTGAACTGGGCCACATTTGTTGGTGAATAAAATCAATTTCAAATGCGCTTTAAAATGTTTTGAACCGGAAAAAAGGGTTTTAAACCAGTTATTTTACGTTTGTGTCAGTGTTGGTTTTTGTGCAAATCCGTAGGAATTATTTATTCACCCCTTTAAAATATTTATAACTTAATTTGTGATACAGATATTTATAAAAAGAATTTTGTATACAATTGATAGAAAATTTAAAATGGCAAGTGTGCTGGTTTTAAAACAACTCAAATATTTTGTTGTTATTTATAAACTCTGTATACTCAAAGGATGGCTGTCTGTTACGGTTGAAGAAGCAAATATTATTTGGACTTGTCGAATTTTATATTGCTTTGCAAAGGGTGTTTTTTATTTAAAAGCAAAATATGTTTTAAATTTGAAATTAACTTATTTTCTTGAATTAAGAAAAAGAGGTCATAATTTTTCAGGTATTTCAAGTCAGCTTTATATCCACGCGTCTTGAAAATAGAACACAAGCTGTCGGAATCAGTATATGTAATTGAAACCATTGAAACTTAAGGATGGTGAGCCACAAGGAAAATTTCTAGCTCCACTTTGTCTTACATTGCATGCCAGTTACCTTCCGGCACAACTTTTACAATGTAAAATTCATGAGAATACAGACGATGTGCATCTATTCCTAAGTTGTCCCAACCAATAAACTAGCGAGTAAGTTGACTAAGTGAATTATGATTTAAGCAAAACTGGGCATTGCCAAACGGGCTCTGGTTAGATCCACAAAAGTCGAAGTGTATGATAATTCATAAAAGAGCGACAAGTCCGGTTATCGATCATGATATTCTAATATAAGTATCGTTGGCTAAAAATAGAAAAAACGTATCTAAATTTTTTTCGAAATCGCGTTTTAATGTATTATGGGGAGCACTGTCAAATTCACCTCCCCTAAAAAAATTAGTGGGATATGATCGCAAATAACGGACTTATAGTCATATAATTCGGAGTTTTTTTTTGAAAGAAAAAAGCCCTAAGTCATTAAAAGTTGAATTAAGAGTAGACACACAAATAGAATTGATTGTGTGTCTATTGTTTTGCTTTTGCATCAGAGAACTGCAAAAATCACTATTTTTCTTGTTTTACTCATACGCTTAAATTCACATTAACTCTATGCCTGCAAAACAAAGTTCAACGTTGGTAATTTTGACATCGTTTCGTATTGATTTCTGCATGTGTGAGTTTTTTATTTAACGTGCATTGTTTGCATTCATTGTTGCGCACGCAATAACTCGATTGCTCAAAGTCAAAAGGCAAACATTCTTAAGGCTCAGTTAAGGCGACCGTACACGACATGTATTTGTCATCTGGCATGTCAAATTTCCCACTGCAAAATACATACATCTTGTATGTTACCTTTTTAACTTTGCTACTATTGACGGAGTTATTAGCCGGCTGAAGTTAATATTTTACAATACCGATATATGTATGATAATTTCATCATTGAATAGAAATTATGTACATATATTAAGAAAAAACGTTTCATTATAATATCCTAAATTGGCATCTTCCAATTCAAAGAAAAAAATGTTTAGATGGCTGAACTATTTTTCGGCGCAAACAAACATTTTTATGGCGGCCGCACGCTATTTTAAAACCGAGAACTACTTTGGTTTCTGCAATAACTATGCGAGAAAACACATAGACAATGTCAGAAGCAAATTACATGTACGTTTGTGACCGAATATTATAAACCCTATGGTAAACAGCAATTTTAAAAGACAATCACAATTGCATGTGACTTGAAAAGTTGACAAGTCAGATGTAAAAAACATGTCGAGTACATGCACCTTTAGTCTTTACTTTCTGTTTCTGTTGTTGTCACTTACATTTACTTAACAAGTTTTTAATATTACAGATTGGACGTAACAGAACAGCAAAACTAATAAATTTCAAAGGTTTTTTAATAACAAAAAAAAAATCAGCTGATTCGTAACAGAACAAAAAGTAAAGACTTATTCTGCCTTTATGCTTTGCATTCAAGTAGTAATTGTTTTTTGTGTGTCAGTTCAATTTACGTTTTTGTGATGGAAAGAGTTCAACTATTGAAAGTTTTAATAACATGAATTGTGCAAAAGAAAATTCTGATTCAGATGATGTTCCAAAGAGGAAAAATACTGCAAACAAATCCGAATGGAAACAAAATGTAAATAAAAAAAAGAATGGAAGGTGAGCAATATTTGGGTATATCCAAAAAAAGAATTTTGTTAAAAACCTTCAAGGCAATTGGGATAGCCATGTTCATCACGATTTCGTATAAAAAGTGCGATGATAAAGTGTTCGACGCTTAATGAGTCCACGCGAAAAGAAATTTTTAGTTTGGTTTGGGAGATGTCCTGGCAGCAAAAGAGGCAGTATGTTGCAGGTCTTACAAGCTTTTCTGAGACAAAAAAGAAAACCTGTGAAACCGATTCATGCCGCGAAATGTTTATTCAACACTAGAAGTAAAGGAAAAGATGGTTCGAAATTTTAACTTACAACAAAAAGTCCTAACTTACATTTATTTTCAAGAACAATAATAACAAAAAGCCCTATCTAAAATAATTTCAAAGAATTTAGAAATAACAACAAAAATTTTAACAGATCTAAATTTGTTGCTTGTTTTGAATAAAAATTGCATTAGAAATGTTTTTTGTATCTTAAGTTTTTAAGGTTTTATTCAGTTTTTTCCTTCTCCTGAAAAGTAACGAAAAGTGTAGATACGCCTTTTTATATTAAGCCAACGGTATATATATATTGTTATATAACTTCAAAAAAGCCCTAAGTTTGATTGAAACAATTTTACGGGAGGCGCAAAAGTTCTCTACAGTTAAAAATAATCTTAATTTTTTCAAAAATTACTTTCTTATTAAAACCCAATAAAGACTTAGGCTGACTTCGTAAACGCAGTATTGCAATGCAACACTAAATGGAATTTCTTCAAAAACTCCACAACATTTCTGTAGACAATGCTTTGAGTTCATAATAGCATGGTAACTATATACACTGCACAACGGTTGCAAAATTTGTGCTTTGTTTTTATTTGTGAAGCCTTTTTAATGAATTTGTTTTTTTGTGGTGCTTTGCAATACTGCGTTTATGAAATCAGCCAAACTTACTGTTGATAAACAAAAATAAAAACACAAAATTTCGTTTTTGGTGTTTGTTATTTAAGGTACGTTCAGACTAATGAAATATTTGACAAACATATTTGTTCTGATATTTGCTTCAAACTGTGTGAAACAAAAAAATATTTTGTTTGATGTTCAAACTAAGCTCAAATATTTGACAATTTTTGTTTGTTGAAACAGTTGGCAAATAGTGTCAAATAAAATAAATTAATTCATGTTTGCCATGCGTTCAGACTAAAACAAATATTTGCATCAAATAATTATTTAATGAAAGTGTTCAAAAATGAAAATATATTTCACAAATGGTAAAAATTCGAGCAGAAGCCTAATTATTTGTTTTATTCTGTGGAGCAGCATCTCTTATATTGTTAGAACAGGAGTATGTAAGTAAAAGAAAAACATAACTGGAAGACAATGGATAACGGAAACATGGCTAAAATTTGCGAAAAATTGGAAACAACCCCTAAAATATATAATTCGGTTAAAAACAAAATGTCGGGAAAAGAACAAAAAAAAATGTTGAAAAACAGCAAAAATTCGCGAAAAATTTTGATATTTCAAACAAGCCATAAAATTGATTAAAAGTCCTTAAAAGTATAAGAAATGGCAAAAATTTGGTAAAAATTGCTAAATTAGCGGAAATTCGCAAAAATTTGCTAATAGTAAACCCTAAAATTTATTTGAAATTGCTAAATCGGTTAAAAAACAAAATTTCGGGGAAAAACCAAATAAAAAAATGTTGCAAAAATTGCGAAAATTCGCGAAAAATTTTAATATTTCATACAAGCCATAAAATTGATTAAAAGTCACTAAAAGTATAAGGAATGGCAAAAATTCGGTGAAAATTGCTAAATTAACAAAAATTCGCAAAAATTTGCTAATAGCGGCATGTTAGCAAAGTCTAATTATTATTAAAAATCTTTAAAACTGTAAAAAATCCGAAAACTTACAGGAAAAATTGCTTTTATCGAGTACATTGCTAAAATTATTTGTCGTTGTTTGCTCTTACAATTTTTTTGTAATATCAACTAAATGTTTGCTCAAAAATTACTAAAATATTTGATTTTTTGTGTTCACACTATGTTCACATTGGACAAATATTTGTTTGCCGGCAAATACTTTTTTTTTTTGCTCAAAATCAGCTGTTTTTTTGTTTGACACTCAAAAATATTTTGTGTTCAGACTACGTTAATGAAATATTTGATGTTTGCTATCAAATATTTCATCAGTCTGAACGTACCTTTAGTTCAGTATTAAGATAATTCAGTTCGGGAAAGGCCAGTTTTAAACAACCAATTCAAACATTATCTGTCCTCTTTCCAATTTTTAGAGTACAGTATTTATCAAATTTCTTTATGATTTTATAAGGACTATCAAATTTCTGTTGAAGTGGTTTTAATACTGTATCATTTCTTATCCATACATGAGAGCATAATTCTGTATTATTGTTAATAAAAATTGGTGTTTAAGAATTGTTAGAACAAGATGTTAGTTTAACTCTTAATAGTCTGCAAATGAGTTAAAAAATCGTTACTGTTCAACAAGCTTGTAGTATTATTGAAAAATTGTTCAGGAAGATCAAGAACTTCACCGTAAACCATTTCAACGGGGGAAAGATTGATTGAGTGTTTAGTCGGTGATCGAAAGCCCAACAAAACTAACGTCAATACAAACGGCAATTGCGATTCCTCATGACAAGAGATTGCAGCTATTAGAGTTCTATGTAATCGTCCAACTAGCCCATTTGATTGTGGGTAATAGAAATATTTGATTCTTGTTGCTATCCGTTCAAAAACATTTCGCAAATATTATTTGATAAGCTATTTAACATTGGAAGAGCATCTATCCACACAAGTTAACAAAAAACATTGAAACTTCCGTAAAACGACAAGAAACTAAAGGAAAGTGCCCAATGTAGCTTTAAATATGACGAGAAATTTTTGATTTCTGACAAGCTTGACAAATTTTCGCCCAATTTTTACAATCGCGTTTCATAAATGACCAAACACCGTTCAGAAACGAGTTTAGTTGAAACTTTAGCACCAGGATGATGGATTATGCAATTCATTGAAAACCGACTTCCTTATCTATGTTTTTAATTTATTACCAAGAATACCAAGGCGAATTTACAAAAATTCGCCTTGAAGAATACCTTTTAGTTGTAAGTTTAGTGAATTTTTTTCTTGTAAAAGGTATTTTAGCTTCATATCATTCTTCTGTAATTTTGAAAGTTCATCATAATTAAGAAGAGATATTGATCCGATACGCGAACTTGGGGTCACCAATTAAATGTGGGTTTTTAAACACATTTATTTAAATAAGAATATTTTAATAAAATTAGTTATTTTATTCACAAAAATAAAAATTAAAATATTAAAAAAAAATGAAAAATTTTGATTATTAAATCAATGAAGTTTGATTAAAAATAAAAATACAGAAATTTAAAAATAACTTATAGTAACATTCAATTTACATGATGAATTTTATGCCGTTCAATTTTGGACGTCATTTTTTTGTTTGGTAGCAAGCGCTGTAGAGAAAAAAGAGGGGTAGAAAAATAGACATGATTTCTGTTTTCTCTTCCTCTTTCTTCTCTACACCGCTTGCTTTCAAACAAAAGATGACGTCTAAAATTGGACGTCATAAAATTCATCATGTAAATTGAGCGTAAGTAAAATTAAAACAAAGATTTTGAATTTTTTGTAACTAAGGCCTTTTTGCAATCATGCACTCAATTCGATCATTTTAGGTGCATAGGACCATTAAAAATTATATACACTTTAATCTTTTCATTGCTATATACACACAGAAAAAAAATATATGGTTGGGCATGGTTAGGGCAACTTCACTATGTTAATTGTAGCAATATATTGTTGTCGTACACAAAAAATTTTTTTTTTATTTAATATCAGCAATATTTTAGTAGTTCCTGTAGAAATTTTAATGTTTATTGCAATTATAAATTTGAGCATGGTTTACTGAAAAATATTAATTTTTTCAACTACAAAACAAAAGTGTTTAGTGAAAATTTTTCATGTAGGCTCCCCTCCCGATCTGTTAATTCGTTTAAAATGTAATTGGTAATTGAAATAGCAAGGGGTGAGGAATCAGTGAAAACGTAACATTCTAAAAAGTTCATTATTAAATCAAACCAAAAGTGTACAGGTGTTTCGTTATTTTTTTTTTAATCTGTACATTTAGGGGACGAAAAAGGGCAGAAATATAGTTTTGCATTTTCTAACTCCGATTCCAAATTTTTGAAGTCCAACTCCGAGTCCCCCTCTAACCTTAATGCTAAATGTATATGAACTGGTCCTTATTTGAGTTTAAGCTTTTTTTATAATGCAGTCACTTTTGAATGGTTTAATATAGCAAGAAAATGATTCTGTAAAAATTTCAAATTGATAGTTTAGTTCTAACACGTGCCGCATTGAGCTTTCATAAAGTTTTTCCATATGTTAAAGGAGATGTGTCCTTATTTTCTGACTTAAAATTTTTTAAAGCAGACCGTGTTGAAATTTTTTCTTTTGGAAAACATAAGAACATTTTTTATGCCGAAAAATTTTGGAGTCGTTGTTGCGAGTTTTTGTGGGTTCTTTGACTCCGGAACTGGAACAAATACATTAGCTCTGACTCTAATACTACAACACTACAACCCTGGTTATCACCCATACAAACAGCGATATATCATACATTTGTGCATGTAACAAAAAAAGAAACGAACGACTTAGCAGCTACTTAGTAGATATTACATGACACATTTCGTCACAACTATAATTGTCGATTTTTTAGTAACAGTGATTACAAATTAAACTGGCTAATCAAACTCACATTTTTGTAGTTGTGTTAGTAATAAGAAGGGTAAGTTATTAATGGCACAGAGCAATTTTTGTTATTTTTTGCAACCTGTAAGAAATTGTTAAATAAGCTTAGCAAATATGAGGCAGAATCTATTATTATTGCTTAATGAGTGTTGCAAAAATCAGACATAAAAAGTGACTAAGTGTATATAAAAGGTCACGTTCAATGCATCTGCTCAAGTCCCTTGAAATTACATACAAAAGGGCCTTCTATAAATGAAAGCTTTGGCTAAATTGATAGTGCTAAAAAAATATTAAAGATGCCAGTAAAAAAGATTTTGTTGAAAAGTTTTAACAAACTTTTAAATCGTAATACCGGATTGCAAGATCAATTAAAAAACATAATAGTATATCGTCATCTTAAAGACCTAATAAACGATTTGCAAAAATTTTAAATATTAGTTTTTTGGATTTTTATTTATTATTACATGTTGTAATATTAAAAATGACAAAGTTTTTGTAAATTAAATCATCAAAAATCACGATAAAAGTTAAATTTTGTTGCATAGTGTAATTTAAACTAACATTAAGTGCATTTTTTTTTGCTGAAACCAGTAAAAGAAACTATAATTGTTATTATTAAATGTATATAACATTCTTATGTTTAAAGAAATTGTTATTTTTTCATACTTTTTGGTACTGCCGATCAGAGAACTGCAACGAGCACCCGTTTTTATGATTGATGATACTCGCCTTAAAACGAGTTGCGGTGTAGTTAATACAGCCTATTGTTTTTGTATGTACTCGCCAGGCTCGTAAGAAATTGTGTTTTTAACAAACGAGCCTTTAGCAAACGCAATGAAATTTATATGAGTTCTGTTTTGTATTGTTTCTTAAATATATTATTTTAACATTCGGCAATAGCACTCGTACTTCTGATAAATCAACTTATTTACTCTCGTTTATTCAATGTTCTCTATCTGCCCATCGCTGACCTAGAGTTATAAATGTCTGAGTTCACAAGTGTTTACTCGCAGCATTCGTCATTCGTAGTAATACTTAAAGCAGCGTTGCCAGATGGTTTATGAAAAAAACAATGAGCGTATATTTAAATAAACATGTAGGGCTAAATTCATTATGAAATAAAATGAATTTAAAAGTTATTATAAGAAAAATTTTCGTGGAAAATTTTAATTAAAATGTATAACGAATGCGACAGGATTATGAATCACAATTTTTTTATACGTCAACTGACCGAATGTGACCGAAAGCTTTATTTCGGTCATTTCTTTCTATCATTTTCTTAACACCAAAATGAAAAATGTGACAACTCGTTAATTCATTTCTTGTAGGGTACTTTTTATATATTTATAAATTTTTGACAACAAATTTTACAACAAACACACAATTATATTCTATAATGCTAAAGATGCACATAATAACATATTTTTTAAATGGCTGAGTGCGCTCTTTATTAACGGTAAATATCGGCTGCTAATTGAGTTTTTTCTTTTACAAGTTTTCATCCATAAAATTAATAACAAAACATGCACTAAATCATTTAAACGCCTAAAATCGTCTAACCTAGGACAGATCATAAAATCTGGCAGCCACGTTTTCATTTAATGTTGAATTTTAAACACACGAGCATATACTTAATGAATATGCCGTGAATGTTGTTGTTACGAGCTGGTCGTAACACCTAAGTCGTGTAAGTTAAATACAAAAAAGTTACCGAATATGAAAATAGAAAAAACACGAAACTTAGCTTTGCGTGGTTGTGATATTGTTCATGAATTTTTCTGGGCTCTTATGTAGTTCACACATGTACAAGTAAAAAGTTATTGTGAATATTTTTATGCATGAAGCTCGCTTTGTATGAAGAACGAGCGAGTGTTTAAAAGTATTCGAGACTAAAAATGATTTAGTAAACGGCGAGTGCGCTCGCGAGTATTATGTATTGTTGCAGTTCTCTGCTGCTGATAGGTTATTTGGTTTCAGATTTTAACGATTCGAAATAACCTAAGTGACAAATCATAAGCTGTGTTTAGAAAAGCAAAATTTTCTCAACCGATATAAATTTCTGGTTTAATTTTAATCAAAATATGTAACTTCGTTTCAATATTTTAAATAGTTCCAATTTTATAATGCTTTTTACATCTCCTGTAAACTTTGCAAACTGCAGATAGGTTATTTCGTCTTTTAGGTGACGATGAGTGACTAGTCAACTTACAAACACCGCTTAGTTAAAAAAAAATCCGTAAACTCCGCCATTTTATTTGTTTTTAAAATGCCTCCCTTAGCCATCATCAATCTCGAAAAAAATCCGTAAGTTACGCGCAATTTCTGGTTAATTATTCAATTCTCCTGCAAAACTCTATTGCTGGCAATTCGATTAAAAAAAAACAGTTTTAATCGATTTTCTCAGAATTTTGTTTATTTTACTTTAGCGGTGTTTGCAAGTAGACTACCCACATTTTAATGAAAGTAAGACGGATGTGCTCCATTTACATCTTGCGATGTAGCAAGAGTCTTTTTCGTGTATTGAACTGTTTTATGCGTTAACAGGGGATTATTTATTTTCTACAATTTAAAGAAACATGCTTTTGTACTAACCAATTAAAACTTAATTTAACAAAATAAATATATCTTAAATAACAACAAGTTTATTTTTTGCGAGTTTTGCCATTTTGTATAATTTTTCGTGCCCTGGAAATAAGAAACCCACCATATGGTTTGATGGGAATTTTACGGAGATTAAAATGCTTTGGATTTGACGCTTGTTTAAGGAGTGTGAACGTAATTTCTTTAAATTTTATTTATATTTTGCTTAGAAATGTATGAGAAACAATTTAATTTTTAAATTTTTTCATTGAAATTTTATAATATAATAATTTCCGACAACAAAATTCAATTATATTTTTCATTATACAGCAACTTTCAAATGAAGTTTGATGGCCTGAATTTGATATGTGTGTGTGTGTGGCTGTGCTAAGCAAAACAAAATATTACCAACAAATACGTAAAGTTGATACATCAGTTTGATGTGTGGCCATGCCGCTTTACATAAAATTATTAATTAAATTTTAACGATTTTCTTTGTGATTTCTGCCGTTTCCATAATTTTTTGCCTCTCACTTAGTAAAAATTTATTTAATTCTTATTTTACTGCATTTTACTAGAAACGAAAAAAAAACAAACTAAATATTTTGATAATTGTCCACTTAAATATGCAAAAAGGAGGATATCTTTAAGTAAATAATTTTACAATGTTCCTGTTGGTTTCACCCAATTTATGTTTGATTAAAGATCTTTACAACTTACGAAAATCATTTTTATTCAATTTTCCTTTCATTGCACCAAATTTAACAATTTATCTTGATTAAAAAATCACAACAATACAATAAAATGATTTACCCACAGAGTACTTTAACATCATTGTTGCAAATCCTTTTGTGGTCTGATTTTCAAAAAAACAAAAAAAAAAAAAAAACAAAAAAACAAAGGACATCAAGTGTAAAAACCCCCCAAGCTCAATCAAAAGAATTCAATTGCAGTTGTACTCACTAGTAGTTTTATTGTTCTGTTCATGTTTTTAATAGGTGTGTTTCTGTGTGTATCTGCGAGTGTAAATATAAGTAAGTATCTACATATGTGTGAATAAAGGCTTCACATCACTATATTTTAATTGTCCTTAGTGTTTGTATAAGTATTTCCTTATTATTAAAATATGTTTGCGAAAGTATATTTACATTTCACACATACATACACGCTCGTATCAAGTACATTCCTTGAAGAAAACCTGAGTGCCAGTGTCTCCAAGTCACCAGTTTTGTCAACTATTTTGGTGAATTTTTTAATACATTGCCAGCAAAGTGTCTACACTTTTATATTTGTTTTAAATGTGAAAAAAAAATTATTCAGAACTCGTAACTTTTGTTTTTCAATAGAATAATTAAATCTTAAAAAATCAGCCAATTTTCAGTTTGAGATGTACCCAGTAAAAAATTGGATCATCCAAAGAGTAATCTTGGATCACTCCTTTGCGAGTAATGGATTACTCCATAAAACTCCGGAACTCATTGGATTTTTAACACAGCATGTCCGCAGACACGAGTACTCCTTTTAATCTCCTTATGGAGTACTCCCTTTGATCGTGAAAATGACGACAGAGGGAGTAATCGTTTTTGTCTCCTTAAAAAGCATAAAGGGAGTAATCGTTTTTGTCTCCTAAAAGAGATCGTTTTTGACTCCTAAAAGAGCATAAAGGGAGTAAATATTTATATAAAATACAAATTTATTTATTTTTTACAAAAACAAGAACATATTCATTTATTTTTTAAAATTTTTTCAAAAATGTTATTATTGTTTTTTTGTTGGATTCGACGAGGTCATAGTTTTTGACGAGTATGTCTGTCGGTAAACAGTTGCCTTACATTTACGAAATGCCAGCTTGAAAGATTTTTCATATTCCGGGTATGTTGGATACGTGTCTTTAAGTGCTTCTGCAAGAAAATTAAAGAAGAGATAACACGCAATATATTATTTAAGATATGATATTAAAAATTCAGCTATTACCGAAATAAAAAAAGTTAAACAATTTGTATTTGTTTAAGGCTATCATATTTTTTGATCCATCCCAATTTAAAACAAAAACATCAACAATTAACAGTTATGTCAAAGAAAAAAAAAATCATAAACGAAGTGATACATCCCTCATTGATCCATTTGGAGTATTAAGCGAGGCGTAAACAACAAAACAAAAAAAAAGTTTCGATAGCTCGCTTATTACTCCTAAAGGATGAACAAGTCATTACTCCTTTATTGCTCGATTATGGATTAATCCATATATTTTTTACTGGGTACTTCAAAAAAAAGTACCAAAAGTGTAGACAAGATTTACCTAAATTTTCTAGAGATTCTCAGGTTCCAATTTCTACAACTAGTCCCAAAGAAATACCTAGTCAATTAAACCAGCATCAGAAGAAAATTAACACTGACACGCAGTTGTTAAATGTCAATAGTATACAACATTATCTGGAGTATAATTAGTCACTCGTACTGGTGACTATGGCAATAGGGAATCAGTACAGATTCACTAGTGACATTTCCTACAGGGTTGCTGTACTAGAGTGGTAAAATAAGTATTTGTTCATATTTATGTGTGTGTATACCCAGAGAAAAAAATACTTTTTAAAATGATCACCTGCAACCAAACTATTTTTAACGAATATTTTTAAACATATTGTAGTTAATTTTAAGAAGAATGTTTAATATTGTTGCCTCCGAGCACTTTAATATATTTTTCTCTGCGTGTATGTGTGTAATTGTGTTTGAGTAAATGTCCTTAATTCCATTGTTTCTGCATTTTAAGTGCAATACTGTGTTGATTGTCAAAATCTCTGAATTTCATCATTATTGTCATCATTGTCGTCATTGTCATCGTTAAATTTGTATACGAAAACGTTTGCCCACACTTACATACATACGAGACTAGTTCCAATTGTATTTGTTTTTAGTCTACCCTTCTGTACAATACATTTTCATAAAAAATTTTACTTTTATTAATTTGTTTCGTGTGTGCACTTTCAAAATATTTAAGATTATACAAACATATGTTGCTCCCCTTGACCGACCCTGACTTAGTTTTGCATACAAAAACCATCTGGAGTTGCGAAATGCTTTGTTTGGGTTGTTTTGTGTCTTATAAATTTTAATTTCAAATTTAAAAGTTCTTTATGTAAGTAGAAAAGTACATTATTATTTACTTAAAATTGCATACATTTACATTTGTTTATTTATACATACTTGAATGTATGTTTCAAGTTAGAATCTTTTAAATAGACAAAAAAAATGTGAGTGCCAAAAACCAAGACAGTCTGAAAAGTTTTATAAACCAATAAAAACACAATGAGGTCTTACGTCGTAAGCACGTAGTATGTAAGCCTGTAAATTTATAAAGGCACTATCAAGGCGAATTCATACAAGGTGGAATTATTTTGAAAACGCTTACAACACTGTAAAATATTTTAACGTTGCGTCAAAAATTATACAACATTGTAGTAAGCAATACAAACAAATCAAGGCGAATTCATTTGTCAGGTGGCGTTGAAAGCACAGCTGTGCTACTTTTTTCTTAATTAGAGAGAGGAATGTCAAAAGTTACTTGTGTTTTTGACATATCGGCCAACGAAAGCAACAACAAAATACATTGTTGTGTTTTTGGTGTTGCTACTTGTTGTAGTATCGACACCACCGTTTACATGAATTCGCCTTGAAACAAATATTTCAGGTTTAAATTTTACAGCTTTGTTCACAATCAGAGCAACAATTTCGTTTTTTCTTCTATCTTATTTCTTCCCAAAGTATTTCATATATTTTCCATTCTTGTTTAAACAAAAATTTAACTAAAGTTTTTTTTAAAAAGGAGATTCAACTTCTACTTTAGCAACAATTTGCATGAAATTGTTTATAACGTTTATAATAATTTTATTTAGTTTTGAATGAAAATTTTAACAAAATATTCCAACAAATAATAATAAATACGTAATATTGTTCTGGGCAAAGCTGGCAAACGGTTTATTTGTTTAAAATGTGTTCGTTCGCGAAAAAAAATTGTTGCTCTATTATGAACACCAGTGCAAATGTTGCTGCCTATTGTGAAGCTTACATTGTGTTATGAAATTTAATAACTAAAAAAATTTAAAATTTAAAGAACCACCAGGACCAAAATGTATTAACAAAGTGTCCTCAGTACTACAACAATGAAACCATAGAAAAAACAACAGGCATTCCGAACGTCAACTTTCGCATAGAAAATTATATTTAAAACAAAAACAAAATTCGAAAATTTGTTTTTGTTTTAAATGTTATTTTCTATGCGAACATTAACGTTCGAAATCGATGAACAGGCTGTTATTAATTTTAGTGTAAAACAACATGTTGTCTTCTTGATATTTTCTTATGTGTCATGTTGTTAACCTGAAGAATTAACAAGAGCCTTCAACTTGTAAAGACTCTGCATATAAACCACAGTGTGAATAAATATCTTAATATTTAAGGAAATTCCTGTGCACAAGCTCAGCATAATTAATTTTCAAGTAATTTACAAACAAATAAGTGAGATTTTACTTACATAAGATTGCATTGTAAGGAAAATGCATCAGTAAAAATTTTATCTACATATGCAAATTATAATACTTAACACAATATGAAGACAAGTATTTGTTTGACAGAAGTGACACTCATATAAAAAATTGAGTTTATGTGAAAGCCATAGTCCATATGGTTTAACTGCTTTATTTGTAGTTTGTCATTATATTTGTAATTTATATAACCCTAGTTGATCCATTTTAGATAAAATGGACTACTTATTATCATTGTTAAAAAAGAGTTTAAAGTTAAACGACATGTTTTCAAAGTTTTTCTAGGGCTTCAAAAAATTAATTAAGAACCTTTCGTTTAAATGTGATAAATTCCCATTTCATACAATTGATTAACTGAAATTTATTTTTGATAAATTAAACTATGTATTCCAATGCGCATTTCACTGGTTGCTTCGGCCAGATCATTAGGAAACTTCATGCAAAGATTTTAGAAAAACTAAAGATATACAAATAAAAAGCGAATACGAATTATAAGCAAAAGTTTTACTTGTAACAATATCAAAGAAAAAACAAAAACAACAACAATAAATAGTTAGTGATTTTTTGCCAACACTAAGAGTGGGTTTTTAACCTGGAGATTAGAGATTAAGCCATCTTTAATCTGTGTTTTTAGGTGTTTAGATGAGGATTAATTACTTTTATTTGCCAGTTTAAGCGGCCAATGTTGTTGGTTTAAACTTAAAAGCAGCTTTTAAATTTTTTTTTTTTAGAAAACAGACAAATTGATTATTCTAGTAAAGATGAAGACTTTAGTGATTCTGAAACATATGAAAACCTAAATAAAATAATTATAAGAATTAATTTTCTTTTTATAAGAATTAAAACGTCGAAAATTCTTCTTCTTCTGTATAAAATGCTAAGTGGATTGATAGAAAGTTGCCATTTTTAAATATGTTGCTGCCATTTGTTGTTATTAAGTATGGCAAAACAATAAGTACTCAATAAAATTTATTCTCAGATTAATTATTTATAGTTTGCCGCTAAGATTAAACTCGATGTCAAAAACCTACTCTAAATGTAGTTGTACGTTTTAAAACGAAGTTAAAACTAATCCCCTGGAGTTTGCCATAGAGTATTTTCAAAATTAGTCGACAAGGAGTGTGTATGAACCCGGAGTAGTTTTAAGACTCAAGTATTAAAGTATATCATGGGTGTCATGGAAATCGAAAACGTAAAACGAAAGAATTTTAATAGTCGTTTTTCAATAAGGTTTCTATGACAATTATTATACAAATAATGCTCTATTAAACAGAATTCTTTAACAAAAATTTTCAAAATTAGATTAAAAGTTTAATAAAAAGAACTGCCAAATTCTTTCGTTTTACATTTTCGATTTCCATGACATCCCCGTATATTTCGTTTTCTAGCTATCACTACCGTAAAAATGGAGTAGAAGTACACAATGAATACTTGAATGCCGGATATTTTATAAAGACCGAGACAATTTTACTTATTTAGTTTTTTTATCTTATTTTATATTTTATTGTTGACGATATACAACACAAACAATTTTAAAATAAAAGAAATAACAAATAAGCTTAAAGGTTTCAATTACCCAACGTTCGTAAAAAATTGGCCAACTTTAACCAATTAGAGGCAGGCATCAGAAATTAAGAACCGAAAACTTAAAATTTAAGTTTTTCGTTTATAAAATTCAAAACTCATACGTACAAAAAAATGTTTTTCTCTATCAAGGCCCATTGAATTGGTCTGCGCAAGAAGCCAGATGATCGTTGTTTATGTTCTTTTTAGTTGTCAAAAGTTGTTTACATTTTGCTTACATGTGCATGTATACGTTTATGGTATGCCACACATACACGTTTTTTCCTTTTGCTTTGTATATGTGGTAGTAAATTTTTCACAACTAAAAAGAATCGTATTTTGTTTTTGTACAAGTAAGCAGACCTGGGGGTCGATTCTGGTTCTGTGAAACTGTGAAATGAAAAAAAACTTTTCATTTTCGTTTTCATGAGCACTTTTCACATTAGCACTTCACATTTACACAAAAGGCGATTCCCGTTCTTTTAATGAAAAAGTGTTTCATTCCATTGTAGCTGTGAAACTTTTGTAACTATATAAATAAAATGTAAAAGTCAAATGCAGATATCGAAGCTTAGGATTTTGAAACGGCGCTAAGCCGCAAACGAGTTTTTTTAATGCCTGAGCTGCAAGCATTTATTTTTGCTAAAAGAGTTTTTTTGAAGAGAGAAAAAAATACAATTTTATGGCTCCTCTTGTTTTATATAATATAAATTTTTTCAGTAAAAGAGTTTTTGTTGTTTTTTATTTTCATACATATATACATATGTACACGGTAAATATTTTTAACTTAAAATAAATAAGAAGTAAACCGATAATTCCGAATTTGTTGCATTTGGGTTTTTTTCATGAACGATATTGCATCTGAAAGAGGTTGGCCTCAATGTCCTGCTCAAGTGCGCGCAAGAAATAGGAAAGGAAAAATTTTTTTTTGTTAATAAATATATAAAAACAACAGCAATTTTTTAACGGAAACAAATTTTTATACAAAAAACAAGAGCAGTCATAAAAATGTAAAATCGATCAATCAATGAGTTGAAAATTGAGTTTTTTGGGTAAACATCTTGCCCGCGCGATTACCCGTAAATATTTATTGCAGAAAATAATTTTGGCATAAAACTGGCATCTACGAAAATAATGTTATTGACTTATGTGAAAGTTTTGTTTAGGGTATTAAAATAAAACCTTGTTTTTGAAAAAGGTTTTTTACTTTTACTTTTTTTTAATATCAATCACATCAAGTTATTTAATTTACTTGTTTTTCTACACAAGTAAATTTCGCGACAAGTTTTTACATTGTGTAAATTGTGTAATGACAATTGGCAAGATTTTATATCATAGTGCCGGTCCAGACCTGCAATTTTTGTTGCATCAATTCTTGAGTTAATTTTTGAGAGTGGTGAGAATATTTGGGGGCGGAACTCATTTCACCAATAAAATCATGAATCTCTGCAACAAAAATTCCAAATTTGGACAATGAATTATAAATAAGGTAATGCCTCTATTAGTTGCTAGTAAAATTTTTAAGTAAAAGTTTCTGCCAGGCCCATGATGTCTACAAGAACATTTCTTTCGCATATTTATATTGAAAACAATAATAAAAAACTAAAATTTGTTGTTGTTTTCAAAACAAATATACGAAAGAAATGTTCTTGTCGACATCGTGGGCCTGGGCCTTAATTTCTTTCGTTTAAGCTTTCGAGTTATTCTTAGCAAGCCTTTTCATTTGATACCTATATTATAGGATTGCATTAAAAATAGCTAGACCGCCATTTTGGCTGTGCTGCTATGTTTGATTTAGAATGACGTTTCATAGTTTACAACATGGTGAAATAAACAGGTGGCAGCACTACGCCAGATGACGATTTTTTGCCCCTGCATTGTTTGTCTAGGTTTATGTCAAAGTTTTGTTTATGTTTACAATAAGTCCACGTTTTGTGCTGAGATTATTGTATTTTAATAAAGTTTTTGATAATTTTAAATTAAAGAAAATAAGATATTGACTATAATAACATAAAAATTGGCTAAAAATTTATTTATTTCATCACGTTAAGCGGCACGCTTTGATTTTTGTTAAAAGTATTTTTTGACGCAAACGGTGATGTAATTTCCAATTTTGTTGTAATGTTGTATTTGTTGCCGTAACGATGACACCTACTTATTCCACCATGGTTTACAATGTATTGTCATCAAAACTGAACGTGTGTGCATAATTTCAGCTCAGTCAATTGAACATATCTGCTTCAAATTGAGTTGCAAGGTTCCACCCAAACATACATTAATTGCAAGTAAAACAAAAGCTTTAAAAAAACTACCATAAGCCCAAAAAATTGTGAAATCATTAACAAATAAAAAGCCAAATAAAGATTTATTTAGTAATATGTTATTAAATATAAAACATAAACATGTTGTAGGCGGCTTTAAATTTGCTTTAAGCCGTCGCTAAACCTAAATTCTTCACCGCCGATGGTAATTACATATCTACTTTGTCATTTAATCATGTGTAAAATTATACAAATACACAAAAAATATAATTAATTTAAAAAATGTTAGGATTATTAGTTTTAATGGAATTATCGAAATAAATTCGGAATGGTACAATGCAAGAAAACATTATTAACGTTTTTCGTCAGTAATGTTTTTTATTTTATCAAAAATTGGCATTTTATATGAATATAATAAGTTAAAAATCTGTAAATATGCATCTTTTTAAGAAATTATTATTTTTATTTCTCTAAATTATTATTTATTGTTGGCAATGTCCATATTTTTCTCTAAATAATTTAATTAAAATTATTTTTCACCGTTAAAATGAAAGTGTAAAAATATGGCATAAATGAAAAGTTTGTGACACTTCTTTGCACTGTTACACAGAACAAGAATCACATTACTGTGAAAATGTGAAAACAATTTGTTTCATTCCATTTGTTCTTCTCATATGAAAACATTCGAATTTATTTATAAATTTTTCACTAAACGAGAATCAGAAACTCTATGAAAATGTGAAAAAAGTTTTCATTTCACAGTTTCACAGAATCAGAATCGACCCCCTGATAGATGTGCCTTGTTCTCTATCAATTAAAATAAAATATAGGAAGCACAAAAAAAATAATTATTTTTAAAGTACAAAATGTATTTTGTACATGAAAAGAAACAAAAATTTACAAATTAAAATTTGAAAAATACACAAAAACTTTTTTTTATTTTTTTCATTGATGCTCAAAAAATGTTTTCAACCAAGGCCCATTGAATAGGTCTGCGCAAGAAGCCAGATGATCGTTGTTTATGTTCTTTTTAGTTGTCAAAAGTTGCTTACATTTTGCTTACATGTGCATGTATATGTTTGTTTACGTTTATTGTTTTTTTTCACACAAATTTAAGTGCCTTTGATTTTACTGATATTATTTTTGAAATATTTTGTGTGATTTTCGGTTGTTAGGAATTGTTTTTACTAAAGTGTAGTTTAAATTTCAACACCAAGACCCATTTCTTAATTTGCAATTTAGCATTGTTTTCACTTTTTTAATTTTATTTTAAGTGTAAAAGAAATAAATTATTTTTCTAATTTTACAAAAATTTTAAACATACACGTTTTTTTCCTTTTGCTTTGTATATGTGGTAGAAAGTTTTTGACAACTAAAAAGAAATTTTACACAAACAAAATACATGTCGTTTATTGTTTTTGTTCAAGTAAGCAGACCTGATAGATGGGCCTTGTTTTCAACTGTACAAAAAAAAAATTATAAAAATTATTTTGTTTGATTTGTTTTTCAAAGTTCAAAACAATAAAGTTCTTAAAAAAAACGTTTTTGAGAAAAAATATTTTTGTTTGTTTTTTTTAGAAACTAACAATAAAAACTCAATTTTGAGGTTAAAATTGTGAAAAACAGCAAAATTTAATATCTTAGATATAAAACAATATATATATACATATGTATATATGTTTTTCAGTCTCATATCCTTACAATTAACAATAAATTACAAATTAATGGCGAGATAAGCGAGAATAACTTAGGCGAAGACAGAGCAAGCAAATGCGTGTCAGCAACAGGTAGTAATGTAGAACGTTACTGCAAATTGGAAATGAATTCACTAAGGCCCGATTTCACAACTTACCGTTAGCTAAAGGTAGGATTTTATCGGCCCCATAAAAAGTGTCCCATTATTACAACTTTATTTTGTTGTGAATGATTAACTATTTTAATTGGTTTACCTGTTAAAACTGTATTCGATTCCCAGTTCAGTCAAAAATGAAAAACTATCAATAAATTTAAATAATTTCATGTTCCTTTCTCCATTAAAACTAATTTAATAAATTATTTTTACAAAGCGTCCTAATCAAAAGATAACGATTTAAAGAATGTCAGTAATGGTCTCCGGCTGTTAAGCGTAACACCCCAAAACGACAACAAAAAAAATGGGTCCAAGTAAACAAAATCTAAATGTCACCGATATTAAAACGAAGTTGGACAAAAAAAAAGTTGCAAGTATTTTAATTATTCAAAAATCATCTCATTTTATCTTCAATTCTCATTTTTATTATCATTCATTTCTTTCGTACATAGTAAATAAATTTATTCAATCATACAACCATTACACTGTGCTAGTTTAAAAAATGGACAAAAAGGGCACACGGCATTTTAACATAATTCGGTCAACCCAATGGTGCTAACTGTTTTTTTAAGGTTAGATCTTGTTTTTGAGGTATACCGTCGAAAATGGATTCACAAAATATATCCGCTTTACTCAAAAACATTTAGGTTTATTGAAATTTTTATCCAAATTTTATTTTAATCAGGCTTAAATTCATCAAATTTAATTTTCATTAAATTATTTTTATGAAGAAAGGAATTTTACAACATGAAAATTAATTAAAATTTTTATTGATAATCATTCATTCTTGACTGACCTGAGATTCGAACCCAGGCGGCTGGTAACCATGACATGTTTCGATCGCAACCACTCGATCTCCTCAGATGGACTTGCCGTCTTACACTCGCAGCCATCGACGACTGCTGACGTCAATAGTCAAACATCAATCCTTAAACCAAATTGTATTTTAACCTTTGGTAGATCGAAATTTGCTTTTTTGAATGATTATCCATTTTAATTGATTTAACATGTTTTTCCTAACTTCTGTTTTTTCGTACTTATTTAAGGAATTCTTCTTGAAGTCCAAAGTACATTTTTTTTTTTTTTGTTTTTTCATTTTGTCTTTCTTTTTCTTGTTGACCTTTTACAGCACAACTGAAATTACTAAAAAAAAACCGAAATTCCACGATAAAATTACCTTAAAGTAATGGTGAATTACGATACGCCGTCATTTTAGAAACATGATTTTTTTTGGCAAAAAAAAAATTATTTTTTAGCATCATTTGAAATTTTTTGATTTTATTCACAAAAGTTCAAAAAATTTTAATTAATATAAGAATTTTATAAAACGAAATATTTATATGGGAGCACCCCTAAGAAGTGGTGATAAGGGGAGAGTATGTCTCGAGAAAATGTTAAGCACAAAAAATTAATTGAGGTCGGTCATACATTATCTCCAACTAGGGTGGGCATTTATGGGACTTTTTCTTCAATATATTTCTAGTCTGCGTTGAACATTTTGTATGGGAGCAACCTGAAGGAATGGAGATAGTGGGTGGATATGTTAGAAATAAATGATTTAGATGAAAAATAAAGTGGGGTTGGTCATACATTTGACCCATCTAGGGGCATCCTAGGCACTGCAGGGAACAAATTTTAGGAATTTTACTAAACCGACATGTTAAAGGTAATTTATTGCGGAATTTCGTTTTTTTTTTAATAATTTTAAAAAACTAAACCGTTTTGAGCACAGTGTTATTAAAGGAATATCTTTCCTCTCGTTTTTACTAAACGCTTAGCCGCCCACCTAAAATAATGTAGTAAATTTTGAAAAATAGTCACGTTCTATTTACGGTCGACACTATTTCATCTATAAATGTTTGCAAAGAACAGACATGAAATACTAAAATTCCAAAATCATGTCGACTATGGAAAAGGAGGTGAGAAGAAGTTCGCCAAGGAATATGGAAATCTGTCAATAAAAAAATTGTATGACATGTCCAAATCGAAGGACATTCAACTTATAAATGGCATGTTATTATACAAACAAACTTAATTTATTTATTCGGTAGCAACCAGATGATGAAATAGATGAAATTTGATTTCAGGAAAATATAATGGCAATTATGAGAATACGTCAGTGAATATTTTTTGTAACTTCCCTGCAGAAAATGTCACTAGTGAATCTGTACTGATTCGATATTGATACAGTCACCAGTACTAGTGACTTATTATACCCCAAACAGTGTTATTTAATAAAGACATTTTACAATTGCGTGTCATTAGAAATCTACTACTGGCATTGGTACTACCTACTAGTTAGTTCCTTCGGGAACATATGTAGACATTGGATCCACAGAATTAGTAGTACATTTTAGTAAATGAAGTCTACACTTTTGGTACGAATACGAAATCATAACAAACTTTTTTTTATTATTTCTTCAACTTTTATAGGAATTGTATAGTGGCAAATGTAGTATAGTGTAGACACTTCGTTGACAATGTTACCAAAATAGTCGACAAAACTGGTGACTTGGAGTCACTTGCACCCAGGTTTCCTTCAGGGAACTATACATGATTTTTGGTGATTTTACTTTAGTTGTGGGCATATTCTTAATTCATAAGTCGCGTGTTTGGATAACAAAATAAGGGTGTTTTTTAGACGTAAAGTTCTTACAATAGGGATAACCGTAAAACTGACGTATAGAGCTTACGAAAGGGTAACTGTAAAGCTAGCTGTCATACTGATGAAGTTTGTTTAAAATTTCCGAACAAGTCGACAGTCGAAGTACTTGGTGTTGTATAACTTTCCTTTTTTTTTTGCATTTGCTTTGCCTGCAACTGTTTACATTTAATGAATCAAAAGTTAAAGCAACAGTTTGTTTTTGTCCAATTAATAATTCTGAAAAAGGGTAACATTTTTATTTTGACTGCAGTTTTTTAAACACTGGAAAAAAAGTTTTGTTTTTCGTTTGTCTTAATTCGTGCCAAAACATTTCGGCATTTTTTGAATTAACAAGAATCGAAGGTGTAACAAAAAAACAAAAGAAGATTTGATTATACAGTTCCCCAAAATATCATGGAATTTTTTTTTAATTTACAAGTTTTAAGAAGTTTGCCGTATCTATATATAAAAACGTTTGTTCCGTGTATGTGCTCCTTAAACTCAAAAACCGCTGGATCGAATGATACGAAACTTAGACAATAAATTTTTTTAGTCGGGAGCCAGGTTTCTCTTAAGTTTAATCCCGATAGGTGGCGTGGTTATCGTGATTTTAATTTTTTTTATTTATAATACGATTTGGCTCAAATTTACAAAGTATATTTATTAAACAAAAATAAGTTTTCTGAAAGAATTTTGACCAGGTAGATAGCGATTGGGTCAAGTTATTTACAAAATGCTCCAGTGTTTAATTTTTTATGTTTAATTAGAAAATCCCGAGTAGCGCCGGGACCAAACAGCCAGTGCACATATAAATATCACAAACTCAAGTTTAATAAAGGTATAAATAACAGTTTTAGCTTTAACTTTCGATTTTTTTGAGTAGCTAATAAACTTATTTTAAAACTTAAGTATTCAATAAAAAAATAAGAAAAAATGTCTACTCTATTTTATAAAGTTTTGTTTATTTAAATGGCCGCAAAGTGATTGATAAATATTTATTTGTGTCTTTTTGATAATAAAAAAGAATTTTAACACTTAAAACCTCATTAAACATTTAAAAACAAACCGACATATATATATATTTATACGTTTTACAAAACACTTACCCAGCAAACACGAAAGTTATTTGATTTAAAATAAATAGTAGATATTGCCATCATGCCGCTGTTAGCAAATTTTTGCAAATTGCCGCTAATATTTACCGAAGTTTTGCCATTCCTTATAGTTTTAGGGACTGTTAATTAATTTTAGTTATGACTTGTTTGAAATATTAAAAACTTTTGCAAATTTTCGCTATTATTGGATTTTTTTTTTTGTTCCGACATTTTGTTTTTTTAACCCAAACAGCGAATTTAATAAGTAAAATGGCCGATGTTGAATGTGAGCCACACCTAAACGTCAAGTTTATTTCTGCATTTCATTTGACATTTCTCAATTTCCGACTAACTCAATTGAAACAATGGAAAGATACACAATCGAGCAGCGCATTTTCGCGAATTTTAGCCATATTCGCGATAGAAACAATTTATTCCTGTGATTGTTTTACAGCTTTCACGATTTTTTAATAAATAGAAGACTTTGCTATTTAACTGCTGTAAGCAATAAGCGATTTATAGTTCAACAAAAGTTGAAACCCACAGAACATACTCGATAATCTTTATTTGAAAAATTATATATCTTAAAATTTTTTTAAACTTAAATTCAATATTTAAAAAAATAAAGGGAAAAAATAGTATAATTTGCCACCATCGCTGCCGCTGAAAGATGAGAAAGTGGTCGATTAGTCTTAAATTTTAATTAGGGATTGCCTCGGCACCTCGATCATGCAACAAATTTTTAATTTCTTCTCTTTCATGTTGTATGTTTTTCTTATTCGCGTTTAACGAAACTCATAGTTTAACATTTTTTACTTAAAGTTTTCTTTTTAATATTTATTAACAAGCGAACTGGTTCTATATTACTTTATTTTTGAATTTGATTTTAATTTAAATTTAAAAATCAAACCATTGAAAAAGTTTTATAGCCATTTTATATCAAATGTTTGACTCCGTGTATGCTGGGTAGTAGTGGTGGTAGATTTATTATATAGTGGCACATCATCTCCAAATAAACACACATAACTTTTACATTCAATATTTACACAGTGTATTATATTGTGTAAATAAAGTAAATAGCCAACAAATGTCTACTTTGCAATCACTTCAATTAGCCTCAATGAACATTAAATATTTGTTTGCACAAAATTACACACACACGGTGAACTTATAAGCACATATACAAACGTATCTTAGTGCACATACGTGGATATGAAGTACACATCCATACGTACTATATCTTTATACCATACTATTACAAGAAGTTCAATTGCTGTTAATAAATAAAAAGCGCGTTTTGCAGCAAGTAATTTGTATATGTATTTAAAATGGGCCTGTTTGTATTGTCTATCGGTTGTCCATTAATTGTATTGACGTGTGTCTGCACAGTGGTCAGTTGAATAATAAATTATTATTACGAATAATTTGAGATCAGAAAATTATTTTGATATATTTATTTTTAAAGTAGACAGTTTCCTGGAACTAGGAATTTTATTTGACTCCAAGTTGAACTTTCATAATCTTGTTACAACAATAAAAAATCAAGCCAGGGGAACGCTTGGTTACAAAAAACGTTGATAAAAAAAAGTATTGAAGATGGAGCGATATTACAGGGTCCCATTTATATATGCAAGATCCCGATTACATTACGGAAATCCTTGGGGTCTGTCCGAGTAGTAAAATAGTCGTTGTCGGGGACTTCAACGTACAAAATTAAACATGGTTGCGCCAATCCATACATATGACTCTTAAAGGCTTATATGTTGAGCTCTTCGCTGCACACAATTACCTTGTGCAACTTGTCAATGAACCATCAGACGACGTTCCGTGTGTTGAAGGGCAGTACTGTAATACGCTTGACCTTTTTCTCACTACGCGTCCTGAAAAATATGAAGTGGAGCTACTTGCTCCTTTCACAAACTCGGATCATAACCTCATTTCTGCATCATATTAATTTTCGGACCTTCGTAACACATCAAGGCCAGCGACGAAATGCTCTTTTTTTGTCTATGAAAAGGCTCATTGGGCTGAGCTTAACGAATTCTTTCAGTACTTCAACTGGAAGCTCTGTTTTCTTGATGACAATGATAACCAAAGCATATGTGCTGGTTTAATCAGACATGCAGGAAGGAGTTCAGTACAGAGAGGATACGTTTATTAATTTATGTGATGATAAATCCCAGTAGCTGACGCGCTACGTAAAAAAGTGATAAACGAATGTACCAGGGTACTTAGACATTAGAAGCTTTATACGAACAACGTCTGCGTGCAGGGTAGTAAGTCCTTTTTTCATTTGCTAAAATGATAAAGATAATACTAGCTCATTCATTCCAACCCTTAAAATGCATGGCCAAATATTTACAGACCTGGGGCCTGTTTCTGGCAGTCGTGATCGAGTAATTTCTCGATTCGAAAGCAATTTAATATCTAATTATTTCAGTCAATACTGAACGAATCGGAATTATGTTTTTAGTATTGTAAAGCATTCATTTGAAATTGACGAAGTTTTTCCTGCTTGCAGAACGGTAGCCAACATCCAGCAAATCCCAAAAAAGGGCGAAGCTACAAACCCTGAAAACTACCGCCCTATAGCAATTTTCTTTGCGCTCTCGAAGGTCATTGAGAGCATGAGCTATCACCACTTGGTAAATCATCTGGAGTCTAATTAACTTTTGTGTGAAACACAGTATGGATTTCGTAGAAGTCGCTCTACGGAAGACCTGTTAGTGTAAATTTCGGAACGTTGGAGTGGTTCTATTCACCATTTTGATAAAAGCCAATTGGTTGCTCTATATATTTCCAAAGCGTTTGATGGTGTGTTGCACGGTGCACTTGTTTCAAAGCTTATTGCTTTTGGTGTCGTTAGTGATGTATATTCCTTTAATCATAGAGCTAGCCTTACTGAGGTTGAAGCTAAGAGGCAGAATATCAATGACACACTCAATCATGGCCTTACGACAATATCCATGAGGTCTCGCGAATAATGTCGATTTTAATGCTCGTAAGACCCAATGTTGTATCTTGACCAACAGACGTATTGTAGAGTCCGAGTCATATGTATCTATGGGAGGGTTCTAGGCATGATAATCCAATGTAATGTTCGATGGAACAAAGTTTAAAGTTTCGAAAGAAGCAATTCAGTGTCTTAGTTTCCTAAAACCTGGCAAGAACTAATTCACTTCGTCTGATCTCCTCACTATTTATACCGCCTATATTCGACCGAAAGTGGAATACAACTGCAATATCTGTGTAGGTGCTTCAAGGTCTATCTTGAAGCTTCTGGATCAGATGCATAAAACACATCCAGACTTTGTTTTTTGTTAGCTTATAAAACAGTGGGAGTAAAAGTAAATTTTCTAGAAGAAATTCCGGTATATCTCAGTGTCTTATGAAAGTGTCTTCTTACAGTGGGTGGTAAAATATTATTTGTTTCTCAAAGACGAAAGCCGAGGTATGCAGATATGTGCACAATTTCAGAATTGAAATTGTGTAAAAAAATCGTTCTTAATCATAAGAAATTAACCGTTTGTTATAAAAATGTGACGTTATTCAACTAGCGCGGTTGTTTTTCTAATACCAATGACACATCTTAGCTTTGCAAAGTTCACGATGAGGTAATAAACGTAGGTTTTTCAAAAAAAACTATATATTTTTTCTCACAACGAAATTTTTGATTTTTTTTTTTTGACCAGAAACTTTATACTGCTCTACTTCAAATGAGCGATAGAGAGAAATTTATTTAAAAGTATTGGTTAATGAAAATATAAATATTACAATGAAACTTTTCCATCAACACAAAAAGTTTATACTGATAAACAAAAAAAAAAATAAGGCCACTGTTTTCGTTAACAAAAAAAGCACTTACGCACAATTTCATACGTCATAGCCAGACAAAAAAGTGATTTAAATAAAGGGCTTAAATCGCATTACATAAGTAAATGAATTTTATTTCCATATGTCCTACTCGTATGCTTAATGCATTTTTGTTTTTATTTAATTTTGGACATTTTTATCAAAATAAACAGCTTGTATTGGTAATTTAAACATATTAATATTAGGGTAGAACTTATTTGTTCGACAGGAGAAGCAAAAAATTTAATTAAGTATTGCTTATATTGATTTTGCTCTGCAACATCGCAACCTCATTTTACAATAAAGTAAAATAAAAAAGCGTTAAACATAATCTAATTACAGTATGATCTAACAGTGTGATATATATATCAAGTGGAAAGCACTAACTTATTGATTTGTTCATTAAATCATAGCATGGTAGTGCTGAAGGTTTAAAATATATTAAATGCTGCCGTAGCATACGGTAACTATGACTGGAAAAATCACTATCAATCATTTGTGCTAAGGCTTCGTCAGAAGAATGTCTTGCTTTACTTTCTGAATTGCCTCTGGTTCTTTAAATGTCAGTGCCTCTTTTTGGAGAAGAAGTAATCAGTTCGTGCAAAATATTAGCCGATGATCGTTTTCCAGACGAACGAATTTTGATTTCTGCTGCAATTAATAGTTTTGAATTATCTGAAGAATCCCAAAATTCTTTTGCTTTCCTTTTCTTTGCTTTTTTCACAGCAATCTTTAAAAATTTTCTGGTCTTTCAGCTGAGTGTTGGACTGTGGCAGCACTATTAAATTTAGTTATGTCAATTTTAGAATTAAGCCAACCAGCATTCCAGATTTCTCAACTTAGGTGCATTTTCTTTTTTCCGCTTCACGTTTGTTTCATAGCAAAACTTCTTACAAAGTTATTTAACTTGGAATTGTCTACAGTCTTATCACTTCCAGTAGGGTATTTCCGAAGTAACTGTAACAATATTGCAAATTTTCGCGAATTTAAGCCATGTTCGCGATAGACGTGATTTTTAATGTAAGTTTTATGATTTTTTAGAGTTTTAATGATTTTTAATAATTATTAGACTTTGCTATTCTGCCGCTATTAGCAAATTTTTGCGAATTAAGGGTGAATGTTTTAGAATAAAACATGCTTCCCTTTTAGAGAGCAAAACATTTTTAAAAAACGAACACAAAATTCCATTTTTTAAATAAAATATAACATTTTTTTGTAGAAAAGAAAACACCATAAGTTTAGAAGCAATTTTTTTTAAATAAATTTTGAATTAAAATTTAGTTAAATTTTTTATTTAGTTTTTGTGTAGCAAAATTGTAACAGTTTTAGGTTTTTAACCAACTATGATTATTTAGACAAAAACCTTTAAACCAATTATTTATGTAAAAAAATTAGCAAATATATAGAAAACTGAGAAAATTGGTTTTTAACAAGTGCTTTTTCAGAGATACAGGTCAACTGTTCACAAATTGCAAAACATATTCCCACAAAAGTAGGACACATAACACACATAAAGCAATGATTTGGATGAAACTTTTATTTCATTACAATGCTTTAACGTTGCCATTACGTACGAAATACAACGTCATTTTAATCAACGCATTTAGATTTGTTGCAGCAGTAGATCCTTTTGAGATAGTAGTTTTCGACCACTTTTCCGCTCATTTCGTTCGATATCTGCAGTCAGGGGGAAAAAATGTTTAAATATGGTTACCTCAAACAAAACTATTTTTAATGAAAGTTTTAAACATATTATGTTCAATTTAATCATATTATGGTTAAATATGTTTAACACTTATAAAAACATGGTTTTTTCAACCAAAGCGTGTTGCTCTTGGAACAGAGGAAATACTCAGAGGTGTCATAGAAACCAGTCTTATCGGTATTGTATTTGAAATTGACAAAAAAATACGTTGGTGTCATGAAATCCAATGTTGTCGGTTTTTTGTTTGAACTCAAATTAGTGCCGGTTTTAGGTGTGACAGAAACAAATGTTATCGGTTTTTTATTGAAAATAAACCAAGCAGCTTAAAGCTCTTGTTTTTTTTTTTATTGGAAATAAATATAGTTGTTAAAAGCTTAATTTTTTATATTTTTCATCAGTTAGATTTTTTTCACAAATAGAAGTAAATAAAATTGATAAATTGGTAGAATAGTATTTTTTGCATGTTTCCGGTAGTCTCCGGCAACGGGCTGCTGCAAATTCGCAAAAGTCTTCTTTTCGCCTTTTCTGGAAACAGCAAATATGCAACTGTAAGAAAAGATAAACTCACTGTTAATTGTTGTTGTTTTTTTTTAAGCTTTGATATCGTTACAAATAAAACTGAGGTTTATAATTCTTATTCGCCTAACATTTTTTATTTGTATAATATTTTTAGCTTTTCTAATATATTTGGATGGATTTTCCTGACGATCTGGCGTAGGCAACCAGTGAAATGCGGTTAGGAATAGCTTATCCCTTCAACAATAAATTTCAGTTTCTCAATGGTATGAAATGGGAATTTAGCACATTTGAAAGAAACATTGTTAAATAATTTTTGAATCCCAAGAAAAACTTAGATAACAGAAGTGGTCATTTTATTTATTTATAACGTTAAACAACAAATTTGTTTATGTTTTTAATAAATTTGATTTATAACTAAATTTAAAACATAATATACAAAATTGTCAAACAGAAGTTGCATTTAAAGCTGTAAGCACATGAGCAAAAACATTAAACAACTGATTCGAATATCGCTTTTATTTGTATTCGAAAATAACAAATCCGACTTGTTTTCATGACACCAAATGAAACCAATATTGGTTTGCAATACCGGCAATGAGCAAAACTGACTTGGATTCTATGACACCCCTTACTATTATTATTATTTCATAAAATTAACAACAGTAATTGCAAAAAATATGATCTCCTGAATTCCAAAAACTGCAACCGCAAAGTCGATTTGTCCAATATAATGGACATGCATGTAAAAGCGCCTAAAGGTCATATTATTACAAAATTAAATGGAATTAACATTCTAATAACTTAAAACTACTCAGGTAAAACTAACAATTTTTTTTCTAAGTGTAAAATAACGTAATTTTCACTTTAAACTAGCACTGAAGATTACTATATTGCACAATAGGAAATGAACTTCTTAAATGAACCACTCAATTTAACACAAATTAATGAAAAATCGCACCTTTAAAACACACGTGTTTAAAAAATAATAAACACTCTATTTATAAACGTAAACCCTACATGACTTCAAAGAGAAAAATTTAAATGTCCAATATATTGGACAAAATGTCTGAATGGGTTAAAAAAAATTGTTGCCGTTTTTAACTATAACATGTTTAGAGACAACCATTGTTGTAGCTTCTTAAAGAAGGACTAATTTAAACATAATATCGTAGTCGGTGACAATAATTAGTATGTGTTGATATTATTGGACTGGTTTTTTATCCGAATATTTTATATTTTTTAATCAGGCAAAAGTTAATCAAATTTAATTTTCATTAAATTATGAAGAAAGTTATGTAACAACATAAAATCAATTAAAATTGTACTGATAATTTTTCCTCATTAACTGACCTGCGACTCGAACCTAGGTTTTCACATAATATGGTTGAATTAAATATAATATGTTTAAAATTTTCTTTAAAAAAAGTTTTGTTGGAGGTTGCATATTTTAATATATATGTTTTTTATTAATGTGTGGGGCGATAACTTGACGAATGTTTCTTTTAAATGCTCCAACATTAGGAAAATATTCGTTTGGGCATGGTCTTAGACGAAGTCACACATAGAAAGGCATAAAATCGCATGATAATGGTGGCCAATTAACGTCGCCAAAATATAAAATTACGCGTTGTAGCAAATTTCCTTAGAATAAAGCCAAGATCGGTCATGTTGTGTACCTCGTGGCACCTTCTTATTGAAAAATGTAAAGTTCATAATCTTTAATTGCAGGCCAAAAATCATGTGAGCGTTGTCTGAATTAGCGGTAACGGTACTTCCAGTGTCATTTTTTGACAAACACGGCCATTGCCAACCCCGACCATAATGCGAATGCAACGACTTTTCTGCAATCACTTCTAGGCTCTTCGAGCCCCACATGCAACAATTTTACTTGTTGACGTTACCACCGATTGAGAAATGTGCTTCATCGCTCTAGAAAAATGTGTTAAAAAAATCAGCATTGAAAGCCTGTTGCTCTAGCAGCCAATTAGCATACCTACGGCGTTGTGAATGGTCAGCCGGCTTTAATAGTTACGTGAGTTGGACTTTATGGAATTTTATTATTAAGAATGCCGACGAATCTACAAATTCGGATTATCCGCAACTCTTTTACTAATAGAGGGGATTTTTTCCGTAACACTTTTATTCTCTTAAAATTTTTTTTATAATCCTGTCAACACCTTGCACAGTAGGTCGATTATGACGACTATAATCACACGTCAGGCTTGAAGTTTAAACTATTTTACGCATATTTCAAACCTTTCACTAAATAAATGACGCTTCAGATGACATTTATTAAACAGCTGACAGCCCTGCCAGTCTGGCGGTTTTAAAACCTCTAAGTTTATAACCCTGTTTTTACCTATGAAATTTCATCTCAATTTCATGGTATTTCAAAATTTTAATTTGTATCCTTTTTGTTTGTATTTTGTAATACATACATAGTTTTTTTTATTATTAGTTTTCATATCAAAATTTTGCAACTCTTACGTTTGTAAAAATAAAAATAACAAACATTTTTAGCTCAATTCATTTCGTTTATTTTTTTGTGCCAAACTACATTCAATTGATTTTTATGACTTAAATGAAATTGAATTGCAATTTTATTTGTTTTTTTCTTTGTCTGTTTATTTTTTATGCTTTTTGATTGATTGCTAAATTTTTTATGATTATTTTGAAACCCTTTTTTCCCAGCATTCCAAAAAAAAACTCTTTCTTTAACACACACAAAACTGTCAAACATAAGTACGCAATTGAATGTAAAAAAAAGATTGAAAAAGGAGAAAAACAAATATTGGACACAAATATGAAAAACTCATAAAATCAACCTAAGGACATAAAAAAAATTATTTTAATCGAAAATGTATGAAATTGTAAACCACAAATGCTCGTAAAATATAAAATTGGCTTGCAAAACCCCACAAACTTAAAGCTCTTTAAATTGTAATCGGTTACACACGCACACACCCACTCAGAAACGCATTTGTGGTTAAAAAATTATTAAAAAAAAAACGACTCAAAAATAGTCGTAAAAAAGGAACACTTTTTATTTATTTGCCATTTTGTAAAATGATGAATTGGCCGACAGGACTTTTTAAGGTAAATACAGTAAAACATCGGTATAAAGAACTTCGAAAAACTCAATAATACAAATTTGTTTGCAAAGTCCAATGAAGAAACTGCTTTATTGCAAAGTTGTTATTAGAAAAATACTCTATAGCTTTAACGACGAAATTATTATTAACAAATCCTTTTAAAGCAAACCATTAATTCAAATGCCTCTATACAACAAAATCAAATAAAACAAAATTAAATATTTAGAAAAATTTTAAAGTCTTGTTTTCAAAATTCTGGGATTTGTAAAAATCCTTCATATAGCGAAGTTTTCATTTAGAAGACGAATTCAAAGCAACATAAAATGTTATGCTTAATTGTAAAGTCTATTCTGCCAAGAGGTGTGGAAAGTGGCACCGTCCTGTTGAAACTACATATCGTCCACATCCATATCTTCCAATTCGGGTCATAAAACGTTCATTGTCATCTCACGATAGCGAACACCATTCACAGTAACGGCCAGACCGGTCTCATTTTGGAAAAAACAATCACTATTTGTGGGTGCATTGGTTTCTCGACAATCACTCTTGGATTATGATTCGCCCAAATACGGAAATTCTGCTTATTGACGAATCCACTGAGGTTAAAGTGTGCCTCATCACTGAAGATGAAGAGCACGATATGCATTTTGATTAAAACGACCATTTTCATAATAAGCCTGAATAACTTTAACGCATTGCTCGATTATGTATCTTTCCATGGTTCAAGTTGAGTTAGTCGGAAATTGCGAAATGCAAAACGAAGTGAAAAAAAAACTTCTCGTTTAGGTGTAGTTCACATTCAACAAAGGCCATAAATATGAAAACACTTGTGCACTCAAAAGAAAAATCAATCCATCCGCACTCAAATCCATCCGATGCGGTATTAATAGTACTGTGAGTACGGATTTTTTTTTAATCAAGTACATAAATATTGTTTTGAGTACGGATTTTCAATCGCGAAATAATTAACTTATCCATATTCAATTCCAAATTCATACTTAAAATAATTCGAAAATGAGATTGATGTAAGTAAAACTAAGATTGTACCAATCTCAAAATGCGCTTGATGCAAGTATTATAAAGTTGATTCAATCCCGAATTCGTACTTGAAATAAACCAAAAGTGAAATTAGAAGGAGTATTTTGTTATGATTTACTAACCCATTTTACAGTTTACAGAATTTAAATTAGAAAACCACAGCATCATTCCCGGTATGGTTTTTTCTTTAAAAACTTAATTTGCATATATAACAAAAATATAAAATAAATGAGAAGCATGAGTTCTCGATGTTACCTTTTAAATATGAAAATAATGTGTTTTCGTCTTGTTCTGTTGTTTTTGTTGTTTCTGCACACAAATCTGCAAGCCTATAGTTTTTAAAACTTGTGTGGTTACACACCACACTAAAAAAGAGAACTCATGTTTCTCATTTAGTTTATATTTTCAGTTATACATATATGCAAATATAGTTTTTAAAAAAAAAACTATATCGGGAATGATGCTTCGATGGTTTTCTTTTATCATTATTAGGAGAGATTAAAACGTTTACTTTGTTATTTTTCTCTCATAGTGGCACTACCAACGAAAAGTTTAATCTTTTTTTACTTGGTTTAAGAATTTTGTACTTATTTAAAGAAATTCCGGGATGTATTTTTGAAAGTAATCCCATCAAGCTTTAATATAATTATTTACATATGAGTAGGTGAGATGCAAAACTCGTTCGTTTCACTTTATTCGACTTTTGGGAAAATGCAAAAAACATATAGCGTCCGATTAACTGGACAAAATTAGTTGAACTATTTTGATTCTGAAGTTGAAAAATTTAAGCCA
Organism: Pollenia labialis; assembly: GCA_949318255.1. Taxonomy (NCBI): domain Eukaryota; kingdom Metazoa; phylum Arthropoda; class Insecta; order Diptera; family Polleniidae; genus Pollenia; species Pollenia labialis. The sequence goes on from OX439141.1 coordinate 91,855,072, forward strand.
ACTGAAATATAGTAAAAATAGTTTTACTTTTAGAACTAAAGAGTTTTGCAACGAAGTTTCGAAAGAATGAAACGAGTTTTGCTACAATTCATATGGGATCGAACTAGTTTTGCAATACACTATAGACCACCAGGAATATTATTCATTGAGCTTAAGTATATTTTGAAAGTTGTATTTATTTATTGATATTATGCAAACAGTGCTAAATAATTTAACAATAGTTCTGTAGGAGAGGGATAAACTACACCAATTTACATATTTTTCAAAATACGTTTTTTATACAGTTGGAATCAGAAAGGCAAATTTTTAATACAGAAATGGAAGTATTTGTAATTTTCAACATTTTTTTGCGGCCTGGTCTAAAGTTTACAAAGTGTGGCTTGGTGTAGTTTATCTCCCACCTGCAGAGTAAAAAAAAATATGAATTTTTAAACAAATAAACTTTAATCTTTTTCTTCAGTGTACTCGCCACAGTTTTTTCGTCCCATAGTTATGTATGTATATGAACATCGCTACAAAAACATTTTTCAATATAAGATTTATAAAATCAAATGTATCCAAGCGAACTTGTTTAAAAATTTGTATTTTTAAATTCCCTAATTCGACTCTTTTTCATCAACAATACCTTGGCGAACAGAACAGTTAAAACATTGAACCAGCGAGTTTTGTTACAGAAAATGCAAAGAGATAAATAGTTTTGAAAATATCTGGGGAGTGGATCGAACCAGTTCTGTTACCACCTGCACTTATAAAAACATAGAAAAAGAAATACATTAATACAATCAATATATTTTTTCTCATAAAGTGTTAAAAGATATGTCAAGATCAATTCTTATCTCAATTTTTTAAACTCATCTACTAATAACTTCAAAATTTTAAAGCAGAATCTCTTAAAAAAAAATTTATTTTGAAAAATATTAGAAAAGTTTTTATGCCGAAAAATTTTGGAGTCGGAGTCGCGAGTTTTTGTGGGAACTATGACTCCGAAAAAAACCAAAACCTCAACTCCGACTCATCAACTCCGACAACACAGCCCTGGTTTAAAGCACGTTCTAGTGTTATTCGTACTTGAATTTAAAATCTTAATTTCTCCCGAGTGTTTTCCTTTTTGTGTAGTTATATTCCTTGGTCTTTTTTTAAATAAAAGCGTGATTTTTGATCGCAGAATTGTAAAATGTTGTCAAGACATGTAGTTTAATGGCATTCTTAATAAGCAATCAAAAACTCGATTTTTTTTTATTTTTGTGTTAGTTAAGCCTTTTTGGATTTTGCTAACGATATGCTACCATTTGTGAGGGCTTATGTTCTGTTCTAAAAATATATACAAAAATGTGAAAGTTTACGTTTTCCTTTCTTTTTCCGCCAAAAGGAAGTATTTTCTCTGTATTGACGCATTGGAAATTCTTCGGCATGTGTGTTGCGTATCACTGTTCTATAAGTATTAACTCAGAGTTCAGCGAACTCATCCCTGAGCCGCGGGTGCATGCCCGTTGTAGTCGCCTTTCCAGCCGATCACATCCATTTGTTATCGATGTATCCCACAACGCATTACAGGAAAAACTTATGTCTTGATGTGTGGCATAGACACCCAGAAGAAATCTTCGCAGTCGACTACAATTTGGTAAAATCAAATTAAATGTCCACAAACCCTACTCCCTCTTTTCTTCTCTTTATAACCTATTTTCCTAATAACTACACAGAGTATTGCATCAGTAGGGGACACCCACTGAGTGGGCTTCTTTAAAATCGACATCTACATTAAGTTTTCATTGCACGATTGTAAGCCAAAGCAGGTTGTCATTAATTATAGTCAATTTTATTTTTAACTGTCAAATTTTTTACATGAGCAAAAGCTAAGGAAAAAGCAATTACATATATACGTTTGTGCTGACGTGTGTAATGCATATAAATCTAGACGCATCTTTTAGTACAACGATCGACTTAGTATCGCTTTATAAATGGATCTAATGAGGTTCATCCGTTCTTGTGGCAGGTTAGCTCTCCATGTAAACCTTGTGCGCAAAGTACAAATTGCAATTTTGTAGATAATTTCATAACATTTGGTAAATAAGCTAAAATTGTACTATGAATTGAAGCCTAAGTAAATGGCGAGAATTGTTATATAATTTCCCATAGTCGCCTTACAAACTTCTTTCCTTTATTGCAACATAGTCATATCTCAAAAAATCAAACATTTTATATGAACAAATTATTATTATATCTCAAATTGAACCGAAGTTATAGGAAAATATATTTCATATAATCTGTATAAAAAGGTACATTTTTAAAAACTTTAATCGCATTTTGCCAAGTTAGATTTTTTGGAGATATGTCTATGGTGCAAGAAGGAATCGATATTATAAATATGTTCGTGTTTGGATTAAATTCGCCCCAAAAATATTTCACTGCAAATTATATCCTTTTTAGCCTCGATTCACATTTGCTTATAGCTTTTATCCGCAAATGCTTTAGCATAATCTTAAATGATAATACCGATTGCTTGAAATTTAGCAAGCGTCCCTTAAATCCTTTTACGTCATATAAATGATGTTTCTAGATAATATTCGGTACAAATAAATCTATGATGAATTTTAACGTTATAACATAACTAGAGTTGTTTCGCTTCGATTAATCGATCAAACAAAATCAAACTCTTGTTCGAATAATTTTAAAATGGCGATTATTGGGCATTAAGCACGGCAAACCAAACTTTATTAATTTAAAAAAAATTTTATTGACTTTGATTTAAAAACTGGCAAATGCATGGCTTAAAAAACTAAACTGTCAACTTGCTTTATTTTTTGATTTTCTTGCGAAAACAATTAAGCAAGTTGTTTTTGCTTTTATTTTGTTTTTTTTTTTTGCCTACTTACAACTGCAATTAATGTTGGGAGAATTCCAACCAATCGTAGTGGGGAATGTAAGAAAAGATAAACTCACTGTTAATTGTTGGTATTTTGTATAAGCTTTGATATCGTTGCAAATAAGACTTTTTGAGTGTTTGCAATGATCATTTACTCTGCAGTTTTTGTTTTTGCTAACGTCTTTGACTTTTCTAAAATTTTTTGGGAGAATATTTCTTGATGATCTGGCCTAAGCAACCAAAAACAAAGAAAATAGCTTATCATCCAACAATAAATTTCAGTGTTTTATCAAGAAAAACAAAATTGGGAATTAAGCACGACAAACAAAATCTTGTAAATTGTTAAATACTTTGATTTTAACAATTTTTGGGGCATATTTTCAAGATTTTCCTGCATATTTCACGTGCATAATAAATTTTTTAGAGAATTTTTTGGGTTTCCCTGATTATTTACTTTGCATTCAATATTTGACACTGTTTACATTAGCAGTAAGTGTAAAATCAAGATATTATTTTGTTCTATTAAAACAAAGAAAAATTTACCACATCATAAATGCGTGTGAAACATGATAAATTTATCACACATTTATCATGCATAATTTTTTAATAAAAGAAAACACCATAAATTTGTTTGCAAGTGCATATTTAAAGCGCCAGAGATGTGGTTTTTAGGATTCATTCTATCAAAGTTTCACTGCATAAACAAAAAAAGAGATTTTAATGATTTTTCATATGGTTACTTCAGTTTTAATATTTATTAAGCTTTTAAAATTTATTTAATTTAAAGGCTTCTTATTTATTATTTTTTTTAACAGTTTAGTGTAAACGAGCTGCGCAAGTACACGAGAAGATTTAACGAGCCATCACTTCTGCCTTCAAGAATGTCATTTTAACTTCTATAGCAAATAAAATAAATCTACGTTAACAATATGTGATTATATGCACAAAATAAAACAAAACTGAATTAAGGCAAAATTTAAAAAGTATAAAACCAAAGTATATAATAAATCAAAATGACGTTAAACTAAAACATAGTTAGCCAAAGCTTAAAATGTGGTGGGAAAATTACCCAACAAAACAAATTATATATATTCTTATGGCAGTTTCTTATTAATTTAATCAGTTTAATATGTGATGAACTAAACTTATTTCGTTGCTTTCAACTATAGAATTTATAGCTTGTTCATCGAATTCATCTTACATCTTAAGCCATAGGCAACAAAGCCATAGGCAACAAAGCCATAGGCAACAAAGCCATATGGCATTATTTCCCAATGAAGTAGGAAATAAAGCCATATGGCTTTATTAACCATCATCCAAGTGCAATAACACCATAATAGTTTAGTAACCAAAGAGGCAATAACGCCTTAACAGTGTAATTGTTATGGTTACAAATTGCCAAAAGAATGAGCTGCCATTGTCAAGTGTTGAAAAAAAATGGTACAGGAAGTGACAGGGGGACGGGGATCGCGTTCGGTGGGAGAACGCGTTGCGCGCGTCGTGTCCGCCCAATTATAAAATATATTTTTTTGTAAGTATAATTTATATTTATGTACGAATTAAAAATTAAATGTTAAATAAAAAGCTGCTCTTATTTTTACATAAATGAATCTTTTTTAAAATTAACTTTGGCGATATCTTTCTATTTTCTCATTAGTGGTTATCTGGCAATATTGCTAGTTAATCATTTAGAAGAATCGCTTTCGTATTGCTATCGATACATGTTTCTTCCCAAAAGAAGTATATTCCGCAATAGGAAATTGCTTATTGCCGCAATAATAATTTTCAAATGTATAAAAAAAATGTTTCTAATTTTTTTTTTTTATTTGAGTACTTTATTATTTTGTACTTTGAGGAATATAAATTTGAATTTTTTTTATTTATATTTTCTTTTTTCGTACGGTTTAAAATATTTTTTTAATTTTCAACGATAAATATTTAAACAAAAACAAACCATGCCTTTTTTTTGTTAATTTTTTACATTTTACACTGTGCATTAAGGCTGTCTAGACATCACCTAAGAAACGTAATTGTGGTTATAACTGGCCACTAGTCCATTGGGAAACACGCCCATAGGTTGCGGCTCCCGAACAATAACCTATGAAGGAGTTGCGATGACGAGGAAGATGAGGAGTCAATGGAACATCTTATCTGTCACTACTAGGCATTCGCAGACTTGAAACTCGAGCTGTTTGATCGAAGAATAATCAGGGACAAAATCTGTCTCTCTGACATTGATTTGAACAGGATTCACTCCTTTATTGAAGCAACGGGATGTCTGGGTGAGAATGTCAACAGCCAGGTAACGTAGGAACACTGGAAGACGTTGTAACCTGGTAACATAACGAGAACTTATTACTGGACCCAGGAGAGCTGTACCTAATTCCGGTTGCCGGTGGAACCTGTTATGTTAGGTTTGTTGTAAACTGTAAAAATTACACAGAAAGAAAAACACTCGGGATAAATCAAGTTTTTTATGATTACTTTAAGTACGAGTCGTACCCAAAAATATAAGTACGAATAACACTAAAACGTACTCAAAACAGTCCCAAATGGGATTACTTTCGAAAATCAATCCCGGAATTTCTTGAAATAACTATAAATTCTATCATCAAGTAAAAAAAGATTAAACTTTTCGTTCTCTTTAACCCTCCGGCATACGCATGTTTTGATTATCGATACACATTAAAAAAGGTCTGACCAGACTCATGTGTACCACAAAGGGTTAAAAAGTAAATTTGAACTCTTGCTTCTCATTTAGTTTATATTTTTGATTAAATATGTACATACGATTTCTAAAGTTAAAACCATATCGGGCGTGATGTTAATGTTTTATCATTCTGTTAGGCGGAATACGAGTAAGTAAAACAATCATAATAATTGTTTCTTTCGAATTCGGGATAAAATTCAATAACTATATAATACTTGAATCAAGCGCATTTTGAGATTGATTCAATCTTGGTTTTACTTAATTCAATCTCATTCTCAGATTATTTAAGTACGAATTCGGATTCAAACAATTTTATAATTCTTAAATCAAGCGCATTTTGAGATTGATTCAATCTTAGTTTTACTTAAATCAATATAATTTTCGGATAATTTTAAGTACGAAATCGTGATTGAATATGGATAATTTAAGTATTTTTCGATTGAAAATCCGGACTTGAATCAATCTTTCCGTACTTGAATCAAAAAAATCCGTACTCACGATACTATTAATACCACTTCGGATTGATTTAAGTACGGATAGATTTATTTTTCTTCTGAGTGTATAAATAATTTGTTATCTTAACAGATTTTGTCTATTTTTCAAGACACAACTTAAGAACGAACAGGATTCCCTATCATTTGAAATACTTTTTAAACGTTTCTTTTGCGTAAGTGCTCACAAATTAGTAATACCACCTCACTATTTTGAAACGAAGTTAAAACAACAATTGGAATAAAAATAACATTTTCTTAGATTTTTAATAGAAAAGACAATACGTTGACGATGGAATTGTGTTGAAGAAATTTACGGTGATACCTCCTACGACGTACGATGTAATTGTGTTTGTGTTCATAGCATACGAGTGCAAAATATAGTTAGCTTGTTTTTTTTTGTACAATTTAAGAGATTTTTCTTTAAAGTTTCCAAAAAAAAATTTATCACCTTTTTGCCAATATTTTTTTATCGTTATTAATATAAATCAGCTGTTAAATCTTGCTTAAACATAAAAAAAAATCTTTCAATTTTTTTAAGTTTATATTTAAAAGTTAAATGAGTTGTTGTCCTTTCTCTGGTAAATTGATGTTATTGTTTGGTTTTTATCATGTTGATTTTTTATTTATTTTTTTTTTTGTTCAGTTTTTATGACCAGACATGATATCATATCACACATGCCAAAACAATGTAATAGACATTCTCGTTATTGTTGTTGTTTAGATAAATGTGACAATATTATGAATTTGTAAACATACACATATATTTTCACTAATACACACAAAACTAAAGGAGAACATTTAAGGACAAAGATTAAACAAATCGGAGCGTAACACAAAAATGATTTTTTTTTTTGGAAAATTCATTATACATATATTTACCGTATTCACAAAACCCCTTGTATCGTTGTATCAATTGTATGTTGTAATAAAATACAAAGTTCACTATTGTTTTTTTATACAACATACAAATCATTTTTGTATTTTTTTTTATATTTAAATAAACAATTATTTGTTTCTGGTTTTTTTTTGTGATCTTTATTTAGTTTTAAGTCCTTTTCCACAAGCATTTACTTCAAAAACTTTTTTCAATTCTCTTTTGAAACTCCACTTATGTGCATATAATGAAACTTTTGTTTTGCAGCATTTAAGGTTCTTGTAAGCCTTCTCTCCTTTTTTTCCTCCTCTCAATAACAAACTCACAAAAACTGAATATACAACAAATTAGATACGCTCTTCAATTAGTTTTTTTTTCTTTAACAAACTCGAATGTTCTTCAATAAGTACTTACTAGTAATGACCTCACCAACTACTTATTACTTCTATTATTTTCACTACTGAATATTTGCTTACAAATAATCAGCTGAATAATTGCTTATTAGTTGTGTTGTTTTCAAAAACTGATAACGTACTCAATAACTACTTATGAGGTCTATTATTTCATGACTTTTTGGCTTCCGGTAAGTATATTGTAAGTACTTACAATGCAACTTACTAGTAGTTAAATAATAACTATATATTTTTTTTTTGGCTTGTAGTAACTGTATTGTAAGTACTGAATTCTGTGGACACCTCGAACAAAAATAAGTAGGTTTTTCAGCCGAAAAATTAGTAGTGTTTACTTTTTTCCAACATTACTTGCTAACTTATCAGGTAAAAAAAGTTTGTGTTGGGAAGGCATTTATGCAAAAAAACGAAATTTTAAAATTATGTCGCTTACGTTATTTTCGCAGTAAGCGCTCGATATATATCGGTAGCTAAAATGCAAACGGCCCTCAATAAACAAAAATATAAAATCGCATAAACGCAAATGTTCACAAAAACTTTTCGACCAAAATAGGTGATTTTTAAGCACAAAAACAAACGAAACTATCAACAAAAGCGATAATATGATAAACGCTTAAAGATCTTATTAACCGTTAACTAATTGTTTATTAATGAAAAATTTATAAATTAATTATTTGCATTAAATTTTTGCTTCCCCTATAATATTTTCGAAATGATGTATATCAAGGCCCATTGAAAAGGTCTGCGCAAGAAGCCTGATGATCATTGTTTATGTTATTTTTAGTTGTCAAAAGTTGTTTGCATGTTGCTTACATGTGCATGTATACGTTTGTTTACGTTTATGGTATGCCACACATACACGTTTTTTCCTTTTCCTTTGCATATGTGGTAGTAAATTTTTGACAACTAAAAAGAATCGTTTTTTGTTTTTGTACAAGAAAGCAGACCTGATAGATGGGCCTTGATGTATATGTTCCATTTAATTAAACTTTAATTCTAAAATTAAAATTTAATTTTTTTATAAAAACTAAAAAAATCCTAAATGATCGTAATTATGAACGTATGATTAATATTAGAAAAACAAACACATATGTATACGCTCTCATGTACTTTTAAGAAAATAAATTAAACTAATTATTAGCATACTTTCGAGGGCGAAATAATTATAATATTTTTTTTTCTCCACAAATTTATTTTTACCGGCAAAACTGTTGATTATAAAGAAAAACGTTATATGAACGGATTAAAGGAATTGTAATTCTAAATTTTTTTGAGTTTGTTTTAGCAAAATCGGACAAGTGGTTCTCGAGTTATGTTAAACAAAAAAACATCAAGATAAGGAAAAAATTTAAAATGTCATAAAAAAAAGCTGACACATGCGAACGCCAAACCCTTTGAGGGTTTTACTATACTGACCTAGTACCATCACCCTGACTTGGAATTTCTCACCCCCCAGACAATAATCCCAAAAATGTTCCATAGTGTTATATAATACTATTTATAAACTGTTAAATGATGTTTGTTGATCTATAAAACGTGTGGTTACGTGTAGGACATCAAATATTGAATAGCTGTGAACATAGCTTTAGAAAAATTTTCTGTTCTTTTGCTATCAAAAGCTGTTTCAAAAAACTAAGTGATTTCAGTCCTTTAAATATATAAAAAAAGATTTGATGTTTCTTTTTTGTAGTTGGCCTGGTAGTTTATTGCTGTTCTATTGTGTGTCAAAGTTTTGATGATTTTTTTATTTGGTTTTTTCTTTGCTATTTATGTGAGTATAAAATGTATTACAATGAAAAAGCCCCCGACTACTATAAATTGAGAAGATATATATGTACACTCACAGAAAAAAATATCGATATTGTCATGGACAACTTATGCCAGGAACACAATTCAAGCGAACTACTTATTTCGACAAAAATTCCCTGTGTGTAAATTCGCCGAATGAAACAAAACAACAGCTGCTGAATTTAGAAAGTTTTTGCGGTTAATACTTGTATAAAGAGAAAATACTAGTGTGACGATATTAAAAAAAATTAAAACTAAGACAAACAAAACACTTATAAAACCACAACTTAAAACAATTTTAATAGGGAACAATTTTGTATATATTCTAAATGCTATAAAATAAACAAAAATCAAATTAAATTTATAAATTTAAAAGTAAAAATTTCTTTTTTATACATCGTCACCTAAAATGCAAAGCAACGTATCAACAAAAAATTCGAAATAGACTTTTTAATCAGAGCTGCCAGACTTGGGGATTCAAGCCCAAAGTTGGGGATTTCATGCGAGCAAAAAGTACAAAGAAAATCAATTTGGGGCTTTTTTTGGGGTCTAAAAAAAATCGGGAATTTTTTTTGGGATTTTACACATTTTTTTTATTTTTTCCCATCATTTATTATTTACGCTTAATTTTCTTTGTTTCGTATATAAAATATGAAAAGAAGTAGCAAGCCTTTAATCCTTTTTAAGATTACCATTTTTGTTAAGTGTGTACAAGGATGGCTAAAACCGATTGAACAAGCTCCAAATACTTATAAATTGGCTTACTGGTCTTCAAAAACAGCATATTGTTCTGCTTGTAATTCCTCACTGGAATCGAATTAAAAGGTTTTAAAAAAAATATGCCGAAACCAGTCGCTACAAACAAAATAAAATAATATTTTCTACTAAAAATTATTATTTAGGGATATCTTTTAAAAATTTTTCTTATTATTTTAAAAAAAATTTTAAATTTCGTCAGAAAAAAATGGGGATTTTTTTTAGTTTTTTTGGGGACAATGAAATAAGTACCTGGCAGCCCTTTTTTAATTGATTACGATTTATTATATAACAAACATATGTTTGCAAAATTGGAAACTTCTACTTTCAAAATAACCAAGTTATTAACAAAATTCAAAATGGCGTATAATAAAGTGCATAATTTTCTTAAACAAAATAAGTGTTTTATTTAAGCTGTAAGATATTCTAGCTCTTAGCATTAACGCAGCAATAAGAGCGTTGATGATTTATCATTAAGTGCCGGTTTACACACGGCAAGTTTACCTCGTCAAGTCCTGAGCTTTTAGGAGAGAATGGAAGAGATAATGTCATTTATTTTCCCCACTCTCCTAAGAACTCAAGACTTGACGAGTCAAACTTGACGTGTGTGAACCGGTACAAACTTTCATATCTAATTAAACCACAAAATAGAAATAAACATGGAGATTAAATATCTACATACATTGACCAAAAAAGATAAATTTCACAACTTAACGCACGTCAAAATCGGATTTTCTATTTGCAAAGCGTCGATACATTTTGTAGGAGCATGAACAATTTTGACTGATAGAAAACGGTTTACGTGCCGATTTAGGTTGTTCCGTTAGCAATCAAAATGAAAATTATGGAAGTGAAGGTAAAATTAAAAAAGTGCTGTAAAACTAATAAAAATCTGTTCTATAATCGAAAAGAAAAAACATAATTTTTAAATAAATGTAAATACAGCACCAAGAGAAAAAACATGTTTTAATATGGTCACGTCCGACAAAACAATTTTTGTCACTGTCACTGACAACCATATAATGGTTAAATTAATACTCCATCAAGAAGACACAACCATATTATGGGTGCCTCCGATCATGTTATGGTTGATAATAACTAAAATATAAAATATAATAGGAAAAATAGCATGTTGCTCTTGGAAAGAGGAATATACTATTGTTAATTTTGAAACAAATTATTGTCATATTTAATCATAACAAGATTAGCGGCAACCATAATATGGTTGTGGCTTCTTAATGGAGGACTATTTTAACCATAATATGGTTGGCAGTGGCAATAATTTCGTAAAATTAAACATAATATGATAAAAATGTCCATTAAAAATAGTTTGGTTGGAGGTGACCATATTTAAACATGTTTTTCTCTGCGTGAGTCGTACTTCTTTTTAATGCATTTCTGTAGAATGACGCTTTTCCCTATTGTGAATTGATTGATATTAAAAATACAGATTATTTTATTCCATTTATAATAAATTTTCATACAGAAAATTTTTCTTTACAATGAAAAAATTTTGCAAATATTAATTTGACTTTAATGCATTTTTGTCGTTTTTCACAAAGTATTATATTGTGTGCTATTGGTAGTATTTGCTATAAGCATATAATTATAATCAATTTGAACCAAGGAAAGATACGCAATCGAGCAACGCATTTAAGTTATTCAGCCTTATTATCAAAATGTACTTTCAAATCAAATTGATATCGTGCACTTCGTAGTTTTTTTGGTCAATTTGATCGTCCAAATGTGCGCATAATAGGAAAAATCGTGCAAAAATTTTAGCAAACCGGGTCTGTAGGAGATGTGAAAATACCAGTGCATGCTCGTACAGCTCGTACTGTATAAAATATTGCTGCTTTTCGCGATTGTGTGACTGAGGAGTCGTCCACCTCAACTCGTCGTCGTGCCCAACAATTGCACCTCTCACGCTCTCGTCGTTGATGAACATTATGCATAAAGACTTGCATTAACACACTTACAAGGTGCAATTGAATTAAGAACTAAAGCCTCTTGACCATTCCAAACGTCGTCAATTGACAGAATGGTGGCCAGAAATGGCAACAGTGGAAGATCAATTTTCGAAGAAAATTATCTTCAGTGATGAGACAAATTTTCACCTCAGTGGATTTGACAATAAGCAGAATTGCCACATTTTGGCGAATGATAATCCAAGAGTGATTGTCGAAAAGCCAATGGACCCACAAAGAGTGACTGTTTGGTGCGGCTTATGAGCTGGCGGCATCATCGAGCGGTTTTTTTACAAAATCAGGCTGGTCGGGCAGTTACCGAATTGGAAGATATGGTTGTGGACGATATGTGGTTTCAACAGGACGGTGCGACGTGCTACACAGCAAACGAAACAATGGCTCTTTTGCGCGGCAAATTCCGTGACCGTGTTATCTCAAGTGGTGGCGATGTCAATTGGCCGCCAAGATCACATGACACCGTTGAACTTTCTTTTTTCTTTTGGGTTTTTTTGAAAGAAAAGATGTAGCATAACGGCATAAGTTTGGACCATCGGGTGGAGGTGTGCCGCTGAGATCGCGACGGCATTTTGCCGATATTTTGTTCCATACTTAAATGAACCATACCGATATTATCGTAATAAAAAGAAATGACAATGATTTCCTAAATAATTTGTGTTTTATTCACAATCAACATCGACCCTTAAAATTTAACCACCCTTTAGTATTTCAAAAATTTTTATATTTATAAAAATGTAAAGAAGTGTTAAAAGAGCTATTTTTTCAGTAGTGCCAAAAGTGACGCAAATGTGCCATAAGTTGCATCACTGATAAAAAAAAAATAGAAATAAACCTATTGCATTGATCGGCGTGTATGGAGAATTTTGGCACAATTAACTTTATTATTGGCGACAAATATTTACGGCCAAATATTCGTCATTCGTCCAAATTATGTTTTTAGCATTATTTAGTATGGTTACAGATAATTCGAAAATTAAGTCATAATATATTCTTGTCTGCTGCTACTTCAAAATTTAAGGTTGCGCACAACAATAATCACATTTATCGTCTAAAAATAACATTTTAAGTTTTTCCTCATATGTTAAGAACAACGCTATAAAAGTATAATTTTCCATTCATATGGTTGCAGCGGCAAGAATTTGGTTGACGTAGTCATAATATACATATATTAAGATTTTGTTTTACAAATAGTTTAGTTATTCCTGTCCAGTTGGAAACATACATTCATATTATTTCTCTGTGTGTACTTAAAACGTAATGAAAAGCTTTGTTAAATCATCTATCACACGCAAATATAAAGTTGTTTTTTTTGTTTCTTTTCTCGTTTACTGGTATCAAATAACGTGCGAGTGTTTATGTATTGGTTCCCTTATCTAGATACAATTTAGAATTTTTACAGTCACGCGACTTACAAACAAGTACTAAAGTGAAAAAAATAAAATCAAATAATAAGGAAATCAAAAGATAACCAGGATAAACAGTCCTGCTGTAACAAAAACGTATAAAACTATTTAGATCTTTATGAAATATATCTACAAGCAAATAGCGATAAATAATTTAAGTATCAAAAATAATCAATATAAAAACAAAAATGAAGAAAATTGTTCTTATTCGGTTAATTTTTCACAACATAAATTTCACACAAAAATTATTATGATTTTTTTTTTCGTAAGTTTTGTTTTGCCAAATTTATTGATAGCACTGTGCGGCAGTCAGTTGTACTTTGTTTGAAATGTTAGCATTTAGTTATGGGTAAAACAAGTCCTTAATTGGGGGACTTGCGAAATCGTTTACAGAGATATATTTAATGTAATGTAGCAATAAAAATTAAGTTCTTAGCAGAGTTAAATCAATCATATTCAATCGCTTCCATTGAGAAATAAATCTGTGTGTATGTTAAGAACTACTTTAAATTGTGTTAAAAACTTTAAGATTGTAGTTTACCAAAAACTTTAACTTTCATAAATAATTTCATGATTTTTTGAAACAAGGTTTTATTTCACTTCACATCAACTACATTTTAAGAACTAATAAAAACTCGAAAGCAATTTAAAATTAAAAAAAAACACCAAATATTTAAAAATACAAAAAAACTCAGATATTTTCAAAAATATTTCGAGATATTTATGTGGAAATATCCCCGGATCAATTTAAAGAACGCGCCACAGCGATTTTCTGTAGTAGCTCGTCGACGAGTCAGCTCAGATGGATCCCTGTGGATACTTTCTCGAACAGCATTCAGAGCTTATCCAGAGTGAGCAACAATTTTTTGTGATCAGCTGGGAGCATTATAAAATGCAGCTATTAGTACATAATCTTTTGTATTCAGTATGATGACATTTTAAAATTTTATTAAATTGTTTATTACCCGCAAAAAAAATTAACTTAAAAATTGTGAAAACGACAAGGACAAGGGTCGCAGCAGCCAGTTCCTTATTTTATAATTATTGATTTAAAATGTTAATAACCAAAAATAGAACAAAAAAAAAACATATAAAATTATTCAGTATTTGTAGTTTCTAGTCGTATGATAAATTTTTAGACAACAGTCTTCCTAAAATATTCGTCATACGCCAACATGGCATATACTGAATTTTTATTACCAACAGAAAAGGATAGGCTTACTCGTATATTGACTTTGTCATTTTGTATTCAACACATGGAATAATCACCGGAGACACTAAACAGCGTGTATAGTATCTTGGATCCTTGTATAATTCTAAGACGATTTATTGATATCCATCCGTCTATTGATAGAATTCGGTATGGACTACTTGGGAAGAAAATATTTGATAAGACTGATTTTTTCGCAGATATTGTGTTTGTGGTATTGAAAAAGAGCTAGAATGAACCCATTTCCCCATTCAGGTAAGCTGATACTGTTTTAACATTGAAATCTTTGAACGGTGTAAAAGAAGAATGGGGAATCACCAAACAATATGCATGGTCTTGCCAGAATAAATTTGACCTGCTCAGGACATTTGCTGCGTGGTATTCCTATATTTAACTCTAACGTATACAAAAAGAGTTACTTTTTTGCGGAGATTAAACAGCTCCGACATCATAGAATGTGATAAGAGTTTTGTGTAAAATATTATGTACTATAATTGCCACCAGGAGCCTTTAAGAGATGCATTGTGTTTACTACGTGTTAACAACGCGATGAAATTAAGCCGTTAAATGACGAGTGAATGCAAGCTTTTGGATTGATACCTTTACATTCTGAAATCAGGAAGAAAGAGGAACACATTATTATTTTGAAATTTAAAAAAAAGACGACAAGTTGCCCAAATGCCTATAATTTTGAAGCAAAGTTTTCATGTCTAAATACATCATCTAAGAGAAAATAGGTAAAAAGCACTGGCTGAGGACACATTTCATTTCATTAATATTTTTCAATTTGTTGCCGAAAGATGATAGTCTTTCTTCAATCCACCGCAGCGAACGCATTTCCAGCTGGCGTAATGGGATTGGTGCCGATAATTTTCATACAATAAACAGGCACCTACTTTGAAGCTTATATTAACTCAGTAGTAGGGTTTAAAATGCTATCGCCATATTGCCAAAAGCAGGCAAATGTTGCCTTTTTCCTAGTTAAAATCAAAATTAAAAAGCCGAAAAGTTTCACTGCAAAAATAGGCCACACTTTTCAAAAGTAGCAGCAAAAAAGGCACACTATTTTTGGAACGTTACTTTTTAAATGGCACAAGCTCCTGCTACAATTTCTTATTGGATGGAACTCAAAAGGCAACGTCAAGCACTTTTATCCAGGGTTTAAAAATTTGCAGTCGAAACTAAAAACAGTCAAACAAAAATTGAAAATTTGTGTACAACATTTCGCTTTTTGTGTTAAAATAACTGCGACTGTTTACATTTAATAAATCAGAAGTTAGAGCAAATGGCAGTTTATTTACTTTGACTGCAGTTTTTCAAACGCTGCGTTTATGTTGTAGGAAAAAATATTTAAAAAAGGACTGAACAAACAGCTTCTGTCTGTAAGCCACCAAATCAAAAACCAATGCAAGCTAGCAGCCGCACAATAGAAGATAATTGCACCGAAAACTAATGTGCAAATGGCACATGGTTGCGCAGAGACATTCGACGACGACAAATCACATTTCAATGCAAAACAAACGCAACAAGAATTTTTTTTTGGTTTTCTATACACTTAAATAATAAAACCACTTCAAAAATAGGTACATTCTTATTTAGGTATTGACACATGATCGTTTTTGTGAAATATGTACATACGTGTGAATGTATCACCAATGCTGATCATTTCTTACTCAAACGTACATCGGTTCCTAAAAACTTTCTAATGGCACAAAGTTCGGCTGCTTTTAGGACTTATAAATGCAGCTTTTTTTCTGCGTTTTCTTGAATCAGTATTTGTATTATTAGCAGCCAGGGTAGAATTTAATTTTTAGATTTTTAGTTTTGTATTTTTTAACTAGCTCTTCTTTGAGGGCAAAGTAAAAAAGGCGAAAGAATCATTTTGAGCTGTTGCTTTATATGTGGCTAGCACATAAAAAAAAACAATATACAAAATAAGGGATTGGTTTTTTTGAACAAACGAAAAACAAAACGTTGGCTATTGATAAAAACCAATTTAAAATTTCAATGGCAGTGGCAAAAGCATAAAAAAGCATCTAATTGATGGATGCTTTTAAACACTGCTCAGAAGTTTGATGTTATTCATCGTAATCATACTCAGAAACATTTATGTAGTGTTTGATTTAGATCTGTGATCGGCAAAGTCAGGGCACCGAGTTTTCTCTTTTATTCTCTTTTATACTATTATATTACGTCAGTGTGCACACTAGAGGTCTGCAAGAATAAATAAAAGCAATTTCAACACACTCATTTGTTTTTTAATTACAATGTATCGATCACCCAATGATAACGAAACAAATGAAAAAATAACCAGAGACAAAACAACAAAAACTCATTATATTTAGTCAACTCAAGTCAAATGAGTAAATTATTCAAATAAAATTTTAATGTAAAATATGTGCACCTACACATTATGTATGTGTGTGTAAGCTTAACTCTCATAAATAAAAGAAGCCACAAGCTTACACACATATTATGGCAAGGTATCCATATAAATGTATGCATGTATGTACGTATGTTTTGTTATTTATGAATGACTCTCAAATTCATTTAGAGCAAACAAGTTTTTTATTTAATTCTTTCATTCTTATTTTTGTATATTGCTTACTATCTTCTTATCTTTTTGAATGTTTTATAAATGAATAAATCTTGGGCACTTTGGGTAAAAGCAAACAAGTGAGTTATTCAAAGCAGACCTCTAGTGCACACACATTGAAGAGAATTTAAAACTAATAACAAGAACATTTGTAAAATTCACAAAACCCATACAATCGCAAAATATAATAGTATAGGTTGTCGATCACATATTTATCCAGCAAATAATAGGACTAGTCCATACACGCGTGTAAAATGTAGCCCACAAGG
The DNA here is from genome assembly GCA_949318255.1 of Pollenia labialis. Taxonomy (NCBI): domain Eukaryota; kingdom Metazoa; phylum Arthropoda; class Insecta; order Diptera; family Polleniidae; genus Pollenia; species Pollenia labialis. Next base: position 91,872,430 of record OX439141.1, read on the forward strand.
GACTAGGACAAGTCCAAAAGTAACCAAACGTATGGGAAAAACATGGTCGATTTAACATTACGATGGCCTAGGGCAGAACCAGATAGCCCAGCTTCGTATTACAAAGGAGTAGTCTTAAAACTACTCTATGGTATACTTAAGAGGTTTAGTGTTGAAGTCGTTTAAAAACGAAAACATGTCGTTAAAAAACGAAGATATGTCGTCTCAGTACAAACACTTTTTAACAATGACATGGTCCATGCTTGCATTACATTGGACTAGTCCAGGAAGTAGTCCATTTGATCAAAATGGATCAGATAGTCCAATATTATTTTCAGGGTGTCTACGCACTTATACTACACAGTATGAGTAGCGAAAAAACGATTCATTGATGATCTCTGCTAGGAATACTTAACATCAACTTGAGTAATTTTCATAATTTTTTTTTGTGGTGGCGCAATATTTTTAATGTTGGTTAGTTTTTTAACTTTACTTAAAGAAGTTTTTATAATGCGTTAAAGACAAGGTTTTTTTTATAAAAATTACTAAAATGTAATATTTTTTTTGTCAAATTCTATGCACTTTTTTAACTTTTCGCGATATATTCACCTGAATTTACGAAAACAAATATGACACTAAATTTTTAATGCATTGTTCAAGTTTTGGTGAACAGTCCAAATATAAAGTAATAGAAAAATTAGCCAAGTGCGAAGGGTTCAGCTGTATTAAGATAAATGACAAACTGTCAAAAGTTTTACTAAAGTTATCGATAAAAAATTAAGTTATGTCAAGAAAAATGTAAAATTGTTCAACTTAAAATTGACATTTCAAGCTTTAAATTTTAAAAGTGTTGCTAATCAGCGGTTTATGGGCAAATTCAGCGATTTAACGCTTTTTGTTTTTAGGTTTCTCATAAACAAAAAGTTGGCAACATTTAGTTAAATTAACAGAACAGGGATGGCTAAGTTGTTTCAATTGTTCTTTTTTGTTGATACAATTTAAAAAATCTTTTAGTACAATTAGGGTAAAAAAATACAATTTTTAAAGGTTGTTGGTACAATTTTAAAAATTATCAACGCCAACCCTGAAACAAAACCATAACAAGAGAAAAAAAAATAAAAAACTTTGCTTACATTTTTTATAGTTTGCTATTTCTAGCATTTACTGTTTCTTTCTTTCAATTCTATATCAATTAATGAATAAAAAATGTAGTGTCATAAGCGCTTAATATCTTTAGTTTTTCTAAAAATCTATGGATGATTATCATCAGGAATCTGGCCTAAGCAACCAGTGAAATGCGCATAGGAATCGCTTATCCCATCAACAATAAATTTCTGTGTTTTTATCAAGAAAAAAATGGGAATTAAGCACGACAAATGAACTCTTATCAATTGATTGTTTGCGATTTCATTTGATAAATTAAGTTTAGTTACTATTTTAAACGGCATTGATTACTTTTTGTAATAAAAATTTTAATCACTTGTATGTAGGCCAAATGGTTTACCGATTTATTCCATTTGCAATAGGCTTCGTCTTTAAATTTCATAAAATTGCATGCCTCAAAAATAGCGCTTAATATTTACATGGACAGATACACAGAAAATAAGCTAGCCTGCCGGAATAAAGAACGTCGTTAGATCGATTTGAAAATGATGTATGTTTCGATCGGTATTTTAAAAATGCATTAGAAACCATATTTCTTTGTGTTTCACACATAAGCATGTGAGGACATGGTTCTATATTACTATATTAGTTTGTTTAACTATAGTTATTTTTTTTAAATAAAAAAAAAAAGAAATAAAAGGAAAAATTTCTTACATACATACATGGCTTTGAAATTTAGTTTAAAAATTTTCGGGAAATATAATTTATTGAAAAATTTTCATTGAGAAAAGACTAGAGCAAGGCCCATTGAAAAGGTCTGCGCAAGAAGCCTGATGATCATTGTTTATGTTCTTTTTAGTTGTCAAAAGTTGTTTACATTTTGCTTACATGTGCATGTATACGTTTATGGTATGCCATACATACACGTTTTTTCCTTTCGCTTTGTATATGCGGTAGTAAATTTTTGACAACTAAAAAGAATCGTTTTTTGTTTTTGTACAATTAAGCAGACCTGATAGATGGGCCTTGGACTAGAGGGAAAAATTACAATAGATTAAAATTTTAATCATTGTGGGGAATTTTAATACAAAGGGATAAATAAAAAAAAACAAGGCCAAAAGAGGACAGTGGTTTCAGGATCTAAAGGAGATTTTAAACATAAAAGGTATTTATATTAAGTTTTATTTGAATAATGTGAAAATGAATATTTTTTTGTGGGCTTAGATAGTTTATTTGTATATAAGCAATTTTGGATACTGTGGTCACTAAAGCGTGGAATAAATCTGCTTTTAAACCGGAAATTAAGACGGGGGAAAAAACATTCAAGCTTCGGTATTCAACCTTTTTATTATACGGAAACTCTTCATCAAATTTCCTGGCAATTCAATTATTTATCTACAAAAAAAAAGTGCGACTTTCCCGAATATAAAAAAAATAACCCGATGGTAGCTTAACATTGATATGACTTTCATAAATATTACTTACCATACCATAGTTTAACTTACCATAACATTATTTAATTTAACAAAACATTATTTTTCTTAACTTAATTTGACCTAACATATTTAACTTATCATAAATTTATTTAACTTTAATTCACTTAACATAATTTAACTTATCAAAAAAAAACTTAATTTTTACTTAACATAATGTGTATGTAAATGGTTTTTTTTGTACTCACCAAAATTTGTTTGAAATGACTTAAAATTATAAATTTAAATACTAACTTACATATCCATTCACACATCCATACATGCATACATATGTACATACATACATACATAATACAGTACACTTTACAGATGAATAAGGCACACATTCCACATAAACACTAATTTATATTTTCATTTTTAAAAAAAAAATTAATATTAAAAACCATCAATAAATCTCCGAACTTCAGGCCTGCAGTCTTCGAGGGAAATAAAATGTGGTGAGTTTTTTTTATTTTATTATTTCATATTAAAAAAAAAAAAAAAAAACCAATAAAACAGAAACAAACAAAAACTTATTTTTTTTTTATACTACTTTAAAATTTCTGTTAAAAGGCAATTACAGAATAGAAAATGTTAAAACTTAATTTTCATTGATAAATAAAAATGTTATTTTTATTTTTCTTTTTGAATTTTGATCTAATTCAACAACCATTTACATAGATTCCAATTTATTTTAAGTTTTAACATTTTGTCATTTCCTTTAAAACATTTATGATAACATAATTCATATCATTATAACATAAACAACCATTATTTAAATTATAATTTTTACTTTTATTTTAATTATGTATTAAATATAATTTGGTGAATTTTATTTATGATTAGAATGATAACTTTTATTTCAATTATTAATTTAATTCGTGGTTTTTATCTTTAAATTAATACATTGTTAGTTTAATGGACCTTTAAACAAATTTTATTTATTTCACGAAACATTTAAATACATTAGAGAAGGGACAAAATGGGTTATTCGGAAATTTCAAACAATAACATAGGTTTTGGGTGGGTGTAGATATGGAAAGGAGGACAACATCTTAATCCTTTTCGTACATTTAAAAACATGTTTGCATCTATAGATTTTCGTTTATTATTTTAATGTTTTTTTATGGTTAAAAGTTGAATTTTGAATTTCAAATCTACCTAATTTTAAATCTTATAGTGGTGGACTTATACTCTATCTAGGAAAAGAAAACGAATCACCCCATTTTCCGACGAGCAAAGCTGGTGTTATAGGTAGAACTCTCTTTTGATAGATAGGGTCACAGTTTTCGTCCGTTACAAGCACAAATCGCATAATACCTTCCACACCTACCGAGGCTAAAGATATAACTTACGCACACGTACTGCTAATATCATAAAAGCGATTCATTGAATTGTTTAAGCGTGCCAGGAAAAACAATATGTCACCAAAAAAGCTCTTTCGTCTTACGTTGTTGTATGATTATTTCTATTTCGTTTTTACTCAAAATGACCTTAAGTTCAAACGTTTTTTGAATAAATGATGTTTGCATGAGTTAGTGCTTAGTAGGGTATTCATTCGATTAATTACTACCCGATTAAATGATCGGTTAATTTAAAATTAGCTATTTTCGATTAACGATTAAACCGGTAAGTTTCAGTCGATTAACCAATCTAACAAAATTTTTCATATTTTGTAGTATTATAACAATTTGTTTTGTTGTTTTCCACAATTTGTTTCGTCTTATATACAAAAGGTATGTGTGAAGAACACATTTTTTTGTACAAAATATTTCCTTCTAGCAATACATTATTAAAATACAGTACAAACACAGAAACTAAGGAGTTCGGAAATAATCTTTTTTGAAGAATGATCGGTGCTGAGCTTTGCCAGTATGAGTCAGATGATGACCTGACAACAGAAGAAATACCAAAACAATTAGAAGTGTTAAAAATTAAAAAAAAAATTGGATTATTTTATAAGGAGATCTTATCAATTGAAATAATTTATAAAATGATAACAAACTAATATGTATTAATTAAAAATATGTATTACATATTTATAAATTTGTTTGTTCGTTTTAGTTCAAGAATTGTTTTGTTTCTTATGTTTTTGTTTTTTTTTTTTACTAAAAAACGCTAAATGAAAATAATTTCTGCATTTTTCGTAATTGAAATTACTAAATTTATAACAAAAATTGCATTTACCGGTTAACCGATCAAAAACTAAGTTAACCGATTATTTACCGATTAAAACAAAACCTCGATTTAATGAATACCCTAGTGCTTAGACATCGAAAGTTTAAGGTTTTTTTCCCTTTTTGTCATTTTTTCCAATTCAAAGTGATGAGATGTTGATTTCTGTTCGAATGTGACTAAATACTCCATTCTAAAAATATAACTTAATATATCGTCGGCCGTATGGTAGTGAAAGATACGCCTTGTCAATCAGCATGTTGTTTTTTTTCAGTTTGAGTCTTGAAGTATGTTAAACCAACTATATTTTTGATTTTCTTCTGACATATTAAAAGTTTTTGTCTCTCCTGTAAAATGTTTGCAGTTTTCATGTTAAGCCGACGATATTATTTTGTTTCTTCTCGGTCTGTTTTTACAAGCAGCAAAATTTATAATTTTGTTGTTTTTTCTAAGTTTTTTTTTTTTTTTTTTGTGATAAATGTAAAAAATGAGTCGACGATTGGAAATTACGTGACTTTTTTCCTGATTGTGTTTACAGATGACCTTTAAAAATATTTTTTGATAAACTGCATACGCTATCGCAATTTTTGTAGGAAAACGAAATTGTTGCAAATTTAAATGGGCAATTAAAAATATTTAAAAGAAACATGAAAAGTGTGTATGTAAAACATTAATTTGATAAACTAAAAAAATAAAGGGGCTAGATAAGGTAGGAACGCTGGTGCAAAGTTAATCTTAACACCCTCACATACACAACTATTGGAGAAGTAATGTCACATTTTAAGAAATTTATATTAATTAGTATTGTGGTAATTTTGTTGAACTATGTATGGGTTTAAATCCAAATTTTCCATATTTTTAATCAGGCTTAAGTTCATCAAATTTAATTTTCATTTAATTATTTTCATGAAGAAAGGAATTTTACAACATGAAAATTAATTGAAATTGTTATTGATAATCATTCATTCCTGACTGACCTGAGATTCGAACCCAGTCGGCTGGTTACCCTGACATGTTTCGATTGCTACCACTCGATCTCCTCAGAGGGATTTGCCGTCTTACACTCGCAGCCATCAACGACTGCTGACGTCAATAGTCAAACATCAATCCTTAAACCAAATTGTATTTTAACCCTTTGGTAGATCGAAATTTGCCTATTTTTGAATGATTATCCATTTTTAATTGATTTTACATGTTTTTTCTTTACCTCTGTTTTTTCCTCTGTTTGATTAAAAATAATGATAATTTGGATTAAAAATCATAAATAGTTCAACAAAATTACCAAATAATAATTATTGTTAAGACAGTGAACGAAAATTGAACAAATATATTATCGAATATTTAACCCACCGATTAGTGAGTCTCCCGTTGGCCTTGAAATAGTGAAAAGGAGCGCAGGGATCTACAATACATTGTATGGTGTTTTACAATTTGATCCAGGCGAAAAAGAAGATGCAGTTCCTGCTGTCGGTCTTTCTACTATCTACAAGGACAAAAACTATTTTTCGCTTCTGTGTTTTTTATTTTTCCTTTACATTGAATGCTTCCATTACGCTTCGAATACTGGGATAGCTCGTCCATTGACGGCTTGTTCTTTAATATAAGCAATTGCCAAAATAAAAGTCGCTTATCGTTTTTTTTACTGGATTAATTTTATTTTATCTGTCTGGGAACACACTATGAATGTTAAAAAAATCCTAAATATGCACTAAAAAATAAAAAAAATGCAATAAAAACTAAACAATTGTTTTTTAATTTTACTAAAAACAAAAACTTAAAAAATTTAGTCCAAATTCAAGAATGCCAATGCATTTTGAAAAAATTTATTTTTAGATCCTACTTTAATTTTAGATCAAAAATATTTGAAAATTATTTTATTGAAATTCTTAAGTTTTTTTTTTGGATTTTTAATTTGTCAGGGCATTGTTTCTTCCACATCGTTAATTTTAATCATCGGTATCAACAATCTCTTCTAACAACCTTAAATAACTCAAAGTTGTTTGAATAGAATTTAAAAGCACCTAGCCAGGACCCCATCTTGTTACTACTGGCTGCAGTGTAAAGGAAATCACATTTCATTAAAAATTGCAATATTATCGGATTTATCGGATAAGCTTCGAATTTCCTCTGCAACGCGGTATAACCCATGTGCCAAGCAAGTAACTTGTAACAGTTTTGGGTAAATTTTTTTTAACTCATTGAAGCCTTAACCATGTAAGGTGCTGCATCAGGTCAAAACAAAAGGATCTTTTGTCAAAATCTTGATAATCATGTATTTAAGGTAAAGCTCTTAAATAATTTATTAATTGATTTAAAAATTTTTTTAAGAATTTTTTTTATAATATTGAAATTTAAAAAAATCACTCAAAAATGTCAAAATATGCAAAAATATCCATTTAAACCCTAAATATGCAAAAAATGCATTTGCACCAAAATATGCAACAATATGCAAAAACAAATCGATGTCATTTTAACGCAAATTTAATCATTCAGAAAGATAATTGGTCGGCATCTTTCTTACACTATCGACAAAAAACATGCATTTGCATGGAAATCGCATCTCTAGTCATGACCCATTTAATAAATTTAGTATTGAAATACCGTTTCTTTATATTGATCATTGTCAGGCGCGGATCCAGCTTGAGTCTTAGGGGGGGGGGGGGGGGGGAATTTTTTTTTGATACAAAAAAGTAAAAAATTTTTTTTAAAAGTGTATTAAAATTAATATGTGTATATTATATTGAAAAAAACTCAACAATAAGGTTAAATGAAAAATAAGATCAGTTCAATATAAATTAATGTGCTGTTTTCACAACAAAAGGTACTGAACGTGTAGTAAAATTTATATGGGAAACACTCAAAAAACTGATTGCTTTTCATATAAATTTCACAAAACGTTCAGTCACTTGTGTTGTGAAAACAACACATAATTTTTTTAAATAATCAATTTATGATTTCCTTGTGAGGCAAATTAAGATAGCACAGTCTTTCTTCTGCCATTGTTGATCTGAGAAAGGTTTTTATTAGACGATTGGTAGAAATTTACCTCTCTCTCGTAGCGTTACTGGCGAGTAGGGCAAGTTTTTTATGGCATATGCCATTTTTGCCATTTCTTCAATTATTTTTTTAAAAAGCAATTTTTGGTCCAGCTTGCCAAAGAATAAATTTTTGCAACCTACAAGAAAATGTTTAAATAAGCTCAGCGAATATGAGGCAGAATCTATTCGAAATGCTAACTGAATAATGCAAAAATCGGACGTAAAAAGTACTTTCAAAGCATCTGCTCAAGCCTCTTGAAGTTACAAACGAAAGGGATTTCAATGAATGAAAGCTTTGGCTTAATTGACAGTGCTAAGGAAAATAATACAAGATGTCAGTAAAAAAGATTTTGTTGAAAAGTTCAAAAAACGTTTTAGATCGTAATACGTGTGGTAAATTATTCAATACTCCTGAAAAATCTATATGGCTTGGCATTTCAATTTTAAAAAAGTGTTTTAATCGATTTTCTCACAATTTTGTTTTAATGAAAGTGAGACGGATGAATTTATTGCCAACCTTTTTCCATCTGAACTTTTAGTGTTCAAATATGCTCCAGTTACATCTTGGGATGTTGAAAGAGTATTTTTCATTTATAGAACTGTTTTATGTGATAACAGGAGATTATCAGGGGTGTTCTAGAAATCGAAGACGCAAAACGCAAGAATTTTAAACGTCGTTTTTTAATAAAAAATTTCATGACAAATATTATAAAAATATTTATTTATTAAACAGAATTTTATAACAAAAATTAGATTAAAAGTGTATTAAAAAAAACTTCCAAATTCTTGCGTTTTGCCCACCAGAATTTTTTTTTTTGGCATTTTGAAGAAACATAATATTGTACTTACAATAAAATCTTAATAAAATAAATGTTTCTTAAATAACATGTTTATTTTTGCCGTTTTTCACATGATTTAAGATTTGATAAGGCTTGATCCTTTTTGAAAATCTATATCGTGCTTTTGTAAAATGATACTAAGCGGCTGTGATACAATAAGTATCACTTTTAATATGTTTATTCCGTTAATGAATTCAAAAGTACTAAGCGAGTTCCTTAATAAAAGGCTTTTGATGAAGTATCTCTACCTTTCCACTCTGATATTTTTTCCAAAGCTTCTACTATATGATGTACACTTGTTGCAAACTGTAAAATTGAGTCGTGACGGTCCAACCATTTTGTCTCGCATAATGTAGAGAGTTTGGCTTCCAAATACTTTGCTAAAATTGCATTTCGCTTGGGATGATTATATTTAAAAAAATTTGTCGTTTCTTTAACAAATGATACAACTTATTGTATAAATGGCACTTTGTTGCTTTTTAAAATTGAGTTGTTTGATATATGGGAATAGCAAGGCGTTTGTTTTGCATTTTTCCAGAATTTTATAACAGCCCCATGTTCTGCTGACATCAGAGGACACCCATCTGATCCATTTCCTACACAATTTTTTAGGTCAAGACTAAAATTTGTCAAAGCTTTTAGAACTATTGATGATAGTGCCTTCGCATCAACTAACACATCAACGTCATTATCAATATCCCCTTAAGCCTCTTCAAATGCGTTTCCAACAAAGCCAATAAATGCTTTCCTAACAACTTTTTGTTGTATGTTCTGGGTTTTCCCGACAAATCTGTTTTCTTCAAAAATTATCGAATAGAATTTTGATTCATTTAACAGAGACTTATTAATAATTCAACCGCACGCATTTTCAAGTCAAATGTTTATTCTTTGGATATAGATGCTACCTGCTGGGATTAAATGTACAATAATAAGTATTTGAATACAGTAAACTAGATGTTTCATTGGAAATATCTAATAAATAACTATTAGAATTACGATTTGGATACTTATTGAAAATTTCGTTAGATTCAATAAAAAAAAACAAAAAAACTTTGCTGGGACTTTCTAAAATTTTGTGCATATCAAAAAATATTATTATTGGGAATTCTTAAATTATCCAGATAAACCAAACATATTTTTATAATTTAGGGGGGGGAAATTTCCTTATTTCCCCCCCCCCCCTGAATCCGCGCCTGATCATCGTTTATAGCGATTTTCAACATTTGTTAATGTTGTGATTAAAATAAAATTCGTTTGAATTGTAAAAAATTTGTATATTACTTTTAGGAATTTTAAAAATTTTTATAAGAACATAAAACTTATTATTTACCAAACAAACGGCAAATAAATTTGTATAGCTTGAAGTTGAAAAAAGGCTAAACATATTGCTACTAAACAAGGTTAAAAATGGCTAAATTGGCAACACTGTTCAAAAGTAACTCGACTAAAAAAACTAAAATTTTCTGAAATTGAAAAAAACCTTTTTTAACACTTTGAAGACCAAAGTTAAACCGCGTGTAAATTTAATTTGTTTTTTTGGGATTCATGTTTTTGGACGTTTATAAAAAAAAATAAAAAAAAATTTTAAAAAATGTACTCCTTTTAAAAAAAAAGCATGGGACATATATGTCCCATTGGTCGGTAAGTATAAAAAAACTGAACAAAGCGATAAATATTCTGACGCTCTTGCATTTATTCGTTGTTTGGACAGCAACGAAAGCAGTCAAGCACGCTTGATGGAAAAAACCATGGTATCCCTTGCAAGGGATAACTACGTCCCACCAGCATATGTAAACCCAGACTATGAATATGGAAAGGTTTTACTGCCATATCTAAAAGCTGATGATGAAGTACCAGAGATCGCAGAAATTTTTAATTCTGTTCGTGATTTTGACACTCTAATAGATATGATCATTCAACAAAGATTTATTGTGGACAAAATGGTAGATGATTTTAAGGCGTTTTTTATTATTACCCTTGTAATTTCTATGCACCGATTACCAGAAACCAGACTTTATTGGTTAACATTACCAATATATGTATTCCATTCCATTATTTTCAAACTCGTTTACGTTTTGAAGAAATTCGTTCCAACTTGCAACGATGGACAGCCAAATCGTGACGACCCATCGTATGATCGAGCAAATAAAATACGTCCTGTTTTGAACCATTTTAATGTGGCATTCGGGAATGCTATTAGCGAAAGTAAACGCCAGTCAATTGATGAGCAAATGGTGAAATTTAAAGGTCGAAAAATAATGAAGCAATATATGAAAGATAAGCCAAAATCTTGGGGGTTCAAATAATGGTGTCGTTGTGATGCCAGCACTGGATATTTACATAAAATGGAGTAAGGATGAAAAGTCAGTTGCCTTGAATATGGCTTCCGGTCGTGAGAACTTGGGCATTGAGCTGTATTTTGATCATTTTTTCAATAGTCCATTGCTATTGCACAAAATAAAAGTTAATGGTATTTGAGCTTGTGGCACTCTACGACGCAATCGTGCACAAATGACAAAATTCGACGCCAACAAAACATATAAACGTGACGATTTCATATCTTTCGAATCTGAAGGAGTGACAGTTGTTAAATGGATGGATAATCGAGCAGTTCATATGGGTTCTAATTTCATAAATCCGAATGATACAATAACGGTCAGAAGGCGTCAAGCTGGTTCAGCGGAGAGAATCATAGTAAAATGTCCTGAAATGATATCTCAATATAATAAAGGAATGGGAGGCGTAGATCTTATGGATCAAAGAAAGGTAATTTGTTAAGCAAAAATATGCATATACATACGTATACAAATATAATTTATTTACAAAGAAACGCTTTAATTTCAGTCATATTATGAACACAGCCGAAAGTCGAAGATCAAATTCTACCTTCGTCTTTTTTTCGCTTTAATTGATTTAGGAGTGCTAAATTCCTACATTGTTTAAAACAAATTATATACGGACATATCATCTCCATTTTCTATTTCCCTCCTGCAATTTCGTGCACAGCTCGCCACACAAATAATTAATTATTTCTCTAGTCGAGCTGGATCCAAACGAGCAAAACTGACCACAACCAATATTCCATTATCTGGTCAGTATCTCGCCAGAATGGATAACGGCGTGCGGAAGCGACGTATTCTTTGCACCAAAAATGGCATAGATAATCGATCAAATTCAATTTGCTTCACTTGCAATAAACCATTTTGCTATACCAAGGAACCAAATTGTTTTGCAATCCTCCACAAATGATTGCTGAACCAACCATATTTAAATGATTGTTTTTTTTTTATTTTACAATGAAATTTTTTTTCAGTTTGTCGTTTTATGATTTATGTTTGTTTTTATTGAAAGTTTTATGTTTTATTGTTTTTGTGCAATTCGATTGAAATAAAAAATAAATTTATAATTAAAAAAAATGTCCTTTATTTTTACCGTTGTGGACCAATGGGACACATGTGTCCCATTTTATTTTCAGATCCCACAAGAAAGCTTTTGAAGCAAATCAAAAGGCGTTGGGGTTTCTGGTTACATCAGGATTTGGTGCACATAAAACAAAAATGCTACATAAGTGTATCATTCAGTTTCCGAGATCTAAGCAAACAAAAATTAAAAAAAAAATCACAAATTTTTGACTTGAGATGACATTGAAATGATTTCGGACAAAATATCTTAAACTTTTACATATTTTAAAAAAGACACATTTGTTTTTTATTGAATAAAATTTATTTGGTATAAAATTTGCTGAAAAATGTGCTTGTGAGAGGAAAAAAATCAAATGGGACTTATATGTCCAATTGGTCATCAAAGGGTTAAAGCAAATCTCTTTTTTTTTAATATTTATGCACTAGATAATGAACAATTTTTAGTTGTGTCATTTTTGATGATCTATTATTTGCCCAAGGTACCGAATAATTTAAAGTTATGTCATGAATTATTTTCAAGTTGTGACTCTTTTGCCAAATTCTAAGCTGACCCAAGTCTAATTAATATAAATTCCAACTTTTTAAAAAGTAGGATATACTGCCATCATATTTTCTGATACAACTAAAATCAAGTCACTTTTATAAATCGAAACTATAGACAAATTAAAACATAGAGAAAGACTTAACTGTTTTTTTTAGCCACAGTTAACTACAATAAAATACACTGAAATTTTTTTATAGATAAACAAAAGTATTGTGCATAGTTTAAGCTTATAAATCCGAAAAATTAAATTTTCAAATTGAGTTACATTTGAACTGGGTGTGGAAATATTTTATTTGCAGTTTTATAACTCCTCAATGAACGTTGAGAAAAATTGTTAGCACAAATTGAACAGTAATCACATATATTTCCACTAATTGAAACACTACATTCTGCCCTTCCATAAGCTGGCGCTCTAAAATGATTTCGAATCGCACGTCCACCGTAAATTTATTCATACCTTGGCTGGATTGTGTAGTGTGTAAACCGTGTGCTGCCTCTATATGGAAGTAATTGGCCGGCATCATTTGTAAAACATCGACGATAACAGCAGTTTTACTGTTGATTAAACATTCCCTTCTCATGTTTACTTTATCAAAGCTAATGCATTTCTTCATGACCAAAATTCAATCATATGATAATGCAGCTTTGTATATTGTATAAACTTTAAGGGAAGCCAAGAGGTAGCATATCTTTTTTTGACATGCAATCAGCAGTTGTTAGCATTTAATAGCAAAATGGAATACTGGTACCATATAAAAACGCAATTCAGCAAAACTCATTAGCGATTAATTCCAATAATAGTACAAGGTATGTAGTGACATTTTCCCTAATCTACGTACTACACATATTGCTCTTATCGCTTCAATCTCAGCTTTAATCAATTCAGCACACTTGTTTCACTCCACATAAAATTCAGGAATTGTAGAAAATTAAAAATGAAAAAGATTCCCATGGACCTTCTCACAAACAGAGCCTTGGACCTTTTAATATACTGATGACCTCAGTTTCTAAATTGATCTAACGATGTTCCGCCGTCCAGCTGGATGGATAGTGGTCTATATAATTCAAATCTTGTGTGTAAAGTACAAGTCGCAAATTTAAAGATAATTTTATAAAAAAAAATGTGAGCATCTATCCATTATTCCAAGAAGGCCCTATACAAACATGTTTATGTCCATAAGCTATCTTATTTCTTTGGTACATATTTATATAAAATTAAACTTAAAGATATTTTATGTAATGCCCTTACTTCCTTGCATGTAGAAATCCGTGTTAATATTAAATTTGCCACAAAACACGCTATCGAAGAAATATGTTTGATGCTGGCTCCAGAGCTAGCAAGAAGTCCCCAAAATTACTTTAAGACAAACAAATCACAAATAACTCGTATATGAATCTTAGGCCCTAATTGTGCAAAACGCATCGCAACGCTAAAAATAACATTTAAAGTTAAAATATTTCATAATTTTGTTGTTACTTTCTACAGAAGTTCAGATTGCGTTTTAAAAATTTTCAACGCCACAAGATATGCAGCGTTTGATTGGAACACAAATTTCTCTAGAAAGCAACAACAAAATTACAAAATATTTTTGAATTTGTTTTTGCTTTTAACGCAATTTTTGGCGTTGCGTTTTAGTCAGTTAGGGCTTTAACGGCATAGCTTAACTTGTTATACCGGGTCCCCGATTAGCCATGGGTCCCAAATGGCGTACAATCCCGAATGTTACTCATTATATATTGTTGTGTAGAGTATCAAATGGTCGAACTTGACCGACTATACTTTCTTACTGGGTTGTTTTTTAGCATATCATGTTAATTATAAAGAAAATGAAAGAGCTTAGAGGTGTTTAAATTTAATTATCTACTTTTATATGATTTTTATTTCCTTTAAATTTGCTTAATAAATCATTTCTAGTTTCCCACATTTACATCACTCTATTCTCTTAAACAGTTCTCTTTTCTTTAGTAATATTTTCTGTTCTAATAATAAATGAAAACATATTTTTTGAATCCATACAAAATAAGAACATGAACATCTAAATCAATAACCAAATAAAAGGAAAATTAAATAAAAAAGTATGTATGTGAAAGAATCTCTTGAAAATTTTCTTTCTGACAGTCATTACATTGACTTCAAATATCATTACAGCTGTAGGAGTATATAGAATAAAAGAGTATATTTATTTTTACTATATTAGTAAAAAAAAAAAAAACTGCTGTTCTAAAGGAGGACAGTCTGATAAGTCTATAAGATGAAGCACTGTGCAGCATATTACCTACACTTTTGAGAAATATAAAATGATTAAAAAGTTCAACAAAGTGAGAAGCTGTTTAGCCCGTGCCGAATCTATTATTTATTCTGTCATTCAATTTGCCACACATCGAAACTATCAGCGTTAAGGCCAGGTGGTCACACTGATCCTTTTCTTTTAGTTAGTAATATTGTTTTACTAAGACTTGTATTGAAAAGAAATTTCAAAGTCCTAATACCGGATAGGGACCAATAAGCGCTCCATTTGTGGTGGAAACAAGTTGTAAATCAAGTGAGGTTCACTGATGGTTTTAAAAATGCTAATGTCGATGCCGTTGTCGCTAAATTTGGTCCTAGTTTTTAAAGGGCTGTATCTTTGGGTAAATAACCATCCATTTTTCAGGCGGAAATTTACACCATGTTGAATTGTGCTAAGGAATGTTTGAGGAGAAACCCGAAGGAATTGAAGTTTTTTGTAATGCGCAAAGAAACAGGCTGGTCTTAGAGCGCTTTCCTCCCTTAGATGGTAATTGGCTCTAGTACTTCTCCCAATAATATTGGGAAACATTACGACTTGACTTAAGGCTAGTTTCCCTGCCAAATGGACCACGTGGGAACGGAAGGCCAATTTTTTGAATGGATGCTCTTACTGCCTATTTATTTTTCCAGAGTCTTTATTCGGTACTCTACTAGTTGCAGTAGGGAGCCCATTAAATCAAGATCTTATCGAGATTAGTATTTCTGTACTTCAACAAACTGAAAGATTTTCTTAATTAATCCCATTGGGGATCCCGTTATAAATCGAACATAAATTTATTCTCTATCCAGTAAAAACCTCGCCTACAAAATAACTTGCAATTCTACTGAAAGAACCAATGAATTTTATATGGGATGTCCCAAAATAAACGTCCCAAAAAAATAATGACTTTCTTTTGAATAGTCATTAAGGGTCCTCATGATATCGTTTATAAGTCTCGTAATCTGTGCAAACTGTGCATTTTTACGCCCTCGTAAATGAACTGTCAAAAATTGTATGAGAATTCATTTACACAAACTTGGTAAATTTGCCCAACAATTTTGTCTCGTAAACTTGCGCTATTCAATTGTGCATTTATACAAACAGATCTTTTAATGATTTTAACGTCGTTTTCAATGAAAAATCCAAGTGTCTATAAATCACAAACAATAAATTCTAGCAATAATTTCAGTAAATTGGTCTTTTGGCTTTCTTTAAGCATTTTTAAAAGCAAATTTCTCATACATATTAATCACAAATTTAAACACAAATTTTTATATTTTTGAATTTTAATTTTTAATTTATTTTTGTATTGACGTTTCTTACAAACTGACATTAATTGTTTAAAATTACACAAAAGTAAAAAAAGGGGCTTCATGAAACAGGACTCGTAAGTTTGCGCATTTGCACAAATGGCAATTTTAAGCGACATCATGAGGACCCTTATTATTTTTTTACATTAATACATCAAGAAGAAAGTAGTTATAGAAGTTTTTATAGATGTATTTATAGAAGAAAGATACTAAATAATGAGTTAAAGAAGCTATTCATTTTGAAAAAGTAAGCGAAGTTTTTACTGGGTATTACTTCCCAGAATAATTAGCTTCGTATACAGCCTTCATATGTCGGGGCTTCATTGCTTATAGTGCTGATGTAAGTATTCAATAAAAAGGGTGTTTACGATATTTAACTGAGTTTTAAAAATATTAGCGCGGGATTGGGCAGATTTTATTGAATGCTAGCTTTAGAATTGCAACTATTATGAAAGAAAAAACAGTTGCAAAAAACATATTCTACAAACGGCGGTATGTATAAAAAAGTACTGTATTTTGGGGTGTTGCAAAAAAAAATTTCCTGTCTAGAGCATGGCTGGTTCAATTTTATTTTTGTTTTGTATTGGCTGCAACCTGGTTAAATGAAACATGTATGTGAAAAAGAAAAGAGGGTGTACTTTTAGGGCATGGTTTTTTGGTAATATAACTTAGAGCAAATGCATTTGACTCAGCCTAACTGTTTGTCCCGCCAACGCGTTGCCAACTAACTATGGAAGTTTCAGCTTCCTATATAAAGGCGTAGGTAGTTTGATAACAATTTTTTATGGCTTTTTTCTGTTTGCTAGAGAGTCATGCCAAATAAAATGCATTTCTGTTAACATTCACACGATAGATTATCAAGTTAAAAAAAATAGTACAAAAACTAGTGAAAATTCCTAAAAATATTTGTTTCATTATTTGCTGTTTGCTACACAACAGCGAAATAAAAAAGATTTTAGATTTTATACAATAATAAGTATTTCATTTCAAGAACACACATTTTTCGAAATTATTACCTAAAATAAAACTGTGTTTAAAGAAAAATTCTTAAACATAATATTGTTACGTTTTTTTCTTTTACTTTGTTAAACTCGTTTCGGCTTATTCCCTTTATTAAAAAGCCTTTGAGTTCTTGAAGTTGCAAATCAAAATAAATACACGCACTTATTCAGCATTACAAACTTTCGGACATGTTCTGACAATCGCACGAACGCAAATCGCCAGATTTATTTTATGGTGTTCTGAAACTCGCGTATTTAGCTTGTGAACTTCCATATTTCTTAACAAATATTAAAGTTCCCTTGGGCATACTTTCGCAATTTGAAGTCGGCAAACTTCTTGTTATTGCAATTTACAGAACACCTGTTATGCGATTTGAAGTCAGTATCGACATTATTAAGCGTTTTGTGATTGTAAGAACATGCACGTTAATTTTAATTAATTATAGAGCTCACAAAGTTTATCCACTGCTGTTAATAATGAACAAAAGCGCTTAATGACTCAACTAGATTGTGTCAATATTTCACAACATTTTACAACTACTTGCATTCATATAAATCTTAAGTCTGCTTTAAGGTGTATCAATTTTTTTTTTAATTTCTTAAACATACGTTACAGTGGAGTTGAAATGCAACTATGCATAACAGTTTTTAACTCATTTAACTTTAAATGAAAACTTACATGATAAGTACCTGAAAGCAAGAAAAGTACATGAGCGCTGATATATGCGCTGGCTATTACATACATGAAGCAGCAGAAAAGCGAATACCATTGAATTTAAGTAAAAACCACAAATAATTTTCTATGTGTAATTCCCTTAAATGGAAGCAGATTGTATTGCAATTTGAGTATCCATTCGGTTAATCGTTGTTCGATTAAGAACATGAATGATACGCTTGGCCGAGAACTAAACCCGTAAGTTGTTCGTTCTTCGTAACACACGTTTTTCCCCAAGAAAATTCGTTTTTTGGCCGGACTGTTCGTATGTGGAATGACCTTCCTGCTGAAGTCTTTCCTCTCATTGTCAACATTAATATATTCAAGTCGAATGTTCACAGGCAATACCTCTTCTCTCCTTCTCATTACCTATTTTTCTAGTTCCAACCCAATGCAATGCATTAGTAGAGGTCATCCTCTGAATGATGGTCCTAACAAAAAATTTAAAAATATGGTGCGAGGTTACCTTTGACGGTAACGTTCTAATTTTCAAGAAGAATTCTTGACATAAGTACGGAAAAAACAGAAGTTAGGAAAAACATGTAAAATCAATTAAAGTGGATAATCATTCAAAAAAGCAAATTTCGATCTACCAAAGGTTAAAACACAATTTGGTTTAAGGATTGATGTTTGACTATTGACGTCAGCAGTCGTCGATGGCTGCGAGTGTAAGACGGCATATCCATCTGAGGAGATCAAGTGGTTGTGATCGAAACATGTCATGGTAACCAGCCGCCTGGGTTCGAATCTCAGGTCAGTCAAGAATGAATGATTATCAATAACAATTTCAATTAATTTTCATGTTGTAAAATTCCTTTCTTCATAAAAATAATTTAATGAAAATTAAATTTGATAAACTTAATTAAGCCTGATTAAAATATTAAAAATTTGGATTTTCCTAAATTTTAAAAAAAATTTGGACCAATGATTACACTCTCAGCTACAGCTGCTATATTTACTTCACTACGTGCTGGATGCGGTCTAACCGGTCGACTTACATCCACCAATGTTAACTGGAACTCAATATTGCGAATGATGTGGCAATAGTGGTTTCAGTAGGCCGATTATGCTCACCGTAAGTTCCCCGGATCGCACGAATTTCTCACATAACGCTGATTCTGCATAAACAGAATACATTTTTTTTCCGTTAATACAAGGGCATGAAAAATTTTTATTGTGGACCCAGTGTGCGAAAAATCGAACACTGCTTTTTAAAGTCAGATAACAAAAACCCAATTAAAAAATACGGAAAAGTTTTTTGTTGTTGTTAAAAGTTTGATCGTTTTTCAATGGAACTACATTTTCTCTTTTATTATATTTTATACAAAGTTTTTAGTTTTTAAAATTATGCATAAATTAATGTTTTTTCTTATCCCTTGTTATACAAGGAAGGAGTGAAGTGGGTAAGAATTTTTATTTTTATATTTGTAGCGAACCACTTACAAAATATAATTGTTTAAAAATATAAGTTCATTGTCTTACATAAAAATAGTAAAAAAAATTAAAAAAACTCGTAAAATTTTCTGTTCGAAAAACGAACATTGGGACGATATGGGTTAAATCTTGTTTTGTATTCCTATTTCGCAAATATAATCAATAATTAGTGCCCCGGTAGGCTACCTGGTAAAAGGCAAGTCTATTAGCGCCGGGATTGCGGGTTCGATTCCCGCCATGGACTCTGGCTTCTTTCCTGCAGACAAGCGTAGAGCTTCGCGGGATTAGCTTAGGGAATTTAAAAAAAATTTAATGATAAATTTCCTAATCTGAAAAATCTAGTTTTTGAGGGCATTTTGCGATGACTAGCATTAAGGTACTATTTCGATGTATTCCATTAATCTTTCCGAAATTTTGGATTTGTTTTTTTAAAAACATTTAACTTAATAAAGTAAGTAAAACCTCTCAGCTCACCCTCGTATTTAGTTTCTCCTCTAATATTATTTATAACGCAATACACTTTATGACAGAGAAAGTACTTCATAAAGCTGAAGCGGCATCATTTGGTACTGCTATTGAAATATCTATCTATATAATATACAAGTATATTTTAGAGAATTTCAGAGAACAACAAGAAATTCAATTCATTTTTCTTGTCTGTCTCAGACAAAAAATAAACCAGATGAAATAAATATAAAGAAGAGCAGCGGTATCATGTTCAATTGTTCAAGTTGAATTTTATATTTTTTATCCCCAAATATTTTATACAAACATGTGGAATTCTGACCCATTTTTATTTATACTCGTACTTTCATTTCGGTAGTAAAGTACTTTAATCAAAATACATATATTGTCACCTGAAATGCAAAAGGGTCAAACAACAATCAACAAACAAAACCAAAATTATGTTTTTAGTCGCCAAACAAATTTTTTTGAAATTTGTATATTATTTTTTTAAAATAATTTTGCGCAATTTAGAAAGCTATGCTCTTAAACATAAAGGCGGAAGGAGTGCATTATACAAGCAAAATGGATAAAAGTAGTACAAAAAAGGAAATTTTAATTTTCTTTAAATAAAACAACCTTAAGACCTTAAATTTGAAAAGTTGTTCTTTTATTGGTGCGAGATATCGTTTAAAATTTTTAAATTAAAGGGACAAAACGGGTAGGCATGTACTCCTGGTAATCTTTATAAAAATAAATATTTTTTGAAAATAATTTTATTGAAACTTAAAAACAGAAGTTCAAGTTCCAGAATCAATTAATGTACTTTATGTAAAACTTAGTTAATAGGGCTTTGAAGTGTAAAGTAGAAAATATTAGAATTTTTTAATAAAAAGCGATCGTAAAACTTTAAATATGAAAATCGGTAAACACATTAAAATTAAAGCAACTTGATAAAAATTCTTCAGAACAAAAATTTTATAATAAAAGAAAAACTCCTGTATTTAAAAATAATTATTAAATTTAACAAACGTTTATTAAGGATAATTTTCATAGAAAATTTGTTTTTTAAACCTTTATTAAATTTAAAATATTTTTATGAACACAGGCAAAAGTATTCAAAAGAATAAAAAGGAAATTTTTTCCTAATCTGTCTGTGTATATAAAGTTGTAACGTTATTGACGGACTGGCTGATTCAACCCCTCCCAGCCTGAAGCTAAAAAGTTGAAATCAGGACCGAAGGTTGGTCTCATGCCAAATCGATCCACTAAGGCGGGATTTTTGGAAATTAGAAAAACGGGTAAATTCTGTAACCTCATATCTCCAAAATTACCCCTTATTGTTGTTCATTAAAAAAAACAAGAGGTGTCTGGTAATTTTTGGAAATCAGATCCTTCTGGAGATGCCAATCCCGAAATCCCGAATACCGAAATCCCGGGATTATTCCAAAAATTTAAGTCTCGAATCCCTGGATTTTTTATGTTAAAATCCCGAGATTTTAGATTTAGTAAATATGAGGTATTTTTTTTATTAAATACAACTATATTTAAATAAACGTGAGTCACCCTGTTAAAAATAACTTTAAAAATTTAATATTAAATCATACATCGAAATAATCCCTTAATAATATTTAGTTTTTGACACATTTTTTTATTGGTTAATTATTTTGCTTTTAACATTTTTATAAAATATACGAATGTTTTTAAAGCTCGTTTGCAAACAACAAACATTAATGTCACACTTTACATTATTTGGTATAGCTGACAGTTGTATTTTCGCCGCCGTCGTTAAAAAATTTAAAATTTTAGTAAATTTTGGTCGCCGTCAACGATATGTGTTACTAGCGTTCTCAACGTCTGCAATGTCACATCGGCTTCGAGTGCAATGTTATGACATTTATAACGTTACTGCGATAGTTTTCGACATGAGTTACAGACACACTTTTTTCTCATTTTTTGAGAAACGATGGAATATTTTGTTTCACATCTTTTCGAATGCGAGAAGTTCTCACTAAAGTTACAGAACATGGGAACTGGTTACAAAAAGAAGTCGCAAGTGAATAAATGTTACATGCAATGCATTTTGTACCACAGCAAATAAAATCAGAAGATAAAGTTTTTTCTTAATGAAGGATAATAGAACTGCACACGCACAATGCAAGTTGTGCAAAAAGGTGTTTAAAACTTTAGGGGATTCCACCAAAGGTCTTTTGACACATTTGCTTAGGTTTATTTTATTAGATTAATACTTGCAAATGTATATATTTGATAAAAAATAAATTTAATATTGTCAGGCGCGGATCCAGCTTGAGTCTTAGGGGGGGGGGGGGGGGAATATTGTTTGATGCAAAAATGTAAAAATTTTGTTTTTAAAAGTTTATTAAAATCAATATGTGTATATTTTAAAAAAAAAAACTCAAAAATAAGGTTAAATAAAATATAAGATCAGTTCAATATAAATTAATTTTTTTTAAATAAGCAATTTATGATTTCCTTGTGAGGCAAATTTAGATGGTACAGTCTTTCTACTGTCACTGTTGATCTGAGCCATGACCTCTCTCTCTCGTAGTATTACTGACGAGTGGGGCAAGTTTTTTATGGCATATGCCATTTTTGCCATTTCTTCAATTATTTTTTTAAAAAGCAATTTTTGGTCCAGCTTGCCAAGAATACCTTTTTGCAACCTAGAAAAAAATTTCAAATAAGCTAAGCGAATATGAGGCAGAATCTTTTCGAAATGATAACTGAATAATAGAAAAATCGGACGTAAAAAGTACTTTCAATGCATCTGCTCAAGCCTCTTGAAGATACAAACGAAAGGGATTTCTATGAATGAAAGCTTTGGCTTAATTGACAGTGCTAAGGAAAATAATACAAGATGTTAGTAAAAAAGATTTTGTCGAAAAGTTTAAAAAACGTTTTAGATCGTAATGCGTGTGATAAATTATTCAATACTCCTGAAAAATCTATGTGGCTTGGCATTTTAATTTTAAAAAAGACGGATGAAATTATTGACAACCTTTCTCCATCTGAACTTTTAGTGTTCAAATATGATCCAGTTACATCTTGCGATGTTGAAACAGTGTTTTTCATTTTTAAAACTCGTCGGTCACAGGTTGACAACTCTTAACATGTTTTTTGTACTTTTCAGGATACAAAAAAAAAATGTTATTACTCCGTGTTGGAAGTAAAAAAAAAAAACAAAATAAGTAGGAGATATTTATTGTAAAGAAAGCAAAGGTACTAACATGCAGAAGGTCAAACACAGTCTTTTGGCATCAAAAACCCGATTCGATTTTTTTGCGAGTTAAGAGTTGTCAACCTGTGACTGACGAACTGTTTTATGTGATAACAGGAGATTATCAGGGGTGTTCTAGAAATCGAAGACGCAAAACGCAAGAATTTTAAACGTCGTTTTTTAATAAGATTTCCCTGATAAAAAAATTTTATGACAAATATTATAAAAATATTTCTATATTAAACAGAATTTTATAATAAAAATTAGATTAAAAGTGTATTAAAAACAACTTCCAAATTCTTGCGTATTGCCCCCCGGTATTTTTTTTTTGACAATTTGAAGAAACATTCTATTGTACTTACAACAATAAAAACTTAATAAAATAAATGTTTCTTAATTAACATGTTTATTTTTGCAATTTTTCGTGCCATTTTGCCAGCCATTTTTAACAATTTTTCGTGCTATTTTAAACTTTAACTGCTGACGAGCATTGAAACGAAAATTTTAAACAATATTCTTAGATTTCCGTAGATATCTTCATCACAGATCATTAAAGCATCTACAACGTTATCTGATAGATTTTCAGATATTTTCCATGTTTGTTGCAAATGCAACAGTTCAGACTCAAGTTAAGATGTTAGTAGGTGTTTATCTATCTCTTTTATTAAACATAATCAGCTCATCAGCTAGTTGTGATTTTAAAAGTTTCTTTTTTTGAATTGATTATGCTTTGAGGTAGAAGTTTAGGTATGTTCAATACATTTAGGATATCTATTTGGAAACGTGTTTTCAGATCTTCTAAAATAAATTCAATAAGAGGAATGTAACCTACAACTCGGTAGTAATCTTCAACATTTTGAAAGTGATTGGAACCTCGATTTGAACGCATATAACTTTAACTTTTTCATAAATCGCTTTAAATAGTTCCTTGGCTTTATTTTTTTTCTCTTCAAGGCACATGATTTAAGTTTTGATAAGGCTTGATCCTTTTAAAAGATCTATATCGTGCTTTTGTAAAATGATACTAAGCGCCTGCGATACAATAAGTATCACACTTAATATGTTTATTCCGTAAATGAATTCAAAAGAACTAAGAGAATTCCTTAATATAAGGATTTTGATGAAGTAGCTTTACGATACCACCCAGAAGTGTTGTTTTCGACGGCAGCACATGTTTTCAATAAAATAAGGTATCGATTATCAGACGCCATTAATTTGTTTTAGAAGCTTATTAAAATATAAGTTTTAATACATAATATTCCATATTCCTTTAAAAGAATACATTAAACTGTTTTTTTTTTTAATGAGTTTAATATTCTTTATGAATTTATTTGTTTTAATACTTATACATAAACATTTTATTATAAATATGTATGTATATGAATTCTTAAAATTGGCCTTCATATATGAAATCCCGAAAAATCCCGATCCGTCCCGGGATTCCGTGTTTTTGAATAAAAAATCCCGAATCCCGGGTTTCAAAAAACCTGGTCCCATTTGGCATCCCTAGTAAGAACCCCAATAAATGATTTTTAAACAAAGCAAAATAAAACGTTTGATTTGAATTTGTTTGTTGGGTATTAGTAATAATATTATAAAATGTGTACAAAGCTAAAAATCGTTATAATTCAGCGAATTCAAAATTCAAACTGCATTGTTGGTTTGTTTTATTTTCATAAACATTTTAAAAGATATAAAGCGTTATTTACAAAATTTATGGAAAAATTACGAAAAATTTCAATGTAGGGTGCATAACTGAGCAAATGCATTGCAAAAACTTATAGACTTTGTACACCAAATTATTTTGATTTATTTCCTTCAAAGTGAAGAAAATTGTGGTGTATGACAATGTTATGACGAAAGCTTAAAAAAATAGGCCTGCATACCCGATTTTTGGCAAAAATTCGACTTGACCGATCTCTAAACCTCTTCCGAAAAAATCTGATAAAAATACTTCACCCTATAAGCTTTTTAATTATGCTTAAGTTAAGCACTCATGAAAATAAAAAAAAAATTTCTTGGGACACACTAATAAACATGTCCATGAAAGAAAGGGAGACGCTAACGAAATAGAGGGTTAAATACTAGTAAATATATAAAAGTTTAAAAAACGTATTAACCAATTTGAATGCATTTAGGCAAATAGAATCATTATGGAGGAGAATTAAACCATTTATATTTACAGCATTTATATTAACTCCTTAATCTACATTATCTATACAAAAAAACAAATTTGTTTGAAAATTTCAAATTTTATTAATGAGATAATTGAATCAATTATTTTTTCAATTAATATAAAATTACGAAAAATAATTTTGATTGAATTAACAATTTAGTTCTTTTGAAATAAATTTTTTATTAAAAAGCAAAAAATCTAAATTGATTTGTCGCGTAAAATTTAATAACTGAAGCTTGTAAAATTGTTGTTGAGAATTGTCAAAACGTGCACTATATTTAATTAAATCAATTAACACATTGTTTAAAATGGCAAAGTTGTTTGATCAATTATTTAATTGATATTGAATAAATCATTTATTGAAAAAATTTTTTTAAAAATTGTAAAAATTGAGGGAAAGATTTTAACGACCCCGGGCACCGCTGGGTTTAGTATACAGTATTTTTTTAAAAAGCTTTTATGTTGTATGATCTTTAATATCTAATTCTTTATACATACTTATTTACTGAACATAAGTCAGGTCGTAAAAATCTTTAAAATTCAAATTAAAAATTAGTCCCACTTTAGGAGAATATTAATGTTAAGACACATTGTTAGAGTTTAGAATTGACAAAGAGACCTTGCAAACGGATTTAAATGACTTTCTGGTCTTTTACTAGTGCAGTCTTTTAATCTCTATAGATATTCTCATACCTGATATATAGCGGCACTCCGGTCATTTCTCTAAGAATTTTTGATTTCGAATTCTGTAATAGTTCAATACTAAAATTGCGAGACGTTCGCCATAATAGAACACAATAGTATGTTCAAATCGGTTTCAAATCCTTAACTTTATATTCCAGGCTTAGTTAACATTTGACACAAGTAGTCAGTGAACTCTGGTGAATGCTAACTTTAAGTAAAGTATCTTGGTTTCTATATGTTGGCACAAAGTAAGTGCCCATCCAAATGTATACGAAGGTATGCAACAAAATCAGACAGGGGCATTGTAATGTTATTAAGAGTCACAGGTGGACAATGTACTCTGCAAATGAAAATAATTATTTTATTTAATATTTAATTTTAGAATCGTTTAGTCGTATACGCCAATTTTTCAACCAAGTTTCCACCTGAATATGTTGCTTATTAAGGTGATGGCTAGCGATATCACCCGCGTAGGTGTATACTAAATAGGAAGTAGGTCCTGGACCACTTCACTGTAGAACACCAGATTTAATCTGATATTTTGCGTCTAAAAATAAACTCTTGAATTTAGAAGCTTTTTCGAATAAATCGTATTAAAAACGCATTTCTTGTTATTGTCTTCAGTTTTACATCTCTTGTGTAAAGTAGTTAAATGTAAATGTTGGCCCTTTTGAATTTCAGGTGACATACATTCACAATACTTTTTATTTGTGAGTATGTGAGTGTGTGTGGTAGTGTTGAATTTTTATTTGTGAGGATGTGTGTGTGGTAGTGTATTATGAAAAATAATACGTTAAGAACTATTGACAACACAAAGAGCAACAACCAAAAAACTAAACTGACAATGATAAAGTGATTGTTGAAAATGTGCTGAAATTGATAAAATGTTTAAGCGAAAGCGAATAAGGAAATTATTTATAAATTTTCAGTCTTTGAAAAATTTTAAACATATGTTTTATATATATTTCTGTAAGGTTACAGCAAAAGATTTAAAAAATATAAAGCCGAAAAACTTCCGGATATGTGTAAAAGAAACTAATGATCAAATAAACAAAACAGACAAAAGCCGCCTTGTTGTTATAAATCATGCAGAATTTAAATTCTAATAAATAAATACTGGGGCCTAATTCTGGCAGTCGTGATCGAGTACTTTCTCGATTCTCGGTTATGTTTTACAAAACAACATGTTCTTATTTTTATCTTTAAATCACAGACCAGCAAAATTTGGAAAAAAAAGTTAAAACCCTGGGTAGAGTATTGTAAGATCACCTTAGTGAATCTTTCTTTTAGTTAATTATAAATTAAGATATTTTAAATGTTTTTCTTTACCGGCGCTAATTAACGCCACTGGTATGTTTTGTTTAGGGCAGTTGTATATGCCCAATATGAAATGAAAGAAAATGCCAGGTTTAAGGCAAAGTAATTAATGATTCTTTATTGAAAATAATTCTTCTTTTTATACAAGGATAACGGTATCTTAAAGCTACAATTATCAATAGAAATAGTTGTTGCATGCAAACTACACCTCCACTACATTTCCAATAATCAATAATACATTAGGGTGGTGTAGATTTGCATGGGCAACAAAAAAAATAAAATAAATAATTACATTGTTCGTCTTAGAAATTACATTACACTACAGTATTCTATTCTAAGCGTATTTGAATTCTAAAACAAAGCTTTTATTTAAAAATTTTCAATTAAGAAAAATATATAAAAAAATTAATCCCTAAAAACCTTTAAAAATTAGTTTAACATTTAAATTAAAACTTTGTTATTAATTAAAAAACAAATCGTCTGGTCATTATTGACTTGGCACTTATTCCAGAAGAAAAACGACAGTGAAAGTTTAAACGAAGTTTTCTGAAAATATGCCCGATACAATTTTTTCGTATTTTCACCACTGCTTCTGTTATTTGTATGTTTTAAACAAAAATTTCAATTTTTTTAAACGTTGATGAACGAACTTAGAAGTTAATGGATTTTGTTTAAAGTGAAAATTATTGTTTTATGCTGCATACGCCACTTTTCTTAATTTATTTTTAAAAAGTAGCCTCTTTATTGAGTAGTATTGAGTAGCAGACATTTTATTTTGCTTTAACAACTTTTTTTTCTTTAGCCAATGGAATGAAGCAAAAGTGAAATTAATTATATACGTTTTATACGAGAGGAATTTGCTGCATCCGTAAGTAGGATTTTAAGACGACATATCGGTTTTATAAAGATGAATTTGCGGAGTTGAAACGTTTCGAATATGGGTTTTTTAAAGTTTAGCTAAAATATCTCGAAATCATGATGTGATGGAGAAATTCTAAACACAGATTCGGATTCAGCGCAATTCAAACCCTTATTAAAGTATAGTCAGTCTAAAGGTTAAACATTTGTTGGCCTGTGCAATACTCATAAAAAAATTAAATTTCAATTAGATTAATGTAAGAGTGCCTTACAAGTTACAGGACAGAATTACATAATGACTTTGCTTATCATACACTTTAGTTAAATGTGGGGACAAGGGAGTCCAAATTTTTTTAAAAGGCTTAAAATTTAAAGATTTGAATAAACCAGTCAGTCTACCATGATTTTGTGTAAACTACTAGAAAAAATGATGAACTAATAATTTTGGAAGACCACTATGCCGAATTTACAATCACTGCACGCATCAGCATTTATCTAATCCACTTAAGCTGCCATTTTTGAGCTGATAACCGTGGTAGAGATAAAAAGTATTTTAATCAATTATTATGTCCACCCAATAGAGAACTCAATGCTTCGCTATAATACCAGAGCTGGTTAGTTTATTGCCTCTTCTGCAGAACGTACAAAGTTGTCAATCCATTACAAATGTCATTGGACTCCTATGAATTAAGAATTAAATAATGTAATCTCAATATTGCGATTGCGGTTGACTTCCAATGCTCCTCAAAGATGATGAATCTTAATATTTTTTGAATTACTCAATTTTTTTTCAGGCAGAGGCAGATGTGAAAAAGCGAAAGCCTACTCCATGAGGGACATTAGTCACCTGGAAACAAGCAATAAGTTTACCAACCACCACTGTTTATATAATCAACCAGTACACACAGGCTTTAATTTGAGTGTATAGTCCGACAATGTTATACTTTCGGCCCTTGTTAAAGATATGGAGCTATTTAACATCTGCTTCATACGGCACCGTCTTTTGGACTGCAAGAGAACCTAGGGATGAAAGGTCCCTTAGGCCAAACTCTCCCACAAGTAGTGAATAATATGATCTTGAGCTGGTATATCAGGATCTCCCTTTCCTCGACTTTTGGCTTTAACCCCTATCACCACGTGATCACCGAAATCATCTCCTTATTAAAAATGTATATTTTCGTTGTTACTTTTTCAGTAACGTAAAATCAACTTTAAGAAAATTTTGCTGATAGACAGAATATTGGCTCCCACGGTTCAAGATAGGATCTCTGGTCAGCCGCGATCTCAAGAGATCTGTCAATTTTGGATTTTTGGCGAATCCCACTTACTGATTTTACCTGATATCCCCGGAGAATGTAACACTACACGGTCCTTTAATTGATCCCCACAATCTCCTGGAAACGTTCACGGCGTTCAAAAAAGCTGAAGGCTGGCTCGGAAATATTTCCAGAAATACCCTAAATATATACAGTGATAGCCGCACTGCCGTTTTAACGCGTTGTGGCGTTGAAATCCATGATTTTGGAATCAAAGGCAGCTAAGACGACAACAGCGATGATTAAACAGTTTTTATTAGGATTTTTTTTCTATCATTTAATCGTATCAGACGTGGAACTACATTGAATGCTTGGAACCTTTGGCACTTAAGGACCCCTTTTTCTCTTTTTTAAACCCAAAAGAAAGTAGAACACCCATATTTGCCTAAATAAGATCTACTACCTTTGAGTTACTATCAAGTGTTTCTTTTATTCAATTTCATAAACTTCATATTTGCCAAAATAGTATCTACTATCTCTGAGTTACTATCAAGTGTTTCTGGCATTGAATTGTTGTATACTTTAAACTTCATAAGGAGTTCAGATTGGTATTGCGGTGGATATTAAGTTTGAGTTAAATGATATAGCTTCCCAATGGATTAGTAGGTCTAAGTGTATCATTCTGGAATCATTTTGTGTTTTGTATTCATGTATGTTACGGGAAACAAAGGCCATAAAAAAAATCAAGAAAGCTACTTGAACTACCAGTATGTCCAATTGGAATAAATACACAGCACCTAAATGCCTGCTATCACGATATTCGAAATAAGCGGTTGGGATACAAATGACAAGAAATGAGAAGATCTGCTCCAAGTCATTATTCTATATTAAGCATTTAGTTATAATGGGATCTGCTACCTTTAAGAAATTATCGAATTGTTTTGGCCTTAATTTCAGGATAATTTTGATTGTTTTTGCCATTTAAAATCTGTGTAAGCAGATCGAAAGTATCATGAATAGTTTAATGAGTATAATTTTGTCGATTAAAAATCACACATTCCTTCAGCTCTTCCAGTTACTTTCAGCCCGGGTTTTTGAGATGTGGATTAAGTTTAAACTTAGTTTAAAGTAGTCTAAAATGCAAAATGTGATTTTTATTTTATTATTTTTTTAAAGACTGTTCAAAAGTGATTTGAACACTACAAATTGAAATAAGAATTAAAAACATGAATAATATTAAAAAATAAAAATTGAATTGAAATTAATATTAAAACTAGTAAATTTTAAAAAATTATATGCAACATGAATTATAATTAATATTTGAATTATAACTGAATTTTAATGTATGAATTGTAGTCCCTTATTGATATCAGTAACATTATAGTTTTAAAGCCACTGTAGTATAAGTAACTTTATTTAGTACTTAGTATTAACGGAGTTATTCCAAACATCTTCGGATACCTGCGAACAGAAGACAGGTTAAGATTTAAATTAAAAATATGTATATCTTACTTGTGTTTTAGCAACAGCGAAAATAAAATAATAAATTGAAATTTTAAAAACATAGTGAACCTAAACCTACTTAACTCTACTTTTTTCAACCCCTTATTACAATACCTACCTTATCTTAAATTACCTTAAAGCTAGCTTGCAAGAAAGTGGAAATCACACACTGAGCATATTCCCGCCAACTGATAGTTAAAGGATTAGCAAATTAAATTATATTTGCATAGTTCGAAAAGAAATTAATTCTCTTTTATTAATTTCCTCTAACCCTACAATTATAATCATTCATATGAGTGATTTTAAATACAACTCCTCAGTAAACGATCATCGTAACTCTGATAGTGCCCTGCAGTTCTGCATCCCAAACTGCGGTATTGTTTAGAAGTTCTGCGTGCCTCGCAATCACAGAACTACATACTAAGCAAAACTAAGCTGTTCCATCAACATTTTGATTACAAATTTGGTACTCGCGACACAAATTGGATTTCAGATTAACTAAGCTTGGTTAAACTGAGATCTCAAAAACCCATCCTAAGCAACCTTATATTTGAAATAAGATCAATTTTTAAACAAAAATGAAAACAAATAGAATCTGGGAATTTATTTCTCATTTATTATGAAATTTTTTATATTATTCAAATGTGTTTTCTAAGTCAAATTACAATCCTCAAAAGCTTTTATCCTTTAATAGTCGCATTTCTTCAATATTTTCAACACTCAAAATATTATGAAGTTAAATTCAAACGAAAATTTATTTTAAACAACTTAAAATTCATTTAAAAAACAGATCATTTACATTTCATTTAAAACATATGATTTTTACATTTATTTTTAAATTTTTTATTTATTAAACTGCATATTCTTTAAAATTTAATAGTTTTAACCAAGGCCCATCTATCAGGTCTGCTTACTTGTACAAAAACAAAAAACGATTCTTTTTAGTTGTCAAAAATTTACTACCACATATACAAAGCAAAAGGAAAAAACGTGTATGTGTGGCATACCATAA
Organism: Pollenia labialis; assembly: GCA_949318255.1. Lineage (NCBI taxonomy): Eukaryota > Metazoa > Arthropoda > Insecta > Diptera > Polleniidae > Pollenia > Pollenia labialis. The sequence continues at coordinate 91,904,221 of OX439141.1, forward strand.
ACGTATACATGCACATGTAAACAACTTTTGAAAACTATAAAGAACATAAACAATGATCATAAGGCTTCTTGCGCAGACCTTTTCAATGGGCCTTGGTTTTAACTTTAAAAAAATATAATTAAACAGTCAAAAATCAAACTACATAACAAAATAAATACGGAAAATCATTATTTTTTGGTAGTTTGTTTTTTGAATAACAAACATAAACGTTAAAAAATAAAATCATTTGTAAAATAACTATATTTTTATTAAATTTTAACAGTACGGTAAACGAATTGAATAACCCACCATCAGTTACTGTAATAATTTTATAAGTGAAGGAATATTTTCTATGCACTATCAGAATTTTTCGTTTGTTTATAATAATATGAAAATTTGTATAATAAATGTTACTCAACATGAGAAATAAATTCCCAGGTTCTTTTTGTTAAAATAATCAGTTAGATACATACTATTTACAATTGGCACTATCCAGTTATAAGATACAAAGAATGCTGACGGAGGCCGTAGCGAGCCAGGAAATGCATTACATTCTGCTGGTATCTAATAGTTGTATAAATTTAACCAAAGCCGCGTAATAGAAATATACATACGAAAAATTCTGATAGTGCATAGAAAAAATTCCTTGAAAATATTGAAGGAATGCGACTATTAAAGTATAAAAGCTTTTGGGGATTGTCATTTGATTCAGAATGCACATTAAAATAATTTGAAAATTTACAAAAATTAAAACGTTTATTAATATGTTATCACTTTAACATTAACCAAATATTAAAGTATTATTTAAGATTGGCAACAATTATGAGCTCTATGAAATTTCTGTTACTATTTTAAGTATCAATATGCAAATTTTGCAGTATTTATAACCTAAAATCTTAAAATATTTCTCACAGCTATTGATTCATTCATATGTAGATATTTAATGAGTTCAAAATGTAAATGTAGAATCTCAATTTTAAAACACCCCATTTAAAATGTGAACTAATTGGAAGAAAAATAAAATTTCAATTTAAGATTTGTATGAAATCAACAATTTCTGAATACAAAATCTAGACGCATACTAAAGCCGTTAAGATCATGAATAAATCGTTTAAAGAAAAGGGGTCAAGCTGATAACTTTTCAAAAATTGCTTACATTTTTTTCATTTTTACATGCAAAAAAAAATAAGCCTTCCAAAAACCAATAAATATTTATTTATGGATTTAAAAGCAAAATCGAAGAATTTAAAAGCAGGAATTTACTCAAAAGATATTTATGTAGGTAACATTTGAAAAACATCAAAAGATTATGGACAAATTTTTATTTGCATATTTTGAAGGAAACAACATTGTATTCCTGTCAAGTACCACACTGCGTATAATTGATGCACAATAAAATTTAGGCACTCCAAAGCGTATGTGGGATATAAATTTATGTGCATTATTTAAATCTTTTCTTTGCTTCTGTTTTAAAACTGATTTTCTTTTTGATGACATTTCTTTTACTGTTTGGGTTTTTTAAAGAAAAAAGACGGCTTCTAAAAATAGATAGGAAAAAGTCACCAATTTCTCTTAAAACTTAAGCAAATGCCCTTTGTAATTTTGTAAAACGAACTCAAGTTTAAAGGAGGACAATGATAATCCTTACATAAGTATAAATGATTGTGTTGACTGCACCCAGAGAAAAACATGTTTAAATATGGTCACCTCCAATAAAACTATTGTTAAAGAAAATTTTAAACATATGTTTAATTTAACCACATTATTGTCACAGACAAACATATTATGATTAAATTAGTCCTCCATCAAGAAGCCACAGCCACATTATGGTTCCTCGGAACATGTTATGGGCAATAATAACTAAAATATGTTTAAGACTTACAATAGCATGGTTGTTTTTCAACCTTAAAGAGGAAAATACTATTGTCAATTTCAAAACAAATTATTTTTTCATATTTAACCATAACATGTTCAGAGGCACCCATAATGTGGTTTAGGCTTCTTGATGGATGACTAATTTATCTTAATATGTAATTTAAATTTTCTTTAAAAATTGTTTTGTTGTAGGTGACCATATTTAAACATGTTTTCTCTGCATGTGCTTGACAAAATAACCATAATCTGCTAGTGATTCCTTTGTGGCTACTTAGTGTAGAATAAAAGAAAGGTTGCTTAAAAGTAACTTAAAGTATACTAAAAGTTTGGTGGGAAGAATATGACCAAAAGAGAAAGATTATTTTCTTAAACAACACTTAAGAGGGTACAAAGTTTGAATTTTTTTTAGCCTTTAGATTGTTTTTGAATCATAACTTCTAAAGTTACATTATACCTCTCAAGCAAAATAACTACAATCAAAACCTTCCATTCAACAAAATTAACTATGGACAAATTTTGATTAAACTAAAGTGTAAAAGCAAACAAAATTAGCTCCTGTAAATGTCAGCTCCAGTTTGCAGTGTAAAAATGCCATTATTTTTAACATTAAACTATTTATACCCACAGCCAGGTTTTAAAAAACTGCAGTCGAAATCAAAAACTGTCGAACAAAAACCCAAAATTTGTGTACAACTTTTCGCTTTTCTAAACCAAACAAGCCAAAGAATGTTGTGACATCCTAGAGACCCATTAGTTTATTGGTCACATTCTCCAAAATCTTTAAGAGAATACATATGAATCTATTATCAACTTTAGAAAAATTCAACATCATACCTGAATATTAATTTGGTTTCAGGCATAAACATGGAATCCTGAGCAATGCCATCATATTGTATCATTTGCAAGAGATAAATGGGAAAAAACAATTTTGGAGTATTCTTATATGTTTAACAAGAATTTGACAAAGATTTGCACACGGGCTTAGTTTTAAACCTTTAAAAATGACTTCCAACTCTATTCTACTTGCTACTAAAATCCTATTTTAGCGAACGACAATTTTATGTAAAAGTAAATAATAAAAAATCGTAGATTTATAGCATCAGAGCAGGCGTTCCTCAGGGAAGCGTTCTAGGGCCAACACTTTATACCCTATTCACATCCGATATTAGTTGCAACTTATGCTGGCGACACAGCATTACTGGCCCCGAACACATGTCCAATTAAAGCTACTAATCTTGTGCAAAGGGAGCTGAATAAAATTGAAATCTTGTTAAATAAGTGGAACATAAAAGTTAACACTGCAAAATCCGTACACGTAGTTCTCACTTTGCGCAAAGGCGTTTTCCCAGGACCTTCTTTCACCAATAGTGAAATCCCTCAAAAGGACAGTGTGAAATGTCTAGGACCGCGTATTGAAAATGGGCTAATCTCGAGTACACTTATTAAAGCTAAAAGGGAACACCTGAAACTTAAAACGACACGTCTCTATTGGCTGCTAGGCCCTACGTCTCAATAAAATCTAGATACCAAAATATTAATATATAAATCTATTCTTAAGCCAGTATGGACTTATGACATTCAACTTTGGGGGACAGCTTGTACATCAAATATTGAAATAACACAACGATGCCAAAATAAAACATTAAGATCGATTGTCAATGCGCCTTAGTTTGTTTCAAACAACGCTATTCATAATGATGTATTTATTCCGAAGGTTAAAGATGAAATCAATAGATTCAGCTCAAGTTATTTTAAAAGATTAAGTAACCAGTATGCTTAAGATCGTTGTCCTGCATAATGATATCACCCTGTCGTGGTACTCAGCCGAATATGGCTAATCTTGTAATCTACGGGTTTTTAAGGATGGTTATGTAGTATTTGGCACACATTTTTCATCCGAATTAGCGGAGAGCTCGAATCTGGTTCCCGCGAAAACAATCTCTACTCATTTAGAAGATCATCAAAATTTTAATATTTGGAATTATTCCGCTCTTTTACGCTAACACTTTTATCCAGCCATGTTTACTGTCGTCCGACTCCAATCGCATAATCTAAGCATGCTACATGCATTGAATTTTTAAAACTGAAATTTTCTTACTCTTTTGCAAACTTCAGCCGTTTTCAGCCTTAATTTTTGCTGAAAGGTTGGTTGTCGCTCTTTATTCTAGCTACTTATCTACTAGAACTTAAGCAACTTCGTACGGTTTTAGTGCTTACATCTAAATTGTACTCTATGCTCGGTATTTTCCGAACCTTAATATCTATATTGACTACACCAGTAACAATAAGTCGCATTGATTCGCGAAAATCTTTTGGCGAAAGTTTTTTTGGACGACCAGCTTTGTTGCTTTTGATATCCAAACTACACTTTTTTTTTTTTTTACATACAAGTCTTACTGAAATATTGTATTTTTTGTGTTCGTGCAATGTGAGACTCCTTATTGTAAATTTTTCACAATGCTTTGTTTTAAAAGTTCCGCTTTTGACTTGGCGTTCTTGAAGAAACTAGGCAAAATTTAATTGCTCAATTTTTTTTTCAAATTTTTAAAAAAATTTAATATTAATGAATGAATTTACTCACTTTAAAAGCAAATCCCACAGATAAAACTTGAAATTTTTTTGGATTTTTATGATAGATTCATACAGGGTCAATATTGTTCACACATATGCTTTGGATGTTAACTTAGTATAAATATAAAAACTAACGGTACTTTTGAAAATAAGTTTACATGGTATTATTATAAAATGTAGAAAGCCAAACAATAGTTTTAGAAGTTTCCAAGTTGAAACTTTAATAGTTTTCATGATAAACATACATATACATATTTTTTATCATTTCGTGAACAATTTTGTCCCTAACTGTATACATTTATATTTTTATTTCTTTCTTCGTAAAAACTCATTGCTTATCTATTTGTAAATAATAGTATAAAAACATTAAATTAACCCTCTAACAGATAAGGATGCCTCAAGGCAGCTATCCTTTTTTTCCTATTGTAATAATACTGAACATTTTTTTCAATGAACCGTTGTTACTTTCGATCACTTACTATTCTGTTTACCGTTATGTTTTTGGTTGAATGCAACTGCACAAGTTTTGTGTGTTTTATTCACATTTAATTGTAAGAAATAAGTGTCAATAGAAAAAAAAAATATTTCAAAAAATAATATATATATATAATTTTTGCTAAGTAGTTTATAAATATATAATTGTTCAAATTAAACCAAAAATTGTCATCAAAATAATAAAATTTTTTGTTCTATAGCAGCCTCAGGCACCCTTGCTCGTTTATGGCAATTTTTGTGTCCTAAACCATTTTTACAGTAATATAAATACATTTTTTTGTATTGTGGATTTTACTTTAATAAAATTAAAAACCAGATATATTTCCCAGAAAAAAAATAAATCTTTCTGAATTGACTGATAGCATGTTCGGAAAGATGATCGGTTGGCCATCCTTTGTTAGAGCTCGAAAAGCCACAGGCAACGAATCGGTAACAAACCCAAACATCCAACCGAAGACGACCATAACCTTTTTCCAATCTGGCAAGGTAAGGAAAATGGCAAAAGAAAATACAAACTCTGCAAAACATCTCAAACACAATGTAAATGCCAGAAATGTGATATAAATTTAGGTTGTTCAGATACTAAAAACTGTTTTTTCACATATCATTACCAATTATAGTATAAATGTTTGCTTTTACGATAGCTTCTATGACATGAAAATATATTGTTCTGGTGGGCCCAAAATTTTCTATAGCTCCCATATAAAGCCTCGTCCTAAAATAACTTAAAGACATACAAATTTCATAAGGATGAAGATATCTTAATAATATTCAGCACAAAAATCTTAGACATGAATCTCAACCTCCTAACATAATTTTATTCTAATGGGTCCATAATTCCCCATGGGCCCCAAATAGGGTACACTTGCAAAAATGTTAACTTATATACTGTGCAGGCTCGTCCGACTTTACTTTATACCTTGTTTTAAATAGCTACATATCGATGGTTTTCTTCCGCAACCACGTAACTCAATTTTTTCCGATTTTTTGTTTTAACCGAAAATGTAATCAGTAAATGCCACCTTACAATTTTGTAATTTTTTTGTTTGGCGGAATATCGGAATTTTTTCTAATCCTTGGATCATAAAAGAATATATAGCAAAAAGTTTCAAATATTTAGTTAAAAAAAAAGTATTTTGTCTTTCCTGCCAAGTAGTTGTTTTTGAGTTACGAGGTTGCGGAAGAAAACCATCGATATGTATATAAATAATTATAAACTGCCTGTTTTTCAAATAAAATAAAAAAAGTTTACATTAGCTGCGTTCGTTTACCCCAAAATATGTACAAATTTGTACTGGATTTTACTGAAATGCGTTCGCGTACACATAAATTTTGTAAAATGTTCATATTAATCACCTACTGGATTTTACTGGAAAAGTAAACGAACGCACATATTAAAACAACTTAAAAAAAAAATTAATTTTAAAACGAAAATTGTATATTTTAATAATTTAATATATTTACCACTAGCATGTTTCATGGTTGCGTGTAAAAGTTATTATCGCCAAATTTCATATCAATACTAATATTCATAAGGTGGTTAAGCATTAAAAAAGATCTTCGGGATAGTAATATTATGAAAGCTGTAATCCATCTGTGCACCGATTCAAAAACAATTTGGTTAGATGATTCAGGTTACAAGCAAAGAAAACATGGTTGTGGGGAACATATTTTAAGAGTAACATATTATAATAAGAATCATAATTATAGTCAACATATAACATATAACCAGCCTCAACATTTGCAATGCGAAATGAAAGTAGACTACTAGTAGAGCAAATCTGCCAAAGGGTTATGAAGAGTTAGCTCGGGCTTCCGAAATATGGGCCCCTAAAATTTTTGATATTTTTGAAAAAGTATTCTTAATGTACTTCTGAGCTAAAAATAATTTTAGATGTCTTCAGTAGAACCGTATGGCGATTCTTTTCATAAAATATATTATCCCTCTAATACTAATTTTAAGGGGTAATTTTTGTTATTTTTTTTAAATTCCCCAAAAAAGTATAATAAAACGGCACTTTAGAGTGTTAAAATGCTCCAGGAATATTGACTGCATCAAATTTTACTAGGCGTTTTCCAACACCAAAAGTTCGTGCAATGTATGCAAAATGGATTTTCGAAATTCCGGGCATTCAAATTTTTTAATTTCTTGAAAAGGCGTTTGGTACAAGTCAAAAAAATATACTAAATGTACTTCTGACCTAAAAGAATATTTCAGATGTCTTCAGTAGAATTGTATGGCGATTCTTTTCATAGAATTTATTAACCCTCTACAACTCATTTTAATGGGTGATTTTTGTCCATTTTGAACTTCTACACTTTCTTCGATTATTTTCTGCATCAAATTTCCCTAGGGGTCTTGTTAGATCAAAAATTTTGTAATTTTTTGAAAACCCGTTTTACATACTTTGAACGAACTTTTGGTCTTAGAAGACCAAACAGAACTCAATTTATTTTCAACAAATAATACATCCCTTAGAAATTTGTTATATTTCTCTGTTTACTTACAAAAAAATAATATTGCTTATTAAGTAAAATATTGTCGATTAAAATAATTTTTTATTTCCCAATGCAACATTTGAAAAAAAAAAAAACAAAAACATATTGGTTTTTAAACATTTAAATTAAAATTGAACATAATAAAAGTATGCAGGATTCAGATTTAAATGCATGAACAAATACTTCGTAAAACAAACTCCCAGTAAACATGTTCTTTTAGATATTAATTTTACAATAAACATTTATTTTTTTTTTTTACTTCAAAATTAAAATTGAATAAAATTTTTATTCTGCTGTTGAAAACATTTTAGATATCTCTAAGATAAATTGTTTGTTTGTAGATATTTGTATAAGTTTTAAGACATACAAGGATATTTATTTTATTTTTAAATACTTTATATAAAAACTTGGAATCTATCATAAAGATACGAATCTTTTAAAGAAAATATTTCATTTTGTTTAAACAGATTTTTATTTTTGGAGAAAGTAGTTTTAATAAAATACTTTTTTTATTTAATTATACTCGATGTGGGTAAATTAATATTGTTGTTTTTTCTTTTTCTCAATTCTACTTTTCTTTATTCTTTGTTACAGGAAATTGTTCTTTTATGAACATTGATCAAAAGGATAAGGCCGCACAGAGAGTTTTCACTGAATGTGTTATTTTAATACCCTTCACCACAACTAGTTATGATGAGGTTAAACTAAGTTTATCGTTCTGTGCAAAACTTTTTTTAATAATAATCTAAGACCCCATGAAGTACACATATTCTTTCTCATTGGGTATAACCATGTCCATCTGTCTGTCCGTCTGCTAAAAACACGCTACCTTTCAAACAACTCAAAGAAAATAAGAATATTGTCGTCAAATTTTTCATTGCTATCATAAGCAATTTTGGGATTAAAATCCAGCAAAATTATTTAAGTTGGATATGAGTTTTGAGACCAAATGTGGAACGATCACGCTAAAAAAATTGATGATTTTGTTTGTAAACTAACATAAATTGTGGCGAAGCGCATGGATTGATATATAAATATTAAAATATCAATTCATATTTTCATTTAGTTTTTTATATAATTTTATATTTATTTAAAGAGATAGTGTGGTCACTATCTTAACATGTCAGGGCAACCTGTCCGTGAAAACCTGGGTTTGATTCCCAAGTTAGTCAAGAATGAAAAATGATCAGTAAATTTTGATATTTTTTTAGTTATTTAATTATTTTTACTGAAGGAATTTTACAACTTGGAATTTTATTAAAATTTATTTTATTGATAATTTTCTTGGCTGAGCTGGTCCTCGAACCTGGGTTGAACTTACATTTTTCAAGAATCACCACATTCTTTCATCAGAATTCTTTGAGTTTAAACCTCTGCACCACTGCAGTAATTAATTTCAAATTGTAAAATTCCTTTCTTCATTAAAATAATTGAATGAAAATTAAGTTTGATAAACTTTAGCCTGATTAAAAATATTAAATTTCGGATTAAAACCATGAAGAGTTTAATAAAATAACGAAATAATAATTATCATGAAAACGAATTTTAAACATAAATTGTTATTTGAATAAATTGGTGAAATCGGCCATTAATATTTTTTGAAAATACGAAGAAAATTACGAATTTTTTAAAAAAGACGTGTAGCATTAGTTTGTTTAAAAAAACTTAATATAAAAACAAGTAAGAGTGCTATATTCGGCTATGCCGAATCTTAAAAACAAGAAGTTTTTAAAAAGTATATGACAAAATCAAAAAATGTATGTATATATCTAATGCCCGTAATTTCTACAAACAGGTATCTAGTCGTGTTCGTACCTAACAGTTATCTTTGCCTATCCGGTAACACTATGTTGGTAATACCAACGCTAATTTTACCTACGCGAATTAACTTTTGAAAATCTATGATGTAAAATACACTACCCATTAACCCGTAGGTAAGAAATGCGTCTTGAAATAAAGAAAACTAAGATATCTATACATATCTAGATATCTTTTTGTAAAAATTACGGGCATAAGTCCGTTTCCTCTTTTGCCAAAGTTGATGTTTGAAATTCGTTATATACATTTTTATTTAATCTTAAAATCGTGTATAAAAAAATTTAAAAAAAATAAAAAAAAAAATTTGTTTTTGAGACTTCAACTCGCAATTTTACGAGCCTTAAGCGAGTACTTAGACAACTCAGCTACACGATTAATATTTACATTGGGCACGTTCATAAAACGTAGCTGTTGAGCTCAACTGCTACAAAACTGTTGACAACTGTTGAGCCGAACACTTTCGTCTTAGAAACGGCATTATATGTATAATAAAAAATTAACAGCTGATAAATATAAACAATTGAAAAAAATAATAAAAGTGATAATAAAATTTATTAGTTTAGCTAAAAAGTATGGATAATACAGAATTTATATCTGAGTTTCAGCTGTTGAGGTTGAGCACAACATGTTGACTTTAAGTAGCTAAAAAATTTTATGATGGATTAAATGGCTTCAAATACCCAACTGTTGTGTTGAGCGGAAGTGCTCAACTATGCGTTTCTAAGACAAACACTAAACGGTTACACAACTGTTACGACTTATGAACGTGCCCATTGTCAAAAAAAATCAAAAATTGCTGAATTATTTTAAAATCGTTTATAGAATATAAAAAAAGTTTAAAAAAAAATTTTTTTGAAAAGGTGGATGCCGAGATTTGAACCCCGGCAACTACTAACAACGCTGCGTTGACCAACCGCCCAGACAACTCAGCCATTAACGCTTATGCAAATAAAGAATTAAAGTAGAATATATTCCGTCACTTTGTTTGTTTAATATGTAGGTACGTATTTTTCAATTTAAGCGACCAATCATGTACAAACATGTGTGTGTTTGATATGCCTAACATTCAACACGTTCGAATAAAAGCACAAACAAAAAAACAACAACCACAACCACAAGGGATTTTTTGGAAAAATTAGAGGCAGTCGTGGTTTTTTGGTCATATCTCAGCCACTTGTGGACCGATCTTGCTGAATTTCAATAGCAAGAAATGGTGGACTATATGCAACATAAATGTAAAAGAACCTAGCCGCTATCGTGTCAGGAGTCTCTGGAAAGCACATATCAAACGTAAGACGGACAGACGGACAGACGGACGGACGGACGGACAGATATCGTTAAATCAACTTCTCTGCTCATAAGGACCCAGAATATATATCCTTTATTGGGTCTAAGATCAATATTGTAGAAATTACAAACGGAATGACAAACTTATATATACCCTTTTCCACCTGAGGTGAAGGGTATAATAAGAAACTTTTCATTGATGTGCTATTGATTTTTATTGATCTCGATTCAAATAAAAATTAACTGAATAAAACCAAGTTTTCTTGAGCATTTTCTGACAAATTTAAAGAAATCCCTAACATTTGTTTGATGCAAGAAATTCGATTCCATTAAAAAATCAAGAAAACCAGACTAATATTAAATAAATGTAACTTGATTTCAGAAAACTAGCAACTTTTATATTTCTTGATTTAGGCACTAAGTGCCGGTTCACATACGTAGAGTTTGACTCGTCAAGTCTTGTGTGTTTTGGAGAGAGGGGAAAAGAAATGGAATTCTCTTATGCCACTACATTTTTCATGTATTGTTCAAGTTTTGTTGAACAGTAGAAATATAATTTAGTAGAATAATTTACCAAGTACAAAGAGTTAAGCTGTATTAAGATAAATGGCATACTCTCAAAAAATTTAAAATGTTACAACTTAAAATTGGCATTTCAAGCTCTTTCTAACATTTACTGTTTCTTTCTATCAATTCTATATCAAGTCAATGAATAAACAAACAAGAGTGCTATATTCGGCTATGCCGAATCTTATATACCCTTCACCATGGTTGGGAAAGAACAGAAGTTTATATAGACGTATATATAAATATATGTTTATTTATATATGTTGTATTAATCCCTTAGTTGCATTTAATTTTTTGCACATGTTTGCCTGGTATTACATATTAAAAGATAAACTTCATCATAAATAAAAAAGAGTAATTTTTGGGATTGCAGTATTTTGATTATAACTCAGCAATTTTTTAACTGATTTGACAGATTTATATACCAACGTGCTTAAGAAGAAATATGCCAGTTAGTTGGGTTATAAAACTTGGACTCGGGAAGGTCTTAGGTTCCCGAAAGTGGGAATTTAAAAAAAAAAATTAATTTTGGTCATAACATTTTTGTATCTGAACTGATTTTTCCGAGTTTTTTAGAAAATTTCAGATGTTTTAATATATATAAGTTGTATCCATAGGTCATATTACAGTCCTAAAATTTAGGTTCTTATACAACTTTTGATGTTTTTATGAGCATTATGAGTATTTTACTTATAACTTGCCCATTTTTAACCGATTTGACAGATTTATCCACCGACGGGTAAAAGAACAAATGCCATTAATTTGTGGTATAAAACTTGGTTGGTTGGTTGGTTGGTTAACGTGGTAGCACGCACAGGTCCAGGCGCGCACCAAGTAGAGCCGATGGTGGCTCCATTTTGACACCACACAACTCGTCAAGAAATTGGAACCCCCCGATCAAACTTGACCCAGGGGCAATGCCGAGGTGGCTAGAGCCAGCCCGTTGCGTTGAGATATTTCAGCAGGCTGTTGAGTCCTACCCGCAATATCTCCGAGAGTCCTTGTAGAAGGTAATTCCCGAACAGTCCATGTCGCATTGAGTTAAACGCCGGGCAATCACATAGAAGATGTAATACTGTCTCCTCAGTTCCAGGTTCCCTGCAGCTGCGGCAGCATTCATTGAAAGGGAGGCCGAGTCTCATAGCGTGATTGCCGATCGTCCAATGACCAGTGAGCACGTATGTAAGTCTTGACACGTCCTTCCGACTGAAATTGAGAAGTCGCTCAGAGCGACCTATGCCATATGTGGGCCACGTTTCCTTGGTAGCCCTGCAGCCATCTAGTTTCTTCCATTTATCGTCAGCCATATCCACATAGTGCCTGAAGATTTCGCTCATGATAGTTCCCAGGGGTGTTGCGACTGGCACAGCCTGTGAAATATCAAGAGTGGCTCCAGTTTTGGCCAGCCCATCCGCCTGTTCATTGCCATAATGGTCCCTGTGCGCAGGGATCCTACACTGGTTGACGAGTATGGATATTGTTTTGTGTGACTTCAGTGACATCAGAGCTGCCTGGGTATCGACGAAGATGCCAATTTTGCCGCTGATGTTCCTACCGTATATCGTTCTGCATGCCTCTCTTATCGCCAGTATTTCAGCGTGAAATACGCTGGCCCAATCCGGCAGACGACATGTAGGTCCTCCGAGAAGACCCCGGAGCCGACACCACAAGTCATCTTTGACCCATCTGTGTAAACCCTCGTGCGGTATTCCTCGGCCAGGATACCCCCGCTCAATTCCCGTCTTGACGGCAATATGACCTTGAATTTCCTATTAAAGTACATGCGGGGTATCATATAGTCCGCTGGTCGTTTCAGAGATGTGGGTTGCTTCTGTAAGATCCCTGCATGACCGTACGTCCTCGCCTTCCAACATCATGATGAAGAGAGCCTGACCGCGCTATTGACGGATATGGCCATAAGGTGTATTTCAATTGGAACAAGGTGCAGTAAAGTGTTCATAGCCTCTGAAGGACTAGTGCGTAGAGCGCCTGTTGCTCCAATGCAGGCTGATCTTTGTACTCTGCCCAGCTGAACCACGATGTATTTCCTGCCCATCGCGGTCCACCATACCAGAGATCCATATGTAAGAATGGGCCGTACTATTGACGTGTATAGCCATTTGACCAGTCTAGGATTAAGGCCCCACCTGGTGCCAAACATTCTACGGCAGGCGTAATAAGCCACCGTAGCCTTCCCAACCCTGTGTTGAGTATTTAATCTCCATGATAGTTTCAAGTCCAGGATAATTCCCAGATATTTCGCGTGATTCGACAGGGGAAGTTCGCAACCCCCCAGCCGTGGCAGTCTAAAAGCCGGAATTTTTGTCCTTCTGGTGAATAGTACCAGTTCCGTTTTGTTTGGGTTCACTCCCAGTCCGCACTCAGCGGCCCAGTTGTTGAGCGCCCCCAACGCACTGGACATAATGTCACTCATCACATCCAGAAACGCACTAGATACTAGTAACACCACATCATCCAGGCCAGTAAGAATCGAGTTAACAACGATGAGCCAGAGCAGAGGAGAGATCACCCCACCTTGGGGTGTACCCCTACTAACATTCTTTGACCTCACACTGTTGCCAAGACATGATGTAACGATCCTTAACCTCAACATGCTCACTAACCATCTAATGATGTACTCCTGGACATCCAGATCAGTTAGAGCCTGTTCGATCGCAGTGATCGTGACGTTATTAATAGCGCCCTCAATATCCAGGAAAGCAGCCATGGTAAATTGTTTATATTCCAGTGATCGTTCTATGGCCCCTACTACTTCGTGTAGCGCCGTCTCCGTAGACCGACCCTTAAGGTAGGCATGTTGACTACATGAGATTCGTGATGTACCCTCCAGTCGATGCCTTATATGTGAGTCCAGAAGTCTCTCCAGAGTTTTGAAAAGAAAAGATGATAGACTAATTGGACGAAAGTCCCCTGCAGTCTCATGACTACTCCTTCCGATTTTGGGTATAAAAACCATATTTACCCTCCTCCAATGAGCCGGTACATAATTGAGGGATAGGCAGAGTCTATACATTAACTTCAACCAGGGAGTGACATACTTCCGTTCGCTCTGCAGCATCCTAGGAAAAATTCCATCCGGTCCTGGGAATTTATATGGGGCAAAACTTCCGATCGCCCATTGGATTCTTTCCTCCGAAATGATATAATCGTCAATCTCGAAGAACGAATCATCGTATACTGGTTCCCCATCAGTAGCGTCCAAGCAACCGGGGAAATGAGTGTTAAGTAGAATGTAAAGTGTTTCCTCCGATGATTCCGACCAGGTATCATCCGTTCTCTTGACATACGTTGGGTTCGAGTGGCCCTTGGCCCAAACTCTGCTAAGTCTGGCAGATTCCTTTGGTTTTATCTATTGATTCGCAGAAGTTCCTCCATGATCTTCTTTTTGCGACTGCTATTGCCTTTTTATATGCCCTCTGTTTTTCGCGGTATTCCTGCCACGAATTACTGGCATAACCCGTGCTGAATGCCCTGGCCCTCGTGATGGGGCAAGAGATTTCAAACGCCCTAGTCAGGGCGCCACTGAAGGTCTCCTCCACCCCCTCGAGTGCAGAGATTGAATCCCGAATCATCGGCACTTTACTGAGTCTTCGTTCAAGAATTCCGTTAAACTTAGCCCAGTCCGTTCGTCTCGGATTTCTAAAGCTTAGTTTCCCGGTATTACCTATGTGTCAATTTCGAAGAGTATCCAGTTGTGGTCCGAGAAGGACCTACTGCTCGATACCTCCCACCTATCAACTGATAAATTAGACCTATCGTTCATAAGCGTTAAATCCAGAACCTCCTCCCAACCATTGAAATAACCTGAACTAGGAAATCTAAATGTTGGCTTTGAGCCAGAGTTACAAATGGTAAATTTGTTAGTATTTATGAAATCTAATAAACACTCACCTCTATTGTTGATTTCACTGCTGCAACAGATGGTGTGCCTGGCATCACATCCAAGGATGAAGTCCACTTTGACGCCTAAAGTGGATAGGAGCGCCCGTACCTCGTCCGGAGAAGCGTCTCTGTCATGTGCCATATAGCATGAGGCAATCACAATGCTTCTTTTTTCCGCCATCTCGACGCTTGCGACTGAAAGGTCTGCTGAGCTAAGCTGTGAACAGAAGAAAATATTAATGTGTTTTTTCGCAACAAGACATGCTCTTGGCCTACCCTTGTCTTTCGCATACAGTATTTTATATGTTTTGGCCGGGAACCCTTTCACCATTCCGTTTACCGTGCAGGGTTCCTGAACCAGCGCTATAAATATTAAAGATCAATATTGTGTTTCCCATCCCTTTGAGAGGATGTACTGATAAACTTAATACAAAAAAATCATGTAAACAATTTCAGGATTAACTAATCTCGAAAATCCCGGGACTTAAAATTTTAGATCCCAGGATTTAGGATTCGCTGAATCCCAAAATTTCCGGGATTTTTCGAAATCCTGATTGGCATCCCTAGTATAGACCATATAGGGCAGGGAACTTACGCTAAAGATGTCCCGTGATGGGGTTGTCACTGGAGGAAGTAATTGGCACCTAGAAGCTACCACTTGACCAATCACACATCTATTCTTGAAGAACGGTTTTAGTGTTAGTTAATACAATGCTAGTCCTTGTTTCCAATAAACAAATCCTAGAGCTAATTTTAAGAAACAATTTTTAAATAGCCCAAAAGAAATGTATCACACCACCGGTTTGGTGTTCACCGGTCTGTTAAAAAAACAGTTCTTAAAAATAAATTACATTATATATATAAAAAATTCACGAAAAGAAAATGAATACAAAGTAAGAGTCTAAACACAATGGTTGCGGTGCGGTGCGATTTCTCGTTGCGGGAGAGAAATATAACATAATACAACGGAAGACGGCGACGGAAATAGTTGTCATTTTTTGTTTAAATTTTTATTAATTTATTTGTGCATACATTTTTATCATGTTGTTTGTTTTCAATAACGTTGGGAACATAACCAATTATTCAAAAACTATGGCAACATCAGAAAGAGAACGAGTATCAAAAATTGAGAGACAAGGCGAATTAAATTCGCTTTGTTGAGAGAGAAAGAAAGTCCGCAATGAAAATAAAATAGATTTTAATTTTATTTCGTTCCGCACTGCGGTTTTTTACTTCAAAATCGTATGAAAAATCGCACCGCAGTAAATTATCGTTACATTGTGTTTAGACTTTAAAGTTAATTAAAAGATCTGATTCAAAAGCTTTAAAAATATACAAGTATACATATACATTTAAATGTTTCACATATTTTAAGACTGCATGTTTTTTAAAAGATTTACACTTTCAATTTTCAAATTTAGTCAATTAAAAAATCTGTTTCTGTTCCGCTACGGCCATCTTCAGCATTCTTTGTGTCTCACTAAATTATTTCTTAGTATATGAAGTTACATATGGCAAGTTTCACTGTTAACCAAACGCTGGCTTTAGCAAAAAAATATGTAAAATATTGTGGGAAAAGGACCATTAAAAGAAAGCTTAATAAATGGAAATTGGACTCGTACAAGCAGATTCAAATGAATGTTTAATATAATAAAATAATTTTTAAAGAAGTAAAATTTTCCACATTCTATATAATTTTTTTTTTCGTTTTTTGAAATCTTCTTTTAATACACCCTTTATTATGGAAAATGATTTAATACTATTAATAAGAAGAAAAAATTTCAAAATGATTTAAAATTTGCAAATACAAGAAACTGTAATCATACAATTTCATTAAAATATCCATTTGCTGGCAATGTTTAAAAAGAAAAAGTATTACAATATAAATCTGAAATGAAAATAAATAAAAAAGGAAATATTTTATTTGTTTTTTTTTTTTTTTTTAATTCGAAGGTATAAATTAAATAAATAATGTACAGTGAGGTTGCAGTACTGGCACATCAATAAACTGAGTAAAATTTAATTAAGTTGTAAATCTTTCATGCCAGTGGGTTAATTGGTGGCATAATAAAAATGAAGTAGCCTTGGTTTTAACTTTCATTACTTGATGATTTTATCATTTTACTTAATAAATACCACAAAATTCCAGTAAGAAGGTAGTGTCGGGCGAATTTGACAGTATAAAACCTTGCACTAATAAAGTGCTTATTGAAATAAATACTAGTAAGGGCAGCAGTCGACCTTAAGATTACAATATAATAAGATTGGAGCAAATCTTATCTAAACAGCATTGTAATAAAATGGGTTATGGGCACAAAGACTCCATGCTGGAAAGAAGCTTGTATGGGGGCTAAGTGAATATTAGGACCGATTGCAACAATTACGCACCACATTTTATTAAATTATCTCCAATTGCGCACAAAGTTAACATGCACAGCCAGCTAGCCAGCCGGTTGACAGCGACGCTGTTTTGATTCCACACAACTCGTCAAGAATAGAAACACCTGATCAAGCTTGAGCCAGTGGCAATACTGAGGGAGCTAGAGTCAGCACGTTGCGTTGAGATATTTCAGCAATTTGCTGCATTTCACCTCTGATATCTTAGAGATTCCTTGTAGAATGTTATTCCCAAATAATCCCTGTCGTTTTAAATTAAACGCTGGGCAATCACGTAAGAGACGAAATACTGTCTGCTCAGTGCCAGGTTCCTTGCAGCTTCGGCAACATTTATTAAAAGGGAGACCGAGTCTTATAGTGTGCTTACCAATCTTCCAGTGACCAGTAAGTACGTATATCAGTCTCGCCATCTCCGACTGAAGTTGAAAAGTGGTTAAGAGCGACCTATGTAGTATGTGACATATCAAGAGCGGCCAGCCCTTCCGCCTGTTCATTACCGTAATGGCCACAATGCATAGGTATCCAACAAAAAGGCAATGTCAGATAGGCTACCCAGTCTGGATAGTTCTTCCTTACACTGGTATACTGTACAGTATTCTACATGCCTTTCTTTTCGCCAGTATTTCAGCCTGAAATACGGTGGTCACATCTGGCAGACGGAAAGATTCACGTGCAGTTCCTCCGAGAAAACGGCAGAGCCAACACCACAGGCCATCTTTAACCAATCTGTGTAAATCCTCTTGCGGTTTTCATTAGCTAGGATTCCTCTACTCCATTCCCCTCTTGACCGAAATATGACCATGTTTCTTATCAAAGTCTATACTGGGTTGGTCGTCTCAGAGATGTTGCTGATGATGTTGATGGGTTGCTTCTGTAAGATCCCTGTATGACCGTACGTCCTCGCCTACCAACATCCCGATGCAGAAAGCCTAACCGCGCTGTTAGTATTATTATACAACTACGTAATTTTTAAAATGGTCGGTAGAATATTTACTAGAAATACCACCAAAAACCCACTATCGGGATACATTATAATTCGAATAAAACACCTACAAATAATGATATTGTGATTAAAAACAAACCAATTTATTTTTCAAAGACCAGAGTAATTTTGTTGATGAGTTAAAAATCAAAAACATCACAGATCTCACATAAAGTCCACTTTTGAGTAAACCTAAATTCGGTTGAAGGGTATAAAAGATTTGGCACAGCCAAATCCAGTTCTCTTTGTTCTTAAATTTTAAATTTTTCACTGGCCAATATCTTTTTATCAGGTGCTTTATATTTATTATCTTATTTACGTTTGTTTAATGACAAAAAGTTAATAAAAAAAAAAAATAACAGCTGAAGGTGTTTTTTTTATTACATCAATTCAATGCAAAATCAAATCTTATTAACAGTGATTCACATAAATATCTTTTCATAAAAATTGGTTAACTAGCAAGATTTTCTTTTTCTTTTAAATAAAAATTCGTTTTTTAAATACAAATTTCATTAGACAAATAAAAAAATAACATCTGCAACAATAAAAAGAAGTACATATCTACCTAAAAAGAAAATAAATATAAATTTTTCTCCTTAATCATCTCAAAGAATAAGAATGCTGTTGAAAAAAATTAAAAAAATCGCTATGAAAATATTTACAAAAGTCTTAACTTCTTAATGAAGTTGCTGACATTTAGCTGGAATTTATGAGCTTAAATATAAAACCCACAATGACTTCATTATAAATTATTGGCAAGATTTTAAGTTAAGACACTCTTTAAAGAAAAAGTTTAGTATGCGTGAAATTAAATTGTTTCCCTAGAAAATATAAAAAAGCAAAAAAAATGCAATATGGAGCTTAAGCACATTCAACGGAATAAGTTGAAATTTAATAACTTAAAATTACTATAAATTATGAAACTAAAAGGATAGTTTGTGCAACTTAATAAGGATAAGAAAAGTTGAAAATATGGG
The DNA here is from genome assembly GCA_949318255.1 of Pollenia labialis. NCBI lineage: Eukaryota > Metazoa > Arthropoda > Insecta > Diptera > Polleniidae > Pollenia > Pollenia labialis. Next base: position 91,923,571 of record OX439141.1, read on the forward strand.
TTATTAAGCAGAGTCGAAAAATTGCAATAAGTTGATTATGGATTTATTTTTTTTTTAATAAATTAGTAAACTTTTTTCCAAGATGTTTTTGTTTCGGACAAGACTGTGTTGTTGACAGTGCTGTATATGTGAAATAGTTTAACAAGACTCAAATTCTAATATACAGCCATGTCACAGAGTACAATGCCGTTCGGAAACGGAATTCATTCCGAAATTTGGTGCTGCATAAAATCAGATAAAAATTTTCGGAATGAACCATTTTTGTTTTCATGAACGGAATGGGAGTTTTCTGTATCTGAAAGGCCAAAAAACTATCAAAATACACTTGCTATCAATACACAAATACGTTTCCTTCGAATCCGATTGGAATCATTCCTTCATTCATAGCTTGTAGTGAGCTACTCTATTAAAGCCTAGGTTGCGGGTTTGATTCCCGCCAGAGACTCTGGCTTCTTTCCTGCAGACAAGCGTAGAGCTTCGCGGGATTAGCTTAGGAAGTTTAAAAAAAAGTGTGCTATGTGACATGGCTGATATTTTGATTATCGTATGGACAAAATCAAAAAATTATTTGGAAAAATTTCGTACTTCTTACAACATTTCGGCAAATGCTCTAAATATTTTATCATTGGATAGTCCTAAATTAGCTTATCCAGTAAGTATTTCCGTGTATCGCATTAATAGATTAATTTGTCTTCTAAGTGTTGGCTTTTAAACCCTATATCTGTTTTTCTATTAGGATTTTGGTTTCCCAATAGGACTTTCGTTATTTTGCCAACGGTAGTGTCCTGCCAGCTTGGTGACTGCTAACTATCCGTAAAAATTTGTTTAGTTTGCTGTAAAAAGTAAAAATAAACCCTGTCCACAATGTCAGTTCAAAAAATAGATAAAAAATCTTAAGAAGACGTCGATATCTAGATAATATTTGGCACAAATAACTGTTATATGAATCTTGTGGTTACACATTTTAAGACTTTCTTAGTTACAAGATTTATAAGCGATTCATAATGATTCATTTGAATCTTAATATTAGAAGGCAATGATTGTGTCCATCTTAAAATTGTTGAGATAATTCAGATTACAATCAGATAAGTTTGGACCAAATTCTAACTAAATGCCGACGAAATAAAATGGTTTATTGGCACAAAGTCTCTATACCGAAAAGAAGCTTGTATGGGGGCTAGAGGAATAAATAGACTATTTTCGATAGGCATAGACAGCTCTTGTTATGAACCAAATTTCATCAAATTATATCCAAAATTGCGAACAAAGTTAACATGTGCTGCCAGCCAGCCGGACGGAGGGACATCCTTATATCGACTCAGAAAGTAAAGTAGTATGAGGAGCAGGGCTGTGGAGTCGGAATTGAGGTTTTTGGGCCGGAGTCGGAGTCGTAGTACCCACAAAAACTCGCGACTCCGACACCAAAGTTTTTCGGCATAAAAAGTTTAAAAAAAAATTTCCAAAATAAAAATTATCTTCTTAAAACACATTTAAAATTTAAATAAATGGTTTATGAATACGGCTTTATTTGCTGTTTCCAAATCACAGGCGATGGACTGAGTGCTTTTCATATAAATTTTACTACATCATCAATCACCTGTCATTTGGAAACAGCACATTAATGTTTGCGTACGGTAATTTATTCTCAAAAACTCAAATTTTTAAAAGGACGCACGGTAATGAAAAAATAAAAGTTAACATCACTGAGTCTCATATACATTCAGCATCAAGATTATAGTAGGATTCGGAGTCAGAGTCGCACTTAAAACATTTCAGGGTTTGGAGTCGGACTTTGTACTTTTTCGGACGACTCCACAGCCCTGATGAGTAGCAACAAAATTTTAAGGCGGTAAATCCATCAGCATAAACGCACGCATAATTCCATCTCCACTTTTGTGGTGTGGGTATAACTAGGTTTAGTTTAAATATTAAAATTGTAAACTACGGCATAACAATCGTTTGGTCTTGTGACTTGTCAAACTGGTATCCGTTGCTTCCCTTCTCATTTTTACACAGGGAAACCAATAGATGATCCAAAACAGAAAACAAAAAAAAAGGAATTGGTTCAATTATACAAAGGTATAAGAAAACTAAATATGACCTTTAATAACATTATTCGGTATACATACCCTGCGGGAAATTTGTGTCAATTGGTCCAACAGACTGGTCCTGGGATTTGTGAAAATAGAACAAGTACAAAAATAAAGGACTCATGACCAGTGAAAGAAGAACATATCCCTTAACTGGTTTATAAAGAACAAAAAGGTAGAAAAAGTAATGAATTAGAGTACAGTCTTAACTGGTGCTGTGACACATTTTTTGGTAATTTCTTAAATTTGGCTCTTAAATTTAATTCTTGGACTAGTTTTATTGAAATAATACTACATTGTATTTCAATAATACTACATTTTAGTAACTGACACTAAACAGGTTCATTGAGAATAGATCTGTGATTGGTCAAATGGTGTCAATTGACCCCCTCCAATGACAACCCCATGTAAAAGTGATAGGTCTTTTTCATATAAAGTGTTAGAACTAGAACCGGTCTCTACCACCAAAGACCTATCACGGGACTACTTCAGTGTCAGTTCGCTTCCCTCTAGGGTATGGCCTTAGAAGATCTGATCATACCTCCCCTTACTTTACATTGCTCAATGGCATTAGTTTTGATAATTATTTAAAGGTACGCATTTTACTGTTCATGCATAAAATTATATATACACATCAACCGGAGCATATATATGAAGGTCTAAGCTTTTCAACGCTTCCCAGAGGTAAACGAATTCTTGAATTTGCTTATCAAACTCTGATCTCCAAGTAACAATTCTGTATTCATGTCATCAGTCTCTGGAACGGAATTCCCTATAGAATACAAATCACGACAATTCAGGAAATATATTTTTTGCCATTTTTCATGTTGAATTTAATTTATATGTTTGCATGGTTTATATTGATTTTTGCTAAGATTGTCATATTAAACTATGTAACGTGACGTTACAAACTAACTCTATACATATACATTTAATACTAACATCATAAAGTATAAGTAACCCAACACCTTGAATACCCCTATTATTTTGCTTACTGCTATGAATCCCCTTACTGTTTACCTAAACTACTTTTGTTAGTTAGAAGTCTCATTTAGTTTATTTTATTTTTGAACAAATAGACAAGGTTTTGTTTGAAACAGGGAGAGTAGAAACTGATGCTAACCCCAGTGTTTACTCTTAGTAGCTTGCATTATTTAACCGTAGTTAGTCGTATTGAGCCGACCGCCAGCGCCTCCGAATTTCGTTGGTAGCCGACTTGATCCGTGCCTGTATTTTGCCCGAACACCAGCGCCCCCGCATTTCGTTGGTATTCGTAACCGTAGTTAGTCGTATTGAGCCGACCGCCAGCGTCCCCGAATTTCGTTGGTAGCCGACTTGATCCGAACCCGTATTTCGCTCGAACACCAGCGCCTCCGCATTTCGTTGGTATTCGTAACCGTAGTTAGTCGTATTAAGCCGACCGCCAGCGCCTCCGAATTTCGTTGGTAGCCGACTTGATCCGAGCCTGTATTTTGCCCGAACACCAGCGCCCCCGCATTTCGTTGGTATTCGTAACCGTAGTTAGTCGTATTGAGCCGACCACCAGCGCCTCCGAATTTCGTTGGTAGCCGACTTGATCCGAGCCTGTATTTTGCCCGAACACCAGCGCCCCCGCATTTCGTTGGTATTCGTAACCGTAGTTAGTCGTATTGAGCCGACCGCCAGCGCCTCCGAATTTCGTTGGTAGCCGACTTGATCCGAGCCTGTATTTTGCCCGAACACCAGCGCCCCCGCATTTCGTTGGTATTCGTAACCGTAGTTAGTCGTATTGAGCCGACCGCCAGCGCCCCCGAATTTCGTTGGTAGCCGACTTGATCCGAACCTGTATTTTGCCCGAACGCCAGCGCTCCCGCATTTCGTTGGTATTCGTAACCGTAGTTAGTCGTATTGAGCCGACCGCCAGCGCCTCCGAATTTCGTTGGTAGCCGACTTGATCCGAGCCTGTATTTTGCCCGAACACCAGCGCCCCCGCATTTCGTTGGTATTCGTAACCGTAGTTAGTCGTGTTAAGCCGACCGCCAGCGCCTCCGAATTTCGTTGGTAGCCGACTTGATCCGTCCCGTATTTAACGTAGTTTGCCCGAACGCCAGCGCTCCCGCATTTCGTTGGTATTCGCAACCGTAGTTAATTAGCCGAACCCATCGGTCAACTAACACTCAATATCTAGAACCACTCACCAGTCTCTTTACCAGATCGCAACCGTCCGGCCGCAGTCCAGCACCGCATCGGTGCACCCCCGCATCCGTGCACCCCCGCAACCTCTGTAGTCCAGCCCACCACCAGCCTCGCGTTCCAGCCTCCGTTCCCGCTTGCAGCTGCGCAGAACCATCAGATAGCCGTCGTATATTTAAGTATTTTACGTAGATTAAGGTTTCGTAAATAAAGCTTTGCTAAAATTATTGTAAACGAACATACACGAAAACATCCCGTGTTTCATTTCAAAGGAAGCAGACCTTCGAATTGACCCTGGACAGACCGAGTCATACCTCAGCTGGAAAAATAAACTGCGTTACAACTAAATTATAATTAATCCTTTTTTCTTTTTTTTAATTACTTGATAATATATAACACAGTTTTGTTATCTGATTCATTGTATTTATGTAAGCTCAGTTCCATACTGCAATATAAGACTTAGGTCTTGTGTATGGGACATCGAAAAAATATAAAAATAAATAAAAATAAAATAAAAGGTATTAGAAAAAATGGGACCACTGATAATTTTTTACTTATTTGCAATAAGGCAGGAACTTTGACAACTGAAACATGACAACAGTAGGTACAGTAAGAAAAAAGTCTTTATAAAGCAATATGTAGCCAGAAAAGGAAACGTTATTAATTCAACTGTCTTTGCCTACAACACTGATGCAACGGTGTGTCATATGCAAAAAAATTAAAAAAGCTGTCATTTAACTGTCAACGTCTAACAGAAGAAGTTCAATATGAACATTGCGTTTTCAACGCGAATTATTTTATAAAATAAGTGATATCGCTCTTTTGAATTCATGAGAGCAGCTTCTCAAAATAAAGAAAAAGGTTTAATAAAAACTTCTGAAATATTTTTCTAAACAGCCTACAATTGGAAAACGTTGTGCGAACAAAATTATTATGAACAAACCTTTTGTCCGAATAACTATAGAAATGGAATTTGGACGATGTACTTAAGTAGCACCTGATCAAGAATCTGGTTTAACAAACTTATGTGTGTACTTATATGTGTGCAAGTCTTTGAGATTTGTGTTATTATTTTTAAAACAATTTAGAGTTTAGGTGTGTGTTGTATACGTGAAATAAGTTATTGCAATTTTTAAAATAAAAAAAGGTCTAATTGTACCTTATCAGATCGTTGAGGGTTAATTCCGTGGTGTGGGGTATCATATAATCGGGCTTGACCGTCTTTATTAAAAACAGTTTTAGTAGTTTTATACTCCCGTCTTACATTCAGCCTTCGACATACGCTTAAGAAAACTACAAATAACTATTTGATATTATTTTATATTAAGACAAGGTCGGTGTGCAAAATTACCCCAGGAAAAATGGCCCCAAAAGGAAAGTGAAGAACAGCCCCAAATTTTACATGTGACACAACAACACGCTATTTTGGGGTAATTTTTTGTTTTTTGGGTATATTTCGTTAGGGTGTTTTTGCGTTTTAAGTACAATCAAAAATTACTCCAATATCAAGGAATGAAAAATGGCCCCAAATAAAATCACAATTTTTTCTTTATTGCTATTTTTCGTTTACTAAAAAAAATGCAAGTTTTAAGAAATGAAAAATCACCCCAAGAATTTTTACACAAATTATATTAAATTTTATGTAAAAGTTTCTAGGGATAGTATAAAAACCACTAATTCTTATACCAAAGTTGAGAAAATCCTTGCACGGTATGCAGAGATAGTAAGAGATTTAGTTAGCCAGTGTTCGTTTTACCATAGAAAATAAAATCTTTGCGCCCGACCGAAGGCTGTCTATATAGTGAAGCTTTAGTGAGCGAAGCCAGTGTTTGTCATACCATAGAAAAGAAAATCTTTGCACCCAGCCAAAGGCCGTCTATATAGAGAAGCTTTAGTTAGAGAAGCCAGTGTTCGCTATATCAAAGGGAAAGAAATCCTTGTGCCCGGCCCAATGCCGACTATAACGTAAAGCTTAAGAAATCAAAGCTAGTGAAAAAACCCTTGCGCATGGCCGAAAGCTATCATGCTATCAATCGTACGATTTTTAAAACCAAAACTGTATAACACAGTGCAACACGAAAAACATAACAATTTACGGACAAAAACCATAAAGGACCAAAAAACAAGACTCGTGTCTCCCAGTTTTGCCCAAAGTATGCACTTTTTTTATGGACCCTTAAAGATTTGGGGCCACGGTGTAATTTTTGCCAAAAAGTGATAATTTTCTCAGGCTCATATGTATCTTGCAAACCGTTCAGAATTTTGATTAACCCTCTGAGACAAAGTTGTAGCTCTTGCCATAAAGATCAAAAATTGTAAACATATAAAATCAAAACCCTTCATCTTCAAGATCAAAATCGCAAAAACTTTAAAAAATTTTATTTTTTTTTTACCTTTTTCCCCCTGTTCATTCTTAATATAATTTTCTTTGTGTTCTTTTTTGGGGTTCATTATAAATTTTGAGGTGGTTTTTCATAATAAAGAATTACCCCAAATTCAGGGTCATATTTTATTTAACTTTTTGGGTTATTTTAAATTTTTTTGGGGCAATTTATCATTTAAAATATGGGGTCACATTGCATTACGAAAAATAGCCCCAAATTTGGGGTCAATATTTATTTATTATTTGGAGCCATATTTCCTGGGGCAAAATTTTGCAGCACCTTAGACAAGAATTAAATACTTGTTCACCAGCGCTAATTACTGAGAGTTTGGTCAGCAAAACATTAAGTTAACTCATTGTTCGTGCACACAAAGTGTCAAGTATATAACACTCCATGCGTAGCAGTGTTTACATCTCTGCACTAAACAGGGTGGCAGCACTTTACGAATACCAGTAAGCACTCAAAAATAAAATAAAAAAAAAGTGCTTAAAATTGAACTGGAAATAATCTTGAAATCAAGCGTATTTCAAATTGCTATTCAAGTTTCAAAATATTTTACTAATATTACCCTTATTTCCAATTCCCATTTTACTAGAGAATGCTACTGAAATAAAGTGTAACAAAAGCTTGTATATTTCAACCCTTGAAATTTGAAATTATAAACTTATATACCAATTGTTGTGCACTAGATTTCCAGCAAAATTGCTTATCTGGTAGGTTCCTTTTATATATTTCTTTCAAAATATATTCAATTATTGAAAAACTCTTTTGATAGCCACCAAAACTAACCCAGAAAAGTGAAAAGAAATAGTTAAAACTATTTGGTGAAAAAGCTAAAATAATAAAATAGTTGAAACTTTAAACCAGACTATGAAAATTTCGCAAACGTTTGCAAAATGTACGAAACTAATCATGATTTTTAAATTGTATTGTGCATGAACCTGTGTTCGAAAATAAACATTAAATATCGTTCCTTAGTGTTGGGTTCAGTAGATTTGTGGAAAACTATTCAATTCATTAAAAAATAACGTTTTCCTTTTAGTCATTTTCCAACACAAAAAAATGTAATACTATTTTTATCAAACTCCACAAAAGATGAGAACATTTAATTCCGTTCGGTTTTTTTTTAAATCCACAAAGCTCATTAATGTTCGTCCCTTTTGGCTGGTAAAACAAACTAAAAATTTTTAACAAAAACAAAATACACATACGAACAAAAAACAAAAAGCAAGCAAAATAATTTTACACGAGTAAAACATATATACACAATACACACACAAGCTGTTCGTGGTGCGATCGTTGCTTAAATTGTTTGTTTGTTAATTTCTTTATTAATGTAAAAAAAAAAAATTAGAACATTAAAATGTAACGTTTGTCTACAGTATCACTACAATTTATCTGTTTTTTAACGAAGAACAAAACATTGTTTAATGTTCGGTTCTTTCTTGAAAATAGTTACGAACTGTATTAAGGGTTGTGTTGGTCTACACAATCACAAAAAAAAATAGATATCGAACGCTAAATAATAATGTACTGTTTATTTTCGAATACTGGCATAAACAAAACAAAAACTTTTCAATTGACAAAGAGAGAAAACGAAACAATTTGCTTTTCTCTCGTCTGCATTATTTAATTTACCGTTACAACCGCACTTTTGAGTACAAAGCATGTAGAGAAACGTATTTATTGAGTTAGTTAGTTAAGTTCTTGTTTGGTTTTTATAGTGCAATAAGAAAGCCTCGTCCAAAAAATGATTTGTTACGGACAAAAATACAAAAACCCTTAAAAAATCTTACCTTGTTTCACTTGTTATAGTTATGCATACATCGCTCTAGTAGCTAGAGTATAGTACATTCTCTGTGATAATGAGTAAATAATTTAACAAACGTGTGTTAAACGTTTTTCTCAGAATGTTTCTATATTGTTCTTACTCTTTTCTTTTCTAGCTGTGTACGTTTATATTAATGTACATTTTGCGATCACCTTCCAAAACAAATCAAAACAAAATGTCACAATCATTCTCAGTGTTTATGTTTTGTTTTTGTTTTAATCACTCCAAAGAACAAAACAAATCGAGACAAACGTTTCGTTTTGTTTGTATGCGTAATCTGCTTAAAACTAAACAAAAAAACAGTGCCTTTCATTTTAAAAAAGTGTGCAAAATAAGCTTGGTTTTTCGTGTATCCAACCGAGAGTACGTGTATCCAACCTGACTCAACATTCGACCTAGCACCCCTGGTATCGTGCCTTTGAACCAGTGTCTCACCCAGGTAACTCAAACGTTTGTCACCCGTACAGTCATCAATTTGCAAACATTATTTTTTCAGCAAAACCAATCTCTTTTATTTATTTCGGAATTTGTTGTTTCAATTGGCAATACAGCACTTGTAACTAGTTAAAAACACATTTCTTTTTCCTTTTAATCTCTTAATCTTGTCTTTTATCCTCCATTTCATTTAGAATGTTTAATAAGTCATTTTAAAAAAAACTTGTTAAAATTCATAAATTCAACTTTCAAATTAACAAATCAAAAACATTTTAGCACACTTTAATCTTGCCGCAACGATGGTGCACCATCAAATGTTTAACTAAGCTTCTATTAAAATCTTACTACCGCAATCCATTCATCTATCATGTATCATAAAGAGCATTTAACTGTGTGTGCATGTGATTGTAACAATATTTATAGTTCATACCTTGACTTGTCAAAATTTAGCAACTGCATAAATTACACAATCTTCTCTATCTCCTCAAGATGGAATTGTAGACATTACAGTTTCAATGGCAGGCTTTTATAACATTGTGTCATAATTATTACAAGTAACGATTACTTACTGTATTGGTATGCATACAGTAAATGTAAGAAAGTACGAACATTTTAAACAAAATTTCTATGATTCACTCATTGAGGATAAATATTCAAAATGTTATACACACTAAATACAGTATCTTAAATCTTATTATGGTTTAATTTGCATAGATAAAATACAAATTACTAAAGAATAATTTGCTGAATAATATAAAATGATTTGGAATGCAAATTAGAATTTATTTTGCTTATAAAGAATTAAAAAACTGCATTAACTGAAATAAAAAGAAGATACTTAAACTGGAAATACAATTTTCATTTTAGAGAATAATTGTTTAATATTAAAAACAACTCGACCTTTTACGGCGATCGCTGCACAGAATTTTTGGTACCTTAGATTTTTAAGAGAATTTTGAGTACATAAGCACATACTGCAGATGCTTTAATGGATTTAATAAAGGACATATTTGACGAACGTATTATTTTGCATACAATCGTTCTAAACTTGCCTTCAAGTTTACCGGCTTTAACAGCTCCTGACGGTTTTCTTTGGAGATATTTGAAAGAAAGAGCTTATGTTAATAAGCCAAGGTTTAATTCCCCAACTAAAAACCAACCAATCTTATTGTTAACATATGTGTGGCTTGACTCAAATCGAACGATAATTTACATAAATAAAGCTAAAAAAAGTATTTTAATATTATAGTTACTAAAATCAAGTTTTCGTTGCTTATGGCTAATTTCACCAATTCTTGAATCTTATTTTTGTCAAGCTATTAGGTCCTACTTTTTTCTTCAATGTAAATAAAATTCAATTTTTAATTACAATGTTTTGTTCCTAAATTTGGTTCCTTTATGTGCACATGTTTTATTAAAAACAAACAAAAATACGGAAAAACACAACGTCCCATCTTCGGTAACTACAGGATTTTTAAAAAGTTTCAGTCTGTCAAACCAAACACTTTCGAACATGTCGACTGTTGTGTACAACTTGCCGTTTTTTGCTTTTGCCTTTATGATAGGAACACAGTTGGGACTAACGACGAATTTTTGGCCGCGAATATTCGTCGCCAAAAATAAAAAATATGTGTGTAATGTGAAAATGCACACAATCAGGGCGTCGACGTAAATTCGCCGGACGTTTGAAACTTTAAATAGATTTAATTCTTACGCCGGCGAACGACGAACAAATCAGTACTGGGTAGCAATATTGTTTCAAAATGGTAAGTGTTTTAGTAAAACTTTATTTACTTTAGAAATTGTAAAATTTTAACTGAATATCATTTAAAATACAAATTGTAAAAAAAATTAACAATAAAAAAGTATTTTAGTTAAGTTGTTCTTAATGTTTTGTTTGTGAAGCATTTTTTGTTCATATGGTACCACTATTTCTTGTTTATTCAACATATTTTATTTCCATTTTGTTTTTTCGTCGATATTGTGTTTCATACGCCGAATTTATACAGCGAATTTCTTCCGAAAAATTCGTCGGGCTGGACGAAATCTGTCGTTCGTCCCAGTTGTGTTCCTAGCATTACTGCGACTGTTTTGATTTAATGAATCAGAAGTAAAGGCAACAGTCTACTTTTGTCCAATGACAAATGCAGATGTCGAAGTTACAGCACAATCTTTTGACTTTTACTATCTCAACTGTAGCTTTTTAAACACTGGAATAGGTCCATAATTTATCTCCTATACAGGCTTCTCTCCGGAATATTACGCTGTGCCCGTAAACCATCTTGTTTTGTTGGTTTTAGGACAATCCATCCATCCGTATTCAAATCAATCCGAAGCGGTATTCAAAGTACGGTGTGTACGGATTTTCCTGATTCAAGTACATAAATATTGATTCAAGTACGGATTTTCAATCGATAAATACTTAAATTATCCATATTCAATCTCGATTTCGAACTTAAAATAATCCGAAAATGAGATTGATTTAAGTAAAACTAAGATTGAATCAATCTCAAAATACGCTTGATTCAAGTATTATAAAGTTTATTTCATCCTAATTTCGTGCTTGGAAAAATCAAAAAAAAAATTTAGAAAGAGAATATTATTATGACTAAATTACTTGCCGGTTTTGCACCTCACAGAATGATATAACACCAACGTCATACCCGATATGGTTCTTACGTTAAAAATCTTATGTACATATTTAACTAAAAATATAAACTAAATGAGAAGCAAGAGCTCAAATTTACTTTTTAACTCTTCGTGGTACACATGAGTCTGGTCAGACATTATTTCAATATGTATAGAAAATACAAACATGCGTAACCCGGAGGGTTTGAACATGAAAATAATATATGTTTTTCTTTTTTTTCTATTATTTTTGTTGTTTATAAAATTTTAATCTTGTTTTTATTGATTTAAGAAATTTATACTCATTTCAAGAAATTTCAGCTATGCAGAAAAGAATTCTTTAGCACATCGGAAATAGGGTATTAGTTACAAATAAATCGAGCATAAAACATTAAAAAATACAAAATAAAACAAAATATTTGCAATCTTGAGCAAACTACCTTTAATTTGAGTACCTACACATAATTGTGAGTGGATGGGGTCACTTTTTTTTGACCCAGAGGGCCCCAAAAGTCCCGTCCGCCCTAAATTTTATTTTTTTCGTTTTTCTTGTACAATTATCTTTAATTTGATTACCCACACATTCTACTAAGTAGGCGGGGCGGTTTTTTGTATCCAGGAGGGCCCACGGTCCTCAGCCCTCCTTTATATTAGGGCCATTATTACAACTTGCCAATAGTTAAAAGTCGGATTTTGTCGGACCGATAAATAGTTTTGCATTATAAAACCTTCATTTATTATATTTTCATCTATTAAATAGTATTATTATTGAAAATAACAGCAATAAAAAATGGAAGTTGTAATAATGCAAAGCTATTTATCTGTCCAACAAAATCCGACTTTTAACTATTGGCAAGTTGTAATAATGGCCCTTAGGATTATTTTGAGTACGTTTAAGAGTTATTCGTACTTGAATTTTTGCGTACGACTCGTACTTAAAGTAATCATAAAAAGCTTGATATACCCCAAAAATTTTATGATTTATAAATTGATAATTTCGAGCAGTACTACACTGGCTTTTCCGTGATGCGTCAACCACAAATTTATTTTCCGAACTTAGCTTTTTTATAACCAAAACCATCAAATGTTAATATTATTTCATGTTTTTAAAAAATTGGGATTGAAACAAAAGAACAATTATTTGAAGTTGATATAAGAAAAGTCCAATACGAGATATTTGAAAATTAATACCCAGCAAAAAATATACAAAATATTCATAGGGTACTACTTCAAAATTCTGTTTAAGATATTCTTTTTAACTAAAAATTTCTGTATATTTTTTTTAATTTTTTTATTTCGCTAGAGTTCGTCTGTAGTCTGTGAGATTTTCATTCTCTTAAGAAAAAATTAGGCATAAATTTATATTAATTTTACACTTTTTAAAGATCTGATTACTTAAAATTTTTCCAAAAATAAAGAAAACCCGTGCAATTTTCCAGTAAGAAGAAAAAATTAATTGAGAATGCTCCTCTTAAGTTATTTTTTAAAATACAGGACAATAAAAGGTGTTTGACTAGATAATTCACACAGAACAAAACTCTAACTCACAATACTTTTCTGAATAATACAGAACGGATGGTCACCGTAGTATGAGTGACATATTTTTTGTTTTCATTAAAGCTAATGGTTATTAAATTAATGCACACCTTAAAAAAATAATTAAAACCTACTTTGAACTTTTAAGTACACAAGTATCTAGTAATTGTTATAATTAGTGTAGTTCAATATGTTAGTTTTAAAATAATAATTGCTAGAAAAATGTTATACAACTTAAAAAACTTTTACAATGAATTTAATAATTAATTATGAGTATGTTCGAATGTTCGCTAACATGTGTGCTCTTTGCACATACTCTAACGTTTTTTTTTTTTTTTTGAGTTTCGAGTGTAAAAAAAGTTAAAAGAAAAACAATTTTCATATTAAATTGAATAAATAACACAAGGGAACAAATTCGGACTTTTATTGTGCGGTGTGGAATTTTTAGTATGGAAATCGATATTCTGTTTTCTCAGTATATTGTGAATAAAATCAAAAGTTGTGCACCGATTACAATGAAATAAACCTCATTTCATTCGGAATTATGTTAAGCTAAATTTTTTTGAACCAATCCTACGCATAGGAGTCAAAAAAAACCAGCGAGCTATTATATTGTGCCTGAAGAAGTCTTTAAGAACCATATTTTAAAGGTGGCCCAATCAGATTGCAAAAGTTTTACATTAATGGGTTGCAGTGTAAACTAAAGTGTATTGACCATCATGTAGAATAGTTCAGTAAACCATAAAGAAATTTTCGATAGTAAATTATAAAACTTACAATATTATAAAAATTCAATTAAATAATAATATGTCCTCATGTTGTATTAATGTTGAATTAGTTGCTGTTAATTTTTTTGTTAAAAAAATAGCTTGATAAATATTATTTAAGGAATTAAATAATGTAAATGTAATTCTAATTTGAAGTAAGAGTGCTATATTCGGTAAGAATATATCATAAGTATCATGATTTGTAACAGTTTTAGCCAAAATGAACCAATTTTTGAGATTTTGCTACAGTGTTTTATAGTTTGAAATTGGTTTAAGAAGGCTTCTTAATATGACACATTAAGTAAATTTTGGATGGATAATAACAAAATTGCACAGTTTTATTTCTGTCCATCATTTGAAGCAAAATTAAACCAAATTCTTACACAATATCTAAATCTGCTACGGTCTTAGGCTTACTAAAATAATTTCCAAGAATGGGCATTATATGGTATATCTAATGTAATTTAAAGCCTTATGAAACTACGAAAGACCAAATTCTGCTACAAAAACATTATAGTTTTATTACGGTTTTAGGCTTTATATTGGGCCTATGGTCAATTAAGGCCCGATCAACATGATTTATAGTCATATAGAAAAAATGTTTGCCAAATCTTAATTAAAATTAATGTTAGTTTTTGTAACGCAATGATAAATTTTTTAGGGTTGTGGTTCCACATTTGGATTCATAACTCTTGTCCTACGAAAGTGATTTTGCTGTATTGCAATCCCAAACTGCTTAGGGTAACTGCAAGCAATTTGACACCAACATTGTTCTTTTTTTTGAGTTTTTCGAAAGTGAGCGTGTTTTTAACAGACAGACAGTGGGACAGAAGAACGGACAAGGCTAAATCGACTTAGAATTACTCAAGGAGCCACGTTGTGTTATTGAAAGCTATCAGTTTGTTTCTTGATTTATTTTAAATTTTTTGTGTATTTTTGATCAATAAGGATATAAAGTATCCCTGGTACTTAGAAGAACCTTTGGGTCGATAGAACCCGATTTTACAAAATATAATTTTAAAAGAAATCGTTTTTTAGTACCAAAAATTATGAATTTATTTCATTTTAGCTTAACAAAAACTAAGGAATTCATTTAATACAGTAGCAAAATAAGAGATCATGTGAAAAATAAAAGATTAGATATTTAATTTATGCCAGGGTACTGGGTGAAACCATTTTTATTATCATTGCAACACAAAAAACATCGCAGTGACCGCATTTTGAATGTGGTCTCAACTGGACTTTGCTACAGAGCTCGCAACTTCCATGACCTTCTTAAAATATAGGTCTGTGTCCACCAATGTTACCCAGTCTTACATCTGTGTTATTTTATTTATTTATTTGTCGTTCCATACACAAGACATAGAGTCTCACATTGCAGTCCATAAATAAGTATTACCAAAATGTTGTAATGTAAATCTTTAAACTAGTTACAAAAATCAACAACTTATATGTAATAAAAAAATAAATCAAAAAGAAATAAATTTAACAATTCTAAATTTATTGTTAGAAGTTACATGATCCGTTAGAGAATTTCATTTTTTAACAGAAAGCTTTAACGAAACTTTTGTTCTCAAGCAGGGACAGTTTTACATGACAAAATACAATGTACGAATTAACAAGCGCAACCTCAATAAGAGCCCAGAAGCTTCTATGCCGCTATTGACTTTAGATCTAGGTCAAAAAAGGAACGTAATTGATCTGCGTGGTCGACGCCCCATGAAGGGCAATCTCTTATTTCTACTGGGTTATGTAAGGTAGAAAGGCTGATGAGAAGCAACCTTCACACCCTCACCCAGAGATCAATACGCCTTAGTAAGTGATAGGATAATCATTGAAAACGAATAGGAGAAATAAATAGTGAAAGCCCAAGAATAGAAAAAATAGTAGAAGATTGGACGAGACGAGATAGAACAACCCAATTAAACAGAAATCCTCCCTTCATCTACCCAGTACCCAGCCTCCTGTTGCGCAGCCAGGTCATTCCACTACGTATCCCGTAAGATGATCCAGCCCACAACCCGATACATGTCTTAATTCACCTAAGAATCTTCTAGTCATCTCAGCCCTCTGTTCTGCTGACTAGGTCAGTGACACGGATTGTGCTCAACTGTTTCCAAGGCCGCACACAACCCATATATATCTGACAATTAAGATCCCATCCTAACCGCCATCCTGCCTACTAAGTTCGTCGTTTTCAAAATCATCGACACAGTTATCTTCATCCGTTTCTATATCAGTGTCCACACCATAATCTTCAGGATTTTTTTGCGAAATTACCATAATTTTATTAGTTTTAAGAAATTTACGCGGAATTCCTGACATACTTTTCCTAAAACTCAAACAATTGTTATAGAATACAGATACTCAAATGATACTCTCACCTGAAAGAATCATGTGTGATACAATTTTCTGATTGTTTTTATAGCATTTTAATGAAAGTTTTTGTAATCAAATATAAAACCGTTTTTGTCTTATTTTTCAATCGTAAATTGTATAGTTTTTGATTATTCGAACCAACTTTATTTTGAAACAAACAAAAGTTATTGCTTTTTATTTTTTTTGCTGACACGAATGTTTCTATTTTAAATTGTTTGATTTGATAAAATAAAAATTCAAAATATTTCAAAAAATCATTATTTTATCATATCAATGAATCACACATATGAATCCTTTTTCTATTGCTCAAGCAATAAATCAGTTTTCAATCATCAAAACTGATACTAAAAAACCTACATATTCAGGTGATTTTTACAAAAAATAATGACTCCTACACCTACAATATTAATGGATGATTAAATTTTAAGGGCAAATATTGAATGTGAACCACACCTAAACGTCAAGTTATTTATTTATTTATTTAATAAGAGTAACAAATACAATTACAACTTAACCGAGCAACAGTATCGTAGACCTTCAGCCCGTTGTAGTGAAATAGACCAGAGTCTCTGGTAGGAATCGAACCAGCAACCCTCGTACTGATAGGCTAGCTCACTACCAACAAGCATGCCGGTGCTCCCAAATATCAAGATTTTTTCTGCCTTTCATTTGACATGCTCAATTTAAACCATGGAAAGATACACAATCGAGCAACGCGTTAAAGTTATTCAGGCTTACTGTGAAAATGGGCGTTCAAATAAAAATGTATATCGTGCACTTCGTGATTTTTTCGGTAAATTCAATCGCCCAAATGTGCGTACAATGGGAAAAATCGTGCAAAGATTTGAGTAAACTGTGTCTGTAGGAGATGTCAAAACACCAATGCATGCTCGTACTGCAGAAAATATTGCTGCTGGTCGCGATAGTGTGACTGAAGAACCGTCCACCGGACGATATGCGCGGCAAATTCAATGGTCATGTTATCTCACGATGTGACGATATCAATTGGTTGCCAAAATCATGTGATTTGACACCGTTGGACTTCTTTCTTTGGGGTTATTTGAAAGAAAACGTGTACGTCGATAATCCAGCAACAATTTTAAAGCTAAAGTATGAGATAATTCGACCCATTAATGGCATAGAACCTCAATTATGCCTCAGCGTCATCGAAAATTTGGACCATCGGATGGAGGTATGCCACAGAGGTGATTCGGCGATTTGGCCGATATTTTATTCCATACATAATTGAATCATACCAGTCATAATAAAAATAATTGACAATAACTTCCTAAATAACACTGTGCACCAAAAAAAAACAGCCTCAACACTTGCAACGAAATGAAAGAAGACTACTAGTAGAGCAAATCTGCCAAAGGGGCCCCTAAAGTTTTTGCATTTTTTGAAAAGGCGTTTGGTATAAGTCAAAAAAAATATACTAAATGTACTTCTGTCCTAAAAGACTATTTAAGATGTCTTCAGTAGAATCGTATGGCAATTCTTTTCATAGAATATATTAACCCTCTAACACTCCGTTTTACTAATACTGCACGAACTTTTGATCTTAGAAGACCCCTAGTGAACACAAACATAAAAAATGGTTTTTTCCAAAATAAAAATAGGATGCTCAATTATTCGACATTTTTCAGAAACCAGTTTTCGAATTTTTCGACTACGTTAATCTTATAGTAATCGGCACAGGCAAACCAGTTAAGAACGCTTTCATCCTTTGCTTATCAACACAACCTCAATGCGGGGAAAAAAGTGTAAAAAAGGGGATATACGGGAAATTGTATTTCTTTCTTTTTTTTCGTGCTGCATTTGTTCATTTTTGAATTTTGTATAGTATTGAACTTAGAAACATAATATTGTAGGTGCAGGGTCCTTAGTAAATGAGAACTTATAAGGTTCTGCATCTGGTACTTTTTGAATTTTTGTTTATATTGGGCCTGTAAAGAGAAAATTAAATATTAGCGGTCCTGATTGAATAAGAACATGTAAGTGGCCTTTTTTGGTACTTTTTCGTTCTACATCTGGTACTTTGGTAAATTTACGTCAAAAAAATTGAACATGCAATATCCTGAGTGGATGGTAATCAAAAATATGAGACTTTTGATACTTCTTTGTTTTTTAATTGATATTTACTGATATTTTTTATATTGAACTTACAAAATAAAATGAGCTCACGACGAAAATAACATATGCACTGGAGGTAAGATATATTACATATGTTTTCTTTATATTTACATAAAAATTTATGGACGAATTTCAACTATTAGGCAAAGCGGCGTAGCGGGCCAGAAAATGCATTACATTCCGCTGGTGTCTAATAATTGTAAATTTTTCTGTACATACAATAACCTCATTGGTTTCCAAAGTAAAGCTAAGGATAAATGTAACAAGAAAATACAATATAATAGTCTGGTAGTGTATAAAGTCATTTCTGAAAAATTGAAGGAATAGGACTATTACAAAAAAGCATCATAAAATACATAACTGAAGTTTAGCTCATAGAATAAATTCGAAAAATAAAATATGTTGAATATATTATGGAATTTTTAATTAAAAATTTATTACTATTAATTTGCATACATATATAAAAAATATTCTTTATTTTAAAATGACGTTTAATATTCATTTTAATTAATTTTATTTCAAAATTTATTCATCTTTATAAATTAGATTTTTCTATTTTATTTAAAACATGAAATTTTTATTAAAAACTGTTTATTTTCAATTTATTTAAAAATGTAATTTAAATTTATATTATTTTGAAATTTTTATTTAAATTAAATTTGTTTTCAGTTAGTTCCACATATTGCAAGACATGTTAAAAAACTATTTAAAACATATTTGTTAGAAAGTTCTGCCTCATAATCCAGACATTGCTCCGTAAAATTATCCATTGTTCTGATCGAACACTAGCACTAGACTAGCTAGCTTCATTACAGAACAGGGCTCCCGCAATCGGCTGAATTCTTTTTTGGCCTCCAAAGAAGTAGCAGTTCTTTTGGTTAGCAATATGTTGCCAAAATTGAGAAAGAGTCATTGCCAAATATGGATAATACCTACAAATACTTTAAATAAATAACAAGTAGAAAAGAATAGTCGGCCGAGCCCGAACATGTGACACCCTACACCAGAGTATTTTAAATCAAAATTTCGAGATTTTTAATCATGCACCTGACAAAATAAAACAGTATTTTGATGTTCAGTAAATTAGCTTTTGTCAAGATTAAATCAAATAAAATTAACCTTTGTTATAGCTTAATTATAAATCAACTTTATTTTACTTTTTAGTTTAGCTTTACTTCAAAACGATTAGCGCTTACAACTTTTCATGTTCGAAGTTAAAGTTCGAAAGAAAAAGTAAAATTCCAGTAAGTACCTTAATTCGAATTGAATGTTTTTATATTTGAGTGAAAAGTAAGTAAAAGAAACAGTTTAAAATAAATAAAGAACCCGTTAATAATTACAAGCAACTATACCTATAATTACATTGAGTAATGAGATTGATAAATACTTTTTTTTGATTGCATTATTGTCTGTTGATAAATGAGTATTAGGTTTGTAGGTATATCTGAATTATAACTCAAGAATATATTAATGCATATATGCAAATACGTACGTACGTATATGATACAGCATCAAAAGTACAAAACAAAGAAGCAAAAGTATTATGTTGACAATGCAAACGCATTTTGTTTGTACACTTCAAATCAATTCGAATAGGTACATAGTAGGTAATTGCAATTTTAAAAGAAATATAATGCATATACATACACTGAGAAAATTAAATCGTAAAATCAAAGAAAATACACTTTGTTGCAAAGACTTTTATTGGTCAGATTGTGCCCAAAGACAAAACGTCTTTACCGGAAAGGCGCAAAGATCTTTAGATTCCCATGAAATATATACTTAAAATCAAAGACTTAAAATCTTGTGGCAAGGATGTACGTCTTTGGAAACACATGAAAAAAGTCCTTAAACTAAGGAAAAAGTATTTTGGCACAAAGACTTTCATTCGTTAGTCTTAAGACTTTAATTTTTGATTTTAAGTACAATTTTCATTGTAACAAAGACGTAATTTTAACATTATTACAAAGAAACGATATTAAATTCAACGAAATAATTCTTTGAAATACTTAAGACTGATATGTAGAAACAAAGGCAATTTTGAAATCTGCTATAGAAATGTTTTAAAAAATTAAAATTTTTCTGCAAAATAAAATATTTAATGAAACCAAACACAGCATTTTTATAAAAAATTTTTTATTTTAGTTTAATGTAATAAAAATAAAAAATAGTTCATATACAGCACATGCACAATTGAGCGTTCCTATCGACTGACTTACAATTAATCACAACCACGAAAACAATTCTTTTTATTTTTTACATATATTGTAATCAATCGGCTATAGCCGATTTCGTTATGCATTCGTATACAAATTTAACTTTGAAGACTAAATTCTATAAAGATACAGACATAAGTGGAAAAGATTTATTAATTATGTATTTCTAAAACATAATATACCTGAACATGCAGGATATAGTAACCCTTTGTTAATATAATATTGGGCTAAATTCCCGTCGGTTTTTTGATACGTATGTGCGTACCAATAACGTCTGGGAAATTTTTAAATGTCTTAGTTCTCTCATTAGGATTGCTTCCTCTATATGAGATGAAGGCATTTTAATTTTTCTATTGCCCCAGCGAACTAAGGCACGAGCCACTCTGGCTGAAATTCTACACACTGTTGCTTGAGAGGGCCCATGATGAATTGCCGCATCATCCTTAAGTTTTTCAAAATTTTATCAAGTTTTAAATAAATTTTTGTAATATTAATGGCACCCTCTTTTTTAACATGTAATCCCTTTTTTGATATCTATTGCCTGATATCCTTAATTTTACAGTTCTCTAAACATTGTTTTGCTTCATTCTAGCAAATTTTCGTTGCAAAATGTTCCATTCAAAGCATGTAGAACAAAGCATTTTTGTTCCGTGCGGCAAACCAGTAACCAATACACGATACACTATGTGGTTTCTACTTTGTGTTTGCTTGAACAAATACTTAACCGATTAAAATACATTTTAAAATATAAGAGTAATGAATGGTAAACAAAGGTTTGCATTATTTGAAATAAAACTTAATAGCTTTTTATACTTTATGCAAAAAGTTATAACGACTTTAAGTTTACACAGAAACCATAGTTCGCGACCCACGTTATTTTTAACACACAAATCTATCGAGCAGTTTATATTTAAAATTAATTCAAACATTAGTTATCGTTTTTCTAGAAAAAAATTTTTTGGCGTATTATAATTTTTTATTAAAATAAATAAGACGACAAAAATGTTTAATGTTTCGTGCAATTATGAAAATTTTATTTTAACAATCATTGAAATTGTCACTTTATTAAACGCTTAAAGTAGGGTAAAGGCTACAATAAATATTTCAAATTTATGAAATGTTTATTAAACGTTTAATAGGCTATTAAACATTTATAAATACTCTTTTTTCGACTTTTGCTTATTAATGACTTATAAAGCTGCAATGATACGTTTATGAATTAGACTGTTTATCTTTATTTTTTTTTAACCGCTCTTGTTTACCGTTGCAAGCAAACATGTGTGAACAAGCAAACATGTTCACTTATGCATTGAAGACAAAATTCTTTAAAGTTACAGACTTTGTCTTTGTAGCAAGGATGCTTAGCTTAAAAAAAACAAAGAAAAGTCTTTAATTTTAAATACGTTTTTCAATCCCTTATTAGCAAAGAAATTAATCGTTGTAGCAAATATTTTATCTTTACGGAAAAGATAATTTCTTTGATAAAGCTTCAAAGAATTTTCGTCGTTTGTGTTGAAGACGCACCATTTGCTTGTTTAAAGAATATATCATTGATGCAAGGATTTTTTCCTTCTAACAAAGATATTTTCGTTGCAATTTTACAAAGACCTTTTTTCTTTGATTTTAAAGCTTTTAATTTTCTCAGTGTAAAATTTTATATTTAAATATTTTGTTGAAAAAAAGGGCAAGAAGTTTTTCAACAGAGGTTAAGATTCATGTAAAAACTCTTTGTGGAGCATTCCATAAAAAGAGGGAAAACTGAACAATTTTGCAAACAAAAACTTTTTTCACATTTTTGCATCTACATAGAGAGATAAAGTTCTCATCTCAAATAATGTACATACATTGTGACGATTAGATCACTTTTTTCTTAAATACCGTTATTTTCTTGAGAGTATCAAGAATATAGCTTTTTTATTTAATTTAACACCATTTTTTGCGAGGTCAACTGTACAAATTGATTTTTGTTGTTTACAGCCTACTTTTGGTGGCCTAAAATCTGACATAAAAAATTTGCACTTAAACGCTTCACAAATAGTTTTTCTTTCGTGATAAAAAGTATCTGTACGTGACGCCAAGAATTAAAATATCTGAAATCTTTCAATCTTTGTGCTATTTGCAAGCTGTTATTTATTATTTACTGAATTTGTGACTCATCCAAATATGGCCGATCAACAACCTTCCACCAGTGCTGACCGTATGCGAAAACTTCGCGAAAAGCGTAAGAAAGATGATCCAAACTTTAGCTTTAATGAATCGAAGAGAATATGTGAGCTTCGTAAGCGAAAAAGAGAAAGTCTTTCAGAAATGGAGTTAAAAACTTTGCGAGTTAAGGAAAGGGATAACAAAAGACTGCAAAGGGCCAAAATAAGGAATCAAGGTCAAAGTATTGACGAACCTTCTGCTAGTACCAAATCCCCTTACAAGTCCAAACAAACTTTATCGAAAGCTGTTCAAAAGGCTCTTAAAGCCCTTCCTCAATCGCCAAGCAAAAAAAGAGCGGTAGTAACCGAATTAGCGCTTAAAATGAATATTGCTCTAGCCGAAAGTTCAAGCTTTAACATATCAAATGTCAACTTGTATTACGAGGATGTGAAAGCCTTTTATTACCGTCCAGATATAGTATACACCTGTCCAGGTGCAAATGATTTTGTTGTTGTTTGGGAAAATGGAATTAAGGAAAGGCGTCAGAAGCATTATTTAACTATGTACCTACGGGAAGCCTTCCGCATTTTTAAGGAATTTTATCCTAATATAGAGATAGGATTTTCAAAATTTTGTAGTCTGAGACCTAAAAACGTGCTGCTTATAAAAGACACTCCTTCAGATCAGTGCAAATGTATCACCCATGAAAATTTTATGTACAAAGTGAAAGGCTTAAAACAAAACTACTGTAACGACTGGTGGTGTAAAATGTTATGTGATCCTTCTTTAGATTCTAAGTGCTGGAAGAATGAATGTGACTTCTGTTCTGATGGCAAAAAACTATCACTGTCCATGGACTTAAGCAAAGTCTGCATATGGAAAGAATGGGAAAAAAATTCAGATAATAAACTTCGTTTAACAACCCATGAAACAAGTTCAGGTGAACTGAAAGACAAACTGATTTATTCATTTAATATTATGATGAACCATGTTAATTTGAAAAGAATGATGAGTTTCAAAAAGACAAACTAAATGAAAGTGTGCGTATCCTTCAAGTTGATTTTGCAATGTCTTTCGCTTGTGAATACCAGAATGAAGTTCAAAGCGCACTTTGGTCGCGAACGAGTGTCCTGTTGTTTACCGCTGCAAGTTTTTACAAAGGAAATTGTCAAACATACCTTATATGCTCTGATGCGAATTCTAAAGACAAAGATGCAGTTTTTGTTTTTTAAATAAGTTGTTCGACTTAATACATACGGAAAATGAAGATTTACCTTCAGCGGAAATAATTTGGAGCGATGGCCCGGCATCGGAATTTAAAAACCGTTATATGGTAAAATTAATATCAATGCTGAGTGAAAAGTACAGAAAGCCCTTTTTTTGGAAATATTTTGCTACATCTCATGGAAAAGGTGTAATAGATGGAATCGGCGGAAATATAAAGAGATTGGTAAGAGAGAAAATGATGAGCCAAAACGAACATATTGTCATCCAGTCAGCTAAAGACTTTGCTGATTTAGCTTCTAAATTAGTTTCAAAAACCCGGGTAATTTACATGCCATCCTCTGAACTACAAGAAAAAATTGAATCAGAATCACCATGGAATAACACCAAAGCCATAACAGGAATTTCAAACTTTCATTTCATCAAAGCCAACCAAAAGATCGTGGAGTGCAAAAAACATAGCTTATCTGCAGACAAAACTGTATTTAAGTATTGAATTTTGTTTATTTTATAAAAATAATTTCAACTGTGTCGCTTACGTGACGCCATTTAACTGTACGTGACAAAATAAAAAAATTAATTTTTTCTTATAAATATTTGTTTTATTAAAAATGTATTACCATCATAAGTAAGCATGGTTGTTACTTGTAATTTCTTTCTTAGACATCTTTTTTCTATGTGTAATCGATTCGCTGAAATTTGGATTTAACCATTACTATTTTAAATGTTGGTTGACTCAAGATGTCGCACACGTGACGAAGTTTGTTCACGTTTTTTTTTTAATATTTTATGAATTATTCAAAACAAGTTCTATGTAGAATTGAAGACTACCATGCACTTTAATTAATAGAAGAAAAAAAAATGAAACCCGATTTACCAATTAGAAGTTGTATGTAAAATAAGTGCTAAAAAATAGTTGAATTTGTCTGTACGTGACGGTGGAATGCTCCTTGTGAAGAATATTATTTTTTAAGATTTCTGCATCTATATAAGATTTATTTTTCTTTACTTTATAATTTAACTTAAAATGACACCTATAGCTAATTTCCTACCAGCATCAATTTCTATGTCAATATTCATAAGGAAGTTGTGGCGAAAACTGTATTTTCGTTAGCATTATTTGTATGGCAGCTACAAAAGGTTTGCACCCCATTTAATAGATAAATTTAAAGGTGATCGGTGTACCAAAAAAGTAATCAAGATCATATATTTTAAGTTATTACAAACACCAGCACAAGCGCATGATTTCCCTGCAGACAAAGTAACTAGTATTTAGCTAGAAATAAAATGGTTAATATTGTTTCATTTACCAATTGGTCATATTGATGATTATTTATTGCGGAATTTATTTATGCTGTACAATCTCCTTCCATTTCGAAATAACGGTTAGCACCAATGAATTCAGCGTGCCCCAATTAGGTTAAAACTCCCCCCGCTTGTCAGTTCTTTGCAAGTAGCACAGTGTACTTATTGCTCAAAATTACAATATTAAAATTATATTTTAGGATTATTTTTTAAAGGTTGCGAAAGAAAAAAAACATTACCTTAAAAAAGAAAAAAAACAAGAACAGTTTAAAGTATTATATAAAAAAATCACCCAAATAAAAAAATAGATTTTTGACTTAGTCCGTTTTTAAAATTTAATATTTTGCAGATATAATTGGGGTTTGTAGCCCCAATTATTCTCTTTAAAATGACATTAAAATCATCTTCGTATGTAAAGTAGTTTTCGAGATATTGAAGAATTAAACTCAACACCTTCGGCTAATTCTGCAAAATTATGACATAACTTTTAAATAAAAAATGCTTTAAAATTTTTTGTCGTTCATTTATGTTTCTTATAGGACAAAAGTAACCTTTCACCAAATTTCGTTATAATCGAAAGGGGTCGGGTCTCACTCTTGGTCATGGAATTTCCCATATGTACTTATTTAAGAATAATTCTAAGCACCTACCCCTGGAACCAGAGAGAAAGAAAATATTGTATTATTTATTTGTCTGTTACACCATGTTTAAATTCCCCTTTGTTTTCAGAATTATAAGGAACTATCAGAATGCCCCTATTAAAGAATTTGATGTATTTGACAACTTAAAAACCAACCAAAAATGTACATTTTAATTCCTGTAATGTTTTTGTGGTTGTTGTTGCTACAACGAACAAAAATTAAATTGTTGTTTACCAACTGTTGTTGTTTCAATAACAAACGGCATTACGTATAAAGCAGCCCAGCCGAAATTTCATAAATTTGCTTATTTTCGACGCCTTACAACTAGTAATAAACTAGTCGAAACCCTTACCAAAAACGATTTTAGCTGCAGATGCGCTCCTGACTATTGTGCTGTGGGTATAAATACCAATGTTTTACAATAAAACTTCAAAACCTCTCAAAAGTCTCTTTTCCACCTCCGTTGTAATAAAAGGTAATTGCTAATATTGTATTTAAATATAAAATTGCTTAGCTTATTTTGTTTTCATTTTTTTTAAGTTTTACAAATTTGTAAATCAACAAGTCCAACTTTTTAAAATAATTTTTTTTTTTACTTTACCAAATTTGTTGATCCTTCTTATTGGAAAATAAATTTCCAATATATCAAAGTTTGAATGTATCCTGTCAATAGTAAATTAAATTTCTTTGCAAAATGTCAATCATTTTTCGAAAATGTGTATAAATTTTAACCGAAGAAACACTCAACTGTTAAACCATCAAACAAAAATAAATAAACCACATGAGTATACTTTAACAAAAGTATTCAGAAATTCTGATTTATTTAGATGTATGTAGATAAGTATGTTTGTGTCAAGAATACTTTGCCAAGTAGAAATAGGAAACTTTTTCGCAATAGATACCTTTAATCCGCCCCCACTCTGCTCTCAAAAACCACTCTAAACATTTAGTACTTCCAGTTAAACCGTCAACACCCTTTATGTGCGATGTCTGGAGTTTTATTTTGGGTTTTCTACGCTTCATTTAGGAGCAGCAAACTAAAATATAGTTACATACGTATATAGATTGATGGTGGATTACGTTGATGTTTTATTACACAAATTTGTTTAGTAAGTTTTAACTAGAACTAAAATATTTAACTTTTAGTATATCGTGGCAAGAATTAAAGAACTCTGTAACTGACAAAAAATCGAAAATACGTTTTTTTGCATCATTTTTATCAGAAAACAATACTGCGTCAATTGGTTACAGCATTTTATAGGTCTGTGGAAGAAAAATCGTTTGCTGTAAGCCGCAGAATCACCGGGAATAATTGACTTGAGAGGAAATGTTTACTGCCAATATATAAAGCGAGAAAAAATAAAAATACGTTCATGTTCCAAAGTTGTATAGTATTTGTGATATGAAATTTTTTTTCTACTTTCATACAGGTTTTTTGGCTCTGATGAATATTTTATGTTTTGTCAGTTACAGCGTTCTTTAATTCTTGCGACGATATGAAAATCTTAAACAAGCATGATTATTGTATAAATCAATCATGTTGCTTAAAATGTTGTATTGGCCTTAAAGTTGGAAGCAAAAACGTGTCTCCCATTTTACAATTACTCTAATGGAGATAGAGTTTGTAATCAATTTTGAAGTTTTGAAATTTGTTAAACGAGACTTTTTTTAAGGATGCGGATGAAGCCCACAAAAACTGTTGAAAATCGACAAATGATGTAAAAACCCTTTGAAAGAATTTGTAAAATATAATTGCATATTGTATATGTTAAATGTTACACATATTTATAAATATATAGTTTAACCCAAATGATAGATGGGTAGCATAGCCCCCGCATGAGCTCTACTATTAAAATTTTCTCGAATAAATGTCTACCCGAGATATGACATGAATGGCCAAACGGGTTGAGCTTCAGCAACAATATATGTTCTTGAAATTTCTCATAAAGAGTGATTGGAGACAAAAATAGGTAAAATTTGTCCACTAACGTGCTTTCAGAATAAGGCTTTTTGGGCTACACGCGAAGGCTAAAAGCAAAAAAAAATTTGCATAATAATCACCCCTATCGTAAATAACAAGTGGAATTTTTGTTTCCATGAAATTTTCATTCCCCTGGAAGAGAAAAAAGCAATCGTGAATATCATGTGAAAAATATTTCACGCTTTCAGTGAATGTAAAAAAGAAAAAAGATTAAAAAAAATTAAAAATCAATGAAATTTTTGAAAAGTTAAAATAATACAGCAAAATATTTGGTATTAAAAGAATAGTTTGATTACAACGTTAGTATTTTGCCCTTTTTTTAATTTTATATAGTAAAATATTTTTCAAAATTCTGCCACCAAGTCTTTCGAAAGCTTCACAGGTCCGCTTGCTGTCGGCTTGTTGTTATGCTTTGTGATGACCAATATATTGGTATGTGCCATATTAACGGATCCAGCCCTTAATATTCGATTTATAGGAGGAACTACTTAAATACATGTTCTGTTCGCTAGCAAAAACAAAATAAGAGAATCTTAGGGAAATGTGAACAAATTACGAGGGAAAACCCGTTTCACAATAAGGGTAATTTTTTCCCGAGAACATTTTTTTACATCATTATTCCCCTTTGAATAACCTTTTTTCATGGGAGTTTTTCATGTTCACAAATATGTGAAAAGGGGAAAAATTACAAGGGAAAAATTATTCACGATAGGAGTGAATAACTTTTTGTATATTTTTCACATCAGTACTACGACAAGTGTCTTCATCAATGGGACGACACATCGGCATGGCAGAAATGAAGAATCGGCGAAAGTTTTATAATAAATGTCATCAGTGCGCTGACTCAGTAACATCGCAAAAAGGACTTATGAGTCAAGATTTGTTTTGATATTAAAGTGGTATTCTGTCTTACGACCTTACCCACTGCAGTCAATCCAAACCTGCTTGGTGAGTTCATATTTAGCACTTACCAAATGCCCCTGTGTGAGTTAGAATTCATTTGCACACACAGGTAGCAACTTTGAATGTAGCAGACCCGTCGAAGCCTACACATTCGTCCCTTGTTTGAGGACTGGAGCTATCTAACCTCCGCTGCAGTTCGAATCCAGCAGCATCTGTCGAATAGCAACAGCACCCAGGTACTCCCTCACAGCCCGAACTCTCCCCGAAGGTGAAAAATCAGACTTCCATGTGAGCAAGCACCTTCCCGCGATTTTGGGTTTAAACCACAGCCACAACGTGTACTCTAATTAGCGTCCTTCCAAAGGGCATCGACTCCCACAAAACAATCAACCTGAAAGACAGGAAGCATTTTTCGCAGAAGCCCACTAAAAAGAGACCTCAACCACTGTCAGCCCAGCTTACGCCAGGGGCAGCTGACACACGTAGTGCCTACTGTTTAAGTCCTTAGGTCAGACCTCGAGAAGCTTGATCCGAAGACCAAGACAAAAACTCTAGCTTTCGATAGATTCGACGCTATCAAGTAGTATATACTTATTGCATTCAAAATGTTAACTCAATCGATAACCCCTCTAATTGAAAATACTAGACGGGTAAGCTAAATTGAGTTATTTAATTTATCAAATTATCACTATACAAAGGTTGTGTTAGTACCAAAGTATTTTACTAAACTTCCTTAGAAGAGTAGTGTGATAATTTGTGTAACCCTGTTCCCTAGCCAACTGGAAATATCCAGTTGTTACCGGGAGCCACCACGCGGAGGTGGAACATAGGTATGTGATGACCATTGATGGCTTGCAATAGCCATCTTGACTCCCACTTATGAGTCATTAGAATTTACATAGGTCAAAATGAGAGAATATTATTATTAACTTACTCATTACACATCTTTGTTCCTCTTTTGTTGTATTCCGCCTTTTGTAAACAGATGAAGTCTCAATTATAAGCCACTACCAGCATGTCCGATATGGTTTTCGTAATTTTTCTACTTTGGAAATTTAATGTATTTAACTAAATAATTTTAACAAATGGAATATGGGAATTATTGCTTCCTTTTTTACTTCCTAAACATGAAAATAATGTTTATTATACACAAAGTGGCATAGAATTGATGTCACTGTAGTCATGAGTGCATCGGTAGGCTTATGTATCTATAATAATCATTCATCTAAAATTTTCAAAGGCTATTCCGATAAATTTTTTAAAACTACTCCGCCAAATTGGATCCGCATTTTTGAATTTTAAGAATCCGACACTTTAAATTCATAATTATCGATCGCAATCAATTAAAAAAAATTAGTGGCGTGTTTCAAGCAAATTAAACAAATTGCAGGAAAGTTTGTCACACAGAGCGTGGTGTGTAAAAATGGTGGCATGTCATAACGTCCAGTAACGTAGTGCCCATGGACGTAATGACGTTCAAAAAAGTGTCATAGTGTCTGTCCACGGAGTGGACAGTGTTATAATGTTCACAAAATGTTTACAAACTCGAAAGCATAGCCGGCATTCGGCCGGTCCCAAAGGGGTTCTCCACTATGGTATAACAAATACGGTCTTTGCTAACTAAGGCTTCTCTTCACAGCCGGTCTTCAGGCGGGCGAGGATTTTCTTTTCTATGTAATAACAAATACCGACTTCACTGTGTAGTCGGCCTTCGCTCGGAAACGAGGCAGTTTTTAGGAGCTTTACTTAGCGAAGCCGGTACTTGTTATACCATAGAAGAGAAAATTCTAGCGCCCGGCTGAAGGCCGTCTGTGCAGAGAAGCTTTAGTTAGCGAAGCCGGTACTTGTTTAACCATAGAGGAAAAAACCATTGCGCCCGGCCGGCTGTACCGCGACGCTTTAGTTAGCGCAGCCGGTATTTGTTATACCATATATTTAATATATGCACCTAGAGAAAAACAACAAAACAATAAAAAAAATGTTAGCCATATTATGTAAAAATTTAACTAAATTATTGTCACCGACAACCAAATTATGGTTAAATAAGTTTCTTTAAAAATAGTTTTGTGGTTGCGATTACTATAAAACATGTTTTTTCTCTGAGTGTATGTAGAAATTTTTTTTACCAAAAAAGCAAAAATCGATTTTTCTACCAACAGGTCGCTTTTAACTTTCCCTTCCACATATATTGAAATGAACTTGTAATAGCTCTATACGCCTTGCAGAAGTAAAAGGAATATATATATAGGGTGGCGTATAAGTAACGTTATGACCGCCAAAAAAGAGCCATAGTTGGACAAGCTTAGTGAGCTGTTGCTTCATCTTGCTGGAACTACAATTCTGTATTGTTCTCTACCTCGGACCTTCAAATATTTTAAATTTATCTGCAACCTGTTCGTCGTTTACGAAAAATATCGTCCAATGCTATATTCTAAAGTTATTTCATACCATACTGTGCATCTAATGATGTTTCGCAATTATGTTTGAATTTTGGGTGTTAGTGGGCCTAATTGCTCTTTATTTAATATGCCCGACCGCAAACTTTTTTTTTACGATAAATTGGGGATGCTGAACATTTTTTATTTTTCTCAAGAAGCGTTTTATACGGCTGTTTCCAAAAATCTTGAGAACTGGTATTTTGACATACGTAAATTTTCCACTGTTATATATATTTGTTTCCTCGTTCAGTCTATATTAAAACTGTGTTCATTGGAAAACAATTCACAGAGTTACACGCCTTTAGATTTAACAAAAAAAATTTTCTGATTTCACTGATTAATAAGATTCCAAAAAGTTTAACCGGACAGTTTTTTTTAAAGTTTACATATTTAAATAGTATTTAAAAATTTCAAACGTTTTTAAACAACAAAAGCGGGATAGTGGCTGAAATCATAAACTTTATTATACCTGATTGTGGTTGGTATCATAGATTAAATAAAATAATTTATTTCACTTTTTAGTCTATCAGCTAAATTCATCTCCAAAAAATCAGTTTTTATATAAATTTTTAACTACAGCCCCAACTTTGCTATTTTAAACATTTTACCCTTTTTAAATCGGTTATTTTACAGAAACATACAAAAATTACCTGTCGATAACGACAAATTTACTAAAGAAAAAAATTTTTTTATTTTCAGATAATGCAAACAAAAATGTTAATGTATACAATTTAAAATGAATAGATTTTTGTAAATATTTAAGGATTCTACAAAAGTAAGAATTGACCTTAAAATGATTTGGGTCACCAATAAGGGTTATCAATATTTTAACATGATTTTATGGAATGAACTAAATGTCATCACAATGACAAGAAATAAGATTAACTTGTTCCTTAATATTTAAATAATACTAATAATATTAATATTAAAAGCAAAAAAAAAAGGAAAATGTGTGTGAAAATAAAAACAACAAATTTAAAGTCCAATAAAAAGGTTTGTGAATTTTTTGATTGGCTTATTTTTCTAAATTGCCATGCAATTGTGCCGAATAAATACCATCGTGAAATAATGAATAAAATAATTATATGAAATTTATTTGAATTGCATGTTGAGAAATTCAATCAATTTCAACTACCGGAAATGAAACATTTGCATTATGCAAGCTCTCTTAATTTTGATTAAATATTCAAACAAAATAAAACTTCCGGAAAAACTGATAAGAAGCGAAAAGGAAACAGTTGGTTTTAACAAGAGAAAAAGGAAAACCATAAAGTCTCAACAATTATAAGAGACTCTAAAAAACATGTTACAGGCTACATTCCGCTTATCCGAATATTTCGAACACTTAAAATTCTTAATAGGTGAAAAAATAAACCGATTTGTCCCCTATTAAATGAAACTTACCATTTTCTAGCTCTCCTTTAGTAGATCTTATTATGTCAAACATTCGTATGTAAAGAACAAACACGTAAAACTAGACAAGTTAAAAACTATTTAAAACCCCTTTCTTTAGATGTTTGCTCTCACCCGCCCTATGCCGATCTTGCTAAATGCAAAAATTAAACTCTGCACAACATGTCTAATAATATGTTCATAAAAAGTCACTTAATTTAAAAAAAAAACTCCATTAAATTAATACAATTTATTAAAAAAACAAGTGATAGTACTCTATTCGGATGTGCAGAATCTTTGATACTCTTCATCGAATGGGATTTTTATGCGGCTAATTATAGACCAATCTTCACAAAATTGAAAATTCAATGACATACCAAATTTTACTACAAAAGCAATATTCGTTACAGTTTTAGGCGTACTAAAGTGTTTTTGGAGATTTGTCTTTTTACAAAGACTATGAAAAATTATGCACCAATCTTCACTGCATTTGGCAGTGTGATTTCTAGTCTAATGAAATCATGACACACAAAATTTTACTACTGTAGCGTTAATGGTTACGGCTTAGGGCGTACTTAAGTATTTTCTTAAAGCGGACTTTATATGGGCCGTATGGTTTATTATGGACCGATTCTTACGAAATTAGAAGGTATGATTTATAGTCATATAAAACCAAAATTTATTAAAATAGCATGATTCGTTACGGGTTTAGGGGTATTACCTAAACCAAGAATGGGCTTTTTATGAGGGTGTTGTAGATTATGGAAAAATCTTCACGATATAAGACAGTGTGACTTTCTGCCTCATAAAATTATGACCGTCCAAATTAAAGTACTACAGCATTATTCGTTACGGATTTAGGCGTACGAAATTATTTTCCTAGAGTGGGATTTATATGATTAATTATGGACCAATCCTTACGGATTAGAAATTGACTTTATTTAAGCTAAACCAATTCATTATTGCATATTAAAAAAAAGTTTGTTGTTGCATTAACAAATTCAAATCAAACTTATAAATATCTGAGTATTTCCATTTGTGCTCCGATGATGACAATTATAAATCAGATATAATTGAAAATGAAATTGTTTTTCTATAAAACGATATCTTTATTATGTTTCTAAAAAATTGTTAATATAATAATATCCTTTTTGATTTATAAAATATTTTGCTCCAATTTGACAAACATATTTTTAACGTGTTAACTTTAATATTCGTCTGTTCGAATTCTCTTTTTTTTCATGGCTCTCAGCTTGTGGCATTGAAAATTTTAAAACGCTATAAGAATTTCTGTAGGAAGCAACAACAAAATTACAAAATATTTATGACTTTGTTTTTGCTTTTAATGTAATTCTTTGGCGTTGTGCTACAATCGGTAATAAATAATTTCAAAATGTATAGTCGAAGTTTAGACGAAATTTCAAGATATTTGCCGCTATTATATAAGTCGTTGTCGATGTCACGTAAATTTTAAGTCGCTGCACTGATAGAAAAATGCATCTTAATATTGTTGATGTCCCAACATCAGAATTGTGACATCAATGCATGGTGCTGGTGTCTTATTATTAAGAGTTCTGCTGTAAACAAAGGTCGTAGTTCAACAAACGTGAAACAAACATATTTAACGGGTAAGTTAATAATAATATTCTCTCACTTTGACTTAAGTCAATTCCAATGACTTTGACTTAATGACAAACTGTCATTAAATTTATGCTAATGTGTTTTTTTTCCGATGTAACTTCACCATCGCACTGAGGACATGTTCGTCATTTCTATGATGCCGATGTGTCATCCCATTGATGACATAATTTCATTTTGACCCTGATGACACTTTGGCCAAGTGATGTTAAGGTTGACATCACAATGATGAAAAGTGTCATGGGGTTAAAAAGGAAGACACTTGTCGTAGTACTGATTTCAAAATACATCTAAAATACATACATCACGGTGTGTCTTATCAAGTTGTCGACGGTAATTTGGTATTTTCTATAACAAAACAAAATTTTAACTCTAATTATTTGTTCCTTGTGTTTTTGTGTTTTTGGAAAACTAGAAGTATTGTTTTTATCCTGACAGATTTATGGCCTGTTAATTGATATTGAACGACGACTTCGTTCGCTTTACTGACATGCAAAACAAAAACAATATTTTATTATTTATTTTGTTTTAAATGCAAGTTAGGCGAACGAAATCTTCGTTCCATAGTGGGCATTTAGCCGAAGTCTAAGAATTTTTTAACTATTTAAAACACAAATTTTTGGTTAACTTGTGATAGACTAATGATAATATACAATTTTAACAATTAGTAATAAAGTTTGTGTCACTAAGTTCTTTTTATTTTTAACGAATAAAACATACACATATATTAACTTTCCAACTGAAATTTTTTTAACTTTCATTTCAGTCATCGCAGTATTTCCTGTTGACTAAAACCGACATCGTCTAGAAAGCAACGTAAAAAATACCAAGTGAGTGTCAATAGCACTCGACTGTTGTGAACTAAATAAGAATCTACAATTATTGTTCCGTTGTTGAATTTCAAAAAAGCTCTAGACTGCGTTGTAGAGTCAGCTAAAGTTCAGAAATCGTGAAGTAAATATCGTAACAAAAATGGACAAGTGTGTGTGAGTGTGTTTATTGCAAATTGTCAACAAAAGAACTTTAGATTTATTTTAAATTGAATCGTTAAGAGTTGTTGTATCTCGCGGACTAAGTAAATAAAAGAAAAAAATATTTTGTTTTTAAAAATTAAAAATTTGAAATAAAAAAAATCTGGATTTACGATCTAAGATCTTTAAAAGAAGAAACGACATGATGATGATTGCGAAATTTAATCAATCTATAGGGTAACGTTATTATCTAATTATTTTTAAAGACATTTTAATTATTCTTTTATAAATTATAGAATTTGAATGATTCCGTTTTGTGCTGATGTATGAACCTCTCAGTGCATCCAGGTCTTAATATGATGAATTTCATTTAAAAATCGAGATAAAACTGAAATTTTGAACCCGACCAACTCAGATATCGATGAAATTTTGTTCATAGCTAAATTTGATCAATACAAACAAACTCTCATTTTTAGAAATGACTGTTTCGCGATTTTTTGGGCGTGACACAGTGGGAACGTTTTCGAAAAAACGCGAAAATGGTCGAAAAGAGCTCCATTTAAACTACAATAACTTAGAATCGGCTAAACCGATTTCCATGATCTTGGTATCATTAAAAAGATATTTTAACAGGCTTTATGACACGTTAAAAAAAAAAGAAATACACTGTAAAAAAATTTATAGCAAAAAAAAATTTTAACTGACGAAAAAACCAAAAATATCAAGGGTTTTTTTACAGTGTATTAATTTTTTAGAAAGGTTTATCCTTCATCTATACCATATCAAAAAATAAAAATGGGTTCTTTTTTAGTTTTTTTTATATAATTTTTTAAGTAGTGTCACTTCTAGTAATTCCGCAAAATTCTGAATAAAAAAATCAATAAGGGTCCTCATGATATCGTTTATAAGTCTCGTAATCTGTGCAAACTGTGCATTTTTACGCCCTCGTAAATGAACTGTCAAAAATTGTATGAGAATTCATTTACACAAACTTGGTAAATTTGCCCAACAATTTTGTCTCGTAAACTTGCGCTGTTCAATTGTGCATTTATACAAACAGATCTTTTAATTATTTTAACGTCGTTTTCAATGAAAAATCCAAGTGTCTATAAATCACAAACAATAAATTCTAGCAATAATTTCAGTAAATTGGTCTTTTGGCTTTCTTTGAGCATTTTTAAAAGCAAATTTCTCATACATATTAATCACAAATTTAAACACAAATTTTTATATTTTTGAATTTTAATTTTTAATTTATTTTTGTATTGACGTTTCTTACAAACTGACATTAATTGTTTAAAATTACACAAAAGTTAAAAAAGGACCCTTAATGTATTCTTCATAATAATTTTCTATTTTGTCATAAACATTTATTACTTCACCCATAATAAAGAGAAATATATATAGAACAAAAAAAATTGTTGCCCTTTTCATTCCAAAGATTTTTTCAGGTCTATTTTTTCTTCCTCAGGTAGACACCATGTGCCAGAACTAAGGGCTCAAAATATGTACCTGACGAAGGGTTAACAGGTAAAATAAATAAACATTGTCCCAGGAAAATTATGAATATGTTTTAACCGCAAAAAGTTCTTGCTTGCCTTAAAAAATGCTATATAATTGCACCTGATGAACGTACCGAAATTCATAATTATAAACAGTTTCGAGAAGCCAAGATATCCCATTACAATTTTTATTTTTTTATTTGTAAACATTTAAAAAATGTTAGAATTGTTGAAATATTTTGTGAATGTGACCAGATATTTTCGCTGTTATTCGAATTTTTTCGAAAACTTTCGGTACGTATTACTAGAAGTGACACTACTTAAAAAATTATTTAAAAAGAAATAAAAAAGAACCCATTTTACTTTTTGGATATGTTATAGGTGAAGGAAATACCTTTCTAAAAAAGTAATACACTGTAAAAAATCCTTGATCTTTTTTGGTTTTTTTTTGTTATAAAATATAAGGGCAATTACTAGAAGTGACACTACTTAAAAAATTATATAAAAAAAAACTAAAAAAGAACCCATTTTTATTTTTTGATATGGTATAGATGAAGGACAAACCTTTCTAAAAAATTAATACACTGTAAAAAAGCCCTTGATCTTTTTGGTTTTTTCGTCAGTTAAAATTTTTTTTTGTTATAAATTTTTTTACAGAGTATTTCTTTTTTTTTTAACGTGTCATAAAGCCTGTTAAAATATCTTTTTAATGATACCAAGATCATGGAAATCGGTTTAGCCGATTCTGAGTTATAGTAGTTTAAATGGAGCTCTTTTCGCCCATTTTCGCGTTTTTTCGAAAACGTTCCCACTGTGTCACGCCCAAAAAATCGCGAAACAGTCATTTCTAAAAATGAGAGTTTGTTTGTATTGATCAAATTTAGCTATGAACAAAATTTCATCGATATCTGAGGGGGTCGGGTTCAATGCATCTCGATTTTTACATGAAATTCGTCATATGTGGCTTAAATAAATTATAATGTAATAAGTGATGTATTTTGCTAAAAAAAAATAATAAAAACCACTTTAAATTGCTTCTTTTCAACTTAGTTAGCAACAAAATATTTTGTTAATATGGCAAACAAACAAACATTTTGTTTAATTGTTAACAAATATTTCATTCAATATTACAAACTCATTGTTAAAATTATTTGTTGAGTTTTAACAATTTTAATTAACAAAATAATTTTTTGTATTTAAAAATTTAGTTGTTGGTGCATTTTCTACTAAAAATTTTATTGTATTGACGAATATGGTATTCAATATGACAATTGATTTGTCGTAATTTTTTCTGTAAACGTTTTTGTCCATAAGTTATTTTTCATTTACTTTTTTTTAACGTTTTTAGTATACATACACATTAACTTTCCAACTAAAATTTCTTTAACTTTCCTTTCAGTCATCGCAGTATATCCTTAAAAACCAAGTCAATTATCCACGACTTCGTCTTAAAATCGAAGTAACTGTGACT
Source organism: Pollenia labialis (assembly GCA_949318255.1). Lineage (NCBI taxonomy): Eukaryota > Metazoa > Arthropoda > Insecta > Diptera > Polleniidae > Pollenia > Pollenia labialis. Next base: position 91,961,753 of record OX439141.1, read on the forward strand.
GTCAATAGCACTTGATTGTTGTGAACTAAGAATCTACACTCATTGTTCCATTGTTGACTTTCAAAATAGCGCTATACGGTGCTGTAGAGTTAGCTAAAGTTCAGATAAAGTAAAGATCGTAACAAGAAGAGAGGAAAAGTGTGTGTGTGTGTGTTTATTTTAAATTTTCAACAAAATAACTTAAGATTTATTAAAAGGAAATGAACTGAAATTTCTATAAAAAAAATTAGGGGGACTTAGAAAACTACTATTCCCGGGAAGTTTTTTGAGTGTATAAGAGTCAGAGCAAAACATTAGATTTAACAATGCTTTAATTCAAGTGTTCTTAAAAAAAACTAAAGCGGGCTTTGGTACGATAGTAACCCCATTAAAAAGCAGGAAAGGATGGAATCACTCTAGTCGTTTTCTATATAGTAAAATGGATCACTTATTTCGATCTGAATCGGTTCGGAAAAATCGGTTCATTATTTTACCCAACTTGTTCACAAATTACCAAGCGTAATGGCTTAGCCGTAACTGTGGATAAAAAATTTTTGTTAAATTTTTTATATTATTTTTTTCGCTGTATTAATAAAACTTTTTTAAATTAACTAAAAGTTTACAAAACAAATTTTGTTTGAAAATGTGACTAAATAAGCTTTTGTTTATGAATACGAGGGTGAATGTGTCACAAACGTAATGTAAAATTCAACATGCATTAAATTTTTTTAGTGGTTGACATTAAAAAAAAGCTCGTCATTAGAGAAATACTTGTTACAAGTGCAGGTACTAGAAATAAAAAACCATACAAATTTTTATCGTTACGGAATGATAGAAACGACAAAGCTACTCGTATAGCTGTACAATCAATGCAAATTGTATTGTGGTGAAATTTTTGAAAGGAATTTTTAAAGTTGTCGTGTTGTTGTTTTACGATTTTACTATTATTATTGTTTCTGTTGATGTTATTTTGCCATTGATTGATTCGATAGGAAACCATTTGTAGCACAAAGGCCAACAATTTTACTAGCACCATAACAAACAATCTATTCCTTCGTCAAATGTACACTGTAGCAATAATGCAATTCAATAGAATATGCAGACAATTATATGATGGCAAAACAATTCAAGATATTGTACATCGTAGTACAATCTACAAGCAAATAAAAACAAAACAAAGTATCGGATAAATAAAACTTTACTAGGAAGGATAAACAAGAGAAACTTATAAATAGTTATACAGCTGCATTAAAGTATTTAAAATGTATTAGTTTGTTGAGGCGAATTTTGATGTTGTCATTCCATTTGTAACATGTCATCAGTATAATTGGAGACTCTATAAGTTTTACTTATTTCGAATTCTTGTAAATTCTGAGACGATCTACTAATTGCCGGAATAAGACTTTAAGGACGAAAGCAGTTACACAGAATAGACTTCAGCTATATAATTTCCCTTATGCAGATAGTGTTAGTAGATACTTCATACAACCCAGTAAAAACTTCGCCTACAAAATAAATTTGTTAAGTAATCACGAAGAAGTAAAAATACTACTTCCAATTCTACTAAAAAGAACCAATGAATTTAACAAGGTATGTCCCTAAATGAACATCTGAAAAAGAAGAAGATATAGAAGTAGTTATGGTAGTGAAAGAAGCTTTTAATTTTAAAAAAGAACGCGAAGTTCTTATTGCTACAAATGTGGACAAAAAAGAACGATCCAGGGCATTGAAATTCAATGCAAATACTCAATAATAAATTCCTCTTAGTTTGTAAGGCACTAATGGTACATTTTAAAAGTAAGCGCACAAAACTGTACGGCTGAAAAGTGTGAACTCACCTTATAGAAACGTTTACATTTCTTCTTTACAAACTTGCTACTTTCGAAGCTTAGTTTTTATTGGGTATTTATTATAAAAAAAAATCCGTATAGTATTGTAAAAGTTTCATATCGATCTCGTTTATCCTATATCACCCATTCAAAATCGGTACAAAACATCGTCTTTCAACCCAAATTCTGTCTTGGTGCTAAATCTGCTTCAAGAAAAACTACAAATGAGAATTATCTTTTTATTTTTAAAGGCTTTCATACTAACCGATAAGACGAAAAAGCCTCGTTTAACGGAAATTTTTAATTTTTAATAGTTAAACGAATTTATTTTGGAAATCGAAATGAAGTGAAATAGTAATCGAAAGAAATTTTAAGTTCAACTATTTACTGGTTTTAACCGGAGTTCAAAAAATAAATAAATGCAACACAAACTTTTGCAACGCTTTCTGTTTGTGATTGGTAAAAGAAGAGATAAACTACTTTCTTATTTTATTTTCGCAGTTTTAATTAATTTGGCGTAAATAAAGTCAGGGTATAAAAAATCGACGCTTACACCACTTTTGCGCTGACGGCCTCAAATAAAGTGTTGAGTAATCAGAAAAAAGTTAAAAACTACTTACAAATCTACGGAAAGAACCAATAAATTTTCCTTTTTCAAACAGCTTCTTTCGACCATTATTAAGTAGCTTTCTTCTCAAACTACTTTTTTCTGGTTGAAGGTAGGTAAAAAAAAAATAATGACTTACTTTTGAATGCGTTCATTTTCGGACATCCCATGTAAGATTCATTGATTCCTTCTGTAGAGTTTTAAGTAGTGCTTTTATTTTTTTCTGATTACTCAACACATTATTTTGTAGGTGAAGTTTTTACTGGGTTATTTAGAAATCTTTATAGTCTAAATTAATTCTGAGAATTTTTTTTTTTTTTTTTTTGATATTTTTTAATTAGGCTTGAGTTCATCAAATTTAATTTTCATTAAATTATTTTCACTGAGGGAAGGAATTTTACAACTTGGAATTTTTATTAAAATTTATTGATAATTTTTCTTGGCTGAGCTGGGATTTGAACCCGGGTTGATCTTTACATGTTTCAAGAAACACCACTTTCTATCGTCAGAAGATCTTTGTGTTCTACCCACTGCACCACTGCGGTGCCCGTTAGCCAACAGTCAAACATCAATCTTTAACCAGTAGTACTGGTGGTTCGAAATTAAAATAATTTAATGAAAATTAAATTTGATGAACTCAAGCCTAATTAAAGAATATCAAAAAATTAAAAATTAACATTTCAACTAAAAATCAAAATTGTTCTTAATTCTGAGAATTACTAAAAAAAAAGTTTAGGAATATCCATGCAGTAGTTGAAAATTCTACAGAGAACAAACAAACAAAAGCATTTTCATTTTTACATACAGAAAAGCTGACCGACTCATGAATAATACTTTTTTGGCTTTTCTAAAATCTCTGGAAAAGGTTTCCTGATGAGCTGGCATAAGCAACCAGTGAAATGCGCATAGAAGCTAGCTTTCCCTCAACAATTAATTTCAGTGTATTTATCAAATATGAAAAACTGGGAATTTAGCACGTCATACGGAAATCGTATTAATAATAAATTTTGTATTCCCGAAAATAACTTTGATAAAATACTTTTTTTAATTTGTGTATATAACTGGACTGCTTATTTGCAACACAAATTTTTTTGGAAAAAATACTTTCATAACCATATCGCACTTGTTCAACAAAACTGTATTAACTCAAAATTTAAAATTGTTCAGTAAAAGCAAAACAGAAGTAAGAAGAACATGTAAAATCAATTAAAATAGATTAACATTCAAAGCAAATTTCGATCTACCAAAAGGTTAAATACAATTTGGTTTAAAGATTGGTGTTTGACTATTTTCTGCGAGTGTTAAATGGCAAACGCCTTTGAAGAGATTGAGTGATTGCAACCGAAACGTTACCTTTCCGTAAAACGCCGTAAAACGCCTCAGGTCAGTCAAGAATGAAAAATTATCAATAAATTTTAATTAATTTCATGTTGTAAAAATCCTTTCTTCATAAAAATAATTAAATGAAAATTAAATTGGATGAACTTAAGCCTAATTAAAATATTTAAATTTGGATTAAAAAACAATTTTTAATTTTACATTAAATGTATATGAGAAAATATTTTGAAGCCAAGCTTTTTATTATCAAATAATATACAAAGTAGCACGATATTTTTACAGCGGGTAGATATAAATATCACTTGTTAATTGTTTCCAAAAAGTAAATAAATAAAAACGTTTAGTTAATACACTATTGTTAAATAATTGCGATATCTTTTTGGACTAATTAAAGATATAGGTTTTAAAAAAAAATTATGTGGCATTAAATTCAATAGTGATGGGTATCATATATTCGGTATGGCCGAATATTGCTTTCTTACTTCTTGTTATTGCTCTTGATATCATACTAAACTCGTCTTCCTGTTGATGGGAAGCAGTTTAATTTTGTTAAAAGCGTTTGCATTAGGTGTGCTGAAGATTGGAAGAATAATAAAACAAAAGCAAACACTTTCATTTAAAATGTAAATTTATGTATTTTTAGAAAACAAAAAGTTTTTAAAAATAGTTTGTATTTTGTTTTTATTTTAAATAGTATTCAAAGATTTATCTTAATCCATTTTATATAAAATAATCCTGATTTTCTTCAGAAAACACCTCAATAGTACACAATCTGACAAATTACTATGGGGTTTACCACAAATACCGAAACATTTTCTTCATATTTTTTGCACCATCTCAATCTGTCAAAGATTAAAAAAAAAATCTATTACTTTTGATAAAGTTAACAAGCATGAAGAAATGGTTGGGCTGGTCGAATAGAATATACTCTACAAAAGCCTTTGCACTATAAAAAAAAGCACCCAAAAAGAAAACTAAGTAAACTTATGATATTATTATCTTTGCAACTACGGTTTCTACCCGAAAAATATGGCCAGAATGTCCAGACAAAAAAACTCCCGAGTGTTTTAAGACGGGAAAATTTAGTAATTTATGTTCAAAGTTATCAACCTAAATTATACAGGGGTGGACTGGAAATCGAAAACGCAAAACGCAAGAATTTTATAAGTCGTATTTAATAAGATTTCTGTAATAAAAGAATTTTATGACAGATATTATTCAAAAATATTTCTCTATTAAACAGAGTTTTATAACAAAAATTTTAGAAATTAGATTTAAAGTGTGTTAAAAACAGCTTCCAAATTCATGCGTTTTACGTTTTCGATTTGCAGCACACCCCTGTTAGCTTTTGTAACATTAACGGCCAATTTCACCAAGTTCAGTTATGTGTAACTTATAACGGATCGTTAAATATAAAGGGCCGATGTTGATTTTGAATAAAACACAAATTGTTTAAGAAATTATTGTCACTGTCCAAAGAACATACATACATACATATTGTTAACTGGTTAAAGTAGTAGATAGTTTAGCTTGACCTTGGTGAAATTGGCCGTAAATAGCACTTAGTTCTAGTTAATTAGTTTCAAAAAATAATAAAAGTAATAATAAAAAGAACAATTTTCCATTGAAGAAAATATGAGTGCGGTGCAATCAGTCTGTGAATTCAGAATTTCGGGCCTTCTTACTAAAAGACTTTAGTTTGCGTTATTTAGTTTGTATTTTGCAGCTGTGTTTAGCCGACTACAACAAGATTTGAGTATTTAATTATTTAATGGCCAAAATCTATGAATTAGGTAACGAATTGCTCCCTTATCCGCCCTATTTTCCGGATTTAGTCGCTCGGCGAATTGAGATTTGACTCCAGAGATGAAAGAATTTCACAAACAAATATAAATATTAATATATATATTTTATTGACCTGACAAATTAAATCTTTTGGAAAAGATAGAAAATTTGGAAAACCATTGAAAAAAGTTTTATTTACAAAGTAATGGACTTATTGACCTGCCCTCGTACTAACTGTTATTTGAGAAACTAAGCAGTTTAAGCTATTAACCGAACTATCAGAATCAGGGATGGAAACCATGGCATAAAATAAACTTTTAGAAAAAAATTTTAAAATTCATTTCTCCTTGGGAAAAATTCTAGAAACTTTAGGATTGATTGAATTGAATTAAAAGCCCGTTTCATCGTTGCAATTTTGGTCAATAGGCGAGCATTGAATGTCCTATGGGCCGACCAACTTCTTAATTATTAAATTCTAATGTAAATGAGCATCAAGTTCGTTTAAAGTTTTTTAAATCCATAAAAACTCGAAAAATTTCCTACTTGGAACATCTGTTAAGATACAAATACAAGAATCTTAAAAAAATGTTCAAGGCCCATTCAAGAGCGCACACGACACCGAGACGAACACAATTTTTGACAGCTATCAAGTACGGAGCTGCAAAGAAAAGTTTTGTAAAATATGATTTTAAAGAATTAATCAACAATAAAATCAGTTTTAATTAAAAATTTAATCAAATGAATTAAACGATTACTTTAATCACCAACACTAGTGCAGAAAATGTTGTGAATTGTTTGCGGTTAGTAGCTCTCTGATTTAATTACTTTATCGAAAGGGTATCTATCTTATTAGCATAGGTCACTCGGGACAATATCTGTGATAGGCAGTATTTTAACCAAAATTCAATGTATCCACTTAGCTTATTTTACTGATCTGTTACAAAGTGTCAAAAAGGTACTTATTAACCCCTACTAGGATATCGCCATGCTAGAGTAACAAGTCCCCTTCATATTTATTATTAGAACTAGAACCGGTACCTACCACTTTAGAACCGTCACGTGACAAGTTTGGTTTGAGTTACCTTTCCCCTAGGGTATATAATACTCAACAAAAAGAACTCTTATATGAATCTTAAGCTCAAACCATGATTGCTCAAGCGTCTCAAATAGGGCAAACTCTCGAAAAATGTTCTCTAAATAAATATTTGGCATACTTTATCAAAATAAATGATATTTTAAAAAATTAAGTTTTAATATAAAGGAATATAACGTTATTTCATTAAGTAGAAAATTTTGTTAGGGTACGGAGCAAGTAGACTATTTACTAAATTCCTTTTTTCTGTTTTTACCCTAATTACAAACATCATCTCAGACCCATAATACCATTTTATTCAATAGAAGAAATTGAAAATACCTTTCAAATGTAACAGCTTTCATCACAGTAAGAATCAGGATGCTTCTTTTTAACAAATCTTTAAACCTTAAATTTATTTATAGGACTTTCCCTTTCTATTTGTATTATTGATTGACATTTGGTACAATATTGTTAAAGTTGTATTTGTTGTTGTTGTTGCTAATTTTACTGATATCCAAGAAATGTAAAAGAAACCCCAAGACAGAAATAACAAAACAGGTTGTATACGAAATTTATTTTTTTTAACCCAAAGGCAAAAAATGTGGTCAAAGTTAACTTTTATCATTCTTCGATCTGTCAATGACCAGGACTTCTTTTTACAGTTTTTTTTTATAAGTAAAGGTATATTATGAACATTATTTTCTATGTATGTATGAATGTATGTATATATTTAGTATGTCAAGTTATGGGCAGAATATTTTCCAATGTAAGTATAAACTTGTCAACAATATTTAAGTGTCACATAAATATTTCACCCTCTTTTGTGGGTTACAAAGTCATTTCAGTTTGATTTTTTTGTTTTCTTCTCTTTATCGAGACTAATTTGAAAAACATGAATTTTACCTTTTTAAAGAGTTTTAAATTTATTGATGCATTTAAGAAAATTGTAATGAATTTATCTTCTTGGAATTAAATTTGTCCTTTCTTGTATGCTGTAGATAAGAAAAACACCAGACGAAAGAATTAGAAATATTATTGGCTTAATTTTTAATCTTATATTATTGTGTGTAGTAGCATTTTTTTTTTAACTAATGTATAAGTGTGTATGCATGGGAAGTAAGAAAAACTATAATTGTATACTTTTAGGGTTATTTATATCCTTTATTAGGAATTGTGGTAAATGAGGGAGAGAATGAGAGAGAAGGCCAATTTGCGTCATTCTAAACCGAATTTTAGTGTATACAACAGAATCACTTGTAAAATTCATATGTTAAGTTGATTTAGTTTTTGTAAGTTTTGAGGAATCCGGTCTCCTACCTTAAAATAACTCTTTGGAATTCAAGATAATTTTTTTATTCAATTAAGTATTAAAAATCTGCTAATCAGTTAAGTAATCGAAAACTAGCACCTACCGGGTACACGGGTGCACCTGCCGGTTAGGTCTAATCTCATAATGGTCTTAACCAGAGCATAGCAAACAATACGTCTGCCAACTGCACCTTTTTGTAAGCGTAACCAGTGCAAAGAAATTTCAGTGTATAACATGCCGGAATTATACATTCACCCCTTCTTAAGGAGTTGCAGCTTTCTCATCTCCGCAGGTTACGGCATATGCTAGCAGATCTGTTGAATAGCAACAGTACTTTGGGAGAGGTAGTTAAGTTGTTGAGTTTAGGAGGAATCCTTCGAGTATGTTGTCAACTTGGCAACAAGCACCTATATCTTGCCTCCACGTGGTACTGCTTGAAACATCTAGATTTTTCCAGTCAGCTAAAAGATTAGGCTAAATAATATAAATGAATCACACTGCTGTACTAAGGGAAGTTGTAAAAATATGTTGAAGAAATTTAGTCAGATTATTGGTTAGATCAATAATCCCATGTATGGTTAATGAACACAATATGCGTTGGTTCTCATAATGCTTAGCGTAGTGGGTTAACAAATCAGGTTTGGATCATTCCTGGAACCAAAAGAGGGCGATTGACCTACCATTGCCTTAGATATTTATTTAACCCCATGCTGGTGGTGTTCTTCTACATTACTATCGAACGACAGAGTTTCACCTTACTGAACTCGAGGTAATACCTCAGGACTTTCAATTGCAGGTGCTACGGGTATTAGTGGCCGCCGCAAAAGTAGCTGAAATTTTAAGAACGAATTTGAACTTTTGAGGCTTTTGTAGCATTTAGTATGAAAATGGTATTTTTGGTTCAAAAAGGGTTATGTTTCTAAGTGCTCTGTTTTAAGAACTTTTAATTTTACATAACGGCCAAATTTCATTATAATATCTTTATTCATGTCAGACTTATAGAAAGTCAAACCTTAAAATTGCTATTGTTCACCCATATTGAGGCCCTTTTCATTCATTTACACTAAAGAAATAATAATTTTAATGTTTGACATTCCATTGATCTGACATAAATAGAAATAACTCAATGAAATTTTGAAGCTACCCTACGTATTTGTTAACATAAGCAATAAAGTTGGCAGAATGACGTCACAGCAATGTTCTTTGTATAATGTTCTTTCAGTGTGAAGTAAACGTATGTCTAAACACAAAACATGAATTTGTATATTTACATTTTCTTTGGCAACTAATTAATTATTAATTATTTTTTTATTTTATTTCACTGGTTGCTTAGGCAGGATCTTCAGGAAACTTCATCCAAAGATTTTGTATTCCCAAAAACTACTTTGATAATAAACAGGCAAGAGCACGGCTTAAAAAACTTAGCTTGCAACATGCTTTTGCAAGTTGTTTTTGTTTTTATTTTGTTTTTTTCTTAGCCTACTTACAAATACAATTAATGTTGGAATAAATCCAATTAATTGCGTTGGGGAATGTAAGAAGAGATAAACTCACTGTTTATTGTTGATGATTTTGTCAAAACTTTGATATTGTTACAAGTAGAACTGTTGCTTATAATTCTTATACGCTTAACAGTTTTATTTGTTTTAATATCTATGGTTTTTCTAAAATCTTTGGATGAAGTTTCCTGACGATCTGGCCTAAGCAACCAGTGAAATGTGCATAGGAAAAGCTTATCCCATCAGCAATAAATTTCAGTGTTTTTATCAAGAATTAAAATTAAGAATTAAGCACGACTAACAAAATCTTTAAAATTAATTTGTAAATTTTGTATTTAAATTTTTGAAGTTTTAAGTTCAAAATTTTTCCTTTTTGGTAACTGATAATTGATTTTGACAGTTTGTGTTAAAATATAATTGCTCAGCAATGTATTATAACATTTGTTGCCGAATATGTGCTCAAATACATATTTATGCAGTCCACACGTAAATATCTAGTGTTGGCAATAGAATTTGATAGTTGCTACGGCAATAATTTTCAAGGAAATTGCTCGTCTAGACTTAGGGTTATTACGTAGACCGAAAAATTCCCAATCCCGGAAAACCGCTTTTAAATTTTGTTTTTTTTTTAATGGCAAAACTTTTACTATTTACCATTGATATTGATCAGAATCCTCCAGAAAGTCATGGAGATATTACAAAATATTACTGCTCTAATTTTATAAAAATCGGTGTGTTGATTTATTTGGTTTTTTACTTAAATTATTTTTTTTTTTTTTTGTTTGTGAGGAGTTTCTATGTGCCGTTTCTTTTTGCTCCGGCCTTCTAACAAGGGGTGAGTGTATATTCCTATGGCGGGTCAATATACTAGAAATTGCCGCTTTTGTGTGTAAACGAATTCTAACTTACACAGCGTCATTTGGTGAGTGATCTTATTAAAGTTAAATTATGTATCACTTAATGAGATAGTTGTCTATAAAACAAGGTATAGTCCATCATTCCCGGTCTTCCAGTTTGTCCCCAATAGCCATGAATTTTGCTAAATTCAAGTAAAATTTCAGCTAATTCTATCATATAAACTTTTGCAAATTTCAGTAAAAACATTGTTTAAGATTTGGTTATTAATAGTGACTTTATTATTTAATTGATCTCTTACTATTTATGAGAACATATCTTTGCATAACATATGTATGTGTGTATTTATTATTTATAAAATAAATGGCATATTTATGTTGATGAAATGTCTACTTATTTATGTACTTTGCAAGTAAAAGGTAATTGCAATATTGTGTTTATGAGGAGTTCCATTACGAAACGCTACAATTTCTAACAAACATTTTTTTTAATAATTCAATACATAAATGCAGCTCAAGACGAAGTGTATAATTTTTCAAAACATTTGTTACGTTAAAATAAAGATCATAAAAAATATCATATATCTAGTTGTCAAGTTTTTCGTTATTTGAATAACAAGTTGGAAAATGTTGCATCCGAAACATTGTATACATTTTTTTTAATCAGATCACCTGCATTTATCTTATGCTTCTGTTTTTCCAACAGTGGAATCTGTCATGACCGGATGCCGTAGGGATCATTAAATTGCAGCAAGACAAGTCTCAAGAGTATTTAACACATTAAGTAATGTCTAACTGCATTCTCTTTGAAAACGGAATACTAAAAAGTATAATTCCCAGTTGGCAAAATGGTAATAGGCGCAAATGTCGTCAATGATGCCTTTAGGACATTTTTTCCGATATAACATTGATGACGACAACTTAAGTAACAAAACGTGCATTTTGTTGTATTGAAAATTGTATTTACATCTTTCTTGGAGACATTTTTTTAATTTGTCTTGAATTATACTTTATTGTCGACAACGTAAGTGGCCATTACATGCATCTTGTCGAGGTTCAAACCAATTTACATGCAATGGTCGCTTACGTTCTACTTTACTCAAAAAATCTGTTAATATAATTTAAAATTTAAATTTCTGGATATTTTGCTTTTATAATCATTATTTTTGATAATAAAAATAAAAATTAAAAAAGAAATAATCGTGCCTGTTAAAAACGTTTTTTTTTCTCTTCTGAAAAATAATTATTTTGTAGCATACAACGTTTTTCGCGTCCGCTCTTCAATTGCGAAATTGGACATCGAAGCACAAGCAAGTTAATGCTCTAGCTGATAACATTGCCATTATAATCATAAGCTATTGGAGTTCTAAATGTGTCCACATAGCCAGTATTTCCTTTTTTCGAGTTCAGTCTACCAAATCAAAAATTTATAAATTAATTATTTGCATTAAATTTTTGCTTCCCCTATAATATTTTCGAAATGATGTATATCAAGGCCCATTGAAAAGGTCTGCGCAAGAAGCCTGATGATCATTGTTTATGTTATTTTTAGTTGTCAAAAGTTGTTTACATGTTGCTTACATGTGCATGTATACGTTTGTTTACGTTTTTGGTATGCCACACATACACGTTTTTTCCTTTTGCTTTGTATATTTTTGACAACTAAAAATAATCGTTTTTGGTTTTTGTACAAGAAAGCAGACCTGATAGATGGGCCTTCATGTATATGTTCCATTTAATTAATATTTAATTCTAAAATTAAAATTTTATTTTTTTATAAAAACTAAAAAAATCCTAAATGATCGTAATTTTGAACGTATGATTAATATTAGAAAAACAAACACATATGTATACGCTCTCATGTACTTTTAAGAAAATAAATTAAACTAATTATTAGCATACTTTCGAGGGCGAAATAATTTATATATTTTTTTATCTCCACAAATTTATTTTTACCGGCGAAACTGTTGATTATAAAGAAAAACGTTATATGTACGGATTAAAGAAATTGTAATTCTAAATTTTTTTGAGTTGGTTTTAGCAAAATCGGACAAGTGGTTCTCGAGTTATATTAAACAAAAAAACATCAAGATAAGGAAAAAAATTAAAATGTCATAAAAAAAACTGACACATACGAACGCCAAACCCTTTGAGGGTTTTACTATACTGACCTAGTACCATCACCCTGACTTGGAATTTCTCACCCCCCAGACAATAATCCCAAAAATGTTCCATAGTGAATTTAATTTGGCAATTTTTACAGAATTTTTTCCATTTCTTATACTTGTTTATGGCTTGTTCGAATTAATAAAAATTTTCGCGAATTTTCGCTATTTTTGCAAAAAAAAATTTTTTGTTAATTGTTATCATTTAAGGGTTTGTTTCCAAGTCTGCGATTATTCGCGAATTTTTTCTGTAAGTTTTCTGATTCTTTGCAACTTTAACTATATTTAATAAATACTAGAAATTTCTTTCATGCCGCTGTTTGCAAATTTTTTGCGAATTTCCGCTAATTTAAAATGTATCGAATTTTTGCCATTCCTTGTAGATTTAGGGTATCTTAATCAATTAAGTGGCTTGTTTAATGTATTCAAAACTTTCGCTATTTTTGCCAATTTTCTGAATTCGTAAAATTTTTACGAATTTGTAAAATGTTTGCGTTCCTTTGTTGCTCTTTTTGGCATGCACTGAAAACCACTAAACCGACTTCACCTATTTTATAGGACACTATTAACACTTTTGATGTATATGGCCTTATGTCCTTAGTTTACAAGCATAAAATCTATTACATTTTTTAAACAAATTTCGATTCGAAAGCTTTCGAATGCCGCAATCCCGTTTTTGATACGTCACAAAGTTTTATTCGATACGAAAGTTCATTCGAACACGTGTGCGACGATTTGGGCCCTGACTCTTTTCACTTTTCATAACATGTTCTCTTTTATCTTAAAAATAAACATAAACTACCTGTAAGAAGACTTTCAGAGTGTGAACCAATATTAATACCATATTTGCATGAGTAGACCGCAAAACATGCTCTGCATTATTTAAATGATTTAATACCAGCAGCTAATGTGTGTGACGCAGCAAGTTTGATTGTATAAAAAAAAGAATTTATTTTATGGTATTCATAAAATGTGAAAAAAGCCGTTCTCTGATGTTCATCCAGTTATTTCTTACTACAACAATTGGTAAGCCTTGCTTTTTAGTAATCCTTACCATTCATTATCAACGCTGCATGAACTGTTATATTTTTTTAAACACCAATACATTTGTTATGGAACTTCTCAAATATAGTATTTATATGGGTCGTTTTCACTAAACTTACTTCCCAGACAAAAAAAGTTTGAATTTTTCCAAGCACTTACATTACATTTTAAAAAGTAAGCGCTAGTTTATTTGCTGCACTTATAAAAAAGCATTTGAAGGGTTCCCTCATAACATATTTTTTTTTCTCGCTTTAAACCCGTCTTCGTTATCAGCACTAAAATAGCAGCTGTTTCTGTATTTTATTCTAAATCATTTACTGCTGTAGAAAAGCTCTCTTATTGAAGCACTTGATTATCCGCTTTTTCTCTTAAGTGCTTCAGAAAACCCAATTTTTTTTACTGGGATACTAAAAAATAACAGAAAAAAACTACACTTACCAGTTTGTTATGAGTTGAATAAAGCACTTTTTGTGTCAAAACTGTACTGCTTCAAAGTGGGAACTCACCATATAAAATTCATTAGGGTAAGTTATAAGAACAGCCCATATATTTGTATTTTTTGGTTTCCAATCTAGTTTGTATACATTTATTTGGCTAAAGTAAATAGGAACCTTTTAAATAATTTACCACTTAATAACGTAAAAGCGTTAATTTCCTCTAATTAAACGCCTTTACCACAATAGTAAACATTAACGCAGGAACACACACAAGACCCACATACAAATACACACACATAAACACAGATATAGTAATAAGCCCAGCAAACATTTTCTATCGAAAAATAATCCGGTCAATTTAGTATTTAAGGCTAGTTAGTTTACACGGTAATTCAATGTATTACAACTTTGTAGAATCAAAATAATATGAAATTCTCTCTGTGTTTAGAAGAAAATAATAAAAGTCTGTTGTAAATATATTTTTTATGTTTATAACGGGTCCGCCATCTAACGTTTTTTTTCAACTAGTGCTTATTTCGTGAATGGTAACACTAAGCTCATGTCTGATTTGACAGATAATTAGTTTTATCCTTCCGCTGAACGAATATGGTTGTGTATACGCTTAAACAACGCTGGGAAATATGCGTTTTCACTTCGCTTAGTAGCCTGCGATCGACTTACAGAAGATGCCAATTTTGCCAAAAAAAAAAATTATCTTTTCAGATGAAGCTCATTTTGCTCTTGGCGGATATGTAAACAAGCAAAATTGTCGCAGTTGGGGCACAGAAACCCCGCACGCATACGTTGAAAAGCCGTTGCACCCAAAACGAGTCACTCTTTGATGCGGATTTTGGTCCAGAGGCATAATTGAGCCATTTTTCTTCGAAAATGGACAAGGAGTGGCCGTTACAGTCAATGGCGATCGTTTGAAGAGGAGGATAATGGCAACATTTGGTTGTAACAGGACGGCGCTACGTGCCGCACAGCCGAAGCTACACTCGATGTTTTGCGCTCTGTTTTTGAAGATCGCATAATCAGCCGCAGAGCTGATGTCGTTTGGCCACCTCGGAGCTGCGATTTGACACCGTTGGACTATTATTTGTGGGGTGCCGTCAAAGATAAGTGTAACGCCTACAAGCCAGAGACAGTTGACGCTTTAAAGGACAATATTCGTGAAGCCATTGGTGAATACAGCCGCACATAATCGATAATGTGCTTAAAAATTGGACCGCTCGTGTAGGCTACTGCATGGCCAGACGAGGCAGCCATTTGAATGAAGTTATTTTCCATTATTTACCGGAAGGATTGTACACTCAAATTAGAAAAGAAATTTGAGAAAATATTCAGTAGTTTTTTTTTATAGCAGTTTCAAAAAAAAAGTTATTTGGCTTTATATAAGTAAAATCCAAAATAATAATAAACAAGCGGATGGTTGCAGTTTTTCAATTTTGACAAAAACAACATGTAAATTTCCTGAGTTGATTTAAGTTGTTATTTGTAATCGTATTTAAATGTTATTCTGTTGAAATACAACTTAGGGTTAATGAGAATACATAAGTTTCTAAAATGGATTAGAAAAAAACCTTTACCGACCGCTTGTCACAATTTGTATTCGTATTCTTTGTTACTCAATACATTTTGGTTTTACATGATGAGATTTTTTGCAATGACGTAACACATTGTGTTACCGTGTAAACTAGCCTTTAGAAGTATCGCTTTTGGCGCTAAACATAGTTTAAATTTTTGTTTTCGACTTTTTGTATTCGTATTCGACTTTTGGTTTTGTTCGTGTAAGGAATGTATCGATTTTTGAATTTCAAAATTTCTCGATTATTCGAGCAAGGGCTTAAGATTTTTCGAATAATTCAAATAATTTTAAGCAATAAATACCAAAATTACACTTTAGTTGTACTACGTATGTATACAAAAAGGCCTAAGACTTTTGAATTAAATAAACAATTAAAAAAATCAAATACCCGGCAGCAAAAAATATAAGTTTTACTGCGTTAAAAAGACCGAAACAAGATTAAGGAAAACAAAATTAAAAAATATTGTATGATCGAACAAAATAAAAGCATAATTTTTATTAGTAGGGGGGCACATTAATTTTTTTCGGCTTATAATTTTAACTACTTCACTAGTGGGAAGCGGACTGACACCAAAGTAGTCCCGTGATAGGTTTTTGGTGGTAGAGACCGGTTCTAGTTCTAACACTTTATAGGAATAAGACCTATCACTTTTACATGGGGTTATCATTGCAGGGGGTCATTTCACACCATTTTACCAGTCACACATCTATTCTTAATGAACGTTTTTAGTGTCATTCACTACAATGTAGTATTATTGCAATACAATGTAGTATTATTTCAATAAAACAAGACCAAGAACTAAATTCGAGAAACAAATTTTAAAAAGAACCAAAAAATGTGTCACAGCACCGTTAAAGACTATGCTGTAATTCATTACTTTTTCTACCTTTTTGTTCCTCATAAACCAGTTAAGGGATTGGTTCTTCTTTTACTGGTCATGAGCCCTTTCTTTTTGTACTTGTCGTATTTTCACAAATCCCAGGACCAGTCTGTTGCACCAATTGACACAAATTTCCCGTAGGCTTATGTCCCGCCTTCCTAAGCTAATGCGTGTATTAAACATAGGCTATCAGCTAAAATTTTTTTTATTTGTTAAATTTTTGTTTATTTAGTTTCGGCACTTTTTATGAGAGATGTCAGTCAGTTTTGAAAAAAATTTCAACCCAAAGTATTAACCGCCATTTGTACGATGTCTTTCCAGAAATGTTTATTTTATTCATTCTCTTTTGAACAGGCTACCAATAATATTTTGCATTTTCACGATGTCTCTTATCTTATCTTATCTTCTTTGTATGCATATTAAAAACACATAAAAATCATATTAACAAACATGGAAATTCGTTTCGGGTCTGTTTGGCGACCCTTCTTCTCTACCCCGATCGCCATCAAATAAAACAAACGTGTTTGTAACACACAAGAAAATATTCTATGCACCCAAAAAAAAACATGTTTAAATATGATCACTTCCAACAAAACAATTTTTTAAAGAAATTTTAAACATAAAATATTTAATTTATCCTATTATTATTACCAACAACCATATTATGTTTGAATTAGACAGCCATCAAGTAGCTACAACCATGTTATGGTTGCCTCCGATCATATTATGGCTAAAATTAACTAAAATATGTTTGACACTTATAATAGCATAGTTGGTTTTCAACCATAGCATGTTTCTCTTCGAAAAGAGGAAAATACTATTGTTTATTTATAAACAAACTATTGTCATATTTGGCCATAATATGTTTATAGGCAACCATAATATGGTTGTGCATACTTGATGAAGGACTAAATTCAACCATAATATGGTTAACAGTGACAATAATATGGTTAAATTAAACATAGTATTTTTAAAATTTCCTTTAAAATTAGTTTTGTTGGAGGTGACCATATTTAAACATGTTTCTTCTCTGCGTGTGCAAATACATATAACTTATTTTGGTAAATATCAATAGTTTTACAAGCTTCAACTTTAGAGTAAATACTCCCAGAAATTTTAGTGAATGGCTTGGTAGATAGGGAAAAAGGAGAACCGCGCAGAAAAGCCTAAAGGGTTTTAAAGTCGACCATGATATGGATGAATTCAACGAAGCCAAAACTGCTATTTTAAAACTCAGAGTTAAGATAAAAAGGAATGTGACACTTTGATCAATGCGAATATGTTAGGTGATGCCTGTTTTCGAAAATATCTTTTACTTTTGTAAACAATGTAAATGATGAATTATGAGTGAAATAAACTAAAATAAAAATGTATAGAACTTTTTTTTAAAATAGAGTAAGCAGTCAACCTAAAACTTGGTTCTTGTACAAAATTGAACTTAGATAATAATTCCAAAAAAAAAAAATATTAATTATATTTTCAAAGTTTGTAAGTAACAATTAGAATCTGGGAATTTTTGTTTCATGGTGAGTAACATTTATTATATTAATTTTCATATTATGAGAATGTGTATTCTAAGTTTAATTACAATTTTTAAAAGCTCTCATACTTTAATAGTTATTCCTTCAAATGACTTTATAATCACCCTTATTCCAATTAACGTCGTCGTCATCGTCATCCATTAAATATCAACATCAATTTTCATCGACGTCGTCATCAATTCGATACAAAACTTGTATTCTATAACAGCAGTGTAACGATGCCGATTATTGATTGTACCCTGTAAAATACAGACTTCGGTTTATATATGGGGCTATCTTTATAACGGCGACGATTGTCAAAAAGAGCAACAAAAAGTTACGCGAAAATTCGAAAATTTGCAGAAATAGCTGAAAATATAATAATAATATTATATTTCAAACAATCAATGCAATTGATTTAAAGTTCCTAAAAACATAAGGAATGGAAAAAAAAATTTAATATATAAAGAATCACACGAAAAAATTACTTCTTTCGCGAACATGGCTAAAATCCGCAAAAAATTACAAACATGAAAACAAACCCCAAACATTTATTTAAACTCGTTTAATCGGTTAAAAACATAATGTTGGAAAAATACAAAAAAATTAATAAAAATTTGCAAAAATTCGTGAAAGTTTTTAATATTTCAAAAAAGCCATACAATTGATAAAAAAAAAATCCTAAGATTATAAGAAATTACAAATATTCGCTAAAAATGGCAAAATTAGAGGAAATTCGCAAAAATAGCGGTATGATAGAAAAGTTTGATATCTATTAAAAATCGTTAAAGCTCTAAAGAATCAGAAAACTTAGCCGAAAAGTTTCGTCTATCAGACACATGGTTTAAATTCGCGAATTTCCGCTTATTTAGAAATTTTTATAGAATTTTTGCTATTCCTTATAGTCTTAAGAGCTTTTAATCAATTTAATGGCTTGTTTGAAATATAAAAAATTTTCGCCAATTTTCGTTTTTTTTGCAAATTTTTGCAATTTTCGCGTAGCTTGTTGCTCATTTTTCATTTTTTTTAATTTAACATTATTATTATTGTAAAGTTAAAAAGGAATAAAACTGTTTCGACACAAATAAGACTGACGACAAAATCAGAGTCAATTTATATCGGTGCCATCGTTAACGTTGCGTACGGCATACTAAAAAATACATCGACGCTTATCGATAAAACTTGATATTGACAATGGGCATACAAAACGTTATCGTTTCGTATTGATGACGCTGAATGAAATAAGGGTGAATAAGATTTTGATACTTTTTCGAAAATGGAAATTTCCTAAGTCATTATATTACCTAAGAAACTTAGATATTTCCATGCTACCCTTGCGCTTAATTAATTTTATACCATATTTTTAGGTAATTTTGGATATGAATTTTTTTCATATCTGAAAAGACATCGTAGAAATTTGGCCTTATTCCAGGAAATCGGGTGAAATTGAGTTAAATTTGTTTAAAAACCTCAGAAGTTTTTCCTGATTTTAAGAAAAGTTCTGGTAAAGATATGTACTTAATAAAAGGCATTTAAAAAAATAATCTTTTTAAATTTAAATTTTACTTGTATGTATTCGATTTCCTGGACATGGCTTATTTATATATAAATTTGTAATGCCCATTTAATTTCCTGTATTAAAAGCTCTACTCTATAGGTTAATTTGTTTCTTTAACGTATTACTATCCAAAGATTCAAAAAATAAAGTTTGTAACAAGACTTTTGAGGCAATCGAGATTTTGTTTATATCTTAACATAAGCTTTTGCTGAGTATCAACAGCAAAATTCTTAAAACTATTAATAATAGAACAAATTAAATAGCATCCTATTCTTTAGTTTTTCTGTGGTCATCAACTCCGCTGACAGGAGCATTACCTCTGCAAAATCTTCTGTACAACAAACAACTTTAACGGAATAGTGAAATGTTGGTAGACAATGGAAAACCCCTTTACTAAATGCTTGGGGGGATAGTTTATCAAATTTTTGCTAAAAATTTTATTCAATTATTTATATGGTAACATTTATAAGTATATTAGGATTTCTGCCACATGTGAATGAGTGTTTCTGTGTAGTATGTACTTGTATGATGTAAATTTGTAGTGGTTTTGTTGATTTTTGGATTTTGTAGACACAAAATTCCTAGCAAAAAGGCATGAGTCTAATTGCTAGAGGAATACCACAATTATTTACACATGATGTGGTGGTCAATTGAAGCGTATACATTTTCGAATTTTATACTCTGCCAGCCACTGATTAGAAAGAGGATTTTCATTAACTAAAAAAAAAAACAAAAACAATAACAAAAACACCCCATCTCAAATGTAATGTCGATAAAGTCAACAAAATGGTTAACAAACAAAGCATTTATGTAAAAAATGTACAAACAAACCCTTCAAAATAGAAACCTGTTAAAATTGATTACAAAAAAAAAACCACTATAAAAGAAAAGTTGGTCAATCCTGATTATATGTTACCCTATAAGACTTTGGTGTGTAAAAATTGATATGGTTTATGGTGGCTGGGTGTATGTTTAAATCAATAATCTTATTTATAATTTAAAATCTTGAAAAAATTTTAGCTTATTAAAATATATTTTTTCCGTAAAGAACAAAAAAAAAATAATTTGTTAGTTAGTCATTTTGTCCCGGCTATAACACTTTTAAATGTGGATTTAAGTGATTTTGGACCTTTTCTCTTATAAAGGAGATAAGAACGTTTTTATAAAACGAAAAAAATCCTATCAGATTAAAATTTGTGGAACTTTTAGACTTTAAAGGGTGGTCCAAATATAATGCACGATGTTAATTGTGAGTCACCATAACCCTTAGCTTAATTTGACAATTCTTTGTTTCAGTGCTAGACAAATTCAACCATGTAGAGAGATACAAACTTGAGCAGCGCGTTAAGATTCTTGCAGCCTTCCACATAAATGAGCCTAAAAATCAAAATGCATTTCGTGCACTTCGTGTTTTTTTTTTGTCAGCATAATCGATCAAATGGGTTCACAATCGGGAGAATTGTGCGCAAATTTTGGTTGGCCCACTACCCCTACTTCTTGGCATTCCAAACACTAGCACAAACGCATAATATCCTCCACACTTTAAGAAGTGTAGGATATAATTACGCATGTTTATTTTAAATTGAATACAAAACTCACACAAAACAATTAAAGTAAGCCAAAACCTTATTTAGTTTTAGCCTTTATGTGGTTTAAATTCTGCTTAAGTCAATAATCATTAAATGAATGGCTTTTGTGTTATTCAGAAATCAAAAGTGAACACAACCAAAGAGTGCAAAGCGAAAAAGCAAATAATTAATTTAATTAGGATCAAAAAGGATTCTTGATATTTTGGTTGAGCACATGCAAATAGAGATAAGGTGTAATACAAATGGTAATTGTATGACATATTTAATTAAATAAAACATTTAAAATAGTAAACCAACTCAAAAAAAAAATAGTTCAGCACTAAGGGAATGAATCAAAAGTGATGCTCTGTATTTTATTCAAAACTTTTTCATACTCATCTCATACTCAATTTAATGAAATCCTTTATTACACATTGAAATAATCATTAAAATTTCATTAAGAATACAAAATACGAAGCTAACACTCCTTTAGAACGCAAACTAATTGTTTAGATTTTCTTGGGAAATCGCTGTGGGTACGTGAATTGGCAGAACTATCGCTTTTGGGACACCAAAAATCCGCGATTAACACATGAAGAACCATTACACCTCTCAAAGTTACTGTATTGTGTGTGCGTCATCTAGCCTTATTTTTCGAAAACGTTGCGAACCACCCGACTACTGTGAACGGCGAGAACTACACCCAGAGAAAAAAAATGTCGGTGACAATAATATGGTTAAAATAAACAAAATATTATATATTATATTCAACATTTTTTATTTTTCGAATTTATTCTATGAGCTAAATTTCAGTTATGTATTTTATAAAGCTTTTTTGTAAAAATATTCAAAATAAATAATACAAACAAATAAATAAGCCAATCAAACCAAACGTAAAAGAAAGTTAAATAAGTACCAAGTCAATATTTTGGTAGCATCAGCTTGCTTCTTGGCAGTAGTTGTCATTTTACGAAAAGTTAACGACAGTTCTTCCTCAACAACCATATTCCTCTTTTTTACCCGAAGAGCAGTTTTTAATTTATTCCTCACTCTATCCTTCTTCGTTACAATAAAGTTTTAAAATTTTTGATGTTTTCATCCAAAATTTTTAGTGTTTCAAATAATATTAAGGGACCTGTCTCTTCAATTTTGCTTTCTTGTGCAACCACCGTCGCAGCTTTAGAAACTCTTGATGGCGATTCTGATATCTGCTGACTGAGTTTCAGCTTTTTTAACTTTACCCGCCAAAGCTCTACAACAAGGTGCTGCAGCCGAAGACCAAAGCAGCGTCCGATCATTTATATGGTCTAGGGAAGTTAAATAGTTTTGTTTATAGGTACCACCACCAGATTCTTGCAGGCTTTTGTTGTTTTCTAAAAATTTTTTTTGTCCTTCATTTCAAATCTTCCCATGTCTGTAAAAATATGTAATATTTCAAAACCAATTCAAGCTATGGTTGTTTTCTGCCTGTAATTATAATGTGGCTTACAATTACCCACTTTTCAATAGAACCCATGGATACACCAATGACGTTTAGTCTTTGCCTGTTATTTTCCATTACTCGACCATTGAAAATTTATTTGCTCCAAACACTAGTGCAACTCTCGCCATCTTAGGATGTTCCTCCATTTATTCGCCTAATGTAAGCAGTATGGCACTTATTTACTTCTCTCGAGAAGCGTTTTCGAGATATTCGCCAAAAATCATGATTTTCTGCACATCATCTTTTCCTCCATCTAACGTTTTTTTTCAACTTGTGCTTATTTCGTGAATGGTAGCACTTAGTTCATGTCTGATTTGACAGATAATTAGTTTTTTCCTTCCGCTGAACGAATATGGTTGTGTATACGCTTGCACAACGCTGGGAAATATGCGTTTTCGCTTCGCTAAGTGGGCCTGCGATCGACTTACAGAAGATGCCAATTTTGCCAAAAAAAAATCATCTTTTCAGATGAAGCTCATTTTGATATTGGCGGATATGGAACCAAGCAATATTGTCACGTTAGGGGCATAGAAAACCCGCACGCATACGTTGAAAAGCCGTTGCACCCAAAACGAGTCACTCTTTGATGCGGATTTTGGTCCAGAGGCATAATTGGGCGATTTTTTTCGAAAATGGACAAGGAGTGGCCGTTACAGTCAATGGCGCTCGTTGTCGGGCCATGTTGAATGAATTTTTGTTCACAAAAATTGAAGAGGCTATTGGCAACATTTGGTTTCAACAGGACGGCGCTACGTGCCACAAAGCCGAAGCTACACTCGATGTGTTGCGCCCAGTTTTTGAAAATCGCATTATCAGCCGCAGAGCTGATGTCGTTTGGCCAACACGGAGCTGCGATTTGACACCGTTGGACTATTATTTGTTGGGTGCAGTCAAAGATAAGTGTAACGCCGACAAGCCAGAGACAATTGACGCTTTAAAGAACAATATTCGTGAAGACATTGGTGAAATACAGCTGCACACAATCGATAATGTGCTTAAAAATTGGACCGATCGTGTAGGCTACTGCATGAAATTATTTTCCATTATTAAACGGAAGGATTGTAGTTTTAAATAAAAAAAGAAATTTGGGAAAATATTCAGTAGTTTTTTTTATAGCATTTTCAAAAAAAAAAACTTATTTGGCGGACCCTGTACTGCGTTGTTTATTTATTTTATGTTTTTAAAGATTAAACGTTTTCAGTCTCTCCATTAAGGCATTTCAAATTAAAAGGCCTGTAACTCAGTGATTTTTTATCCGATCAACACACTATAAAGAAAGGAGGATATTTTTACAAGGAACGACAAACTCAGTATATCCTCTTCACAACTTATTGTGGTGGAGCGTATATTTAATTTTTAATTCTTAAATATTTGCATTACATTAATCATTCATTTTATGTTAAAACCATTAAATTTCATTTCATTCAAATTGATATTATTGTTCGACAATATCTTAGAACTGCTGAAATATTATTATCTAAGATATTTTTTATTTATTTTGAATTAAACAATATTCTCTAGTGTAATTTTTAGTTGTGTCCTTAAAGCAAAACAAAAAATTACCATATTGTACAAACCAAAATATACCTTTATTTTTAGATTACTGGTGCCAGATCTGTAAAAGATAACAATCGATTTAATTGCAATCACATGATTTCTCGTGAAATTGATTGTATGATTTTAGTTTACAATAAATTTGTGATTTTAAATGCAAACAATTCACATTTTAATTGATTTAATCAAAACTAAAACAAAACAAATTTTCAAGGTTTCGTTTAAATGTGCTAAATTCATATTTCATACTATTGATAAACTCAAATTTATTGTTGAAGGTATTCATATGCGCATTTCACTGGTTGTGTCATGCCTCTGTAACGGCTGCAGGTTGTATTTTGATGTAAATAGGAGTGAAGAGGATTTTACATTAAAATGCAACCGTGCAAACTATATATTTTTTTTTTGACAGTTTGCACAGCTGTTCAAAGGGTGTAGGGGACTTGCTAGAAAAAAAAGATGGCGGTAACGGCAAGAAAAAAGGCGGGAAAGTATGACGGCAGGAAAAAGAGGAAGAAAATAAAGAAGAGGAAGAGTTTTTTTTTTGGTGGGTTGATGGAAGTTCGGGAGTAAAGAAATCGAAAATTTTTCTGTGAGGAGATCCTTTGCATTTTTTTATGTGATTGGTTGTGCTAATTGATGTAATGAAAATAAAAATAATTTAATAATATTTATTTATGAAATTATTTAGTGAGAAACGGTTAAAATGCGTGTTGTTAAAAAATCATTTGTGTGATTAGCTAAGAAACAATATTATCAACGTTTGACTAATTAGAAAACAAAAAAAAAAACACACAAACTGTGAAGTGAATTTTTGCAAACATACACCCTAACACACCTACACACCATCCACATAACAAACACACATACAGGATACACACATTCAACCTACATCGTTGACATAACACGATTAATTCATCCAGCATTAAGACACCATAATCGATCATCACTACACACCACATCCTCCAAACACCATCCATCCACACACGCACACTCACCACATATACACACCGCGCACTCTAGCATTCGACATACCACTGGCACATAAACGGACAAGACTTGGTCCAGACCGACGAAGGAAGAGGGTATTATTGGTAGCCCTACCCGGAATTTTAGTGTACTAGACCGAGCTCGGACTTGGGGTTGGCGACGGCCTGTAATTTTTTTTCCTACTGAGGTTTGTTTGAGCGGACAGTTAGGACGGGTTTTATTTTTGTACTGACTTCCTGGTGAGCTTGCTACATATGGGAATGTCCTGAGGAGGAAAAAGGTTAAACATGGAGTGAGGAAATCAACAGGTAAGTGAGCAAAATTTAAATTTGGAGAGGTAGTTTTGTTATTAAGGGGCAAATCCGCGCATTGGCCAAGGATTTGCCAAGGTAGTGGGAGGGCAGGCCAGGCAGCAAAGCATCAGCTGTCCGCCAGGGAAGTGAGGGGTCGAGATGGTCGGGAATCAAGTTATTGCAGGGAGTTGGAAAATCTTGAGGCTTTGTTTTTTTCTTTTTATATTTAAATTGTGTGCAATAAACTAGTATTTTTTCCATTTGTATTTTTTTTTTGCCTTTCAATTTGTTAACTATTTTCTTTTTGCAGTTTTTTTAAAGTTAGTGATTTTTTTATTATAATTCATTTGGTTTTCTTTATACAAATTTTTTGGACGATGGCTTGTGGGTTGTTAAGATGGCGAATTCACGCCTCTACCGGCCTAGCCTGGCAAGATTTTAATAGCTAAGCGTTGCCATCCTAACAATCCACCGGTTCAGACCAAAAGCCATTGACAGTTGTTTAGGCCAGATCGTCAGGAAACTTAATCCAAAGATTTTAGAAAAACTAAAGATATAACACAAATAAAACTGTTAAGCGAATTAGAATTATAAACCCAAGTTTTAATTGTAACAACATCAAAGCTTAAACAAAAACAACAATAATAAACAGTGAGTTTATCTTTTCTTACATTCCCGACGACAAATGGTTGATTTTTTGTCAACTTTAAATGTAGTTTGTAAGTGGATAAAGAAAAAACAAAAATAAAAACAAATTACTTTATTTTATTTTGCCAGTTCAGTTTTATTTACACTGCCACATACATATTAGTTATCAAAGTTTTTCTTGGGATACAGAAAAAAAAATTAACAAGGTTTCGTTTAATTGTGCTAAATTTCCATTTCATACTATTCCTATGAGCATTTCACTGGTTGCTTAGGCCAGATCGTCAGGAAATTTTCGTTTACAACCGCTAGATTCCAGGTGTATATTATTTCGTTGTGGTATTAGAGGAATTCATTGATATCACATGATTTCATGTGAGTCCAATTGACTGCAATTAAATTAATTCCCTTCAATGATTTCCAAAATGAGTGATTTTTAAATGATTACAATCAAAATATATTGCAATTTTGACAAGATTTAATTTGGAAATCAGTATGTTTTTAATCATTTTGATTTCAATGCCAGTTGATTGCAGTATTTATGTCGATTATACAGCTTTTTAAGAGGGAAAATTAACACAAAAGTTAACAAATTTATATTGAAAATTATGATGCAAAATACGATATGTCATCACTATTTTACTTTTTGAAAGAAGTTGAAATTTTTTGCAACAACTAAAATAATTTAACAGCGGAAAAGTTTTGAATGAAACTATTATATATTTTTTTGTGACACTATTATTAGTTTTTTATTTAAATTTACAAAGAGTTCAAGCAAAATAAAATTTCAAAAATTTTTATAAAATTCTGTATGTCTGGTGAAAACTATAATTTTTTTAACTCTGCGCTCCTTTATTGCAACGTAGTCATACCTCAAAAAAAAATAAAACTTGGCAAAATGCTTTTAAAGTTTTTAAAATTTACCTTTATAAACTGATTAATAAAATATACTTTGATAATGGGTGGGCCAATCATTATGCACGGTGTTAATTGTGAGTCACACCTTAACGTCACGTTTTTTGTCCAACTTAATTTTACATTTGTTTCAGTGTTTGGCAAATTCAACCATGGCGATGTATACAAACGATGATGCGCGTTTAAATCAAAATGTATTTCGTGCACTTAGTAATTTTTTTTTCTCAGCATAGTCGAACAAATGTGTCCATATATTTCAGCAAACCAGGTCTGCAGGAAATGTGCAAGCACCTGTGCATGCTCGCACAATTCTTTCTGCGAAAAACATTGCTGCTGTTGAAAATGAGGTCATGAATGCAGTTACCCTGAACGGTATTCGCCATCGCGAGATAACAGCGGACTTCTTAAAGACAGAAATTGAGGATATGGACATGTGGTTCCAACAGTATGCATCCACTTATCACACAGCCAACGAAACAGTGGCGTGGCCGTGTTATCTTACGTCGTGACGATGTTAATTGGCCACCACGATCATGTGATTTGACATCGTTGGACTTCTTTCAATAAGCCAAGAACAATTCAATTTTGTTTCACACAAAATTGTCATAGAAATAAAAAATAAAAAAGATAAATCTCTAAAATCTTTTGTTCTATTTACAATAAACATCGTGCTTTAAACTTCGGTTTAGTTTGAGATTTATTACTGATTTTTCTTTAACATATAAAGAAGGTATGAAGAATCACTTTTTCTAAAGCAATTTAAAATTTTTGATATGACTATGTTGCAATAAAAGAGCGAGATGTTCTTTTTTTCACTAAAACATGTAACATTAATAGCATTTTCACACTTGCGAAGATTTTGAAATTTTTCCAAAAGAAATAATAAAAATCAACATCTTGATAAGAAGTTTCTATCTCATTGTGTTCAATTCTACATCATCCGGTTATTTTAGTGTCATCACTAAGAAAAGTGTTAATAAATATAATTATTATTATGGTATCACTGACAAAATGGCATTTGATTTAAAATCAGTGTTATAATTTGTCAAGTTTTTCCTTGTTTGGCAAGTCTTTTTTTTTTTTTTTTTGTTTAATTTTATTTTATATTATTAAACAAAATGAGTTCAAAATACATTTTGGTGTTTTATTTTAAAATTGGCACTTTTGTAAAAAAATGTTTAATAAATATTTTTTTTTTCAGATGTGTTGACTTCTTTGACTGATAGTAGATGCTTCAAGTGTGAATGCATCTTTCCCATTTTCAACATCTTAAATGCGTTCGTGCGAAATGTATACAAGTGTTTACAGAGTACGAGGCGGCATTGTGGCACTGTTAAACCGGACGACAAAGAGTCGATTTACTCATGATACTTTGGTGCAAACCACATACACGATCATGCTGCTTTGAAAATGTTAAATGTGGTAACCATTAAAAGACAATGAACAAAAAACTTTTCAGATTTGTTAAAATTAGTATTCGAAAATAAACAGCATATTATTAAGCGTTTATCTCATAAGCCCAGGACCGATATCCACTTTTTAAGAGTTTGTATAGAGGAACACAACTCTTAATACCGTTCGTAACTATTTTCAAGAAAGAGCAAAACATTATATAGTGTTCTGTTCTGCGTTAAAAAACAGATCAATTGTAGTGATACTGTAGACAAACTTAATATTTTAATGTTCTAAAGTGTTTATTTTTTTACATTGATAAAGAAATAAGAAATAAACAAACAAAAAATTTTAGCAACGACCGTAGCACGAACAGCTTGTGTGTGTATTGTGTATATGTTTTGTTTGTGTAAAATTATTTTGATGGTATTTTGTTTTTTTTCGTATGTGTATTTTGTGTTTGTAAAATAAGATTGGTTATTTTACTAGAGCGCTACGCACAACCGCAACGAACGTACACTAATGAGCCGAACCGAACACAATGATGTTTGCGGTTAAAAAAATGGGAATTGAATGTTCACATCTTTTCGATGAGTTGGATAAGAACAGTATTATTTTTGTGTTCTAAAGATGACTACACAAACACTATTAGCGTTTGTTTTTTCCACAAATTTACCGAAGCTAACACTAAGGAGCGATATTAAGGGCCAATTTTTTTTTTTTTTTTTTTTTTTTTTTTTTATTTAACTGTTATTAACTGTATTAAATTATCAATTCATATTAATATAGATTTTCATATAATTTGTTTTTGTTTTGGCATGAAAAACAAAAATTGATATTTAAATACAATTGGTGAAATAGGCACATAATGTTTATTTTCGAACACTGGTTTAAATATAGCAGATTTGTTATAAAACATTTTTTTTTTAACAACTCACTAACTTAAATAATAACTTAAAACTAACGAAGTCATCGTATTTTTAATTTTTCGTCTGCATCTTTTAAATGATAAGAAGTTCATAATTGTTAAACTACCACGCGTGCCTAAACAGTTCCATTTCTGATTTACAAAAATTGACCGACCAAGTCGTAAAATTTATTATTACTTACTAAAGTTATAAAACATTTGTGATCTAAAGAGTTGTCACAACAACCAGTACTGTCACTAAATAATAACATCACTAAAAGAATGACCTTTTCTTTGGCAGTTGTTGTTTATTCCTTGCTCCCAGTTACTAAAAGTAACAAGAGCAACTATTTATTTTGACTTCAACAATATAAAGTATTGTTCTATTCTGGCCTGGCCTGCCCTGTCACGAACTGGGAAAAGAATATTGTTTGCAAGTTTATTACAATAATTGTAACCAAATGGTAGTTGATGATGATTATGTTGTTTGCAACATCATTTCGAATTGTTTAAATTTACTAACGACAAAGAAATTAACATGCAGCGAGCCATGGATAAATTACCACCGCAGTGAAAATATAAAAAAAAAGAATGAAAATAATATAAAAACTTTATAAAACCCATTGGAAACAAAGATGTACCATAACAATCTCAAGAGAAAAGATAGATAATGGATGGGCGAACTAGTAAATGGAACTGAAACTACAGTATAAATATGCACAAAACCTGCTTCTGTTGACAGTCAACAATTGTGACAATATAAAAAGAACAAAAATGGGCAAAGAAAATAATAAAAATTAAAACTCAAAGAAAAAAAATTAGAAAAAAACCCTAAATAAAGCAAAAGATTTATTTACAAATTTTTGGTTCTCAAACAATACAAAATAATTGTTAAACTAAAAATTCGTTATTATTTTAAACAAAGTTTAAAACTCTAAGAACTAAACCAAATATTTATGAATATAAAAATACGAAATGACAAAAATTTTACACATCGTCATGTAATTAAAAAAAATGCCTAAATTACATTGAATTCATTTTACGGTAGAAGCAACTCTCTACATTGAAAAATAATCTTAATTTAAAAAAAAAAATTGTTTATAAACATAAAGAAAACTTAGCAGATAATCTCTTTTTAAAACACAATTAGACAAACTTAAGGCTCAGTTAGCCGGGAGTAACGATATCAATTACCTTGCCGTAAAAATATAAGACCAATTTATTTCTTACAGATTGAGACGTAACATCTTACTGCTAACTATAATCGTTATAATTGTTTTACATTCAACAAAATGAATCAGCTGATTTGCAACGTTGCTCTTACTCCCGGCTACTGTTGTTGAACAAAAAAAAATACAAAACCTTCTTTGTTTGTGTTTGTTATTTATTGAAAAGCGCTTGCACAAAGGTCTTTTAGAATTTTGCCGATAAAAAGTTTTTTTATTGTCGATTTAAAATTTTTGGTAACTTAGTGCTTTTTTTAATCATTTGACTCTTGAATCCAGTTTCAAAATAGCAAGTAAGGCGGCATTTATACGATGTCTTTTTAGACAACTCTGTTTTATTCATTCTTTTTGGAACATGAACCAAAAACATTTTACGTTTTCACGATGTCTTTCCAAACATGTGTGTTTTCATGTATAATTGTCTAATCTTCTTTAGATACATATTAAAACTCATTTCGTGTCTGTTTGACAACCACTCTTTCTTCTCTAACCCAACAAAACAAAACAAACGTGTTTGATAGACATGTCTGTAAAGACATCGTGTGAATTTTGTCCAACTAAAAATAATTGTTCAAATTTGTTTATAAACTATCTTTGTGCTTTTTTAAGACAAGTGACAAGCTTTTTATTTTGTTTCTAAATTACAATTTAAATTGTCTTTTATGTCATGTATAGACAATTTAAATTTATGCTAGGCACATAATTAAGTCGTAAGCCGTAAAAACTCAGGAAGTAGCTCCGTTTGATTCTTAAAATAGGTTGTGAATAGTGGGTAATTCCGTCGAAAACGTTTTATGTTTTTTGGTTTTGTTTTAAACGTATTTGTACGAAAAAAAAAGAATTCTTTCGCACTTCGGAAATAGATTACAAATGTATTCAAATTGTTATTTATTTGTTATTCCCTTTTTTAAACATTCAATTGAAAACACAAAAATAATTGCATTAATTTTTTTTTAATTGTTCGTTTTCTATGTCAAAACGGTCGGGGCGTATAAAATATAGTTCGATCTTAAGGCCTTGTTACTTGTTACGGATGAACCAGATAAAATTAAAATTTTTCTTATCATTTGAAAACTTCTACTGCGTTCGATGATGGACCAAATGAAACGTCGATTACGTTCCGTGGGTTGTGGACACACAAAGTATCCACCAGGTTCCGAACCAAATTTATCGTAAAATACGTTCTCCCAGGTATGTTTCTTGATGGGATAAGGCACAAAATACCCAACAAGAATCTAAACCAGTTATCGAAAATATACACTAAATATCGCTTCTTAGTGTTCGATTCGGTAGATTTGTGGAAAACACAAACGCTAATAGTATTTGTGTAGAAAATCATTAAAAAAAATAACGTTTCCCTGTTTGTCATCTTTCGAACAAAAAAATAATAATGTTTTTATCCAACTCAACAAAAGATGAGAACACTTAATACCGTTCCGTTTTTTTAAACACAAAATTCATTCATTGTGTTTGGTAAAAAACCAAATATTTTTTACAAAAACAAAATACACATACGAAAAAAACAAAAAGCCTGCAAAATAATTTTACACAAACAATACATATGCACAATACACACACACAATCTGTTCGTGCTGCGGGCGTCGCTTAAATGTTTTGTTTGTTAAATTCTTTATTAATGTAAAAAATAAACACTATAGAACATTAAAATATAATTGGGGGATCCACAAAGTGTCCAATAAGTCATATCGGCATAATGTCCTAGATAATATTTTACAATTGTTTAAAAAAATACTGTTGTGTTTTAAACCTAATAAAAATGTTACTGCTGTGTTCATTGATTCATCATAGCTGTACAGAAAAATCCAAATTAATTTAAGACAAATGTTGGTCTACAGTATCAATACAATTGTTCTATTTTTTTAACGAAGAACAAATTTGTACAATGAAAAAAAAATGTTTTGTATTTACTTTTGACAATTTTATGAAATAATACTGTTGTAGGTTTTTGCGTTAAAAATGATAAAGAAACCGAGGAAATTAAATATTAAAAAATCAGTAGTGGAACAGAACTGTTTCACTCCTGATTTTGTAACCAGTACTTCTGACCAACTGTATACCTAACAATGCTTTGTGCTATAGACATTTGGCATGTGCTTGTCATTGAAAATCTACTACTGATCATAGAACCATTTACTAGGAAGTACTTGTTGCAACATAAGGAGACATTAGAACCAGATATACACCAGTTTGTTTTAATAGTTCTTGTCTACAATTTTAAAAATAATTACCACAATTTTGAACTAATAATATAGGGGGTTTTCTTAGACGTTTATAACTTCCTGAAGAAATAACTTGAGAAGTAGCTGTCATATACAGTAAAAACTTTGCTTACTTTTCCAAAATGAATAGCTTCTTAAACTCATTATTTAGTAGCTTTCTTCTATAAGTACATCCTTAACAACTGCTATAGCTACTTTTTTCTGGATGTATTAATGTAAAAAAAATAATGACTTACTTTTGAATGCGTTAATTTTGGGACATGTCAAATTCATTGGTTCTTTCAGTAGAATTGTAAGTAGTGCTCTTATGTTTTTCTGATTACTTACACATTACTTTGTAGGCGAAGTTTTTACTGGGATACTTATGAATTGTGTTTAAATTTTTTCAGTATACTTTGGCAAATAACCATGCAAGGACTTGCACCAGAACAACGATTACAAATTTATTTCCAAAAACTCGCGCTCTGTTCGAAAAACTTATAGAGCACTTCGTTCATAATTATGAGCACTCATAAATGTGGGTGCAATTTCGGTTAAACAAATGGTGAAGGTAACTAACGGAAAAATCCAAAAAATTAAAAAAATTAAAAAAGGGCACTCCTTTTTTCCCTTTAATTGTCCACTCACATTTATTACTTTTACTTTATTACTATTACTATTACTTTGCTACCGCAATCATAAAAATCAAATAACCTTTTTTTATTACTTTTTTTAATTCTGAGAATCATAAAAAAAGTCATCAATGTTTTTTCCAAAGAATTTTGTGGATATCTCGAGCAAATTTTTTAAATTCATTCCTTTAATTAATTGTGAATAAAAGCGAAAACGTTCATCGAATTTACGTGAAAGTAATAGGACTTGACACTTTTTTTACCGTCTTGGATTTTTTAAAAATAAAAAATTTAAATTTTTTGGGCAAAAAATATTTTTTTTCTTCATACATTTATTTATAACTGCGAAACTGTTACTTATGTAGCGAAACGTTGTATGAACAGATTAAAGGAACTGTAATTCTTAATTTTTTTAAATTTTTTTCAGCTTATTCGGACTAGTGGCTCTCGAGTTATGACAAACAAAAGAGCCTAAAACGTGACAAATTCCCCTATAAAATACATACTTACTTCAAAATTTTTTTTAAATTATTTATTGAGGTACCAAGACCAAACTAATGATGCAGAAGTTCTTCTTTTTGGGTCTACTTCAGAGATCAGCAATGAATCACTTTTTCGCTACTCATACTGACTCATGCAATTGTAAGTATAAGTGCGTAGAAATCATTTAAACTAAACTACTCTGACTCACTCATACTCACAAGAGAAATATTTATAAGTGCGACGTCGACATTATACGCATACTCAGCTTGATTTATAATTTCAAGAAAATACTTACAATGATTCAAATCATTTAGCTCAGGAATTTACCGTTTTAACACAACAGATAAATTTGCCGAAAAATCGTCCACTTCATACATGTAACTTTAGTAAACTGTAATTGCCAAATCGTCACTTTGCTATTTCGGGGACAAATCTGGCAGCCTCGCATTTTTTCTTTCCCTTTACGCATTGTGTTGAGTAGATTCTAAGTCAAACACTACAAATGTTGCTAAGTATGAGTACGATGAATCAAATTAAACTTTTGAGTGAATATGAGTTTGAATAACATTGCAATAAGTATGAGTGCGTATAAGTACAAGAATTTATGAGTCATGATTTAGCTCTACTCACTTTTTCACTACTCATTGCTGATCTCTGGTCTACTTTCATAAGCAATTATCAGAATTGAGACCCAAAATCATGTGTTGTACTGTGTTATATAATAATTCAATAACTTATTCAATCTAACTCTTCTAACTTAAATTTCTAACAGTTTAAATTTTTGTAGTTTAATTTTATATTTTTAAAATCTTTAAAAAACATAACAACAAAATTAAATCATTTTCTACGCCTTTTAATTTTAAAGCGCCAGCAGCTAAAATACATATGCATAGCTCACAGAAACAATAGCAACAACCCAGCCACGATACAAACAATAAACAACAAGACCAACAAACCTCTTCTACAAGCCAAGTGCCAGTTAATAGTGCTCTTTGCCTGTCACACATCATCGAACTCTCTGAACAATCAACATGTCAACGCCAGCGCAAAATGTTTGTTAGTGTATCTACAAAAAGGATATACTTCAGTGTACAAATGTTTTTATGTGCTGGTGCCGAGCAGGAAAAAGAATTATTAAAGGTGTTCCCTTGAAAGGCCTTATGTACGAGACAATAAAACTAAAGAACACAAGTTTGTTACAGGGGGCTAATGCTAGCAGTTGTGATCGAATACTTTTTCAATTTAAAACGCAGAAAAAATTATTAGTAGTTTTTTTCTCAATTAAAAAAAATAGTTTCAAAGGTATTTAATTATAATTGATGAGATAATTAAATCAAAAATTTTTTATTCAAAAAAAATTATTTTGTTTTCATTAACATTTGAGTGGTTTTGAAATAAATATTCAATAAAAATAATAATTAAAATACAAAAAATCTTTATTGATTTTTCGCAAAAATAATTTAAACTTGTAGAATTTTTGTTGGTAACTGTCAAAACCTGAGCTTTATTTAGTTAAATCAATTAACACATTGTTTGAAATGGCAAAGTGTTTGATCATTTTTATACCCTCCGCCACAATTCGTTGTGAAAAGGGTATTCTAAGTTTGTCATTCCGTCTGAAATTTTTTAATTAATCATCACAGACCCTATAAAGTATATATATTCTGGCTCCTTTAGTAATTCAAAGTCGACTTAGCCATATCTGGCTGTCTGTCCGCCTGTTGAAAACACGCTCTCTTTCGAAAGAAATGAACATGCTCTGTGTCAAATTGCTTGTAGTTATCCTAAGCAGTTTAGTATTAAAACAAACTTATTCCATGTAGTCATCGTAGCCTTGTCTCTGAGTACCAATTTTTCGTATATTCTATCCGTCTTTGGAACTCACTTCCTAATTCTCTCCAAACAAACAACAACGCTAGAGATTTTAAAAAAGTTTTACTTGCACATTTTACTTAAAAACCATTAATTTTAATTATTCCCAATAAAATATATTTTGTATGTCTAATATAGTATAATACTTAGTAAACATTGTATTGTTATTTATAATTTATAATTTTTAATTATTGTATAATTTGTTATTCACTAATGTATTATCTACTACACAATCTACTTTTTTATAACAAACTTAATTCGCATACTATAATTATAAGATTTAAATCTTGTTGTATGCGATATACAAATAAATAAATAAATAAATAAATAAATAAATAAATAAATAAATAAAAATCCAACAAAATCGGGTCAGTAGGATTAGAGCAATGGATCATAATGTGTAAACAGCAGCCTAAAAAATTGATCATTTTGTTACAAAACCTAACATAATTGGTGGAACAATGCACGGAATGATATACGATTTTGCAAAAGTTCGATCGACTAGAAATCACTGGAAATTTTGTGAAGATCCGTTCATAACTTACTGAAAGCCTCATATAAACCCTAATCTCGAAAAACAGTTTAGTACGTCTAAAACCACAATAAAAAAGTTTTTAGGGACTAGAATGACACTGTGACATTTCGTGAAGATCGGTCCATTATTTTTAGCACTCTAACTTGTTTAATATGCATTTTGACAGCATTTCATGTGAACTGTTGAACAGAGTACCAGGCGTTAAACGGTAAAGAATAATGCTATTGGAATAAATTTTGGTCTGTAATAGTTTTATATGATAGAAACTACACTGTCAACTTTCATGAAGATCAGATCA
Organism: Pollenia labialis; assembly: GCA_949318255.1. Lineage (NCBI taxonomy): Eukaryota > Metazoa > Arthropoda > Insecta > Diptera > Polleniidae > Pollenia > Pollenia labialis. The sequence goes on from OX439141.1 coordinate 91,998,233, forward strand.
TAATTTACCACAGGTCCGATATAAATGCCACCCCTGACATATTCTAGCTGTCGGTGGAGGGTATCAAAGATTCAGCACAGGCGAATATGGCAGTCTAACTTGTTGTAATATAAATTAAAAATATAATTTATTGAAAAAAAAATTCACAGTTTTAAATTTTTACAATATTTAGTAATCTATATAATCATTTTAGTAATAGGTGCAAAAAACAAATTGCTTGCTTGATTCTATGAATTTCGTGATTAGAAACAATTTTTAATTTTTTCTGTGAACATAATGGTATAGATATACAACTTAGGGTATTCATTCAGTTAACCGTCAATCGGTTAACCGATTAATTACCAGCCGATTAACTGATCGGTTCATTTCAAATCGATTAACGATTAAACCGTTTAATTTCAGTCGATTAACCGAATTAATAAAATTTTAAATTTTTGTAGTATTATAACATATTTTTTTTTTTTTGTGTTTTTAATTATTTGTTTCGTCTCATACACAAGAGGTATGTGTTTAGAAAATATTTTTCATACAAACAAGGCAGGTGTTCAGTGTTCTTCATTTTAACCCATTTTTCGACGAACGGTGATGTTTTTTTTTATCTTCATCATCGATCAACAGAAATGTGGCGAAAAATTGCTTAAATGTTTGATTACCAACACCTTTTTTTGTTTCACGTACTTTTTATATGTATGTGTTTAGTTATTTGTTTCTTCTCATATCAGTCTTTTAACAGAATTAACCGAAACAATTAGAAGTGTTAAAATTTTTAAAAAAAAATAAAACAGTACTCTAATGGCCTTCGGCCGGGCGCAACGATTTTCTTCTCTATGGTATAACAATTACCGGTTTCGCTAAGTAAAGCTTCTAAAATCTGTCTTGTTTCCGAACGAAAGTCGACTACGCAGAGAAGCGTTAGTTAGCGAAGCCAGTATTTGTTATACCATAGAGAAGAATATCCTTGCGCACGGCCAAAGGCCAGCTATGCAGAGAAGCTTAAGTTACCAAGCCATTGGAAAATAAGGTCATATGGCTTTATAGCACGGGGCAACTGTTTAATTGCTAATTACTTTTTAAGCTAAATTTTTTTTTATAGTATTTTGAATTGTTTTTGGTTTTTGTTACAAGAACACACGCTTATATAACTGATATGTATTTACATTGCTCGTAATATTTTTTTAACCTTTAACTGTTGAGATGGTGATAAATTTAACCTACTCGTTACATTTCTTTAAAATACTCTCTTCCATTGCGCTCTATAAATTTAATTCTCTTAAGCGGCCCATACACTTGCCATATTATTGTATATGATATTCGCCCTTTTATTTCCATTTTGTCATATATTATGCAATAAGTCGCACTATGTTTCCATGCATTCAATAAAAAGGTGAACATAACTTATAAACAGCATTGTACAATGTTGCCAACACATTTCACTATCTTTTCGTTGTGCAATAAAAATCAAAAGTATTTTGATTGTTCCCAATATATTGTGCCATCATCGTATATCACATACACATTGGCGATATAATTGTACAATACGTAAAACTTAACAATTTTATTGCAAGTGTATGAGCCGCTTTAGTATCTTCTCATATCGTGATCGTCGTGATTCACTTGTGTTTTAGCTGGTGTAAAAATTACCACTCGTCATCATTTACTAAATTTTTTCTTTGAACATTTTTTACCACCACGTCAGCGTAAGCGTAATACTTAGTAGAAATAAAATTACCCTACATCAAAATTAACGTAATATTTTCAAGGAATTATTTTAACCACTCGTCCGTTTTCTTGTAAGTAAAAAATATTTTATATGTATGATACAAGCTTAACTCAGTGTGCTTAATTAAAATAATATAAGTATATTTTATTTATTTTATTTGTTTAAGAAGCTGTTTGAATACTCTTGCTGTTACCATTCTTTAGTTATACAGAAATCTATAATCTATTTGTATAGGAGGTGTCACACCCACTTCTCCAATCCAGCCCATTTTTGTGGAGGCATTGTTTTTTAATAACCCAGCTGTTTGTACCAAATAGGGGCAATTATTCTATTGCCTTAAGATACAAAAAAATTACTTTGTGCCACGCCCAATTCTCTAATTCCACCCACATTTTGTCGAATGCTGTGTTTTGCTAACCAAGATGCTTGTACCTAATTGAGAAACTGTGACTCTTCTTCAAAAATATAGAAATTTAAGTGAACTCAAAATCAATGCAATTCAAATGAATCTGTATAATGAATTGCAATTCACTTAAACAAATTCATTTGAATTGGAAACGAATTGCAATTCATTTTTCAGATTCATTTGAATTGGAAACGAATTAAAATTTATTTCTGATTAATTCGTTTGACTTGATTCAAATTTCATTCAATTAATTTTTTGTGTAAATTTGCTAATTCACTGCATGAATAATTCACGAATTAATTCAAAAATGTATGATTCATTTACAGCTCTGGTGCTATCAAATGAATATAAACTAAGCAAGCATTTCAGAAGTAAATCCATCTCCAGGAAAACGAATAGCACACTTCCGATACTCGTGCTGTTTTTGAAACATGGATACTTGCAAAAACCAACAAAGATGTATTAGGCATTTTCGAGAAAAAAATACTTCCTAAAATGTATGGCCCCATATGCGTTAACTGCATAAGGCTTACTCCGTTGGGAGCATATTTAGACGCATTAAGATACAAAGATTGCGCTGGCTAGAACATGTCAAAAGAATGAAAGCTCCGGTAGAAGAACTTGTATTCCTTGGCGAATCGAACTAAAGACAATGTAAGGCCCTTCAAAGGGCTTAGTTTTGCCAACTAATACAAATACTATTTATTATCCACTAACGAACGTGTAAAAATACAATATGTACTTTAACATGCGAGTACAAACATTTATGTTTGGTGTTATGTTACAATCATAATATGTACATGCATACAAACGAGATGTGCAAAAACAATATTACAACAACTGTGGCGATATTTTCTGCAGTTTTTTGTTGAAGAACAGTCTTGTAAATTGGCATGATGAAAGCTGATGAGAAAATTACTGTAAAAAGTATCGAGTGTGAAAAGGTGCAACAGCAAGAAAAGTGGCAGTAATGTTTTTTTTTTAACTTTATATGGAACTGAATGTAAATGTGTTTGTGTTGGCAGTTCATCTTTTTTAGGGAGACAAAATTAAATACGATATTTTAATTTAAGTAAACACCGATTTAATTACACTAGCCAACAAGGTTTTGGACTTGTACAACTAAATATCTTTCCGAGAGTAATTTGGTGGGTTGAATTCGAATCTGTAATTGGTTTTTCTTTATCACGTCAGGTTTTCGAGATACAAAAAAAATGTTTTTATTCGTTTCTTACATAAAAAGTCACTAGTTTAGTTAAAAATCAATGAATTTTCAAAAGTGAATGGCATTATTTAAACGTCGATTGTATTTTGTTGGTTCGGTTTCACGCATTAGAGTCCAACAATAGTCTCCCAGCTTGCTTCTGTTTCAAAATCCATGATAAATTCTTTTAATTTTCATTTAACCCTGTTCGCGCACACTTCACCTAGTTTTTTTATCTAAATGCGAAAGAAGAATATGCAAAACAATGTCCACGGTTTGTCCAAGTTTCTGACTGCAAAACCAAAATAATGTTAATACGCATATTTTAATGATCCTGATATTGCATATACTTTTTTGCAACCAAATTTTCACCACATACAAAGCAACAATAGTTTGAATCAGCAACACACGATCAACCAGACATGCTTAAACGCTACTATTATAAACATTTAGAATGAATGTAAGTATCAGAGATCAGCAATGAGTAGTGTAAAAGTGATTAGAGCTGAATCATGACTCATAAATTCTTGTACTTATACGTACTCATACTTATTGCAATGTTATTCAATCTTATATTCACTCAGAAGTTTGATTTTATTCATGGTACTCATACTTAACAACATTTGTAGTGGTTGATTTAGATTCAACTTTGATCAATGCGTATTGGCGAAGCAAAATGCGAGGCTGACAGATTCGTCCCCCAAAAAGCAAAGCGACGATTTGGCAATTACAGTTTACTAAAGTTACATGTATAAAGTGGACGATTTTTCGGCGAATTTATCTGGCAGCGCTGATTATGAAGTTGTGTGTTTGATCTGTTGTGGTAAAACGGTAAATGGATGAGCTGAATGAATTGAATCATTGTGAGTATTGTTAGTATTTTCCTGAATTTATAAATCAAACTGAGGTCATTTAGAAGTATGCGTATAATGGCGACGTCGCACTCATATTAATTTCTCTTCTGAGCATAAGTGAATCAGAGTAGTTTAGTTTAAATTATGTTTACGTACTTAGTCGTCATACAAAATTTTTTTTTAAACAGTGTGTTGGCACGATATTAACTACATTGATTACACTGTGCTCGAAATTGTAACTTTTTTAGACAATCTAACCGTTTTTTAAGGTTAGCTCTGGTTTTCTATATATACCGTTATTTCGAAAATGGAGGTGGTTGCTCAACATATATTCGCGTAACTCAAAAACGGTTTAGTCTATTGAAATTACTAACAGAAACCGGTACCAAGGATGCCCCTAGATGCGTCAAATGTATGGCCAGTCCCATTTTATTTTTCATCTCAATCATTTTTTTCTAACATACCTACCCGCTATCTCCATTACTTAAGGGCGCTCTCATACAAAATGTTCAATGCACACTACAAAAATGTATGGTCGGTCATCAATTTTTTTTTCTGTCCTTAACATATTCTCGAGACATACTTGCCCCTTATCACAACATCTTAGGGGGCTCCCATACAAATATTGCGTTTAATGAAAATATTAAATTTATTAAAATGTTAAGACTTTTGTGAATAAAATCAAAAGTTGCTAAAGCCCTTCTTTCATAGAAAGAAACAGTAAATGTTGGAAAGTGCCAACTGTAAAATTTTTTTTAGTTTTCCTTTTTTTATAAATTTTCCAAAAAGTTTAGGTTTATGAGAAACATAAAAACAAAAAGCGGTAAATCGCTGAATTTTGCAATAAACCGCTGATTTAGCAACACTTTTAATATTTCAAGCTTGAAATTTCAATTTGAACAAAGTTGAACAATTTTACATTTTTTTGACATTACTTCATTTTTTATCGATTACTTTTTTAAAATTTTTGACAGTTTGCTATTTATCTCAATACAGCTGAACTCTTTGCAATTGTTCACCAAAACTTAAACAATGCATTCATTACAAATGAAGTGTCATAAGGCGTTAATGCCATCAGAAAAAAATTTATTACTTCGCAGATTTATAGGACTAGAAATCACACTAATAAATTTCGTGATGATCGATCCATAATTATAATAGGCCCCATATAAAGACCACTCTGGTAAATTAATTATATACTCCTAAAACCGCCAAACAAAGCACGTTCAATGATCAAACACACACATGCACACATAAAATGTTAACGAAACGATGTCAATATTACCAACGCTGAACTTTGTTGTTGCAGGCATAGAATTGATGTATGAGTGAATAAAGAAAAATAGTGATTTTTGCAGTTCTCTGGTCCATAGCTTACCATGGCTCCAATAAAAATTCCTCTCCTGAAAATCATTTGATTTCGGCTATTTTACTTAAGCTAGTTAAAATTGCTAACAAAAGCATAAAACTTTCTGACTGTCGGCCAATTATTTAATATAGGTCTAAACCGAAGCCAATTTCAATGCTGACGTTTGTTTTTATATAGATAAATTATTAAAAAATAGTATTCAGTGGAGGTCACCAAAGATTCGACACAGCCGAATAAAGCACTCTAACTTGTTTTTAATTGGCTTCGCTATTTCTCATAAATTTTTGGTGTTGTTTCCAATTATGCAAATTTTCGCGAATTTGTGTCATATTCGCGATAGAAGCGAGTTTTTCCTGTAAACTTTCTGATGCCTAACAGCTTTATCGATTTTAAATCCATATTCAACTTTGCTATCATGCCACTGTTAGAAAATATTTGCGAATTTAAAATTTTTTACCGAATTTTGCTATTCCTGATAGTTTAAGCGACTTTAAATTAATTTTATGGATTGTTAAAATTTTAAAATTTTTTGCTACTTTTGCGATAGGAGTGATTTTCCAAAGTTTTTCGATTTACAACATTTTCAAAGACTTTCAATCAATATTACGCTTTAAAATATTAACTGCCGTATTCATAAAAAATTAATATAGATTTTAAATGTATTTTAAGAAAAATTTGTATGCAAATTTTGCATTAAAACACATTTCAAACTTGTTTTATTTTTATGAATACGGCAATGGGAATTTTGTCAAACTTTTCCGCATTTTTGGAATTGTCAAACTTAAAAAATGTTCAAATAAAGTCTCTTGATCTGGCTCATCTGGCTTTATTTATTTGTTGTTTAAAAATTGTATGCACAAGACTTAAAATCTTAGATTGCAGTATAAAATTTATAAATTGAGACAATAACACTGTATTAGTTGCAAAATTAGACAAGCCGTACAGATTAAGTGCTAACATAACTCGGGTACGCTGAATCCAATGGTGCTAACCGTTTTTTAGCTCTTGTTTTCGAGATATACCGTTATTCCGAAAATGGAGGATGTTGCACAACATATATTCGCGTAACTCAAAAACGGCTTAATTATTTAAAATTACTAAAAAACGAAATTCCGCAATAAAATTTTCTAATATACGCAGTCGTTTTTGGAAAAAATTTTTTTATCAAAATTTCGAAATTTTTGTTTTTTAAAAATTCATAAAAAATTTGGAAAATGCAGCAGGATTTTAATTTTTTGCAGACATTTAAAAAACGAAGGTGCAAAAAAACAAGCCATAACTAGTAAAAATCTGTTAAGGCCTTATGACACTACATTTTGAATGCATTGTTCCAGTTTTGGTGAACAGTACAAATATAATGTAATATAAAAATTTACCAAGTGCAAAGAGTTCAGCTGTATTGAGATAAATAGCAAACTGTCAAAAATTTTAAAAAAGTAATCGATAAAAAATGAAGTAATGTCAAAAAAATTAAAATTGTTGAACTTAAAATTGAGCCAGATCAAGAGACTTTATTTGAACATTTTTTAAGTTTGACAATTCCAAAAATTCGGAAAAGTTTGACAAAATTCCCATTGCCGTATTCATAAAAATAAAACAAGTTTGAAATGTGTTTTAATGCAAAATTTGCATACAAATTTTTCTTAAAATACATTTCAAATCTATATTAATTTTTTATGAATACGGCAGTTAATATTTTAAAGCGTAATATTGATTGAAAGTCTTTGAAAATGTTGTAAATCGAAAAACTTTGGAAAATCACTCCTATCGCAAAAGTAGCAAAAAATTTTAAAATTTTAACAATCCATAAAATTGATTTTAAGTCGCTTAAACTATCAGGAATAGCAAAATTCGGTAAAAATTTTTAAATTCGCAAATATTTTCTAACAGTGGCATGATAGCAAAGTTGAATATGTATTTAAAATCGATAAAGCTGTTAGGCATCAGAAAGTTTACAGGAAAAACACGCTTCCATCGCGAATATGACACAAATTCGCGAAAATTTGCATAATTGGAAACAACACCAAAAATTTATGAGAAATATCGAAGCCAATTAAAAACAAGTTAGAGTGCTATATTCGGCTGTGTCGAATCTTTGATGACCTCCACTGAATACTATTTTTTAATAATTTATCTTTATAAAAACAGACGTCAGCATTGAAATTGGCTGCGGTTTAGACCTATATTAAATAATTGACCGACAGTCAGAAAGTTTTATGCTTTTGTTAGCAATTTTAACTAGCTTAAGTAAAATAGCCGAACTCAAATGATTTTCAGGAGAGGAATTTTTATTGGAGCCATGGTAAGCTATGGACCAGAGAACTGCAAAAATCACTATTTTTCTTTATTCACTCATACATCAATTCTATGCCTGCAACAACAAAGTTCAGCGTTGGTAATATTGACATCGTTTCGTTAACATTTTATGTGTGCATGTGTGTGTTTGATCATTGAACGTGCTTTGTTTGGCGGTTTTAGGAGTATTTAATTAATTTACCAGAGTGGTCTTTATATGGGGCCTATTATAATTATGGATCGATCATCACGAAATTTATTAGTGTGATTTCTAGTCCTATAAATCTGCGAAGTAATAAATTTTTTTCTGATGGCATTAACGCCTTATGACACTTCATTTGTAATGAATGCATTGTTTAAGTTTTGGTGAACAAGTGCAAAGAGTTCAGCTGTATTGAGATAAATAGCAAACTTTCAAAAATTTTAAAAAAGTTATCGATAAAAAATCAAGTAATGTCAAAAAAAAATGTAAAATGGTTTACCTTAAAACTGACATTACAAGCTTGAAATATTAAAAGTGTTGCTGAATCAGCGGTTTATGGACAAATTCAGCGATTTACCGCTTTTTGTTTTTATGTTTCTCATAAACTAAAAGTTGACAACATTTAATGAACAAACGAGAGAAAAACTAAAAAAAATTTTGTTTACATTTTTTATAGTTGGCACTTCCCAACATTTACTATTTCTTTCTATGAATTCTATATAAATGCAATGAATAAAAAATGTAGTGTCACAAGGTCTTTATTTATTATGGTTTACGGCGTACTTAACTGTTTTCCGTGAGTAGGGTTTATATAAGGCCTAGGGTAAATTATGGACCGATCTTCACGAAATTTCACAGTGTGATTTCCAGTCAAATAAAACGAATTTTGCAAAATCGTAAATTAATCTGTGCATTATTATGTTAAGTTTTATTAATTATCAATTTTTTAGGGTGGTGAATCGACTTTTTGATTCATTTCTCTGATGTTACTAAACCGATTTTGCTGGATTTCAATCCTTAACTGCTTAGGACAACTATCAGCAATTTCACACCAAGTTTGTTCATTTCTTTTGAGTTTTTCGAAAGAGAACGTATTTTCAACAGACGCACAGACAGACGGACATGACTAATCGACTAAGAATAACTCAAGGAGCCAGAATACATATACCTTATGTGTTCTGAGATAAACACAGCTAACGAAACAATGGCTCTACTGCGCGACAAATTCAATGGCCGTGTTATCTCACGTGGTGGCGATGTCAATTGGCCGCCAAGATCATGTGATTTGACACCGTTGAATTTCTTTCTTTGGGGTTATTTGAAAGAAAAGGTGTACGTCGATCAGCCAGTAACAATTTAAGAGCTCAAGGATGAGATAATTCGGCACATTAACGGCATAAAACCTCAATTATGCCTTAGCGTCATCGAAAATTTGGACCATTTGGATTAAAGTGTGCCGCTGAGGTCGTGCCGGCCATTTGGCCGATATTTTATTCCATACATAATTGGCAATACAATTTCCTAAATAATTTGTATTTAATTCAAAATCAACATCGACCCTTAAAATGTAACCATCCTTTATATACACAAGTGTTTGCCTAATGGTCGAAATTCAGCCATAAATTTTTTTCAATATGATGAAAATATAGTATATCTAAGTATAGGTATACATGATTTTACGTGTTTCGAGCATAAATTTTTTCCGTCTTAGTGGATTGATTTGGCGACGGACCAACCTCCGGTTCATATGCTATGTTCCACGTGAGTGGTCCATACAACCAAAGAAAGATATTGTTCGTTACTGGTTTTCCTGTGCCGTTTTATATAAAAGATTTACAGCCTGTTCATCGATTTCGAACGCTAACGTTCGCATAGAAAATTATATGTAAAACAAAAACAATATTCGACAATTTGTTTTTGTTTTAAATGAAGTTTTCTATGCGAACGTTGGCGTTCGAAATCGTTGAATAGGCTGTTATATAATCGAAATATTCGAAATCCGGTTTCTAGAAAATGTGGAATAATCGACCACCCTATTTTTTATCATTTGATAATTGCCAGCAAACACAGAAATACTCCATATGTATTGCTAAGCGTATTGCCTGGATGAAAAATATTATTGTGTCAATAATCGATTTCGTATTGCGGACGATACTTTCTTCGGGAAGAAACGTGTCTCGATAGCAATACTCCTAAGCAATATAAAAGCGATTCTTCCACACGATGAACTAGCAATATTGCCAGATAACCACTTGCAAGAAAATAGGAAGATGTCGCCAAAATGTCATTAGGATGATAAAAAGAAGATTTTGCATTTCAAAAAATATTAATTTAAATATAACCACACATTTTTATTTTAAATTAAATTGTTTATTATATGTATAATATAATGTAAAAAAATAAAACAACTTAAAAAGAAAATAAATAACCAAAAGTTATTTACCCCATGTACGACAGTTGAGTTAAATCTTTCTTCGTTTTCCGTAAAAATTTGTCCATAGAATTTGCAGTATGTCTCCTGCTTTGTTCTCTAATATCTGCTATACTTGTTATCGTGGAGATTTCGCCCTTTTTATATAATTTTTGATAGATGTGCATTAAATGTAAGTGGATGTTTTATTATAAAAAATTTAAATTTTTTTCTGTCTATCAGGGGTGTCATGGAAATCGAAAACGTAAAACGAAAGAATTTGGCAGTCCTTTTTATTCAACTTGTAATCAAATTTTTACAATTTTCGTTATAGAATTCTGTTTAATAGAGCATTATTTGTATAATAATTGTCATGAAATTTTTTTATTACAGAAACCTTATTGAAAAACGACTCTTAAAATTCTTTCGTTTTACGTTTTCGATTTCCATGACACCCCTGTATATTCTGCTTTTTTTTATTTTAAATAACTTTAAATGAAAGAAAATTAAAATTTACTTTGATTATTTTCTTCTAGGTGAATATTTTGGAATACTGATAAACTATTGCCTTAGGTGATATCTTCCATTTTTTTGCAGGGTTGAAAAATACAAAATTTTTATTTATGATTTTTGCATATGTATGTATTAAATAGTATTAAAGTTGAACGCTTCCCTGTCGGACTATGAGTTAACTTAAAACTAACATATTGTCAACCAGAAATGAGTCACAGGTGACTAAAAAGCTAGCTCATTTCCCTTGTTAAACTCTATTCAGTTTTTATACGTAGTGTCATCAGAGCGAGTCAATACTCACTCACTCTGCATAGGTTTCAGATAACCACAAGCTAGCTCATTATGAGTTAGTTTGTAGTGCATAAAGTAAGAGGGCACTATGAGTTAGGTATAAATTGACTAACTTATAGTTGGGTTTTACTAGGCAGCTTGTAGTTCATCAGAACAAGTCAACACTCACTAAACCCTTCATATTTATATTATTATTAACTAATTATGTATATATTTTTATTTTTTGTTACAATATTTATAATAAATTTTATGTATTTAACTTAATTATTTTAACAAATAAAATCTCGGAATTTATTTCTCATGGTGAGTACATTTATTATACATATAAATTTTCATATTATTCGAATGTGTATTCTAAGTCAAACTACAATTCAATTTCAATTTTAATTTTTTTAATTTTATGAAATAACTTGACAAATTTTTCTCTGTTAAATGAAAACAAAAATATATTTCAACAAAATAAAGTTTCAACTGTATTAATCATGTTTTTCAATTTTTGTTTATTTCTGTACCAGATTTGAGTTATTTCTAATGTTAGTTAAAAATGACTTAGTTAAAAGTCAGCCTTATTTTGAGTTAGCTCATAAAAGTCCGACAGAGTTATAACTCTGAAAATAATAAAGAGATTTTAATTAAATATATATTGTGCACTTCTGCCGTTAAATACCTTTCAAATGGTGTATTTTTTATTCTAGTCACTGGGCAAAAAGAAGAGAAAAGTGTTCTTAACTGTTTTGCCTTAGCCAATTTATATATAGATACCTTGATACTTCCGGTAATGAGTATAAAAAACAGTAACAACATGTGATTTTATGAATAATATTTGAGGTTTTTTGTTAAAATCTCAGCAATTTATTGACTGTTCTGACTGAATTTCAATAGAAAAATTTACGGAGCAAATGTTACAAAAATATACAACAACCATTTTAACAAGCTGACGGACATCGTTAAATCTCATAAGGATCCAGAATATATAAACTTTACTTTACAAACTTATTTGTATATACCCTTTTGCCTTCCGTAATATTGTGTTTGTATCCTAAAATTTAAAACGAAATTAGTAAAATCAATATTAATTTCGAAAAACAATTAATGGTGTTTTCTTCAATTTAGTGTCTTTTTCTTAAAAATTTTGCTCCCGAAAAGAGTGGCTTGTTTTAATCTAAAAAACTCATGCTTTTCGAGAACCAAATTGCATTTTTTTTAAAAAAAAAGGCACATTTTTTGTAGAAAAGAAAACACCATAAGTGTACTATATTTTCTTAGTCCATATTTAGCCAACACAAATAAGCTTGATGGTTTACTAACATGCCGCGTATAATTGGCCGTGAAAAAACCAGGTGCCCAAATCCAAAAACACGTGCCTGAATTAAAACGGCAAACAGACATCGTTGGACCTTTCAACCTTTATTCTTTACGGCCTCATACTTACCAAATACACATACCGAAATTAAAAAAAATCGATTGAGCCGTTTTGGATAAACTTTAACACAAGCATCGCGACACGAGATTTTTTCTTTGCAACACCTGCTATCAAACAGTATTCAGTTATACTTCATAATATTTAACAAAAATTAGAGAAAATAGTTTGACTCTTATACATATGCAGATTTTTGGCATACATCACGTTTATGCCTCTCCTGAACAATTGTATGTTTAGTGGATATCAGTTATTGAATATAGACCGTCGTATACTCGTTCCACCTGTTGTGAAGGGCACAAAAGGGAGATAATGTCTCACAAAGGAGCCAGAAAACTTTTATCATTTTTTGCTCAACAAATAACAGTTATTATTGTTAATCTGATTATATTTTGTTTTTGTTACTTATTTATTTATTTATTTATTTTTTTAAGTTAATCAACAGAATAAATTCTGAGAGTAAATATGGGAATGAGCATTGGCAGCATAGGCCATCAGCTCGTTGTTGTTTTTGTTACATTTAAAAAATTATAAACAAAAAAAGTACATACATATTTATACAGCAATTTATAAATGTATAGTTGTATTTGTATTCTTGCCCTCCAAACATTTGTTAGATGATTTTTTTATATTCAACCAAATTTTAACTACTTATTCACATTTAGTAGTTTTAACGAAGATTTTGTAGAAAACAGCCCAATAAAATATTTTTTAATTTTGCGAAGCAAAAAGACATACAAAGATGCAGTAAAGTAAGTCAAGGAACTCTAAACAAGTTTTATCAAAGAAAAAAAAACATTTCAAGTGCCACGGTATTCTCTTACCACGAAGCAGTTTTATAAGGGGGAATTCAAAAAAATTACTGAAAAAAACATTTAGTGTGTAAAGCTGATAGCTACACTTGCATCTTTTTATATGCGTTAAATAAAGCGCTTTTTCTGTCAAAAATGTATTGCTTCAAAGTGGGAACTCACCATATAAAATTCATGCCTTCCGTAAGCGAGATGGTGAAGCTCAATTATTTATTGGGAGGTAGTACCAAAATATTTTAGAGTCGAATTATGAAATATTATAGTTTTGCTTCTTTTAAAAGTTAAAATCACAATAAAACAAGAAATATATATTTTAAATGTCAATGATACGGGCTCTATTGGAAAGAAAATTTTATGAAATTAATGTTTAAAAATGTTTTCTGCCCTCGTTGAAGGCGCAATCTGAAACATTAATTTTCAACAAATTTTCGCATTCTGACCATTATCCTTTTCGTTGGGCCAATGACTCTGCCAGCCCATAAAGCGCACCAAACAGTTTTTTTCTGTGGATGTAATGGCGTTTCGACAAAAGTTTGTGGATTCTCCTCACTCCAAATGCGACAATTTTGCTTATTGACCCGTATCTATTCAACCGAAAATGGGCTTCATCGGAAAATAAAATTTAAAATGAAAATTTAAAATCAATATTAATTTGTGCTCTAGCCCATTCGCAGAATTACTTTGATTAAAAATTTCAACAATTTGCACGTTTTGCTCTGGGGCAAGGCGATGATTCATAATGAAATTTTAAAGCAAACTAAACAAAAAGCAACCATCAGCTGTTAAATAGACAAAGTTGTGACACTCTAAAAAAAACACCCTTTATATTACATTTATACAATAAAAATAATAGTAACACAATGAAACATTTTCCATATAAAATTAACTGCTGTACTACTACAACACTGTACAAAACAGAATAAAGACATTTCATCCCTGCCCTTGTGCAGTGTTACCTGTGAATAAGTACAAGAGCAAAATGCGGTTATAAGAGTTTGCATTAATTTCGACACATTCGATGGGGTGTTTGTAAAATAAAATATCTTACAAAATATTTTAATATTAAAGTGGGTTTTTTATTATCTTAAGAGGTGAAATACAAATGGGGATAGGCTTAAAACATTGAAGTTTCAGAATATATATTGAACGGCCAGAGAAAAAGTTTCCAAATTAGCTACACGCATCTCGCAATATGGGCAAACTTGTAGAAGTGGGAGTGGCACGTCCCACACAAATACCAAATACAATTCTCTATATTAGAAGAATCGTAGAAGTAAAAGTTTCCAACTTTGATGCAAATAGCTTTGATGCCAATGCATGAGCGGAATTAAAGAAGTGGGCGTGGCACCTCCCATACAAAAACAATGTAGATTCCTGTATATCTAGAGAACGGCAAGAGCCAAAATTTCCAAACAGGGTTCAAGCAGCTTGGTTATCAATACCGAACGTTCTATAAAAGTGAAGTAGGAGCGGCACCTTCCATACAAATACAAAATACATTTCTGTATGTTATGAGAATATTAAAAGTAAAAGTTTCCAAATTATCTGGAGAACTGCAACAGCTGCAGCTAATAAATATGGTACAAAAAGTAGATAGAATTGGAGGCACAAAATAAAATTTCTTATATCTGGAGAACGGTAGGAGTAAAATTTTCCAAGTTTGTTACAAATAGGTTGGTTATAAATACACCACATCCGTCAAAAAGCGGACTGGACTTTATGCAAAATTTCGGGTCTAATAGCTATGATTTTTTTTCGAATGTTGGTTTTTAGTTGGGCTTGTAAAGGAAACTGGCAGAAGCTGTTGAAGCCTATTAAAATTGCTTGCGGTCAAAGTAATGTGTTTACTAAATATGTCCTTAACCATGCCCATTTAGGCACCTGCAGCAATGAGTGTGGCTCCATTTTGTTAAAACCACAAGTTTTGGTAGTTTTATACAGCAGGTCAAGTACAATTTTCCAACATCGTCCCTGACAGAATTTGAAACACCAATGACGTAAGAAAAAAATTGATCAATTATTCTTTCGGACTAAACACTGCACCAAACAATACACTTATACATTATCATGTTGGGAATAAAGTCGTTTGCCTTCACACAGGAATTGTTTTGTCACGGTTTGAGTGTGTAGTTATTCAAAACAAATGCCCAAATTCTTCTTAAAAAAGATTATGAAAAATAACAGATAAAATATTATAACGAAAAAAGTTAAAAAGAATTTAAACCATATACCAAATTTTTCGCCACACAATTTTCCAACTATTTTTGTTAAATGTTACGAAGTGTTTGTCTAAATATTCTATTAATGTTTGAAAAATTTTTCATTTTAATATCTCGATTTTAGTAAAAAGGTATTTTTTAATAAATTTAAAATTATGTTAAAACAAAAATGTCATCTAATTTGTTAATTATTTATCCATTTTCATCGAATGAAGATATACAACTAAATAATATTGTAATATTAATAGTGGTAAGTAGCATTTAACCCTGAAATGGGACTCTTCATTTTTAACAATTTTAAGTAATTTTCTCGTATAGATGTGATACTAAAAAGCGCCAAAAATATTCTTAAAAAAATCTACTATCCTTCAGAAATAAGATATGTCCTGGCATTATATGTTTTTTAAACCTATTAAATTTGTGACTAAATATTCCATCTGAAATTTTTCTATGACAATAATATTTTCTGTGAGATTATATTCTGTATCAGAGGACCTAAAATTTCCAAGATCAGATTCACTGAAATTAATTATCACAGAGATTTCCTCTTCCTTCAGTTTTCCACCAGATTTGTTTTTATTCACTCTGCAAACTTACAAATCGGCTTACATTTGTATACCAATGGGATAATATATCCCATATCCCAATAAATTTTATAATTTTGCGAAACACTAATGAATGGTGCATTTAAAAAATAAGCGCACAATTATGCGCTACGTAATACGACATACAGAAAAGCAGTAAAGTAAGTAAAAGAACTCTCAACAACTTTTGTAAAAAAAAAAATAAAGTTACAACTGCCACGGCATTCCCTTAATACGAAGCAGGGTTGTAAGGGAGAATACTTAAAAATAACTGTAACAAAACATTCAGTGTGTAAAGCTGATTGTTACATCCAACAATTTTTATATGCGCTGAATAATGCGCTTTATGTGTCAAAAATGTATTGCTTCAAAGTGGGAACTCTCCATATAGAATTAATGTCTGCCGTAAGCGCAATGGTAAGCGAAACTTTTATGTTTCTCCCTTACAAACTAGAGCTGCAAAACAATCGATAGTACTATCGATAGTATCGATAGTTTTATTTTTGGCTGACTATCGATGGTGCGACTATCGACAGCGATACTATCGGAAAATTTTAAAAGCATACTTACTCAACACAGGCTTTTCGCCGCCGGTAAATTTTTGTATGTATTTTCTAATTTGTCTTTAAAAACATTATGTTTGCGTTTACTTAGGGCGTGTGTGAAACGGTAAAAAAGTACTATTGAAAGTAAAATTTTGACACTTCTGAGGTGAATAAAATTTCACTAGCCCTGGGGGCTAGTAGAATTTTTGACACAACCAATAAAATTTCTGACAAGCAGCAAATTATAAGTTTAAATTGAAAAAGTAAAATAAAACCGTTTACAAAATTGTATGAACTCAAAATAAACAATAAATAAAATGCAAATAGAGACATCTACAAAAAAATGTTGTCTTGGTATTTATTTTCCTGAATTGTTCATTCATTTATAAATATTTGTTAATTATTTTTTACAAAAGTCAAAATTTTATATCGTCAAAAAAGATATTATTTCACACAGCACAAACATAAAATTTTTTCCCCACATCAAAATATTTTTTTACCATAATACTTTGCTACCGTTTCACACACGCCCTTAATGTTAAATAAGATCAAGTAAATTACAATAAGAGAATCCAGTGTAAATACATATAAAAGAAATTGGTAATGCTACCCTGATTAGTTTTAATGTACTACAAAATTCATACATATGTATGTATGTTAAAAAAAATTCGATAGTATCGATAGTTCATTTTAAAACTATCGAAACTATCGATGGTGCGACTATCGATAGTTTTGCAGCTCTATTACAAACCTGCTTCGTTGGAAGCTCAATTTTTTATTGGGGTATATATTTATGTGGGTCAAACAAAACTAATGGGATTTATTATTCCAAATTTAAAAAAACACATAACATAAAATTACATAAAAGGAAACGCATTTAAAAGAGGTTCACATAAACTACCAATGGGACATAATTTAATTTGAATTCAGCGTAAATTGTATTTTTGACGATTTTTTAAATTTCGGCTGTGAAAGGGTTTAAGCACATTCAACGAAATTTTTTAAAAAAAAAATAAACGGAACGATTTTTAAGTTAAAAAAAATTAATACAAATTTTTGTGTTTTTTAAATAATTAATTTTTTAAAGTTTTCGTCATCAGCTAATGTTGTTGAAATTAGTGATGGGGCAAGGGTAAATACCCAAATGGTAAATTGGGTATTTAAATGTAAATATCCAGCAATTAACCCAAAGCACTTGGGTATTTACCCAAAATGTGGGTATAAATCAGAATTAAGAAAAATTTAAATAAATTTCAACGAACTAAATATTTTATTATGAATTAGATTTTTTAATAATAAATTAAATAACTCATACCGAGTAGAGTGCGTGATTCCTGTTGAAGTTAAAGGGATATCGTCTTGAGTATTTTCTAATGAAGAATTCAAACTGCCTTATCTGAGCAAAACGCATCAAGAAATATATAAACAAAATACACTTAAACAAAATATGTTCAAAATAAATTCGAAAATGTTCACATTTCTGTTACTCTACGTGACAACGAGTATTTGTTATTCAAATGTGTATTTACCCGAAATTATATAAATACCCGGGTATGAAAGTGGGTATAAATGGGTAAATACCTAGCCTTGGGTAAATACCCAGGTCTAAACCCATCTCTAGTGGAAATCAATATCGTTATTTGAATAGACACAAAGAAGTTATTTGATATAGAGTTAATGAGCATCGTCAATTCGATGAACAGGTACCACCTAGAAAGTATATAAGCATACCGCTTAGCGTTAAAAGCGATACTACTTATATTTAACTACCAAAACGCTCTAATTCGTCATAATCAAATTCGTCTATGTGTCTTCTTAATTTTGTATGAAATGTCAATAGTTTCACAGCTGTAAGAAAATGATGTTTTGTTGGCAATGTCACCAAAATAAAAGACAAAAGTGGCGACTTGGATAGACTTGATTCCAGGTTTCCTCCAGGGAATATATTAATTTTTGCTCAATGGGGTTTTTATAAAGATAATTTATCGAATGAAAATGCTTGCTGGGCTATATTTGTCTTTGCTTTAACAGTCAAGTCGAAAATTAAACCAGTCAATGCTAATAATGTAAATAATCATTATAGTACTGCCTAAAGTAACTGTAAAAGCACAAAAAATAAAAAAAATCAAATATGAAACAATAACAATAAGAGCAAATAAAAAATTCTCACTTACTCGTGTTTTTCTTTTTTTTTCTTCCTTCCGCCCACTGCTGCTCCCCACAAAAACCTGACAAATGAAAGGAATTTAATGTTACAATTCTGGCAAAAAAAAATATCACAGAAAAAATTATATTTGTGTTAGCTGACAACAACAACATCACCATCATTTCGTCATCATTTCATTTCAAACATACGATGATGTTTTGATTATTATACATACATACATATTAGTTTTTATTTCTCTTTTTCATTGTGTCAAATAGGAAACAAAATTTGTTTATTTACTTTTCTCTTTTTTGTTTTCTAATTTCTAGCAAACATGACTTGTACAAGGATTAATGATTTCAAATTATGATTTTAATATAAAAAAAACCCATTATGAGATAAGACGGAAATTAATATGATAAATAATTTTGTAAACCAAAAGGAAATGAGAAATTCTTTTAAAAATGGTTTTAATATGTAATTTTCTCACACCCTGAGAAAATAACAATTTTTCCTGAAGAATTTTATCACATATTCAATATGTCGGTGGTTAAAAAGAAATATTGAGCCTTGAATTCATAGATTAATTTGTCAGTTTATTTAAAGAACCACGGAACGTATACGACGGAAGAATTAAATATTAATCATACGCCAGATACAACTGTTGTACCATTTTTCCTACTATTTAAACGGTTAAGACGATTTAAAATAGAGTTGTCATACTAGAATCTATGACCTTTTTCCATATTTCATCAAAAATATTAATTCCGCTCCAAACACAAATGCTAATTCTTTGAGAGCAAGAACGAAACAAACCAATTTAAAGAAAGTGAGCCAGAAAAAGCTTTCACTTGTATTAAGTTAAATAAAACATAAACCGTTCAATAGAAAAATTGTCAAAAATACAAAAATGTATTCAAATATTGCAGAAATTCATTAAACTTTCAAATATTAGCATATACGTCACTCGCTGTTTACATATTATATTTCAAGTTTTTCGGGAGTTTTTCCACTTAAGATTTCATAGTTCCATGCATTACCTTTTTGGATGAGGAGCTCCACTTACACTTAAAATGGGACATGTCTGGGGATACCTTTTCTATGTTCTTTAATTCTGGCTTTTCAAAAGCCGAACACCTTTCCAAAGGCCAGTTGAGTGAATTTGCCTCCCTTAGTAAAATATTTACATTTGTTCTTTGAATACCACTGTAGGGTCTTTATCCATAGTGGGATGATGCCTAATTGGGCCAGAAACATGACTGCACTCTGTGCTGTTTTGAGAAAGGTAGAAGCCGTATAGGAATTAAGATGCCAAGTGGATGATAACAAAATTTCTTTTTTAGTGTTACTAGACCATTCCAAGGCTTTTGACACCGTAGAATATTCGATTCTTTGCCTTAAACTCAAGCATATATTTAGGTTTTCATCAAAGTAAGCCTAATGTCGTCTTAGTTGTGTAATAGGTCGCAGTCAGTTTGTCATTGTTCTAAAAAATCGAATTATTGCGCAGTTTCTAGATGCATACCACAGGGCTCCATACTTGGCCCTCTTCTATATGCCATGTATTCAAATGACTTACCCACCCAACTCCTACATTGTGGAATCCAAATGTTTGCAGACGATGAACAGCTTTACATCAGCTGCGAGCCATCCAGAGTCGTCGACTGTATCAGCAATATAAACAAAGGACAGGATTAACCAATGGGCGACAAGAAATGGACTCTGTTTAAATGCCAGAAAGTCTCATGCGATCATAATAGGAAAACCAAAACGGCTTCCATCTTACATACCACCAATAAGGATTAATAATACAACAATTGAACTAGTTGAAACTGCTTAGAACCTTGTAATAATCTTTAATTAAAAACAAAATTGGTCAGACCAAATAAATGTAATATGTGGTAGAACATTTGCAATGTTACGTAATTTGTGGATGAGTCAGCATTAAAGTCCCTAATTGATTGAACCTTTTTCTAGAATCTCACGGTATTCAAAGAAAATATACAATATATCCTTTGATGCCGTTCTTTAATACTAGTATCGTAAACTCAATATCTTCATATCAAATAGCGGGAAAACGATAACCAATATTCCACATTATGATGAGCACTTTAAAATTCACAAAATTAGTCTTTGGAACCATTTAACTTATAACTTTTAAACAACAAGCAATGCAAAGCACTTTTAATAGAGATTTTTAAGCATTTTTCGCAACAATGATGATTTTATTATATTTAAATTTTAAACTTAATTAACACTTTCTTTGATTTTTTTTTTTTAATACTGTGTAAAGATTGATAAAACAAACATTTAAATTTAGCATAACAAATGATTAATATGCCTGTTACAACTTTCTCAAATTAATATTAATTTTTTGTTAAAAATTGATTTGTTACTTGTTATTTCCATCATGATTTGTATAATTTTTTCATTAATTTTATTTTATTACTTAGTTAAAACTACATATCTTCGTTGAAAATCCAAAAGTAAGTAACATTATTATTTCTAATTTAACAGGAGAAATAAAAAATAGTTCAGATAAAGAAACAATTGATAGAATATGAAATTAAAACAGAACAACTTAACTAATTCAAGAAAAAAAACTATATTTTTGAAACATTTTTTAAGTTATATGTGTTACGTTCTTTTGTATTTATGTTATTTTTTTAAACAGAAGTGAAAAAGTTAAGCATATGAAATAATTTTTTTATTCCTCTTTTAACGCTTTAAGATTAAATGTTTTATCAAAAATGTTTGAAAAATTATTTCTCAAACGTTTAATTAAATCCATTGCTTAAAAAATTCAATGTTATTCCTGATCACCTGTTCGGACTTCGAAGACAACATGGCCCACCAGAACAGTGTCATCGAATTATTAAGGTGATAACTGACTCTTTTGAAAATAAAAAATTTTGTTCTTCTGTATTCTTGGATATCCAGCAGGCTTTTGATAAAGTATGGCATGAAGGATTATTATATAAATTAAAAAACTTGCTTCCTGCTCCATTTTATTTATTATTTTTATCATATTTGAAAAACAGATGTTTCTACGTGAAAATCAACAATGATTTTTCTCATATTTGTCAAATTGAAGCTGGAATCCCACAAGGAAGCGTCCTTGGACCAATTTTATTTACTTTATACACAAATGATATGCCGACGAGAGACGATGTAACAATCGCTACATATGCTGACGATACAGCATTCTTATGTTGTAGTGAATCCCCTTCAGAGGCTACTAGAATTTTACAGCTGCTGCTAAATTGTCTTTATGATTGGCTTACAAAATGGAAGATTGTTGTTAACACCCAAAAGTCGAGTCACATCACTTTTACAACAAGAAGAGATAATTGCCCAGCTGTGTTCCTCAATGGCACTTTAATTCCTAATGTTAATTCTGTCAAATACTTAGGCTTAGATTTAGACAGAAGCCTTACATGGAAAGCACATATTAAAGCGAAAAGAAAACAACAATAAAATTTAAACAAATGTATTGGCTTCTAGGGCGAAAATCTCAACTATCTATGGAAAATAAGGTCCTACTTTATAAAACTGTTTTAAAACCTATATGGGCTTATGGCGTAGAGCTATGGGGCACGACTTGTAATTCCAACATAGAAATATTGCAAAGATTTCAGTCCAAAGCTTTGCGTGCTATAACTAACGCTCCTTTTTATATAACGAACACAGCTCTTCACAACGACCTGAAAATACCGTTTGTCAAATCCGAAATAAGAAGATTTAGCTCTAATTACTTAGAAAGGCTTAGTAATCATGTTAATATACTAGCAATCACACTTTTAGATGAGACTGGTGAAGCAAGAAGGCTAAAACGAAAACATATCCTTGATCTCCCTTACTGTTGTTAGTAATGAAATAAAAATATATGTATTTAGTTATAGTTTCTAATTTATTGTTTATTATATTAAAATTTAATTTAACTCTATATGTGTAAATATTATTTTCATATATAACTTAAATTTTTGTTTTCAATTGAAAGCAAACAGGCATGATATTCTCTTAAACCTTACTTATTTGCTTATAATATAAAAAAATATAATATAATAATAAAAAAAAAAAAAAGATTATATGCATTCTGTTTTTTTTTTTTTGTTTTTAATTATTACCTTTTGATAAGAGGAATGAAGTTTCACTAAAATATATACTAACAATAAAAGTAATAATTTTATTATTTAAATAATACCAAAACACAATTCAAGTTCATCAAAAATTAGTATACAGAAAGGAAAATAATTAAATGTACAAGTAGGATATTATCATCAAAATAATGACAGTTTGAAGGAAGCAAAAATTTAAAGTCCTGTAAATGGTGCCATTTCTTTTTAGAAATTTTTATTTTTTCAGGATGCAGGGTGAATTCGGATTTTTTGTGTGCCTGTTGTATTTGAACCTTCTTTAATATCAGTTTTAAAATAAATGGTTCCTGATGGATCATAACTTAAGCACGGATCATATTAACCGTAAGCTCTCCAATTTCATTCCTAAATTTTTAAAAAGTTTTTTAAAGTTATAAGTATTTAATTTATAATGCATACTTTACTTGGTCGCAAAGATGAGTATTTCATAGGAACAGCTTCATAACCAAGAAAATAATCATAATTAAGGTGATCAACGTTAAGAGGAAATGGGGTTTTACGAGAATCCTTTATTAGGTCAATAAGTTGTGAGGGTAGATTTATTTTCTTATTATTTATTCTTTGTTAAATAAGAGAGTGAGTCGAATCGCACTCCATTTGCGTTTGCCCTACGATTAAATATTTATGTTCAATAGGGTTGTTTTTTCAACACTAAAGGAAATCAAATCATTGGAAAACAATACATTGCGATTTTGGTAAAAGCATCGGTTTGATGATGGAAATTTGACGCACGGAGGATTTCGTTTCCTCAATATTTTATGGTCATAGTCGACGCAACAAGGTTTCCTTCAGTTTCATCCACAAACACAATAGCAACCATACAGTAAGGAAAAATAAATGCTTGCTCTGTTATTAAAAAACTCAAATAATTTATTTTAATTTCTTACCCCAAGTTTGATGATACATTCATTTGACTTTTGAAAATAATGCACATGTTGATACGTTATTTTGAATTATGTTTATAAAAGTGCTATTTTCGGTCGCAAAAATCTAAAAATTGGTAGAGACGTGTAAGATAACCTAACGAATCATAATCAATCATAAGCTCGATTTTGATTTTTTTAGTGATACGTACTTTTGATATGTATTTATTAACAATATTTTCCAAATTCTGTTAAAGAGACTTGGTCTTGTAGCATTGGCGTGCTTAATAAAATTAATTGTTCTTGAACATTACCTCGTCCATCAGTTACATAAAAATATTGACCCGGAAGTTCTGAAAATTCTACCAGCACAAAAGTTTTATCATTCACCAGGCAACAAGTGTATTTTTTTTCCATTTGACACCAATTCTTTCACTCGTTCTTTTATTCTAAGTTTTTTGACGCATTGCGATCCCAGCCCTAGCTTTGGCTCTGCACACAAAAGAATCGGAGCAATTTACTAAATGGGCTTCTTTTCTGAAAGAAGTGTTTGGAGATCTTCGAAAGAGTTGTTCAACTTTTTTGCCTTACCAATACCTGTTAGACCTTTTTTATGATCTAGGTTTTCGTTCAATGTGTATGTCTTCCTTATAATGTTTAATTTTAGACAACATGGTAATGAACCTTCAGATCTTCTGCTATTTTTTTGAAAATCAATATTTGACTTTTTGCAAAGTTTAAATTATTTGTTATCAAAGTAATTTTTGGAAATACAAAATTTTTTTAATTAACAAGATTTTGTTTGTCAACCATTAACAGAGAATTTATCTTTTCTTACATTCCCCACTTCAGTTGGTTGGAATTCTTACAGCATTAATTGTAGTTGTAAGTAGGTAAAGAAAAAACAAAATAAAAACAACTTGCTTTATTGTTTACGCCAGTTTAGTTTTTTTAAGCCGTGCACTTGCCAGTTTATTATCAAAGTAATTTTTAATTTACAAGATTTAGTTTGTCATGCTTAATTCCCAATTTTATATGTTTTCACATACTTTTTTTCGCTGACCATTTTGACCGAAATGACAATTTAAAATTAATCATTTAGAAAAGTTAATACCTAACATTTAACTAAAAGCTAACGTAATTAAAAACTAAATAACTTGTTTAATCAAGCATACACAGAAAAAAAACAACTTTAATTACCATATTTTTTTAAAAATGTGTACTTTTAATTAAATTCCGTTCTGATATTCCGCCTGCAAACAATTTAATCATATCAATTAACATATTTGCAAGTTTGAGCTTTTCTTGCTGTTGAGTTTCAATTAAAAGGTTTAATTGAAATATGACCACTAGCAAAAGGGGCTATATAAAACGTAAACACAAATCAAAATATTTTTTTCAACCAACACAGTTAATTAAAACAATTAAAAAATTGTTTGAAACTTTATACATATAATTTAAGAGGATGTATGAATATTAGATATGAACCTCAGGAAGTTTATATGAAAAATTTTCAACAGACCGATTTTTCAAGGCAGTTTATTTTCCCGAATTTCTCTAAACATATAAAATCATCGATTATGCCATTAGAGTCCTGTTTTAATTTTTTTAAATGTTTAACACTTCTAATTTTGTCGGTTAATCCTGTTGTTGTGTTACTAACGAAAGCTTCTTCTGTTGCCAGCTCTTACACCAAACATTTTGCAAAAAATTTTATATCCGAATTACTCTATTTCTGTTTTTGTGTTGTATTTTAAGAGTATACCTTTTGTATGGAAGAATATTTCTAAGCGCAACTTTCTTGGTGCACTTTGGTAACTTTTTTGGTGAACTTTGGTACAGATAACATTGTATAATTCGACACTGCATTGTAGAAAAGTGGGTTTCTTTTCAACTGACGTTTTGGAACTCCTCCATACCACTATGCTGAATCCAATGGTGCTAGCCGTATTTTTAGGTTAGCTCGAAACATATTGTTATCGGCATTATCGGCACTTTAATTTAAAGAAATCGGCAAAAAATATCGGCAAACCAAAAATACCTATATATTTTAAATACAGTAAAACACTTTTTTGGGGAAAAAATTATCAAAACAGAACAATTTTGCATTACCTTATGCTAATAGCATAAAATTCAACAAAAAATAAACGTTTTACAAATAAATTGTTAGTAATTAGAAACAAAAATGTATAAGTATATTCTGTACTTTAGGGTAAATTATTTTAAAGTTTTGTACTTTTATTGTTATTGTTATTTTAGATTCTTATGAGCTTGACATATTTATTAAATCCTTAATTTTAATATCAGCATGAAAATAGTTTAAAATAAATTTTGGAATGATGAATTCTATGCAAAGATTAATTTTGCATGGCACATTAAATTTTATGCAAAAAAATTGTGTGCCATGTATTTGTTCCTTAAACTCAAGAGCCGCTTGACACCAAACTTGGTTTAATCATGATAGGTGCCGCTGTTGTCATGACATTTAAATTTTTTTAATTTATGGTACAACTTTACTGAAAATCACAACATATATTTATTAAACAAACATTAGTTTGCTTATACAATTTGGACCCGGTAGATAGTGCTGGTGTCGAGTTATTAAAAAAATTCTCCTGTATTTAAATTCAAATTTTTTATTTTTTTTTTTGAAAATCCCGAGCAGCGCCGGGACCAAACAGCTAGCTATTTAATAAAATATGATTTTTTCAAAGAGTTTATTTAAAAACACTTTTCTGCTATCTTATCTCGACTAACGATGTTTTGCTAAAATTCCACAGGTATTTGTTTTGTGTAAAATGGCAAAAAAAAAAATCCACATTTAAAAAAATAAAAAAATAAAAAAAAGACAACAAGGGATTTTATGGGTAAAAATTAGACGCGGTCATGGTGTTTTGCCCATATCTTAGCCACTTATGGATCGATATGGCTGGATTTCAATAGCAAAATTTAACAGCGGATATGTGTTAAAAAAGGGGGGTCCAACCAAAACACACGATGTTAGTTTTAAATAAAACAAAAAGTTTTCAACGAATTATCTTAATATTTTTGTATTACTATAGAGGGATCTATGACAATTATGTGTGAAACAAAATATCGGCCAAATGCTCTCAACGGCTTCGATGGCATACCTCTATCCGATGGTCCATATTTGCAATGACTCTGAAACATAATTGAGGTTTAATGTCGTTAATGAGCCGAATTATCTCACTCTTTAACTCTTGAATTGTTCTTGGCTTAGTGACGTACACTTTTTCTTTTGAATATTCCCAAATATAGAAATCCAACGATTTCAAATCACAGAATTACGAAGTGCACAAAATGCATTTCGATTTGATCACCCATTTTCGTAAAAGGCTTCAATAATCTTAACGCGATGCACAATTTTGTACTTCCTCATGGGTGAATTTGTCAAACACGCAAACAAAGAAATGTCAAATTAAGTTATTTATTAACTCTGTGCTAACAAGCTGCTAACCTAAGTCGGCATTCTAGTTAGCAGCGTTTGTACGTAGTGTACAAACTCTGGCTAACTTTTTGTTATGAATACGGCTGTAGATTTTTTAACTTAGGATTTTGAAATTTGGGATTTAAAATTTGGAATTTCAAGTTTCGGACAGATGAACTCAACGAAAATTTTTATTATATATTTTATTGTGTTTTTTTTAATAAAAACATTTTGGGGGCTAAAATTCATTAAAAATTTTATGTAGATTTTTCATAATGATATTATTTAAAACTTTTTTTTTAAATTTTTAATTAAAAAAATGGTGTCATATTGCATTATGAAAGTTATCCCCAAGTTTGGGGTTAATTTTATTTATTATTTTTTTTTGCCATATTTCCTGGGGACATAATTCGCAGCGCCCAAAAAATCGTTTTAACATTTTATTACCAAAATTAAATGCCAGGAATAACTCATCCGTTATTGATACTCACAAAACTGAGACACTGTCTATTTTCAGAAATATGTATGCCAAAAGATTTTCAGCATATAGTTTTTATAACAACGTAAATAACAGTCATAAAAACTTGTATTAGATCTTAAATGCTGTATTTTCCTTAAGAGTTTATTAAGAAATGCCAACATATTTTTTTTTTTTATTTGATTGTGGCTTAAACGTCAGCAAAATATTTATTACATTTCAAACAAATATATTTAATGTACTAAAATACATAAAACAAGCTTATATGCTACTGACTATATAAAACAAGAAAAAAAGTCGGTCAAGCGACCATACGATACCCTACATTACAGTATTTACAGACAGATTTTTAAAAGTTTTCACTGTTGGCAGTCATGAGCAATCATGGGTCTACTAAACAAAATTTTGTTACGAAGTTTAGATTAGAGTTCGTATGGAAGCTTCTGTATCCACCTTGCCATTTTAAAAGTTATCTTTGCAATTTATTGTAGCAATAACAACATTTATTAGGTATCAAAAGCTATTTTTGCTGTGAGGTATTTGTATGGCAACTATGGTCATATATGAACCGATTCCAAAAAAAATTCCGCAAAATGGCTTATGTTGCAATAAAATATTTCTTCGCCAAATTTTGTTTGAAAACCAACATAATAAAGTGGCTTATACCTTAAAATACTCTTTTGTATGGCGGCTTTGTGAAATTATAGACCAATTCTCCCTATTTTTCAATACATTTCGTCCTTGCGACAGTTATAACATATGCACCCAATTTGTATTAGTTCCCGTAATGCTATCATGTTCCACCGTCTTCAAAGGCTCCTGTGTTAGCTGGCTGCTAATATTCTCACTCAGCCACCCAGTTGATTCAATAAAGGAGTATATCACGTTTAATATTACACGCAGAGAAAAACTATGATTGGGCATGGTTACGCTAACCAAACTATGTTTATTGCAACAATATATTTTGTTGTCGTACACTAAAGATTTTTATTTTTATTTAATTTCAGCAATAGTTACTGTAAACATATCCATCTTTATCGCAATTATAAATTTGAGTATTGTTGACTGCAAAAAAATATTTTTCTAACAACTAAATAATGATAACTTTGAAAAAAATATTAAAGGTATTCACGTCAAAAGTTGCACCCTTGCGAAAAAGCTAAAGTGCAAAAACAAAACAACAACCACATAGATAATTATGTCACACAAACGATGCAAAATTGTCAGGGTAAGTGCAAGATTATCAGAGTAAATGCATAAAAATGTTACAACTTTTTATCGCATTGCCAAATTGAAAAAAATGCTTCAAAAGTACTCATAAAATCAACTTGACGTAAATTTTTTTCTTTAAACTTAAAAATATTATAAATTGTAGTGTTTTTAGATAAACTTTGTAAAAAATAAAACAATTAAAAAAAGAAAAGCTTCAAAAAAATGGAAGAAGCAGAAATAATAAAAATACTGGAATACCTATCTGATACATCTTTTTAGGTAGATAAGTTATTAATTCAACTTGTAAATTAATAAAATTAATCATTTTGTGTATTTTTCAAGAAATTTACGATTGAAATCTTTTAAAAAAAATGGTTTAAAATAATTGCAAGTGCTTCATCTTTAAAAATTCTCAAAATGGAAGGTGCAAAAAAATGGGCTGCTCATGTCAAATAAGTGCAACTATGGTTTTTGGCACAGTTGCAAGGGTAAAAAAAATTTACGTGAATACCTTTATTATTTTACTCACAACCATTTCACATTTTGAGTGGGTGGTAATCATATGATGTTTAAACAATTAAAAATAAATACATATTAAAAACTTTTTATTTTAATTAAAGAAAGGTCGAAAAAATAATAAGATTTAATTTAACATATAAATTAAACAATTTTGAAGTTGTATTGGCATCAAAAAAAAATTGTAAAGTAACACAAAATAAACAATCGATGCAAAAATTTGCAATTTATTTTTTATTGTTGGGACAGCACCACTGTTTCATAATATGATTACTTCTAAACTTATTATTATTAACATGATAAAAATGTGATTACTTCTTGACTTATTACGATTAACATAATAATATGATTACTTTGACAGGATAAGGATAAGATTAAGGAAAAAAAATTATGATGTAATATTATGAATATATTTGGTCATAATATGATTCAATACTAATCGTAATATGGTGACTACAATTATAATCCTTATGATAATATGTTTCTTTAAGAATATGTTTACCCTAACCATGTTCTTCTTTGCGTTAAGAGAGGCAGGTTTCGTCCCCAAGTGTTCTTTTACCAAAAAGTTAAAGTCTTAGATCTCCGAGTGCCGGACAGTGACAGATAAGATGTTCCATTGATCTTTCTCCTCCTCGTCGCCGCAACTTCTACAAAGCTCATTGTAAGGGAACCCCAGCAATGGGCCAGTGGCCCGTTATAAGCGCAGCTTGGTTTCTGCAGTGATGTCTAGACAGCTGTATTACCCGACGAGTCGTTTTTCAAACCATCTCTGTCTAGCATTAAGATGAAACTTGTGTGCAATTAAATGCTTACTCCTAGGAATGAAACACCTTTATAATATGTTGAATCATTTTTATTTAAAGTGGTACCTACATATGCCAACGGGTCCACCATACAGTTTCCTTGTATGTCCCTGTATGCGGGGACCCACTTAAGGATAACTACTGAAAGTCTCGCTATCTCCTCGAGAGACATCCGGCATTATTGAACAATTTTCGATGTAATGAACACATTATTCAGGGATCTTATGGTCGCCTTGTTACATTATCCAGGGATCTTGTGGCCGCCTTGCTACCGATAATAATGCGAATATCCCTGCCATATATTTTACCATACCGAATGTTTTTCGCGTCTGTGCAGATGGCCATTATTTCGGCCTCAATTACACTGCAGTGGTCCGGCAGCCTTCTAGAAAATGCCAGAACTGACAACATACAGTGTTTCTGACCCATCAGTGAATATCTGAATCGCTTTCGTGAAAATTTATAGGTCATCATAGTTATTCAAAATGCTTATGCTGAAGCCAGGATCAAAGTTTGGCTCAGATGTGACAAAATCAACGTCAATGTGCCAATTTAGCTCGTACAGAAAGTCAGCATGTCCGAAATTGTAATCCCTCCATGCTGAAGTGGCCCTTAATCATACCGCCATGTTCGCACCTAACTTTTTCGCAAAAGTGTCTGGTGTTGACCACACGCAGAGAAAAAACATGTTTAAATATGTTCACCTCCAAAAAAACTATTTTTTAAGAAAATTTTTAACATATTTTGTTTTATTTGACTATATTATTGCCACCGACAATCATAAATAAGTCATCCATCAAGAGTCCACAACCATATCATGGTTGCCTCAAAACATGTTATGGTTAAATTTTAAAATAATTTGTTTTTAAGTTAACAATAGTATTTTTCTCTTTTTCAAAAGCAACATACTATTGTTGAAAACCAATCATGCTATTATAAATGTTAAACATATTTTATTTATACTTAACGATAATATATTCGAAGGTTACCATAATATGGTTGTGGCTTCGTGATGGGGGCCTAATTTAAACATAATGTGGTTGTCTGTGACAATAATATGGTTAAATTAAACATATTATGTTTACAATTTTCTTTAAAAATACTTTTGTTGGAGGTGTTCATATTTAAACATGTTTTTTCCATGGGTACAGTTCAATATACTTAACAATGCTTTAGAGGGGGTTACACCCGCTACCGGTTTTGCCACCATTCCCATTATACATTTGAACTTAGTTTTTTGACTCGTCACCTTAAGCGCCGGCCAGTTTAATGCCACATTCGTATAGCCAGTTTTCATTACTCGAGTTGATTCTCCAGTTTAGGCCAATGACTCTTTTGCAGCAATATAATGCAGTTGGCACCTAAGTAGTCCTGTAAATGGTGTTCATCTTCCAATTCATTTTGCTATACAATATTAGCCTAAGATAGTTGGCCTTATCTGACAGTTTCAGTGAGACCCTTTTTTCTAAATTATCCCTAAAATTTGGCGAGCCAGCCGGCTAGCTAAACGATGAGCATCAATAAATGGACTTAGAAAGTACTCATAGATCGATCGGTATACAAAAAGTTGGGCCCATAACCAATACTTTTTATTGGTATTACAAACATCGGCACAACCGTTTAAAACCCTCTTTCCCTATAAACATTTGGGTATAAATTGGTATATGGAGCATTCCCAAAGTGAATTATTTTGTAAAAATTTTTAATTTAAAGTAAATGCACTATATTTAAAATTCAAAAAAGTACAATTCCTGTACTACATAAAATGTTATTAATGGCAATAAAATATGCTACGGTGTCAACTAAATGTTAATCGCTCATTTGCTGCAACGTCGTCAAAACTCCAAAAATAAAATTTGTGATGCATAAAAGTGATGCAGAATTGTTCAGTATATTTTCTTTATCTATATACATATATAAAACAGGATGTGTGTATGTACGTACATATGTATGTATGTATGTATGGATTTATGTAACGTATGGACTCTAAAACGGCTGGGCCCATTTTGATGAAATTTTCAGGGAATCTTTAGAATATTTAGTCGGGTGACACTGTGAAGTATGATTTTTGATTTTCGGTCTGCGGGCGGAGGGGCGTGGCAAAATCCAATTTTCATATTGCACCACCAATGACATATGTATACATTTATTATTTTTTTTTAAGCCGTTTTCATGGTTTTCAAAACGAGATATCAAACTCTTAAATCGGTTATGTAGTTCCGAAGATATTTACAAAAAAACCTATGTTAATAATGATCCAATATCAAAATTTTAAAACTTTCGAAATGTTGCATTCAAAAATCCGAGTTTTGGGTTTATTTACAAAATATTTAATCAAATACAAATCGATCGACACAGTAATGGGTGAAGTACAAGCCGTCAATTATCCCACTGAATTTTTGAATTCATTAGAACCACCCGGAATGCTACCACATGTACTAACATTAAAGCTTGGATCACTAGTAATTCTTATTTGCAACTTAAGCGCACCAAAGTTATGCAACGGAACCAGATTGACCATCAAAAACCAAATTTAATCGAGGCAACAATCATCGGTGACAGATTCAAAGGCGAAGACGTACTTATTCTACGAATTCCGATGATTTCCAACGATTTACCATTCCAATTCAAGCGTCTCCAATTCCCTTTGCGTCTTGCCTTTGCTATTACTAACAACAAAGCACAAGGCAAATCTTTGACTATTGCTGGCTTAATTTTGGAAAATGCATGTTGCTCCCAAATTGGCACGCCAACAAATTTTTATACATTTTTTCACCAAATAAAAAAACAAAAGGCATTGTCTATCCGCTGGCCTTAAGATGAAATAATAAATTAAATATAATTTTCAATTTGATTGAGCCCATATCAACAACATTTGTTAGTTATTCTGTAAAAAAAACTTTATGATAGGTATTCCATGGATTTTTATTTTAAAGGCAGTAAATTTCGTTAAATGCTCAATTTAAATCGTGTGGTAATACGACACTAATGTTTTCTTAGGGGCAACAACGTGGACCGGGTCAGCTAGTATTGTGTATAAAACTCGTCTTTATACTTTTTATACTTTCCCCGTTTGAAGGGAATGTGTCGTTATTTTGTCTAAGTGGTGCGAGTAAATTAAAAAGTTTAAGCACTTTTATTTCAAAAGGTGTTTTCTTGAATTATAACGATATTGCAGCAAATGAGAGATTTAAGCTTAAGCATCGACTTTTATAAATTCACGCCGAAAAGGTATTGATTTTTACGAATATCTATTTTAAACTTTACACATTGGATTTAGTAACATTCTCCACCTAAATTTAACCTTTAACGAATAAAAAACCACTCTTCGTACAATTCAATATATATTTATTTTTATTGTTCACTTTAGTGTGCCTAACTAAATAGGAAGTGGAAATAAAGAGGATTAGAGTTAATAAAACGTCGTAAACGTCAGGCTTAGAAATATGTTTACTAAACCGACGTTTAACTGGCTTTAAACGTATAAAAGATATGACACAGAGACTATCAAAAAAGATAAATTCTTTTTACGAAGAGACCAAAAATATAGCTGTTACTAATACTACTCACTAACACATAAATACTTATAAGTTTATAAATGAATACATGTATGTATATGTATCTATAGACTAGTTATTTACTGTTCTTAAAATCATTACAGCCACATAAAATGTACTACAAGACAATATTTAATCCATGAATATTATTTTGACATTAAATAAATTTATACAAAGATTATACCAGTTGTAAATAAACAGAAAGAATTTATTTTTGTTTTTATTATTTAGCAAATTCTTATAGTCTGCATTTTGCGGTACAGGGGGGCGCATGAGTTACATTATGATTAAATAAACATACATATCGCACCTATTCAACAATACTGTATTAACTCAAAAATTTTAGTTTTCACTTTTTGGAAATAATCGACTGGTATTATTCATATCTACCCACTGTGAAAATATCGAGCTATTTTGTCTACCTTTTGGTAAAGAAACGGTTGGTTTAAAAATACTTTTTCATATGCCTTTCATATTAAATTAAAAATTGTTTTGCTTCTATTGAAAATTGTAAAATTTTGAGTTAATACAGTATTGTTGAACAAGTGCGATATGTATAATTATTCCTTCTGAGGTTGGCGCTTATTAAATTTGAAATGATTGTTTGCAAATAAGTTTTTCAGGCTTATTTTGGAAATCACTAATATTCAAATCACGTGATTTCAAATCACATGTGATGTTCCGTTTTTGTGTTTTTCGTTGTAATTTTTTAGCATTTAATACTAATAGACTAATTATGACATTACTTACGCGCCACCCTATACACTTTTAGTAACTTCAGTATTTTAAATAACAACTCAAGAACAGGACAAACCGCTTGTTTGTGGTAAATTATTTAATTTTGTAATTAGCATCTTAGTGAAAGCGGAGACAGACAATATTTCTGGTTATAAAATTGTTAATAATGTTTTGAGAATATTCATGAACTTAATTTTGTTAAATGACAGACATACGCATTTAATGGAATGTTATATATAAAACAATAAGTTAATTGCTCGATGACTACCCCGTATAGTATCTCTGTCTTGTTGAAACTGAATTTTTTAATTTTTTATTTCAGTCTATAGATTAAAAAATCCTTACAGACATAAGTGCTTATATTAGAGCGCAATAAATAAAGAATTATTTTATTAATTAATTAAAATATATAATAATTCTTCTTTTTAAAACATCTTTGCACAGAAAAAATTATGACAAATTAATTGTCATACTGAATACCATATTCGTCAATGTAATTAACTTTTTAAATGAAAAGGCACCAACAACTGAATTTGTTAATAAATGATATTACTTAATTGTCATATTAACAAAATATTTTGTTACTAACTAAATTGAAATAAAAGATGCATTTAAAAGTTGTTTTTATTAACTTTTGAGTAAAACTTATTAAAAATCACATCACTAAGGGTTTTTCCCGGGATTTCCCGGATTTCAATTATTTTATTTTCCGTATTCCCGGGATTTTTGTTGCGGGATCCCGGGAAATAAAAGTTCCTCATAGTTTCAGAAAAAAGCTATTTATACTTTGAAATTTAGTTTTCTATTCTCTAAAAATTAGCATCTGTTGATGGGTTGTCGATTAGATCAAAAACAAGAAGTGAGTACGTTCGTAAATCAATGTCTACTGACGCAATAAATCTACCAAAAGCAGAATGTGCCGTGCAACAGTTGATTATTAATTAATTTAGAGAAGTGAAGAGTTAATAAAGAACATAAATTCAAAATAAGATGTGAGTTAGAAATATGCAACAACTTTAAACTATTTGTCCAATCTCGGTAAAAAAAGTGAACGAAATTTTTCGGAAACATGGTAATAAGTAAATAAAATAAGAAATATACTCTTTGCCGACTTTCTTAACGCATTGAGCGTGTCTTAATGATATTTCTTAAGCTGTTAAAAAATGTTTATTTAAAATATTTTATGAATTTACTTTTTGATCTCATTACCACAATTTCTGTTTGTTTTTATTATTGTTTTATGAATTAAATTGTTATGTTTATGTTATCTTTTAATTTTGTATCTAGAGCATAACGATACGAAATTTACATATAAAATCGTAAGTTAATAATAATTCAAGTTCCCCTTTCAACCTTTAATTAATTTTTGGAGTATTTAGGCATTTCTTTTACTTACTTTGAAAACAAGTTCCCTTACGCTATCTTAAAAAAAAAGTTTTTTTCATTAATTTAAAACAAATTTACTTTGTATTATTTATATGGAGCGGGATCCCGGGATCCAGGGATATTTAAAAAAATGTCCCGTATTCCTGGGAATCGAAAAACTCCGGGAGAAAAACTCTACACATCCCAAAAACCATTATAACTTATTTAGGGAACAAATGTAGACCTGCATTGAATGCACTCTGAGTTTCTGACATCAACACAAAACGGAATCTTGCCATTCCAAACAGTATTATTTGGAAAACTAGAATTTATAAAAGACCCTTAACGGTCTTATGAATAATTAAATAATAAATAAACTGATCGTATAGATTAGTAAAATTTCAGAACTATCACCACATCGTTCATTCTCTTGAGATTAAAAATTTAATATACAGAATTTTTGTATTTTATTTTTTCAACTTTTTTACAAAAAATATTTTTTCTATGATACAAAACAATTTGTGAATTGGACAATTTACAAGCATCTTAATTAAAAAAATTGTTAAACGTATTAATAAGGTTTAACAAATTTTCTTTAATTACTAAATAACGTCTGTTATTTTTTTCTGTGTTACTATCCGAAAAGTCAATTAGATGATATAAACTATTAAATTTCACAAAAATTTGACAAAAGGAGTCATTGTTAGAGTACACAGGACGATAATACCTTAAATTTAACATCACAAGTTTTGTACATGTCTAGTAATTTAATAAGACCAAGTCTGTTTTCATATGATGGTTATACAAGCGAATTCTATCTTAAACAAATTCAAAGGAACTGTTTCTGTTCAGATTCGGTAAAACATTTACATAACTACGATTTGATATCGGGATTTTTAAATTTAGGTTTTAAAAATTCGGAATTAAAAAATTTCAATATTAGGAATTCTAATATTCATGATTTAAAAAAAAAATTGGATTGCAATACAATCCCAAATAATTTTTTTGTTATTTTGTTAAATATTTATACCCAGAGCTGGACAAAAATAAAACCAACAACTAATTGATTACAACATACCAAACATTGTATACGGCCTTTATAATTATATATATAGGCCCTCAATTCCTTTGAGAGTCGCTCAAGCCGAGGTTCTTCCAAAAGCGTCCTTACAGTTAAGGTTCCAATTCTTGCCATTTCTTTCACGCTTAAAGTGTTCAACAATAAATCCGGTTGTTTTCAATTGTTATCATTTGTTTAGGTTTCGTTAATTATTTTTGTTTAATTTTTGTGTTAATCAACGAAGCAAACAATCCTAGAGTTGGAACTGCTTCTAGAAAGACTGGCCGTAAAACGACGAAAAAGCAATTGAGTTTTAGAGATTGTTCTCATTGGTTGTCACCTTATTCCCTGAGACGGATCTTACTCAACTGTCTGCATTCTTAGTCTAGCTGCAGTCAGACGGACTTCTGAGCCGCATTGCCAGAGTATTATTGGTATAAAACCGAAAGTAGTGAGCTGCTTTTGAAATTCAAACTTTTAAAAGTGTCCATGGACATTAAGACACTAGTTGGTGTGTAGAACGTCCATGGTCGTTTTGATATGCCACCAAGTTTTATATTCAACAATGTTACTCAATTTGTAAAAAGGAACATAACGCAATATTCGACAAGAAATAAAGTTAAAAGATAAGTTTTGAATTTTAAATTCTTGTTAATTACACTACATTAAAAATATGTACATACCCCTTCCTTCAAAAAGAATTGTATATGAAAAAAAATAGCGATGTATTTTTAATTGTTTCTCCAAAATAATATTAAAATTTGATAATGTTATGAATTTAACTAATTTTTTCCGAGATTCTACCACAATCATCAAGAAAATAGTATCAACTATTAAACTAAATTTAAATATTTGAAATATGACAGCTTCTGAATGGGAAAATATCTGATAGCTGCTTAACACTATCACTCAAGTCTTACGTATTTAAAAAAAATGATAAGTTGTAATTGTTTTTTGAAAATTTTTAAACAATAATTAGATCAGGGAAGCATTTTCGTAAAATACTTAAGACTTTGTGGCATAGTGTACATTTATGTTAACATAAAATATATTTTGGTTTAATAACAGGTTTTTTAAACGAATTTCCTATAGAAATCAATTTTTTTTTTTTGTTTTCCCCACGATGGAACGGGGAGGTTTCCCCACAGTGACAGGTACCGCGACCAGGTTAGGTCTATTGTACCCACTCCCCTTAGTTGGCCAAAAGACCCTCTGCTTCCCATAGGAACCCAACCAGGGCCTTTGCCGGAATATCACCGATTTGGGACGCACCCATTATACCATGCCCCAAGTGCCTCCTCCTGGCCCATGCCAGCGTCGGCAGTCATACAGTACATGCTCCGTTGTCTCGTCCCCGTCTAGACATAGTCTGCATTCCTGATCCTCAGCCAGGCCCATCCAATAAAGGTGGTATTTGATCGTGTGGTGACCAGTCAAATAGGCCACCAGCAGTCGCGGATCCCGTCTGCCGAGACCATTCGTCCTCATAACTTTCCCGGGAGGGATAAATCTCCTCGCCTGACGCATTCCCGGAAGCGATACCCAGTATCCCCTATGTTCGCCCAGAGCCCAGTCCTCCATGATGGACTGAACCCTGCCCAACTTAGTCCACAGAAGGGCTCGGGACCCATCATCCGCGCGTAAGAACCAGCCCTGGCCAGCTCATCAGCCATTTTGTTACCCGGGATCCCTGAGTTCCCCGGCACCCAGCAGAGCGTCAATCTGCTCCTTGTCCCCAGCTCCTGTAGCTATCCACGGCACTCCGCAACCAGCTTCGAGGACATTCTCCAAGAAGAGAGTGCTTTAATGGCCGCTTGGCTATCAGTGAAAATCACATTACTGCCGCCAACCATTCCCCTACCAAGAATGTTGCTGCAACAACATCAATGGCGCAAATCTCGGCCTGAAAAACACTCGGTGATTTGCCCATTGCCATCGAGAGTCGTGTATTAGGTCCAAAAAACCCTGCACCCACTCCGTGCTCCGATTTTGACCCGTCAGTATACCAGTGCAATTCATAGTTTCCCTGACATGGATTCCCAACACTCCAGGACCTTTCGTCTGAAAAGATTGCCCTTAACCTTCTGTTGAAGACCAGTTCCGTGGTCATTATGTCTGCCCTTGTACAGACAGATAGACCTGGAGCCATGTCCATCAAGCTAGCATGCCCCTGGACCTCAGCAAGTCCCGATGTTAGCTTGATCCTAAGGAGACCGGACATAGCAGTCTTCCTTATATGGATGTGTAGTGGCAATATGCCCACTATAACCTCAAGTGCTGCCGTGGGACATGTGCGCATTACCCCCGTCAGGGCCAGACACACCAACCGCTGCAGCCTGTTGCACTTCCTCATTGCAGTCTCCTGCCGAATCTTAGGCCACCATACCAATCTATTTAAAAAACCTCTTTTAAATAAATAATATTTTTTATAAATCTTTTCTACTTAATTTTCTAGCAATATAAATAATTACGATCTACTAGAATCGCTTTGGTATTTTGCAATAAAAATTTTTTATCAGATAAAGAACTCACGCTTTTCCATAAATTTGGTAATATAAAATATTTGATTAAAATACACATATCGCACTTAATCAACAGGACGATTTTAACTCAAAATTAAAAAATTTCAGTAAAAGCAAAACAATTTTTAATTTTACATTAAAGGCATATGAAAAATTATTTTGAAACCAACCTTTTCATTACTTAAAAGTAGACAAAATAGCATGATATTTTTACAGCAAGTATTTAAGTTAATACCATCTAGTTGATCAAGTGCGATATATAAATAGCAAAGTCGCCAAAGGCGACTCCCTGTAATTTAAAGGTCTCATATCAAGTATTGATGTTTTTTTAAAGTTCGCTAAAATATTAATAAACAAAATTAAATTTGTTTTAATATTAACATACATATATTTTAACACAAAAAAAAAAGATTAATTTATTTATAAAATGAATTAATTTAAATGCGAATTAATATAATGCCATTAAATGTAAAACATTCATACTTATATAGATGCATTAGTAAACAAGTTAACCCTAGAACATCATGCTTACATTCTCGAAATAAACGTCAAACTTAGTCGAATCTACAGCGGTGATATTCACAAGACTATAAAGGATTAAATACATACAAAATATGACTGAAACTACGGTTATTGAATTTTTTGTTATTGATAATAATGAAAATAAAATAAAAAAATAACTATACCCTTCGCCACAGGTGAAAAGATCATAGAATTTCAGTTTTTTTAATTTTTGCCTCTTTTAACTGCATGAACCTGGATGTGTAGAATTTTTTTCTTCTTATAAATAGATGCATTAAACTGTCAAAAGTCACCACATTAAAGATTTCAAAACAAATATAATAAAACTAATTTGTTAAAAAAAATGTGAAAGAGTGCATTTTGTTCAACGGCTCCTCCTGTATTCTGTGTCCTTATGACTAGTGAAGTTGATTTAACGATGTACGTTAGTCCGTGTTAGTATTTAAATTGGTTTTCCGAAACCTCATTAATGATGGGGACTAGAAAGTTTTATTATATATATTGGTCCAACCATAATGCAAGATGTTAATTGTAAGTCACATCTTAACGTCACGTTTTTTTCCAAAACTTAATTCAACAATTGAGCAGCGCGTTAAGATTGTTGAAGCCTTTAACGAAAATTGGCGTTTAAGTCAAAACGCATTACGTGAACTTCATCTTCAGCGACAAGGCACACTTTCACCTCAGTGGGTTCGCAAACGGTTAAAGCAAACGAGAAAACACAACTGATTGCTGGAAAGCCGATGCATCCACAAAGAGTGACTGTTTGATCCGGTTTATGGGCTGGCGTCGTCATTTGGCCGTACTTCTGCGAAAATGTGGTCGGTCAAGCAGTTACCATGAATGGTGTTCACGATCGCTATGATAACGCAGATGATAATGTGCTTCTCGTGGCCAGAATGGCGCCATTCAGCCAACGAAACAACGGCTCTTTTCCGCGACGTGTTATTGCAAATCGTGGTGATGTTAATTAAACGCCACTATCATGTGATTAAACTCCGTTGGACTTCTTTCTTTGGGGATATTTAAAAGATAAAGTGTACGACAATAAGCCAAAAACATTCAAGAGCTAATGGCGCCCGTACACGACATGTTTTTGTCATCTGGCGTGTCAAATTTCCAACTGCAAAATACATACATGTCGCTTTTTTTGCTTATGACAAGCGCTCTGACATCACTGTTGTTATTTTGAAAAAAAAAATGCTGTTAGAATTCTATGCCGCAAGAAAGCCGGCAGCGGCGGTGCACTATTGACGGAATCATTAGCCGCCTGAGGCTGTTATTTTACAATACCGATAAATGTATGTTATTTAAACCTTTTAATAGAAATAATGTACATAATTACTATATAAAAAAACGTTTCATTATATCCAAAATTGGCATCTTCGAATTTAAAGAAAACATTTTTTTGGTGGCTGAACTCTTTTATGACGCAAATAAAAATATTTGTGGCGGCTGCACGTTATTTATAAACCGATATGGTTTCTGCAATAACTATCCAAATAAAACAGAGACTATGTCAGAAGCAAATTACTTGTACGTTTGGGACTGAATATTATAAACCTTATGTAAAACATCAATTTTGACAGACATGCCCAAATATATTAGACTTGAAAATTTGAAATGTCGGATGGCAAAAACATGTCGTGTACATTCAGCTTAAAGGATGAGATAATTCGGCACATTTACGACATTGAAGCTCAATTATGTCTCGGAGACATTAAAAAATGGACCATCGGATAATGGTATGCCACCGAAGCCTTGACGACCACTTGACCAATATTTTGTTTCACACATAATTTTCATAGATCCTTCTAATGTAATAAGAAATATTAAGATAACTATCTTTTTTTATTTACAAATAACATCGTGCATTTTGGTTGGACCACCCTTTATTTGTGTTACATATACTGCGTTAAGATTAAGCGCCACCTCTAGACTCAACTAATTTATTGTCCAAGTTTTTTGTAAATCGGTCCAGCCAAAATAAACCAAAATTAAAGAAAAATACAAAATTTTAAAACATGAGCAAAAATATTTTTTAAAGAAAATTCGTATACACATTAACAAAATTTTTTCCACCTTTTTAAATTTTACTTAAGATGATTTGTCAAAATGTATATACATTTATCTATTTGTCTATTAAGAGTCACAAATAACTTACTTTATTAACCAAGCAATAGTAACTAAGACCTTCCGCCCGTTGTAGTGAAACAGGCCAGAGTCTCTGACGGGAATCGAACCAGCAACCATCACACTGATAGACTAGTTTACTACCAAGCAGTATTACCAGAAGTAGGGGAAAATCCCTACATGTAGGTATTTTTGATAAATACCTTCGGAAATCGGACAGATATTTTATAGTCTCCAATAAGTAGGTATTTTTCATCATACCACAATATTTATGAAATAAATGCAGTAAAAAACGTATTTTTAGTAATATTTTCTTGTCCAAAACGGTTGAAAAAATTCCTTTTCCCTAAAATCATTTAAAAATATATTTCAAGAGTTGTCTATGGCTTAAAAAGTTGGCGGCCCTTCTATGTATGTATATGTTTTTTCTAAGATATTAAAAAAAAAAACAAAGTGGTGGGGTTTCTTAACAATTGTTTGCTGAAATGACATCAATGCCTTCGTGACAAATAAAGAATTTGTCATAGTAAAGAATATGTTCCTACATTACTTAGGGCTAGCGAAGAAGCTAATGAATAGTGGATACCAATTGTTACAGCTATAAATGCCTGGAAAAAGAGATATGTATGTACACTGTGGTATACACTATCACTAGCGATATATACTAGTGGTATACATTATCACTACCGCACATTTTTCGGGAAAAAAAATACGGGATCCGATGAGTAAGGCAATGTTTAATCTGAAATTTCGAAAGAAGAAGAATAAAAATGTACAGAATTTTTAAATTGTTTAAAGACCTAGATTTATTTTATAAAAACGGAAAAAAGTTGTTCCTTCAAAAAATTAAATGATTTTTTATGCAGAACAGCTGCTTAAAAGATTTTTCGGATTAGATTTTGTAAGAAATGACGACAAAAGTTATTAATAAAGAAAACGCTTATTTATTTCAAAGACAATAATTTAAAAAAAAAAGAATTACAAGTTTTGAAGGAAGTGCAAAGAAAACTGGAAGTGGCTAGAGATTATATAATGTACCGTTGACTTTAAAAGCAAACATCTGTAGAAAGGAAACGTGTTTTCTCATTGAAATTTTCTCGTTAAAAATTAGAAATAAACTTCCAAACGATTCTGTAAATCATTATTCTGAACTAAAATTTGAAAAAAAATAACTTGGAATAACTTGATTAAATAAATAAACTTTTTTGGTTTAATATTAATACGGTTGACTTTGAATTAATAATGTGGCAATAAAAGCTTAAATCAATTTGTTTCGTTTTATAGGAGAACAATTTAAAACTTTGAAGATGGCTTTTGGCAATTGTCTTCAAATCAAATTAAATAATATCACAGGGCATCATTGGGCATTGAAAAAAGAAAATCAAATTTAAAAAATCCTACAAATTAATTTGAATTTTTCCCATGTTTACTTTTGAACATGTGAACATGAAGATCTTAAGGT
Source organism: Pollenia labialis (assembly GCA_949318255.1). Lineage (NCBI taxonomy): Eukaryota > Metazoa > Arthropoda > Insecta > Diptera > Polleniidae > Pollenia > Pollenia labialis. The sequence goes on from OX439141.1 coordinate 92,041,843, forward strand.
GCCATTAAGCAAAACTCTAGTACAGAGTGAAAATGCTTACCATTTCACTAATGGTAATGGTTTTTTCTTATTCCACTGGCAAATTATTCAATGTTGAAAGAGTAGTTGCGATCGAAACATGTCATGGTAACCAGCCGCCTGGGTTCGAATCTCAGGTCAGTCCAGAATGAATGATTATCAATAATAATTTTAATTAATTTTCATGTTGTAAAATTCCTTTCTTCATAAAAATAATTTAATGAAAATTAAATTTGATGAACTTAAGTCTGATTAAAAATATTAAAAATTTGGGTTGAAAGATTTAATTGAATTTATTAACAGTACATAAGTGTGTATTATATTTTAATGCCAATAATGCGTAAGAATTTTTGTAGGGAAAATTATTTGATCGTGTAGGGAAAAATCTCATTTTTTTTAGCATGTGTAGGTATTTTTTCGAAAAATCCACTGGCAACACTGCTACCAAGTCGCCTACCTGGGCACTCAATTATATACATGATTTGCAGCTTGAATAGAGAAATGTGTTTTAAACGAAAAAGTGTGCTCAACATATTTTATTTTTCTTCAACTATATTTTATAAGTGGGATCTAAGACTTGGCATTACGTGGCATATCTGAGTATAGCACACTTAATTCTTCAATTAAAACAAAAGATTTTAGAGTGCTTCTTTGTTTGTCTTTTAGAGTTTGACAAAAAATCAACCAATTGTAGTAGGGACTGTATATTTTTTTTGTTTTTGTTTTAGCTTTGATATTGTAACAAGTAAAACTGGGGTTTATAATTCTTATTCGCTTAACAGTTTTATTCGTATAATATCTTTAGCTTTTCTAAAATCTTTGGATGAAGTTTCCTGACGATCTGGCCTAAGCAACCAGTGAAATGCGCATAGGAATAGCTTAAACAATAAATTTGAGTTTATCAATAGTATGAAATGGGAATTTAGCACATTTAAACGAAACCTTGATAACAAGAAACAATTATTTTAATAGTTAGCTTTATTGTATGTGAGCCTTTTAATTTGTTTGCAGAGCAGAATACACTTAATGAAGAAAAAAAAAGGAGTAGGTTTTGTTTTTAATTTGTGCAAGAGGCACACAGTTCTATTTTGTAGTACGCACTAGGCTTTTTACAATTTTAAGCACACTAATATTCTCCTTCGCCATTTAAAGGGAAGACAAAATATGCGTATCTTTTATTTCTTTTTCAGGCAAACCTGACCTACACAGAAAAAATTATCAGTAGTTTTTTATAAATTAACAAAATTATCAAAAAGTAATTTCAATTTTTGGGAATACAAAATTTAAATTTAAATTTATCAATAATAAAAACTGGGAATTTAGCACGAATAACAAAATCTTTTGAAATTTAAATTTTGTATTCCCAAAAATTGAAATTACTTTTTGATAATAAACAGGCGGGTGCACGGCCTAAAAAACACTTAATTGACAACATCTTTTGTAAGCTGTTGTTGTTTTTAATTTTGTTTTTCTTAACCTACTTACAACTACAATTAATGTTGAGAGAATTTCAACTAATTGTAGCGGGGAATGTAAGACGAGATGAACGCACTGTTTATTGTTGATGTTGTTTTGTTTAAGCTTTGATATTATTACAAGTAGAACTGTTGCTATAAGTCTTATACGTTTAACATTTTTACTTGGTTTAATATCTTTAGTTTTTCTTAAATCTTTATGGATGAAGTTTCCTGATGATCTGGCCTAAGCAACCAGTGAAATGCGCATAGGAATAGCTTATCCCATCAACAATAAATTTCAAGTGTTTTTATCAATAATAAAAACTGGGAATTTAGCACGAATAACAAAATCTTTTGAAATTTAAATTTTGTATTCCCAAAAATTGAAATTACTTTTTGATAATAAACAGGCGGGTGCACGGCCTAAAAAACACTTAATTGACAACATCTTTTGTAAGCTGTTGTTGTTTTTTATTTTGTTTTTCTTAACCTACTTACAACTACAATTAATGTTGAGAGAATTTCAACTAATTGTAGCGGGGAATGTAAGACGAGATGAACGCACTGTTTATTGTTGATGTTGTTTTGTTTAAGCTTTGATATTATTACAAGTAGAACTGTTGCTATAAGTCTTATACGTTTAACATTTTTACTTGGTTTAATATCTTTAGTTTTTCTAAAATCTTTATGGATGAAGTTTCCTGATGATCTGGCCTAAGCAACCAGTGAAATGCGCATAGGAATAGCTTATCCCATCAACAATAAATTTCAAGTGTTTTTATCAATAATAAAAACTGGGAATTTAGCACGAATAACAAAATCTTTTGAAATTAACAAAATTGTTAAAAAAGTATTCCAGTTTAATCAATTATTTTTTGTTGAAAGAAAATTAATTATATAAATTTAATTACATTAACTATTTAGTTGTTTCTAAATAAAATGTTAATTACTATATTAATTAAATAACAAAATTTCTTAATTGATTTTTTGTTTAAAATAAATTAATTTAAACTTGTAGAATTGCTGTTGGGAATTGTGAAAACCTTCGCTTTAATTTATTATATTATAAATTAATTTATTCAATTAACGCCTTGTTTGAAATGGCAAAGTTTTTACTATCATTTTTTTTAATTAAAATTAAAAATATCATTTTTTGAAAAAAAATATTTACCATTTAAAGTTTTTACAATTTTTGGTAATCCATATAATCATTTTGGTAATAGGTGCAAAATCAAGAAATTGTTTGCTTGATTTTATGAACATGGTACGAATTTGGTGTTTAAAGACAATTTTTAATTTTTTCTGTGTATTTGCTATTTTTAAAAAAAACAAACGCAAAGACTAAACGCCAAATAAAAAATAAATAAAGACTAGAAATTTACAAGCTTTAGTTACTTAAACTTAATACTTCGTCATTTCAAAATGCAAAAAAAAATCCATTTACCCTATTTCAAGACCTCTTAATATGCGCTTTATAAAAACTCAGCATAAAAAACACAAATGAAGGAAAGAAAATATAAACTATAAAAATACGTCGCTGATTCGACGAAGAATGACGTTCCAGGGTGAATAAGTAAACTAATGTTGATATTGTTCAATCCACATTTAAAATTAACATTTACACTGAAGGCCAACCGTCAGAACAACGCACAAACTACTGCAAAAACAATAAATGGAAATTTATTTTAAAATAACAATGGAAGACCTAAAAATTAAAACCCAAATCAACAAATATGAGTATAATAAATTTAATGCACTTTCAATTTGCGTTGAAATCCCATACATTTAAATAACAACCCCACACACATGTAAAAATTATGCTCAAATTGTAAAGTCAATATAATTTAAAAAATTTTAAGTCGGCAAATTAAAAAAAGGCCCAGCTAAATCTGGTTATATTTTATTGTACGGTCATATGGTTGGTGTTAACCCATTTACATAAATTGCAAAAAAAAAAAAGGATACCAAAGCCATTGATATATTGACTATTTAGTAGAATGGGGTTTAAATTTAAATTAATTATTTAAGTTATAAAAAACTATAAATTAAAATTAACTAAAGTGGAAACAGCAATTTGTAAAGAATAATGTACGAGCGAAAACAATAAATTTTGAAAAAATAAATTTTTCTTTAGGTATATTTTTTTTTTTTGCTAATACAATGCATATATTTTGCCCTTTTCATTAAATATTTTAAGATTGATTAATAGTTATACCACTGCACAGTAGTCCTAATGACAAATTTAGAGCGAAAAAGCTCATGGCTCGTTTTTAAATTTACATATAAGGATAAAAACTTGAACGAACAAATGGCTTGACTTTCTATGGCACGATCTTACGCCAAAAATCGACGGGTTCGGTTGCGTTGGCGTGGCACTTTCCATATAAAATAAACTGACATAAAATATACAAAATCATTTCATAATACATGAGAACAAGGTTTTTGGTGATTAAGAACTGAATGTTGTTTTTGAGGTTATTTGGGACGCTGAATCCAAGCCTACTTGGTTTCTTTCTATCAGCTCGACTTTTCGAGATATGCCGTTATTGCCAAAATTGAGGCACTTCCGCTACATATATTAGAATAAATTGAAAATGGGTCATCATATTATTTTATATTGCTTACATTGGTTTTAAATTTGACCAGTAGTTTCAGAAATATGGTTGAAGTTTAAAAAAAATTATAAAAAAAAAATTTTGTTTTTAAAAATTCATTAAAAATAAAAATTCAGCGTTCCAAATAACCTTTAAAACCACATTCAATTCTTAATCAACACAAAAATAGTTCAATTTTGTCCCGCTGTGTAATCTTGTAAGATGAATATATGTCAGCATTACGATTTTTGGCGCCTGCACGCATATATGTTTCCTTTTTGAGTATCTACCATCAACCAGCGCTTCTTCACTGCTAAAAGGTATTATTTCTGTAGATGGCGTATTTAACAATTTTTTAATTTTTATTCCCCTTTGTGGAGCAACATCTATGGTTCTAACAACGTCTGCAGCAACTCTTTTGCCTGCTTTATGAAGCCTACTTGCAGCAGCAAATGTTAACTCTTCTTGGGAGCAACTGTTCACAAGAGACTTAATTTTCAACTGCTTTGATCTTTCCTTCCTTCTAATAACGATTTGGATAGTCGTCCGGTGGTCCTTCCCCCGAGTCTTCTTACAAAAACTTTACGAGGCTTTACTGGGAAAGAGAAAAGATTCATTCAATCAACGATAAAATGGCAAATATTCCAAAAAAATTTATACCGTTGTCCAAGGGTGAGTCTTGTCATTAAAAAATAAACTAAATTTTTTAATCTGGCACCATTCGATAAAACGAGTTTTTTTGCTCTAAATTTGTCATTGGGACCACTGTGCACTGTTATTAATTAAATTTTTACAAGTTATTTTTACTCTTTTGTTGAAGCTGAAATATTATAATTCGCACAAAAGTATGCAATACATTTTAATTATTGGCATTAAAGACGTATAAGTAATTGTTTATGGCAGGGCAATATTTAATATCACGTATACGGTACAGTACTGGTACAACAAAACAATAACAAAAGGTACCATGAAATAGATTCCAAAAACAAGAGTCCATCATTCAGCAAAAAAAATTCAAAATTCGTCAACAATATTATCTTTAAGCCGTGCTTACATTGGTTGTTGATTAGTCCAGTAGTTTCAGAGATAGCGTTGAAGTTTAATATATATAAATTTAAAAATTTATAAAAATTAAAAATGCGACAAAAATCCCAGTTCTGGTTTAAAAAGATTTAGCTAAACATATTTCGAGTTAAATGAGCTTTAGTTCATTGTAGTCGGTGCACTACATGATTTTGTTCAAAATTTACTAAGAAAACTTAATCGATAAAAATCGTGATTTCCATACAAAAATTAATTTTTTTATAAGTGGTGTTTGTTGCTTTTCTATTTATAAACGTTTTTTCCTTCACTTAAAAATTAGTTAACTACACTTAACTGTAAATAAAAGCAAAACACGTTCATTGATTTATATGATTAATGTCTCATTTTGTTCATAGCTTATGTGACTTTACTTGAAAGAAATAAGACTTTAACTTTTTCCAGTTTGGGATTTTTCATGATTTTTAAAAATTACTCAGCCTTTTTTGGGATATTCAAAAGATGATTGTTTTTCAAAGCTAATAATTACGTCTTTAAAAAATTCAAACAAATTTAAAATAGCTTAATGAAAAGTAGTGTTACGATTTTTTAACTTTAAATTTTTGGAAAAAGTTAGAAAAACGATGTGTACCTGTAACTTAAAAATGCGAGCTAATAGAGAAAAACGTAGATTAAATTTGCAATTAGCGACCTCAAATAAGTACAAAATTGCATCAAAATTCCAATCAGCACAAAAATAGTTAAATTTTGTTATCGTGGAATATAAATTTCTAATAAAAATATAATAATAATAACTTTGATAATATACATACTTGCAAAAACTGAATTGGCAAATTGGTTTTTTTTTTGTTATTATCTTACGAAGACAGTAGAATGAAGCAGTTTGTTTCTTAATTTTGTTTTTTCTTTATACCTATTTACAACTTCAATTCGAGTTGGAAAGATCCAAACAAATTGTGGGGAATGTGAGAAAAGATTAACTCACTATTTATTGTGGCGTACGGTTATATCACCCAACGTCATATCGTCCAAAAACGAAAATGTCATAACGCCCAAAAAAGTTTCATGTAAGTTGTTGTAGGAGAATTTTTCGTGTTTTTGGGTTATATGGCATTGAGTTTGGATGATATGAATTGTTATTGCTTAAAAATTTTTGCGGAAAAGTCATTATGCCCAAATTCTAAAATGTCATTACACCCAAAACTTAGTTCTTCGCATTCGGGAGTAAACACAATTTTTAGTATTTTCCTGATTTCTGTAAAGAACAGTATGTAAAAAAAAAAATTGTTGCACCTAGCTGCTGATTTTAGAAGTAATACCCCCTCCCCCCGCCACGGCACGACGAGGGTGTTCGAGCAGCATCGCGTCGCGTTGCGCCGTTTGGACGGGTTATTATAGCACTTACTCTTCGCATTCGTTTTTAAAAACTTTTCTTATTTCACTTGCAGCATTACTATCTCGTTAAAGATCTTTTGGGTTCAGGCATTGTCTTTTCATTCTTTCAATAGATTTTAATTCATTATATAAAACTTTCTGATTTTGGTGAGTGGAATGTTCACTATTTCTTTCACACTTTACACAAATTTCATTTGGCAAAATTATAACACGTGCCTTACAATTATCAACATAACACGTATAGAAGGTTTTCTCTTTATATTTGAATTTTTTCTTATATAATTGTTTATCATTTATTAAATAAATTAATTGGGAATCATACCTTTTACCGGTAACAAAATCAAAACCCTCTGATTCCATTTAGTAGAATAAAAAAACACAGAAAAAAATATCAGGAAAAATAACTGTTTCATTATGTTGTGTTTTTGAGAATTGATTATTTTTAGAAAATGACATTTCGCCCAAAAAAAATGTCTGGGTGATATGACATTGCGTTTGGGCGATATGACATTTTTCTATTCCACTTTTTGGGCGATACGTCGGAATTTGGGTGTTATGACATTTTCGGTTTTGGACGATATGACGTTGGGTGATATAACCGTACGCCTTTATTGTTGGTGTTTTGTTTAAGCTTTGATATTGTTACAAGTAAGACTTTGAGTGTTTATAATTCTTATTCGCTTTAGTGTTTTATTTGTATAGTATTTTTGGCTTTTCTTAAATCTTTGGAAAAGGTTTCCTAATGAGCTGGCCTAAGCAACTAGTAAAATGTGCATAGAAGCTAGCTTTCCCTCAACAATAAATTTCAGTGTATTTATCAAATATGAAAAACTGGGAATTTAGCACGTCATACGGAAATCGTATTAATAATAAATTTTGTATTTCCGGAAATAACTTTGTTAATAAATATATAAATTGTTTGCCATTTTTATTATTTCGTCGAAAATAACTTTTAAGCATATAAACAACATCGTAAGAATTGCCTTAAAAAACAACTAAGCTTCTAATCATAGAATAAATTCGAAAAAATAAAAATGTAGAATATAATAAAGTAACCTATGAAAGGAAATAATTCCCAGTTTCCATTTAAGTTAATTTTAAAATTAAACAAATCTGTCTCAAGTTCTAAGAAAATCTGTAAAACATTCTCTTCAGAACTCAACTACAACGAAGCTCAATTAAGGAAAATTTACTTTATTGTGAATAAATCAATATTTATCCATCGATTTACGTAGTTTTTAGTAATTGTTATAATAATGGTAAGTTTTTTCCGCTTTTCATTTTTTATAAGTTTTTAATAAAAAAAAATTTCCAATTTTGCAGACAAAAACTGTTGAGTATAAAGAAAATAATTTCAGCACGACTTAAAAAATTTATTTTAAGTTATTAAGCGTTTCTTTTAATAAAATTTGGTAACCCCTTCTTAAGTTATAACAAAATCAGTTTAGGATTTTTTATTTTTTTTTTGTTAATGTATTCATAGATAAATGTTGACTGTTTGGTAATCAAAAAAATAAAGTGGTCATCAATTACAATAGTTATAGGGAGCTAATAAATAAATAAATAAATATGAAAAAAAATTCAAATGAAAGTTATGTTAAAAATTTGGGTTGGGGTCATATGACCCAAACTTAAGTTCCCGAATTCAAAATCCGGAATTTCAAAATTCCACTATACCGAACAATTGTGCATGGATGGGCCTTCGCCCGGGCGCAATAGTTATCTCCTTTATGGTTAACAATCACCGGCTATGCTAACTAAAGCTTTCACTATTAGTAAATGAAAAATTGTCAATTCAAAAAATAAAACTTAAGAAAACTTATGACAAATTTGTGTATGTTTAATATCGTAGGTTTGCAGGAATACTTAAAATGTGGTAATGCAAAACTTAATTAGTAGTTTTGTATTAGTAGTACTGTCGTAACACAACATTTGCTAAGAAGTCTAAATTTTGTTATACTAAATTGGGGGATTCACAAGGTTGTCATAAAGTTGTAAAGTCATATGTCTTAAAATAATTACAATAAATATATATGACTGCTCTGGGCAACCGCTTATAATTTAGATTTCTACTGTATAGTTATGACGAATTAATGAACACAGCATTAAAATATTTAATTTGTTTGAAACACAACAATATTTTTCTAAACAATTGTTAAATATTATTTAGGACATTGTGAATCCCCCATATATGTATATTAGGCACTACTGTAGTACTTAATTTGTGGTAAAAGTCAGAATTTATTTTTGGGAAGCTTCAGGTGTGTCCATTTACTTTACTAGCATAAACTTGCAACGAGAGAGTAAATTTAAAATTTACAAAATGTTTCTCTAAAATACTCATAAAAAAAGTCAATGAACTTTTTACCAGCAAAAACTAGCAATCTCTCGTTGCAAGTTTTTTGTGAAAGTGAAAACATTTTTGAAGATAAGCAATAATTTTCTATAATTGAACAGACCTTTTGTGAAATTGAGAAATTGTGTTATTTACAAAAGAAAATATATTTCATTTAAGAAATGTAGAAGCCCTATTTATATCAATGTTTCTAATTTACATATACTAATTTTTTAAATTTATTAAATTATGTATGTATATCTTCCTAATTGTTTACAAGGAGAAAAAAATAAATACTTTACTCAAATCAAATATTCTATGTCTTTTTTAATTTAATGAAAATACCAAATCTTTATATTATTAAAACTTACCGTTGATGTTCCTGCAAAAAGAGTTAAATATGTATTTTAACTTTATTCATTTAACTTTAATTTCACTAACAGAAAGCATACAAATGCATAGTTATATGGAAGAGCAACTTAAGTCGATATAAGATAAAATTTAGTTTTTAAAAGTTGTAAAAATTGATAATATGCAGACTTAAAGCAAAAGACTCCTTTAATAAAACTTAACAAATTCGAGGTTATCTCCAAACTACAATATTCGACATAAGCTAGTTGGTATAGAAATGTCACTCAAGACTTTTTGAATTGTATTATTGTTTAAGAAAAAAAATCTTAAAACTTAATATGATTATTTCGTATTAAAAATTAACAGTGGTTGTTTTGCACTTTTAAAATTGGTATTTTAACTTTCCAAGGACGATATGTTTAAAAGCTTTAATTATTTTGTACATGTAAAATTTTTATACGTTTACGTGTTTGCGTTTGTGTAAAGAAAAAAATGCCTACATATACTTGACCTTTGTGAATTCATTTACACTTATGTCTGTACGTTTAATTTATTTTATTTTTTATTTTTTGGACAACATACCAAAAGCAAAATAATGTACACATTTGTATTTAAATATGTATAAATAAGTTCATATATACATATACACTACAAATGATGACCTACATACATACATATGTATGTATGCCTTTAAATACATACAAACATATTTAATTATGCATGTGTGTTAGATACATATGTGTCAGAAACAACAAACAAAATTAGGGAGGTCCTAAAAAGTTTAAAAATATGAACATTATTGTTTAAGATTCAATGAATTTAAAAACATTTGGGGGATTCACAAGGCGTGCTATCCAGTCATATCGTCATAATGTCCTAAATAATTTTTTACAATTGTTTAAAATAAATGTTGTTGTATTTAAAAAAAATAAAAATGTTAATGCTGTGTTTATTAATTCGTCATAACTGTACAGTGGAAATCTTAATTTTAAGCGGGAGCCCACAGCAGTCCTTTATATTTCTTTTAATTATTTTAGGACATATGACTTTACAACTTTATGACTACCTTGTGAATCCCCCAATTGTAAAAATAATTATTAAAGCTGTGCTATTCCATTCCATTCCATTCAAATATCAATTCATATTTAAATATAGTTTTTCATAAAATTTTATTTTTACTTGATATGAAAAACGAATTAAAAATAAATTGATATTTAAATAAATTGGTGATACCCTGAGTGCAGGTTACCAGATACCCAGTGTCAAAAAGCTGGACAATAGAAAAATTTCGCTTGGACTTAGAAAAAATAACTAGACAATTTTAAAATTGACTTAACTATAGCAAAAAGCCAAATGCAAGGAAACATAACATTTGAAATTTTGTCTTATGTCATATTACAAAATTATGTATATATCAGGGCCAATTCAATTCAATTCACAGGTGGCAGCGAAAAGCCTGCTGACTTTGACAGTTCGAACCAATTTATTTTGTGAAACATGTTTTGTTTAGAAATGTTTGACATTTCGAGACGTTAACACTTACAATGCAATGTTTCTGTTGTTTTTGTATTGTTGAAGAATTGCTGCAACCGTATGTATTCATAATTTCGCATTGGTATATATTAATTTAAATCACATAAAAAAGTACATATACAGCCATGTTATGGAAATCAAAGTCGAGTGAAATTTAAATCAATAGAGATTTCTCATTAATTTTTTTTTGTTTTGAAAATTAAGGTAGTTTTTCCAGATTTTAAGATTAGTTTAAGGAACATATTTCATATATCATTCAAATTGCATTTAATGTTTCAAATACTGTTATATGTACATTTTACAGAGGAAAAAATAAAAATTTGCTCACATTAAAAATTTGTGATATTAATTAAAAAATTAATTAAATTTACAGCAGTAATCAAAAAAGTATCAATTAACCGTTTAATTCACTTGATTAAACGTATTATTCACTGGATAAAACGTTAAATTCACTTGATTAAATTTATAATTAAACTGATTTAATTTTTGATTAATGCTTTAATTGGTGAACAATTTTGGAGAATTTTTTCTCTGTAAGGGTGGAGGTCATATGGCCGAAATATATAAACAATATATAATCCTGAATTCAAATCCCCCAATTAAGATTTGTACATCTTTAAAAAATTTGGTCTTACAAATTTCCCACACTCAAAAGAAAAACCAATCCATCCGTACTCAAACCAACCCGAAGCGGTATTAATAGTAAGGTGAGTACGGATTTGCTTGAATCAAGTGCAGAAAGATTGATTCAAATACTTGAATTATCCATATTCAATCCAGATTTCGTACTTGAAATAATCCGAAAATGACATTGAGTAAAACTAAGATTGAATCAATCTCAAAATGCGCTTTGTTCAAGAATTATAAAATTATTTTAATCTGAACTCGTACTTAAAATAATCCGAAAATGAGATTGATTTAAGTAAAACTAAGATTGAATTAATCTCAAAATGCGCTTGATTAAAGTATTATAAAGTTGAAAGTAGAAAGAAAAAATTATTATTGTTGATTTACTTACCCGTACTTACCCCAGTGTGTCAATTGATCCAACAGACTTGTCCTGGGATTTGTGAAAATAGAACAAGTACAAAAAGGCAGAACTTATGATCAGTGAAAAGAGAACCAATCATTCAACTGTTTTATGAAGAACTAAAAGGTAGAAAAAGTAATGAATTACAGTACAGTCTTTACCGGTGGTTTGACACATTTGTTTTATTGAAATAATACAACATTGTAGTAACTGACACAAAATACGTTCATTAAGAATAGATGTGTGACTGGTCATGTGGTGCCAATTGACAAATTGCAAGGCGCTTATAGACTAGCTCACTGCCAGCTAGCCTACCGGGGCACCAATCACGGACCAAAGTGTCAGTTAGCTTTCCTCTAGGGACCTTACCCAGCCAAAACTGATGCTTCCTCGGAAGCAATAATGTAAGGGAGAATTCAGAATGAAGCGCTTACACTTCTATGAAATATAACATGATTTTTATTTGGAATTCCTCGCGTAGAAGCTCTGCTGTAGAGATCTGAAAATCGCTTATTTTATGCTTTAAAAACTGACATGATTTACAAGTATAAAGTAAGTTAAAAAATCAAGTATTGAAAAAATTTTTATTTCAGCGCTTAACATTTTTTTATAAATGTCAAAGATTTTTTTGAAATAAAAGTATTATAGTTTTATAATAATCATGTATGATTTTTGTAAAATTATGTTAAAATTTTTTATTTTTTATCAAAAGAATAAATGATATAATATATTAAGAGGCAATCATATTTTTATCATGTTAATTATATTAAGCTAAGAAGTATTCATATGATGATACAACAGCTTTCATAACTTTTATAACCATAAAAAATAAATTGAAATTTTTTTGGATCGATTTTTTATTTTGTGGCACCTTAAAATTTTTCTTAATGTAAATAAATACAATAGCGGAGTTCAATATTAGGCTTGCAAAAGAGCAAATGCAAGATATCGTAACACTTTAACGAAATCTAACGAAATCTCTGTGTGTTTTGTTGTTGGATTTTACAAAAGAGCTATGATATTTTACATTTGCAGTATTGCAAGACCAATACTGAACTCCGCTAATATCCTTATTTTTTTAATTTCTTTTAACTTATTTTTTATAGGAATTTTTCTTTAAATGGTTTAATCGCTCACTAACAAATAATTTAATGGCACATTTAAAATAAACGACACAACTGATTCAAAATTATTTTACAAATGGCGCTAACATAATATTATTAAAATAAAGATATTTTGATTGCTTCTACTGTGACTTCAAGTTTAAAAAGTTATCCGCCCTGCGGGAAATTTGTGTCAATTGTTCCAACAGACTCCTCCTGGGATTTGTGAAAATAGAGCAAGTGCAAAAAGAAGCAACTCATAATAAATGAAAGGAGAACCAATCATCTAACTGGTATATGAAGAACAAAAAGGTAGAAAAAGTAGTGCATTACAGTACAGTATCCAACGGTGGTGTGACACATTTTTTGAGATTTTCTAAAATTTGGTTCATAAATTTAGTTCTAGGACTTGTTTTAGTAAAATAATACTACATTGTATTGAAAAAATACCACATTGTGGAAACTGACACTAAATACGTTCATAAAGAATATATGTGTGACTAGTCAAATGGTGTCAATTGACACCCTGTAATAATAACCCCATGTAAAAGTGATAGGTCTTATTCATATGAAGTGTTAGAACTAGAATCAGTCCCTAACACGGGACTACTTTGGTGTCAGTTGGTCCAGGGATGTTCTGACTATTATATATGATGAAAGGGTTGTGATAAATATAATATGTTTTCAAAGTTATCATTATTTCGTTGTTAGAAAAATAATTATTTTTCGTTCAACAACACTCAAATTTATAATTGCGATTAACATTGAAATGTTTGCAGTAACTATAATATTGTTGAAATTAAATAAAAATTAAATTGTTTTGTGTTCGACAACAATATATTGTTACAATAAACATAGTGAAGTTGCCCTAACCATTCCCAACCATGTTTTTCTCTGCGTCCAGTAGTAAAGCGAACTAGCTTTGTACGTGTATATTCGGTAGCTATTTAAGAACTACCTCTTGTGCCATCACAATCTACCTCACATGCTTTTGATTGGCGAGTTTAACACGGTGATGTCATTGGAGGTGACCCTTTACCCTTCTCTGCATATCCTTTACCTACCATAATGGCTAGTAGCGTCATTCCACAAAGCGAACTAGCAAAATGTTGTTGTTGGTGTTTTAGTCTAGAGGAAGATGTAGGTATGATTAGAATGTCATATCAGCAGTCCCAAGAATAAATTGAGTAAAAGTGCTGACTATTTCGCCTGGCGGCAATCGCTTCTTTTTACACCACTATAATTAATCATTATGATTACAGTTTAGTTTGGAATTACGCAAACACAAATTTAAAAAAAAAACAAAGTCGAAATGTGGTAGGAAAAGAAATACAATTTTCTAGAGGTCCACATTTAGCATGTTTTCATTTCCAAACTGCTTAGGAAATTGAAAAACTCTCTGCTACCAAAATAGTTATTTGTATTATTTCTGTTTTCTGTATAGATTTTCCTGATGATGCTTACCGATGGTAAGCGAAATATTGAAAAATAAATAATTAAAATAATAGATTATAACACAGACCTCGAGCCTGAATATTTACTCAATCGTACAAAGCTAAACCGACTTTAACTTACTCAAAAATGGTATATAAATATACATTATTTTATAATTTAGTTCATACATACATACATACGTACGTTTCAACATTAATTTTATCTGCTCAGATGGGTATCAGTCGACCGTCACTGCAGACAACTCTTCAAAAAGATTTCAATATGTTGGCCAATAAGGTGTAAATTGCAAGCAAATTAAAGCTTGCGGACTTTCCGATTCGATTGAAACCACGCTGAACTAAGTACATTCCAAACTAAACGATAAGCAAAACTTTCAAATGTATTATGGCCAAAACCTACAAAATTTTCAACAGCTAGAACTCTGCTCGAGTCAAAGTTTCAGTATTAACAGGCTAAACTTTTTTGAAGAAGCCGTTCGTACTTTAACGGCCACTAGAGATCTTTACTTAAAAATTGTACTGGAATTTTTCAGTTTTATCCTCTTCCAAAAAGAAAATTCCATTCAGTTATTTGTGGTATAAACAATATAAAGCAAGTTAAGATATAGCCAGACCATTTGGCATTTTGATACAACATCTTAAGTCATAAATAGTTAAAAAGGTAATTTCAATTTTTGGGAATACAAAATTTAAATTTCAAAAGATTTTGTTATTCGTGCTAAATTCCCAGTTTTTATTATTGATAAAAACACATGAAATTTATTGTTGATGGGATAAGCTATTCCTATGCGCATTTCACTGGTTGCTTAGGCCAGATCATCAGGAAACTTCATCCATAAAGATTTTAGAAAAACTAAAGATATTAAACCAATTAAAAATGTTAAACGTATAAGACTTATAGCAACAGTTCTACTTGTAATAATATCAAAGCTTAAACAAAACAATATCAACAATAAACAGTGCGTTCATCTCATCTTACATTCCCCGCTACAATTAGTTGAAATTCTCTCAACATTCATTGTAGTTGTAAGTAGGTTAAGAAAAACAAATTAAAAAACAAACAACAACTTACAAAAGATGTTGAGAGAATTTCAACTTATTGTAGCGGGGAATGTAAGATGAGATGAACGCACTCCCATCAACAATAAATTTCATGTGTTTTTATCAATAATAAAAACTGGGAATTTAGCACGAATAACAAAATCTTTTGAAATTTAAATTTTGTATTCCCAAAAATTGAAATTACCTTTTTAACTATTTATGACTTAAGATGTTGTGTCAAAATGCCAAATGGTCTGGCTATATCTTAACTTGCTTTATATTGTTTATACCACAAATAACTGAATGGAATTTTCTTTTTGGAAGAGGATAAAACTGAAAAATTCCAGTACAATTTTTAAGTAAAGATCTCTAGTGGCCGTTAAAGTACGAACGGCTTCTTCAAAGCCTGTTAATATTTCTTGATGAAACTGAAACTTTGACTCGAGCTGAGTGTACCTCTAGCTGTTGAAAAATTTGTAGGTTAGGGTCATAATACAATTGAAAGTTTTGCTCATTAAGATTACCGTTTAGTTTGGAATGTTCCTTGTTTAACATAAAGTTGTACTTAGTTAAGCGTGCAATTTACACCTTATTGGCCAACATATTCAAATCTTTTTGAAGAGTTGTCTGCAGTGACGGTCGACTGATACCCATCTGAGCAGATAAATTTAATGTTGAAACGCTTGGGTAGGCCTGTATGGCAGCTGCTACAAAACAACAATTGTGATTTGTATCCTAACTGAGGTACTTCTTTTGTAAGGCCTTCGATCAACTGTTGCACTAAAATTATGGACTAGAGTTTGTAAAAGAATCACATTTAAAAAATTTAAAAAAGCACTTACTTAGAAAAAAGTTATTATTTCTTATTTTGGTAGTCCGTTTCACCAGCCACCCTGCACTTGTGAGGTTTTAAAAAATATTTACACTTTTACCACGATTACCATGCTCATTTCCATCTAGGGCTTCACTTAATGTTTTACATTTTTCTTCTGTTAACCACAAAATTCTTTACCACCCTAATCCACATTAAAACATATGATGTTGCATTATAAAATATGCATAAATGCATGAACAAAAAACTAACTCCACAAAAATATGGTTAAAAATGTTATGTTCTACCACATATATTTGCGTATATTTATATTTGTAAGTCTGTATAAATATGTATAAAATATTTTTGTTTTCACAATAATATATTCTTACACTAAATGAGCATAAAATATGCATTTTGTGGTATGAAATACGATAGTTGACATTTTACATTTTTTTATTAACAATATTCAAATGAAATTCTACTGAAAATTTTAAAATTATATGTTTTTTATTTACTCAAACGAAGAAGTTGATTAAGTCAAAATATTTACTTAAATTTTATTTTTTAAAACCAAAAAATATGAATGATTTTTTAAATAAAATTGGACAGAACAATGAAATTTAAAATTAAATAAAAAAAAATATTATCGGTTTGTTTTTAACTAAAATTATTTAGAATAATGATTCTAATGACCAATTTTCAGGATTGATATTAGAACACATTTATGTTTAAAATCATTTTAAATACATAATTCTCTTATTCACTAAACACTTAAATAAAACTTAATTCACCGATGTGGTACATATAAATTTAACTTGAGTTTCCATTGGAATAACTTAGCAAGGTGGCCTCAATATGACAACAATACAACAACAACAACAGGCAAAGCAATAACATTCAGCTGTTTTTGAGACCACCTTGCAAATAAATAAACTTTTTTATGATATTTTTTTGTATTTAGTAGCGCTACCATACTTTTATTTTAATTAAAAAAGACTTTTCAAGTAAAACTCAAAAAATCAATCTGTATTTAAATACGATTTAAGTTTATATGAAAAATTAACTTAATATAGATTTAAATACTATCCTGCAAATTGGTCATAGATGATTTTTGAAATTCGCGGGAATTTTAAAACAGAAAATTCTGCGAAGCTTCTTGTGATGTTTATATTTAAATGATATTTAATTACTAGTTTAGCTATGTGGAAAGATAAGTTTTCAAGAGAAAATATTGATCGGGATAAATTATTACCAGGGAAACCGGAAATATATTATAAACAAGTTGATTTGTGGGCATTAAATATGCAGTAAAAACTTGAAAATATGCCCTTCAAATTATTACAAAATTGTTTTGAAAAACCAAAAATGATTTATTTAAAAACCAAACATTCAACAATTTAATAATATTTACATTTAAAAAACAAGTTAAAAACTATAGTCGGTAAAAGCCATATACAACAGTATTTAAAGACGATTAAACCTATTCTATTCTACGGGGCAGCTCTTTGGTGGCCGGCGGTCAAGGTGAGGAGCCATCAAACTAAGTTTGAACATACGATGAGAATGGTGGCGATAACGGGTACAGGCGCCACTAGAAAACCCCCCTCTGAGGCATTGTTTTTGATCCTGAACTGGTAACCAACAGATATTTTGGCGAAAAGGCTAGCCGCAAGCACGGTAGTAAGACTTAGGGCCAGTGGAGCATGGAGAGATTGCAATAACGGACATAATAAAATACTGTTTGAGATAAATTGGCACATGGATATTAATTATGTTACACCTAAGCCAATCTTTGATCCGGGCTTCACCATAAGCATTTTGGATAATATGGTTCACTATGATGACCATCAAATTCCCGCGAATGTGATTCAGTGATTCACTGACGGGTCTAAGACATATTACGGCGTCGGCTCTGGCATATTCTCCGAGCAGCCAAACTGGAGTTTTCCTATTAGGCTGCCGGATCACTGCAGCGTCATGCAGGCCGAAATAATGGACATCTACACAGCCGCGAGACACATTCGGTATGGTGAAATATCTGGTAGGGATATTCACATTATTACTGTAAACAACGCGACCATCAGATCCCTGGAGAATGTGTTCATCCAAAATTGCCCAAGAATGCTGGATTTCTCTGGAGAAGATAGCGAGACATTCAGTGGTTACCCTTAAGTTGGTCCCCGGACACAGTTATATACATGGAAACTGTATGGCGGACACGTTGGCGCATGCAGGTACCACTTTGAATCAAAACGATTCAAAATGCAATATAGGTGTTTCGCTCCCAAGGAGTAAGCAACTTATTGCACAAGCACAAAGGCTTCATATTGCTGCCAGTCGAAGATGGCTTGATGAAACCACTTGTGGGGAAACCAGGAAAATCTGGCGCATCATAGATGAATAAAGAACTAGGCGGACATTAAAGCTGTCCAGGGATCACCTGAGGAACCTTATTGCGGTTATAACTGGCCACTGGCCCATTGGGAGGCTCGACCAAATACACTGATTTAAACAGGATCCACTACTTTATTGAATCGACTGCGTAGCTGAGTGAGAATATTAGCAGCCAGATAACATAGGACCATTGGGATACGGTGCGACATGGTAAAACAACGGGAACTTATTAATGGACCCACGTAGGCTGTGCTTGATAGCGGCTGCCAATGGAGCCTAACCTAGACCTATATTAAATTATTGGCCGACAATCTTGAACTTAAATGATTTTAGGAGGGGGATTTATATTGGAACCATGGTAAGTTATAAGACAATCATCCCAAAATTTTGCAGAGTGATTTCTGGTATTAAAAATCATAAATTTCAATACAGCGGTGCAATTAGTTTTGCGTTTACAGTGAATTTCAGAAGGCTAATAAATATATGATCTAAGGTAAATTATGGAATTTAAATCACAAATTGCATGACATTTTTCTGGCCATATGAAGCTAAGTTGGAAGAAATTTTATCGTAATATTAAACTGTATAAGAGTTTAATATACATATATAAATGAAATGTTAATAAATGAAAAAAAAAGAATAATCTATATCTGCTACGGTTTTAGGCGTATTAATTTAATTTAAAAAAACGGGCTTTATATTGGGCCATTAGTAAATTATGGATCGATCATTACGAAATTTATTAGTGTGATTTCTAGTCCTATAAAACTGTGAAGTATTAAATGTTATTCTGATAGCATCATTTATTACAGGCTTAGACTTACCTAACTGTTCTCCGGGAGTAGGGTTTATATGGGGCCTTATCTTATACCATTCAAAAATATGGATTAACAAATCGATGCCAAAATTCATAGAAAGCCATTAAATGGATAAAAATATTGTTTCTGCCTTCATTGGTCGCTGAAAACATGCAATTGCATATTTATGGTTTCCCTGGTTATCTTTTTATTAAATTTAACAAACGTTTGTTAAGGCAAATTTTCATACACAATTTGTTTTGTAAACCTTTATTAAATTAATGTTTAGTTTAGTTCGATTGGAGACATTCAATGGTTCAGATCGTTACCTTAAACAGTGGATAAATTTTTTTTTTTCATTATAATTAATTTCAATAAAGTTTGTTAAGCTGAATACACGCAGAGAAAAAATATGGTTAGGCATGGTTACGGCGTGGTTATTGTAAACATATCAATGTTTATCGCAATTATAAATTTGACTGAAAAATCATTTTTCTAACAACTAAATAATGATAACTTTCAAAACATATTATATTACTCACAACCATATTCTACTTCCAAAAAGAAGGTCAAAATGTCGTGAATAATTTCTTGTTCAAAATTTTCCTTCAATAAGTGTGTAAGCTCATATGCACTATTTTACTTGAAATTGCCACTCCAAAATTGTTAAAAGAATAATAGTGTATACGCATTATACTCCATTTTAGTCTGTAGAAAAAAAACCAATTTATGAAAACTTTAACTCATAAAATAGCTTATAATAATATACACTATTGTTTGAGAAATAGTTTCATTCCGACCATCGAAAGCTGCATGATCTCCAAAATTTGTGCAAGAAGAATGTAATTCGTCGTGGCTCGCAGTCGTTTTTTTATAACTTACAAATTGGAAAGAAGCGAAATTGTTTAAATGAGCCAGATGAAGCAGAGGAAGAGAAAGAAGTCGGATGAACTTTTAGTTATTTTTGATTTACGCAATGTATACCTTAATTTGTCATAATTTTTTGATTTTAATAACCCAAATTGAACAGTAATGAATATATGCCACTGAATTAACAAAACTATAAATTAATCACTGTTTTATAATGTTACAAATTGATATTTTTGAGATCAAATATTTTAATAAAAATACCGTAAAATTATTGAATAAAACAGCGTATACCATACAAAAATAGTGTATCAGGTTTATCATACGAATTATTTAAAAAATAAAATAGCCTATATGGAGGACTTGCACTTTGAATGTCATATGGATGGTCTTAAAGGATACGTAGAATAAAAAAAATTGGTCAACTTAAAGACAAGAAACGGTGTTATGTATTCGTCGAAAAATGCAATAAGAAGAATTTTTATTTACCGCAATATTGAGGTTTTAATAGACATCCGATTTGGCAAAAACTTTAAACACGATTTTCTCAAAACTCCAAAAAAATTATACGCTATTGTTATATTGAGGGGACGATGTGATGACCACAATCATGAATCTTATCATAATACTTTGCTCTTAGAATATGATTACCGCAACCATGTTTTTTCTTTGCGTATAAGTGAGTTTATTTATTTTGATTTGCAATTAATAGAGATTAAAGGTTCATATTTTTTGGCATCAACCCGATTCGAAAAGGGCATAATTATGTTGACAAATTATTAAAATGATATGAAAAATGGAAAATCAGTTCGTGAGAGAAGATCAAATGATCAAAAACAAACTGCAAAAACATTTTATGAACATCTGGAGGAGTTATTTAATAATGCCACGCTAGAAGATATACGGTTTCTAGAAATGCAAAGACAAAAAGGACGTCCGTGTTACATGACTGTTGTCGATATGGCTTTTTGCGATGAAGAAGAAAAGCAAAGAAACGAGGAGCTAAACAAGCTTCACGTAAAAGTAAGCACGGTGAGGAAAAGTTGAGCATAAGTTCTGCGCTTTAATAAATTTAAGTTTCTATAGAAAATTAAATCTATAGATACTGAAAATTAAAATTTGAACATTTATCAAAATATGCTTTAAAATGTAAAATATGAGCTAAAAACTGAAATAATGCTGCAAAAATTATCTTTCAACTAAAATATGAAAAAAAATGCTGCAGAGGGCAAAATAAGCAAAAATATGCACTAACAAATCAATGCCAAAATTCATAAAAAGCTCTAAAACGGATAAATATATGGTTTCTGCATTCAATGGTAGCACAAGGAATAACATGCAATTGCATTTTTACGATTTTCCGGATGAAAACCAAACTTTGCGAAGTTTTATTATGGTTTGACAATATATGCAATAATTTTGAAACCAGAGAATTTGAAGGCGAGCACGAGATCTTAAGCTCATTTTTTAATAAATGCCAAGCATTGCAAATATTCAAAACTGGTAAATATAAAGAGGAAATAGTGGACATCATTACGGCTCTTCATTCATATCACGAGTTCTTATAAGAACTTTGGGGTCGCAAGCAATAAGTACGCTTTTGACAACATTCAAGAAGTTTTAATTCTCAACAACTGCCAACAAAATTTTTCATATAATTTTCTAGAAAAAATTCCCTCGAGTATAGAAAAATTTTGGGAAATTAAACCCCCATTTTACCCCTGCAGTTTTTATATTCTGGGTATTTTCTATTTAATAATAAGGCACTGTAAGATTAAAGAAAATTAATAAATTTCAAATACATATTGTGTATTAAAGTTATAATTTTTACAGAAATACTAACTGTTTGGTCCCGTCGCTGCTCGGGATTTTTCAAATAATAAAAGAAATTTAATACTGGCGAATTTTGTTAATAGCTTGACCACAGCGCTATCTCCGGGTCAAAATTTTATCAGGAAACTTATTTTTGTTTAATTAATATATTTTTTGAATTTCAGCTAAATCGTACCACGAATAAAAAAAATATTTTTAATAATTTAATTTCCCAGGTATTTTTTTCGGACAGAAAATTTGCCAAATATCAAGTTTTAAATTGCTAAACTTCTCGGATAACAGATCCCATACGGGGAAAAATTTTAGAAAAATTATAATTTTTGGTGGAGAGTATCAACAATTCGAAGCAGCCGAACATTTTTAATTAAATAATTACACATAAATTAAAAACTCGACTTAAATTTAAATTTGTTCACTTACTTATAACGTACTTACAAATTTAAGTATGAATAAGACCAAAAAGTACTTAAAGCCATCCAAAATGGGTTAACTTTTGAAAACCATTGCATTCTATATACGTGCATACCCGTGGGTTTTTTAAAGTTTGTTTTGCAGAGACAACAACAACACGAAAAAGTAAGAAAAAAAAATGATTTGCTTGTTTAGTGTAAAAACAACATCAGCACTACAAGAAGAAATTCATACATTATTTTCATTATTAAGAAGTAGAATAAGAAGCAAAAGTTCCCAAAATCTATTTACTAAAATTATTTGGCTTAATACATCAAATTTATAAAGTTAAATTAATACGAAACCCATATTTGGCATGCTGCTGGTGTCCTATATTTGTGAGTTCTTTTGTAAACAAAGGGGTAATGCAACAAAGGTGAAACAAACATTATAATATTCTCTCTATCACTGGTTCGCCAGGGGGTTTGTGTTCCAGGTAGGAATTGATCTCACTTCCGGGTAATTTCAAGTACGAATTCACGGTTAAACCAACTTGAAAATTCTTGAATCAGGCATATTATGAGATCAATTTTTATCTCGCTATAACTTATTTCAATTCCGTTTTCGGATTATATTAAGTACGGAGCACGGGAATAATCCATACTTGAATCAAGCAATTTGTACTTGATTAAAACAAATCGTACTTACTGCACTATTGACACCGCTTCGACTTGATTTAAGTACGGATGGATTGATTTTTTATTTCAGTGTACTCGTTCTTGTACCTCTTAGTTGGAGTAACTTACTAGCTAACCAGTTCTTCTAGTTTCATTTTCATTTGAAATTTTCAATAATTTATAATTTAAAAATTTCTTTAGTTCTTTAGATCAAATGAAATTTTTAGGCATTTTTATTTTCTTTTTTTTAAATAAACGTACAAGTTTTATTTACATGGCTAATAATATAAAATAATAAATTGTTCAAATACTTAGTGGAAAAAAGCGGAATAATTTATTTTAAGTTTAATGAAGTTTTAAGAAAAACTGGCGAAAAAACTTATAAAACAATATTTGACCCCTCGTCTTTTTAGAAAATATAGTATCAATTTTAAAATTCAAAGGGCCATACATACATATATGAATTTCGAGATATAGTTTTTCGGAATTTTATTTTATAATTTCATAAAGAATCGTAAAATATTGTAAGCTTTGGGTAAAAAATTAATAAATCATTCACAATTCACTCTTCATGCATAATTCGTAGAGCCAAACGCCATTTTATAAAAAATTCGAATAAATTTAATGCTTTGATTGAACAAAATATATACTTTATAATTATACAACTTTTCAAAAATACTTTACGATAAAAAATTAAAAAAAGTCCTCTTCCCAACAAAACAATCATTACTGTTATCTTTATCATCCTGTCACAGAATTTAAACTAATTTCAACAGAAACTTTAAGATAAACTTTTACTTTCGGTAAAAAGCAAAAAAGTTTAGCAGACAATAAAAATCTCAAACTTTCTCCGCAACTTGTGTGATGCGACATGAATATAATGCAAGTATTTTGCAACTTGAATTAAGGACATGTTGCTTATCCAACTTTTAGAGGAAATCTTCTAAAGAGAAAAAAGCTTTTTAAATAATAATAAAAAAAACTCTTAAGCTTATCAAGAGAAAAACTCTTAAGGTAGGTCATGTTCTAAATGAATTTTTTAAATTGTATCTCATTATAAATATTTCAGATGTAAAAGCTAAAAAGAGGCTTTAAAAACTAATTCAATATTAATTCTTTTTTTACATTTTGTAAAATAATTGGCATTTCCTTATTTAAAATATCTTCCAAAGTTTAAATCGAAAAGAGATGTACAAATAAAATCATTTCATACTAAATACGATTTTCATTTCGTTTTCCTTTCGCTCGTTTTGGTTTGCTTCAGTATGTGTGCGTCTGTTTAATGTTGTATTTTGTTTTGGTATGAGTGTTAAAGTTTGCCTGTGTATTTGTTCGTACGTTTGTATATCTGTTTAAATATTTGCTGCAGGACATATTTTGTGTTTATTTGTACTTAGAACGTGATAAGGATATTAAATGAATGTAATTCATTTTTTCCTGATGCTTCTTACCACTCGTTCTCTTTATTTTTTTTTTTCAATATTGATGTTAGATTTTACTTTATTTTTTTTCTTGGCTTGCATATTTGCCGTTGATGTTGATAATGATGTTGTTGTTTATAGTAATGAAACTGTTGCTAATGCTGGTGAAAGAAAATGCACAAGTTTAGTCAACATTGGTAGAATGCTCTGCGAAATTCTTAGATTTAACTGAGAATGTTAGAACACGTTTATTTATAGTTAGTGAAAATTCAATTTAATTTTTTTTAACCTAAAGGGTTTTTCGTTTTCTCTATTAGTTTTTACAGGGATTTACAATTTATAAATTCCGTTCTATTTAATTAAAGTTGTTAAGCTAAACAAAATAAATAAATAAAATATATTTCAACATTTTTACCATGTGTCTGTATAATATATTAACATTTATTTAGGTTGATGCATTTCTCTATCAATCATTTTGTGGTAATTTCTTTTATTCATTTCAACACTTTTGTGAAGTGAAGTACTTAAGAATATCAAGAGTACCAATATTTATCATTAGAATTTGAGTTAATTTTATTTATTCATGTTAAATAAAACAGTGTAATCTACATTTAAGACATTTACTTTTGACGGTCCCTGGTTCCGGCAGGTTTCTAAAGGAAAGTATTGAGTTTTTTTAAAAGGACATTACCCTTGTGCGTAAACATTATAATGGAACTTTTTGTGTCCGGTTATAAGAGATTCAACTGTGCCTAAAATGTTCCCAGTGAAATATTTAGATACACATATACATATTTTACTTTTTTGCAAACAAAACTGGACCAATTTTGCAAAAAAAAAATGTGTGTGCATTAATGCCAATTTAAAGGTTGACCTGTGTGTCTGCTTTAATGCTTAAATCATTTTTTTCTATGGAGACATTTATATTGAGGTTATATAAACCAAAAAAAAAAACTATTTTGCCTTCGGCGCACTTTGTATAAAGGGATTATTTATTCCATATTTTGTCTTTAAAACCTAATTTCGATGGGCTGCTTGTAAGTTGAAATAGTGAACATATCTGGCTCATTTTTAGTATCAAACATACTATCGAGCAAATACTGTACTGCCATAGTTTCAACTTATTCCGTGAAAGACATTTGTTTTGGAGTTTGATGAGCCGATTTGAATCTGGTTATAAGGGAAACTAATCCATCTTGAACCAAAAAGAATTATTTCTCTATCTCCATTTCTTAAATTACACACGCAAAGAAAGCTTATTTCTCGATATGGTCGATTATACGATTAATTGACAAAGACTTTTGGGAAATTATTACCAACGGACCCATGTTTATATTTTTTTGTTTTCTGTTAATGGTTAGTTTATTGAACTGTTTATGGTTTTCAATTCAAATTTTTTATATCTAAATCAGGCTTAAGTTTATTAAATTTTTACTACATTAAATTAATTAAAATTTATTGATAATTTTTCATTCTTGACTGACGCTAAGATTGAACCCACGTTCAAGGACAGGGTGCTTTGGCATATTTTCATAGTGACCACGCTCAGGGTTACCGTTTACCCGACTTAAGTCGGCCTGCGAATTTTTGTGATACTTTTTTTAAAACCGACTTTTTTGGTACTCTTGAAAATCCTTGCGCCCATAAGATTTTTCGTTACATATTTGATGTATAACCCAGAGAAAAAACAACAAAACAATTTTTAAAAGAATTTTAACAATATTATGTTTAATTTAACAACCATATTATGGTTTAATTAGTTTCTTTTAAAATAGTTCTGTTGGTTGTGACCCTAAGAAAACATGTTGTTCTCTGTGTGTACGTAGATCTTTTCTGTATTTACCTTCTATAGTAATTATAGACCTTATGAGATTTTTAAAAATGACAAAATGTCCATTTGCAAAATGGTGGATATCATTAATATTTAATATTTGATGATACCATTCGGAAGACTGGGAACTGAAGTATAAATAGCTTAACCAAGACGTGGAGGCAAAGCGGTCTTTTCAGTGTTTGAAAAAAGCTTTAAGTGAACCAAAATAATAATTTCAGCGACATGGGACACATTAATAACATAAAAAATGATTCCGAAAATAAAAAATGCAAAACGTTAAAAAAAGATGTACGACTTTTATTTTCTCAAACGACTTTTTTCTGCAACTTTATTTTTATAAAACGACCTTTTGTGCGACTTTTCCAAAAACCCTAACGGTAATCCTCTTACCGCACTATCTCCTCAGAGATATTTGTCACTTAAAACTAACAGTCACTGACGACGGCTGGCTGACACTGGTCAAACATTAATCTTTTAGACTTCCAAAAAGAATTCTTGACAAAAAGTGCGAGACTTAAACTCAAACTGTTTGGTCGAGGGACCTTTAGGAAGAAAACCTGTCTCACTGACTTTGATTTGAACAGGGCAAATTTCTTCATTGAATGAACTGGATGGCTAGGCTAGAATGTCAACAGACAGTTAACATAGGACCCTTGGAAGACAGTGTAACATGGTAAAACAACGTAACCTAATTACTGGACTCACGTGAACTGTGCTTAATTGCGGCTGCCAAAGCTACCTAACCTAACCTAGTAAGTTAAAATAAATGCATTTAAGGTTTATATTTAATGCAAAGCCAACAGCAAGTTTTATATCAATGCATTGATATAAGACTTGAAAATAGGGTTTTATTACAGAATCGTTGGACGGCCTATTTCTAATTTTATTTAAAAAAGTCGATGAGAAACACGTTCACTTTCTACGGATGTCGGCTCTTTAGTCAAATAAGCATAAAATACTCTCAGAGACTTTTACTTTTTCATTACTTCCTTTAAAACTTGTAATTTATTTTTTTAAAGAAAAGGATTTTCTTATCAAAGTAATTTTTGGGAATGCAAAATTTTAATTTAAAAGATTTTGTTAAGCTGTTATGATACTTGCTATTTTTTGTATTTTTTCTATATTGGAGAACAGTGCAAATATATTTGCATAGGAAAACTGACTAAGTGTAAAGAGTATGATTATATCATAAAAAATGTGTTATCGATAAATAATCTAAGACTGTCAAAAAAAATATACAATTTTTTAACTTAAAATTGTCATTTCCAGATTAATTGTTAGCACTGTTGACAATTTTTTTAGTTTTTGATCGAAAGAAACGGTTTTTAACTTTTTTTTTTTGCGATTTTTAACTTTAATGACGTTTTTTTGTGGGGAAAAAACGTGGGCAGTATTGTGGGTTTTGTTTACATTTTATCAAATTGTATTTCTTGTTCTTTCTCTCATTTGTTTTTTCATTCAGTCAATCCTAAAAAATCCAATACAAAAAATAGCAAGTATCATAACACCTTTAGTCGTGCTTAATTCCCAATTTTTATTCTTGATAAAAACACTTAACCTACTAACAATTACAATTAATGTTCGAAGAATTCTAACCAATTGTAGTGGGGAATGTAAGAATAGATATAAACTCACTGTTTATTGTTGTTTTTGTTTAAGCTTTGATATTGTTACAAGTAAAGTTGTTGCTTATGATTCTTATTCGCTTAATAGTTTTGCTTGTTTAATATCTTGAGTTTTTCTAAAATCTTTGGATGAAGCTTCCTGACGATTTGGCCTAAGAACCAGTGAAATGCGCATAGGAATAGCTTATCCCTTCAACAATAAATTTCAGTGTTTTTATCAAGAATAAATATTGGGATTTAAGAACGACTTACAATATCTTTAAAAAAAATGATTTTATTTCAATTTACTCAGCGGTTTCTAATTGCTGCATTAAAAATTTTCTCATCTGTTTATTTTTCAATTTCTTGAAGAACTTTTACATTAATAGTCTCTTCATTTTCAGAATTTAATACGAACCGTATTTTATGCATCCGCCATAATTAAATAAAAAAAATTCCGGATACTCTCGCACATATTCCCGGCGATATTTTTCCGGAAAATAACGTAGTAAAACGCTTGGTACAATACAAACCGGTTCCTACAATTTAAGGGACCCTAAAATTTAATTGCTAAGACTTATTTGTATAAAAGCTATTACTTTAAATTCATTCTGGTTTAAAGCTTTTTTGAGGAGTTGGTCTTTTATGGGACCTACAATGTTAATAAAATTATTTGGAATTATTTTTATCACTTAACATTTAATTATGTGTGACAAGTTTTAATTTTTAATTTTATTTTATTTTTCGAGAATACTCTTTACATTAGACTTGTCTTTTATTAGATTTCACCTGAGCTAAATTAAGATGTATCCAACTTTGAAGTATCAAAAGTGAATAGAAATCGCAACAGAAAATTTATTACTTAGACCTAGAGAATATTTGGTTTCAACAGGATGGTGCCACTTGCCACACAGCGTGAGAAACAATGGATCTTTTTATTCAATGGCCACCAAGATCTTGCGATTTTACATCTTAAGACTACATTTTTTGGAGTTTTTGTAATCGAAAGTATACAGAAATAATCCTACAATAGTTAAAGAGCTGAAAAACAACATTATCGAGCAGAAACCACAGACAACAGTTGATTGAAAAACGTATTTAAGAATTTTGGAAAAGATTGGGAGCCTGCCGAGCCAGTAGCGGGGTCACATAATCGACATAATTTTTAATTTTTAACCAGAAACTGTTTGCAGTAAGTTGATATAAAAATAATTTTAATATCTCAAAAAAACTAATTTTTTTATTATAATTGAGATAAAACCTCAATTTTTAGACACCCTTTATAAGGACATTTTTAAAGGAATTTTATTCAACAAAGCTATCAAAATAAGTGCAATACGCGTCTGCAGCATGTTTATTTAATTAAGTTCAAGAGCATTATATACTCTTTTGTGTGCAGCACTAACAAAGATTGGTCCTAGGACCCACCTTTTAATAAACCGATAATAATAATAATTTCTGAGTCTATCTTACGATGTCCGTCCGGCAGTCGATCATGATGGCTGGCTGTTTCTGTAAGCCTTGCGAGCAAGGTACAGGTCAACAGTTTAGAGATAAGGGCTTAGCAGAATTCACCATATATCTAATTTAGCATTTTTCATGCTAGATCAAGCATCTGTTTAAAGTTGGCATATTTTCTAGCATTATTTAAACATTTCTATCATTTTTTAGTTCTTGTGGTATTTTTAATATTTTCCATTAATGTTTAATACAAATATTTAAATAAAGCGGAAGATTCTAACATTGAAATAGATCTTACAAAAAAGCCATAATGTAAATGCTTATTGATGTGGATATAAATAAACTGAAAACTTAAAAAAGGTATACATTTTCAATATTAGTAAAACCTATTTAAAAAAGTTTCCTAAGTCCTCATCCATATTATAAACCATTTGCTGCTGAAACTTTCTTCAATACTCTTTTGAAACTGCATTCGTGTCAATAATTTTGATTTGCAGTATTAAATTATTTTGTATGCCTTTT
The DNA here is from genome assembly GCA_949318255.1 of Pollenia labialis. Classification (NCBI taxonomy): domain Eukaryota; kingdom Metazoa; phylum Arthropoda; class Insecta; order Diptera; family Polleniidae; genus Pollenia; species Pollenia labialis. The sequence goes on from OX439141.1 coordinate 92,071,809, forward strand.
CTCTTTCTGTCAATAACAAACTCATAAAAAACTGCTTGTACATAAAACAAAGTACACTTTTTCACTCGTCTTTCCCCTTTTATCATCGAACTCAAATGAACTTAAAGTTAAAAGAATGGATGAAAGAAGCAGGTGAAAACCCCTTTTGAAATCACTGCAAATACTCTATTGTTTCTAAATTTAGAAGCCTAGAGTAACATGCAGAAACAAGAAAAATGCTACGGGCATAACTAAAACCCAACGTTTTAAAAGAATTTGTTACAGTATTAATCTTATGTGTTGTGCACAGTTCAGTTGCACCTGTCGTGTAAAAGGTAATTCGACACCTCGTCGCGAAAGCTGAAGGACAAAATGCAGCATATTATAAAAAATGTGCTTGGCCCTTACTTAAATAGAGAATTATCTATTTTTTTACATCAATTTTTTTAGCATTTATTTAGCAAGTATTTTAACAAAATCTAGCATTTTTTCCTCAATAAGTTTTGGCAACACTGATCCTATATAAACCGCCACCATAAGATCACTTAAAGGCAGAAAAATCTTATATATGAAGATATATTTATCTATGTTTATAATATTTAACACAAAAAAAAAACTATTATACGTATCTTTAGCCCATAACATAATTATGTTCTGGTGGGCCCATGATAAAGCCTTTTAGTCCCAAATAGAGCCCACTCTTAAAAATTTTTCTCTTTCTTATAAATTAAATATTTAAACAATTTACTGGGTTATTCGAAATTGCTTTCAATGGTAATAAATCAATTTTGATTTGAATACCAGTTGTGGTTTTATCATTTCAATTCTGTTGTCCAAAAAAAAAATAGGAAAAAGCGAATTAAAAGCATCAGTTTATATCATTTATTTATGTATGTATGTATGTATGTCATAATTATATTTATATATTAAATTTATTAGTTATTTAAAATTATTGAAATGGTAACATAGACAGATAATAATATAATTAAATAATATAATAATATACTTAATAAATAATTATTATTATTCAAAAAAAAAAACAGTACCAAATTTTAGGTTATTTTCTCACTGTTGAACAGCCATTCCTTTAAATGTAAGTGGTGAAAGGATTATAAAGGCTCTTTACCCCTTGCCCACCCAGAGAAAAATCATGTTTAAATATGGTCACCTCTAACAACTCTATTTTTAAATAAAATTTTAAACATTTTAAGTTTAATTTAATCATATTATTGTTACCAACAACCATATAATTAGTCCTTTATTAAGAGGCCAAAACCATACTATGGTTGCCTTCGAACATGTTATGGTTAATAATAATTAAAATATGTTTAGCACTTATAATAGGATGATTGGTTTTCAACCATAGCATGTTGCGCTTGGATAAGAGGAAAATACCATTGTTTATTTAAAAACAAACTATTGTCATATTTAACCATAACATGTTTAGAGGCAATTATAATGTGGTGGATTCTTGATGAAGGACTAATTTAGCCATAATATTGTTGTAGGTGACAATAATATGGTTCTATTAACCATAATATTTTAAAAATTTTCTTTAGAATTTTTTTTGTTGGAGGTGATGATATTAAAACATGTTTTTTCTCTGCGTGTACAAAAATTCTAGACACGCCTGTTCTCTCAGTCTTAATAAAGTTCCAGTCTTACTTCAAGAACAATTTTAGCAGGGTGTGGCAGAATTTTGATATAAAAATAGTTTTAAGAAGTGTATGAAACCAAACAAAACATTTCTGAAACTTTCGCAAAATAAACAAAACTTTTTTTAATCGTTTTGTGCATAATTAAAACCAAAACAAATACTTTTTAGCTGACATACGTTTAACATAATATACGTGTTGTGCTTAAAAGCAAAAAATTCGCATTGTTTTTGTTTTGCTCACTACAACGTTCAAAACAAAACGATTGCAAACTTTGCCACGAAATAAGCCTAAGCGACAGAAACACAATTTTACTGTCGAAGGTTTTTTATTGTATTTTATAAAAATTTGATATGAAGGTTGTCGCTTAAGCTTAAATTTATTTTACTATAAAATCGTAACAGTTCCTTAAGCCACCATGATCATTTAGGAAATGATGCAAGTGTTGCCAATAAATTAATTTATTAAAAAAAACGAAAATTTAAGATCATGTCGCTTAAGCTATTTTTGCGGTAAGGGCTCGATGTTTTGTTAGCTCTTTTTGAATTAGGAAAAAAATCATGCTTTAAACAAGTAAGATAAATGATAACCTCCACCTAGAGTAAGAATACTTAAAAAGTGGAATTTTTATTAAATTTAAAGGCCTGTTTTTAGAACGCGATTGGAAAAGTGTCTCGTTTAATTGGCATTTAAAACAACAACAAATTTTTAAATTTTGTCAGTCAGTGAATTGAGTCAGTTTAATAAAAAATATAAAAAGTGCGATGACTCAATAACATCGAAAAAAGGACTCCATGGGCTCAATTTAATGATAAACGGCCGTTAAATTGAATCATTGTGATGGACTTAATTCAAAGTGCTATTTACTTACCTGTTACACGTGTTTGTTTCACTCTTGTTATATTTCGCCCATTGTTTACAGAAGTACTCTCAATTCTAAAACACCAACAGAATACCCGAAATGGTTTCAGTAATAATTTACTTAGAAAATTTGACTTATTTAACTAAATAATTTAAGCAAATAGAATTTGGGAATTTTTACTTTTTAACATGAAAATAATGTGAATAACACACACAAAATGTGGCATCTAATTGATGTCAATGTAGAGGCAAAGCATAAATGGCGCAAAAAGTATGACAACATTTTATGATAACATTCGTCATTGCGATAAGTACGAACATATATGCCACAATTCTGATGCAAGGGCATCATTAATATAAAGATGCATTTTTCTATGAGTGAATAAGTTTCAATTTGTAGAGCAGAAATGGAAAACCTGTATCAGCTTAGATTTGTATTGCGAGATTAGCATTAGGGGAAACGTATGGTACTAGGGTTACCAGACGGCCTGGAATGGCCTGGATTGTCCAGTTTGTTTAGGTCTTGCCCAATTTCCAGCTAAATTAAAATTTGTCCAGTTAAAAAATAATTTCGAAAACTAATGGTTTTATAAATTATTTAATGAATAAAAAGAAAAAATTTACAATAAGTCGAAAGATATATCAATTAATAAGATTCGTATTTTTAAATTCAATAAAAACAAACGTACGTTTTGTGAAAGTACTTTAAGCATTTAAAATAATCTATACTCAAAAGAAAGAAACATAATGTACTTACACCTTATAACTGCATCAAAAACCATACAAAAAGCAATTTAAATTTTTTTGTTACTTATGACCTTTTGGATTTTAGGTGACGATATGTAATTTGATATAAGACTGAATTTTAGTTTTAGCGTTTCTTTTTTATTTGCTTTTTCTTTTTTTAAATTTTTTTGAACTATCGTACGAGTATAAGTGTAATTTTTAATTGTCCAGTTATTTTTTTAAAATCCAGGTTATTTTTTTACGTTGTCGTTTTATTTTAAGTTTGGATCCTGGCAACCCTATATGGTACGCTAAGAGCTTTATGGATTAATCATTATTTGACTTCATTTAAGATTCGCATTTAAGTGGCCAAATTCTACTGGTATATAGATGTGAATTATTTTCTGGTTGTAGTTCATCTGATAAGAAAAATTAAAAAAATGTATTTAATAATATCGCCAAATACGTATTAAATCTGAAAAGTACTGACAGCGTCTTCTAGTTTGCAACACAATTGTTTAATGTTTGTTTTGAGAATCTCTTAAAATTTTGCAGTTGAATTTTCCCTGACGAATTTCCGGTGACGAAATATAAACCTGTGACCATGTTCTGTAACTCCCGCGTCGAGAAACTTTTCGATTGAAAATGACACAATAATTTCACATTAACAAATGTGCTAAATTCTCATTTCATAGTATTGAGAAACTGAAATTTATTGTTGAAGGGATAAGCTATTCCTATGCGCGTTTCACTGGTTGCTTAGGCCAGATCGGCAGGAAACTTCATCCAAAGGTTTTACAAAAGCTAAAGATATTATACAAATAAAACTATTAAGCGAATAAGAATTATAAACCTCAGTTTTACTTGTAACAATATCAAAGCTTAAACAAAAACAACAACAATAAACAGTGAATTTATTTTTTCTTGCAGTCCCGACTACAATTGGTTGATTTTTTGCAATAAATTGAAACAAACTACTGTTTTTCTCACTTAACTGAATCTGTAACATTTTTGGCGAGTAATAGCTGTCACGTAAGGAAAATACTCGTCAATTTACAGAAAAAGTGTGTCTGTAAAACTTTTGTGAGAAAGTTTCCGCTTTGAACTGTCAAAAAACATCACGAATTAAAATAGGGTGGAAAACAGTTTAAATAAATTGTCCAACTTAAGATTTTCTCTTTTTCAAAAATTAACTATTGACTAACAATTTCAATCTAAAAAATTATTGAAATAAAGACCCTGTACCATTCAGTTTATTCCACATTTACTATGATACTTAACTGTCTGACCAATATGTCTGTTGGCATGTTTACTAAATATTTAAATAAATTTACATGACAAATGTAATAAATCATAAATTTTTTTTTTTTTGTTTCAGATTTTATTAATAAAGTTATTTCATACTTTTGTGTGTGTGTTTATAAGAATTCAAATGTATGTAACTAAAAATATGCAAACATATTAATTTAAATGCATCAAATCTTTCTGTACAAATATGTAAACACATATACACAGGAATTGTGGCCCACAAATACTGACATATTTTAATAGAAATAAATAAAGTTATATTTAATTAATGCTGGCGTTTGCTATGAAAATAGAAAATTTACGAGGGGTAGACTACAATTTCGTTATTTTTATATTTAAATATCCAAAGACTTTTTAGTTACTAGAACACAGAACGTACACAGAAAAAATTATCAGTAGTATTTTATCAATTAAAAAAATTATTTTAAAGTATTTCAATTTAATTAATGATATAATAAATAAATTATTTTTATTTTGTTGAAAAAAAAAATTAAAAAAAATAACTTTGATTTAAGAACATTTTAATTGCTTTGAAATAAATTTTTAATTAAAAAAAAATTAATTAACAAAAAAGGTTAATTGATTTATTCTTTTGAAATAAAATATTTTAAGCTTGTATAATTGTTGTTGGAAATTGTCCAAACCTAAGTTATACATTTAATAAAATCAATTAACACATTGTTTAAAAAGGCAAACTTTTTCGATCATTTTTTTAATTAAAATTAAAAATATCACTTATTAAAAAAAAATATTCCCAATTTAAAATTTTTAGTAATCCATATAATCATTTTGATATAGGGTTGCCAGAAAGCAAACTTAAAATAACTGGACAACGTAAAAAATTCACCTCGATTTTAAAGAAATAACTCGACTATTTAAAAATACACTTATACTCATACGATAGTTCAATAAAACTTTAATTTTTTTTTAAACTAAAACATGGAAACTACATTTCATTTTAAATCGAAAAGGTCATAAGTAACAATAAATGTTTGTATGGTTTATGATGCATTTATCATAATTAAGTCTAGTTAATATTCAGCACTTGTAATTCTAGATTATTTAAAATGCTCTAGGTGGTACGTTTGTTTTTACTGAATTAAAATAAAAACGAATCTCATTATTTGTAATATCTTTCTTTTTATTCATTATATAGTTAATAAAAACATTAGTTTTCGAAATTATTTTTTAACTGGACAAATTGTAATTTAGCTCAAAACTGAACAAGACCCTTAAAACCTGGACAATCCAGGTCATTCCAGGCCTCCTGGCAACCCTATTTTGGTAATAGGTACAAAATCAACAAATGGGTTGTTTGATCCTATGAATTTTTGATTAGTAAGGAGATCACACGGATAGTATTCGACCCGTTTTAACCGGTTATTTTAGTTTTGCCCAAGTCGAATATTTTAAAATGTCTATTTTTCGAATATCGAATAAACCGGCTATTTTGTTAAAATAACCCGGTTATTTTTGTAATGTGTAATTTACTTTTATTATAAATGAACCCGTAATTTTTTTATGAAGAATGTCCAAACAAAAGGTAACAAAAGTCCAAAATCATTATAAGCAATGTGAATACCAATCGCTTATATAAGCGTGTGTTCATGTAACAAAAAAGAAAAACAATTAACAATGCTACAAAAAAAATGTTCAGCTTAAAAAGAAATTGCCAATTTGATAGTATTCTAAATCTATATATGAGACCTTCTCCGAGAAAAGGGACCTAGTGTGTCAAAAGAAGGGTTTGGACTTAATAGTGGATTCTGGTACATAAAAGGGTGTAGAATAAGATAAGATGCGTTTTTCTCAAAACTATATTTTCACACCTTAGTCTTTTTTTCTCGGAGAAGGTCACATATGAGTGTTTTCAAAGTAACGGTCGATACCGATTTTCGGATATTTTTTAAATAAAATTCCAACCTACCCAAATATGCCACGAGGATTGCTCCATTTTGGACTTACCGAAAGAATTCATAAAAAATTTAATTTCAATACCTGTTTCGCCATTAAAAAGTAACGGTCGTTACTTAATAAATGAGTTTGAATTCATTTATTATGGGTAACTCAAAGTAGCATATTTTTGTAAGTATAAAGAAAATTAAAGTTAATCTTTCGGAAAATGACAGATACATTTATTTTGTATAATATTAGCAGAAAGAAAAATGCAAAGCAATAATTTCATTTTTAAGCTATAAGGGGTAATTTTCTGTGGAAACACCCATATATAAAATTGTAACGTTACTGACTGACTCACTGACTGATTCATCATTGCACAGCCTAAACTCCTGAAGCTAAAAGAAATTTGGACCAGAGATTGGTCATTCCCCAAATCGTTTGCAGGAAACTTGGCAAACATTCGATTTGTGTATCAAAAAACTTAACTAGCAGTTGAGATGATTATCAGGCGATAATTGGTAACATGGTTCTCAAAATGTTTGGAGAACATTATTTTTTTAATGAAAATAGTTTAGGTTCACAAGCTTGCAATTATGCAAAGCCGAAGAATAAGAGGTTTCCTATAACATAGACCAGAGATTTGACAAAAAAATACATTTCATGAGATAGTCGGGCACCAAACGCTTCGCTCTGCAATCAGAGAAAAAATTAAGAATGATTTCAATTAAATAATTTGTGAAAAAAATTAATTAAATTTGCACCAGTAAAAAAACGATTGATCATAATTAGCCCGTGAGGAGAACAAAAAACCTCAATAATAATAATAGTATTAAATAAAACATTGATCATAAAACAAAAATAGAAATAAAAAAATTAAATTAATAGTATTGTTTGCAGTAATGTTGGTTAAATAAGTTAACGTTTAATTTACTTCATTAAATTTTTTTGTTAAAACTTATTTTATTTTTGATTAAGGGTTATATTTTTTGGAACCATTTTTCCTCCCAACTATTTGCTTTGACATAAGGAATAAAAAATCTCGGATCATTTGCCTCTAGCGTTCGCCATTCTTGAAAATATTGACACCAGTTTCTGATTTAGAGACAAATGGGCCGATGACGCCTTCGGCGTGTAAACCGTACCAAACAATGATTTTTTTCGGGATATTATGGAGTTCAAGAGTCTCATTGATTTGGCCCAAGAAAGTAGTTCAAAGAAATAAAATCACACTAAAGAGGTATCTAAAGGTCTATTTCCTGAGATAAATTGGTCACCGAAAGTTTGACTCAACATTGATGGTTTCACGCACTGTATGGCATGTTGTGTCATATTTTTGGAACCATTTCTCCTCCAAATTTTTTTGCAGTACCATGAGGAATAAAAAAAATCAAGAATCATGTGCCTCTACCGTTCGCTATTCCCGACAATATTGGCACCGGTTTCTAATTTAAAACCAAATGGGCCTCCAAATTATTTGCAGTGACATGAGCAATAAAAAATCACGAATCATTTGCGTTCGGCATTCACGACAATATTGCCACCGGTTTCGGATTTAAAACCAAATGGGCCGATGACGCTTTGGCATGTTAAACGCACCAAAAGGTGATTATTTCGGAAAGTAAAGGATTCTCAAGAGTGTTATGAAGATTGTGCTCTTTTACATACCCGTTACACAAAAAAATTTTTGCAAAAAGTTATTCAATTAAATAATTAATTGGTGTACATTAATTTGCTGCAACTAATTTTTTTAATCAAAATACATAAAATTAAATGTTTGTGTATATGTGGTGTATTTTTTGTTTATGCAATTAATTTTTTAATTGACTAAATTTGTGTCCCATCACTCGAAAATACAAATCCGTTAATTGATATGATCAATTCCTTTGCAGGGGCAAAATTAGTTAAATATTTAATTGTCTGAACGAATTGTTTAATTGATTTCTATTTTTTCTGTGTAAGCAAATTAGACTCATCGCTAAAGATGATTTGACGGTAAAAATCTGGTTCAACTTGCAGTTGATTCTTAGCCCATTTACCGAACTTATGACGCAACTGATGAACCGCTAGGTTTAATTCTTGTACCCAAGATTTTTCCTTGAAATTTTTGAAGTAGTAGACGGGAAGAGACCGAGTTGCAGAGAACGTTGTCGGATCCATAAATTCGACTTCTCTGTTACACTCACGTCTAGAGCATCGATAACTTCTGAAACACGCACGATACGGGCTCGATCTGGATGGATATTATCCAGAATAAATGTGTTTATGAATCGATCCATAGTAATGCGTATTAGCTGCTCAGATGGACGATTAGGCACAACGCATGCTTGAGGAAGTGCTCAATAAGTTTCGCTAATTTTAAAAATAAATTTTCATGATTTGTAGACGTTTTCCTGGTATAAGAATATGCATGGTGATTTGCCAAGTATACTGAAAAAAAAGTCAAACACACTTCATAAGTATGACAGGTAGTTTTACAGTTATCCCTAACGAAACTTCTATACCCTTTAAACATAATATTAAATCCCTCGTAGTTTCTACGTCTGTATTTGTTAATAAAATATTCATAACAAATGTTTTTAAAAAAAATTTATTATTTCACATGCAAATACATACACACAGGATTAATTATAACGTTGTAAAGGATTATGAAAAAGAAACTAAAAACACAAAATTTAATTTTATAAAGTTAAGATTTATACTTTTTTAACATAAATACTCTATTAACTTGCAATTTATTTGTAAAGCTTTATAACAAGTTAAAACAAAAAAAAAACAAATAATATACAATTAGATATATATGTGACAGCGCATAGAGAAAGGGACCAGTAAGGTAAAGGGAACAGTAAAAACCAACTACACAAAACAAGAAGTAGGGACGACCTACGCGCGTTTTCAAGGTTGACCAACACGTTCCTGACGTCATGAGATGTGTCGCTTTCAAATGAGACCAATACCAACACGCTCAGTGATGGTACACCAAAGATACACGTATTTAAATCTTTAAAATGGCTCTATTGAACAAGCCCTTAGGTCCCTTTCTATTTTGCACTTCACATATACATTTTAATCGTTTAAAGTGTATATTGTAATTCGTACAAGAAAAATAATACCAGGAAATATGTAGAAATATTAATTTCCGGTATAAATGTTTCAAAACTTATTTAGTTTGAATTTATCGAAAATAAATAAAAGTTAAAATTGTATCAGTATCAGCATGTGTTTGTGTGTATGCAGATGAGTGTATACAAGAGGTTGGACATGATTTGTTAGTTTAAAAAAAACAAGCAGTCGAAATCAATTTATAACAGTTTATGTATGTTAAAACAAAAGAAGAACAATATCACAACAATATCGCTAAAAACAAATAACAAAAAATAATACTCACAACAACAATTTGTCAAAATATTTTATCACTAATACGGAATGTAACATTTGGCAAACAAAAGTATATATCAAATACAAATGACAGTGTCAAACAAAATAAGTTACTTAATTATTACGAATTTTAATAAAACAAAAATCTATCTTTATTTTTTTACAAACGCTATTGTGATTGTATTGGGCACACATGAGTTTTATATGACTAAAAATTCATATTTAAAAAAGGGATTTTTTCAAATTTTCAATTTAAAAAAAAAAACTTTCCAATGTTAAAAAATAAAAACAATAATTCCTTACTTCTCTTCTACTTGGTTTTTTCTTCTTTCTTTTCATTTGCCAGCTGTTTTGCTCTTTAAAAAAATTTCCCCTTTAGCATATGTTGCCAACCATACACTACGTTATCATTCGCAGGGGGTCATAACAAGTTCTCACAATTTTCAAGGCCGGGTCCTTCTGAAAATAAGAATCTATGTACCAAATTTCAGCAAATTATCTCCAAAATTGTGACCTGTAAATTGTGTACAAGGTGTATATGGACGGCCAGGCCGCAGGACGGACGACTCGAAAGTGATTCTGAGTTGATCGGTATTTCGGTATACTAAAAGTTGGGTCAAGGATCAATATTTTTAGGTGTTACAAATATTAGCCAACTCCACTATGGTGGTGTAGGTATAATCAACCGGGGAACTGTGATCTTGTTTAGATTTTTGTTTTGTGTATTATTTTCTCATATCTTGTAGTGCGCTTCACGGTAAAAAGAATTCATGTGTAATGTCATACTAAATTTTTTTTTCCATAATGCTAGATTTGACATTTTTCTTTTTTTGCTACCGATATTTTTAAATTTAAATATGCAACTACAGTTTTATGCGGGTAAATACGAGAGTTAGTATGTGTCACTCATACAAATCTGTAACACTTTTTTGTATATTTGCATTTAAACACATACAACAAACATTCGCATGACAATGACAATGACACACTTACAACAGAAATATTTCATACAGCATTTTAGGATATTTTGATTTTGATAAACAGTCATCATTTCACAAAATAGAAACAACACATGGTATGTGAGATGTTTTTAAATTTAGAAACCACATCAGCAAATAAAATTGTACATTTGACAATTCTTTTATTTTTTAATGTATGCAATTTTAAACAAAATATTTTTGTATGTTGAGGGTTGCAGAATGGGCTATATAGTTTGAATTCTTTATAACTTTTTTAATTATTATTTTTTCTTGGTTTTTTTCAGCATTTTGTGGAGAAGACTTGGGGAATAATTATGAATAACCATACAGTCGAACAAAAATTATTACACCCGAAAAGTTGTGAAAAGTTATGGAAAATATGATAAAAAGAGCACGTTTGTGCAAAGCAGAAAGTGGAAATCACTTACAATATAATTTTTCAATGCTTTTGAAAAAAAAAATTCCCCAATATATTATTCGCATAAATATAAAAGTTATAAACGATGCGCCAACCTGTATGTATAATAATGTTATATATAAGATTTCTCAATTAAGACATCTTATTCGACTGTACCAAATCTTTAATATCCTTACCAAGAACTAGAGACTTTAGACCTTTTTGAAATACCAGAAGAATTGCAATAAATTACAAATAATATTTGTTATAATTGACATTAAAAAAACAGTATAATAATTCGCTATGAGAGTGTACTAATGGCCGTTTTCTCATTACGCGATTATCTTTTTTTCCAATGAAAAACTGCACATTAAAGAAATTTGGCCTTCTCAATGTCTCATTTGCTTCTATATTGTCGATAAAGCTAACCAGCACTCATCTGCCAGTTATTTATTTTGTTCATGGTTTTTTTCAAGCATGAATTCGGGATAAAATCAACTTTATAAAACTTGAATCAATCTAATTTTGAGATTGATTCAATCTTAGTTTTACTTAAATCATTCTCACTTTCGAATTATTTTAAGTAAGAATTCGGATTAAAACAATTTAATTATTCTTGAATCAATTGCATTTTGAGATCGATTCAATCTTAGTTTTACTAAAATCAATCTCATTTTCGGATTATTTCAAGTACGAACTCGGGATTTGATATGGATTGATTTTTCTTTTAAGTGTACGTGTCCTTATATAAAATAATTCTGATCAATAATTATAATTAACAGAAAACTTAATTAAAACATATAAATATTTGAATTTTACAATTAAGTTAAATATTTCGAGTGCTATAAATTTTATTGAAGGTATTTTTAAATTTAGTTGCGTTGGTTGAATTTTGTAAAGAGTTGGTTCCAGAGACGTATTGAGTATATAAAAAATTGTTTCTCAGACGCTGGTTCACGATGTCGAAGTTGGACTAGGTCGATGACTCTCGAGGACTTCATGAACTGTAGACGATCAAATAGATATTTTGGTTTCATTGTTGTTATAATTTTGTGCTAGAACAAAAGGGTTTTATAATTTTAGATAATCTTAGAAGCTACCGTTGGTCACACGACAGGAGTATTGAGATACGTGATAAATTTTTTTTAGACTATAAATATAGCGTACAATGTTATTGAATGTCGTTTTAAGCATCATAAAGTCTTTTAAATTGCATCCTGAAAATATCTCCGATACATAAAGAAGAGTAGGTAGAAGTTAAGTTTTTGCCAGCAAGAGTCTTACTTTGGGTGGTGTAAAGTACTGCACAGTCCACAAATTCCGCAGCAAACTGTATACTCTACCACATGCCTGGCTAATGTGGTCAGATCAGGAAAGTGTGCTGTTAAAGACAACTCAAAGATTTCTGCCCGAGTTTACTACTTCAGTTTTAGTATCTCTCAAAAAGTTAAGATCGTAATTTAATTTATTTACTATGGAGTAAATACAATATTTAGAACTTTTAAGTTACATTTGAATATCATCCGCATACATTTGAACACTTGAATATTTAATTTGTGTTGGTATATCATTGGAATAAATTTAACATAATAGTGGTCCAAGTATCGAGCCTTGAGGGACACCACTGACTACTCGCAGGGGTTTCGAAATAGTCCCTAAATTTGAGACGCATTGCCACCGATTAGTTGAATAAGTATACATTAATTTCACAGTATTTATTAATGAATATCAAATTGTTTTATCTTTTTACCCTTAATTATTGTATTATAACGCTGTGCAACATTTTTAAGTCATCGAGGGCAAACTCCTTCTCGTGTAAAATTTCTCGACATGTTTATCGAGACTATCAAAACCACATGATACTGATTAATTCATTTTGTTCCTTTTGATACATTTTTCATACTTTTCTCGAATATTCGATGTAAAGTTCATCTAGGAAAATTGAAGTATATAATAAGGAATATTTTTATGAAGATTCCTATAGTGAATTCTCCACAGTTTGGCAGGACCAAAAATTGTCAAAAAATTTAAATTTTTCGACATTTTAGCAATTCTTGCCGTTTTGCTTTTAAAAGAATAATTTTTATTTTATTATAAAAATTTAAAAAAGCAAAATAAACATTTTTAACAATTAAAACGCCTTTAATTTAAATCACAACTTTTACAAATGTTGAAAATTGCTATAAACGATGATGATGAAACATCTTTCAAAATAAAGGAACAGTAGTCCAATATTAAATTTAAAAAATGGATCAACACAAACATCGGTGTTTTTTTCTGGTTGCAAATATTTCAATAAAGAGATGTAGGCGGCAACAATTTTTTTTTTTTTGAAATTGCAGAATTTACTATAAAGTTGCTCTCTCTTCCATGGTCTAATGCTGAAGTAGAGAGGGTATTTCACCAAGTAAACATCGTTAAAAGTAATTTGAAAATAGGTTATATTTAGCAACCGCTAATTCGATTTTATCAATGAAATATTTTTACCAACACCACAATAGTGGAGAGGGTACTATGCGTTTGTGCTGATGTTTGTAACACCTTAAAATATTGGCACTAAGCCCACCTTTTCGTATACCGATTGACTCAGAACCACTTTCTGAGTCGAATAAACGGTGTTTGTCCGGCTGGCTGGCTGTCCATGTAAACCTTGTGCGTAAAGTACAGATCGCAAATTTGCAGATCATTTAATAAAATTTGGTACACAGGTACTAATGAGGTGTAGGGTATCATATAGTCGGGGTTGACCGACTATTTTTTCTTACTTTTTTTTTATTGTAGATCTGGAATCAAAAGGTTGGGTAAATGTTGTCGTGATTTATCTTCAAATTAATTAAAACTAATACGCACGAGTGATACCCATGAGATGAAGAATAACGACATAAAATGTATCGATGATTTAATTTTTTAAATATCTTTCAAAATATTAAATAACGTTTATTCTAATTTTAGAAATTGATCTTAACTTACAATTTCATCGTATACAACTATAAATGAATTTTTCTGTTTTGTTATTGAATGTGAATGTGTTTTTATTCAAAAAAAAACTTTTAGCCATTTTTAGCCCATTTTTAGCCATTTTTAGCCATTTTTTCTCGTAAATTTAGCCATTTTTGGTCTCCAAGTTTTGGCAACACTGATATTTATGAACGTATTCGCAAAATTTGAACATGGCGAACACGAATGTCTTAAAACATCACTTTTGCTCACAAACGCATCACATTACAATACGTATACGTAACGGTGGTCAATATGACTGTGATTTTGATTGGCTACCGCGTATTTCTTAAAATGAAATTTTTTTGGAAAGCCGAAAAAGCATTCTAGATCAAACTATTGGCTAGTAATTACACCAATTGAACTTTGTTATTGAGTTAAAAAATCGGAATGGGTCTATCTGTTTTCGAATATCTTTAGAGCCATGTAAAGAGCGTTTAAAATTAAGCGATATGTCACCAACATTTCAAAATCGAAAAAATGGGCATACGCGGTTGCCCATGAAAACCACAGATATTTACAAACTATGTATTTCACTTCACATTTTATCTACAATTTTGCAGAACTTTTATTACAAAAACAATTTTCTAACTTATTGCAGACCTTTTATAAAATTTTCAATGTATACTTGAGGGTTTAAAAACATTAACATATTTCTACAAAAAAAAAAAAAAAAAACAATCGCAAAAAAAATTATGTGAAAATGTAACTTTATTAGAAACAATGCAGCGAAAAAAAACAAATATATGTATTATGAAAAAAATCCTTATCAAAACAATTTAAATAAAAAAAAACTACTTTTAGTTAAGCAACAATTGATTTGACCAACAATAACAACAATAAACCAACGGCATTTCAACATTTTCAATGACTTTTGACTTGCGGTTGAGAATAAAATAAAAGTTTAATTTTTTATCAAAACTAGCGTTGCCACTTTCTGTTTCTATTTGGAAAATTTTTGATCAGTAAAGTTTTTGTATAACTTTTGAAATAAAAACTCAATAAAAACCCAATTTGTTTGAATTTTACGAAATTCATATTATTTAATGTTCATACTTGAACTAAAACATTCCAAAAAAAATCTGTAATTCAGTAAAAGTTCATCGATCGCAGTCCGAAATTCATTTTTGAACTAAAATAAAAACGATGTGTTAAAATGGTTTAAACAAGATGAATTTTTAGATAAATGTAATTTGATTGAATTGGAAATTGATTTTGTAATCTTGTTTGACCTCTTTGCTAAATCTTACAAAGCAGTTTAAACGCACGGTGCTACAACTTACATTCGCTCAGAAGCGTTTAAAGTGACACTCAATTTAAGATTGGTATGAAAGGTATTTCAGACCTAACAAATATTTGACGAAAAAAAGTGTGACCAGTAAATTGTTAAAATGTTAGCTTTATTTTTAACAATATTAATTGATTTGCTAAACTTTCTTTGCTAGAAGATAATTTAAAAATGTCAATTAGAAACTGCTAAATGATGTTTAATCTAGCAAACATTTTGCAAAAGCAAACCATTTAAAAAAAATAGTGGTAACATAGCTTTGCCTAAATATTTTCACTTGACAAAGAACTTTCCCCAGCAGGAAAATAGTTGCAATAATTTTTATAATATTTGTTGTGCAATTCAATATAGGACCATCAGTAATGAGGAGGTCCATTACAAAACGCAACAATTTCACTTTTTAAATTTACTACACACAGAAAAAAATCAAGTTAAAAACGTCGAAAACAAGGTTGATTAAAAATTTTTCGGTGGTGATTTTGCTTTATACGTTTTTCATGTTAATTCAACCTGATTTTATAATTGCTTGCGAACAACATTTTTTCTTTTAAAATAACTATAATTCATGTTAATTTAACATTGCAGTAAAGTTAGAGCAAAATGTCATTTATATTGAAATAACAATCCGAATCACGTTGAATGAAAGTTATTTTATGTTGAAACAACGTGAATTTCATGTAGAAGCTAATTGGTTTGAGTGTGTTACAACAGTGTGAAGAAGCTTCAGAGACAACATATGCATTTATTTAAGAATAATTCAAAACACTTACCCCTGTAACACATGTTTCACTTATTTTGTAGTCGCCTTTGTTAACAGATCAATCAGCAGAATGGCCCGATATGGTTTTCGTCATCATTCTACTTTGAAAACTTGATGTACTATTTAACTAAATAATTTTAATTAAAAGAATATGGGAATTGTCTTCTTTTTATAACATATTTAAAGAATGAAAATAAAAAAATTAACATACTTAACTATGTATGCATGTTAATTTAAGAAGATACACTTTTGATTTTAATATAAAACAGGTTTTTATGGATTCAATATTGAATCCATATTTATTTATATTTTAATATTTTTTTTATTTTTTTTTTAACAGTGAATAATATTTAATAAACGTGATTAAAGATTATTTAAATATTTTTCATTTAAAATTAATATGAAATAATGATACATTTAAGTAAAGGGCGTACTTTTGCAGAAATTTACTATGGTTCTCAATCAACATTTTTCCATGTTGATTTTGCATTGGTATTTTTTTCTGTGTGTACCTGGCCCACAATGTCGACAATTTCTTTCGCATATTGAAAACAAAAACAAATTCAAGTTTTTTATTATTGTTTTTAATATAAATATACAAAAGAAATGATGAACATTGTGGGCCAGGCAGTTAATGTTTTTTGAACTGAATAACATTGTACATGCCAAAATCCTAAGTCATTGTTTTAACGAATTTATTTACTTTGAATCGGATTAAAACGCAACGATTTCAGACATATACATACATCGTTCTGGCTTAAATAATTTTTTTTTTATCATTTATTCAAAAAATTTTAAAGTGAAATTGTTCTTTTTGTTATGGAGCTCCTCATATGTTTTTTTGTCTTTCATTAATGGCAACACCGATTAAAACTCCTGCATTATGGTTCAATTAAATATTATGCCACAATTTAACGCTATTAATTGGATTTATTGAATTTTTATACACTCAAATACTTTCCGACTTTCAACTTGTAAAAATGCTTCACAATAAATTTGTATGAATATGTAAATTATTTTCAACATTAAACTAATTAAAATCAAACGGATGGCTGTTTGGAGGATTTTGTTTTAATTTTTAATAACAAAAAATAACATTTATCATTTATGTTTTATACACTTTATAGCAGCATATACATAAAATATGTTGTTAATGACACTTTTAAATAGCGAAGTGTAATTACCTGAGTGCATCATTATGATTTTAATTATTACAATTTTTGAACGTTTACTAAAAGAAAGCACGCCTTATGTATATATTGTATCAATATTTTCAAAGGTCTTAAGCATTAAAATCGAATTAACAAACTATAGGCATATACAATGGCCAAATCAAAATAAAGGGGCTTGAATTAAGACAAGAAGTACTGACCATTTGCACTGTCTTTTTGAGATTTCCGGAGTAATCTTTCGAATTTATTCTTGAATATAACTTTAAGTTGGGGTGTGCTCTATGGATGCGTTATTAAGGTTCATACATTCTTTAAATGCCCTTAACACATTTGGTGCTACGTCGTACAGAGGGATTTTGGTTGCAAAAAAGCGATATATCGACTATGGTAATGAAACTTAGTAGCTCATGCGTGTAAGATATTTTCACTGTTAACAGCTTAATGCCGTTTTTATTGAAACGCATCACCTTCTTTTTAATTAAAAAAAATTTAGATAGCATATTTAGATTAGTAAATATGAGCGAATTAAAAAGTCCTTCAGCGTTTGTAATTTTTCTCGTAAAAAAAAAAGTTAGCTCCGTCTACCGCCGTATTCTTACTGAAAACAAATGAAAAAGGAGGGTTTAATTTTCGGATTTACCTAAAATAATCTAGTAAAATTCACTGATCGCTGAACAAACTTATACATTTTATCAAAAAATGCAAGTTTATGATCAAATCTGTTGCATACATTAAGGCTTAAACGTTTTTAATATTATTATAATAAATTTTAACAACAATTTTTTAATAACAGACATGCTGCTCTATAAAAATAACTGAGTTGTCAAAATTATCTTCATATAAAGTTAACGCACACATGTATACATACATGTATACATTCAAATACACGAAATATGACGTTTGGGTTCCAACTAAGGTAAACAACTGACAAAAATATGGGTCAACGAGCTTGCTTACCTTGTGTAAATATACCTTGAAAACTAAAGCATAACAATAAGAAAACCAAAGCCATATGATTTAGAAAAAATTGTCAAACATAAAAGTGAAGTTTAAAACTGTAAATGAAATATTTACGCAAGGAAAGAACATAATTTATGCAGCAGTACTTCGCATTGGTATGCTTTCCGAGGAAGCAACAGCACACAATAACGATTACAGGTAGTATCAGTGATGTACGAAAACACACAATCATAATTATGTGCATGTAGTAGGAGCAGCAAAGCACAAAGTTAAGTTTTTGAAAGAAATGCTGTATTATCCCCTAATGTTGAAGTTTGGGTGTAGTTGCTTTTTACTAGAGTTTTTCTTTTCCCGGACTTTTTAATTTCCCGGGAAGGGGGGATTTAATTTTTAAATTTCCACATTTCCTGAGATCAATTAAATAAGTTTATAAATGCATTCAACTTTTTAATTTCTGTGGCAAAAAGGAAAAGTGATTAATGGCACCTTAAAAATGCATGCTCAAAAACCCGCATGGCAAAATTTCAATTATTTTGTAGGGTTTTTGAGGAGGTTTTAACAAAATTACCTTTTGGTTAATTTTTTTTTCAATGAGCAATAACATGTGGAATAAAAACTTAAGTTTACTTCCAATCTGTGACCTTAGGAGTGTTTAGGAATTAAGAAACTATAACCGCAGAGAACTGATGATTTTATTAATTCTGAGTAAATTTCCAAAAGCCACCTTCAAAGTTTTAAATTGTTCTTCTATGAAACTAAACATATAGACGTAAGCACTTATTGCCGGCGAATTAATTCAAAGTCAACAGCATTTATGTAACACAAAAAAAGTTAAATTATTTAAAAAAATTATTACGAGATTTTTTTTTAAAATAGGATTTTAGTTAAGAATAAGCATTTACAGAATCGTTTGAAAGCCTTTTTCTAATTTTTAGCAAGAAGATTTCAATGGGAAAACATGTATCCTTATTACGGATGTTTGCCTTCTTAGCCAAAGCAACATTAAAAAATCTCTAGACACTTTCAGTTTTCTTAGCACTTCCTTCAAAACTTGTAATTCCTTTAAAAAAAATGATTTTTCTTCGAATCGAATTAGCGTTTTTTTCTTACAGAACCTAATGCCGAAAATCTTTTAAGCATCTGCTCTGCACTGAAATCATTAAATTTTTTAGGAACAACTTTTTTTTATAAAATAAGTCTGGGTCTTTAAACAAAGTAAAAATTCTGTACATTTTTATTATTCTTCTTTCGAAATTACAAAGCATCAAACATTAAGCAATGCCTTACTCATCGGATATGAATTTGGCGTTTGGCAAAACTGTCTTAAGTTAGAAACTGTAGTTTTTCTTTATGTTAAACATAATGATGATAACAATTAGAAGCGGTTGTTTTCAATCACACAAAAAAAATTATTAAAAAAAATCCCGGGAATTCCCGCACAAATTCCTCGGATTTTTTCCCCCGAAAAATGTACGTGATCCTGGGATATTTGTACCGGGAAATCTTGTAAGAAAAATACTATTTGTTACACAGAAAAAAAAATACGACAAATCAATTGTCATATTGAATACCATATTCGTTAATATAGTGACGAAATGTATTTAACTTTGAAATTGAGAAGCCATCAACAACTGAATTCTTAAATGCAAAAAAAAATATTTGTATACCCTCCACCACCAGTAGTGGTGAAAGAGGGTAGGTATACTTATTTTGTTATTGAATGAATTTTTAAATTCGGTATTTTAAGTTTTTGGCATATGGCACCAGCCCAAATTTCTGATATAACATTCTTAGTGGCTTTTTCTTTTTCCAAAATTGTTCAAAGTAAAATCCCGAATTCAAAATCCCGAATAAGTAATTTTCAAATACAATAAATAATATATGTAGGTCCTAATACGGAGCCTTTAGGAAAACCGGCTTGCAGATTTAGTTAACCAGATGTTTCTCCTTAAAAGTCCACAAAATGTGACCTGTCAAGCAAAAATAATACATTTTATTAATTGGCAAGCAGAATTTGAAATTGTCTTTTCAGTTTTTTGAATATCGTGAAATGGCATAAGAGATTAAAAGCACTTGATAAATCAAGTTAAATCAATGCATTTAATTTATTTATATTGACGTTCTCTCTAATTGGTAGCATCTGTACGACTATCCAGCCAGGATGTGGTACTACAACGCTTAAACATACATACAAAAATATTAATCTTGCTATCAAAAGATTAAAGTATTTAATCTTTTATAAGATGTTCAACGATCTGACCCTATTAGTACTTAGCCTATTTAGTACTTTTTTACCAAACATATATCACTTTCTTTGATATTGTCATTTTTGGTCATTATGTTAGCAAGGAACTTGGGGTATCAAGCAAAACTTTTATTTTGAAAGGATCAAGAAAGGCAACCCACAGCCTTTTTACATATTTCGCCAAAAAAAAATTCAAATTCATCCCTGTTCGGCCAATTAAAAACGAAAACCCAGAGACCGAATTACAGCAGTCGATATCTATCAAAATTACAATATTTCTTAACCTGAATATTTGATGGTTATTGAAAAACGTAATTTGGACCAAGTCTTTATACCATATTTCCTTTTTGCAGTTTATTTGTCTATCCACGACTGAAGAAAGTTGTCAAAAGTTCAATTTTGCGTAAACTACATTTGCTCTAATTTTTTCTAGTTTTTCTTTTTAACCTTTCTGGCCATCTTTCTTTTTGCTCACTAAACAGTTTTAACCAAGTTTATCATTTTTAACCATGTTACTATTTTACCAGATGGAAAAAGAATCCCAAACGAAACCAAAAACCATTTAAACACCATTAATTGAATTGTGCAGGTAAATTGCGATAAAAGCTTTCAATGTCATTACATCTAATACTCAACACACATGTGATAGTTTTTACATACGACAATTTAGTTTTTTCCAATACATATTACTCTGTGTGTAGTTTTTTAAGGTATGTTTGCTCTTTATGTACTTTTTACTATGACTATTTTTGCCAAGCATTAATGTAAGAAGACATGTTCAATGGAAGAATTCTTTATATGTGCCTAAGAAATTTACGTTCATACGGTTGGCTATTTTGCCAGTTTTGTCTAGCTCTTTTTAAGTGATTTTTTTTTTAATTTTACAGCACACATCAAGCAGCGTGCGGTAGTAAAAAGATCGCAAGGAACAGTTTTGTATGCATAAAAATTGTTAAGAATTTAATCAAAAGTTTTCAGTTTCAAAGAAATTCGTTATGAAATACTCAATAATTACACTGTGCTAGAAATTTACACTTTTTTTAGACAAGCTGGGCAGTTGGTGCTTTAACATAATTCGGGTACGCCGTTTTTTTAGGTTAGCTCTGGTTTTCGAGATATACCGTTATTTCGAAAATGGAGGAGGTTGCACAACTCGCGTAACTCAAAAACGCTTCAGCTTATTGAAAAAACTAAAAAAACGAAATTCCCGCCGTTTCATAAACCTAATTTTTTTTCTATTCGCGTAACTCAAAAACGCTTCAGCTTATTGAAACAAACTAAAAAAACGAAATTCCCGCCGTTTCATAAACCTAATTTTTTTTTTCTAGAAAAAAAATTTTTTTTATCAAAATTTCGAAATTTTTGTTTTTTAAAAATTGAAAAATGCAGCTATGCTTCTAATATTTTGCAGACATATTTTGGAAACAAAACAAGCTATAAATTTAGGAATTTCATTAAACGGCCATATTTGTATGGGTGAAATTCTTAAATTGGGCTGCTGCAGTGCCATGGATGCCCCTAGATGGGTCAAATGTATGACCAACGGCTTGCATTACTGGATTCAGCGTACCCGAATTAGGTTAAAACACCAGGTACCCAGCTAGTCTGTTCTTTTCAACTTGCACAGTGTTATTGCAATAAAAAAATAATATAAATACACCTTTATACTGCTTTTCATTAAAAATTTATTTACATTTACATCAACACTTTCGACCCTAAAATAAAGCGTAATACCCAAAGGTAAACCATGAACCATTAACGGCAGGTGAAAAATTGAACAAATGACGATTTGAAAAAAATGTATCACTAAAGCAGTGATGGAAAATTGAATACAATTTTCAGTACTTTTTTATTTGAAAAATACCACTGTTCTCCCACGTCAGTAATAGTACTCTTTTCTCTTCTTATGCTTCCATGTTTTGCTATCGTTCCTAGTTTCGAACATTGTCAACAATTCCTTCATGGTTTCGATAGCAGTATATCATAGTGGTATGTTATTCCTTTAAGTAACGCGCTTGAGTTCTTTTAATTGCAAATCCAAATAAATACACACACACACTCAAAAGAAAAATTAATCCATCCGTACTCAAATCAATCCGTACTATTTTACGGTGAGTACGGAATTTCATTAATCAAGTACAGAAAGATTGAGTCAAGAACGGATTTTTAATCTCAAAATACTTAAATTATTCACATTCAATCCCGATTTCGTACTTGAAATAATCCAAAAATGAGATTGATTTAAGTAAAACTAAGATTGAATCAATCTCGAAATGAGCTTCATTCAGGAATTATATAATTGTTTTAATCCGAATTTGAAAGGAAAAATTAATATGATTCATTTACTTACCCGTTTTATACCTTACAGAATGATAAAACACCAACATCATGCCCGATATGGTTTTTAGTTTAGAAATCTTATGTACATATTTAAACAAAAATATAAACTAAATGAGAAGCAAGTTTACTTTTTAACCCTTCCTGGTACTCATGAGTCTGGCCACACCTTTTTTCAATGTGTATAAAAAATCAAAACATGCGTAAGCTTAAAGGTTAAGCACAACGAAAAGTTTAATAATTTGTTCCTTGATTTAAGAAATTTCTACTTATTTCAAGAAATTCATGGATTGATTTTTGAAAGTAATCCCATTTAGTACGTTTTAGTGTTATTCGTACTTGAATTTTTACGACCCGTACTTAAAGTAATCATAAAAAACTCGATTTATCCCGAGACTTTTTCTTTCTGTGTAGTTACTTAAATCAAGTTTTCGTTGCTTATGGCCAATTTCACCAATTCTATTTAATTATCTATTTAATTTAAGTATAGTTTTTCATAAAATCTTATTTTTAGTTTGCTAATTTTGTTCGGTATTAGATCATGAGTTAAGCAAATTTTTTAAATAAAAAATATTAAAATATTTTATTTTTAAAATTCTATTTTATTTCGCAAATGTTGACAAAAGCTTACAGCTCAAGAAAAAGTTTTCGTTTATTTATTTTTAAACATTTTTAAATAACCCCTGAAGGTAGTCAACAAAGACCAAAATATTGGGAAATAAAATAAAATTTTTAAAACAAAATATTTATTTAAAAATTTGTTCAACTCATGACCTAATGCCGAACAAAATTAACAAACAAAACAACTAAAGGTCAACAATTTACAACTTTAAATCTTATTTTTCTTTGACATGAAAAACGAATTTTAAACATAAATTTATATATAAATAAATTGGTGAAATCGCCCATTAATATTTTACAAAATACGAAGAAAAGCCTGAATTTTTTACACAAAAACGTGTAGCATTAGTTAGTTTAAGAAAACATATAATAATAAGAAACTTTTTATTGGCTTGCCAAGGTTTCTTGAGTATTTTCTGAAAAAATTTCAAAAATCCTTAAGCTGTTATGATACTTGCTATTTATTGTATTTTTTCTATTTTGGAGAACAGTGCAAATATATTTGCATAGGAAAACTGACTAAGTGTAAAGAGTATGATTATATCATAAAAAATCTTTAAATGTCAAACAAATATACATGTGTTATCGATAAATAATCTAAGACTGTTTTACTTAAAATTGACATTTCCAGATTAATTGTTAGCACTGTTGCCAATTTTTTTAGTTTTTTATCGAAAGAAACGGTTTTTAACTTTTTTTTTGCGATTTTTAACTTTAATGACGGTTTTTTGTGGGGAAAAAACGTGGGCAGTATTGTTTGTTTTGTTTACATTTTATCAAATTGTATTTCTTGTTCTTTCTCGCATTTGTTGTTTCATTCAGTCAATCCAAAAAAAATTCAATACTAAAAATAGCAAGTATATGATACACCTTTAGCATTTGTTTCTTGATGCAAGAATATCAATTCTATTTAAAAATCAAGAAAACCAGACTAATATTAAAAAAATGCAGCTTGATTCCAGAAATATCTGTCTTATTTTTAATAAAAATTAGCAACTTTTGCAGTTCTTGTATTAAGAAATTATTTGATGATATAACAAAAACGTGAATTTTTTGATCATGAGAAAATGTTTCTTAATTTAAGAAAATTAAACTAAATACGAACAAAACAAGTTAAAATCATAATATTCAATTAAAGTTTGAAAAATTTTTGATATTTTCTAATAAAATCTTGATTTTGAGAAGAATTCTTGATAATTAAAACCTTACTGAAATAATCTTTTATTAAATAAGTTTTCATATTATTCCTCAAAAGCTTTTATACTTTAACTTGTTCCTTCAATAGTTTCCAGGAATATTTTGTATGTTCTATCAGATTTTTTGTTTGTTTATATTCCCAGATTCAATCTTTTATTAAAATAACACAATTGTTAAAACCAGTTTAAAGCAAAAAAAACAAAAAAAAAAGTATCACAATATGTGTACCAAAAATTTCTACGCTTTTCTTTTGAATCACCTGTCTAACATCTTTAATTATATTGTACAATATTTAAAATATAACTAATTTGCATCAATATTATGTTTTTCCAATCGATATTAAAATTAAAAAATTGTAGATTGCTGAAAAAAATTCGTTTTATAATATTGTTCAATCTTAATTATGTATTTAAAAAAAGATTTAGCGTAATCGAATAAATTTATTTGCAAAATCAAAAAGTTCTTTAATTAAAAAACGCGAATTGTTTAATCCAAATAAAAGTAAAATACTAATTAATTTACGAACCAGTACAAAACCCTTTTTCTTTTCGCCTCTTTGCCATAAATCCGGATATCAAAAATTTAGTTCAGTGCTAATCTTCTTCTTGGTCCGCACAACATGTATACCAATTTGTATCTTCCTAGGTCATTGAGGGTATTTCAAATGAATAAATATGTAAAAAAAACAATATTTTCACGCCCCTATTTCCTCTAAATTATCCGTCCATAGTCCAAAAATTTTAACTGTAGAAAAATATGTTTTTTGAAAAGTACCAACATTTTGAAAAAGTACTCTTTTTTACTTAGTGGCCAATTCTTCAATTTTGCCTCACTGCTCTAAAGTCAAAACTCAAAATATTTAAGGAACTTTAAAAATTATTTCATAAAACAGGTATCAGAATTTTCGGTCACTTTAAAACGTGACTTTTAAACCATTTGCTTAGCTATATTTATGTCACCTTTATGACTCTCATCATCATTATTCACATCATTTGTGGTCAATTTAAAAAATATAATGTAAAAGTTATTGCCCGCATTGAATCATAGATAAAATGAAAATTATTTTACTTACAAAACTACAACAACAGAAATATAAAATATTTTTTGTGTTGAAAAATTTTGTTCATGGCTGCGAGTAATTAAAGTTTGGTATTGGCCGTGCCTTAAAATAAAAATGTTTTGCTAAAGGATTAACCCCCTTATGCAAAAAAAACACATTAAGCCCATTCACTTTTGCTGTACTTAATATGTTGGTTAGCTTACGTGCATTTTAACTTTAATTGGCAGATTCAATATCGGAAACAACTTAATTAATATTCGGTTTTGCTTTTTCGTTGATACGTTTTAGCTAGAATGAGATCAATTTGGTGTTGCTTTATAAAATATGACCGTTGAAAAAAAGTTAGAGCAAAACCAAGTAAGACAGACGAAATGTGGTTTCAACAGGACGGTGCCACTTGCCACGCTGCTAACGAAACAATGGCTCTTTTGCACGACGAATTAAATGGCCGTGTTATATCACGTTGCCAGCAGCAATTCAAGAGCTAAATGATGAGATAATTCGGCACATTAACGGTATAGAACCTCAAACCCGGGTTGATCTTTACATGTTTCAAGAAACACCACTTTCTGCACCACTGCGGTGCCCGTTAGCCAAAAGTCAAACATCAATCTTTAACCAGTAGTACTGGTGGTTCGAAATTTGCTGTTATTATCACTTAAATTTCAAATTACATGTTGCCTCCTTTTTCCTCTGTTTTTTCGTATTCTTTCTGTCAAAATTGTTCTTATCTTATTCTTCTTTTATTATTTTGCTTATTTGAAGTTTCAGACTTGCCAAGACAATTACAAGTTAATTGGCAACACTGCTTAGTTTTTGTGTGAGTGTGAGTGTATGGCAATTTTCAACAAATTACTATCATGTGTAAGTCTGGGTTCACACTATGAAAGTTTTCTTTCAAAAGTCTGAGTTTATGGGTGAGAGAGGCGAAAAGAAAATCATGTTCACTTCCCCTCTCACCAATAAACTCAGACTTTCTGAAAGAAAACTTTCATAGTGTGATCCCAGACTAAATGATATGTTATAAAATAAATTTGATATTCGATTGATTGAAATGGATCTTTCAAAAGTGTATTGCAGAAAATTAAGAAAACACAATTATGAAAAAATACCAAAGGTGTTTTAACATTTAAGCAAACAAATCTAATATTATAAAAAATTATTGGGGTTCAATAACACAGTGTAACAAAATTCAGATTATCGCCATTAGCCTCAATTTTTTGTATACATCTAAACATGCCATTTAGCTCAAAAATATTTTTCACTGTTTTGACTTCAATACCACTACTTTTATGAAATATAAAAATATATGCTACTTTTAAATTTTCCTTTATTAAGCATTTTACATACATTACACGAACTTTTGTTCTTAGAAGGCCTCTTGGGATAATCAGGGAAACCATAAATATGCCATTGCATGTTTTTCCTAGGGCGGCCAATGAAGGCAGAATCAATATATTTATAAGTTTTAAAGCTTTTTATGAATTTTGGCATCGATCTGTTAGTTAGCGTTAGCAGCATTTTTTGCATAATTTAGTTAAGCTTTTTTGCAGCATTTTTTTAAGTTTAAATTGCAAATTAAGCCTTTTTAAGGCATATTTTGATACATGTTAGAATTTTTTGGTGCCTACATTAGCTTTCGCAACAAATAAAAAGATTTTTTTTGCAAAATTCTGTTTTAAATATCTATCTGTAACCCAAAGACAAAGCAGGTTGCCATTTAAGATAAATGCTATTTTAAGCTTTAAAATTGTATATATAAGCAAAAATTAAGGAAAAAGCAATTATATACGATATGTCTAATGCAAAGAAATCTGGACTAATCTTATAGTACACTGATCGACACAGAACCAATTTTAAAAGTGATCTAACGATGTCTATCCGTCCGTCTAGCTGGTTGTCTGTCCATGTTAACCTTGTGCGCAAAGTAGAAGTTGCAATCTTCTATATAATTTAATCAAATTTGGTAAAAATATTTTTATTGTAACAAGGACGAAGTCTATGCAAATGGTGAGAATCGGTCTATAAATTCACATATTCCCATAAAAACTTTTGAAAATTTAAATTTTGTATTCTCAAAAATGAAAATTACTTTTTGATAATAAAAACTTTTTTCCAAATAAGGCTCTTTGTGTCCGTAAACCATCTTATTATGTTGGTATTTAGATTGAATTCACCCTAAAAATCTCGAAAATTCCTCTGTAAATTTGAATTGTTTAGGGCATATTTTTAACAGTTTTCAGAGCATATTTTCAAGTTTTTAGAGCATATTTAATGCGCATAAAACGCGTCTTAAGAGCATATTTCTGGTTTCCTTTGTGACAATATTTTATGCAATAACATTCGTAGAATATTTTAACCCTCTAAAGTGCCATTGTAGTATACTCTTGTTTGGAAGTTTGAAAAAAAGACAAAAAGAAAAGAATTACCATACAATTCTACTGAAGGCACCTGTAATAATTTGTTAGCTCAGAAGTACATAAAGAAATTTTTTTTTAACTTATATTAACGCCTTTTTAAAAAATTAAACAGCTTCAAGGGCCGAAATTTCAAAAACCCGAAATCACTTTGGCAGTTTTGTTCTACCAGTAAAATAGTTTCATTTCGCATTGCAACTATTTAGGCTGATTTTTTTTTATTGCACAGTGTAATGAGTGACATCATTATACCCTCGGCTAATAGTGGTGAATGAGGTTATACTATGTTTGTCATACTGTGTAAAACATTTTTAATATTTATCTAAGACCTAATAAAGTATATAAATATATTCTGGGTGCTCGTAATTTTAAGTCGTTTCAGTCATGTCTGTACGTCTGATAAAAAAAAATGCGCTCGCTTACGAAAGACTCAAAACAAAAGAAGAATAGTGTTGTCAAAATATTTCTGGTTATCCTAAGCAGTTAAGAGAAAAAAAGAGCAAAATCTTCTTAGTAGGATAAAAGTCGTGTACCAAAAGGTGAAACAACCTTTTGTTGTATATGCTAAGAAATCATACCAAGGTATTTCGTGAAGATCGGTCCACTCTTTAAAAACACTTGAGTACGAACAAAGCCAATTTTAATAAAATTTTGTCAGTCATAGTTGCATAAGACAAGAAATCACCTTGTTAAATTTTCATAAAGATAATTTACCACAGTTCGCATTTAAAGCCCACTTCTGAAATTTTCTTACTGTCGGTGGAGGGTATAAAAGATTTGGCAAAGCCGAATAAATCACTCTTACTTGGCTTTGCTTAAAGTTTAACAGAACTCTGAAAACTGATAAAAAAAAATCACTCAAAACGAAACACGGATCATTTAGAGCAATGTTACTTACTACCAGAAAATTTCAAAATTATACTTCAGATGAACGAAAATTACCCATTATAACTGATTTAAAGGATATAATATTAACGTTTTACATAATTGTTTGCTTATTTGTACAATGGTTATTGGCATTAATCGCTTTAATAACGTTGTTTCAAACTTGAGTCAATTTCAAAATTAACCGAAAGAAAAATTATTTCAACAAAACTAAGTTCAGTTTGTGCTTTGTTGTGATACAGACGTGTATTATTAAACCCGCATACTATTTGAATTAATTAAATTTGATTTTTTTTTTTTATTTAAAATAAACATTCCGCGAATGAACGCAAAATACATAAATAATTTTTAAATAAATTATTTAGCATAAAAGTGATCAATTAATAAAAACGAAAAATTAATAAAGATAAATAAAAAATATAAGTGAATATATGTACATACATACTTATGTATGTATGTAGGTATACATAATCTTGCAAAAACATTTTAATTTTGTAAAGAACAAAATAAAAAAAAAAAAAAAAAAAAAATAACAAAAATATTAAAAGCACAAAGTTACGTTGAAAAACAAAAACAATATTTTGTATGAACAAAAACAATGAGACAACAATAAAACTCAACGAGAGAAATTGCTATGTAACAGTTCATGCAAATGAAAATAATGAAATAAATAAAACAAAACAAAACAATATTAATTACCTAACGGCTAAGCCAATTATTCGTACACGTTCCCTCTCACCCTCGGTATTTACACAAACGGTGGATAGTGACTCATTAAAAAAACTAAAACTAGACCTGGTGACAAGTGTTGCCAGGCCAGAAAGTATTGCCGCGACGTCAAAAACAAATTTAGTGGGAAATGATACCATGAACTTAAACACAAATGCAATGGAAAACCCCCCTGTAAAAAGTTGTCAAAAGCCTCAAGTCCAAGTTGGTATGGACAGGTATATAACAGTCCTTAAACGGGGTCGCAGCCCTACATCTTCAGCTGTTGCTTCGGCCTCAAAAATGCCATTTTTTGATAAAATAAATTCCCAAAATCGCTTTGCAATTCTGGAGGATGAATCCTCTGAAGCACCAAACGTAATAAAATCGTCCAAGCCTCCCCCGATATATCTTAGGGAGCAAAACTCAAATGAGTTAATAAAAAGTTTGATTTCGGTAATAGGTGAAAATTCCTTTTACGTAGCTTCAATAAAGCGAGGTATGATTAACGAGACTAAAATACAGGTGAATAACGAGGATGACTTTCGAAAAGTAATTACAAGATTTGAGGCTCTTAATAAAAACTTTTATACATATCAACTGAAGAGCAGTAAAGGTCTTCAGGTAGTGATCAAGGGCATAGACTCATGTGTAGACCCAGGAGAAATTAAAGCTTTTTTGGAAGAGAAGGGCTTTAAAATAAAAAACGTGACAAATATCAAAAATAAGGAAAAAAATCCCCAACCACTATTTCGAGTGGAGTTAGAACCCGGCGACGTTAAGCTCAAAAAAAATGAAACGCATCCAATTTATAACCTAAAGTATATTCTATACAGAAGGGTAACTATAGAGGAGCCGCACAAGAGAAATGGTCCTGTTCAATGTCTAAACTGCCAGGAATTTGGCCATACAAAGGCATACTGCTACTTACCCCCTGTTTGCGTAGTATGTGGTGAACTACATGGTACAGTTCTTTGCGATAAGTCTAAAACCGACCCCAACGTAAAAAAATGTAGCAACTGTGGCGGTAATCACACTGCTAATTATAGAGGATGCCCCGTATACACTATCGTCAAGCAGTCGGTTGGACCGAAAACTAATCCCCCTCAAATGCAGGTAACAAATCAGCTAAACACTAATAACATTCAGGGCCCGCAGCCTAGTAATAACAGAACCTCCTATGCTAACGTCCTAAAATCAAACCATGTGCCGCAAGGTGCTTCGCCAAGTAATGACGAAACTCCAGATTCTAATATAAGTCGTCTAGAAAAAACCATGGAAACATTAGTGCAAACAGTAAACAATTTTACAAACACAATGGGTAATATGTTACAGGAAATTCTAAGAATGCAATCGATGTTATTGCAAGCTGTACTTAACAAGCCATGAACTGTTTAAAAATTTGTTTTTGGAACGCAAACGGCATCCGCCAACATAAAAATGAACTAGAATACTTTCTCAAAAATAAACAAATTGATGATATGATGGTTTCTGAAACTCATCTGACCTCAAGAAATACGTTTAAAATCAATGGCTACATACTATATGATACCAAGGACCCTCGAGATAGAGCTTGTGGAGGTTCTGCCATTTTGATAAAAACCCGAGTCAAACACTACTTAATGTGTGATCATCGTGAGGATTATCTGCAAGCAACAAATATTCGTGTTGAAGAGCTTAATCGAAACATAGTAATTTCATCTTTATACTCTCCACCTAGATTTTCAATATCAGAAAGCCAATATTGTGAATATTATAAATCCCTAGGACCCTGTTTCCTGGCCGCTGGCGATTATAACGCTAAACATACCTTCTGGGGGTCACGACTTATAACACCAAAGGGTCGTGTTTTGTTTAATACAATCTCTAAAATGAATTTAAATGTTGTCGCGAGCGGACAACCAACATATTGGCCTGCTGATCCACAAAAAATTCCAGATGTCATCGATTTCGGCGTGGTTAAAAACATCCCCACAGAAACGATTCACGTTGAAGCCTCATTAGAATTATCCTCTGATCACACACCTACAATTGTTACTATAACAAACACCAATATAATTGTATCTCCCTCTAGTTACATAGCGACGTCAGCTACACAAATAAATTGGTTAAAATATAAAAAATATCTCAGTACTCATTGCACAGAAAATATTCCGCTTAGCACACCGGAGAATGTAGATCTCTCTATTGCCAATTTTGACAGTTATCTTAAACTAGCGGTTCAACATTCCTGCAAAACCCTCAAAAAAACTTATAATAATAAAATATATTCTACAGATGTCGAGCGCCTCTTGAATGAAAAAAGGAGAGTGCGAAGAGAGTGGCAATTGCACAGATCCCCCCAACTTAAGAACTTATTAAAAGAGTGCACAAAAAAGCTAAGAAAATTACTGCAGTCTCGGAAAACGGCTTCCGTGGAAAAATATCTTAAGGACCTGGATGCAACACCACAATCAGACTACTCATTATGGCGTGCAGCCAGAAATCTAAAAAGGCCAGTTATCACGAAACCACCATTAAGAAACCTGAATGGAAGTTGGGCAAGAAATGATAATGAGAAAGGAAACCTGTTTGTAAATCATTTGAAAAACGTATTTACCCCAAATATATCTGACGACATAGCAGACGAGTTACCACCTGTTGCTGCTAGAGCAGCTGTTCCCCTAAGATTTGAGATGAGAGAAATCGAAAAGGCTATTTGTAACTTAAACCCCAAGAAAGCCCCTGGTTTTGATAAGATAAGCAACAAAATGCTTTTGGAGCTACCTCGAATAGCAAAGAAGATTATTCTTTATATTTTTAATGCTATTTTACGCCTTGAATACTACCCTCAAGAATGGAAGGTCTCCTTAGTAAAGATGATACCAAAGCCAGGAAAAGATCACACAAAAGTTGAGTCATATAGGCCTATTAGCTTATTGTCTAATATATCAAAGCTGTTTGAGAAGCTCTTAGCGTCAAAATTAACCCCAATTTTAAATGATAATGGGTGTATACCTAACCATCAATTCGGTTTCAGAAGAGAACATAGCACAATTGAACAAACCCATCGAATAGTAAACGCCATAAGAAAAGCCTTTGAAGAAAGAAAATATTGCTCCGCTCTCTTCATCGATGTTTCTCAAGCTTTTGATAAAGTCTGGCATGTAGGATTGTTACATAAATTGAAGCTAAACCTACCGGTTAACACACACAAGCTGCTAGAAAGCTACTTGGTCGGTCGAAAATTTATTATTAAAGAAGGTGATTTTGTAAGTTCTCCTCAGCCAATTGAAGCTGGAGTCCCTCAGGGAAGCATCCTGGGCCCACTTTTTTACTTAATATATACCTCGGACATGCCAACAAACAATTACACCCTAACCTCAACTTTTGCTGATGATACAGCTTTTCTAAGCGTACACGAGAACAGTCATGAAGCATCTCGATACCTGCAGGATCATATATTTCAGCTCGAACTATGGTTAAAGCAATGGAGGATAAAGGTCAATGAGCAAAAATGCGTACATATAACATTCACTTTGCGTCGGGAAACATGCTCCCCTATTAAAATCAATAATCAACTAGTGCCTCAACAATTGCATGTAAAATATCTCGGTATTCATCTAGATCGGCGTTTAACATGGAAATGCCATATAGAAGCAAAATTAACCCAAATGAAACTAAAAGCAATTCAAATTAACTGGCTTATTGGAAGAAATTCAGTTCTTAGTCTCGATTGCAAACTACTACTTTACAACGCTATTTTAAAGCCAATATGGTGCTACGGTATTCAACTATGGGGCACTGCCTCGGCTTCAAATATCGAAAAAATTCAAAGGCGCCAAAATAAACTTCTTCGAATAATCACAGCTGCCCCTTGGTATGTTAAAAACTCAAATATCCACAAGGATCTCAATGTGCCACTGGTAAGGACTATTATTACGAAGTATGCGGTAAAATATTTAAAAAGGCTAGAGTTGCACCCTAATCCACTAGCTCGAAATATTTTAAATGATAGTGGCCACACTCGCTTAAGAAGAAGAGACACTGCAGCACTTACCCATTAAGATGAGCGATTAACACCTACATATGTGAACAGAACCCGTGATGAAGAAAATTTTTGTCTGGCACTGGCAGGACATAAAATAAATTTTTAGGATAAGATTTGATTAATTATTGTTAGTTCATATTTAATATATGAAGATTCAATAAATAAATAATGAAAAGAAAAAAAAAAAAAAACAAAACTAAAAAAAAAATAAACTTAATTAATTAAAAATATGAATTAGTTCTTCTTCTAGATTTGGTGCATTTATCTAGAAATAATTTCAAAATGTTCGTTGCGATTGTTTTGTATACCATCTTTAGCAAAAAAATTCCTGTATTGGTTTCAGAGAATAGTATTCATATTGTCCAATAAACTTTGCGTTTGAAATCACTATCAGCTCAAATTTATCGAAATTTAAAGGGCTCATGCTGACGCCATTCTTTATCAAGGTTTTGTAAATATGTATTGAACAATTTAAGCCTTTTCTTAAGAAAAACAGTGTCTTTGGTTTGGAGGGTTGTCTATTCTTTGAATCCACAATATCAATCAATTATTTTTTTTAAGTAGCTACTTTAATAGAACATTCTCTCTAGTTTTTAAGTATAATTGTCGTTTCGATATCGGAAAGAACGACTAATACCCCTGACAGACATAGGATTTGTATACTATACTTGCATGGTATACTACATGTGTGTCAACCTAAATTACAACTAAACCATAAAACATAGTGGTGTATTCCTGGTCTGCAAATATAAAATAGTATATTAAACCGTAGTATACATACCATGGTATGTAAACTATATGTCTGTCAGGGGTATTAGACTCATATGCCGAAATATCTATACATGTTTTTATTTAAGTTAAAAAATTAAAAATTTTAAAATAATATATGTAAATAAGCATATCTCAAATTACAGCTGATCTACACCTGAAAGAAATTAGCCACGCTCTACACCCGACAGTAAAATATTTACACTCAATTCGTGTGGTTACCCACAATCAGTGTTGCCAAAACTTTGTGACCAAAAATGGCTAAAAATGTGTTAAAAAAAAGTTTTTTATAAATAAAAACACATGAAAATTCCATAACAAACCAGAAATAATTCATTAAAAGCGGTTTACGATGAAATTGTTAGTTAATATCAATTTCTTAAATATGAATAAACGTCAATTAATATTTTGAAAGATGTTTAAAAAATTGAATCATCGATAAATTTGATGTTGTTATTGTGCATCTCATAGTAATCACTCGTGGCTATTAGTTTTAATTAATTTGAAGGTAAATCATAATTACGACAACATTAACCAAACAACTTTTGAGTCCAGATCTACAATAAAAAACAAGTAAGAAAGTATAGTCGATCAACCAATCAAAATTTTATTAAATTATCTGCAAATTTGCAACTTGTACTTTGCGCACAAGGTTTACATGGGCAGCCAGCTGGACAAACGTCGTTAATTCGACTCAGAAAGTTATTCTGAGTCCATCGGTATACCTAAAAGTGGGCTTAGGACCAATATTGTTATGGTAAAAATATTTACCTAATTGATCAAATCGAATTAACAGTTGCTAAATGTAACCTATTTCTCCAATTATTTTTGACAAAATACCCTCTCTACTTTAGCATTAGACCATGGAAGTGAGACCAACTTTATAGTCAATTCTGAAATTTCTAAAAAAAATTTTTTTTGCCGCCTGCATCTCTTTATTAAAATAATTGTAACCATAAAGAAACACCGATGTTTGTGTTGATCCATTTTATAAATTTAATATTGGAACACAGTTCCTTCATATTGAAATCATCATCATTGTTTATAGCGATTTTCCACATTTGTACAAGTTGTGATTCAAATTAAAGGCGTTTTAATTGTTAAAATGTTTATTTTAATTTAATAAATATTTATAATAAAATAAATAAATTTTGTGGCTAAACAAGTTGGAAAATGGCAAAAAAAAATGGCTAATGGCTAAACAGGTTAAAAAATTGCTAAATCTATCCACTAAATGGCTAAATTGGCAACACTGCCCACAATGCACTGCTTTAGAATAAATAAATAAATTATTTTTTTAAAACTATAAAAACTTGCTTTTGTTATAAGTTGGTAAAGGGGATATGTAATTAGGCTTAGCCGAATGTAATACTTTTCCTTGTTTGTTAATGAAATATTTTCAGCATACATTTAAAAGAATTTTTAAACTTTATTTGTTTAAAGATACATAAATATTAAGCAGTATGGGGTACGATGCACACATTCAGCTCAGTTACAAATAGAGTTAAGCAAAACATAACAAACAGGATAATAACAAACAAAATACAAAAATAAAGTATCGTAGAAAAACAAAAACAACCAAAACAATTAATTTAAAACAACCACTTAAAGGCATTTTAGCACGTGACACACAGTTTGTTGATGTGTTGGTGGATGTTGTTTAACAACAAACAAATACAACAATAAAATAACCGGGAAAATAAAAATAACAAGCGAACAGGTGAGTGAAACCCAGACAACCGTATTAACCATGGTAACAAATGGTTGCCATGGGAAACGTAACGAATCACGAAGCCAGCCAAGGAAGGACACAACATACAAAGGCCAACACATGGGACCCATATAAAACGACAGTTGAAAGGACAAAGGCAGACGGAAAAAAACACATGTTAATTAAGTTAAAAAAAAATTATTGAAAACAGCACAAAATAAAAAAGAAGTTTTCTCACAGAAAAAAATATATATGTATGTACATATTTTAATTTCTAATTAAAGACAACTTCTGGTTAAATAAACATCATGTCGAGTAAAACGAAATTTATCATTAATACATCTGGTAAAAAAATAATCGGAAAAAATACATTCTTGTCAAAAAATCTTTGATTGACATGACCTAATTTTCCTTTTGTTATTTAGTGGAATATTTTGGCGTAAATGCTCCAACGGGCATGACTTTGGATGAACATACTGCTGCAATATTAGAGTTTTTAGAAAATGATGAAATAACTGTAATCTCCGCTGTACATAATAAACAAGAAGATAAAATTAAATTTCATCATCGCATACCGAACGATGAAGTTTGTTTGCTCTTTTATAAAATACCACAGGTTGGTAAAAGCGGTGGAGGTGGAGCTGCAGGAGCTAGTGCAGCATCGTCATCAGTAGCAAACGTAACAACAGCAACATCCACTTCGGACAACCAACCACTTGGCATTTTGACGCTCGAAGGAGGTTTGGTTAAATCCATTTACAATTCTGTTTCACGTGTATTTTCACCGCATGCAAACACTCGGGTATGATGATTTACTTTGGTGCTGTATTGCACACATTTGTTTGTTTTCATTGGTTATCATTTTCCACTTAAGTTTTTTCTTTTTTTTTTAAATTTTACTAAAACATAAAAGTAGTTTTGCCAACAGTTCGTGCAAATTCAAACAATTCAAAAATAACGTTTTTTTAATTTTAAGTATGTAGTTTTCAAAGTGCAAATAAGCATTATTTGTATGCTGTGCTTTTAACCTATGACTAAAGTACTGCCAATTTTAATAAAAGTGTGGACTATACCTAGAGTAGACTATAATTAGACTATGACTAAACTATGGCTAGACTCTGACTTGACTATGATTAGGCTATAGATTTAAGAACAAAACTTATAAAGACTGTGACGAATGCGGTGGTAAAGAAGATAATGCTGAACACAATCTCTTCCATTGTCCAAGATGGGAACATGAGAGACTTGAACTAAGCGACAGACTCCATGTGGTTTTATCTCCTGACAACATGGTTAATGAAATGCTGGGCTCTATGGAGTCGTGGGAATTGTGTAAAACCTTTACCTGCCGCATAATGAGAAAAAAGTTCCAAACCCCTAATCTCTTTGAAGGACGAGGGACTAGGATCAGGACAACTATGTAATTAAGACGTGTAACAACACAAAACCACCCACCCTGATGGAATGCGACAGTGGTACCGGGCGAATTGGAGAAGATATCGTGGGGCCACTAGATGATAGCGCGCTATCACTACTTCCTCCAAAAAAATAAAAATATATAATGACTAGACTATGACTAGACTATGACTAGACTATGACTAGACTATGACTAGACTATGACTAGACTATGGCTAGACTATGACTAGACTATGGCATGGAGGGTACCACAAGGGTACCCTCTAGAGAGGAGTAGTTAGAAGGATGACGTCTTCGTGGTTCCCCTAGTCTCCATTAAAACCAAACCCAGTACGGTTTTAATTATGGTATTTCTGGACAACCGAATATGGTATTGACGCAACCCTGAGACAACTCCCGCTGAAAGGCATTAAGATCAAGTCCAGCACGGTCTTAATTATGGTATTTCTGGACAACTGGATATGGCTATGACAGAACCCTGGTATTATGATCGTCAAAAGACATTAAGACTAAGCCCAGTACGGTCTTAATTATGGTATTTCTGGAAATGTATTTGGATATGATGCACCCCTGGGCTGACAGCTCTGGTATTCTGGGACCTCAGTAAATGGAAGTGAAATTCCATTGAAATGGCTCCCAGGTAAATGCCACAGCTGCCTCCGTCTCAGTAAAACGTAGCGAGTCTTGGAGTACGTTCGATGTTTGTCACCATTTAGTTGGTGGTGTAGGTTCAGATGTAAGTTTCCTGATTAGCACGGATCTGGCTCTGGCAAAGAATTTCATAAGGATTCTAAGTCAACCCTCGCATGGCCTCCCTGCATGCATAGACAACCATGGGATCTATACGTGACTACACATCAAATGGAGATAGCGGCTTCGAGTTGAGACCCAAAAGAAAAAGATGAACAACAATAAACAACATCAAACAATAGCAAACACTGGGGAAAATCCTTTTAGAAGAAGCTCAGTGATAGTTAGGTCACCACAAGCAAGTGTGACTGGAAAAACACTAGACAATAATGCAATTGAAAAATTCTTGCACAAGAAAGATACTGCAGATGGCACTCCTGTAATGGCTCGTGAAGCGGATATCTCAGAAGAGATGAGA
The DNA here is from genome assembly GCA_949318255.1 of Pollenia labialis. Lineage (NCBI taxonomy): Eukaryota > Metazoa > Arthropoda > Insecta > Diptera > Polleniidae > Pollenia > Pollenia labialis. The sequence goes on from OX439141.1 coordinate 92,110,669, forward strand.
CACCTCACACAACTCAGACAATCTGAAGAGAGAACTTTTATTGAACTAGGCAATAAATTAAGTGCAGCAAATGTTATTCTTGCTGGTGCAAAGAATATACACAAGACTCTTCGTGATAATGTTAACTGTGCTCTTGCACTGTATCAGCAATTAAGAGAATACAAAGAAGCAATTAGTATTAACCCAATGGTTGTAAGTGGCACATGTAAGGAAATGCAGAATAAGGCCACACAAGTAGAACAAGTAGAACAAACATCACCGGTTCACGAAAGAAAACGAAAAGTGGCAAAAACACCTGCAACGGTTAAAGCCCTACAAGCCCAAGAAGAAATAAACAATACAGAGAACCCCGTAAGAGAAAATGAATGGCAAAGAGTGAGCCATCGAAAATCATGTAAAAAGAAAGACAAAAGAAATGTCAAAACTCGTGAGCTGCGAGAAAAAGGAGAAGCTATAACTATCAAAGCTAACACATCTGAGTCCTACGCAGATGTTATCAAGGAAATGAAGAATAAAATTAATCCCACTGATATCGGTGTGGAAATACAAGGTATAAGAAGAACAAGAACCGGGGAATTACTGGTTACGTTAAGAAAAGGTGAAGGCCAAGCCGAGAAGCTAAAGAGTGCCATAGGTAACTCGGTAGAAGGTGTTATGATTAAAACTGTTACCAAAACCCATGTCATAGACATCAGAGATATGGATGAGTCAACAGATGCTGAAGACCTAGTCAGAGCCCTAATGGAGGCGACTAAAGTGGAAGAACCCACAACGTTCAAGGTTCTAAATCTTAGAACATCTTTTGGAAGAACCAAACAGGCGATTGTCCAGCTCCCTGAGCATCTTGCATCACAATTACTTAATGCAAGGAAAATCAGAGTAGGGTGGATAATGTGCAGACTGAGGAGTAAGATAAAGTCAAAACAGTGTTTCAGATGTTTGGAACAGGGTCACATTGCCTACCAGTGTAAAGCCATAGACAGATCCAATCTCTGCAGAAAGTGTTGCAATCCTGGTCACAGGGCTAGAGAATGTAAAGCGGAAGAGAGGTGTATACTTTGTTTTGAAAGTGGCTCAATAAATGTTCGACATTACATTGGAAGCACAGAGTGTGTAAAAAACAGGAGAAATAAAGCAGCCTAATGATCGTGAAATTCTTGCAAATCAATCTCGGAAGGGGTAGGGAAGCACAGGATTTGATGTTGCAAAAGGTGACAGAGGAAAACACTGATCTGGTGTTAATAAGTGAACAGTACAGAAATCCACCATCTCAAATTTGGTATGAAGATAAAACCCAACGTGCGGCCATAATGATAAGAAATACGAGGTTTTTTGTTAGTGAAGTTGATGAGACAAATTCTGGTTTCGTATATGTAACCGTTGGAAAAATGAGAATATATAGCTGCTACTTTTCACCAAACATTGAATATAGCGAGTTTGCGGAAGCTCTTAATACACTTGAGGTTTCCATTAGATCCTCAAAGTATAAAGTCATCATAGGTGGTGATTTTAACAGCAAATCCCCTGAATGGTACTCTAACACCCTAGATAACAGGGGTTCTGCAGTGAGTGAGATGATTGCAAGCACTGGACTGACAGTTTTTAACAAGGGAGATAAGCTAACCTTTAGAAGAGGTGCAGGTGGGAGCATTATAGATATAACCTTTGGGACACCTATTTTTTGTAATGAAAATATGCACTGGATGGTGCTAGAGGATATCTCTTTAAGTGATCATCAGTATATCACGTTCAATATATACGAAGGAACAAATAATGATCCGAATGTGGTAGACCTTCCAAGATGGAATGCTAAAAAATGTGATGGGGGAAAACTATCTCAATACATTAAAAGCGCTAAAGAGAGAAGTATGCGAAACCAGTTCGAACTTGTTGATGTAGAAAATGCAGCTGAGAAACTGGTTAAAATACTCACTAGAGCCTGCAACGTATCAATGCCTAAAGTACGAAAATATACCCACAAATGTCCCGTTTATTGGTGGAACGATGAGATTCGTGAGCTAAGAGTGAAATGTCTCGCCGCACGACGAGTGTCTACACGTAATCCCAATAACGAAGCCCTGGCTTTAGAATTCAAGGTATCACGCAAAGCCTTGAGGAAAGCCATAAAACACAGTAAGAAAAAATCTTGGACTGAACTATGCAAGGAAATAGACTCTGATCCATGGGGAAAGCCGTTCAAAATAGCTATGAAGAAACTTGGTCGAAATAAACCCATACCTGGGATTAAAGAACCAAAATGGGCAACGGAAATAGTGAAAACATTATTTCCTTTCGACGCAGACGGGCTTATAAGTGTACCAAAGCTTCCGGTTGATAATTTCGTGCCCTTAGACGCAGAAGATATCAAATATGCTGGAAAAAAATTAAGTGTGGGCAGGAGTCCTGGACCAGATGGCATACCCAATGAAGTCATAAGGATGATGTGTGAGATATGGCCTGAATACCTAGCTTCAGTATTTAACTCATGCCTTGAAACTGGAATCTTCCCTACTAAATGGAAGCTACAAAAATTGGTTCTGTTGCGAAAGATAAACAAACCATTAAATGAGCCTAGCTCGTATAGGCCACTGTGCATGTTGGACTCCCTGGGAAAACTCCTGGAATGTCTTATCTTAAAACGGCTGGAGGAACAAATTGCTGATCTTGGAGGTCTATCTCCTATGCAACATGGTTTTCGCAAGGGGAAAAGTACTGTTGATGCGATAATTGAAGTTTGCAATAAAGGAATGCAAGCGATGACAACAGGAGAATACTGTGCAATAATAACGCTGGATGTGAAAAACGCTTTTAACACAGCAAAATGGGGCGTGGTATTAGAAGCACTCAGGAAGAAGGGAATTGATAACTCCCTTTACAACATAGTTGCAGGTTATCTGGATAGGAGATTTCTTTTATACGAGACGGAAAGTGGTATAAAAGAATACCAAATAACAGCCGGTGTACCTCAGGGATCGGTTCTAGGACCTTTCCTCTGGAATGTGATGTATGATGGCTTACTGAACTTGAAGCTGCCGGAAGGAGTGACTCTAATAGGTTACGCAGATGATATAGCTCTTGTTATAAACCAGCGCACTACAGAACTGATTGAGATAGTGGCTAACGATTGCTTATGCCGTTGCAGCAGATGGTTGCGGAAAAATGGACTGCAGCTAGCTGTACCTAAAACAGAGGCAATTCTGGTGACAAATCGAAGAGTTTATAAAACACCGAAAATTCGGCTTCAATCAAGTGATGTACTATTTAAGCATAATTTATGCTATCTGGGCGTACAATTGGATGACAATCTCGGTTTCAGCCAACATGTGGTGAACATACGTGATAAGGCTATGCGAACGGCAACTTCATTGGGGAGGATAATGCCAAACTGTGGCGGCCCAAAGCCGCATATTAGAAAACTGATAAACAGCGTAGTACACTCTCAACTTCTGTACGCCGCTCCAGCTTTCTCGAGTGCGTTAAAACGGAAATACAACATACGCGAACTACAGAGACCACAGAGAACCAGCGCCCTTCGTATCACATCTGCGTATCGCACGGTGTCTACCAGTGCGGCCTTGGTACTAGCGGGGCTTCTTCCCATAGACCTATTAATACTGGAAAGAGAGGAAATATATATGCAAATTAAATGTATAAATCAGGCAAATCATAGTCCATTGGAGCGAGCCAAAAGAATCTCAGAAATAAAAAAAGATGCCAGGGATAATGCAATAAGAAAATGGCAAGAACGATGGAATCAAGAAGAGACAGGAAGATGGACGCACAAACTAATCCCACATATTAAAACATGGGTTGAGAGGCAACATGGAGACATGGGTTATTTTCTAACACAGGTGATGACGAATCACGGCTGTTTTAACAAATACCTGCATAGATTTAAATTAAAGGAGATAAGCAGTTGTGAGGCATGCGGATCACCGGACGAAGATGCAAGGCATATAGTTTTTGAATGTGAAAGGTGGGTGGCACAGAGAAGAACTTTAAATGGAAAGTTAGGCGTAATCTTGACACCTGAGAACGTGGTGGGCATAATGCTGCATTCCGCAAGCTCATGGAAATTGTGTGAAGACTTCATTAATAGGATAATGAAGGAAAGGTGTTCAGCGGTTCCGAACCTTCATTAGGAGGGTAAAGTTGGAAGGATGTAGGAATAATGCTGTTTTTAACTGCCCGCCCCGATGTAATGCTGACGTAGTCCCGGGGTGGTGTTGGTGGAGTTATCGTGGGGCCACTAGATGATAGCGCGCTATCACTACGTCCAACAAAAAAAAAAAAACTAGACTATGACTAGACTATGACTAGACTATGACTAGACTATGACTAGACTATGACTAGACTATGACTAGACTATGACTAGACTATGACTAGACTATGACTAGACTATGACTAGACTATGACTAGACTATGACTAGACTATGACTAGACTATGACTAGACTATGACTAGACTATGACTAGACTATGACTAGACTATGACTAGACTATGACTAGACTATGACTAGACTATGACTAGACTATGACTAGACTATGACTAGACTATGACTAGACTATGTCTAGACTATGACTAGACTATGACTAGACTATGACTAGACTATGACTAGACTATGACTAGACTATGACTAGACTATGACTAGACTATGACTAGACTATGACTAGACTATGACTAGACTATGACTAGACTATGACTAGACTATGACTAGACTATGACTAGACTATGACTAGACTATGACTAGACTATGACTAGACTATGACTAGACTATGACTAGACTATGACTAGACTATGACTAGACTATGACTAGACTATGACTAGACTATGACTAGACTATGACTAGACTATGACTAGACTATGACTAGACTATGACTAGACTATGACTAGACTATGACTAGACTATGACTAGACTATGACTAGACTATGACTAGACTATGACTAGACTATGACTAGACTATGACTAGACTATGACTAGACTATGACTAGACTATGACTAGACTATGACTAGACTATGACTAGACTATGACTAGACTATGACTAGACTATGACTAGACTATGACTAGACTATGACTAGACTATGACTAGACTATGACTAGACTATGACTAGACTATGACTAGACTATGACTAGACTATGACTAGACTATGACTAGACTATGACTAGACTATGACTAGACTATGACTAGACTATGACTAGACTATGACTAGACTATGACTAGACTATGACTAGACTATGACTAGACTATGACTAGACTATGACTAGACTATGACTAGACTCTGAAGGATTTGGAAAGGAGAATATTCAGCTACGATGCAGGTTTTCTCCGAAAATTTTGATAATACTCATAAGGGTAGATTTAGTCTCTAACATTTCAACTCAGCTAGGACGTATTGAACGACTTGTGACTAGACGAATTAGTATAAATGTTTCGTAAGCAAAGACTATATCTATAGCTAAAGCTTTCACTTCTTATATGTAGACGACTTATTACTTTACTGGACTGTTAATTAATTTATTTCTTTTATTTTGTTTAATTATAAATCTCGCTAATTTGAATTTGAAAACAAATTTTAGTTTTGTTTTCAGATTTTTCCCAAAATTCTTAAACCTTTTAAAAATTTTATACATTCAAATCTTTGTATGTGGCATATTCATTTTTAGAAAAATCTTTTTGTAACTAAGTTTTTTTTTTGTCCATTAATCTCGTAGATTTCTAGTTAGTAGAATATTTTTGTGTATGATTTTGGTTTCTATATGGCCTATAATGTTTAACCTTACATGTACATATGTATGTATGTATATTTATGGTAGTATCTATTTTTGATGGTAACTTATAATTCTTTTATGTTTCTTGATGTTGTTGTTGTTATCTTATTTTTAATATTCTGATTGCAGAAAACCGAATATAGTCCGGAGTTAAGTGGTTTACTTGAGAATTTACATGTTTCACTTGGTTCAACATTGGGTTTACCTCAAAGTGGTAAGTTATGTAATGATATGCAAATTTGTTTTTCACTTTATTTTGCAAAACAAACTTTTATGGAAGGTACCAAGAAAGGAAAGTTGCAAGTAAGGACATAAGAAAAGTTTAATTTTGGTTTTTCTGCGCAAAAGTATGCAGTTAAATGTTTTTATGATATTTCGATGGAAAAAAGATAAATGGATTAAAAATTCCTTTTTTTTACTTAAGGATGAAAAATGTTAAAAATGAAAAATTAAAGTATACAAATATAATTGGGATTTCAATCTTATGCTCTTGAATATTTTGATTACGTTGTGAAGGACAATTTATTATGTTTGTTTTTTTTTCAAACAACCCATATGATTTTTCAGTCGGTCTAAAGAAACAAACATATTCTTTTACAGGCATCACATCTATTAAAGATGAGATAAATTATTGGAAACAAAAAATGAATAACAAATCCAGTGCCCGTTTGGACAGAGAAGCAGCACAAGTGTTCATAAGCATATTTGAGAATATGGAGCAACGCATAAGGTAACTAAATAAAAGTGGTTTTGAGTACAAAGCTAATTTAAATTAATTATTTTAAACAGTTCAGTTAATAGTGGTTGCAGCAGTAGTATCGATGAATTTCTCGATAGTTCCCACAATAACTTCGATGAATTATGGCGTTTATCCTATCACTATCCTCAAAATCGTATGGCCGATTTAATGGATATAATTGGCAATCAAGTAATTGAAGCTTGCTTGGAGCAATTGATGGCCGAAGATATATGGAGTTTGAATAATTCTTATGTTAATAGTCTAATGGGCCAATGTGTTGACACTGCAGAATCTTGGATTCAATTATGCGATTCCTTGACTCGACTATTTTGGCCTAACTATGTAAAACATCCCTGGGTAGGAGAGCCACATATACCCAAACGAGCGCAAATGTTTAAGGAACGCATGACAGAAATACGCAATATAAAAAATTTATATAAGCAAATTTCTACTCTCTTAAATGATGGTGACATGCAGGAAATGATTATAAGTTCTTCACCGTTTAAGGATCTAAATATCTTTGAAACATCTGCTATCGGTCAAACTAAATGGAACAAGGCTTTGCAACATTTTGAACAATTACTGCAGCCTATTGATGAGCGCATAGCGGCGGCTTTAAAAGTTCAGCTGCATCAGCATTTAAGTAACCCACGACAGGTTATTTTTATATTTTCCAAATACGAAACGTTGATACAACGTCCCGCTGTATTGGAGTTATTAACTATCGAACGGGAGCAGTTTATGCAGTCGCTGCAAATACTTCTACAGGACTTGCGTAAGGCAATGACTGATACAAATATGGAACCAGATACAGGTCATTTATCGGTTATTTGTAATGAGTGTCGTTGGTTAAAAGTGGTCGAGTATCAGGTAAAAAAATTTCATCTAAAAATATCAATTTAGTCATAAGTGTACTTAAAGGGTACATCATATCCAAATTGTAATTTATTCATATATCTACACACACAAAAAAAAGACTGTAATGCCAAGAAAATTTGATTTCGATTCAAATAGATTTTACTTTCGGACTGTGCCCAACGTGTAAATTCATTGTTGAAGCAAAAATAAAAGTGTTGCCTAAAATTTCATACTTGTTGCCCAACGGTTCAGTATGCTGTTGTCGCAACTGCAAAAGTTGTTTGCTCAACAGTTCAATATAATTTGTCGCAAAAGCAGAAAATATTGCCTTAACAGTTCAATATACTTTTGTCGCAAATGCAAAATTTGTTTGAGAAAATTTTTTTTAAATTCTTCCAATTTTAAGATTATTGTTTATATTTATTATATGGCCAATCGTATCCTTTTGGGCGTCAGATATAGATGATTTCGCTGCCCTTTGGATGCGTGGAGGAGTTATAACTGCATGAAGTAAATAAAAGAAATAAAGATGTCGCGAATCTGTAAAAATATCATTCATGCAATAAATAAGAGAAAAAAATATATTGCATCAACTTACCAAAATTTTCTGTCGATTTATATTTTTCAAAATACTAAAAAACTAAAAGTTCACTTTTTACTAGTTTTACACCGACAAAGTACTCAATACTGATTGCAATGATAATGAAGTACCAATCATGTCATTGCCAAATTCGCATTTTTTTACGACAACAGTAATGTTATTTGATTCCAAAAATAAATATTTTATGGCAACAAAAATTGTTATTTCCTGCAAATGCAAATCATTTACGTCAACACCAAATTTTAATGTGCCGTTATTTCAAAGGAACCCCTTTAACGGCAAAAGTTATTTTATTTGCCACAATTAATTTTGCTGTTTAAAACTTCACATACTTTCATGTTGTTGCAGTAAAATAAAATATTGTTGGAAAATTTTCTGCGACAAAAGGTTTTCATTTTCGCCAACAAGTTTTTGTTTACCCCAATATGTCAAATGCTAAAATTATTTGCCCTCAGAAATGTTCTTTTTTTTGTGTGTAGCTAAAAGTTTTTTTGGGGAAATTTCATCAGAAATCCCGAGGAATATTCCAGAATTTCTCTGCAAATCTTAAAGTTTTACGACATAAAGTGATCTAACCAGTTTATAGAAAAGTTTTATGAGACAATTTTGGGTGGAGGCCTAATTATGGTTAATATGTTTAGGGGCTGAACCTGTATTTCATTCGCAAGATCAAATCGAGTGTTTTAAAATAAACATTTAAACTGATTATTGAAAATATAACATCCAAGCAAAGAGAGCTGTTAAATGTTCTAAACTAATTTTTAACTATATTAATGAGTTTGTTTGATTAAATAGACTACACGATGTCTTTACAGGCATGTCCAACAAACACATTTGTTGTGTTTGTGGTCATTCGGGTTAGAGAAGAAAAAGGGGGCTGCCAAACAGGCACGAAACGAGTTTTCATGATTATAAAGAAGATGAGACAGTTAGACATAAAAACAGATATGTTTTTGATTAAGTGTTTAAAAGGGAATGAATAAAACAAACATGTCTAAAAAGACATAGTAAAAATGCCGCCTAAGGAACCTAAAAAAGCTATGGCTTTTTTAAGGCGATTGGGTTAGAGAAGAATGAAGGGTTGCCAAATAGAAACGAAATGAGTTTTCATGTTTGTAAGGCCGCATTTTAACGATGTTTTTCAGACATGTCTTACGCCTATAGTACACGGAATGTAAAAAGCTACATGCGTTTGTGGTTTTGACGTAAATTGTCGTCATCATAGAACACGAACTTGCTATTGTGGCTTTGTAGTGTCGTCGAAATTACGTCAGAACCACATGCGCATGTAGCTTTTTACATTTCGTGCACTATAGGCTTTACACACACGTTTGTTTTGTTAGTAGCAGATATCGTGCAAATGCAAAAGGTTTTTGGTAGCATGTTTAAAAGAGAATGAATAAAACAGTCATGCCAAAAAAGATTTCGTATAAATGCCTTCTATTTCAAATTAGTACTAGAGCTCATTATTTTCATTTTCTTATCTCTTAATTGTTATAACGATTAAACAACATGTGACGATGATTAGCAGAATTTTCCAAAAAAAAAAGGAATGTTGAAATAAGTCTAAGCTGATTCCAACTAAAAAAAAAACACTTAGTTTCTTATAACTCAAAATTCATTTTCAACAATGCCGAAAATATTAAGAAGAAATATTCATAATTTTCAGTAATAGCTTATAAGCACCAATGAAGGCAGAAACAATATATTTATCTGATTGAGAGCTTTTTATGAATTTTGGCATCGATTTGTTAGTGCGTATTTTACCCTTTTTAGCATTTTTTGGCATAATTTAGTTAAAAGAGCCTTTTTGCAGCATTTTTTAAATTTTTAGCGCATATTTTACATTTTTGAGGCATATTTTGAAGCATGTTGCATTTTTGATGCCTACAAGAGCTTTCGCGGCATATAAGAAAAGTTTTAACAAATTTTCTTAATTACTAAATAACTTTTGATATTTTTTTCTGTGAATTTGTTTGAAATTGAATTAAGAATGTGGCAATAAGTGCTTTAGTCTATTTGTTTAGTTTTTTTTGTAGAACATTTTAAAACTTTAAAGGTGGCTTTTGGAAATTTACTCCAAATTTAATATAATCATCAGTTCTCTGCGGTTATAACTTTTTATTTCTAAACACTCCTAATGTCACAGATAGGAAGTTTTTATTATTCCAAATATTCACCCTTATTCTATTTAACGTCGTCGTCATTAAATACCAACATCAATTTTCATCGACGTTGTCATCAATTCCATACAAAACTTTTATTCTATAACAGCAGTGTAACGATGTCGATTGTTTATCGTTTTTTAAAGCACATCTCTAATAACTTAGACAGTTGTTTTGTCTTGTTTTCAGCAAGCAATAACATTGATTTCAAGTCCCTAAAAACATAAGTAATGGCAAAAGTTCCATAAAAATGGCTAAATATTCTGAAATTCGCAAAAATTTTCTAATTGCGGTATAAAAGCAAAATTTAATATTTATTAATAAACGTTAAAGCTGTAAAGAATCACATGAAAAAATCACTTATTTCGCGAACAAGGCTAAAATTCGCGAAAAATTGCGCAAACATGAAAACAAACCCCGAACATTTATTTAAACTCGTTTAATCGGTTAAAAACATAATGTCGGAAAAATCGCAAAAATTCGTGAAAGTTCTTAATATTTCAAAAAAGCTATAAAATTGATAAAAAAAAAAAAATTCCTAAGACTATAAGAAATTACAACTATTCGATAAAAATGGCAAAATTAGCGAAAATTCGCAAAAATAGCGGTATGATAGAAAAGTTTGATATCTATTAAAAATCGTTAAAGCGCTAAAGAATCAGAAAACTTAGCCGAAAAATTTCGTCTATCAGACACATGGGTTAAATTCGCAAATTTCCGCTTATTTAGAAATTTTTATGGAATTTTGCTATTCCTTATAGTTTTAGGGACTTTTAATCAATTTTATGGCTTGTTTGATATATTAAAAATTTTCGCGAATTTTCGTTATTTTTGCAACTTTTTGCAATTTTCGCGTAGCTTTGTTGTTAAATTTTCATTTTTTTAATTTAACTTATTATTATTGTAAAGTTAAAAAGGAATAAAACTGTTTCGACACCAATAAGACTGACGACAAAATCAGAGTCAATTTATATCGATGCCATCGTTAACGTTGCGTACGGCATACCAAAAATGCATCGACGCTTATCGTTAAAACTTGATATTGACAATGGCCATACCGATTTGCAAGAATCGACACAAAACGTTATCGGTTCGTATTGATGTCGCTAAATGGAATAATGGTGATTATTGCACACTGAAAAAGATTTTGCTATAACTTTCTCAAAATCCTACAAAATAAGTGAAATGTTGTCCACGAGTACTTTTGAACAAGAAGATCTTAAGGTGCCATTAAACACTCCTTCCTTTTTGACACAGAAATAAAAAAGCAAGATTAATGCATTCATAAATTATTTAATTGATCCCGGGATATGAAAAACTCCAGGAAAAGAAAAACTCTACTTATAAGATAATTATCTACTATGCCTAGAAATATTTATATGTAGGGTGTCTCGTCAAATGTCTAGGAATAGTTTCAATAATAAAATAATATATTTAATAAACAGATTCAAGAAATCGAAAAGGTCAGTCATCTGATTTCCGGGCGAGAAGGCTTCGAAAAAATCAACAAAGCGGTACAGGAAATCAAAGAGGAAACAGAATCATTGCTGAGAACTAATTTTGAAATTTGGTGTGGACAACACACAACATCCGTGAAATCTGGAGATTTAAGGTAAAACTTAAAATCCGTAACTTTTTATATGTATAACTTACTATCTAAAATTTTCCGTGGTAGACTGCGCGATGATCAACCTGTAGTAAAATTTGAAAAGGAAGGACGTCAACTAATGCGTGTCACATTCAATCCTAAACTGGTAACCTTTTGTCAAGATGTAAGAGAATTTGAAAATATGGGTTACAATGTTCCCTCAGAACTACGATTGGCTGCTACACACGCTGCCAAATACATGTGTTATGCACGCAGACTGCAGCAAATCGCCACATTTCACAATACCATAGGTGATCGCATGGTGCCCTGTCAGAGACCAATTATGTTAAAAAATGCCATGGAGCTTTCTAAGCTAGTACATAGCGAAACTGTGGCTTGGAATGATGAAGATTCTGTGAACCGATTTGTTAACATTTTACAAGCAGCTGTAAGTAAACTTTCAGCTGATAATACTACTTTGGTGGGCTATCATGAGCAAGCTAAGAGAACGGTAAGTTCTTCCTCCTTGGGGATAAGTGAATTACTAGTTTAAATTTGTGGCTAATTTTTAGGTCATTAAACTTATGAACACCGATCTATTTACCCAAAGTCAAACCTGGAAGGATGAAATGCGTCATTTAAGAGAGTTAGTTGCAAATTTAGAGCGCCAGGGTTTTACAAATTTAGATGCTTTTAAGCTGCACTGGGATCACCAGCTGTATAAAGTTCTTGAATATCAATACATTATAGGTTTGGTGGATATGAACAATAAATTGCCCGATATTCATATTAAAATAACATTTCGGTAAGTTTTGGCTTCAAATAATTTTTCAATATATTCACGGTATTATTTTAGCCAGCGCCAGCTGACATTTATTCCTTCGGAAGAAGAAATTCGCGATAAATATTTTTCTCAATTAAGACGTTTCATAGAACGACCTTGTAGTTTCCGCGGCTTATCTGATAAAGGATCAGAGCTTTTTAAAACTATGGTTGAAATAAATCGCCATTATTTAGGTCCTTTATACGAACAAGCCGAGGAACTGTTTTCAAAACTAGATAAATTCAAAAAACTTTGGCTTCCTTGGATTGCTTTGGGTTGTGTAGATGTAGAAGAACTTTGCGGTATACATTTGCAAACGTCTGAAGATTGGGATAGAAATTTTCGAAAGTGCAAGCATTTTAGCCAAAAAATTGCTAAAATACAAAAGTAAATTGTTATAAAAAAGATTATATTTCAGAAATTAATTGAATATTTGCTTCTCCATTTTTAGCGACGAAGAATCTATCGATTGTATTGTAATCGATATATTGCCCTTACGCTCCGACATTGAAAACATAAGTCGGCGCTATTGGGAGGCTTTATCTAATACCCTCAGAGCATCTATACTCAACGATATCACAGCCATACAGGAATTCTTACAAAATGCCTTGCAATTTTTGCAAAATGTACCCATGGATGAATCCTCCATAACCGAATCTGGCATGAAATATGAAAAGATTATGACCGAACTGCCAAAAATTACAGAAACTTTGAATTTGGTTAAAGCCAAAGATACCTGTCTGGCTGGATGGTGTAAGGAGCGTGTAACCTCCCTGGCATCCATACTAATACAATGGGATAAATTACAGCCGTTGTTAGAAAATCATGCAGTAATATTACAACGCCAAGTTGACATGATTAAAGATCAGGCTCAAACTCAAATACAAAATCTGCTCAATGAAGCTGAGAAATTTGTTATACGTTGGGAGTCGACCATAAATGAGTTGGAGGCTAATGAAGATGCCTCTTTGGATATGTTTAAAGAAAGACAAGAACACTGGCAGGAGATTTTAAGCAAAAAAGAACAGCTTCTAAAGGAATGTGCTAAATTTAATATGATATTTCCGGATGATCTGCTTAAGCCTTTCGTAGAAATTGATACAAAAATGAAGGAGCAATCTAAGGAATGGCTTATTTATGATGACTTTTTAAAAGAGCTCAATGGAATTTTAATGGAAGAATGGGCTATTTACCGCAGACGCCCTTACATTCTCAATGAGCTCATAACAAAATGGGAAGGTTCTGTCACTGCATCTATAGATCTGCCTTCGAAAAGAATAAGACAAAGTGTGGAAAGGTTGCAAGCGAATTTGCCTATTCTGCAACAATTACAATCGGACTCTATAACAGAACGTCATTTTGCTAGAATTTTTGTTTTACTCAAAAAGGATGACATGAAAAATCTGCACAATTTCACCTTAAAAGATATTTTAGATGACCAGCTGCTGCTACAACAAAATTTCGTAGAAATAGCTCAAATTGTAAGACAAGCTTCATCGGAACAAGTAGTACGTCAAGCTTTAACTGAACTGGATCAATGGTCGGTTACAGCCAAATTAAAACTAATCACTCATAAAGACTCCTCAGGAAAACAGATAATTTTGATTAAGGACTATCAGGAAGTTTTAAATAAGATAGGTGATAATCAATCCTTGTTGCAATCGGCTAAGAATTCAGCAGCCTTTGAAGCTTTTTCCGATCAAGCTGAATTATGGGAAAGTAGACTGAATACATTGGATAGTATTTTGACGAGTTTAAATCAATCTCAAAGAAGGTAAATAAATGTTTTAAATGTTATTTGCGTTTGTAACGGTATTTCCAGCGCCAAAAAAATTATAGTTTTAGTTGCATATCCAGATAACTTTTAGATTATTTCACCAATTAAAAGTTTCAAGTCCTCAAAATAATCATTTAAAATTCTAACATGTACCTGCTGAAAAACAAGTGCCAGAGGACTTTAGAATAAGAAAAAAATAATAAATCTGCCCTAAAAATGGTGAAAAAAAATATGCCCTAAAAACAGAAATGGCATTTTTCAAAACAAAACTTTTGCCTAGACCCCACAATTTTATCTGTGATAAATTTTCTTTTAATGCTGCATACACAGATATATGTGACCTTCTCCGAGAAAAGGGACCTAGTGTGTGAAAATGAAGTTTTGAGAAAAACGCATTAAAAGTTATTTTAAACCCTTTTAGGAACCAGAATCCACTCTTAAGTCCAAACCCGTTTTTTGACATACTAGGTCCCTTCTCTCGGAGAAGGTCACATATACGTCTGCAGGAAGAGCTTAAATCTCAAATAGCAGGATTTTAAAGAAAGTTGTATTCAGTTGAACAAAGCTTCTTTGTAGGAATCTTTCTCGAGATTAACTTAAATCTGAATAAATAATTTTAAAATTTCAGTATAGAACTAGTTAGAGTGCTATATTCGGCTGTGTCGAATCTTTGATACCCTCCACCGACAGTTCGAATATTTCAGGAGTGGTATCTATGTATATGAAATCTGCTTATTATTAGTTTTTCTTTATTAAAAAAGACGTCAGCATTAAAATTGGTTGCGGTGTATACCTATATTAAATTATTGACCGACCATCATAGCTTGAGCCAAACTTAAATGATTTTCGGGAAGGGAATTTATATTGGAGCCAAATTCTACTAGTTGATACCTGGTATTAAAAAACAATAATATCAATACAGCGGTGAAATAGGTTTTAGCGATTACAGTAAATTTCCGAAGGCTGCTAAATATGGAATCTGGTCATATGAAACTAAGTTGGAAGAAATGTTAACACAATAAATATATCTGCTACGGTTTTAGGCGTGAATAAAATATACTTCTTGTGGCCTAAATTATTATAAATTGGCTAAAGATTCTCTTTTCCTTGGGGAACAGGAATCGAGAAGTATTCGACCAATGATAATTGTAACCGCTCGTCAGAGGATTATAATTATTGGGGGTTAAAATAAAAGAAAGAAAACAAGGGATTAGTTTTCTTCTCTATAGAGTATTTAAGTGGTGGGCGCTTACCTTTTTTAAGGTTGATGTTTCTCAAATTAAATGAGGAGATGTTGATGTTTTTCTTTTTGTTATTAAATTAAATTTATTTTACACTAAGTTAGTTAACATTGGGGTGGGTTGAGGTATGAGCATTCGTCTGCTCACTTGAAGTGTTAAGAATGAAGTGAAAGCCAAATTTAGGTTTTAAACTTATTCAACCTCGGCTTTTTATCCACACCGATGGTTGGATAAGTTTTGATCGCCTAACTTTGGCGAGTACTAAATAGTACACTTCAAGAAATTTCCCTTGATTATAGTAAACTTTAATTAGGCATTCAATAAAATTAACAATTCAATTATCAAATAACTAATATTAATTAACAAAATTCAATCCAATTTAAGGTTTAAAATAATACGTAATTCATTATATAATTCATTGAAGAAATGTGAAATTTTAATAAAATAAAAAGGCAAAGTTTTAATTAAATTTAGAAAATAAGTAAAAAATGCAAAATTTTAAAGAATACTAAAATTAGTAATTCAGCAAAAATGCAGATATGCACAATGTAAATTGTACAAGGCGTATTTAATTAATTTACCAGAGTGTTCTTTATATGGGGCCTAAACTAAATTATGGACCGATCATCACGAAATGTATTAGTGTGATTTCAATTCCTATAAAACTGTGAAGTATTAAATTTTATTCTGATAGCGTTATTTATTTCCGGTTTATCCGTACTAAACGGTTTTCCGGTAGTAGGATTTATGTGGGGCCTATGATAAATTATAGCCCGATCTTCACGAAATTTCACAGTTTCATTTCTAGTCCTACAAAGCTGTGACGTACCAAATTTTGTAATGATAGCATTATTTATTACGGTTTTAGGTGTACTTAACACATTTCCGGTAGTAGGGTTTATATAGGCCTACGGTAAATTATGGACCGACCTTTACGAAATTTTACAGCGTGATTTCCAGTCGAATAAAACGAATTTTTACAAAATCTTATATCATTCCATGTATTGTTCCACCATTTATGTTAGTTTTTGTAACAAAATTATAAATTTTTTAAGGTGGTGGTTTAACATTTTGATTCATAGCTCTGATCCTACTGAACCGATTTTGCTGGATTTATATACCAAACTGCTTAGAATAACACCAAGCAATTTGACATTTTTGTTGTTCATTTGTTTTGAGTTTTTCGAAAGTGAGCGTGTTTTTAAGCGACGGACATGGCTAAATCGACTTAGCTTTACTCAAGGAACCAGGCAATTTCCTCAGAATGGTCAACCAGGATGGAAAAATAAAATGT
The DNA here is from genome assembly GCA_949318255.1 of Pollenia labialis. NCBI lineage: Eukaryota > Metazoa > Arthropoda > Insecta > Diptera > Polleniidae > Pollenia > Pollenia labialis. The sequence continues at coordinate 92,127,525 of OX439141.1, forward strand.
TGATAATCATCGCCTTTATTGTTTATTATTATAAAAAATGTATTTGTTTTTATAAAAGAATGAGATGAAAAGCTGTGAGCTCGTATACACTTTCATTTTGGTATTCTTAAAGTTGTCTCAGAAGTCTCATAAAATCTCGAGTCTGCGTCGTAAATGATTCTAGGTCAAATGACATAAAAAATCAGTGTTTCCCAATTATCTAGGTCTCTATAGCTTCAATGATGTTACCATTTATTGTAAGAATTGTAGAGCATAAAATTTGCGGCAACTTTTGTTTTATAAAATGTTTCCTACGCATAACTGTTTCTGAGATAGAAGTAGATAGTCCGCAGCGCTCAGCCATACTCACTGTAATGCAAGGTCTTCTTCATTGCTTAAGTAACTTGGCCAGCAAAAACTTATATTGCACAGAAATGAGTTAAAAAGCCAATGTAACTACTCTTCACTACTTATACATTGGCATTTTAACTCATTATTTTAACACGGCAATGTCATTGGAGGCAAGTACTTACCACCCTCGCTTACAAATAGGGAGTGAATAAGTCATTACCACATTCGTTTACCAATAGGTACTTCATATTGGTATCAACAAGACTGAATTTGTCAAACAAATTGTGTTTTTAATTAAAATTACTTTCTACTACAAAATATGACTACACTGTATTAAAGACTTATTCATACCCAATCAACCAGAGAGCGATAAGATTGCAAAAACATTATTTTATTTTTATGGAAAGGTACAATTTGTGTTTGATTTGAATAAATAAAACCTAAGATACATTTTATTATGAATCAATTATAAATTTCGTTAATCAACTCATTATCAGATTATATGTCAGACACTACTAAACAACTTCTATGTAATGCAGATAGTAATTGCAAGTCATTACCAAGTTTTTGCTGGGTGGTTCTCTTTGTGAGGGCTATTCTTAGTTACTGGTGCTCGATTCAAACACTTAGTATAGCAAACACTTTGGTACTTTACTTCAGTCGCGATCAAATCATACTCATTAAGTACACGATCTTCTACTAATGCTCCTAAGAAATCCTTTCGTTCTCCTTCTCTTTTGATGACGTTGTCTTTAAATTGCAGTATTTACTCTACAGATCATGTAAAAACTCAATAGCATCATCGAATCGATGCTTAGAAGAAGGTGAACATTTAACCTCACCCAGTGTACCTCGTAAAAAAATTAATGAAGTGTCTTATTTTTAAACAGCTGTGTTTATTTTTTGGCCAAGCAAAAAAAAAAGAAAAGTACGATCAGTTACGTAAGTACTCTGAAATTTAAAGACAAAGTCATCCAAAGTGCAGGGGTCTAATCACCGCATTCGATACTATCGTATCGAATAAACTATCGAATGTTTTTGCATACGATAGACACTGACGTATCGAATGAAAACTCGAGAAATATAATGTCGAGTTACTCTTTATCGAATGCTACTATTTCAAATTCAATAAATTCCATTCCATATCGAGAGTCGTGATACCAAAATAAATAATTTCGATCAATTTTGCTCGATATCGTATGCGGTGATTAGACCCCAGAAGAACGAAAGGAGAACACGATCTTAGATCGTTACAGCTTATTATATCTCATTCCGCAGTTGGCCCTTATTTCTACATAAGTAACTGGGCTATAATAATTAATGGTTAGGTTAGGTTAGGTCGAAAGGAGGATGAATCATCGAAATGACTCCTCATATCTTACGATATACACCTAGGCCTCTGCTGGGCCTGTTGTGCGCTCCTTAAGAACATGGAGATCCAATTGTCAATTGTCAATGTCCGGTATTCAGAAACCTGGTTTCTCGGACGTAACTCCTCAATGTTCTCCAGTTGACGTTCCTCAGGGATTCCAGGTCCGATAAGATATCGCTCCCGAGGTGTCTGGACCTTAATTCGGCAAATGCCTGACAGTGGCAGAGAAAGTGCTCCAACGTCTCGCTTTCCTATAATAATTAATGGGACCGACAAATTTCGTTTTGTTAAATCTAAAGTCCCATAAAATTCATTTCTCTAGCTACAAGGCAAAAACCCTAAGTTTCTAGGTAAAATTATCTTCCGAGTTAACCCAATTTTGCAAACCGAACAAACTTTGTGCTTTTAAAGTATTTACACCAAATTTTTTGCCATAGCTCATACCATAACACCATGTGCGGGACCTTTGCAGGAGAGCTACGTAAAATAATAGATAGTTCGATAGTAATTTAAATGTGATTTAAATTGAATGACCAAATTTACTTAAAGTTTTGTGGCGGGTATGGGAAACAAAGCACCAAATTTTCATATATCGCACCCTTAATACAAAAGAGTCACAACTCAAAATACTAAAATGTTCAGGAGAGGCAAAAAACTGTTTATGTAAAAATGATTGTAATATTTAAAGAAAATATTGTTCCATTATGAAAACATGCAATATTGAAGAAGGTTCTGCTATATTTTTTTCAATTTTATATTATATTTGCAAAAATAAAACAAAATGTTGATTTATGACTCTTTAACTGAAATTTTTTCGATTAGCTAGTGATATTATCTCAAGTTGTGTCTCTTTAACTGATAAAATGTTTTAATTTTGTAAGTTTCCTACTTACTTTTTACAACTAAAGAAGCACAATTCAAAATAATATACCATGAAATAAAAATAAAACTCTTTATGTGTAATAAAAGTAATCAGTTGTTCTTGAACACATTAACGTAACTAAAAATAATTCTCTTTAGTTCATCGTGCAGAAGCAACACACTTAACATAAAAATAGACATAACTGTATTTTTCCAGTTAAAGAAGATAGTGATGTGAAAGAAATTTTTGCAGCAGTTAGAGATGTGTATTCTGAATTCATTTATGGAATAAAGTCAGTTTTGGAAAATTTCGAGTTGTGACCCTTTTGTATTTAGGGTGCGATATGCTCGAATTTCATATTAACAGGGAAAACACTTGTGCTTGTGCGACCAATGAAGGCAGAAACATTAAATTTATCCGTTTTAGAGCTTTTTATAAATTTTGGCGTCGATATTTTACCGTTCGGAGTCTTTTGTTTTTTTTTTTTTGCATAATTTGGTTAAAAGAGCGATGTGTTGGCTTTTCAATTTAAATATCTATCTGTAAACCCAAAGTGTTACTTTAATTTCACCATCAACATTAATTTTTGTACTTGGAAATTGTGAGACATAGCAGGTTGTCATTAAAGATTAATGTTATTTTAAACTTTAAAATTTATATATATTTATGATTACGCAAAAATTTAGGGAAAAAGCGATTACATACGTTTTTGGCGATATGTGTAAACATAGAAATCTGGATCAATCTTTTAGTATACCGAATTTAGAATCACTTTCAAAGTGATCTAACGATAATCATCCGTCCGTCTGGCTGGTTGCCTTTCCATGTTAATTTTGTGCGCAAAGTACAATTGCAATCTTCTAGATAATTGGATCAAATTTGGTAAATACACTTTAATTGTACTAAGGACAAATTCTATGTCCATGTCCATGAATATGAATATCTAAGATCTATCTATTCCACATAAAAACTTTTTCCAAATTAGACTCTTTCTGTCCGTTAACCATCTCATTGCGTTGGTTTTTCGATTAAATTCGCCCCAAAAATGTTTTACTGTAAACTAAATTCTTTTCGAATAATTTCACATCTATAAATAGCTTTAACTTCCTTTGAAATTTTTTCGTTAATAAAAAATTTAGCGACCGTCCCTAAAATCCCTTTAAGACAAAAAATCTCCTATGGGTGTTGATATCTGGATAATATTCGGCATAAATAACTCTCATATGAATTTTAATCTCTTAACGTAACTTTGTTTTTGTGAGCCGATGACTGCCCATCGTTTCCAGGGTAAATTCTCAAACATTTGTCTGTTAATACTACGGTGCTTGGGCTTTACCGATTTTAATTTTTCGATTGTTTTTATTAAATGGAACTGTTATTAAATTGTGGAATATTTTGTTTTCAAATTAGCAATTTTTGAATTTTTTGGTGCATATTTTCAGGGCATATTTTTAATTTTTTTAATGCATATTTAATGCGCATAAAACGTGTTTTTTAGAGCATATTTCTGGTTTCCCTGCATATTATATAATTTCACACAAATGTCCATAAACTTAGCCTTATTATTAATTTATAGGTTTATGTAAGAGCCAATCCAAATTGCTAGAATTGGATTGCATTATTAAAAAAATATTCTATCTTATATATTTTATATGTATACAATGTTTAAATACCATGTTTATTTTATCAGATGGGTTTATTTGGAACCAGTTTTTGAGGCTGGCACTTTGAAAAACGAGGAAGCCTTATTTAAGCGAATTGATAAGGACTTTCGTTATATTATGAAAGAAATTGAAATGGATCCAAGGGTAATATCTTTGGTAAAAATTAATAATATATCTACTTTGGTGAAATCATTGGAAACACAATTAACCAGATGTCAGAATAACTTAATGTCCTATATAATGGTAACAAATTGAGATATTAATAGAAATAAAGATTTTAATACATAAGAATGTACATACTTTTGTATATATGTATATAAAATTTATTTAGGAAAAACGCAACTCCTTTCCTCGTTTCTATTTTCTGGGTGATGACGATCTTTTGGAAATTCTCGGTCAAGCATCAAAGGATCCTGAAGTTATACAGAAGCACATAAAAAAGCTATTTCCAGGCTGTCACAGTCTAGGTATTAAACAATCTACTAGTGGCGAACATTTCGTCTATACTATACAATCGGTGAAAAGTTCTGAAGGAGATGTGCTTCAGTTAAAAACACCAATTGAAATGTCGGGACCGATAGAGGTTAGTCCAGATATGTACTTGAAAAAATTTCAAAGCGCTTATATTAAATTAACCTTTACAGATATGGCTTAATGCACTCGTCATCAATATTCAACAAACACTGAAAGAACAAATTGTTCAGTGTTGTAACTCTTATCCGACAGATGGTTACAATCAAAACATTTTGCAAAATTATGCCACACAGGTGTTATCGACAACACGGGCCATTCAATTTACCAAACAGACAGAGAAGGCCATTCAAACGATGGCGTTGCAAAAACTTCAACAACAACTCAATACCGAAATAACCAAATATTCAACATGGAAACATCAAACTCAGGACATGTTGTTGCAAATGAAATTGCGTTCTTTGCTCTTTGAACTAGTACACTATGTTACGGTAGTGGAGGAACTTATACAAAATAATACAATGCATCTAAATGATTGGCATTGGTTGGCCCATCTAAAGTTTTATTTGGGCGGTGGCAGAGATGCACGTACGGTTTTCGTTCGCATGGTGTATGCAGAATTTGAATATTCGTATGAATTTTTGGGTAATCCTAATAAGCTGGTCAGTACACGTCTAACACACAAATGTTATCTAATATTAACACAAGCCATGCACATGGGATTGGGTGGTAATCCGTTTGGTCCAGCTGGCACTGGAAAAACTGAGTGTGTTAAGGCGTTGGGCGCCATGTTGGGACGTCTCGTATTGGTTTTTAATTGTGATGAGGTGAGTTTATGTTCGTTTGTATTTGAAGGAAGCTGTTGTGTGTTTTATTAGAATGGTTACAATTTCACTGGTTTAGAAATTTCGATAAAATATTTCGTTGGCAATTAAAAGAAGTTTCCTTCATGGTTAAACGTTTACGATATCTCTGAAACTACTGTGCAGACTTAGCACATCTTAAAGATAATTCTGTTGACGAGTTTTAATTTTCTTATTTTAATGAATAGAGCAAGTGCCTTTATTTTTGATATAAAGCTATATCGCTATAGAGATAATAAAAAAATTCTAATTTTACACACATTGAAAACATGTAAGTACATCATAAGTAGTTAGAGAGCCGGTTAAAATTTTTCCGGAACGAAATGTACCGTAAACAAGTATTTTTTATGGACCTTTTAAAATTTCATATAAAAAGAAAATTTTTTTAACTAGTTACCCGTCTAATATTAATTAATGAAAATTGTATTCAATTTAATGCACTCAACTTATATCTAGTTATACATTCTAAAGTGTTTATGCATTTCTATTCAAATTGTTCTATGCTTAAAGGCTCGCCGAGATTTAAAATAATGATTTATTCGATATAAAAGTGGAATAAATTAAAATGATCAAAGCTTTCAAAATCTTCAAGATAATTAGAAAAGTGATGAATTCAATTAATATCGATCAAAAAAACATTTTCAAGTTCTTTAACCCCACAAAGAAACCATTTCTTTTCTTCTCTGCCATATGACTATGTCTTGTGTTCACTTATGCCTTCTGGATATTTGAATTGATTCTGTGTGTTTACTTTTCCATACGTTGTTTTCATAACAATAAACCGAGTCTTTAGTTGTACGAGTTACGGGTTATAAAATTTTGAATATTTTAGTTTTACATGAAAATTATTTAATGTATGCATCTCGTATGTGCTTTCGTGTGTTTTATTTCTAACAGAATGTGGATACTGAGTCGATGGGTTTGATTTTGACTGGTCTGGCTCGTTGCGGTGCATGGGGTTGTTTTGATGAATTCAATCGCTTACAAGAAGCAACACTTTCAGCCATATCAATGCTTATACAGCCCATACAAAGTGCTTTAAAGGATAAATTGGAAACAGTACAAATTGCTGAAAATATTGTAAGTAAATTAATTGGAAAGCAAATAGGAAGAAAGCTATAAATGTTTGTAAATATTCAGTATGTATGTATGAACTTGCAAGGCAATATGTATTAACGTATTGAATACTTATCTAGATTTTAATTAATAATAAGCACGAATTGCCTGGATATTTAAAAATATCTATATTATGAGCTGAGTGCCAAAGTCAAATAAGTTAAGCAGACAAAACAAATAATTATTGTTTCGGACTACAATTTGCAATTGAATCCCGGCTGTTATACTTTGGCGTAAAGCTTATGCTATATGCGTTTAAACCGAAGTAGAGTTAACTTTACTTATAGTTTATTTTAATTTCGGTTTCAAGTATTAATCAGCGTTTAAAAAACCCGAAAAGTTGTACGCCAAACTTTTAAAACTTTTAATATTCAGGGGTGTGCTGGAAATTGCAAACGCAAAACGCAAGTATTTGGAAGTTGTTTTTAATAAACTTTAAACCTAATTCTTATAATTTTTGGTTTAAGATCCTGTTTAATAGGGAAATATTTGTGAAATATTTGTCATAAAATTCTTTTATTGCAAAAATCTTATTTAAAAACGACTTTTAAAATTCTTGCGTTTTACGTTTGCGATTTCCAGCACACCCCTGATTGTTTCGGTCTTTTTAATCGTTTTTTAGTTATAATGAAATGTGTTGGCAGGACCGTCTTATTTCGGGCGAAATAATTCTCTCGTCCATAAAAAAATCTAGACGTGATAGAAAAGAACCGAAAACGGATTTGATTTAAGTGCTTTATATTCCATATAGTTTTATTTAAAACCATTATTTGCCAAACAATCTAATATTATTCGGCTAATTGAACAATATTAATTTTGGATTTCTAACAATTGGCAGTCTTCGATTATACCACTTGAATCTCTCTTTGGTTTTATTAACGATTTTAATAGTCTTGTTAAGGTCTGGTGAAATGCTGTTTTTATTCATCTCAAAAAATCATATTCTTCATCTAAATCATTGTGGTAAAACTCTCGACTTGTTTTTTTACACAAAAAAAAACTAATACTGTGAAAAAACAAATTTTCGATTAATCGATTAATCGACATAAATTATTCGGATTATTCTTTAATCGAAAATAAGCAATTTTAAATTATTCGAACAGCTAATTGCCCAATTTGAATCGCTTAATCGTTTGGATACCCTAGTACATACAAACAAAATGCTCGCGTAAAACATAACCCTTCCTTGACAGTCGGTTAAAAACGTTTTAAATTCAAATTTCTCAAAGTTTATCTTATATTAGAGCTTATTTCTTCAAATGTATGTACTTGATATCCTACACTAGGGATGCCAGTCTTATTGTGCTATAAATAATTTCCTAAATAATTAAATATTTCGTTATATATTTTCTTTAATAAGCGAAGCCATTTAATCGCTATTAACATTTTAATAGGAAATATTAAAAAGTCGTTAGCCCATTATTGACTTGACCTACAGACCATTTAAAAAACTAAATTAGTTAGGTATGGGGTATACATTGTGTTTTGAATAATTGTTTTACGAAATTTTTATGGTTTCTTAGATTTTATTTTGCTCTATATAAACTATTTTAAGGTTCATTAAGTATTGTTTTGCTCAAGACGCCACTGATTGGCGAATCCAGCAAATTATTCATACAAAAACGTACAAAAAATTAATTTCACACATGCTTCGCTTCATTGCCGTAAGAAGAAAGAGCAAATGCAAAATAAAATTTAAACAACTCAATTCACAGGAGTAACTATACGTATGCAGTACAAAATCTACTTTTTTAATATAAATTTAGGAAAGTGACGTATAAAACACAAAACAATAATATTTACTTTCAATAAAATACTATTAATTTCAAAGTTCGTTCACAAAAATTTTTTTCACTTTTTGGCATATGCGCCAAACTAATAATGAGCTAATGAAGTGTAAAAGTCATATAGATATTGTATAAAATACACTACGTGACAAAGTTTCACCAAAGTAGTGATCAAATGAAATTACACAATACCTTGTGGACCTTGATGAATTAGAGATACGATGTTTTTGTCTGTATGCCATAGAAGGATGAATAATTTGTTGACAAATAGTCGTTCTCAATGTTTTCCAATGTTGTTCAGTCTAGAACATTTAAAAAAAAAAGTTTAAAAAAATTTAATTTATACTTTTTAAAATTCTTAAATTACATATTTATTGGTTACAAAAAAGAAATGTTTTAAGGAACACAGTGTATTGGCGCTTAGTTAATTGCAAAACATTTTTAAAATTTCAATTTCAATTAAAATTAAAATTAAAATAAGAGAAGATTTAAGAAGAAATAAGCATTTTTTATTAAATAAGTCTGCAGAAATCCCTCTTTTAAAATATCATTAATAATCAACAAGAAAATTGATTGCAGTCTTAATTAAAATTCAATAAAACCGCACATATACATATAAATAAATAACTACATATACCGTTACCGACTTCCATCTTTAAACAAACATTGCGACTCATAAATATTTATTTTCCTTTGGCATTGTCCCTTTAACTTAAATAAGTATGTCTGCACAGTATAAGTTTGTATTATTATCATATATGTAAGTACATACATATGTATGTATGTATGTAAGTTTGTCGTAATTCTCATTCTCCTCTGACACAGATTCAACTTGATCATCATTGTGGCATTTTTGTAACGCTTAATCCGGCTGGCGCTGACTACGGTGGCAGACAGAAATTACCTGGCAACATACAAGCATTATTTCGACCCATTGTTATGCAACAGCCAGAGCCACGAGAAATTGCACGGGTCATGTTGTTTGTGGAGGGATTTAAACAAGCAACCGAAATAGCCGAACGTGTTGTCGAACTCTTCGATTTGTGTGGCAAAATATTAACACACCAGCGCCACTACGATTGGGGATTAAGAGAACTGAAAACCATTTTGCTTGCTTGCGGTGAAGGTTTACTTGAAAATCTCAAGATTACACGCACCTCAACTCAGCATAACATAAATAATGCAGCAACTGCTAGTGCAACAAATAATCATAGCACTCGTACAACAAATAATCATGAAAATATTGTCGTCGTCCACAATGATGACAATTATAATAATGGAGAGATGTCAGTGGTGGTACGATGTTTACGTGCGTCCACCATGTCTAAGTTGGCGCTACATGATGTGGCACGTTTTGACATGTTATTGCAAACTGTATTTCCAGAAATTAAAATCAATGACAGTTTTAAATCAACTTTGCAACAGTCGATTAGCGAGGCATTCGGTTCATTGGGTCTTTGTGTTAATGAAATGCAAATAATGAAAAGTTTGCAACTTTATGAACAATTACAAAAGCGCATGGGTGTCGTTGTAATGGGACCACCCGGTTGCGGTAAATCTACCATAATATCAGTATTGCGTCAAGCTTTAATTACACAAACATCAATGTCAGCATCATCAACATTATTGGAGCAATATCCAAAATTGGCTACTTCCGCCACACCAACTGCGACCACATCTATCCAACAACAGTCACATCAGCCACAACAACAGATACGCCTTCATCATATTAGTCCTAAATCGATGAGTCGTATTCAACTGTTAGGTCGCCTTGATCCTGACACACGTCAATGGCTTGATGGCGTATTAACACATACGGCAGCGGCTGTAAATGCTGAACCACAGCACATTCACTCATGGATTGTTTGTGATGGCAGTATTGATCCAGAATGGATTGAAGCACTCAATTCAGTGTTGGACGATAATAAGTAAGTACAAAATCCACATTTTCTATGGTTTTTGCATTTGTTGTGGGTGAAAAATGTTTGTGTTTATTTGTCAATGGTCAGTTTATTTGCTTTAATGCCATTTTGCCAATGAGTTGCTAAAACTTTGTGTTAAGTAAATTTAAATATGTATTACAATTTATAAAAGTATCAATGTTATTTAATTTTAAATACAAACTTTTTCAAGAGACAAATTCTTAGTTGTAACTTTTTTGGGTAAGACATAAAATAAAACTTTGTTTTGCAGGTTTTCGTCATTTGTAGTTTTAGGATTGCAAAATAAAAAAAATAATTAAAAAAAAAAATTCGTAAAATTTGCTTTTTATGGCCGCGACAATTCAGCACAAACTTTTAATTTAAAACTTATTAGATATCGCCCCTTAATTGCAACATAGTCATGTCTCAAAAAATCAAAAATTTTAAGTTACTTAAGCAAAGGTGCTCCTTCATACCTTCTTAATATGTAAAATAATAATTATTTCTCAAACTGAACCGAAATTATAGCAATATATATTTATATATGTATTTTATTAAATCTGTTTATAAAAGTACATTTTGAAAACTTTAATCGAATTTTGCCATGTTTGATTTTTTTTTTAGATATGATTTTGTTGCAATAAAGGAGCGATATAATAATTGAAAGCATTTGGATTTCAAAATAAAAATATTTAAAAACAAATCTGACTTTTTTTAAAGTCTCGTATGTTGCGGAACATTTTTAATTAGAAATCACCTAAAAAAGTGTTATTCTTTAGTTGTACAATATTTTCCACCATGCCAAATTTTTCGTAAAATTGAGTTATGTATATGCCCCACTTCAAAACAAGAACTTCCTCTCATGAACACTAGATTTATTTTAATGTAAAGGGTGTTTTTAAGCCCGAAAAAATCTACGAAAGGATCAGATAACTGTCATGCTGCGATTATTTTTCGACACTTATCTGGCGAATCATCATAAATAGACACACGCTAGAACAACGCTACCACGTTATCTAAATATAATTTGATAATAAGTCATTGATTCGACCTTGTGATTTTAATCGTGCAGGGCTTATGTTTAGCTTATTTAAGAATGAAGAAAATTATACATCCAAAATTGGCTGGCAGGCAATAGTCAAACATCAATCTTTAAAACAAATGTTGTTTTTCTTGGTGGAAGAAAATTTGTTGCGAATGATTATCTATATTAATTGACTCACATGTTCTTCCTTCTTCATGAAGTCCAAAGTAATTTTTTTTTTCTTTTTTTGTCTTTCTATTTTATCAAAGGTTTTTTCGGGAATACACAATTTTTATCATTAATACGGCTTTTTTATGACTTGCTAAATTTCCAATTTTCCATATTTGATTATTTTGTACACTGAAATTTATTGTTGAGGGATAGCTAGATTCTATGCGCATTTCACTGGTTGCTTAGGCCAGATCATCAGGAAACCTTTTCCAAAGATTTTAGAAAAGCTACAAATATTATGCAAATAAAAGCCTAAAGCGAATATACCCTGTCGGACTTTAAGTTAACTTAAAACTAACTCCCTTGTTAAACTCTATTCAGTTTTTACACGTAGTGTCATCAGAGCGAGTCAGTACTCACTCACTCTGCATAAGTTTCAGCTAACCACAAATTAGCTCATTATGAGTTAGCTTGTGGTACATAAAGTAAGAGGGCACTATGAGTTAGGTATAAATTGACTAAGAACAAGTCAACACTCTCTACACCCTTCATATTTATATTATTATTAATTAATTACTTATATATTTTTATTATTTCTTACAATATTAATTATATTTTATTATTGAGTATTATCTATGTACGAGTACCAATTCACTTTTTGCACTTTGATTTTCAGATTTTTTTAATTTTATGAAATAACTTGACAAATTTTTCTATGTTAACTGAAAACAAAAAAATATTTCAACAAACAAAGTTTCAACCGTATTGTTCATGTTCTTTAACTTTTGTTAATTTCAAAAATGAGTTAGTTAAAAGCCTTATTTCGAGTTAGCTGATAAAAGTCCGACAGGGTAGTTTTTATCAGTCAAATTGTAACTTTTATTTTTGTATGAAAAAATAAAATTCAAACTTTAACTTTTAATTTTGAATCAAAAAATATCAGTTAAAAAATAATCGTTTATCAAAATGAATCTAATTGATCGGTTCGCTCGCTCTTAATCATGTTAACTAAGAAAGTCTTTTTTGAAAAAAGAAAAAAAAAATAAAAGTATAGAATCTGGGAATTTATTTCTCATTAATAATAAACATTTTAATATAAATTTGACAAAGAATACACATTCGAATTAATATGAAAATTTATAAAATAAAATATTTTAAGGATTTAATACCTTGAGTAATATTATGGAAAAAATATACAAAAAAACTATTTTTTATTTTTTTAGTTTTAATAATTTTCTTTATTTTTGAATATATATTCTCTCTTCAAAGTCTTTTTTCAAAACCAACTTCGATTTATTAATCCAGGCTCCTTTTTTATATAAAAAATAAGCATGAGTTTTTTTAATGAAAGTTTCTAACAAAATTCTTGATAATTAAAATAAAAGAAAATATTTGATAATATTTAAATTAAAGAAAATATATGATAAATTAGATAAACCCTTAATGAAGATAAAAAGAAACATGTTGAAAATAACGTTGAATACAATTAATAAGGAGATTCACATACATCCATGTTACTCCCCCACGCTTTGATAACACATTACTCCTGAAATGTGTAGTTTATATTATTATAAACTAGTACAATTGTATAATTTGGTTAATTAAATAACTTACTATAATTAACATAAATTATTAAATATTCCACATTGTATTTAATAAAAACTTTAAAATTTAAAAAAAATCCTCATATAAAATTTCTTACAAATTTACAAATATTTAAAAAAAAACTTAAGAAAAAAATTTAATTTACATATTTGCTATCAAGATTTCTTTTTATTTGTTTTATTTCTACCCGTCAGTTTCCTTTCAAATTTTATATCAGGTAATTCTTGTTGGTATTTAAAATTTCTCTTGACTATCTATCTATCTCTTTTGCAACCTTTTTCGTCCAAAAATTGTGTACTATTTTTCTCCTTTGCTTCCTTTATAATATATTTTGTTTTCTGTTTCAAATTATTAAATCCCAAATTTTTCGCTAGCTCCCTTTCCCTAAATTCATGACAATCTGTCCTACTTTTATTAATTTTCTCGGTCCTTTTTACCTTTCCTTTATGAACAACTTCATGTATTTTTCCCAAATTGATTTATCAACTTTGTTGTGTAATAATTCATTAGGCTAAGCGCCCGTAGAACTATGAATTGAGTTGTTATATATTTCGACAGATTTATGTACGAAAGCTTTATCGTCAAAATCGTGATCATTTTGCCTCAACTTATATAAACGAATGTGTTCATTCAGGGTGAGATGAAAACGTTCAATATCAGCGTTTCCAGTGTGCGTGTAAGGAGAAGTAAAATGATAATCTACATTTTCTGATCTTAGAAAATCTTTAATAAGTGCTGTGTTGAATTTATTATCCGCAACAATTTAACCAGGTTTTCCCAAATTAGCGAATCGCTCCCTAATCTTTTCAACAAGACTGATCGAATTCCTATCACACAAATAATGTACCGATACATATTTTGTTAACTTATCAATACAAGTTAAGAACTTTGTATTCTTATCCAAAAACCATATATCCATATGAACTATTTCATTCGATTTCATAGGAGTTTCAGTTACACAAAATTTGGCTCTTATAGGCACATATTACATACTGCATAATTGTTAATAAATTTATGGATTTCTTTCTTCAAGTTTGGATAGTAAACCATATCCTTTATCTCTAAAAATGACTTCTCAATACCCCTATGATTTTTCTCATTATGAAATCTTTCAAGTATTTCCAACAGATTTTCCCTATCAGGAATATCCTTTATAAATGTATCACATCGTACAAACTTCATTCCTGTCACATTAGAAAAATATTGAATTAATGTCTGTTGCAAATTTCTATAAAAATCGAAATTATCACAAAAAATTCCAATGGTTCCCCTAATAGGAAAAATTTTCTTCAAAAACTCTAACACTTTTTCCTCAAAATAATTTTTCAGTGTAATTGTATGTCTAATGTTCCTATTATATAATGTTACTAGCTGACCTGGTCCACGTTGCTGGCCCTAAGCAAACATTAGTATTGTATTACCACACGGTTTAAATTGAGCATTTAACGACATTTACGGCCTTTAAATAAAAATCCATGGAATACCTATCATAAAGTTTTTTTTACAAAATAACTTACATATGGTGTAGATATAGGCTCAATCAAAAAAGAAACGCATGTATTTAAGGCAAATTTAAAATTATAGTTATTTATGACTTCATCTTAAGACCAGCGCATAGACAATGTTTTTTGTTTTTTTTTTTTTATTTGGTGTAAAGAGCCGTTTTCTGATTTTAGGTAAATCGAAAAAAGCGGGCGGGCAAAATTTTCTTTCCGTAAAAACCTATGTTGGACCATGGCGATCATTTTAATGAAAAAATCGTCCAAATCGGTCAAACCGTTCTCAAATTATGCGCTTAATAGAAAAATTGGGCGTAAAAGTAGGCGTGGTAATTTTATCTTTCGATGAAAACGTTAAATGGATTAATACGAACAGTTAAAAGAAAAATTAGTCATATCGATGGAGCAGTTTTTTGATTTTAGGTAAATCGAAAAAAGTGGGCGTAAAAGTGGGCGGGGCAAAATTTTCTTTCCGTAAAAACCTAAGTTGGACCATGGCGATAATTTTAAAGAAAAAATCGTCCAAATTATATAGATGTCATTGGTGGTGCAATATGAAAATTGGATTTTGCCACGCCCCTCCGCCCGCAGACCGAAAATCAAAAATCAGACTTCACAGTGTCACCGGCCTGAATATTCTGAAGATTCCCTGAAAATTTCATCAAAATCGGTCGAACCGTTCTCGAGTTATGGAGTGACAATCAAAATGTACACTTCTTTTTATATATATAGATATTCTCATACTTATATCGGTTTTCCAAAATTATAATTAATTGATTTCTGTAAATGTTGACCGGTGCTTCTGAGATGTATATGTGTTCATTCAAATTTGCCTCTCCACTATGAAATGTAGCCAAATCAGAACTAAGATTCTGTTCCCCTTCTACTAAAATGTTCACTTCCAAGCGACTAAGGTAATCTGCTACCTTATTGGTTTTGCCCTTAATGTACTCTATAACAAAGTCAAATTCATTTAGTTGCATTCTCCATCTCTGAAACTTAACGTTCGGTTCCTTTATGGAATTAAACCACACTAGTGGTCTATGAACCGTTTGGATCTTAAATCTTCTACCAAATAAGTAAGGTCTAAATTATTTCACCGACAAAACTATAGCTAACAATTCCTTTTCAATCGCGCTATAATTCAATTCATGTGTATTTTACGTTCAAGACGTAAAGGATATCGGATGTCCATTTTGAGAAAGAACTGCCCCTAAGGCCCCATTGCTAGCGTCAGTGGTCAAATCAAATAGTCTGTCAAATCTTGGATATGCTAAAACTGGTTCAGAACATAAAATTGCCTTTAATTTTTGAAAAGAATCAATCTAGTCCCTATTATCAATATCGATAACAGAATTTTTCTTAAAATTCTTAATAATTGAAAGTGCTATTTGGCTATAATCCTTAATAAATTTCCGATAGAAACCAGTCAAACCTAAAAATGATCTGATCTCCCTTACTGTTTTCGGCAATGGAATGTTCCGAATAACCTCTATCTTTGCAAGATTTGGTCTAATACCATTTGGCGTAATTATGTGTCCTAAATATTCTGATTCGCGTCTAAAAAAAACTGCATTTGTCAACTTGTACCTTAAGATTATATTCGGCTAGTCTCTTGAAAATTTTTCTTAAGGAATCTACATGTTCCTGAAGTGACGAAGAAAATATCAAAATGTCATCAAGGTAAACTACGCAAATGTTATTTATAAAATCATGAAGCACTTTATTCATCTTCCTTTGGAAAGAAGCTGGTGCATTCTTCAATCCAAAGGGCATACGGGTGAGTTCATAATGACCTGTTGAAGTTGAAAATGCTGTTTTATGTCTTTCTTTAGCTAAAATTGGGATCTGATGATATCCCTTTGCTAAGTCGAGTGTAGTAAAGTATTGATAATTTCCTAACTTGGAAAACAAGTCCTCAATATTAGGAATAGGAAATTTATCCTCAACTGTCACTTCATTTAATTTCCAGTAGTCAACTACAACCAGCGCTGCCAGAAGTAAGATTTTACATGATTTTTTAAGATTTTTTAACCGAATAAAGATTTTAAGATTTTTTCCCCAAAAACAAGACTTTTGGATTGGTCTAGACGAAGGTAAGGTTCAATTAAAAAAAAACCCTCTTTGTTCCCATTTAACAATTTTTAAACTAAATAAAACAATTTAGTATAAGAAATTAAATTGTGTTAAATAAAATATAAATTGTTTTTATTATTTATAATAAAAAAACTACTTTTTTCCATAAATAAGATTTTTTCTTCAAAAATAAGATTTTTCTTTGGTGAAGTTAAGATTTTTTGCTGAAAATTTCACCAGAGTTGTCTAACTTTTTCGGAATAACCCAAATGGATGCATTATACGGACTCGACGACTTAGTTATAATACCCGAGTTTAGCATCTCATTTACCTGTCTTTCAACCTCAGTTTTGTGAACCTCTGGAAACCGATATGTTCTACAATACACTGGAATATCATTAATTTCCCAACAGAAGTTAAGTTCTCACCGTCAAAATAAAAAAAATTCTTAAATTCCCGAATTAATTTCACTAATTCCTCTATTTCCTCATCATTAAAATTCTTTGTCCTTAATTTATTAGTCAAATAATCTATTCTCGGCTAATTAAAATTAACATCAATAATTATATCATCAAAGTAGGCAATATCGTCCTCGCCATATGGTGCCATAGCATTCTCAAATACTATTGGAATTTTTGCATTATCTGTTATTAAAAAAATTCTCCTTTAAATTGAACCTTCCACCTAATGGTTTTAAAATATTACATCCTATAATGCCATCAAAATCACTGAATATTTCCGTTTCCAGCATTTCAATTTTACAATTTGGTAAATTAAATTCTTTAAAAAATGGCAAAGTTACCTTCGTAGTTGCAATTGTCTTAGAACAAATAGTGTTTAAGACAATTGGTTGTTCTCATTCCGATTTAAAAGAATCATGAAAAAGGCCCCTTCTAATAAGAGTAGTGCCTGAACCTGTGTCAATAAGCTATTTTATCGGAACGGATTTGGTTTTTAATACCATGCAGGGTAAATTTTTTCGGCCTCTGAATGAAAATTTGATAACACAATCTATATCCATGGGAACAGCATTAGGAATGCCCTCCTGTATCTGCCCGTTGTTGGCCGTATATCTATTTCTATTACTTATATTTCCACTTCTGTTATTTACATTACTATTGTTTCCTCTTCTGTTAAAATAACCACTATTATTAAAACTTTGATTGACGTTTCCGCTGTTTAAATTTTTTCCACTATTACTTTCCCTGTTTAATCTTCCATCAAAGTGCAAATCCCGTCCTCTAAAATTCTCTCTTTCAAAATTTGTGTTATTATTTACACAATTTCCTTCATTAATAACAAAATTATTTCTTCCAAAATTTCCCGAATTGCACTGGTCATTATTCTGAGGCGAATATCTAAAATTGTTCCCAAAACACTTACCGCCAGAAAAATTTCCACTTTGGCCATTACCAATATTGAACGAAGGAGATTGCAAAAATTGAGAATTTTGTGACTTGCCTATATAGAAATAATCTGTATCAATAAGAATTTCCTTTGCATTTAGTAACGAATAGGGATTTCTCGATTTGAGGATTAATTTTGGCTCATTAGGTAATTTTTAATAAAAATCTTCGATACCATTCTCTCATTATTAGTACAACTAAACCATTGTTCATTGTCAACACTAGTCTTTAAATTTAATTTCGTTTTTAAACTTTCCATACACTCGTAAAATTGATTAACAGTGGTTCTAAGCTCAGCTGTCCTTATTTTATTTATTAAATCAGATATTATAAAATTAATACGTAATATTACCTTAACTTCTTTCCATTTTGTTGGATTGTTGCTATTTATCAATGATATGTTTGCCGCTCCTACAATTTTGTTGCGTATTCTGAGATCAAATAATTCAATCAATGTTGCCTCAACAAGTTGACGAACACCTTCAACGTTCATAATAAACATTTCCAATCCCTCTGGTTTTCCATCGAACTTGGGAACATCAGCCAGTAATTGAAAAGGAAGCATTGTTGCTGATGACATGTTTATAAGATAATACTCTTTCTCTCTTTAATATTTGTTGTTGTAGTTAAGAATTTTTATTTCCGCAGTTGTTGTAGCCGCCGCAAACCCCTAACAAGGCTTTTGATTAAACTTGTTGATAATTGTTATGATTTATATTTTATTATGTATTTGCAATTAATGCACAATTATTGTTGTTTTTTCGTTGTTTGTTATTTTTATTTAAAATTCAGGTTTGAATTGCGTTGTCAACGTCTTTTTTTTCAAAATTCAGTTTTGAATCAGTTTTCAACTTCTTATTGTTATAGCAGAATCTTGAATATTGTTTTTTTTTATTCGTTTAATTCCACTTAATAATAAATTTTTTATTAATAAGTGGGATTAGTAACACACGACTGCGCCAGTAATATTATGGAAAAAATATACAAAAAAAATATTTTTTATTTTATTCAACATTTTTTTTTATTTTTTCGAATTTATTCTATGAGCTAAATTCCAGTTATGTATTTTATAAAGCTTTTTTGTAATAGTCCTATTCCTCGAATTTTTAGGAATTACTTTATACACTACCAGACTATTATATTGTATCTTCTTGTTACATTTTACCTTAGCTGTCCTTTGGATAGCAATGAAGTATATTGTATGAACAGAAAAATTTACACCAGCAGAATGTAATGCATTTTCTAATAATTGTAAATTTTTCTGTTCATACAATATACTTCATTGCTATCCAAAGGATAAATTAAAAAAAATTTTGTACTTATTTTGTGTTAATTTAAAATAAATCAGTCTTTTTAAAATATACATAATTGTAAGATATTAAATTATTCTGTTTAACAATCATTGCAAATATACGTGTGAGTTAGTATTTTGGTCCTGTAATGTATATATTTTAAAGGTACCTGTGGTCCAGCCAGACCATGAGGTGCACTTAGTGAACTTTTTCTTGTGGGAGGATTTTTGTGCACAAAATCAAAAGTTGTGTATCGATTAATCTATTTTATTTTTATTGTTCTTTTTTCCAAAACTTCAACGATATCTCTGAAGCTTCAGTGCAAATTAAAAACCAATGTAAGCGTGCTTTAAGATAATATCGTTGACGAGCTTTGGATTTGTATCTTAATATGGTGAACCGTTTTTAAGTTACTCCAATCTATGTAGCGGAAGTACCTTAATATTGGACATAACGGCGTATCTCGCAAAGTCGAGTTGATGGAAAAACTAAGAGCAGATTAAGATTCAGCGTCCCAAATTACCTTAAAAGCAATATTTAGTTGTTAGTCAACAAAAACCTTGTTCCCTTGTGTAATTTATTGAATTTGCATTACCGTTTTATAAGCGTTAGTAAAGTATTAAAAATCGAGTATAATATTGTGGAACTTGGCCATAAAAACTTGTGCCCAAGACAGTCTAAAAAACTTCGTCCGTTTTGGGCCTTCTAAACTTCTTCCATAAAGAAGTACACTTGGCAAACACTAAATAGTGAATCCTTCTAACCCCAGAATTTTTTGGAATTATTATTATTATCCAAAATGGAACTTAACGTGTAAGACAACGTATGCGTTGGTACTATTGACAAGGAAGATCTTTTGGGAGCATATGTAGACATTAGAACTAGAAAATGTTTAGTACATTTTAGTTAATACTACACTTTTGGTCCGAATACGAATTCATAACAATCTTTTTTAATTATTTTTTCAAATTTTATAGGAAATATATTTCTCAGTTTTAAGTTAAAAAATGTATTATCCTATCAATTAAAGGCAAATATACTGCTAAAAAAAGTGTAGTGTGGACACTTCGTTGACACCAAAATTGTCGACAAAACTGGTGACTTGGAGACACACTTGCACCCAGGTTACCTTCAGCGTTATTAGTTATTAGTAAATGTATTTTGAGACGAAAAGTATTTAAATACTTGAGCGACAGGCATTTCAAATGCAAAACACATTTTTGGAATGTATTTACAACACAAAATTCTTATTTGTATTTCAAATATGAGCAACCGAATGTCTTTACTTTATAGGGTCTAGGATCAATATTGTAGAAATTAATGCCCCTATTGCGGTTCTCTACTTTTGTAACAGTTTGGTTGTCATTCTTAATTCGACTGGCAGTTGGCTTTTCAGTTGTGTATCTGGTTTTTTCGTGGTATTGCCGTTATCAACTTTGTCAACGATTGGTCGACAGAAACGTTATAAATACACAACTGCTAAAAAGTAGTTGAGTTGTTTTCAGTTTTAGTTGACTTTTATTTTTAGAAGAAGAAAAAAATAACAATAGAATAACCGTAAGTAGAAAGATTTGTTATACTGTATAATAGAATTTCACTGCATTTAATACATTCGTATATCTTTGAAAATTACAACTAAAGCACAATTTGAGAGGCTTCTTAGCAAAAAAAATGGATGTCATACTTAAAAAACGGCATCTTAATTACATCCAAAGTAGCTAATACTACTTTTTAGCTTTAAAGAAGTACATAGTTTCAAAGTACAAATATGAAAAGAGATTTTGAATTGCACCTTTGTTCTTAAATAATTGTATAGAATGAAGTTGCCCCGGAAATTTTTGAAGAGGATTGCATTTCTAAAAAATGTTTGTATGTTCAGAAAATTAATTTAATTTTTATTTGCGCTTCTAGTGTTTGTTTTTATATTTATTGTTTATTTATTCCTATACATATTTACAATTGTTATTCTAATGAAAAAACCCAGCTATTGCATGTGACATTGTAGATTAGTAGCTCAATATTAAAATCGTTACCACTGCACTTTTGATAGCTCCCGTCATTGAAAAATGGAAGAGCAACGCATAACTTTAAAACAGGAGAATAGCCACTACGCGAACATGTGTTTTTAAATGATCTTTAATTTCATCCAGCAAATAACAAAACGCTTCCTAGTTAAGTCGGAAATTACTTTTAAATCTACAAATTAAAAATTATTATTTAGTTACTTGGCATTAGGAAGTTAAAGAGGGTTGTAATCATCACGAATTTTTCTTCTTATACGTAGCACATCTGTACAAGAGTTTTCATTTTCATCATCATAAAATAAATCGACACTAATATCCTTTATAAATAATTTTTATACCCTTCACCGAAGGTAGAAAGGGTATATATAACTTTGTCATTCCGTTTGTAATTTCTACAATATGGATCCTACACCCTATAAAGTATATATATTCTGGGTCCTTATGAAAAGCGAAGTTCAAATCCGGTTGTCCGTCTGTCCGTCTGTCTGTCTGTCTGTTGAAATGGGTTTTCCGAAGCCCCCAGATATGATGGGGACTTGGTTGGGGTATCTTTATGTCAGGTATTCTTATTATAATTTTGCTATTGAAATTCAGCCAGATCGGTCCACAAATGGCTGAGATATGACCAAAAAACCACGACTACCTTGAGTAATTCTGAGTCGATTTAGCTATGACCTTCTGCCCGTCTGTTGAGAACACGCTCACTTTTTAAAAACTCAAAAAAAAATTGCTTGTAGTTATACTAAGCAGCTTGGGATTTAAATCCAGCAAAATCGGTTCGGTAGGATCAGAGCTATAAATAAAAATGTGTAGCCACAACCCAAAAATAACCCAGTGACGCACGTGTGTTATACGTACTGAAATACGTATGCTATACTTTGTGTGTACGGGGTACTCGGAAGTGTATATACGTTTTTCGTTTACTTTTATATAGAACATGGCCGCTTTTTCATTGCTTACCATCAACCCACAAAGTGTAAGAGAAAGTAAACGAAAAACGTATATACACTTCCGAGTACCCCGTACACACAAAGTATAGCATACGTATTTCAGAGAAAGTGTGTTACACTCAATTCTATACCACGATTAGCTTACTTCCTCTCTGCCTGTAGTACTGTTTCATGTACATTGTACAATATGAAGTAAGTGAAAGCATACTCTGTGTTACAATTTCACTTACAATTCTGAGTACTCGGAATATTAGTCACTGGGAATGTACAAGTTTGTTACAAAAAATAACAAAACGTCAGAGTATTATAGGATTAGAAATGGCACTGTGAAATTTCGTGAAAATAAGTCCATAATTTACCATGCGCCCCATATAAAGCCTACTCTCGGAAAACAGTTAGGTTAGGCCTTAAACACCACACTGTCAGATTTCGTGAAGATCAGTTCATAATTTACCATAGGACTTAGGCCTAAAACTCTAATAAATAATGCTTCTGTAACAAAATTTAGTACGTCAGTTTTTTTTAGTACCCCAAAACCAAAACGAACCATGATATTGCATCACAATTTTGTTTGTCATAGGTTTATGTGATCACACAGTTCACGTGGATCCATTAATTAGTTCCCGTTGTGTAACCATGTTACACCGGCTCACACGGGTCCCATGTTATCTGGCTGCTACTATTCCCACGCAGCCAACCGGCCGATTCAACAAAGGAGTGGATCCTGTTTAAATCAATATCAGAGAGACAAGTTTTGTCCCCAAGGGCTCTTCGACCAAACATTTTATGTCTTAAATCTCCGAATGCCGGGCAATTATAGAAATGTTCCGTCGGCTCTTCTTCCTCTTCTTCGCCGCAACTTCTACATTATTATTAGGGAGCCCCAGCCTCTGGGCGTGCCTCCCAATGGGCCAGTGGCCAGTTATAACCGCAATTAGGTTTCTTATGGTGATTGAAGAAATAAAAAAAAGTTGTTAAAATTATAGAATATCAAAATTTCACTTTGAAAACTAAAAAAACGTGTATTTTTCTACGCGAAAAAAAAACACCAAAAAGCTGTTACTGTGAATATACGTAGCAGCAAAATTGATAGTAAAATAAAAAAGATTTTTTGCCCAGTGATGAAATTGTATGTACTTCAACGTGGTTTAAAAATTAAAACTAAAAACTGTTATCTGAAATTTTTTTTGGAATTAATTCCCATTTTTGACGATGTATAAGATGAAAATTCTAGATTTAACTTTTATCATTGTAACGTAGATTTATTTATACTCCCCGAAATCTACGCCACATATAATTATATTCTATTTTATTTTAAGTAAAAGAAAATCATATAATTATAATTTATTATTTCATATTTTATCTTAATACAATATTCTTTAGAAAAGTAATATTATACCTGCATTTAAAATAATATCATAATTCACTTACACATGAAACCCCCTAATGTTATCCACTTACACATGAATCCCCCTAATGTTTCCCTTTTGTTATGAGAATTCTCATTTAGTTTATGAATAAGATTGAATAAGTAGATTAGATTTAGAGACAATCGGGGCGATTTCATTGCACTCACGATCTTGCCATATTAAAGTCGACTTAGTCCCCGCCTTCTGCACGACGGTCGCCGACACTTGTATTAACTCGGGTGTTGCCTTGGACTGCGACTTCGGTTGACAGTTTCGTTACTGTGACTTCGGTCAACAGTTTTTGTACTGTAACTTCGGTTAACAGTTTTTGTACTGTAACTTCGGTTAACAGTTTTTGTACTGTGACTTCGGTCAACAGTTTTTGTACTGTAACTTCGGTTAACAGTTTTTGTACTGTGCCTTCGGTCAACAGTTTTGGTACTGTAACTTCGGTTAACAGTTTTTGTACTGTGACTTCGGTCAACAGTTTTTGTACAGTAACTTCGGTTAACAGTTGTTGTACTGTGACTTCGGTCAACAGTTTTTGTACTGTAACTTCGGTTAACAGTTTTTGTACTGTGACTTCGGTCAACAGTTTTTGTACTGTAACTTCGGTTAACAGTTTTTGTACTGTGACTTCGGTCAACAGTTTTTGTACTGGGACTTCGGTCGCCAGTCCTCTCTTAGTAAATCAGTAGTTAGCCTAGTATATAAGGATGAATTGTAGTATTTAGATACCTAGACATAAGAACCAATCGTAACGAGCTACCTCATCATTGCCGATCGTTAAAGGAACCCGATCCAGACTCCCCACCCGATTCCAACCCGAATACATTAGCCGAGGAGAATCCGCCGAATTCCTGCCTGTTTGCTGTACTGCAAGTAATGTTAAATGAAATTAACAAAGTATTGTAATTGAATTGTAAATAAAGTTAAGAGATTATTTCTAACCCCAAGAGGGTAAATCATTCGTGTTTTCACTTAAGGTTCGTGGATTCCGTAAGTCGACCCTGGACGCAACTGAACTACCCCAGCCAACGACAAAACCACGTTACAAATGGCGCCCGAGCAGGGACCCGATTCTAAATCGCAACGCGAGAAAGAAGCCACCGCCGCCATCGATGAGGAATCGGCCCACAATTACAAACACGGCAAACAGGATAACGCGTCTACGAGTAATCAACTAAATACAGATTCGGTTGGATGGATATACCTTTTACACAAGGAACAGCTGGTTGAACAATGCGGGAACTTCGGTATACCGACCGTCGGTTTCACTGTCGCACACCTTCGTAAGCAGCTGGCTGAAACCATCCGCACCAAACGGCTGAGGGCCTCCTCTGAAAATCTCCTACTAGAGTTGGAAAACGAGGTGACATCGGGGGAACGAAACATCATATCCGACAACGAACCAACGGTTTCGGTGCCCCCACAGCCTGTTCAAACCCACATTTCCGAGCTTGAAATAATGAACATCGTCTACAAGTGGGACTTGAAGTTTTCCGGAGAAAACGATTTAATGGAGTTTCTGGAACGCCTCGAAGAGCTGTCGGAATGTCATCAAATACCCCTTAACCGCCTACTCCCCTTCATGTTGGGTATGTTAACCGGCAATGCGCTCAAGTGGTTTAGGGTTAAAAAGGGCACACTGAACACGTGGACACAATTTAGACAGGAAGTAGAGAAATTTTTCCTACCCCCGAGATATCTATCGCACTTAGAGCAGAACTTTTATAACCGAAAGCAGAACAACCGAGAACGGGCTAAAGATTATGTGCTTAGCATGCTGAGTCTCGCCAGACGACATCCAATCCTACGATCGCAAAACCACCTGGATCGAGTTTACTATGGCCTTCGCACCGAATACCGACATTATATTCGCCGAAGCGATTTCAGCAACTTAGATGAGCTAATCACTATGACGGAGGAGTACGAAGCCCTTAAGCGAGAAGAACGGCCCCAGACCTCACACATGATATTCAGTCCGGGATATAACCGAGCGACAAATTGCTGGAGATGCAAGGGATTGGGTCATAAGCGGACATCGTGTAACTTTCCCGGTTATCTCTTCTGTTCATATTGTGGTCGCGAGGGAGTACTTTCTAGGGCCTGCGGGTGTCGGAGAGACTGTAGGGCTTCGTCAGTATGCGAACAACCCACCAACGACAACCGATACTTTGTGTCGGTAAAAATATACGGTCGACAGGTAATGGCATTAGTCGACACCGGGTCCTCTCGTACTTACATCGGAAAAACCATGAGGGAACACCTGAGTGCCCATAACATCGATCCGGTCAACACCCTGGGTACTGTACAGATGGCCGATCAATCCCTGGCGACCTCGCTAGAAGAATTTCTCATCCCTGTGGTATACGACGGAACTACGGTGTCCTTGCTGGTGTCAGTGATTGACACATTGGCCGAAACAATGATACTCGGGATGGATTTCTTGAGCACCTTACAGCTCGAGCTACGGCTACACGGCGAAAGGCTGCCAAGCCCCGAAATGAAAAAACAAGTTTCCCCCGTACATCCACCACTACATGCCTTGACTACCCGAGAAATCTTAACCGGTGAAGAAAATAAAGAATTAGAAGGTCTCTTACATAATTACGCGATGAAGTTTGAATTGATCGACACACATGAGATCCGTCTTCGTCATCCGAAACCCATTAAACAGAGGTATGTGCCGCGAAATCCTGCTATGAAGCATGTAATTAACGAAGAGGTCGACAAACTACCGCGTGAGGAACGCATTAAACCGTCACGAAGCGCATATAGCTCACCGATAGTATTAACCCGGAAGAAACAGGGCGACTGGAGGATGTGCATAGATTACCCACAGTTAAACGTAGCTAGTGAACCTGACGCATACCCGCTGCAACAAATTAATGCCATCCTCGACCAGCTACGCGAAGCCAAGTTAATCTCCTACCTGGACCTGAAGAACGGGTACTGGCAGATCTCACTGAAACCCTCGTCCAAACCATACACCGCGCTCACAGTCCCTGGCAGAGGGCTCTACCAGTGGAAAGTTATGAATTTTAAACTGCATTCTGCGCCAGCAACATTTCAACGCATACCGAACCGTATTATAGGCACCGATCTGTACCCCCGGCTCTTCGTCTACCTGGACGACATTATAATACTTGGCCGAACCTTCAGGGAGCACATACTTACCCTGGAAGCTGTGTTTATGCGTCTCATACAAGCCCAGATGAAGCTTAATTTCAACAGATGCAGGTTTCTGCGATCGAGTATCCGCTACCTCGGCCATCCAGTTACTCCCGACGGCATCCGCACTGATCCCGACAAGGTCGAAGCCATCCAGCTTCTTCCAGCTCCAGCAAAGCCCATACCATACAGACCACCTGTGGAGGCTCGGCCTCGAATAATTAGCAACGTAATCATCCCGCTGGAGTCCGTAGCACCACCGATCGTAGGCAATGGACCACCTCCACTCGTTCCCTGTAACCCAGGCCAGCCAAAAAGAATGGTGCGAATAGCAGATGCCCCGCCACCAACACGGCTGGGAAGATGCCACGCCATAAGACAACCACCCCCGTTAGCCGAGCCGAACATCGTCAGCAAACCATCCAAGCCTCCCAGCTCTGACCACGTAGTAGCCATACGAAACCAGCGCCGCAAGCCTGCTCGAAAAATAAAATACAACGGGCATCAGTTCACCGAAGATGAAATCTGGAAGGGGATCCACATCCAGCCACCACCACAGCCTTCTCCAAAGAAGGGGGGAAATGTAACGTAGATTTATTTATACTCCCCGAAATCTACGCCACATATAATTATATTCTATTTTATTTTAAGTAAAAGAAAATCATATAATTATAATTTATTATTTCATATTTTATCTTAATACAATATTCTTTAGAAAAGTAATATTATACCTGCATTTAAAATAATATCATAATTCACTTACACATGAAACCCCCTAATGTTATCCACTTACACATGAATCCCCCTAATGTTTCCCTTTTGTTATGAGAATTCTCATTTAGTTTATGAATAAGATTGAATAAGTAGATTAGATTTAGAGACAATCGGGGCGATTTCATTGCACTCACGATCTTGCCATATTAAAGTCGACTTAGTCCCCGCCTTCTGCACGACGGTCGCCGACACTTGTATTAACTCGGGTGTTGCCTTGGACTGCGACTTCGGTTGACAGTTTCGTTACTGTGACTTCGGTCAACAGTTTTTGTACTGTAACTTCGGTTAACAGTTTTTGTACTGTAACTTCGGTTAACAGTTTTTGTACTGTGACTTCGGTCAACAGTTTTTGTACTGTAACTTCGGTTAACAGTTTTTGTACTGTGCCTTCGGTCAACAGTTTTGGTACTGTAACTTCGGTTAACAGTTTTTGTACTGTGACTTCGGTCAACAGTTTTTGTACAGTAACTTCGGTTAACAGTTGTTGTACTGTGACTTCGGTCAACAGTTTTTGTACTGTAACTTCGGTTAACAGTTTTTGTACTGTGACTTCGGTCAACAGTTTTTGTACTGTAACTTCGGTTAACAGTTTTTGTACTGTGACTTCGGTCAACAGTTTTTGTACTGGGACTTCGGTCGCCAGTCCTCTCTTAGTAAATCAGTAGTTAGCCTAGTATATAAGGATGAATTGTAGTATTTAGATACCTAGACATAAGAACCAATCGTAACGAGCTACCTCATCATTGCCGATCGTTAAAGGAACCCGATCCAGACTCCCCACCCGATTCCAACCCGAATACATTAGCCGAGGAGAATCCGCCGAATTCCTGCCTGTTTGCTGTACTGCAAGTAATGTTAAATGAAATTAACAAAGTATTGTAATTGAATTGTAAATAAAGTTAAGAGATTATTTCTAACCCCAAGAGGGTAAATCATTCGTGTTTTCACTTAAGGTTCGTGGATTCCGTAAGTCGACCCTGGACGCAACTGAACTACCCCAGCCAACGACAAAACCACGTTACATCATATTTGCCATACCTACCAGGAAATTTTTTCCATAAACGACAACTTTGTTTACATACTCAAAAAAAATTAAAGAATTTTTTATTATTTCTGCATAAATTCGTAATAATCATTAAAGTTTTTTTTTGTATGTTATTCATTAAAGAGTGGCAAATTATTTCTGGTTTTTTCTTTTCTTTTAATAATTATTTTTATTTATTACGTTTCATGGTTTGTATTTAAATGGATACATATAACTTTTATTTAAATATCCAAATCTCACTATATATTTATAATATTTACTGAATATATAATTTTGTTGTGTGGTTTTTTAAGTGTATATTTAATAGATTTTAATTACTAAAGCATTTAAACCTTATATAAAAATGAGTAAAAATGTATGATGTTTTAAAAAAAATAGTAAATAAAAAAACAAATATTGCAGTAAGAAAAAGGTCATTAATTAAAATATTAAAAAAAGACTAAAAATGAAAACAAAATTATAAAAAAAAATAATAAATTGTTTGAATTAAGTAAAAATTAAATTAAATAAATCAATTGGAAGCAAATGAAACATTAAAAAATAAACATTTTAATTTTGAGAATGGTTTAATGATGTTAAAGCTTATAAATACTAAAAAAAAATATGTTTGTATATAAAACATGGATTACCGAAAAAATTGCCTTTATTTGCACTACCATTGGGAAGGCTTTTAAAAAATGTATCACACAGTGGGTGCAAACCTAAACTTTCGATAATCAATTTAAATCCATTGGGGTTTCACCTCCTAAATAAACATTTTTATAACCTCAAAACAAATAATAATTATTAAAATGGAAATAATTTTCTTTTGTATAAAAAGGATAAAATATAACACAATGAAATAAAGTAGTACTAAATAATGTTCGAAAATAAACAAAATATTCGAACATTATATAATGTTCTGTTCTTCGTTATAAAACAGAACAATTGTAGTGGTTCTGTATATATTAATGCTCTATAGTATTCTTTTTTACATTGATAAAGGAATAAGAAAATGGTGGCAATGCTTCAAACTAGTATTGTTGTTGTTGATTGGCAATTTGCACGACCCCAGCACGAATAGCTTGTGTTTATATTGTGTACATACATGTTTTGTTTGTGTAAAAATCTTTTGCTAGCTTTTTTTTCTTATACATATGTATTTTGTTTTTGTAAAAAAAAAATATATTTTCTTTACCAGCCATCGTTTTTTTTAATGATTTAGTACACACACACACTATTAGCGTTTGTGTTTTCGAGCAGAACACTAAAGAACAGTATATAATCAGGTACGTGATGGAAAACGATTTTGAAAACAAAACGATTTAAATCGATAATGTCGTTTTAAGTATCTTTAAAAATTGTTTTTGTTAATACATTTTCCTCTTTTCCTGACTACATTCTTTTAAATTTTAAATTATATAAGTTAATTGAACTGCAATTTTAACCAAAAATTAATAGATTTCTTCGGAAATAATTTTTAAAATCCGTCGAAATTCATCACACCTGCTAAAACGATCGTTTTTCATCACATTCCTAAATGTTTATTTTCGAACATTGGTACTAAACTCATTTTATTATTAAAAAAATTTAGTAGGGGTTTATTCTTACCACAAAAAGCTGCTAAATCTTACGTTTGCACAAATATCTAAAAAAAATTATTTATAACCTCAAAATGATTTTAAATCATTTAGAAGACACATTTTGATTTTCATTAAAGTAAAAATATTTAAATTATTTTTAATTCAGATATAAAAGAAATAAAATGTTTGAGACCTTAATTTATTTGTAAGCTTAATTTAATTCTAAATAATTAACAGCCTGTTCATCGATTTCGAACGTTGACGTTCAAAATCGTTAAACAGGCAGTTAATTTCATTTCAAAGCAATTAATGTAAAATAAAACCAAAAAGTTTTGTTAATCGCAAAAGTCAATATTTTCAATACACTAAAATATTGAGTTACACTGAATTACATTTTTTTTAGACCCACTGTGTGTGTATAATGCGACGACATGAATGATGTTGACAAAAGTAAGGAAACAAAAAATATAATTATAAAAATGGCATAAATTCTAATAATGCCCGCTATTTGCACAAAAACAAGCTATAAAATAGTAAATTGCAAACATTTTTTTTTTTTGCTATTTTGTTTGTTTTAATTAAACATTGAAAATTTATTGTTGCGTTTGATGTTGTGGTTGCTGCTGTTGTTGTTGTGTTAAAGTATGTTGTGATGTAGGATGTTGCTGCTGCTGCTGTTGTTGTTGTTGTTGTTGTTGCTGCTGCTGTTGTTGTTGTTGATGTTGAGATTGTACGGCTGCAACAGCAGCTGCCAAAGCTGATGGTGGTATGTGAGGACCATGAGCTGCAGCACGCATATGAGCGGCCGCCATATGGGCCTGTGGCGCCATATGTGAAAACATATTACATTGTTGTTGATGCAAGTGATGAGCGTGGACATGATTATTGAAATGATGTGGTGCCGATATAATATCCGATGATGTTTGCAAAATTATTTCTGGCTCGATCATATTCATTTCATGTTCATCACTGTTATTAGTATTGGCGGGAGCCGATGATGTTGGTGATTGTTGATTATTGTGGGCATTTGTTGTAGGCGATGTATCAATGTATTCTTGTTTAATACCATTTTGTGGATACAAAGTGGCACTAAGATTTTGATGTAAAATGGGATGGCACAGTGATGGCATTAAAGCCACACCTGGTATGGGTAGTGGATGATGGGGAAAGTTTGGTGGTGGATAGATAAGACCCTTATTAAGTTGTGACATATGAGCGGCAGCTGGATTAGTGGAGGGTGGCATATTTGCCGTTGTAACCTGTGTTAAATTGTTTGCCATATTATTAGTGTTATTGTTGTTGTTGGCATTAGCACTTGTTATGGTAGTTGTAGTTATACTACTTGTTGTATTGGCCAAATTCGTATTTGTTGTATTTGCATTATTTGTATTGTGTATTCTTCGCCTTTGTGGCTGATGCTGTTGTGGATGAAGTTGATGTTGCGTCTGCTGTTGTGTTCCCAATGTCGGAGGCGCCTGTTGCTGTTGAACAGCTTGCTGCTGTTGTGCAGCTTGTTGCTGTTGCGCAGTTTGTTGCTGTTGTTGATCTGTTGATGGCGCTAAGCTGTCATTTAGTATTACTTCGGGCTCCACAGGTGCTGTTGGCACTAAATTAAACTGTTGTGCCAGAGCTGCTTCGTCGACAATTATACCTTTTTTACGTTCTTTTCGTATTTTATCCCGTAATTTTTCTAGCTGGCGAAAGGCTTCATTAGCTCTTCGTGCTTTTTTACGATCACGATCCCTTTCCTGTTCCATTCGCCTATATTCGGGATTCATACGTTTTAAACGTTTGCGCTCACGATCTCTTTCGCGCATAATCATTTTGTTGCGGGCTTCTTCTTCTGGTGTAAGCTGAAATTAAAGTTAATTCAAAAAATGTTTAGCTATTATGAAATAAGTTTTATAGAAAAGTATTAGTACTAAATAGATTTATAAAAAATCTTAAACTATAACAAATTCCTTTTTGGCATCCACAAAAAAAAACCAAAAATTTAACTGGAATCAAGCTATTTCGAAACAATTTTATCATCGCGCTTACTAAAATCGATTTTTTGGTTTGGTTAAGAAGGGTTATGCGCCGAGGGACACACTTCCACTCGGAGACCAATGCAGTATAGTGTGAAACCCTTCAATATAGAGAATAAGAAAGAGAGAAGCAAATAATTGACAAATTCTCCACGAATGAACCTAAGTAGATTATTTTTCCTAAAAATCGCAGCAAATCTTTAACATTTTTCGGTTTTTCATCTCAACAATAACACTTACCTCATTTAAATCGGCTTTAACCCCCGACGGATCAAAAACATGCTCTTAAAACATTCAACCTTATCGTGGTTGGCGAATTTAAAATACGCCTGCGACTGTTTGGTAATAGATTAAAGAAAATAAATTTACGTTCTCTTTAATCTATTACAAAACAGTCGCAGGCGTAAATTCGCCAACTCTTTTCTCAAAATTTAAAATTGATGCTCATAGGTTTCGAGCTCGTGGCATTAAAACCGGTGAAATATTTATCCAAAACTACAAATGGTGCGAGATGTCAGTCAAACTACATAAAATGCTAGTACATTCGTCACAAATAATAAAAGCTTCCCTAGTTCCAGTATGTCGTCTTACAAAAAATGCATCTAAGGCCCGAAACAAATTGTATAAAAAAGATTGAATTGGTCACGCTCGAAAAAATTCAAGAATACATAATATACATGACATGTATCATTGTGCTATGAATAGCTCGGA
Source organism: Pollenia labialis (assembly GCA_949318255.1). Taxonomy (NCBI): domain Eukaryota; kingdom Metazoa; phylum Arthropoda; class Insecta; order Diptera; family Polleniidae; genus Pollenia; species Pollenia labialis. The sequence continues at coordinate 92,160,661 of OX439141.1, forward strand.
CCCATATATTTCAAGCTTATGCTTGCAAGTATGAACAAATAATTCAATAAAACTTCCGTTTCCTCGAGAAGTCATTGGTCTTTTAAAAGTACCGAAATTACTAGCACAAATTCCACTATCGTCTACATCTCAACAAGCTTGCAGGATCAATTATAATTCTGATTATTCTGACGTCAGCAAAGATTCGTTAGATAATTATTCGATGGAATTAACAAATTATGAAACTGACCATGGTACATGCTCTGCATGCTATGAACATATAAATAGTACACACTCAAATTGAGCATAAATGTAAGTCTTTTCCAACTAAAAACTTTTAAAAGTGTAGGTTTTATGTCTTCTGAGTATTGTTGTAAGAGTACTTGTCTCAACAACGCTCAAATGTTCCGCTAAATTTTGCTATTAATTTACTGTTATTTTGTTTTGCATAAAGAATGCTGATTTAAAGTGGGCATATAAATGGCACAATTTATTTAGTATAGTCAGTTCTCGCGTCGATTTTGTTTAAATCAATTGATACTTTGCGTAATTAAAAAGTAAGTGTTAAGAGCGAAAAATTATTTATAATGGGATCAGGCAAAGGAAGCCAAGGCCACGAAAAACAGATGTGCGTACGAATGGAGCTTTTGCGAGAATGGCGAAAACTGATCCATTCAAGTCATTACGACATACATATAGCAAATTAATGAAGAAGATTAAATGAAGAAAATTTGTTTGGGCGCATTTCTAGAAAAAAGCCAATGCTTTCAAAAAAAAAAATTAATAAAAATGAAAAGACTAGAACCCATAAAGAAAACCCCATTCATTTCAAAAATTAATAGAATAGGACCAGATGGCAGAACCTGTGTTCATCGTCCGAAAGGACAAGAATAAATTCAATCATCGGTTCACTCAAAGGACGGTTAAACACGAAGAGGTAGTATTATATTGTACGATGTTGTTTTAAATAAAATCGATTTTTCGCAATCGAATTTACTTATACGATTTTATACTGAAATCAATTGTTAGGCTTTTAAAATCGATTTTTTTATTTTTTTAACAACATTTTGGCAATTCTTAATTTTAATGCACATTACAACTTTAATTTTTTTTTATTATAATTATTATTTATTTGTTTAAACTTGACGAATATAATTCTAAGATTAAATTTAATTTGTGAGCACTAGCTACGTTGGCCATCAGCTCTTTTTTAATCTATGTGAGTAGGTATGTTTTGAAGTAAAAAAAAACCCTTGTTCTTCTTCCAACTTTAATATAGTGAAGAAGGTCCTCTTGTTCTTCAGAAATTGAAGTCATCAATGGACAGTGAACAAAACAGTCCTAAAAATATCGTAACGAACCAAACGCTGAAAGTGAGCTTTGTGAAAATCAACATATTATAGAAACATAACAGATGAATTCAACCATGACACTCCTGTGGAAATACGCTAACATTTAAACAGACCAGTGTGTGTGAGCGATATTTAAATCTATTTGTGTGGAAAAACAGAAAGTAATTTATTCTAACAAACACGAAATTGCAAGGAAATATTTTTGCTTTCTTTCGACATCAATCGTTTGTCTTCTTCAGCTAACTTAATAGTGACTTAGCAAAAAAAAAAATACTTTCCATTAATTGACTAATTTGAAATATTTCGAAATGTATTTAATTTATTATAAAAAATATTGCTTAAATTAAGAATTTTTTATTTTTTGTAATTTTAATAAAAAACACAATTTTAATATGTGAAATGTAAATACATATCGCTCTGGTTCCTCTAAAGAGACTCTAAAAATCATAGTTTAATTTTTCTAGTATTTAGCAAAAAATAAACAAACAAAAAATGCAGTTGTATCCCCTTTTGTAATATAAGTTAGCTAATTTAAACGATTTTGAAATCGATTTTTAAGGAGCCATTAATCGATCTTAAAAGTCGAAATAAGAAAAGTCGATCGAAAAATCGAAAATCGATTTAGGAATCCATTTTCCAATCCCTAGTACGGGGTGAATTTTCTTGGCATGGCATAGGTTCCTTTGTAAAAATCAATGGACAAGTTTTAGTACCTAGACATTTTAAAAAACCATATAGAGCCATATGCCTTCGATTTAATGCCGATTAAGTGGAAATTCGTGCAAGACAATGGCCCCAAACACTTCTCCAAACTAGTACAAGATTGGTTTTGAGTTGTAAGCCGTAATATGGGCCGGGCCATAATTTTGTGAGCATTAATGTTTTTCCAAAATCCCCCTTATGGGCGGGCCACTAGAAAAAAGGGGTATGGACCGCCCACTTGTACTCAATTTGAATATTTTGACAGTAGAAACCTGCATACCGAATTTGATGAGGCTAGCTTATCGGGAAGTATTTTTTGCAACAACTTTGTGATTTTCGACAATAGTGCACTAGCTTCGGCTTCAGCCCTAGCACAGTATAATCAGAAAGAGAAAATAATTGGTTTTTCTATTATGAAAAAAAAGTTCCGAAAATTTTTCTCATGTACTAAATTTTTTTTTTTTTTTATAAATTATGGCACTGCAAAAATAATTATAATAAACACAATAAATTTTTTTTGTAACCAAATTAACTTCCACTGCTATAAATCTCTTATAAATGTTGGTATCGAAATAAATGTAATTTCTTATCTCAATAAAGTTCTTTTTAACTCTTATATTATCAATTATAATTTCAACAGTAATCCTGGAATTAAAAACAAAATCTTTTTTATTATTTTCATACAAACTACACATACATACTTAGATAATTTTAAATTAAGATTTCCCTTTTAATACATTTCCTATAGATTGCTAACACTACCATCTGGCTGGCGCATACAATTCGGTAATAATGTGAATTTTATTTTTGAAACTGATGATGTACGTAATGCCTCGCCTGCAACAATATCGCGTATGGGTATAGTAAATATGAAGTAAGTATGTATGCATACTTAAATAATAAAAAAATACCACATTAAACATACAAAAAAGAAAAACCCCAAGCTAACTATGTACCTCTTATTTCGTAACGACAGCAATGAAGACTATCCATTAAAGCGTATACTGGAGTATCAATTGAGTAAATTTGAATTTGGTGATTTAGCACAAAGTTATATAGAGGAAATCTATGAACCAGCTATGGAATGGCTAGAAAAAGAATATTTACAGTAAGTAGTTTCCGCAGGAACTAATAATGTAATTTAATTTTTTTAACAAACAACTTATAACTTTTTATGTAGTACGATTCCCTGTTTGACACGTTCCCGCATGTTACGTGCTTTACTATTAAAACTTCAAGCAGGACATGACAATAATTTCAGTATACGAAATCGTGAAGAATTTACAGTTGCTGCCTGTCAAGCAGCATTAGAATTTTTGCCAATCGAACGACATAACGAATTTGCTAACTGGCTGTATGAAAAGGCTGCCCTCTATATTCCCAATCCAAATCAGGCAGAATTAATGTTTTATAATAAAAGTAAAAACTCATTGGATGTTCATGAAACGGATATTGGTAGTGGTGATGGAGAATTAATTGAAACGGCTTCTGTTAAAATGTATTTGAATCAATTGAAAGGCTTTCTTGAGGCTCCGTGTAGTACACCATTTTTAATTGTCGGCCCTGCTGGTGCCGCTAAGACTTTGCTAATACAACAAGCTGTGCAGGATATATCAGGTTATGAGTTGCTTACGATTAATTGTTCGACACAATTAACACCGGCTTATATAATACACTGTCTGAGACAGGTAAGTTTTTGAGTTAAAAAAATCTGACAAACAAATTTAGGGAAACCTTAAATATGCAAATGCATGTTTTTCCTTTAGAGACCAATGCGTTTTAGAGTTTTTAATGAATTTTGGCATCGATTTGTTAGTGCATATTTTACCGTTTGTACAATTTTTTTTTTTTTTGCATAATTTAGATAAAAGAGCATTTTTACAGCATTTATTAAGTTTATAGCTCATATTTTACCTTTTTGAGGCATATTTTGATATATAATAAATTTGTTAGATTCTTAAGCTACGGTCACACTTGTCAAATATTTGACGAAAAAAATGGAACCAACAAGCTAACGAAATATTCATTTCGCTTAATTTCAATATTAAATTTGATTATAATACAACATCTTACACAAAATAGTTTTTTGCTATGTCTAGTAGTATAATTAGTGTATTTTGTGATATTAAGGCTATGTTAAATCTCACTTACTATTTACAAAAGTAGTGGTTACGCTTATTTGGTCAAATATTTAATAAGTGTGACCGTAGCTTTACAAGAGCTTTCACAGCGAATCAAAATAAAAAAAATGTGTTTTTAAATTCTGGTTAACAGATTGCTTCTCTGTTTTAAATACCTATCTGATTACACAACGTGTTGTAAATGTTATCTGGACCAATCTTTTAGTATACTGATCGACACTGAAACATTTTTAAAAGTGATCGAACGATGTCCATCCGTCCGTCTGGTTGGATGACCGTCCATATTAACCTTGTGCGCAAAGTACAAGTTGCAATTTTGTAGATAATTTGATCGAATTTGGTAGCTACATTTCAATTATACTAAGGACCAAATCTATGTAAATGGTGAGAATCGGTATATAATTGCACATATTCCCCATAAAAAGTTCTCTCCAAAATACACTCTTTGTGTCCGTAAACTATTAAAGTTTGTAAGTATTTAAATTAAATTTGCCCCGAAAATATTTTATTGCAATTTTAATTATTTTCCGAATCGTTTCACATTTGCCGAAAGTTTCCATCCCTAAATAGCTTTAACTTTCTTTTAAATGTTCATATTAATTTAAAATTAAGCGACCGTCCCTAAAATCCCTTTCAAACAAAAAATCTCATATGGATGTTAATACCTTGATAATATTCGCACAAATAACTATTATATTATTTTAAGCCTCAGAATATTACATTGTTTTTATGAGCCATTGACTGCCCATTGTTTCCAAATAGGGTAAAATCTTGTGTGGTGTTTGGGTCTTACAGATTAAAATTTTAGGTTTGTTTTTTAAATGCTTATTGCTTATTTGTTTTCAAATAAGCAATTTATAACTTTTTGGGGCATATTTGTAAAAATGTTCAGTGCGTATTTTTAAGTTTTTACTTTTGCATATTTAATGCGCATGAAATGCTTTTTTAGAGCATAGCTTTCTAAAATTGTTTCTAAATTAAAAAATATTGCTAATTTATCTCTTAAAGTTTAAAATTTATAGATTTATGATCAGGAAATACCCAGTAAAAAATAAAGCTTACTGCTAAGGGAAAGAAGCACAATACCCCCTTACAAACCTGCTTACAAGAGGCATGGTTTTTATATACATATATCGAATTACCACTTAGAATCACAACTTTTTCCTCTTTGCTTATAAGAAAAATGTAATTTCTATGTTCGGTTATATTTCGGGAATGACAAAAAAAAAACATTTTAAGATCATTGCAATGCAACCTGCTTCCATGTAAGGGAATAACAGAAGCACTTTGCACATTGTTCGTGAATTTTTTCTTTAAAATAATGATTTTAACTATTCACTTACAACTTGCTTATTTTTAAGGGATAATTCGTAATTATTCAATCACTAATTTATAAAATCACTTAAAAGGTATTCGCTTCTTTGCTGTTTCTTAGTAGTGTGTAATAGCCAGCGCATATGTAGTTTTCGTGCTTCCAGAAACCTAAAAATTTTCTACTGGGTAACAATATTCTCTCGTTGGGAGTCGGTCCAATATATAAGTATATATAATTGTATATCTTACATCTGCCAAATATTATATTAGGCATAATAAAAAAAATTTCAGTCCTGCGAGAAAAACAAAACACCTTTTTATTTCTTGCAATATAAAAAGAATATCTCCCTAAAGAGAACACCAACCAAGCACAAATAAAAAAGATTCATAGAACTTTTGATTTAATGAAATAAATTAAAACACCACTCAATTTAAGTAAACTTATATTAAAAATTTCTAAATCTTTCCCACCACAATCGTATTCGTTACATTTGTTAATATTTAAAAAAAAAACAATATTTTGTTAAAAACAATTTCAGTTAAAGACAGATTAATTAAAGTTTATTGCTTTGAGGTTTTAGTTCAACAATTAATTTCTGAATTTCTGCTAAACGAAACGTTTCTTTTGTAAATAAAATAAATTTTATACAACAAACATATAAGTATGTAGTAGATATTTATTTTTGCATATTTATACATAGTTTTAAAAAGCTTTTAACCACTTTTAAATGTCCTTTTTTATCTATGAATGTATTTTATGTGTGTTTGTGGTATTTTATGTTTATTTATACATCTAAACATATAGAATTGCATGACTGTAAGTGGAGTGCGTGGACGGGAATACAAAGCGAAACAGACACGTTTGGTAATGTATTTGAAAAATTTGGATTTGTGTTATTTGGATGCTTGGGGTTGCAGTGAAATTGTTGAATTATTATTGCAACTTGTGCAACGACAAGGCTTTTATAACGATAACAGCTCAAATTCTGGCCTAAATGCGGTTAAGAACACTACAACGAGTGGTGGCAATGCAAATAGCAGCAATAACAACAGTCAAAATAAAAGCAATAACACAAATAGCAACAGCAGCAGCAAGTTGGAATGGATAAATGTAAGTGGTTTACAAATATGTGGTTCCATTTCACAGTCTACGACACAAACGACAACAGCTGCGACTGTTAATGCAAGTTTGTTGAAAATTGCACCGCGTTATTTAGCCATAAATCACATGCTTCAAGTTGGCTATCCCACCCAGCAAGATATGCTGGCTGTTATACAACGTCATTTAGAACATTTACTTTCACGCAGCCAACAACATCATCTTCAAGGTGGTGGAAACAGCAACGATGGTGCTCGTTTTAAGGGTATGAGTTTGCAAAATGTACAATCTATAGCTGAAGGTTTAATGGAATTCTATGCAAAGGTTAGTAATATTGCCATGGCAGAGGTAATATTTTATATGCATTTTCTTCTACACACACTGTTTTACTTAAGTGAAAACTATTTGAAAAAGTATTTATTTATATTTTATTTGTCTTCTGGTAAATAGTTTCAGGTTGCCTTTGGTATAGCCCGAAATCTATGTGCTAGTGGCAGCAGCACAGATGCAACTATGGCTTCTGTTCGCTGCACGGCTCACTATCAATTTTCCCCGAAATTCATAATGAAAACATTGGCAAATCTCAAATATTATCCAGAAAATTCATTTAATGAGGTGAGGTTGTTTGTTGCTCGTTTTTGTTCTATTTATGGTTTAAAACTATTAAACAATTTTTTTTGTTTATTTTGGAGAATTTCCATTGAAATGCATAAATAAAAGCATTTAAAAAAAATGTATTGGATGAATGAATAAATTTTAATGAAATTTTTTATTTCTTTTTTTATTCATATCTTTTTAATGTTGGTTGATGGGGTATTTTTGTTTAATGTCTGCAACCCAAAACTACGATAACAACAACAATAAAGGCTTTATATTGTGAATTGGTATCCATGTTTAAAGATCGTTTAGCTTGCGAGGATGACGCTGAGAAGTTTGAAACAATATTAAGGCATTCATTGCGTAAAATTGGTAGTAAAGATGTAAGTTTTAAAATGTATATTTTTAAATCTTTATTTTCCTTTGTAGAATAGCAATTTATATTTAAGATATAAAAAGACTGTTGCGAAGGAAACTAATTTAAATTAGTAACATGAAAAAATTTTTATTAATAAGCAAAATCTATATATATAAAATAGGATGTGTGTATGTGTGTGTATGTAACGTATGGACTCCAAAACGGCTTGGCCGATTTTGATGAAATTTTCAGGGAATCTTCAGAATATTCAGGCGGGTGACACTGTAAAGTCTGATTTTTTATTTTCGGTCTGGAGGCGGAGGGGCGTGGCAAAATCCATAACTTGAGAACGGCTTGACCGATTTGAACGATTTTAAAATGATCGCCATGGTCCAACTTAGGTTTTTACGGAAATAAAATTTGGCCCCGCCCACTTTTTTCGAATTACAAAAAACCAGAAAACGGCTCCATCGATTTGACAAATTTTTCTTTCAAATGTTCGGATTAATCCATTTTAAGTTTTCATCGAAAGAAAAATTTACCACGCCTACTTTTACGCCCACTTTTTCTATTAAGCGCATAATTTGAGAACGGCTTGACCGATTTGGACGATTTTTTCTTTAAAATGATCGCCATGGTCCAACTTAGGTTTTTACGGAAAGAAAATTTTGCCTCGCCCGCTTTTTTCGATTTACTTAAAATCAGAAAACGGCTCTATCGCTTTGACTAATTTTTTGTTGGTTACATCATTTTTGCTATTAGGGCTCAGTATTAATCGTCTGGTAATACAACACTAATGTTTGCTAAGGGCCAGCAACGCGGACCGGGTCAGCTAGTATTAGTATAATATACACATATAAGGAAAACCATAAGTGCATGAAGACCTATGGCGTCCAATGTGATTCTCGTAAAATAAAAGATGACTGGCAACTACAGCTGAAAAAAATGTTTAAAAAAGTGGATAATCAACATGAAACATCTTATTCTCATGATCAAATGTATAATACTTTGCTCTGTGTTACAAGCAGGAAACTGTAGAGCACAATCGAGTACCCTTGATTTATCTCTTATTTAACTGGCCTGTTATGCTGCTTATGCCGACTCTCTGCCTCTTCCAAACCATCCAAGAAGTAACATAATGTTACCGAAATTAAGATTAAGCTATAATTTGTACGTTCGCTAACGTAGGTCGAAAACACAACTACACTCACAATATTATTACAGTAACGGACTGTAGTTTATTTAAGAAATATTCCGTTCAGTCATTTTTAAATAAATAAACATTTAAAATTCCAAGCAAATTTATTTTTAACTGATTCTAACAGTTATTCAAAAAACTAAGTGCATATTAATACGGATTTTCAGTTGCAGTTAATTTTGTCCGTTGATTAAGTTAAATTCTTCTTTATGTAAAATTAAATGAAAATGTAATTTAAAGCAACGAAAAGTTCATTTAATTTTTACTGTCAAAAATTCAACCGCGAATTCCGTAAAAACAAATCTATATTCAGTTATCTTTTATAAATTAACTGTCAAAAAATTAACTACATATTCCGTAAAAACAAATAAATATTCAGTTATTTTATAAAATTTTACTGTCAAAAATTCAACACCATATTCAGTAAAAACAATTAAATATTCAGTTATTTTATATAATTTTGCTACCAAAAATTTATTTTTACTTATCTATAAAAAAATGAATTGCTTGTTTTGTGTAAGCAATACCCATTTTCTATTTGCTAAAATAATTTAGTTAAATACCTACATCAAATTTTAAAAGTAAAATAATTGCGAAGCCATATCGGTCATGCTGCTGGTGTCTTATAATTGAGAGTTCTTCTGTAAACAACGTGGTCAGTACAACAAAAGTAAAACAAACGTGTGTAACTGGGTAAGTAAATAAAAATATTCTCCCTCTCTCGCTTATAAGAAAAACAAGCGGACAGGTGTCTGTCTGGTATTTTTAGAAATTCGGCTCTTTTGTGGAGTAAACGAAAATTTAATAAAATAACTGAATATGTAATTGTTTTTACTGAATATGGGGTCAATTTGACAGTAAAATTTTAATAAATAACTGAATATTTAATCGTTTTTACTGAATATGGTGTTGAATTTTTGACAGTAAAATTTTACAAAATAACTGAATATTTTTTTGATTTTACGGAATATGGTGTTGAATTTTTGACAGTAAAAATTAAATGAACTTTTTGTTAAAAATAAATGAAAAATAGGTAGACCGGTTTTTAATTGAACTTTCATTTATTTTATATTACAATTTCAGTTAATTTTACGTACAGAATATTGTGAGTGTACGTTTTCATGCGAGAATCTTTCAACTTCTAAGTCTAGATTCATGGGCTTCAACTTTTTAAGCTCAACTTCTTTTGAATTCCCTTTTAAAGTTGTCAACGGGTGTAAAGTATCTATATCCGACAAAGCTCGAAACTCATTAATAATAGTGTCATAATTTGCACTTTCATTAAGAAATATTTTTAACAAGAGCTGTGCTATACAGGTTTTTACTGAAATCACAATTTCTGGAGTAAATTTTGCTAGCCAGTTTAAAATTTCGTCGTCGAAGTTAACTTTATTTCTTAAGGCTTCGCAAAATGTTTTATTGTACAATGTTATTTCTGGATGTATAAATATCGTTAGTTGACAGATGATTTTCTTCAAATCTTAGCTTTGCTAATTCGAATTTGTCTGAAAACCCTTTTATCAAAAAATTGCGCCCCATTTGACGAAACAAGAATTTTACGAGCAATTTGAGCACACAAGCATCTTGGGATGGCATTACCAAATTTATTGTGTTTACAATTTTCAATATGTATTGCAAAAAGAGGAAGGACATTTAATAAGCTGGAGTAGAAAGTCCGGATAAAAGAAAATATATTCAGAGTAAAATAATAATGACGTGACAACCATCTCGTTGACGAATATTTAAAAATATTATTAGTTTCCGGTCCAACATTCGTCTCTCCAACCAGAACTTTTGCATAAGTGGTTTCATAAATCTTTAAAAAAATTGTCAATATCATCAGAAAATGCTGGCTTATATGCTGACGCTGATACTTGATTTAGAATGTGGCATATTCAAAACAGCAAGTGCAAAATATTTTAGCTGTTTTGTTAAATCTTACAACAAAATACACAGAAATTCCGTCAAATTTCATAAAAAGCTACGAAATTTAGCATTTCTATTTCGCAAGACAATTTGCACCAAACACTTAACTCCGTTTTTATTCAATGGACAGTAAAAACGAGTTGAAATTTTATATCAAATAACATTAGGTTTAAAAAATTTGGAAATACATAGTACCAAATGTGTCACGGGGGGTACCAGCGTACTTCTTAGGTTTAAATTGTACCAAAAAAAGTACAAATGTACCAACTTTATCAACCGTGGTAACAACCTCTCTCCTAAAACTAAAAACTCACAAGTTCAGCATTAAAAGTTGAAGCGTGATAGCCTAAACAAACCGCCTCTGATTGGAAATGAAAAGAAATTTGTGTGCAATTAGTTGCTAAACACCTATATAATTAGAGGAATATTCCAGTTTAACTGTTCGGAGTAAATGCCAGAACCGACACTACGCAGTGTTTTGGACTAATCGGTGAATATACGTATCGCATTCGCGGGTATGTATAGGTCATCATAATAAGCCATGCTATCCAACTAGTAGAGGTAATAATTAAATTGTTTTTTAATAAAATATTCAAAGATAAACCGCAAAGACTATTTAACTTAATCTGAAGCCCCAGTTTAAGGTTTAAAAAATGAAAACCGATGAAAATTTGTTTAACCAATAAAGACCAAAATATACCAAAAGACAAAGTACAATTCATGGTACGATATCCATCCCTGACACAAATTGTTTAGAACTCTCCTTAGTCCCAGCGATGACAAACGAGCCACTTATTTGACCCTTTGCAAAATAAGATATTTCTCATTGATTCAATATTCTTACACGTGCTCCTCGAATGTAGTGGAATGTCACGCAGTTGAATCCTGGGGGATTTTCTTTTATCTTTTTCAATGATTAGAGCATATGAATTCAGAAAACAGGTTGAACTATACAGGCCTTATCAAGTTTGAGAACTGAACCAGGATCCACAATCTATTCATTCGCGCAGTGAACTACCACTTTAACAAACCAACTATTTGTTATCTAGAATTAAAATCTATTCAGTTTGTGCACAGTAATATTTTTTGGAATTTTATCCAGTGTCGTGACGAACTCTTAGTAGGAAGGCATTAACTTTTTATTTAAACAAATTTCAGCAGCCACAAAATATCGGATATCGATAATAAGCATTTTTTAAGTGGTGATTTAAAAGTTCCTTAGCCAAAAAATATAATGTTATTTCAGATTTCCAGTATAGAAAACTTTGTCTAAGAAAGATTCCATTGTACTAAACACTATATAAATAAAAAAAACATTTTCAAATTATTTCTTCTTTCTTGAGAATTATTTTCCTAGTTTTTATTTCGCCTCTTTCCCCACTTCCAAAATAAATTTATTTTAAATCAAATTTTTATTTATCTTTTAGAAAATTTATTTTGTACCAAAAGCTAACAAACACAATACTGAATTACAAACCTTACAACATGATGAATGGATGGAGGAAGTACAAAAACAAATTACTATTTGCAGTAAGTACAGAAGGAAAAAAAGAAAATTGCACACCCAAATAACTGCCATGAAAACCAACAACCAACAAAAACCATTAACGTAAAGTAAAACTAACAAACAGTTAATTTTCTTTTTTCTCTTGCACAACAGACTCGGAAAGTTTTATCATCGATGCACCGATAACAAAAGAATTACTGGAACAAACAGCGAAAGTTGCACGTCTATTGGCACGCAATAATACACACATACTGTTGGTGGGTGAGGCAGGTGAAAGACAAATGGATTGTATTTATCTAGCAGCCACAATGCAACAGGCTAAAATCCAATTGCTGCAGGGCGGTTGTAATTATGCTCTAATAGATTTCTACAATGATTTGAAATTGGTAAATATAATTTTCAAACACCTTCACACACACACACAACTAGATATTGTAGCAAAATCAATAGATATGTAGCTTTTGAAAAGGCTAAAGCTAGACCATGAAATTGTTTGGAATTGTATTGACTTGTTTCCTTTTTTCCTGTTTGCTTTTTTGGCCACATTATAGGCGATGCAAATAGCTGCTTTAGAAAATCAATGCACCTGTTTGATAATAGAACATTGTTGGCTCTCTTATATGCCGGACATTATAAAACCCATTGAAGCTATTTTGGAGGAAAGTGAAATATTGGATTTATTTGGCGATGATTTAGAGTATATTGCAAGTTCGCTTAAGCACGCAGCACAACTGGAGGGCTATCAAGATACAATAGGATCGTATTTTAGGAAAAGTATAACAAAAAAGTGTTTATTATTTTTCATATTAACAATTACTTTTTACTGATTTTAGGAGCCCAGGAAAATCTTCATTTGATTATATGTTTAGATCCAACGAATTGTAAAATTGGTGAATACTTCACTAAATATCCCGCTTTATATAGAAATATGGATATTATGTATTTAAGAGGCACTTCTACAGATACTTTTAACATGTTGCCTAAGAAATATGTGGAAATATTAAGTGAATTCCCCTTTCAAATGGCAATTAAAGAGAAAGTTCCTGTTTCAAGTTACTTTTCTGAAATCCTGGATAATTTACTACAACAGCAAATTTCTCTAAGATTTTATCAATTGATTAAATCGTACTTTTATATCTATTGTAATTTGTTGATGGAAATTAACAAGCGATTGGAAAAATTGCAGGTAATTATAAGCAAATAAAATACTTATCACTAAATTGTTTACATGTTCTTAAAAAACGAAAACAATTATTTAAAATGGGGGAAATAGGTCATGTCATGTCCTAATTTTATGGAACGATCTATTAGGTTAGTGTGGTGTCTAAGTTTCAGGTATTAGTATTAATTAAAAACGTTGCAAAATTGCTGGATGCCGTATTTTCTGCAAAAACAAAAAAAAATCAAATCGAATAAGGTCTAAATTTAGTCTATAGCTCTGCGGAACAGACATTTTGCGGTCTGGAATTTTATTGCAAATTTTTACTAATTTGAGGTCGCTGATTTAAAATTCGTGTTTTATTTCCGATAAAGTAAAAGTACCCAGTTTTGACATTTTTTATCGCAAATTTGTGTAGAGCAACATGTTTAAATTATGTTTGCAACACAAGATGTATGGAGCAGCCACATGAAAAATCTCAAATGTTAGAAAAAAAAACCTTTACATAGAATTTGAAATAGTGATAGAAAAAATGTTTTTTCCTATTTGTTGTATAGTGTAATTAATCCCTTTTTGCCGGGAAATTCCACTCAAGAATTTAATGCAAAATTACAACCTATGGTAGTGTGGGTACACAGCATAAAATTATGCTTCCTCAGAAGGGGTAATGTAAGGGATGGTTCGCTGTGTAGCGCTTACACTACTTGAGAAATATATCGCAATTCTTATTGGAAATCCTTTGCGTAGAAGTTCTGCTTTAGAGAGCTGAATAAAAAATGATGGCCCTAATTGTGTAAAATGGAACGCAACGCCAAAAATAACATTGAAAGCAAAAACGAAGTAAAAAATTTTGGAATTTTGTTGTTGCTTTCAACAGAAATTTGTATTTATTTTTTAAATTTAGGGCCTAAGCATTGGAAACATTTTTATTCATGCGTTAAGAAACCTTTGAGAAATCTTGAATATTTTTTATGAATAAGAGGGTTAAGCTTATACAAAATAATATTACTTTTTTGAATAATTCAGTTAAAACTTTTAATTTAATAAATAATTTCATTGTTTCAGTGAAGCAGTATCAAATTTACTCTAAAAAATTTATAAGCAGCGCAAGTTAACCTTGTGCGCAAAGTACAGGTCTCAATTTTGGAAATAATTTTGCCAAATTTGGCACATTAGTTTATTGGCTATTTAAAATTGTGAGAAGAGGTTCTTTCTTTTTCATAGCCCATATGATCACTTCTTTCCGGAATTGGGTTTTTATGCGCATTAACCATTTCGTTTTATAGAAATTTGGGTTTAATTAGGTCGGATACGAATACACTTATAATAAGTAACCTTAATAATAGCTTCTATGTTATCTCATAGTAGTTGTCATAGTAATAGTAGTAGATAAAGATGATAAGGGTATTCACGTCACAAGTTCCACCCTTGCGAAAAAGCAAAATTGCAACAATATAACAACAACCACACAGACAATTAGTTAAATAATTTTTTTTGTGGTTGTTTTTATGTGTTTGCACTTTTGCTTTTTTGCAAGGGTGCAACTTGTGACAAGAATACCCTTAATATTTGGCACAAAAATCTCTTATGTGAATCTTAACCTCACAGCATACTCTTTTTGGCGGAAACATGATTACTCAAATATGTACTGTAATGTAGGGTCGGCTTGATCGACTATACTTTCTTACTTCTTTTGTGTTAAAAATTGGCTTCTTTACTCTAAATGTTTGATCTGTTAACAGTACATTTATTATCGTTATTTTTTAACAAGAACTTTTTTTGTGTCTTTAGCTACCGTCATTGTTTACCGATAAAAATAGTTAAAATTTCATTACAGATAACTCTACGACAATTATCGTACGCTAACGAATTTTGATTACTTAACGACAAATGCTTGTCCTTTTGCTATTTTTTTTAAGTCCATTTTTGATTATTTTAAAAAGGTTTATATTTATTTTCACTAATTTGATTTGCTGTCTATTTTTAAATAATTAATTAAAAAAATAACAATTTGTTTGGCCAAGGATGGGTTAGGTTGAAACGGTTAGTTCGATGTGATGATACCCAGAATACTCCACACCCTCTTGCCGAATGCTAGGAGTCTCAAAAGTCCAATTCCAGAGATTTCCCCTAGATCTTGAAAGTAATGATCTTCCAGACAGTTTGCTCTGGAGCGTATGAGGGCCGGACATTGGCAGAGTATGTGCTCCACCGTCTCTGTTTCCCCCGGTACCCCACAGAATCTACAATTGTCACTAGTCAGTTGCCTCGTCCTCTTGGCGTATACTGCCGTCCAACACTGACCCGTTTTAAAGCCTACCAGAAGCCTACAGTCCCCTCTCGGTAGTGATAGAAGAATATTAGTCGATTTTGGATTATATGATCCCCACGTTACCCTGGAAACCCTGCACGTTTCGGTGTTTCCCCAAACATCCTTGGGAAAATGATAGGTTTTGTTTGGAATAGTGTGTATGTATGGATTAGTATTTTCTGACTCATTCTTTAATACTATATTGTGCGTTTCAGCGAAAACATATATTTCGAAAGATGTATCATTTGTTGAAATCCGACACGCCTTGCCTACTAATATTATAGATATATGTTAAATGCTTCAAAGAAAGTTCAAACCCCCATGTCTGTTTCGGGTCAACACTATTTTCTGAATAATTTTCCAACTTTAATCGAAAAGGCCTCTACTTCTTTACATTATAAAATTTATTTTCGTCATTAAAATATTTTTAATTTCTTTTGCAAAATTAAAATCTTAAAACCACCATCTAAGGATTAAGAGCGTTTTATTATAAATCATTTAAAATCTCTAATATTTATTAATATTGTTTCTGTAAGGTTTTTAAGAGTATTTTCGAAAAACCGGTAGACCATTAGTTAACTAAGGTCTTAAAAATACTTTATAAATTACTAAATATTACAGAAATTGCACATATAAAAATGTAAAGAGTATACATACAAAAATATAAAACTAAAGTAAATTATCAAATTTTAAATATCATAGTTAAAACTTTATATCCTGTAATTAATTTATAATGCAAATAATTTATCTTTCTGTAGCACGGTGTTGACAAACTGGCCTCTGCTCACGCTGTTGTCGATACTCTTAAGTCAAACGCATTCAAACAAGAAGAGGCTTTAGCAGAAAAGCGCAAATTAGCCAATGAAGCTTTAGAAATGATTTCCTCCACAATGAGAAATGCTAATGAACAAAAGTCAAATATGTTGGAGTTAAAAAAACAAACACAAACAAACAGCGAAAAACTGAAAGAAAGACAAAAAGAAATACAAGAAGAATTATCAGAAGTAGAACCTATATTAGCTGAGGCATCAGCAGCAGTTGGTCAAATAAAATCGGAAGCCTTATCCGAAATCCGATCCCTTAGAGCGCCGCCCGAGACTATACGTGATATTTTAGAGGGAGTTTTACGTTTAATGGGCATACGCGATACTTCTTGGAACAGTATGAAAACATTTTTGGCTAAAAGAGGAGTAAAAGAGGATATTAGATCTTTGGACCCATCTCGTATAAGTCCAGAACATTGCGAAGCTGTAGAGAAATTACTTGCTAATAAGGCAGATTCTTTTGAAATGAAAAATGCTAAACGAGCTTCAGTGGCTGCTGCACCTTTGGCAGCTTGGGTAAAGGCTAGTGTTAGGTACTCCAAGGTAATACAAAGCATAAAACCTTTGGAAAGAGAACAAAAGGAATTGCAGAAGAATTTAAGTGTGGCCGAAGATGAAATGCAGTCTTTGATGACAGGTTTAGATGATGTTGACAATAGAGTTAAACAGTTATCGGCTAAATTAAATGCTTACACTCAGGAAGCAGCTGTTTTAGAATTGAAATTAGAAGAAGCTCGTAGTACCTTAACAGCGGCGGAAGTTTTAGTACAACAATTGAGTTCAGAATATCAAACCTGGAGTGTACAATTGGAAGAATATAATGTAGCCTACAAAACTTTAGATACCAAAGCTCTGCTTATAGCTTTGGCCCTTAATTACTATTCACACATGTCTCTGAAGGAGAGAAGGTAATAAATATTTATTTTTACACAAATTTCTAAGTTTAACTTTTAATATTTTATAGTCGTTGCCTTAGTAAACTGTCAATGGATTTGCAGCTAAAAGAATCGTTTGAATTGCAAAAAACTTTGCTTACCGAACAGGAGCAAATAATTTGGGAAAGCATGGGTTTAGCCAGAGACGCCCAGATTATAGAAAATGCTGCTGTTTTAAGGCAAATGTTGGACTTGCCTTTTGGCTCTTATCCCACCCCGTTGTTATTAGACCCAACGGAAACCGCTTTAAATTGGCTCAAGGAATATTTACACTCAAAGGAAAGACCATTAGACATAATATCACAAAATAATCAAAAGCTTTCTTATAGTTTGGAACTGGCAGTAAGATTTGGCAAAATATTTATAGTCGAGGACTGCCAGGAATTAAGACCCCCATTAATGCAATTAATTATAAATAAAGTTTATATGAAATTTAATAAAAAGCAAATTGAGGTGGGAACAAAAATGGTAGATTTGCATGACAATTTCCAACTGATATTAGTAACGAAAACTCCTAAATTGAGATTAGAAGCTGAAACATCTGCTTACATCAGCTGTATGCCCTTTACAGTGACAGCCGTTGGCTTAAGTGATCAATTAATGTCCAAAGCCATCATAATGAAAAGTCCAGATTTGGAACAAAAACGTGTGAATCTCTTAAAAAATGAAGGAGTTCTACTGAAAAAACGCATAAAGCTTGAAGATAAACTATTGGAAGAATTGTCGCAGGCTCAGGGTGATATTTTAAAGAATGAAAAACTTTTGAAAACCTTAAATGAAGTTAAAGATAGTAGTAGCTTTATAGACAAGTCATTAAAGGAAAGTTCCCAAATCAAGAGCAACTTATTGGGTGACTATACCGCATTGAGAGAATTGTGCTCTAAAGCATCCATTTTTTATATCAGTTTAACTTTATCTTATGAATTGTCCTCAAAAGTATTTATTAAATTATTTTTAAATGCTTTGGAATTACATGATATCGGGGGCGTAAATGCATCGGCTCAAATGGAATTAAAATTGTATAGTCAACTAGTTCGGGAAACTTTCCAATATTTATCCCGATCTATACCCAAAGATCGCCACTTAACATTGGCTTTGTATGTTTGCCGTACAGCCTACAAGGAGCGCATTAAAGATGCTGAATGGGAACTGCTCGTTACGAACTTTATGTCTAGTGCCGAGGGAAGTTCTATTAGTAGTGCTGGTTTTGGTAGAACCCAATTTGTAGAGACCTTTGGTAAAGACGCAGCCTTAAAGCTGCAGATTTTATTTACTTTAAGGCCAGATATGGAGGAAAAACTGCAATTAAATAACTTTAATATATGGAGCAGTTTTAAAGAGGGAAAATCTTCAGAAATACCAGGTGAGTAATAAAATAAGCTAAATATAAGTTAAAAAATCCCAACTAAATTCAAATATTTTCTTTAGTTTCTACTCTCAACAACTTTGAAAAACTTTTAGTGGCTTTAATTGTCAGACCAGATCTAGTTACTTTTTATATGAAATCAACTTCAGAAGATTTGCTGGGCATTAACATTGACTCTATACAACAACCTTCTATTGAACAACTGGTTGAAGAAAGTTCAGCTGAAAAGCCAATACTTATGATAACACAAACTGAGAACGATCCCGCATCAGAGATTTTAAGCGTTGCATTACGCACCAAAGGAAAAGATAAATATCAAGAAATTTCTATAGGAAAAGGTATGGAGAAAAGAGCAATGGAAGTCGTTAAACTCTCTGCAGAGTTGGGTAAATGGATATGCGTTAAAAATGTCCACTTAGTACCCTCTTGGTTGCTTGAACTAGATAGAGAATTTGGTGAAATAAAAAAACAAGCAGACTTTCGTTTATGGTTGATTTGTGAATCTACTGTAGGGTTTAGTGAGACTGTAATGTATAAATTTATTAAAGTTATCTATGAATATCCGGCTGGTATTAAACAAAAAGCTAAAAGAATGTTACAAAATTATGCCGCAATGGAACAAGATCGAAGTATACTTAAAGAATCCAAACTAATGAAGATAAGAGTGGTGCTATTTATAGCCTTATCAGTTTTGCAAGAACGTAGACGTTATATACCTCAAGGTTGGTCACAAAAATACGAATTCGGCGAAGCTGATCTAAAAGCAGCTTTGCAATTGCTAAAATGGTTGGATACTGTCATGTTGGGCGGACGCACTGAATGGCAAATTATGCAAAAACTAACTGAAAATGTTGCTTTTGGTGGCCGTATTAATAATATTAGAGATTTAAGAGTATTGCAAAAATATTTGCAAGAATTTTTTAACAATGAATCTTTAGGTTCGAGATGGACTCCTTTGGAGGGTAAAGTTTCTATACCCACCAGTACTCAATGGTCAGATTATCTGAATGCTTTGACAAAATTGCCAGCTAAGGATGAACCAGAGTTATTCAAACTTTCGAAGAAGTCTAATGTAAGCAGGGAAATTGATTATGGCCAAGAGGTTTTGAGGGAACTTAGAATATCAAACATAGGTTCGACAGGTGAAAATGAAATGAATCAGCAGAATTTGGAAAAACAAATTAAACCCATTTTGGCTTTATGGAGAAAATTAGCACAGGTATGATATTATGTGTTCGTAAATTTGTACAAGCAACATTGCTAAAAGGTTTTGTTGCCTGCCTTATTAATTTTTTATCATGTGGTTATTTAATTATAATAATAATATATATATAAATTTTTTTATTTGAAAGACCAGGAAAAGATACATTTTGACAAAAATAAAAAAAATTTAACCCCCTCTGTAGTGCAATTCACTAACTTTTAACACTTCAAAAGTGTTAACTTTAACCACACATTTGGATGTTTGCACTAACCACTATGTGATTCACTAACTTATTTATAACCACGGTAAACAGTTTTATAATTCTCTCTAGTCAAATTGATATATCGTGGCAACTCTGCCAAGAGAAACATCAAAATAGGATAAAATAACAAAGAAGAATAAAAAAACAAAACAAAAACCTTTTAATTTAGAGATTTTAAATGATATTGTGCAAAGTGCGTAAAAAATTACTAATTTTTATTATTATATTAATTATTTTATTTTATTAATTTAATTAAATTAATTTTTTTAATTTTATTTGATAAGAATATTATAATAGGATAAATAAATAAAAAGCTCTACGGAAAATTGGTGTGGATAAATTGTAGGCTAAATACCTTTAAGCCATATCATTTATCGACTATACAGGTACAAAGAAATATAAACACTTTTCTAAGCGGATTTAACCACACCAAAAATGTTGGTGTTAACAGCTGACTGAAACAGCTGGCTTTTAACACCAGTAATGTCGTTAAAAGTGTTAGTGAATAGCAAAATGTTTAATTTTGTGGTTAACATTTTTAAACGAAACAATTGTAGTATAAAAAGCATAGTGAATCGCCCTACTAGAATTAAAAACAAACAAAAAACAAAATTTAAATTTAAAGGGGCTGAGGCCCGTGGTCCCCCTGGATCCAAAAACCAGGGGTACTTAATTAAAGGTAATTGTACAAGAAAAACGAAAATAATAAAATATAGGGTAGGCGGGGCTTTTTCCTTTTTTGGGTACTATATTTTCCCCCATAATTTAGTACGAATTTGTCAATGAATGGAAAAATATGTTTTGTAAAAAAATACCAAAAATAGTTACGATTTTCGCCTCTTAAATGTTCGGATTTCTAAAAAGTACCAAATTCGTATTTTTTTGGATAAGTTTCGAATGAAATATTAGAAAAAAGTCCCCTCTTAAAGAGTCTCATCCACCCAGGACATTGCATCTTGAATTTTATGTTTCTAGGTCCAATACTAACGGAAATTCAAAAAGTACCAGTTAAAGAACAAAAAAGTTCCAAAAAGTTCCGTCATAGATTCTTATCCACTCAGGGCATTGCACGTTGAAAATTATGTTTCAAGGTTGTACACCCAATAAGCTAAAGAAAAATATCAAATTTTCCATATTTCCCATTTTGGTACTATTTTTCCCCTCATTAAAGTATTAAAAATTTCAATATTGTAGTGGGAGCCCCTAATTTAGTACGAATATATCAATGAATGAAGAAAAATCGTTTGTAAAAAAGTACCAAAAATAGTTACGATGTTCACGCCTTAAATGTTCTAATTTCGAAAAAGTACCAAATATGTATTCGTATTTTTTTGATTAGATTCGAGTGTGGTATAAACTTTGGTGTCAAAAATTACCCAAATTCAGGTTTTACCCGTTTATTCCCTAATAGGGCCGAATTTCATAAAAGTACCAGAAATCTGTCCGCATATTTTTCTAAAGAACAACGATAAGTACTACTTTTTTCCAAAAATTCCGTCTTAGTGAATCGATTAGGGGAGTGACCAATTGACCAGTTTTTAGCTTCAGGAGTTTGGGCTGTGCGATGATGAATCAGTCAGTAACGTTACAATTTTATATACATTTTAGATTTTTCAAAATTTTATGCTCGATTTTTTTTTAGTTTTTTTTTTGTAACTAATAGCTTATTTCCGATGTGCTAAAGAATTATTTAAAGGTGTGAATTGTCACAAAGTATCGAAAAAAATTTCACGTACAATGCTTAGTTAACTAAAACTAAAAAAGTAAGTAAAACCGTGAACATAAACAAGTAGTTTTTAACTAGAAAAACAAAAAATTATTAATAAGAAAAAGTATTAAATCTGTAATTTTAAATGTTTTTGTAGCAGCAATAAGTTGCTGAGATTTGTTTGAAAATCGCTAGATTTCCCGCTTACCGCTAAAACGTATTTTTTCCCGCGATTGTCATTTCAAAAACGCTAGATTTAGCGTGAAAATCTCTAAATGGGCAACAGTGGTAATAACAAATACCGACTTCGCTAACTAAAGCTTCTCTCCATAGCCGGCCTTCGGCCGCGCGCAAGATTTTTCTCTTCTATGGTATAACAAACACCGGCTTCGCTAACTAAAGCTTTTCTTTACCTGAAATATACTTAAATTTATCTAGATAGGAAAATAATATGAGAATACAAAAGCAAAACACATATTTGCAATCGTGAGCAAATTACCTTTAATTTGAGTACCCACGCCTATCACTTAGTGGGCGGAGCAGTTTTTTTGGTTCCAGGGGGCCCACGGGCCTAAGCCCCCTTAAAATTTTTATTTTGGTTTTTTTCTTTTTTTATTCTGAATCGGATGGCATATTTTTTAATTTTTTTTCGTGCGCCCCGCAAACTGCACTTCAGCTTAAATTTTTGGTATTTTAGCATTTACATATGTAATAATTATGCCTCCAAACTGATTTTTGTTTGTTTGGCTTATATTTTTTTAATGTTCAGTGGCTCCATCGCATAATCGGACAAGAGTTGCAAGAACGAAATGTGCTCTAATTTAAAACATATGTTATCAATTAATAGTTTTTTACTTTTTCTACACATAATATTTTTATCTTCCCAAACAATAAGAAAAAAAACTAACATTTCCAATATTAACTGTAAAATCCGAATAAAGAACAAAAATAAACCAACTTTTTGAGTTCAACGCATAATCGGACAAATCAGTGTCAATGCTAAAAATGTCGTTAGTTTAAGAACGTACTGCCTTGCCCGTCTATACCAGAGATAAATATTGCGACATACATACATATATTGAAGCACATGTCAAAATTATGTTGTATTAATTGTGGACAGCATTTTTTTTTTGTACATATTTAGTGCCGGCAATATATTTTGCAATAATTGTTAGTGAATTTTCGTTGACAATTATTGCTAACGTCAAATTTGGTTGTCAATTAAAAAAAGAAGCAAAAAGAAAAAAAAATAGAAGCAAATTGTGTGGGAAAGAAATAAACAGGGTTTTCATGGAAATCGAAAACGTAAAACGAAAGAATTTGGCAGTTCTTATTATTAAACTTTAAATCTAATTGTTACATCTTTTGTTAAAAAATTCTGTTTAATAGAGCATGATTTGTATAAAAAAGCTTTATAAAATACATAACTGAATTTTAGCTCATAGAATAATTTCGAAAAAATAAAAAATGTTGAATATAATATTAAGCAACCTTCGGAAGGAAATAATTCCCAGTTTCTATAATAATTGTCATAAAATTTTTTTATTTGAGAAACCTTATTAAAAAACGACTCTTAAAATTCTTTCGTTTTCGATTTAAATAAATATATTTTGTTGTTGTAAATATAACTATATAAACTAATAACCAGCCTTCCGCAGACAACCCAACTTATTTTTTGTAAATAAATTTAAAAAAAACACTTATTTCTTGTAAAATAATTTTTTTTTTAATTCATATACAGGGGTGTTTTGGAAATCGAAAACACAGAACGCAAGAATTTTAAACTTCGTTTTTTAACAAGATTTCTTTAAGAAAAGAATTTTATGACAAATATTTCTCAATTAAACAGAATTTTATAACAAAAATTTTAAAAATTAGATTAAAAGTGGTTTAAAAGAACTTCCAAATTCATGCGTTTTCATTTTTGATTTCCAGAACACCCCTGATAATTTGTTTCTTTTTCGACATTAATTATTTAAATTTAAACTAATGTGATGTTTCCACGTGACAAGCATTTGATTGTTAAGAAAAATGTATTTAAAAATCTCTCAATATTTTGAGTGAAACCTGGAAACGACACATAAATTTTTTAAATATCTTATTAACTAATCAACCGGTTTTCTTAAAATTTGGCACGCAGACACTGTAACTTCTGAAAGGAAATAGGGAATAGTGCCCGAAATAGGCCAAGGGTAAAAGCTCCCCCTCCCTATATCTTAACTAATTACCGGTTTTCTCGAAATTTGGCAGGCAAATAGTGTAACATCTGGAAGGAACTATAGCCTATAATCTTTATTTAGGGCGTGAAATAAGGCAAGAGTGGTGAAAGTGCCCACTCCCTATAAGTTCTTAACTAATCAACCGGTTTTTTTTAAGATTTGACATGCAGATACTGTAACATCTAAAAGAAAATAGGGAATTGGGCGTGAAGTTGGGCAAGAAGGATTAAATCTCCCCCTCCCTATATCTTCTTAACTAATCAAAAATTGCAAATAGTGCAACATCTGGAAGGTTGTTTTTTATTATTTAGGGCGTGAAATAGGACAAGAGGGGTAAAAGCTCTACCTCCCTACATCTTCTTAAGCAATTAACCGGTTTTCTTAAATTTGCAATGTAGATACTGCAACATCTGAAAGAAATAAGTTATACGTCAGGTCAGCTAGTTTTTATATAAAAAAAATCCTCAAACTCAAAAAAATCAATTTAAATTTTAGTAATAAAGGTCGAATAAGAAAAAAATTTTACCAAAAATAATTTTCGCAAGATGCCGTAAATTTTAACACTGCATCTTTTTCCATGATTTTTTTTAAATTATGAGTTAACATAAATACGTTTTACCATGCCTGAGTAATAAAAAAATATTGTTCTGCGATTCTGTCAACGTTATAGCAAAATTGCGGAGATATTTATCTTTGGTGTAGAATAGAGGTTAATTTTGTTTTTGTTTTCAATCTGGTAGGTATGTACATATGTGATGAAAAACGATTTTGAAAACGAAAATATTTAAAAACGATAATATCGTTTTCAGTTTGTTTAAAAATTGATTTTAACACATTTTTTCTGTTTTCCTGTAAATACAGGCATGTTCTGAAAATCACAATATTTTAAATCACTTGTGATTTGAAAATCACAAAAGTTTTAACTAGGGTTTAAATGGTGGAAATATATAAGCAAGTATTTTAAAACCTTCACAAAAAGTGATATTCAGAACATGCTTGATATTCTTTTAAATTTTTTATTAGAGAAAAGGGGCCTAGTGTGTCAAAAAAGGGTTTGGACTTAAAAGTGGATCCTGGTGCCTAAAAGGGTGTATAAAAAGATGAAATGAGTTTTTCTCAAAACTTAATTTTCACACACTAGGTCCCTTTTCTCGGAGGTCACCTACATATATTAATTGAACTGTATTTTTTTGTCATCGTTTTCCATCATATACCTAGGTACCTGAATATAAATTTCTAATCGAAAATTCTTATTTAAGTTTGAAAAACAGGCAGCAGTGTAAAAGAAGACCCATTTATTGATAGCGTTTCTTTTTTTAAATTTAGAGCTAATTTCGGTCTTGCAAACTCTTGTAAAGACTATGCGATAAAGCGACCGTATGTCCTGCATCTTCTTAGATTATTTATTACTACATAATTACATTTTGTTCTTTACAGAACTGTTCTATTAACTTAACTGCTCAGGAAGTGAGTGAAGACCAGAAACGTTTAAGCCCGTGGCTAGTTTTCATCCATACAGAACTAAAATTGGCTGGTGAAGGTTACAAAATGATACACAGTACTTTAAGTGAAGTTTATAGCAGTCTTAAAGAACAACAAAGTAATAATCAAAATGCAGCAAACACACAATTGTTAAATACACTGGCTTTTAATCAAGTAAGTTTTAAATTGCGCAAAAAATCAAAATTAAATAAAATACAAACAGGTACCCATTAAATGGCAACGTCAATGGTGTGGTCCCCCAACGGCCTTAGAATATTTAAAAGCTTTCATGCATAGAGCCTCCAAAACAGAGGCTCGCTATCGTACTATGCAACATCTGGAATTTATAGAGGAAATTGACTTGACCACTGTCTACAATTGTCAAACACTTATGTCGGCATTTAAACTCATAAATTCACATAAACAAAAAATTTCTTGTAAAAACTTAACACTGGAGTCACATAGTCTAACCTCCGACAAGACTTATAACGGCAATAATGCAGATCAAGTGCTACTTAAAGTGAAACCATTAAAGGTAATAGTTGTTATTCAAATCAAATTATTGTTTTATTATGGCTCTTATTTATAAAATAGTTTATGTTATTGTAACATTTAAAGTTTATGCATTTTTTTGATTGACGCTGAAGATTTTAGTTGATTTGCATTTTTTACATCGTATTTTTGCACTCTCTTGGCACATACCTTTCCCATTTTAGCCATAAAATGTTCAACCACCTGCTGTTGACTATTTTTATTTAACAATTTCAATAAATTATGTGTGTTTTATTACTGTTTAATTAAAAAAATTTTATTTTGTCTGCTTTTGTATAGAAATTTTTGTTTTTGATTGACATCACGGTACCACATTTGACATTTAATGTAAAAGATTATGTCTGCTTGAAAATTTGTATTAGATTGTTAGAAGGTGGGTTTGTTACACAGAGTTGTATTTTTCTTAACCCTTATGTTAATAAAATTATGCACAACAATTATGCATAATCACGTTTATATTATTAATAAAGGCCTGTTTACAAAGTAAAACATGAAAATGGCATGTCATAAATGTATGTAAAAAAAAAAAAGCTTATAATATGAAAGCAAAATGTATTGAGTAGGAGAGGTTACGGATACAATATTTGACAAACGGTTGGTAACTGTTCATATTCTTAGTCATTTTTTAAACCTACATATATATTCTCATCTCACCAGAGATGTATTTTAATATAAAAATTACTGTGAATGTCTTTTGTAAAAACGTCTAGTTAGCTTACTTGGTGTTGCCGCTGTGGCAACAAATATTTTATTCCAAGTGAAAAAAATGAATTACTTGTACATAACTTATCTTATTATGAACCTAGTATACAGTTAATTGATTTTAAGCCTTAAGCACAACGGGAAATAATAAGTGGACCCACATGTGTTGTGCTTGTTCACGGCTGCCAATGGAACCTTACCTAAGCCTTTCTTCATTAATGTCCAATTTTAAGGATAGTATTAATCTAAAAATTGGCCGTAAGTCTCAATTGAATTCTTTTCATTTTACTATTTATTTTAAAGCGGCTCATACACTTGCAATAAAATTGTTTAATTTTACGTATTGTACAATTATATCGACAATGTGTACATATACATTGGAAAAATTGGAAAATCAATAAATGAAAGCAATAATTATTTTAAACATTCCAAATATTTTTTTTACATTCTCAATAATTTGTCTAATTATTGTCAATCATTTTTTAACTTGTATTTATTTTCGTAAATAAAAATAGCTTGCCAAACTAGCGTTTTTTAAATGTTTAAGAAAAAGTTCTCATTTGCTATAAGATTTTTGTTTCTGGTATTATCTGTTTTATGAGTTGAAAGCATTGTCTCACTCCAGTAATGTTTTTGGGGTGGTTTTGCCAATGAAGTATCAGACATCTTGATGTAAATAAATAAAATCATACAACTTTCTAATGCGCCCCATACACTTATCAATTCAATTGTCAACTGAGTCTTTCAACTGAATTGATACTTGGCCACACACTTCTTCAACTGAATTGAAAGATTTTAATTCAACTGTCAAATTTAGATTTTTTTACAATTTTACAAAAATTTATTTTCTCTCCAAGTATCCATGTTTGCCACCAATGTCATTTTTTTTATTTAAAATTTTATTGAAATTAAAGACAATTTTAAAAATATTTCACTTTTTCTTTGCAAAAAAAAATTACAAACATAAATTTTGACAGCCGATCAAGAGACTTAAGCACACACAGTACAATCGAATTGAAAGACTTGGAGTCAACTTGTAAAAATCAAAATCTTTTGATTTTTCTTCAACCAACTCGACAACCGTCAAACTAATCAACTGATAAGGCCATACACGCTTTGATTTGGACAACAACCGACTTAGTTGACAATTGAATTGAATCGTGTATGGTCTGCTTAATAATTGTAATGATTGATTTTAAAAATAATATTTTCCATAAACGAAAAATGAATGAAATATATGGATTAATTAATGCCACATTTTTGACTTCGTATTCAATGTATGTATCTTTAATTTCTATCTACGTACATAAGTACAAAATTGAGTTCATCAGTGCCTTTTAAAGGTCACTACACACTATCCTATTTAGTCGTACGATATGTCAAAAAAATCGTGTGTGTTCATAAAGTATGATAGTGTGGCCTAAAAATTTAACTAAATGACAGATTTTTTTGACAAATCGGACCGACTTGCAAAAGTTTTAAAAATTTTCATAAAATGATAGTTTCTATGCGATCAGAGTTGTATTTTCTAATACAGCTGATAAGAAAACAACAATGTCAGCTTCATTGATTTAAAGCATCTTTTTTGTGTAATAGTGTGGCACCTGTAACAGACTTTTGTTGCGATTTTTTTTGAGTCTGATAGAAATTTGTCAGATTTTCCAGTGAATGAATCGTACGATTGTGTAGGATAGTGTATCACGACCTTAAATGATACAAAAGAATACTTAAGTAAAATACATTGCAAATTGAAAATCTATATATATTTTAGAAAACTTATTGTTAAACGGAAAATAATAATAACATGAAATTGTAACCATAAAGAAACCATTTCGGATAGGCGGAAATTACCATCTGTCCCTTTATATTCCTAGCTTAGAAAAAAATATAGACACTGTGTGTTTTATTTACGCTGATATATTTATGATAGGATTTTTTTAAAGTTGGTTAACATTTTTCGGAGAGGTAGTTAATCTCTCTATGTCCCTCTCCTGGTGCTAGTTTAAAAAATAATAAAAAGCCAATATGGATAATATTAACAAAATCCATTCAGCTATTTAGCCGATTAAGCGTAGCTAAGGCAAAATTCACTTTCGCATTCGGTCAGGTAGGCTGGAGGCGGAATGGAGAGTGACAGCGTAGTCACGTTAAAAAGGCTTTGGAAAATATTGCTTTAATAGATCTCTTCTAAAACGATAATTAACATTTTTTAGTATATGAGGTTAGGGAATATTATGTTCGTAAGGAGGTTCCATTCTTCATTTTGTTGATTTTAAAATCGGACTGGCAGCTCCGGAGATTATCTCTATCAAACATACAAAAAATCAAACTTTTCAGCTTTATAATATTAGTATAGATATAAGCAAATTCAAAAAAGAATTCGTTACAATAAACAATAAGTAGCTGATTTTATAAAACGAAACGACAAACGTTAGTATGAGTATTATAAAAATATCCCAGTATTTTTCATGTGTACAAAACAGTCGTAACGTTAATAGTTTCGTCTTATAAAGAATTTGCTTTACATTTGCCTTTTGGTTTCCTAGCATATTTCTAATTTGTTGTGCCTGTTTACTAAATTTTTGGCCACAACATTACAACAATCCAAAAACAAACAACAGACATTTTGTGTATTGTCTTATGCAGTAAAGCACAGACAAAAAGCAAAATACATACTTTACAGATTAACACATTGCACCAAAAAATAGTAACCTTTTTCTTAAAAGCCACTTTATAAATACATTTCTGTATTTTAGTTAAACAGTTGTTTTATGCAAAACTGCGGGTAATATTTCCCAATCCATATCAATCTATATAGGAAGAAGACTCGATAACGTAGCGCTACCATAATTTTATTTAAAAAAATTAAAAACGTAGTTTTACAATGATGCTTCAAATTACTCTACAAATTCATACGATGATTTTTTTATAGGTTTCTTTTATAAACCAATCAAAAATTCAAATATGTATGCATATATTGTAAATAACTACCCTGCAAATTATATTGGACTACTTGATCCATTTTGAACAACTGGACTACTGACAACATGGTCTGTAGTGAAACGACATGTCTTCGATTTTTAACGACATGTTTTCGTTTTTAAATGATTTCAAAACTTATCCTCTGGAGTATACCATGGTGTAGTTTTAAGACTACTCCTTTGTAATGCAAAGCTGGGGTAGATGGTCCTGCTCTAGGACATCGTAATGTTAACTACCCGTCTCCACTATGCATCAACTTGGCAAGAACAGCATGTCGCACATGAATTCTACTCGTGTAGACTGTTCAAACGCCACAACAACAAAAATTGTGGTCAATCAGAACATGAACATCAGCACGTATTCGCCACATACATGAACATGAACAAATTAATACCGTTGCTCTGCCGGAGTTATGGTCATGTCATGATCAAATCGATGGCACTTGAAGACGTAGTGTAAATAGACCATATTTTTCCCATAAACTGGGGTTACCTTTGGACTGGTCCTAGTGCCCTATGGGCTACATTTTACATGCGTGTATAGACTAGTCGCATTATTTGCAGTAAAAAAAAAACTGAGAACTGAAAATGTGATTTTTAAAAAAATCATATTTAGTTTTAATAACATGATAACATCAACGTATGAATTGGCTTTTAGTTAAACTTCATACATAGCTATATATTGCATATTCTAGTAGCCAGTATTTCTCGCATCGCAAAATTTTCCGCATGAAACGAGACAAATTAAACAAATAATGGATTTACTCTCACAAGTGTTTTTGTATCTATACTTTGCGAGAAGTGTCTATAATTAAAATAATTTCCCAGCAATTATTGGAGGAATGTGGAAAAAGTGTTTCTGTAACAATATTTTGCGAAAATTTTCTCACAAGAGCTGCTTATTTTGACATTTCAAAGTGGTGCGAAAAGAGCAAAATTTTAAAATATAATGATTAAAATGTGTTTGTAAACTTCTTTTTTTAATTTAAACAGAAAGAATGAATAATATAAATGATGAAACTAATTAAAACTGAATTGTTCCATTTTGTTGTTTTACATCTTTTAGCCTTTCTTTATTTTGGTTTAATTATTTATTTCTTTTGTTGACGTTTCCATGCATCTGACACTAAATTACGAAAATATTCCAGTAATAACAGAAACAGTGTTTTCTGCACAGAGCATACAGAGGTGTCACGAGACAGAAAATATTGTGTTTTTTTCTGTCTTTTTCTGCGAAAGCTGCCCTTTTTGCATTTTTTGTTTTGATTACGCAATTCGTGTTGATAGTAGCGGCCTGTTTTTACACATTGCCACTTTACTACCAAAAAACATTTTCTTTCTCTTTCTTCGAAAGCTGCCCTCGCAACTGATTTGGGCCTTTTTCACACGTCACTTTTCACAGTTCTGTATATTCTGTGGTTTTCTGTCGCATTTAAATACAGAAACACTTTTTTTCTCTCAAATCGAGAAACAATGGAATTTATTTGTTGTTGTTGTTCTTTGGCCAAAGTGATGAATTTATTTTTGTCAAGCTAATAGGGACTTCATTTTTTCAATGTAAATAAAATTAAATTTTTAATTACAATATTTTGTTCCCGACGTTTTGTCGACTATTTCAAGGGATTTTCTTTTTTGTTTGTTTCACAGTTTTTTACGATGCGATAAACAGTGTTTAAAAGCACCCATCAACTAGAAGCTTTTTATTTTTGCTTTTTGCTTTTGCTTTTTTTTTATCAATAGCCAATGTTTTGTTTTTTGTTTGTACAAAAAAACAAATCTCATTTTTTTGTACATTTTTATTTTTTGCAATTGCTTTTTCAGCTAGCGACAAGAAAGACCAGCAACATAAAAAGCAAAAGCGTAAAATGATTCTTATGCCTTTTCCTTTTTTTTCTTTGTCCTAAAAGAAAAGCTAGTTAAAAAAGACAAAACTAAAAAATCTAAAAATCAAATGTTTCCCTGGCTGGTAAAAACGCAGAGAACAAAAAAGCCGCATTTGTAAGTGCTAAAAGCAGCCGATTTATGTGCTAAAAGGAAATTATCAGCATTTGTAATACATTTCTACGTACAAACGTATGTACATATTTGCATGTGTCAATACCTAAATAAATATGCACCTATGAATGTACATACTTAAATTTTGTAAATAATTTGTTTTTGGTTTTCATAAAAAATGTTACAATGCAACGCACAAAATTTTTGAAGTGGTTTTATTATTTAATTGTATAGAAAACAAAAAAAAATCATTGTTGTGTTTGTTTTGCATGAAAAATATCGAGTGTGTCTTCGCAATCATGTGCCATTAACACATTAGTTAGCTTTTTTGCTGCTTTTTTCTCCTGTTTGTGTGGCTGCTAGCCTACATTGGGTTTTGATTTGGCGGTTTTCAGACTGAAGCTGTTTGTTTCATTCTTATTCCTACCTATTTTTTCCTACAACATAAAAGTGATTGCCGTTGCTTCTTGAGTTCCATCAAATAAGAAATTTTTGCTATTGTTAAAAAAGCAAAAGCTGGAAAAAGTCAGTGCCCATTATTTTGTCTGTTTATTTTGCTGCTGCTTTTGAAAAGTGTGGGCTTTTTTTAGCAGTGGAACTTGTCGGCTTTTTAATTTAGATTTTTTTTAATTAAGAAAAAGGTAAATTTTGGCTGCGTTTGCTAATATGGCTATAGCATTTTAAACCTTGGTGACAAACACAGAAACGATTACAAGTGTATCATATAAAGTTTGGCAACTCTGTTTTTATTTAATCTATTACAATAATATTATGAGAAATTTGATTGGTTTGTGTCTAAAGCTATTTTGTCTATATTTTTATTTCACCACAGGTAAATGGCGCTGCTTTTAGTCGTGGCAAACTTATAATCACCACTAATGACATTCTCACGGAAGAAGACAAATCTCCAGAATTCGTTATTACTTTTAAAGAAAAAGATAATCGTTTAAATGATTTGAAAGCCATCTCTAGAGGCAGTTCAGCAGCCATCTCATCGACTTTATTGCCCGTTTACACAAATGCAAAACCTGAAAAATTATTGTGTGAGTTAGAAGTGCCCACCACAGAATCGGCTGATACAGTACTGTTATCTGGCGCAGCCTTAATAGTGGGAGATTTTTAAGGATTACATTTACTTACATAAACAATGTTTTAGCACTTAAAGTTTATGGCTTGGTACAATTGTACCATGGTTTATAGCAATAAAATGTTAAAATAAAAGGATTTTTGTGTCAATCAAAATCTTTTTACATTATGATTTAGGCTATTATTGCGTCGTGGTGAGTTTGCTACCGTTAACCGTTTTTAAAAGGATATTTTATTAAAATACATTTTTCGCGTAGTTTTTCCAATCTTGTGCTAGAACCAAGGTATTTTGTACAGTTCTCGTTAACCACTCTTATTCATTGGAAATTTTCAGTAAAAGTGAGAAGACATGTTTAGATGTTTTTTTTTTATTATTCTTGGGTGTGTGCGGTAAAAAAAATACAAAATTGTAAAAAATACATAAAACGAAATAAAAAATTATAATGTTTTATAATTTTTATTCGAAAAAACCTTTTGTCTTTAACGCAAAATAAAATCTTCAAATTAGAAATAAAGTAAAGAAAAAACCTTTAATTAAATATGTGAAAAACCACTGAAATTTGTCGGTGAATTACTAATTAAAAGCGCAAAAAGAGTGAGAAAAAAATCTAAATGTATCAAGTATAAGTTTCAGTGTAATAATTTTAGGATTTTTGTAAAATGTGTTCAGCTTTTTTTTTTAGATTTATTTGAGGTTTGGAGGAATAGTTTAATTGATTTACTGAACTTTTTTTTATAAACTATTATAAATTTTGACAATGTTGGGATCATTTAATTTAATTTTTACACCAGTTTTTTTTTAGCATTTTCTTAAATCATTTTTAGCATTTTCTGGCCTTACCTTATGCAAGATATAAAGGGTGGTTGCATTTTAAGGGCTGATGTTAAATGTGAACCACACCTAAACGTAAAGTTATTTCTGCATTTCATTTGCTATTTCTCAATTTCAAACTAACTAAATTTGAACCACGGAAAGACACACAATCGAGCAACGACCATACCAAACGTCGTCAATGGTCAGAATGGTAGCAAGAAATGGCAGCAGTGGATAATAAATTTTCGAAGAAAATCATCTTCAGTGATGAGGCACATTTTCAATAAGCAGAATTGCCGCATTTGGGCGAATGATAATCCGAGAATTATTGTCGAAGAACCAATGCACCCACAAACAGTGACTGTTTTTTTTTAAATTTCCTAAGCTTATCCCTCGAAGCTTTATGCTTGTCTGCAGGAAAGAAACCAGAGTCTCTGGCGGGAATCGAACCCGCAACCAAGGCGCTGATAGACTAGCCCGCTACCAGCTAGTCTACCGGGGCGGCTTATGGGCTGGCGGCACCATCGGGCCGTATTTTTCCAAATTGAGGCCGGTCAGGCAGTTACTGAGAATGATGTTCGCTATCGTGAGATGATAACGAATTTATTATAGCCCGAATTGGAAGATATGGATGTGGACGATATGTGGATTCAACAGGATACACTACTTGCAAGTAAATAATTACTTGCATTTGGAAACTTAGGGTTAATGACTTCAGGTCATTAAAAATCGTCTTTATTTGTAGTCTTACTCTACTTTTCCACATGCAAATAATAACTTGCAAGTAGTGAATGTTAGTGAAAAAGTGTGAGTGTATTGAATTTAAGTTGAGCATGTGGAAACGGGGGTTAATCTACTTCAGTGAACACTTGGGCTGTACATTAGCCCCTTTAGGTTGAGGTGCTACTGGCTTTTATATAATAATAATAATGTTAGTATACAAATTTAAAAGGTTCAGTGGTGGCATTCAGATGCGAACTTGATAATTTTAAATAAAGTCATCGGAATGTCATAATAATGTTAAATACATTTAGTAATGTGGCAGTTTTTTTTTAATTTACCCTTTCGTATTTTTAAAAGCTGGCTCAACATATCATTTTCAAAGTGAAATTATTATGAAAGCCGTTTTGGGCATACTGCTGGTGTCTTATAATTAAAAGTTCTTCTCTAAACAAAGGGGGAATACAACAAAAGTGAAACAAAACATATGTGACCTTCTCCGAGAAAAGGGACCTAGTGTGTGTGAAAATTAAGTTTTGAGAAAAACTAATTTCATCTTTTTCTACACCCTTTTAGGTACCATGATCCACTCTTAAGTCCAAACCCGTTTTTAACACACTATGTCCCTTTTCTCGGAGGAGGTCACATGTGTAATGGGTATTTTAATAATAATATGCTCTATGTCTCTTGTTTAAGTTGGTTAAAAGAGCAAAAATACGTTAATTTTTTTTCTTTTATTTTATATCCAGAAACAAACTCAAAATAAACTAACTTGTGGTTAGTTGAAACTTCTGCAGAGAAAAATTAAATGAAACTTTTTAAAGAAAACGAGCTAGATTTTGAGTCAGTTGTGACTATTTTGTAATGAACCATTAATTAGTTTTAAGTAAACTTTATTTCTGGCAGGGTACGCAATGCATCAACACGGTGTCAATACTGTATTTACACATTGTGAACATACGTTTAGGAAAACAGCCTTATTATAAAGCTAATTATACGAAATACGGAGGCCAATTAAAATCACGTGTACGCACTTGTGGGCACGTTGTATAATTGAGTACTGCTCGATTTTAAACTCCCCAAGTTTTCTTTAGAAAATACTGAGAAGAAAAGAAAAAAAATTATAATAAAAAAGTTATACGCCATTCAAACCCCTTCTGTAACTGCCCGTCTATACCAGAGATAATTATTTCGACATAAATATATTGCAGTAAATGTCAAAATTATATTATCTTTAATGTAGACAAGAATTTTTTGTGCATATTTATTGCCGAAAATTTATATTGCAATAATTGTTTTTGTTGACAATTATTGCTAACATAAAACGTCAAATTTGGTTGTTAATTTGAAAAAAGATAAAAATAGAAGCAAATTGTGTGAGAAAGAAATTAAGTTTGTGAAATTGTAGCAAATTATAATTGTTGTAAAATAATTAATTTAAAAAAATTAAATAAACACTTAAATAAACTATATTTATTAATATAATTTTTTCTTATTCGATCTTTATTATTTAAATTTATATTTATTTGTTCTTATTCATATAAAAATATAAATTTTATTTTAACAAAAAAAAAAAAATAAATTTAGAAAAACTTAATATTTTAATATAAAAAAAGATCTTAAGCTTAAACAAATTAGAATACATTTAAAAAATAAGTCGAATAAGAATGAATTTATATTTATAAAAATAATGTTTGCAAGATGGCGGGAGTTTTTACACTGCACCTTCTTCTTTGATTTTTTTTTCAAATTATGAGTTAACATAAATACGTTTTCCCATACTTTTAACATAAGATGAGCAATAAGAAATATTGTTCTGTTATTCTGCCGACGTCATTGCCAACTTGCTGAGATAATTATCTCTAGTGTAGACCCAAGGCAAATTCAAACAGGTAAACTCATCTCTACAACTACAAAAAGCCCCATGTATTTTGTTTATACAATTTTCTGGTTAATTGTCAAAATTTTTTTATTGCAAATTAAAATTATCACTTTTTTATAAAAGAAATTAATAAATTCACTTCAATCACTCGCAGTTTTGAAATTTTTTTATTATAAAAATAATATTTTTAACACTTTTCATTCAACTTCTTCTCAAAACAAAATCATATTTTGACGTTTGACCATATTTTTTAATTCGCCGTGGAAACAGCTGATGAACGGCTGACGAGATGAGTTTACCTGTTTGAATTCGCCTTGTGTAGACCTAAGGTAATATTCAGACACAAATTTTTATTACAAAGAAGGGTGTTGCCTGAGCGTCAATGTAATGGTAACCTGCCGGCCAGTTGGCAAAAAGTTATATACAATAAATAAAAAAAGTAAAAATACAAAAAAAGAAAGTTTTGAGTTTTTTAATTCAATTAAAAACCTATATGGATAATCATTCAAAAAGGCAAATTTCGATCTACCAAAGGCTAACATACAATTTGGTTTAAGAATTGATGTTTGACTATTGACGTCAGCAGTCGTCGATGGCTGCGGGTGTAAGACGGCAAATCCATCTGAGGAGATCGAGTGGTGGCGATCGAAATATGTCATGGTAACCTGCCGGCCAGGGTTCGAGCCCCGGCCACGGTCAAGAATAAAAGATTATCAATAACAATTTTAATTAATTTTCATGTTGTAAAATTCCTTTCTTCATAAAAATAATTTAATGAAAATTAAATTTGATGAACTTGAGCCGAATTAAAATATTAAAAATTATAATTTTTTGTTAAATTTGATGCATTTTTTTTAATACTTTTGAATTTTTGTTTGGAATGTTTTTGCTAATTATTAGTGAAGTATTCACCTGAATTTGGCGAATACGCATGTTATGAAATAGGCGAATATTCGGAGATACGAAAATGCGTAACATCACTAATATATACACATTAACCATTAAATTAGTACTGCTTTACAGCTTAATTTATAATTAATCTACTCAATTGCTTAAGATTACCTCACATTAAATAAAACGTTTTCATTGTGAAGTTTAGCTTCGTACAAAAAATACATTTAATTTCTCCCGTGACAATGTTTCCGTGGGAACATTGCCGTGACCAGGATTCGAACCTGGGTTACTACGGCCACAACGTAGGGTCCTAACCACTAGACGATCACGGCTATCTGAAATCTTAATTTCCCGTTACATAAAATAACTTTTATAATTCCCAATCACGAGTGAGTCAAAAAAATGAAACAAAAACTTGAGATAATTTTAACTACCTACAAAATCCTTTCACTTCTTTTCGTAAATTTATATTGTTTGTTTAATCTTTGCAACATATCTTTTAATAAAATGTGTGATACTCTTTAAATTAAATTATCCATAAAATTAGTCCAATAATGACACTTCACGTAGCCGTGATCGTCTAGTGGTTAGGACCCTATGTTGTGGACGTACTAACCCAGGTTCGAATCCTAGTCACGACATTGAATTTTTTTAATTAAGCTAGATTACAAAGTTAAGTTATGACAACACACATTTTAAAATGTTATCACCAAAAAAATTCTTGTTTTAATAATGAATAAATAAATTATGTATTAAAAGTTAACTAAAATCCAAATTGCTTCTTAATCGGTTTTTTAATTTTGCTTTTTTAGTTTAATTTAATTTACTTAACTGCTTTAACCTCAAATTTAATTAAACTTGATATATTTTGTAACCTAGCTTTTTTAAAAAGAATACAATGCCGTGACCAGGATTCGAACCTGGGTTACTACGGCCACAACGTAGGGTCCTAACCACTAGACGATCACGGCCATCTGAACTCTAAGTTTGCCGTTATTTAAAATAACTTTTGTAATTCCCAATCCAGAGTTTGTCAAGCAAATAAAACAAAAACTTAAAGATTTTTTAACTATCTATGAAATTGTTTCACTTTACTTTTTGCTTAAGTTTTTATTGTTCGTTAAATCTTTGCGGCGCATATTTAAGGAAAACATCTTGAACTTTTTTAATTAAATTATTTATTGAATTAATAACATTTCACGTAGCCGTGATCGTCTAGTGGTTAGGACCCTACGTTGTGGCCGTAGTAACCCAGGTTCGAATCCTGGTCACGGCAATGTTCCTTAGGAACATTGTCACGGGTGAAATAAAAACTGTATTTCTTTTATTAAGCTAGAGTACAAAATAAAACAAGTTTAACTAAGTTTAAGGTAATTTAGAGCAGTTAAGTAAATTTAATGAAACTGGAAATTAATAGCAGAATTAAAACACCAATTTGGATTTCAGTAAACTTTTAATAAATAATTTATTGATTACATTATTAAAATACAAATTTTTTTCGGTGGAAACATCTTACAACCAATGCTGCCAAATCTTAACAAAAAGAAAATGCTGGATTTTTGCGAAAAAGTGCCAAAATATGCCAAAAATGCTTAATGAAGTGCTAAAAAGTATTATATAAAAAAAGAAAGAGGATTTAAATTAACCTAACAAAATAATTAGCATGGTATAAAATTACATGAGTTAGTATCTTTAATTGGAAAATAAAATATAAAAGAAGAAAGATTGCTATATTCGACTGCGCCGAATTTTTAAAACTCCCCTCCGAGAGTATATATACATGGGTAAATGGGATCTATAAAATAGAGCTGATGAAAAAACAAATATGACTTTAGCTTTTTATTTTATTTTAGAAATAAATTTCATTTCACTAAAAGAAGATTATATTTGGCGTTCAAGACAAACCCAAGGGTTTTTTTTTAATTAAAACGATAACAAAATTTTATATATATTTAATTTTAATTAGAATTGTGGTTATTTTGTTGAACTATTTATGGTTTTTAATCCAAATTTTCAATATTTTTAATCAGGCTTAAGTTCATCAAATTTAATTTTCATTA
The DNA here is from genome assembly GCA_949318255.1 of Pollenia labialis. Lineage (NCBI taxonomy): Eukaryota > Metazoa > Arthropoda > Insecta > Diptera > Polleniidae > Pollenia > Pollenia labialis. The sequence goes on from OX439141.1 coordinate 92,199,990, forward strand.
AATTATTTCCATGAAGAAAGGAATTTTACAACATGAAAATTAATCAAAATTGTTATTGATAACACAAGTCAACACTAGTTTTGGTGCCAAGGAACTGTACATATTTTTTAAACTAGGACTTCATACTGATTACAAAAATAACAAAAAGTTGGAATTCTTACGTGTAGTTTTCTAGTATTTCGCTTTTGTGCATATATATGAAAAAAGTGATTTTTTGCATTACTATTTACATACAAATTTTCTTTTTCGTGACTTTCGTGAATGATGTGCAGTGGGAAGGTCTCGTTGCATTTCCCAACAGTAGTCAGCCATTATATGCCGATCCCATCGGCCTTGGTACCTCTCTTCCATAGTTTTCAGATCCTGATGAAACCGCTCCCCTTGCTCATCGCTACAAGCTCCAAGATTATCTGGGAATCGGTCGAGATGACTATGAAGGTAGTGCAATTTGATAGACATGTTGCATCTCAACTTTCTAAAGTTATCTAGCATGTCGTTAACATTTTCGCGGTAGTTGCTTGACTTGTAATTTCCAAGAAAGTTTTTAATAACTTCAACAAAAGAAGTCCAATCAGACCGTTCCAAATCATTCATTGAATTAAGGAATCTGGAATCTTTAATTAATATTTTTATTTGTGGACCATCAAAAACTCCTGATTTTATCTTCTCTAAGCTTAGTCCTGGAAATTTTCTCGTTATATAAGAGAAACACTGGCCATTTGTATCTAGGGCTTTGACAAACTGCTTCATAAGACCCAGTTTAATGTGCAAGGGTTTTGACAAACTGCTTCATAAGACCCAGTTTAATGTGCAAGGGTGGCAATATAATTTTTTCTTTTGGAACTAACGGTGGATTTATGATGTTATGATTTCCAACCTGTAACACCTCACGTACTGGCCAATTTAGTTTTTCCCAGTGTAGTTGCTTGGCCCGGCTGTCCCACAGACAATAAAAACATGGATATTTGGTGAATCCACTTTGCTGTCCTAATAAGAAATTAGTCATCTTAAGATCAACACAAATAATCCATTGGTGCTCGCTATATTTGATTTTGTCTAGCACAAGTGCGATATTTAGGTATTTTTCTTTAAGTTTTGTAGAATGGGCAATTGGAACTGAACCATATGTATTGCCATTGTGTAAAAGTTCACACTTCAGGCTTCGTTTGCAGCTATCTATAAAGAGGCACCATTCATTTGGCTGGTATTCGGAAAGACCCATTGCCAGAATAAGGCCTTCCACATCAGAACAAAATACAATATCATCTTCCGAATGAAAAAATTGTAGTAAGTCTTGCTCTCTTTTGCGATAGTATGTCACTTATATATGTGATGCCAACAAGTTTCTTTCTTTTAGTCTAGAAGCCAATACCTCTGCAGATTCTTTAGGTAATTCAAGATCTCTTACCATATCATTTAATTCTTCTTGTTTAAATGGTTTGGGATTTGTAGACGGTATTTCTTCAAAATCACTATCGCTACTCATTTGGTCAAGGATTTCTTCAAACAAGGGTTCATTTTTAGAGCATAATTTTGGAACAGGTACTCCCTGGGAATGTGGTAGAGGTCTTCTGGCTGATTCTACGACTGGATAAATAATTTTTTTCATATTAATTCCACGTAATTTAATACAACAAAAGTAGCAGTCATCCAAGTGATTTTTTTGTTCTTTCCACTGCATAGGCACTCCGAATTTCATACGACGTCTTTGACCATTCATACACTGTCTTAACCCTAGAGGGAAGCGAACTGACACCAAAGTAGTCCCGTGATAGGTCTTTGTTGGTAGAGACCGGTTCCAATTCTAACACTTTATATGAATAAGACCTATCACTTTTACATGGGGTTGTCATTGGAGGGGGTCAATTGACACCATTTGACCAGCCACAGAACTAATCTCAATGAACGTACTTAGTGTCAGTTACTACAATGTAGTATTATTTCAATACAATGTAGTCGTTTTTCAATAAAGCAAGTCCTGGAATTATATTCAAGAACCAAATTTTAAAAAGTACCAACAAATGTGTCATAGCACCGCTGAAGACTGTACTGGAATTCATTACTTTTTCTACCTTTTTGTTCTTCATAAACCAGTTAAGAGATTGGTTCTTCTTTCACTGGTCATGGGTCCTTTCTTTTTGTACTTGTTCTATTTTCACAAATCCCAGGACCAGTCTGTTGGACCAATTGACACAAATTTCCCTCAGGGAAAGGTTCACAGCACATTTTACAAACCATTTGAGGAATCCACGGCTTATTTTTATTGTCAATTTCAAAATTAAAATAAGAAAAATAAGCACTTTTTGTAAAATCCGTTATAGGTTTTCTAAACTTTTTAAGGGTGCAGTCACCACAAATGTAACAAAACACGTTTGGATCATTGAGACAACTTCTTCGCGACGACGACATGGTATTAAAATGAATTTATTAAACAAAATTACCGATAGGGTTTTAAGCCGGGCCGAAAAAAGTACATTTGACAGCTACTATTAAAAATTGACATTATATCCAAAACTACACGTAGGAAAAAATTTTTTTTCACATTTTTAGTATTACCACTGTCGGCATGTTACAGAACCGCTAACGGTTTCTCGGCACCATTTAACTCTTTTTAATTTGTTGACTTGTGTAATCATTCATTCTCGACTGACCTGAGATTCGAACCCAGGCGGCTGGTTTGCATGACATGTTTCGATCGCAACCACTCGATCTCCTCAGATGGATTTGCCGTCTTATACTCGCAGCCATCGACGACTGCTGACGTCAATAGTTAGGAAAAACATGTAAAATCAATTAAAAAATGGATAATCATTCAAAGAAGCAAATTTCGATCTACCAAAGGTTAAAAATACAATTTGGTTTAAGGATTGATATTTGACTATTGACGTCAGCAGTCGTCGATGGCTGCGAGTATAGACGGCAAATCCATCTGAGGAGATCGAGTGGTTGCGATCGAAACATGTCATGGTAACCAGCCGCCTGGGTTCGAATCTCAGGTCAGTCGAGAATGAATGATTATCAATAACAATTTTGATTAATTTTCATGTTGTAAAATTCCTTTCTTCATGGAAATAATTTAATGAAAATTAAATTTGATGAACTTAAGCCTGATTAAAAATATTGAAAATTTGGATTAAAAACCATAAATAGTTCAATAAAATAACCACAATTCTAATTATTGTTAAAGCTAAGGCAAGAGCTCTATGTGTACATTTGTCCTTCAAGTTGTGCTGAAAAAGGTCAACAAGAAAAAGAAAGACAAAATGAAAAAACAAAAAAATGTACTTTGGACTTCAAGAAGAATTCTTGACATAAGTACGGAAAAAACAGAAGTTAGGAAAAACATGTAAAATCAATTAAAAAATGGATAATCATTCAAAGAAGCAAATTTCGATCTACCAAAGGTTAAAAATACAATTTGGTTTAAGGATTGATATTTGACTATTGACGTCAGTAGTCGTCGATGGCTGCGAGTGTAAGACGGCAAATCCAGCTGAGGAGATCGAGTGGTTGCGATCGAAACATGTCATGGTAACCAGCCGCCTGGGTTCGAATCTCAGGTCAGTCGAGAATGAATGATTATCAATAACAATTTTGATTAATTTTCATGTTGTAAAATCCCTTTCTCCATGGAAATAATTTAATGAAAATTAAATTTGATGAACTTAAGCCTGATTAAAAATATTGAAAATATTTAATTTTATGTATTTTTTTTTAATACTTTTAATACGTCACATCACTTATTTATACACATTTATCATGGCATTAGTTCTGCTATAAACAGCTTAATTAAAATTTTTTTTGTACTTAATTACTTAAAATTGTTTTATTTTGTAATTTAGCTTAATTAAAAAGAATACAACTTTAATTTCACCCTTGACAATATTTCACATGAAACATTGCCGTGACCAGGATTCGAACCTGGGTTACTACGGCCACAACGTAGGGTCCTAACCACTAGACGATCACGGCTACGTGAAATGTTATTTTTAGACTAACTTTTTGGATAATTTAATATGAAAAGTACCACACATTTTATTAAAAAAAAAACGGGTGAAATTAAAGCTTTGTATTTTTTATTAAGCTAGAGTACAAAATTAAACAAGTTTAACTAAGTTTAAGGTAATTTAGAGCAGTTAAATAAATTTAATGAAACTGGAAATTAATAGCAGAATTGAAACACCAATTAAGAAGCAATTTGGATTTTAGTAAACTTTTAATAAATAATTTATTGATTACATTATTAAAATACAAATTTTTTTCGGTGGAAACATCTTACAACCAGTGCTGCCAAATCTTAACAAAAAGGAAATGCTGGATTTTTGCGAAAAAGTGCCAAAAATGCTTAATGAAGTGGTCAAAAGTATTATATAAAAAAAAGAAAGAGGATTTAAATTAACCTAACAAAATAATTAGCATGGTATCAAATTACATTAATTAGTATCTTTAATTGGAAAATAAAATATAAAAGAAGTAAGATTGCTATATTCGACTGCGCCGAATTTTTAATACTCCCCTCCGAGAGTATATATATATGGGTAAATGGGATCTATAAAATAGAGCGGATGAAAAAACGGAACACAGATTCAAAATAATTAAAAAACCAATTTTAATTTCTATTAAACGAAAAAGTTTAGCGAAATTTGTAAGCATGTGTTAGTAATTCAACATGATATGAACACATATGACTTTAGCTTTTAATTTTATTTTAGAAATAAATTTCATTTCATATTTTGCGTTCAAGACAAATCCAAGGGTTTTTTCAAATTAAAATGATAACAAAATTTTATATATGTATATTTAATTTTATGAATTTATTTAATACTTTTGCATTCTTGAATTCGGCGAATACGAATGTCATGAAATAGGCGAATATTCGGTGATATGAATACGAATATACGTTACATCACTAATTTATACACATTTATCATGGCATTAGTTTTGCTATAAACAGCTTAATTTAAATTTTTTTTGTACTTAATTACTTAAAATTGTTTTATTTTGTAATTTAGCTTAATTAAAAAGAATACAACTTTAATTTCACCCGTGACAATATTTCACATGAAACATTGCCGTGACCAGGATTCGAACCTGGGTTACTACGGCCACAACGTAGGGTCCTAACCACTAGACGATCACGGCTACGTGAAATGTTATTTTTAGACTAACTTTTTGAATAATTTAATATGAAAAGTACCACACATTTTATTAAAAAAAAACGGGTGAAATTAAAGCTTTGTATGTTTTATTAAGCTAGAGTACAAAATTAAACAAGTTTAACTAAGTTTAAGGTAATTTAGAGCAGTTAAGTAAATTTAATGAAACTGGAAATTAATAGCAGAATTAAAACACCAATTAAGAAGCAATTTGGATTTTAGTAAACTTTTAATAAATAATTTATTGATTACATTATTAAAATACAAATTTTTTTCGGTGGAAACATCTTACAACCAGTGCTGCCAAATCTTAACAAAAAGGAAATGCTGGATTTTTGCGAAAAAGTGCCAAAAATGCTTAATGAAGTGGTAAAAAGTATTATATAAAAAAAAGAAAGAGGATTTAAATGAACCTAACAAAATAATTAGCATGGTATAAAATTACATTAATTAGTATCTTTAATTGGATAATAAAATATAAAAGAAGTAAGATTGCTATATTCGACTGCGCCGAATTTTTAATACTCCCCTCCGAGAGTATATATATATGGGTAAATGGGATCTATAAAATAGAGCGGATGAAAAAAACGGAACACAGATTCAAAATAATTATAAAACCAATTTTAATTTCTAGTAAACGAAAAAGTTTAGCGATATTTGTAAACATGTGTTAGTAATTCAACATGATATGAACAAATATGACTTTAGCTTTTAATTTTATTTTAGAAATAAATTTCATTTCATATTTTGCGTTCAAGACAAATCCAAGGGTTTTTTCAAATTAAAATGATAACAAAATTTTATATATGTATATTTAATTTTATGAATTTATTTAATACTTTTGCGTTTTTGAATTCGGCGAATACGAATGTCATGAAATAGGCGAATATTCGGTGATATGAATACGAATATACGTTACATCACTAATTTATACACATTTATCATGGCATTAGTTCTGCTATAAACAGCTTAATTTAAATTTGTTTGTACTTAATTACTTAAAATTGTTTTATTTTGTAATTTAGCTTAATTAAAAAGAATACAACTTTAATTTCACCCGCGCCAATATTTCACATGAAATATTGCCGTGACCAGGATTCGAACCTGGGTTACTACGGCCACAACGTAGGGTCCTAACCACTAGACGATCACGGCTACGTGAAATGTTATTTTTAGATTAACTTTTTGGATAATTTAATATGAAAAGTACCAGACATTTTATTAAAAGATATGCTTCAAAGATTAAACAAACAATAAAAGCTTACAAAAAAAGTGAAACGATTTTGTAGGTAGTTAAAAAAATCTTCAACTTTTTGTTTTATTTGTTTGCCAGGCACTTGATTGGGAATTATGAAAGTTTATTAAATTGCGGTAATTTAACGTTTAAGATAGCCGTGATCGTATAGGATTCGAACTGGGTTACGTGAAATGTTATTTTTAGACTAACTTTTTGGATAATTTAATATGAAAAGTACCACACATTTTATTAAAAGATATGCTGCAAAGACTAAACGAACAATAAAAGCTTACAAAAAAAGTGAAACGATTTTGTAGGTAGTTAAAAAAATCTTCAACTTTTTGTTTTATTTGTTTGCCAAGCACTTGATTGGGAATTATGAAAGTTTATTAAATTGCGGTAATTTAACGTTTAAGATAGCCGTGATCGTATAGGATTCGAACTGGGTTACGTGAAATGTTATTTTTAGACTAACTTTTTGGATAATTTAATATGAAAAGTACCACACATTTTATTAAAAGATATGCTGCAAAGACTAAACGAACAATAAAAGCTTACAAAAAAAGTGAAACGATTTTGTAGTTAGTTAAAAATATCTTCAAGTTTTTGTTTTATTTGTTTGCCAAGCACTTGATTGGGAATTATAAAAGTTTATTAAATAACGGTAATTTAAGGTTTAAGATAGCCGTGATCGTCTAGTGGTTAGGACCCTACGTTGTGGCCGTAGTAACCCAGGTTCGAATCCTGGTCACGGCAATGTTTCATGTGAAATATTGTCACGGATTAAGTTTTTTATTTTAAAAAATCATATTGTCAATAAATTATTCATTACAAATTAATTTAAATTCAAAGTGCTTCTTGACTTTAAGCATTAAAATAAACTTGTGTTCATTTTTCATACTGCATATTTCTCTGATAACAACTTTAAAACTAATTTGAATACAAATAAAACAAATTTTATATTCATACACGAACCGAATCTCTAATAAATTGTCATCATTTGTGGTTTCTGTGGTAATTTTTTTAATGTTCCACGATAAGAGCCAGATATATCATGCCCCATTTTTAGTATAAATTAAATATGTTCTTATGCATAATAATTGTTATAATAAAAACCCATTTATTGAAAACTAAAGTTTGTATTAAACTATTAACATTTAAGTATGCATTTACTTCTTCTGGGCGAAAAATTGTGAAGCCAATGCATTTTATATTGCAACATAATTAATATTGTTTCCCACTTGCTTTTGATTGTCTATTTGTGTGTATGGCCCGAATTTATAACTCAGCTGCATTCCCTTAAGGCTTTTGTTTGGTTTTAACGCAACTCTTTTTTACTCTGTGCCATACATGCAGGCAGGCTAAAGGTGCTATCAGACGTTATGTATTTTACATATGTACTGTCACTTTTCTTACCCATATGTAATTCCGTATGTATGTATGTCAAAATTTCCATTTTACATACGATTCATAATTTTTGCTATCACACCTACTTATGTTTTTTATACTTTTCTTACCCATATGTAATTCCGTATGTATGTATGTCAAAATTTCCATTTTACATACGATTCATAATTTTTGCTATCACACCTACTTATGTTTTTCCGTATGACATAACCTATAAATGTAAACAAAAGCTGACTTTTTAAAGTGTATAAATTGTTTTAATTATAAAGCTGCTGAAATTAAAAAGTTTTTAAAAGTAAAATGGATGTAAGAACTGTTAATAAAATAATTGTAGCGTCCAGCATTATTGCAGTAATATCTAAAATAAAAATAAAAAAAGAAACAAAAACCAGTTGTTTTCTTTATGTTTGTCACAGGAAAATAGAGCGTGTTCTAATCGAAAAAATTACATGTGTATTTCCACATGTATTTTACACATGCAAAGTTTCATATGTATCACACGATGTGTACAACTTTTACAGATGGAAAATTTGACAGTACATATGTAAAATACATACCGTCTGATAGCACCTTAAATGAGCATGAACTGCTAACAGTGATAATTATGACCACTACACGGCGGATATCGGTAGCGGATTGACTACTTGCCTTTTCAATGTTGAAAGCTGGTTTATATACGGCATATTTATAAAAAAACCGAAGGTATAGAATATGTAAAGAAAATTTAACAGGGGATACTCTAAAATAGAGTACTCTATTTTAGAGTATTGCTACGTAGCAATTTTGATCCTTTATAGAAAGAAACATATCCATATATTTTATAGCAGAAATGCTTTCCAAAAAAATGACCACACTTCAAAACATTTTCCACTTATTTCGAACCTTTTCAACCACACTTCACTTTCCTTACTCATAAATTGAAATTCTATAATGAGAAATATTATTTGTAGGCCAACCAGCGAGCAGTAGCCAGTAGTAACATAAGTTCTGATAATCTCATTATCATAATTATTATTACTGGTGGTGGACTTAATGGTTGAATGTGTGCGGCTGCACTACAAACCAATTCAATGGACATGGAACACATGCATACATAAATACATATAATTAAATTCATTTTATTGCATTTTCAAAAATGAAATACAATAAGAAAGTGTATAATATATGGGCAAATCCTGCGTAACGAACGCTACATTAGCACGCACTTTCTGATTAATATATACACATTTTTGGTCTTTTAAAAGAGATAGCTTTACCTTATACTACATTTAGTAACATTAATATGTACTTACGAATAATTTCTTAGCACGTATTTGTTGCGAAATAATTGATTACTGATTAATTGAAGTGGAAGTAACTTTTAAAGTTGAGTTGTGTTTTCCTAATTTTAAGCGAATTTTGCATCATAAGGATACAAAACCTAATTCCAAACAGTCACTTTATAAAAACTTAAAGCATCTTTATTAATGGTTTATAAGCAAAACTCACAAAAACAGTATTTATAAACGTTTAATAGCGCTATTAAGCTGTTATTAACTTGTTATAATTTTCAAATATTTATTGTAGCCTTTAATCTCCTTTAAACGTTTAATAAAATTACATTTCTAAATATAAAAAATCTTTTTAATATTATTTTGCAATTTCGTTAGATTAAAGTTTGAAAATAAAAGTGTAAATTTGAGAATAAAAAATTAATACATTTAATTTAATTGCTGCAATCGGTAAGTTTGCAAAGAATATATTAAATATTTAGAAACACAAGAACTGCTATGCACTTAATAAACCAAAAACGATATACAATGCAGATGCCATTGCTCAAATTTCCAGACGTCCTAAAACTTTTCGGGAGAGAAACGATCCATTCAAAACACCGGATGATATATTTAAAGCAAGGTATCGCTTTAATAAAACAACAATAAAAAAAATTGTTAATATGATTAAACAAGATATTGAATTAGATAGAAGAGGAAGTGGAACTTCTGTCGAATTGCAGGTTTTGATGGCTCTGCGTTTATCTTCATCCAACCAGTTTCCAGCGCGCTTTCTTTTAATGTTATATTTTCCATTTTTATTTCTTTTTTTTAACACTTTTTTAAATTTAATTTTAGTTTAAAATAAAAAAAACAATATAGTGATGCATAAATAAAAACAATGAACTTTGTAATCGAATACCATTTGTACTCGTTAAATTAAACACATTGCTCAAATAAAATAAAGAGAATAAATTAATTAGTTTTATCTTTTTTTGGGAATAAAAACCCATTGCAGTTTTTTTGAAATTGATTTTATTATTCTAAGTGTTGAATATATTAAACTTTTTTAATATAGGGGACTACTTGTATAACTTGTTGATAGTTGTGTACATCACTACTAATAAAATGACAATTGCCATAACATGGCGTTGCCAACATTAAAAAAACTATTAAAAACGTTTAATAGTTAATTTAGACTTACTATACGTGTATAAATTAGCATTTTTATTAACGGTTAATAAGACTAAAAGCGTTTAATAACTAATGTAGAGATAAACCCTAAATAAAAATATTTATTATAAATTAGACCGTAAGAGAATGATGAATATAAGAGAATTCTAAAATCTAAAAAATTTTGCGATTTTTTGACAAAAGCCGTGAACCCTTTCTTAACTCAACTCAATTTTATGTATTTTTACAAAACAAATTATATTTTTGTTAATTGCATTTCTTAAACTAATTTTGTGATTATTTATGAATGTATGAATGGTTTTCAATTTCTTTAACGAAATTTATATTTTAATGAGTCTGCTAAAAGTGCAATTTAAGGCACATAAAGCGCCTAAAACAATGTTAAATTCATGTATAACATTAATAGATCAGGGGTGGGGTAGGATTTGGTAAAAATTATTGTATTAATAAATACATATTTTTTAATATAAAAATTAAATTATATTCCATTAAAAAAAATTAATTTGAAAAATTTTGGTTGGCGGACTGTTTCTGGGATTTGCCCATATGTTGTTTTTCATTTCGTTTTCAATACAAAAAATCACAACGAAATTTAAAATAACCACAATTACACTTCAGACAATGGCCTTACGATGGAGCATTGTCGTGACCAGGATTCGAATCTGGGTTACTACGGCCACAACGTAGGGTCCTAACCACTAAACGATCTCGGCTGTGTGAAAACTAAAAACAAAGAAAAAAACTTTAAGTTATTTTTAGAAAAGTTAGTTCAACATGTTTTTAAAAGACATTGTGAAAGAATTTGTATAGCTAATTAAATACATTTTCTATAATTTTAATTATTATCGACCTTTTCCAATTTTTATTGTTATGTTTTTTAGAAAACTCTAAACGGGCTGATTAAGGTCTTGTAATACATTTTCATATTATTCGAATGTGTATTCTAAGTGAAATTACAATCCTCAAAAGCTTTTATACTTTAATAGTCTTATTCCTTCAATATTTTTCCAGGAATATTTTCTATGCACTATCAGAATTTTCGTTTATATATTTCTATAACGAGGCTTACTTTAGCTATCCTTTGGCTAGAATGCTTACGAAGGCCGTAGCGGGCCAGAAAATGCATTACATTTTGCTGGTATTTAATGGTTGTATAAATTTTCCTTACAATTCCTCCTGCAGATTCCAATAAATATCCCCTAAAATCGAATCAAGTTGTTTGCCGCTATACCAATTTCGAACCAGTCAGTTACTTGGTGAAATGGTAATGCAAAAAATTCATTTTTAATGACATTCTAACGTTTAAGTTTTTAAATGCGGTTAGCATATTTTTAATTAAAATTCGCCAATTTTCAAAACGATGATTTCCTAGTACATTTTCTATTACAGATTTCTCACAATTACAGGCCAATAGCTCGATATACTTCAGAGCAACTTCACATTGATGGTCCTTAATAAGACGACAAATGTCCGGTCAATTAAGCATTTCTGTAAAATAAACACATTATGATATGAAATATGAAAAAAATTATGTTGCGGAATTTCGTTTTTTTTAGTTTTTTCAATAATCTAGAGTTACGCGAACATATGTTGCGCCACCTCCTCCTTCCGAAATAACGGCATATCTCGAAAATCAGAGCTAACATAAAAAACGGCTGACACCACTGGATTCAACGTATCCGAATTAGGTTTAAACGCCAAGTGCACAGCTTGTCTAAAAAAGTGTAAATCCTTTATGAAAATTTGTATAATGACCTTTTAATAAAACTTAAATATTTTTAACGAATAAAGCGTTTAATTTATTGTATCAATTAATAATATTTACTTTTTAATATTTCACGTAGCTGTGATCGTCTAGTGGTTAGGAAGGACCCTACGTTGTGGCCGCAGTAACCCGTGGAATTTTATTTTACCTTACAAGAGCGAAACTTTTACACACGATATGTAATGGTAAAAATAATTTCAAACCCAGCACTTATTTTTTACCAACATTATGCATTATCTTTCGTACCTATTTGCTAATTGGAGCATTACAACACGCCAATTAGTTAGAGCGTATAACTAAAGGGTTATGACAGTATGTGGAAATTGTAATTACTTACAGTTTAAAATGCTGTTTGGACAATTATTTGTAGCATTTAGAAATATTAAAAATTTAAATTATACACTCACAATATTATTACAGCAACGGACTGTAGTTTATTTAAGAAATATTCCGTTCAGTCATTTTTAAATAAATAAACATTTAAAATTCCAAGCAAATTTATTTTTAACTGATTCTAACAGTTATTCAAAAAACTAAGTGCATATAAATACGGATTTTCAGTTGCCGTTAATATTGTCCGTTGATTGAGTTAAATTCTTCTTTATGTTAAAGTAAATAAAAATGTAATTTATAGCAACGAAAAGTTTATTTAATTTTTACTGTCAAAAATTCAACACCATATTCCTTAAAATCAAATAAATATTCAGTTATTTTGTAAAATTTTACTGTCAAATTGACCCCATATTCAGTAAAAACAATTAAATATTCAGTTATTTTATATAATTTTACTACCAAAAATTAATTTTTACTTATCTATAAAAAATGAATTGCTTGTTTTGTGTAAGCAATTCCAATTTTCTATTTGTTAAAATAATTTAGTTAAATACATCAAATTTTAAAAGAAAAATAATTGCGAAGCCATATCGGTCATGCTGCTGGTGTCTTATAATTGAGAGTTCTTCTGTAAACAACGTGGTCAGTACAACAAAAGTAAAACAAACGTGTGTAACTGGGTAAGTAATTAAAAATATTCTCCCTCTCTCGCTTATAAGAAAAACAAGCGGACAGGTGTCTGTCTGGTATTTTTTAGAATAACTGAATATTTAATTGTTTTTACTGAATATGGGGTTAATTTGACAGTAATAAATTGACAGTAATATTTAATAAATAACTGAATATTTAATCGTTTTTACTGAATATGGTGTTGAATTTTTGACAGTAAAATTTTACAAAATAACTGAATATTTATTTGATTTTACGGAATATGGTGTTGAATTTTTGACAGTAAAAATTAAATGAACTTTTTGTTAAAAATAAATGAAAAATAGGTAGACCGGTTTTTAATTGAACTTTCATTTATTTTATATTACAATTTCAGTTAATTTTACGTACAGAATATTTTGAGTGTACTTGTTGGATATTTGTCAAAAATGTTTGTGGTGTCCAGTGCTTACTGTTATCATTTCAACGAAATCTTTGCATTGTGAAGAACGTTAAAAAAAAAATATTTTCAGTTGTATATTAAAATTTCTTTAAGTAGCATTTTTTGCCACAAAACAGCTTGTTGAACCAATCTTTACTTTTTTATACTTCTCTGCCGTTTTAAAACAAATACAAAAATGAAAAATTAATGATTGTATGCAAAATGTTTGTGTGGTTTATTTTGCCTTAAGTGACCCCCCTTATATACAAATTAAGACCGTATATTAGGTATAATCATCTTGAATGGGATTAGAGAAGTGGGAGTGGCACCTCCCATACATATACAAAATAGATTTCTGTATATCTGGACAATCGTTGCAGCAAAAGTTTCCAATTTTGGTACAAATATCTTTGATGTTAATGCATAAATTCTGGCAAAAAGTGTGCGGAATTGGAGAAGCTGGCGCGGCACAAAGCTTATTCATTTATGTATATCTGGAGAACGAAAGGAGAAAAATTATCCTAATTCGGTACACAATTTGACAATTCAAAAAATCCACAAAAAGTTTGCATTTATAAATTTGGAACAAATTTCATAGTTATAAATGCACAGAATCTGTCAAAAAGTGGGCAGAATTGGAGAAGTAGGCGTGGCACAAAAATAGAAGCAAAAATTAAGTCAAAGTCAAACCATTTAAAACGTTAAAGCGAGGCAAAAAAAATGTCCTTGTTTAGAAAGTTCGTTGACATATCTTTTATTATAGGGGGTGGTTTCTGTCACAACCTTTTTTTTTAATATGGAGGCCGTCCGCATTAATGTACATATTAATTTCTTCAGTTTAAAATTATTCGTTTTTTTTAAATCATTTTGTAAAAAAACTCATGTTTTCACCCGTGACAATGCTCCTTGAAACATTGCCGTGACCAGGATTCGAACCTGGGTTACTACGGCCACAACGTAGGGTCCTAACCACTAGACGATCACGGCTATGGAAAACCTTAAGCACATTTTCTCCAAATCAGTAAAATATTGAACGCTGCATACCTGTGATAATTTAGTTGCTTAAAAATAAAAAATATCACTAACAGGTTTTCTTTAAATTTAGAGTTGATAGACAACTTTTTATTTTTATACAAATTCATTATTTGATAATTTTTTTTTATTAAAAACTGGAATTTTTTTCATTAACCAAAGTTTATGAATATAATTTTAGTAATCTAGTTTTTATAAAAATGCATGTTCAAATTTAATTATATTGTCTTTGGACACGTTTTCATTTGTTAAATAAGCAAAACAAGAACGAAACAACAACAACAACGATAGTAGACTTTTTAAATTATACTCCACTTTAAACAGTTTTCTTTTGTTTTGCTGTCTTTAACATGAGTATGCTTTTTTTGTTGGCTTGTGCTCTGTTTTGTTGTATTGTTTATCTAACAATTTATGCCTTTCACATTTTCAATCATTCAACCAACAACAACTAAATGTTGCTTGTTGTAAGTCAGAGATGGAAAATAGATTAATTCGTTCTACCTTTCAAAACCAAATCTTCCATGATGATTTAATTTTTAAAGTTTTTGAACATAAAGAAAATTTAAATATTTTTAAAATTTTGTGTTTTTTTGCCCATTTCCTAAAAAATATGGGATTCATCCCAGGTAATCTCGGTACTACAACAAGTACTACTCGTACAAAAACCACAAGCAATTTGTTTTTGTAAAATCATTGTACAATGTCAACAACAGAAATAAAACAAAACAGAAACAGAAACAAAGATAAAAGAGAATAAACCAAATTTTGACATCCAACAGTGATTTTAATTAATATCAGCAGGGCTTTTAAGACTACCTGTAATACTTTATAAAAAGAAAAAAATTCCTAAATTCCTAATATTCAAAATTTATTTGATTAGGTCTGTAGTGCGATTCTCTATTCAATTTTAAAATTTAATTTTAATTTTAATTTAAAATTCGTAGTTATTTAAAAAAAACACACAACAATTTTGACAAATAAAAGCCACAGTAACAGTTTTAAAATTCACATTATTAACATACATTTTGCAAAAATAATATTAAAAAATTTGTTTTTTGGGAATATATTTGGGTATTTATAAAAATCATTAAACATATTACATTTTAGATGAAGCTTATGGAAATCACTAATTGTGTTTTTTTTTCTTCACAAACTGTTAGAAAATTTTTGCGATTTTCCGTTAATTTATTAATTTTTACCGAATTTTTGTCATTCCTTATAGTTTTAGTGACTTCAAATCAATTTTATAGTTTTCTTAAATTATTAAAAAATTTCGCTATTTTTGCAAATTTGTTTTTGTTATTTTGCGACATTTTGTTCTTTTTAACCGATTTAGCGATTTCAAATAAATTTTAGTGCTTCTCTCTAAGTTTGTAATTTTTTTAGAATTATAGCCACGGTCGCGGTAGAAGCAATTTATTCCTCTAAGTTTTTTTTTCTTTACTGATTTAAAGATTTGTAATAAAATGTATTCCATGCTTTCATGCTGCTTTTAGCAAATTTTATGATTTGTTCGAAATAGTAAAAAAATTCGCGAATTTTCGCTATTTTTTCTGTGGTTCTTTAGAGCTTTAACGATTTTTAATAAATAACCGTTGTTTGCAAATTTCCGCTAATTTAACTATTTTTACCAAATTTTTGCAATTTCTTATAATTTAAGCGACTTTTTATCAATTTTATGGCTTGTTTGATATTTTTTTTTTTTAGCGATAAACAACCAAAGCCCCCTATATATGCAGTGCATTGTGTTAATCAGGAAAATAAGGTTTGGGAAGGGGGAAAGAGGGAATAGTGTTTGTGGACATTTGACTTGAATCTTAGGGGGTAATTTTCAAAAATTTCAAAAATTTTATATGAAAATTTTCTCAACGCAAGGTGATGTGAACAACAAAATTACCCCCTTAATAAATTATAAGTACCGGTGAAGATATATGATATATTAAAAATGTTCGCTATTTTCGCAAATTTTCCGAATTTTTACAATTTTCGCTAGTAAACCAAAAAGGGGGTTTGTTAGTTTCGAAAGCACTCGATGACAGTGATCGTTAAATATACTCGTTAATTTACGTAGTTACAGCATTTTATAGGCCTGTGGAAGAAAAGTCGATTGCTGTAAGCCACAGAATCACCGGGAACAATTGAGTTAATACTACATTTACATTAGGCCGAAATCTTGTAGATTTGATTTAATATCTTCTTCGAAATCTAGTGCGTTTAACTTTTTTGACATTAGCGAGATTTTGTTTTTATAACAAAACAACTGACAAAGGTTTTTTCGTTACACATACAAACACAAAAAGAAATATACATTAAAAAATTTGCATTATCTTTTATTAATAATCAACGATATTTATTTTATTAATATTATTCGTCTCTTTTATTTTTTTTACAATTTTTATAAAACTTTTTAATATTTTTTTTTAACAATTTTTGTTTTGTTTTTTTTTAAATGTCATTTTTTCTTGTGCAGGGAATTATTTTTTAGTGCTATATTGAAAAAACCATTGTTGCATCATTAAGTACTACTAGATTTTGAGTAGATTTCGTTGAAATCTAGTCAAGAAGTAGATTTTGTTTTGTATGGGAAATCTAGTCAAAAACAACAAGATTTGGCTCGAAATCTCCTAAGCACTAGATTTTGCGTAGGTGTAAATGTAGTATAAGAGGAAATGTTTTTAAAATCAAGTTGTATAGTTTTTGTGATATGAATTTTTTTCTACTTTCATACAGATCACGGCGAATTAATTTTCAGGTGGCGTTGAAAGCACAGCTGTACTACTTTTTTTTCTTAGTTAGAGAGAGGAATGTCAAAAGTTACTTGTGTTTTTGACTTATCGGCCAACGAAAGCAACAAAAAAATTCATTGTTGTGTTTTTGGTGTTGTTACTTGTTGTAGTATCGACACCACCGTTTACATGAATTCGCCTTGATACAGATTGTTTGGCTCTGGTGAACATTTTATGTCTGTGATTTCTTGCACATAAATACTTCTTCGTCAGCTCATTATTATTTTGGCGCATAAGCCAAAAAGTCGTAGTGGATAAAAACGATAATGAAGGTTTACGTAAAGTTTTCTGAAAATATATCCGATAAAATTTTTATTGTATTTTCACCACTGCTTCTGGCATATGTTTTGAAGAAAAATGTTAATTTACGTGAACGTTCACGGTTATAATCGTTGCAAAGTAAATGAAAACATCGTACAAATGCTGAATGCATCAGTACCAGCCACAATTATATATGCCCAGAAATAATGGTAGTACTAATCCTGCGCCCACACAATAAAGTTTTTAACACATACTGTTTGTCAAAATTAGGTGTTATTTGAAGTTTTTTTCAGATACCAAAATAAAATCAAGATTCGAATTCAGTGATGACTTTTATTTATTTATATATATTGTTGATAAGAAATGCACACTCTTCTGAACCAAAGTATCGGTTTCTTTTTAAGAAAAGACTTCAGTCATTAAAAATATATTTTCAAAAGTTTGGTTATGAATGTCGCAAGATGGACTCTTAGATTTCGGTAAAGATGCCTGTCATATTGACTTAGAACCTGAAGTTTATTGAAAACACTAATTCAAACTAAAAACTAGCCTGGGGGAAGATATGTTTTCAAAGCTGAATTACGAAAGGGACTCTGATAGAAAAATTTATCTTCATATTGACGATGCCCTAACATCAGAATTGTGAATCTAAGTAACATCAATCCAATGACTTACGTCTTCGTAGAATTTTGTCAATTTTTACGTGTCATCTTTTTTATCACTATAGTAACATCAATTCGATGCCACATTTTGTATATTATTAATATTATTTTCATGATTACAATGTATTATAAGAAGCAAAAATTCCTATATTCTTTTTTTTTTAATTATTTAGTTGAATACATCAAATTTTCATATAGGCCATGATGCTGGTGTATAATTATTGAGAGTTCTGCTATAATCAAAGGTCGTAATTCAACAAACGTGAAACGACCATCTGTAACGGGTAAGTAAATAATAATATTCGCACACTTTGACTTTAGTCAATTCCAATGACTTTGACTTAATGACAAACTGTCATTAATTTATGCTAATGTGTCCTTCCTCCGATCTTCGTCATTTGTGTGATGCCGATATGTCATCGCATTGATTACCTAATATCATTTTGACCCTGATGACACTTTTGCCAAGTGATGTTAAGGTTGACATCCCAATGATGAAAAGTGTCATGGGATAAAAAACGATGACACTTGTCATAGTACTGATGTCAAAATACATCAGGCTTATGACGCCTTTTTTATCAGTGTATAAAACCCTGCAGGCATTTTGTTTACTAAATAGGGTATAAAGGTATTTTTTAAGAACATGAAATTTAAAATGATAGACAACACAAAAATAATTAATTTTTAATTTTAATCGCAGATTGATACAAGGCATTACTATTTGAAACTGATATCAAAAAAATATGTACCGCGGCTGTCCTTGACGAAACGCATTGCAGACGTCCAATGTTGTTTCTCTTTTTAGAGCATTGCTGGCTTCATGTCACGAATAAAATAAACAATAGTGATCTCCAAGATGTCAGTTGTTGCCGGCTTATCAGCATAAACCAGTAGCCTAACAGCCCTACGGAAAACATACAAGAAGTGCCACATCGCACGGCCTTTAAGTCTAATTGACAGTTTTATTTACGATTTTTCGAAACGACGATTTTTTATTTTTTCTCAGGAAACACTGAGCAAAATCTAAAAAAATAATTTATTTAAAAATTTCCATCCCTGCTGTGAGCGGTAGCGACTTTTTCTCTTTAGATGCAGTAGCAATAACAAAAAGGCTACTTGGAAATATAACTGTTCTCTGTTAGTTCTTTGTATAAGATGTTATTAGCCACCAATAGAAACACAACCTCAATAGCCGTGATCGTCTAGTGGTTAGGACCCTACGTTGTGGCCGTAGTAACCCAGGTTCGAATCCTGGTCACGGCAATGTTCTGTCATGTAAAGAACATTGTCACGGAGAGGTTTGATTTTTTTTTATATTTTTTTTTATCACTTTTATTTTTTATTGTAAATTTATTTATAGCCGACTGATTGTTTTTAAAATAAGTTTTTGTCATACAAATTTTTTTTCATTTTTTTTTAACGAAAACAATTTGATCTGTAAGTAAAAATTTCTTTTGAAGCAAATTTAAGAAAATTAAAGAACTGAAATTTTCACACGGGTAATTAATTAAATGAAAGTAATTATAATGTAATTATAAAGTGTGATACTTAAATTTGAAAAACGACTTTTTGTGCGACTTTTTCAAAATTTCCAACGGTTACAGCCATGCATTGGCCTTAACCCTTTTCACTTTTTTCTTCCACTCGGGTCTATCTTGCGCTGCATGAGTCTTATAATTAAATTAGACATTTTTTAGAAACTTCTTTAGACAACTATTTACGCTAAAACATTTAAATTCAATGAATATTGTTTTAATTCCAAACTGCTCTTCCATCGACATCGTGGGCCAGGCTGTGTAAGAATATTTTCTAACACTGCAAATTAGCAGATACCCACATAATTTGTTAAAAGGGGTATGGGTCGTGTAAGGTTGGTTATTTTCTTGTAATATTTATAACATTTACATATCGGCATCGATTGTTCGATAATTTTTGGCATGAATAAAAAAATCTACTAAGCCATATCAAAAAATCATTTTCAAGGCGCCCAAATTACAATTTTTTGACTTTTTCCCAACTTGTATTTTTAAGTTTTTTTTTTAAATCGGCTGATTTATTTATTTTTTTATATACATATTACCTTATTAAGGTGAAATTGTACGCTTTAAACGATAGCGAATGTACAAATTTTTTTCGAAAAAAACTTGTTTAATATAATTTTTTTTTCGAAAAACTGATATCACCATCGCCTTAAACGGGCGAATTTCTTTAGAAATGAGCTATTAGATACGGGAGAAAATATATAAAAATTAGCTTAGAGCCTTAAAAGAAACAAGAAAGAATATAAAATCGACAAAAACTCGCTTCGAAAAACTGATATCGCCATCGTTTTAAACGTACAGTAAAAACCTGAAAAATTAACGCATCAAAAAAAATATTTTAGAAAACTTTGAGAAAAATATTTTTTTGGAAAAACTGTTATCGCTATTGATTTTAGCGTACAATTTCACCTTGAAAAGGTAATATTTAAATAAAAATTAAATCATGCAAGTGCAAGTTCGAAAAACTCAATACACATGCAGCTCAACCTGCAAAGTGCTACATCCGATTCTTTGATACCCTCCATCGACAGTTCGAATATTTGAGAAGTGATATCTATATGATATCTATTTATTATTTGTTTTTCTTAATGAAAACACATGTCAGCATTAAAATTGGTTGCGGTTTAGACATATATAATTAACTATTGACCGACAATCAGAAAGTTTTATGCTTTGTTTAGAAGTTTTTACTAGCTTGAGTAAAATATCATATTTCGTAACTACTTAAGCCGAACTTAAATGCTTTTTAGGAGGGGAATTTCTATTGGAGCCATGGTAAGTTGTGAACCCAAATTCGGCAGAGTGATATCTGGTATTAAAAAACACAAATTTCAATACAACGGTGAAATAAATTTTAGCGTTTAGAGTGAATTTCAGAAGTCTTCTAAATATGGGATCTAAGGTAAATTATTGACCAAAATAGCATGACATTTTTTCGGATCATATGAAGCTAAGTGGGAAGAAATTTTACCGCAATATCTACGGTTTTACGCTTATTAAATTAATTTCCCGAAGTAGGCTTCATATGGGGCCTTTAGTTAATTATGGACCGATCATTACGAAATTTATAAGTGTAATTTATAGTCCTATAAAACTGTAAAAAATTAAATTTTATTCTGATAGTATTATTTCTAACGGTTTTAGGTCTTCTGAATAGTTTTCCGGGAGTAGGGTTTATATGGGGCCTAGGGTAAATCATGGACCGATCTTCACGAATTTTCACAGTGTAATTTCTTATTCTATAAAACTTCGACGTACCAAATTCTTTTATGATATCATTATTTATTACGGTTTTAGGCGTACTAAACTGTTTTACGGTAGTAGGGTTAATATGGGGTCTGGGGTAAATCATGGACTGATCTTCACGAAATTTCACAGTGTCATTTCTAGTCCTTTAAAACTGTGACGTGCCAAAATTTGTAATGATAGCATTATTTCTTACGGTCTTAGCTCGATTTCTCGACGAATAAAACGAGTTTTTGTAAAATCTTATATAATTTCGTGCATTGTTCCGCCATTTATGTCGGTTTTTGTAGCAAATTTATCAATTTTTTAAGGTGGTGGTTCCACATTTTGATTTATAGCTCTGATCGTGCTGAACCGATCGTGCTGGATTTCAATCTTAGAATAACTACAAGCAATTTGACACCAAGTTTGTTCAAACTGAAAGTGAGCGTGTTTTCAACAGATGAACAGACGAGCAAACAGACGGACATGGCTTAATCGACTTAGAATTACTCAAGGAGCCAGAATATATGTATTTTATGGGGTCTGAAATGAACAATAAAAACGTTTCACACGGAATGACAAACTTAGTATACCCTCTTCACAACAAATTGTGGTGAAGGGTATACAAATATATTAACAAATAATATGTCTACTGGTAACGTTAAATATTGACTACTTGGCAACATTTAGTTAACAATTGAAAAATTGAAGTTTTGCTAGAAGTTTACTTGTTGACGACATTTTAAAAATTAACTTGCACTATGCTGTGTAGCAAAGTAAAAACATTTTTGTGTTTTTTTAACATTTCTTCTGATCTTCGTTATTACTTTTAATTACTTGCTTGTGGCAACGTAGGGTAAATGAAGGATCGCACGATTGTCGATTTGCCAATAGTGTTCTTTTACAATTTATTAGCTAATGCGGCAATCCACAACAATACTTAAAATCAAAAGATTAAAACACTCTTTGAATTATCCGCTTAAATGTTCATGTTTGATAGTGAATACATTTTGTATTTTTTTCTTCTATTTGCAGCTCATGAAAGTAGTTACAATAAAATCTTTTAAAATTATAAATACTCATGCATGCATAATTAATGTTTTCTGTCTTCTGCCTAACAAAACACAGATAAGATGCATTCATTATTGCACTATACACATAATAAAATCTGGAATAAAATATAAGTTCATGTTCATTTAATTTTTAAATCTTATATTTATGCGTCAAGTGTGCTTCCAATGATCAGATTTAAATTTGTTTTTATTTGTTACAAAAATTGTATGTATACAAAAATAGTTTTCTTTTAAAGTTTAATTGAAATTTTAAATAAACAAAATTTTTGCAATTTAAATTTAAATAACTTAAAAAAGTGTGTAATTTTAAATTTGATGCGTGAGAATCTCAGAAAGTTTTTATAAAACTTATAAAAAACCACTGGAACAGGATGTTGACAAGGTTAAGGCCTCCTAAGAAAACTTAATGGGAAAAGTTAGGAAATTTTAGAAAAAGATTCTTTTTATAAGTCCATTATTTTAACTAGATCCCATCCAAAAGTAATTTCATGTACGGATTTTAATGCAATTGCGTCTGCACAAGATGTGCGGGGGGAAACTTTGCTCAATGTTATCGATTGATTTTATAAAAGCGCGCAGAAATATGACTACCATAGCCAGTGTTGCCAAAACTTGAAGACCAAAAATGGCTAAATAAATAGCTAAAAATGGGCTAAAAAATGGCTAAAAATTTTTTTTAAATAAAAACACATTCACATTTAATAACAAAACAGAAAAATTCATTTAAAGTTGTTTACGATGAAATTGTAAGTTAAGATCAATTTCTTAAATAATAATAAACGTTATTTAATATTTTGAAAGATATTTAAAAAATTAAATCATCGATACATTTTATGTCGTTATTCTTCATCTCATAGGAATCACTCGTGCGTATTAGTTTTAATTAATTTGAAGATAAATCACGACAACATTTACCCAACCTTTTGATTCCAGATCTACAATAAAAAAAAAGTAAGAAAATATAGTCGGTCAACCAAGACTATATGATACCCTACACCTCATTAGTACCTGTGTACCAAATTTTATTAAAATATCTGCAAATTTGCGATCTGTACTTTACGCACAAGGTTTACATGGACAGCCAGCCAGCCGGACAAACATCGTTTATTCGACTCAGAAAGTGGTTCTGAGTCAATCGGTATACGAAAAGGTGGGCTTAGTGCCAATATTTTAAGGTGTTACAAACATCAGCAAAAACGCATAGTACCCTCTCCACTATTGTGGTGTTGGTATAAATATTTCATTGATAAAATCGAATTAACCGTTGCTAAATGGAACCTATTTCTGAAATTACTTTTAACGATGTTTACTTGGCGAAATACCCTCTCTACTTCAGCATTATACCATGGAAGAGAGAGCAACTTTATAGTAAATTCTGAAATTTCAAAAAAAAAATTGTTGCCGCCTACATCTCTTTATTGAACTATTTGCAACCAGAAAGAAACACCGATGTTTGTGTTTATCCATTTTTTAAATTTAATATTGGACTACTGTTCCTTTATTTTGAAAGATGTTTCATCATCATCGTTTATAGCAATTTTCAACATTTGTAAAAGTTGTGATTTAAATTAAAGGCATTTTAATTGTTAAAAATGTTTATTTTGCTTTTATAAATTTTTATAATAAAATAAAAATTATTCTTAAAAATGGCTAAAAAATGGCTAACGGCTAAACGCATTTTTTAATGGCTAAAGAGGTTGAAAAATGGCTAAATCTAGCCACTAAATGGCTAAATTGGCAACACTGACCATAGCGCATCCTATCAGTCTAATTTTTAGCCACTTTTACAAAAAAGTTCTTTTAGTTTTTAATCGATATGATGAGGTATGTTGGCCACCAATTGCCCAAGAGTTGATGGATTATGCTTATTACACACGAACTTATCGTGCCTCAAGAAAAAACAAGTATAATTGGCTAAGTCCTACCATTTGATACCCTCAGGGTTGGGCAATATTTCAAATACATGTATTTGCAATGCAAATACGTATTTTGTATTTTAGATACCTTTCGCTCAAGTATTTTGTATTTTCAATACTTTTGATCTCATAATACACTGAACGACAAATGCTTCATATATTTAATGAATCATTTTCATTAAAAAATTTTCATTGGTTAAATGAAAATTTTCATTGTTTAAATGGAATTTCATAGTTATAATAAAGTATTTTCGTTAAAAGCGCTTCATGGGATTTCGTAATTACGTTAAAAATTTTCATTGGATATATGAAAACTAAAGTTTGTCCTAGTTAAACAAACAATTTTAATTGGGAACATAAAAAAACAATATACAAACATAACTTTATTCATAAATTAATACAAAATTATAGTTTCCTTAAAAAAACGTTTAATTGTTAATTAAAAAATGTAAGATTTAATAATTTCATACATCTAATGTAATATGCCTTTAAATTTATGAAATCAAAATTTTTTTTATAAAAGCAACATATTTTAATAATTGAAAAAAAAAATTATTTTTAACATTCAAATAACTCTATAGTCTCAATAATTAAGATAATAAAAATATTTCGAAAATGCATGCCTTCATAAATTTAAATTTTCATTATGACAATAAAAATGTCATTATAGTAATGAAACAAAAACTTTCAATCAATAAATATGCATGTTTTTAGTTTTCTTTAATATGTACATACATACGTACCTACATATAGTTAAATAATGGCAAAAAACATAGTTTTTTTATTCAAAAATTACACTGCCCCGGTAGGCTAGCTGGTAGTGAGCTAGTCTATCAGTGCCGAGGTTGCGCGATCAATTCTCGCCAGAGACAGAAAATATGAGATAGAAAAAAGTTAAAAAGAAAAAAATAATTAAAAAGAAAAAAAACAGAATAAAAAAAAAGTTTTTTACTTTATTGAAGTATTCATCCAATGAATAATATTCATAGATCTAATGTAATGTTTCATTAAATATATTTCAATGAAACAGGTTTCATTGATCCAACGAAGGGCTCTGCATAGGTTCCTTTTTAGTAAAATTTTTCATGGGATTAATGTCAAAATTCATTGGTATTGCGAAGAAAATTCGTTCAGTGTACATTTACTATAAATAAATAACAAAAACTGTAATAAACAGTCAAATTAATAATTCGAATTTGTTTAAAATTATAAACCTTTATTAAAATAAATTTATTTACACTCCTAAAGGGAAGTAACACGAGACTCTTAACAAAAAGAAAGCCTTGTTTTAGACTTTTTGTTTTCAGTTATTTTTCTTTTTAAGCTAATAAGACCTAACGAAGTTGATGTAAATATAAACAAATTTATTACATTTCACCCGACGTTTCGTCACTTTTTTGGTGACTTTCGAATTTAAAAAAACAATAATAAAGTGTTTTGTATTTTAAATACATACACGACTTAAATGTATATTGAATTTTTATTACATGCCTTCCATTTAAATTGAAATAAATGAAATAAGTACACCATGGATACCCTGCATTAAAATGTTTTCATACTTGTTTTATTTACAAAACTTTTTAAATAATTTAAAAAAAAAATTTTCGAAAATTGAATATTGATAGTTTTTTTAAGGGTTCTTATTAATTAACTTATACAACGTTTATCTTTATAATAAAATTTATTTGTTTAATTAAACAGCTACGATAATAATATTAACGGATGTTTGTATTTGTTTAGTCATTATCGAAACAAAGTTTATTCTTACTTGTATGTAAGTTATTATAAATTTGTATTTACATAATCTTTGCAAAACTTTAATTAAAACTTAATACCCCTTATTTATTAGAACACAGCTAGAAATTACAGTGTTCCTATAAATGGTGTGTGTAAAATGATTAAGTTTTAAATAATTGCTATAATGAAATATACACATCTGAAGTATAATTTTAGCCGATCGGGCGGACATCTGTAGCTCTATTCAGAAAGCTAATTTGTGTCGATTGATATACTAAGAGACGGGTCTGGAATCAATATTGCGATGCTATATCAAACTCGATTCATACAAAGGCTTATGAATAAAGGATTTACATGCGCATATGCCTTTTTACATTCCGTGTACTCTAGGCTTTAGTAATGCAATTAAAGTTAATTTATTACTTAGACTGGAGTAAGGCTCTATGATTTCTTGAGTTCATATTTGTAATACTAATGGATGACATTTTTAAAGAATGTAAAAGCAAATTGAAGATGGCAAATATTGGAAATTGGAGAATGCAACAATTCAATTTGTCTGCTTCTGCATATGCGGACGACATTGCGTTTATAGGAAACTTGGCCGAAAATCTGCAAGCAAACCTCATAACACACAATGAATAATTTGAAAAAGAGAATTGACACTCAGGATTTGTAGAAAATAATGATGATGGCAATGTTGACAAAAATCTGAACAATCGAGTTTTCTCTACAGGGGGGACTGTTTTATGCTCTTAACAAAAACTTAATCAAAAATCGAGAGGTTACTGCAAACAGACACCGTACATTTCCACTATGACACATGGCTGCAAAACCTGGACACTTACTGACAACAGGCAGAGGCGAATAAAAGAAACAGAATCCAAAACGAACAAAACATAAAGTAAAACCAATAAGCGAGATAATAGACCACCAGAAAATGAGATTATTTGGTCACTTTGTGAGAATGCCAAGGCAAGTGTTTGAAGATTCTGCGAAGGAAACAGACCAAGAGGAAGAAAACGACTGACATGGAAAAACTCATTGCATCTAGCATTTCAAAGACGAGAGGTCAACCTACACAACGCTTTTTCCGTAGCAGCTGACACCAGTGGAGAGCTATTTGTTTAAAATTCCCACACTGAAAGGTAGACAGGATTAAGTGTTACGAAAAATGTGATGGTGTTAGTGAAAAAGTGTGTGTGTATTGAGTTTTTTGAACTTTCCCATCGGGAAAAATAAGGAGTACGGAGGTCTTCTAGAAGGAATCTGTACCCCTTCTTTTGGAGCGATCAGGCGCCATTCCATACCCACATCTTTTTTACACACGTTGTCATTGTGCAGTAGGCCTTCCGCTTCTTTAGCAGATACATACGAATGGTAACGGTTTCCAAAAAAAAAACAATTATGTATTTTGCTTATGCTTCTGCTTTTGCAAAAAAACAAGAAATAAGTGTACCCCTTCTCTCCTCCCTTCTCATAGAAGCGAATGTGGAATGTGTATCTTATCTTTTATACAAAAGAGCAGAGGCCTTCTATGAGGCCTTCTTTTACAGTTAGACAAGAATAGTAATTTAATCAAAAAATATTTTAAGCAGAAAGGCCTGAAGTAAGGCGGTTTTCTGAATTTTCCCGCTGGGTTCACTTGCATGTGGCAAGGTAGACAGGATTAAGTATGTATGTAACGGGGTGTTATCACTTACACCATCACATTTTTCGTACTTGCAGCTTAACTTGCAACAGAATTTGCTTGCAAGTAAATTTTTGACACTTGCAACAAGTAAAATAACAAATGCAGAGACAGTAAAAATTATGTTAATAGCTGATTTTCTCTGTATTTATAAAAGAAAACATTAATATCACTTTTTCATAAAAAATATATGTATTAACAAATAATTTGTTTACAGGTAACGTTATATATTAACTGCCTAGCAACACTTAGTGAATAATTGAGAAATCGAAGTTTTGCAAGAAGTTTACATGCCAATTTTTTGTCCTAATAAACCACAAACTTCATATAAAACAAGTTAGAGTGCTATATTCGGCTGTGCCGAATCATTGATATCCTCCACCGACAATTCGAATATTTCAGGTGGGATATCTATATGCTGTTTAGGACTGTATTAAATTGATGACTGACAACCTTGAGTAAAATATATTATGATTCGTAACAGTTTAAGCCGAACTTAAATGATTTTCAGGAGGGGTATTTATATTGGAGCAATTGTAAATTATGAACCAATCATCCCAAGATTCCGAAGAATGGTAAAATAAGTTTTAGCGTTTGCAGTGAATTTCAGAAGGCTGCTGCTGACGTGCCATAATTTGTTATGATAGCATTATTAATTAAGGCGTACTATACTGTTTTCCGGGAGTAGGGCTTATATGGGGCCTAGGGTAAATTATGGGCGGATCTTCACGAAATTCATAGCGTTGTTTTGCAGTCGAATAAAACAAATTTTTGCAAAATCTTATATCATTCCGTGCATTGTTACACCATTTATGTTAGTTTTTGCAGCAAAATGATCAATTTTTTAAGGTTGTGGTTCCACATTTTGATTCATAGCTCTGATCCTACTAAACCGATTTTGCTAGATTTCAATCCCAAACTGCTTAGGATAACTACAAGCAATTTGACACCAAGTCTGTTTACTTCTTTTGAGTTTTTCGAAAGTGAGCGTGCTAAATTGACTTAGAATTACTCAAGGAGTGACAAACTAACTAATTGTAGTGGAGGGTATAAAAACGCTGACAAAAATATTAAGGTTTTTTTATATAGACTTTGACGTTTGGTGTGACATTAAATTTTCAGGTGAAGACCCCATGTTACTTGTTGACGACATTTTAAAAATGCATTTGCACTGTGCTGTGTAGCCATTCAAAAAATTGTTGTGTGTTTTTTAATATTTCCCTAGAAATAATATTGGACCACCTGATCCATTTTGATAAAATGGACTAGTCCATGGACTGGTCCGATGTAATGCAAGCATGGACCAAGTTAAAACTAACCCTCTTTAAAACTACTCCGTTGTTATATGATCCTGCCCTAGGACATCGTAATATTAAATAGACCATGTTTTTTCCATACGTTTGGGTTACTTTTGGACTAGTCGTAGTCCCTTGTGGACTACTCCTTACACGCGTGCTTGGACTGGTCCTATTTTTTGCAGGGTTCTCCTGATTTTCGTTAGTAATACACTACTTGCAAGTAATTACTTGCTTGTGGCAACACAGGGTTAATAAAAATGTATGAATTTATCGTTTTTTTTTGCTTTTTCTTTTTCCTCTGTTTATTTGTATTTAATTAATATTTTGTTGTATTACGAATTAATCTTTTTTTTAAACACTCTGTAATTTTCATTTATACCTATTGGGACACACAATTTCTGTATGTATGTATATGTATTTGCTTACATTCCAAATCATGCCGTTATGTGAATTCTCAAACAATTTTCTAATACATATATAAAATTTAATATTTGTGTGTTCGTACATTTTGTGCGCCCAAGCCACTTAACCGATTGCGATACAATTTGGTCCACTTATAACGTGCATCTTCAAGAATGTTACAGGGCATGTTTTTTTTTTTGAAAATTTCAAGTGGGCGTGGCAACTCCAATATATATTTTTGTATACCTGGAGAACGGCAAGAGTTAAAATTTGAACCAAATAAGTTGGTTATCCACATCATCTGACAAAATCTTGGCGGGATTGGAGGGGTGGGAGTGGAATCTCTTATACGAATACAAAAAAGATTTCTGTATATCCGGAAAATCATACCAGTAAAAGTTTGCACAAAATGGAACTCTGTTATGTATGAAAAATTGTCCAAGCTTAGTACAAATAGAAAGGTAATCAAAACACAGACTCTGTGAAATGTAGGCGGTATCGGAGAACCGAGCATGCCACAAACTAGAATTCTGCATATCTAGAAACACTGTATCAAAAAGCTTGGCTAGAAATGCACAACAGCTGCCAAAAGTAGGCGCGATTAAATAAGTGGGCGTTGTACAGACAAATTGTGTCTATTACAAATGGTTAGCATACAAATTTGGAACACATAGATTAATTATCAACATACAACATCTGTAAAAAATTGTATGGAATTGGATAAGTGGACGTGGTACTCCCCATCAAAAGACAATATAGATTTCTGTATATCTGAAGAACTGTTACGAAAAGAGTTTCTAAATTTAGTACATATTGCTCCCTTATCATTTTATAATTTTATTTCAACGTGGGTTGCAAAGCGCACCGGGTGAAGCTAGTTCTAAACAAATGAACATAATAACGAGCAACAATAACATTTGCGCCACTGATACTTGATCCAATAATCCTGTTATTATTTAACCATAATTTATGTAACGTTACAATCTCAAAGGTTCTTTTCACGTTTATATTCCCGATCAATAATACGAAAAAAACAACAATAATTGCGACAAAAGCAACGAACCACAAATTAAATAATGAGACAACATTTTAAACACATTTGCTCAAATATTAATTTAGTTACTTAAATCCCATAATAATGCGCTGGAATTAAAATTAATTAGTATTTGGTCTTTTGAGTTTATTGTTAAAACTGTATGTGTTTAGTTATGCTAGGAACACAACTAAGACGAACGACGAATTTTCGGCAGCGAATATCCGTCGCCGAAAATAAAACATATTATACACACAATTATGGCGTCGGCCGTAATTCGCCATACGCTGCGAACTCTCACAAACAAACCAGTAACAAATGACCATGTTTCGTTTAAGTTTTCAAGTGTTCAAGTTAGGGCTGTGGAGTCGTCCGAAAAAAGTACTAACTCCGACTCCGACTCTAAATGCTGAAATTTTTTAAGTGCGACTCCGACTCCTACTCCGACTCCTACTATAATCTTGATGCTAAATGTATATGAGACTCAGTGATGTTAACTTTTATTTTTTCATTACCGTACGGCCTACTAAAAATTAGAGTTTTTGAGAAGCAATTACCGTACGCAAACATTAATGTGCTTTTTCCAAATGACAGGCGATTGATTATGTAGCAAAATTTATTATATCAAAAGCACTCCGTCCATCGCCTGTCATTTGGGAACAGTACATAAGAGCAGTATTCATAAACCATTTATTTAAATTTTAAATGTGTTTTAAGAAGATAATTTTTATTAATAGCTTTTTTCTGAAACTATGAGGAACTTTTATTTCCCGGGATCCCGCAACAAAAATCCCGGGAAAACGGTGAATAAAATAATTGAAACCCTACTCATTTATAATCTGTGGAAATAATTGAAATGGGGTCTCAAGCGTGGATAATCGAGAGGAAAGGTCTGTATTGTCCATAAAACGTATACGAACTTCAATGTATTTTAAATTGTTCTTTTCCATATCAGTACTCTACTTCTTTGCTTCCAGGATGCCACGCCAGGAACCCATGTTTGTGATTGGTGAAATGAAGAACCAGGAGTTGGATAATTGAATTGATCTTTATCCAGCGATCGCGCTGCTGCCACACCTAAAGAAGGATCCACATTGTTATGTTCCTCATCATCACCACTATTTTCTTATAAATCTTTCATGAGCATCGTAGGGATAATCGATATCGCCTAGGACATTAAATTTTTAAGTACGACTCGTACTAAAATAAGAAGAAAAATTAAATTTAGTGCGAGTATTTTCTTTCTGTGTACCATTTAGCAAATCATATTTTTAATGCAACATCAATCATAATTTTTAAATAATTATTTTCTAACTAAATAATTCACTTTTTTATAGGAATCTTAAAAATATAAAATGACACTTTGAATAATACACTGATCTCTATAACCCACCACAATAAAATGCCAAAACATTTTTAAACCCAGCAACCAAAAGTTTTGTACGCATTTAAGGGTTAACAATAATTCTTAAATTTAATACATTCCCAATTATTGTATATTTTTTACTTTCCTTTTGAATAATATTTAATACCTCCCATGTTTATGGATATCAAGCCTATTTTTAAAATAACTTTAATTCAAATCATGTGATTTTAAATCACATGTACCTTTGAAAATCACATGTGTGATATTTTGCTGTTTTGTTGTATGACATAAGGTGAATTCAAAGGTTGTTAGTTTAAGAACATAAGTATGAACATATGCTTTCAATGATGCCGACCGCGCGCTATATATTTGACCACAATGCCATTTTTCATATCTTTGGTTTTAATTTGACAACGGTTTGATAACAATTAGACAGCAGATGTTGTCGAAAAATTGACAACCCTTCGTTGTCATTTGAATACCATTGTTTGACAATTCTTTAACGCTTTTTTTCGCTCTGTGTATATAAGCAATTGTAAAGGTTTATTAAAGATGTTACACTATGCCATGAATTTAAATTTTGTTCATTTAGGCATAAAAGAATTTAATGAACTTTAAAATTAAAATGTTCAATTTATAATTGTAAGTTAAACATTTTGGCCAATATAAAACGGGTGTTTCTTGCAAACAGAAATAACTGCTCATCGTATATGTTAAACTTAAAACTGTGATTTGATTTAAAAATTATGTTAAGAAAGTTTTGGAAAATCACCATTAACAATATTACGCTTCAGCAATGTTTTAAAATTGCTGAAAATGTTTTAAAAGCAGTACTCTATTTTAAAAACTAAAGCTACGGTCACATTTATCAAATATTTGACGGAAAAAACGGGACCAACAAGAAAACTAAATAGTCATTTCCTTCAATTCCTATATTTATATTGATAATAATACCACATCTTACAAAAAACAATTTATTGCTATTTCTAGTAGTATAATTAGTTTATTTTGTGATACTAAGATCATGCTAAATCTCATAAACTATTAACAAAAGTAGGGGTTACGCTTATTTGGTCAAATATTTAATAAGT
Source organism: Pollenia labialis (assembly GCA_949318255.1). Lineage (NCBI taxonomy): Eukaryota > Metazoa > Arthropoda > Insecta > Diptera > Polleniidae > Pollenia > Pollenia labialis. The sequence goes on from OX439141.1 coordinate 92,233,035, forward strand.
GTGACCGTAGCTTTACTAGCTTAACCCGGTGCGCTTTGCTACCCCCATCGAAATAAAATTAGTACACATTGATAACAAAGCATATTGTACTAAATTTTAATGATTTTACAGTAACCATTCTACAGATATTTCAAGAAACTTCAACTCCCATGCCTACTTTTCCCATTGCAACTACTTTTAAAACATGTTGTGAGTTATTATGTGAGCTATTAATAAAAAATTGGAATATAGATTTCAGGAAAATCAATTTAGTAGCTTAGGAGTTTATAGGGAAGAAAATTACATACGCTTTTTCGTTTTTATATTATTTATTGCTCCCCCTGTGCCTACCACGCTTATTTTTATTTTGGAAGATGTAGATTATCTTAAGAGTGGGTTCTACAATGCTTGAAGACTTTCGTCTTTATTCTTTCTTTATTCGGTTTTTAATATTTTTGTTCTATGGGGGCTACTGCTCCTCCTACGTAAAATTTCAGGAAAATCGGTTCAGCAGTTTAGGCCTCCATAAACCAACAAACAAACAGACAATCATTTTTCATTTTTATATATATAGATAAACCACATCGTGAACTTTATAAGGGATATCGTCGTTTTTTTGAGCGTGCTATTTAATAGCACCAATTATTCACTACAGTACTTTTCGCTTATAGTCCATTCCGCTTAAAGGGCAAAAACGGATATAAGCCAAAACTGTCATATTCACATGCAGATTTTTGCGAATTTCATACAAATTATTTGTCCTAAGGTCCATTTCGCATGTAGTCCATTTTCGTTTAAAAGCCACATTTTCTTAGCATACGAATATAATTCTTTATGCAAAAATGTTCGCTTATAGTCCACTCTGTTTTTAAAATTTTTTTAATCAACTTGTAACATGTTTTTATTTACATTTCTGGTAACTATTATAAATACCAAATTTCGCAATTTATATTTCATAACATGGTGTCTTCATCTGACCATTTTTGTTTTTATTGTATTATTTTTTGTTTTAATTATTTATTTAAATTAAATCAAAATTTGGTTATGTTTTAAATAAACTTTTGTTTTGTTTAAAAAAGATCAGTTTTATTGAAGAAAATAATTTTTATAAAGTCCAAAATGTGGATTATACACTTATAAGCCATTAAATGGCTTATAAAAAATATCGGTTATAGTCCAAAAGTTGTGCAACTATAGTAGTGGACTATAAGCGAAAAGTACTGTACATGATATAATGCCATTAATAAGACAAATGAACGATCCGATATGGCCAATTATTTTTATTTATAGGACCCATATAATCCAATTACAAAAATATACTTTAATATTTCTAAGTCTTATTCCAAAATTGGTGCAAAAAATGTCTAATTACCTATTTTTTGTGGTATCTTTTTACACTCTAAGTAAATATTATTCGAATTCTTGGTGAAGGGAGGGTATCAACGATTCGGCACAGTTAAAAACAACACTATCACTTGTTCAAGTTATTCTTAAGCCAATAATTCAAAAACTGCCTAAAAATTTAATGATGTGTACATCTAAATTAGTAGATGTTTTAATTTAATGTGCACTTAATTTTAAAGTATTTAATTTCTGAAACTTTTTTGTATTTAATACAAATACAGACATATTAATTAAAACTTTACTTGGTACGGGTAAGGATTATACATTTTTCAACTTTTAAAAGAATAGACTGTTCGTTATAGACTATTTAATATTAATTGCACCCTTAATCTTATTATTTATATTTCATGAAAGAAGATGCTAAAAGGACATAAATGTTTATTGTCCTTGAATGTATTTAAAAATATGTATAAGGATTCAATGTTTAATAGATATTAAAGTAAATTGAATTACCAAAGTTAAATTGAAATTTAAATGTTTTGTTAATGAAAATTAATGTTCCACCGTTCATATTAATTTTATTTAAGAAAAATAACTTTTTTTAATTAAAAATTGTTATGTCTAGTTCATTGGTAGAATAAGTACAAAGAATAGTCATAAGAAATTTTGTTCTCAATTTCAAAACCCATATAACGTCAAACAAAAGAAAAAATGAAAAAAAATTAAAACAAGCGTCAAAAATCAAATAAATTTATTTGACATTACATGGGCAAATAATGAAAACTCTCCCTAATGAACATACCTGGTACTTATTAGACTATGGTTGAAGCCAAAATTAAAAAAAATATTGTCGATAACAAAACAAAATTCTGAAATAAAATTAAAAGTGTTCATATAAATAAAGATATATTAATAAAACAAACACTTTAGCAAAACATTTATATATTTTTTTTCTGCTTGTGTCAGTTGATTCAAAAATTCCATTGAATTTAAGGATATTTTTAATATCTGATATTCTTTGTAAAGAAATGCTTGTAAAAAAGGCAATTTTAAACAAGTAAGAAGTCGATAGCTTGCTTCTTGATATGAGATAAAAAATAAAGTGGGGTTGGTCATACATTTGATACTTCTAAGGAAATCCCAGGCGCTGTAGAGGACAAATTTAAGAATTTCATTAAACTGACGTATTTCTATGGTTGAAATTCTTAAATTTGGCCCCTGCAGCCTAAGTTGGCCCTCGACGGGTCAAATGTTTGACCAACCTAACTTTATTTTTTATCCTCATCATTTAATTCTAACTTACCTTCCCTCTATCTCCATTCCTTCCCTAAGGGAAGAAAATATATGACGGACCTCCATTAGTTTTTCGTTCTTAACATGTTCTCAACATACTTGCCATATATTCACCCCTTAGGGGTCTCCAATATAAATATGGCGGCTTAATGATATTCTTAAATTTCGCCTCTGCACCGCCTCGAATGCCTCTAGAAGGGTCAAATTCATGACCAACCCCACTTTATTTTTTATCATAATCATTTATTTCTAACACGCTATCTCCAATTCTTAAGGGGCTCCCATACAAAATGTTCAATACAGACATGAAATATATTTAAGATAAAGTCCTACAACTTCTCAGAAGTCGTCCCTAGGGGATATACTATATGACCGACCTCAATAAGTTTTTTGTCCCTAACATTTTCTCGAGACATACTTTCTCTTTATTGCCAATCCTTAGGGGGGCTAACATAAATATATTGCGTTTCATGAAATTCATAAAATAATTAAGATTTTTCGTCTTCTGTGAATCAAAAGTAGTAAACAGACTTTAATCATTAATGGCTTGTTTTGTTTGTAACTTCGTTATTTATATGTCTGAAGCATAGCTGCTTTTTCTAATTTTTTAAGAATTTTTAACAAACAAAAATTTCGAAATGTTACTCAAAATTATTTTTTTCCCTAAAAAAAATTATGTTTCTAAAACGACTGCGCATAGTTTAACTTTACTTAAAGTTAATTTTATTGCCAAATTTTTATTTTTTCTCGTAATTTCAATACACTAAACCGTTCATGAGTAATGCGAATACGTATTATTATGCACTTCGACTTATTAGGCTTTAAACAAAGTTCGTTAGACGTAGCCCAACGATAAATTTTATCCAGATCATCATTGAGTCTCATGATGCATTGAGAAACAGATTTTTCTGGGCTACTTAAGTACACCTGCACATCATCTGCGTACATAAGTATATTGCAGTGAACAAGATGTTTTGGCAAGTCGTTGATATCAAGTGTAAAAAGCAACGGTCCAAGAATTGACCCTTGAGGTACACCTCTAGATAAACGTAATGAAGAAGATTGCACATTATTTGATTGGACAAATTGCGAACGATTTGAGGGGTAAGAAAATAAAAGCCGTGTCGATGTTTCTGAAAAGTAAAAAAAGTGCACAAGTTTCATGGAAAGCATACTGAAAGCAAACCGTGTCAATGGCTTTTAAATGATCAAGTAGAACTAGGAAATTTAGCTTGTCATCATCTATTTTAAAACTTTTGTTTGTTAACCTCTTCTAAAGACGTTTCTATAAAAAGCATTTATCTTTTAATTTTCAAAGCCCCGAATCCCGAAAAATCCCGATATCCCGAAAAATTCCGGGATTTGATTTTTTGAAATCCCGGGATTTGCGAAAACCAGTCTCGATTGGCATCCCTTCTATATAAATAATTAATTTGATCATAAACATTCATCCTTACCCTGCAAATATTATTGGACCACCTGATCCAATTTCATGAAATGGACTACTCCATGGACTGGCCCGATGTAATGCAAGCATAGACCATGTCATTGTTAAAAAGTGTTTGTAGTGAGACGACATGACTTGTTTTTTAACGACATGTTTTCGTTTTTAAACGAAGTTAAAACTAATCCTCTTGTGTACACAATGGAGTAGTTTCAAAACTACTCCTTTGTAGTCCAAAGATGGGTTTTATGATCCTGCCCTAGGACATCGTCCATACGTTTTGGTTACTTTTGGACTAGGACTAGTGTGGGCTACTCTTTACACGCGTGTTTGGACTGGTCCTATTATTTGCAGGGTAAGTACACCTTCGCATAAATGTGTTTGTGTGCATATGTAAATGTATGAATGCATTTTAGATGAGTTCAATTATCTAAATACTGGGGTTAGTTAAACATGAACTTAGTACTCGTATGCGGTATGAATTGTTATTTTGGTGCAAAATTGTTTGAATTTTATTAGCTGATGCCGCCTACCTCTATGAAAATATTTAAAAAGGGAGTAGGAAATTTAAAAGGATTAAAACGTACGAAAAAATTCTTTAAGAAAATAATTTTTGCGATTTAAATATCATTGTTAAACTGTCGAGAGAAATAAGAAAATTGCTTGGAAATAATTTTTGTACATATTCATTAATTAAAACCTTTAGGCTTCTGAATTTTGATAAAATAATACTTTTGTATTACTTTAGGGCAGTTCAGTTATTATGATTTTGGAAATAAAGTTATTTTATTCCCTCTAAATAATTGAAGAGAAACAACTTTAATTTACCTCATCAAAAAGGGGACGCCCCTATTATTTTGTAGCACTAACCAAAGTTAGTTTTGTTTTTGGTTGCTTGCGCTTTTGTCTGCTAAATTTCATATTATGCACATCGCTTTCAATATGAATTTTGTATTCGTGTTGCATATAATTATCATTAAATTTCTGTGTTATTTTGTTATTTTGTTATTAAATTAATTGTGGTTTTAGAAATTATTGCAACATGTAGTCGTGCAGATATTATTACTTACTCAAATAATTATAAGCGTGTAAAAATAAAAATATTTATTAGTTAAATATTTGGTTTTTTTTGATAAGTAATATTGGCTTAAAAGGTATTGAATTGGTTTAATTTTTTTCGCTTCAAAATTACATACATACATAAGTATTTTTAATCAGAAATGAATTTAAATCAATACAATTAAATATGTAATTTTATATATTAGGAATCACGATTTAAAAAAAAATTATACATTTCAACCAATGTTGATGTTCAGTTTATAAAAGACTAGCTGACCAGGAAAATGTTGCTCTGCCATACAAAATATTTGTATTTTGGTTGCTTAATAAAAAATATTAAAGGTGTTTAAATTAGTGTTCGAAAATAAACAGAACATTATTTAGCGTTCGGCTCACACACCCAGGAACGATATCTATTTTTTAGTGTTTGTGTAGACGAACACAACCCTTAACACCATTCGTAACTATTTTCAAGAAAGAGCCGGGCATTCTTCCTTAAAAAAGAAGTACAATTGTAGTGATACTGTAGACAAACATTAGATTTTAATGTTTTATAATGTTTCTTTATTTAAATTGATAAAGAATTGAACAAACAAAAAATCTTAGCAAGGACCGCAACTCGAACAGCTTGTGTGTGTATTGTGTATATGTTTTGTTTGTGTAAAATTATTTTGTTGGATCTTTGTTTTTTCAGCCAAAAGGGTAATACGCACAACAGAAGCGAATGAACAGTAATTAGTTGAACCGAACACAATGAACTTTGTGGTTTAAAAAAAACCGAACGTTATTAAATATTCTCATCTTTTTGTTGAGTTGGATAAGAACAGTATTATTATTGTGTTCGAAAGATGACAAAAAGGTAAACTTTATTTTTTTTTAAATTATTTACTACACAAACGCTTTTATCGTTTGTGTTTTTCACAAATCTAGCGAACTGAGCACTATGGAGGGATATTTAGTGTTGGTTTTCGAACACTAGTTTAAAGTGTGTGGTGAATGGATCTACGACAGCAAGAGGAATGTACCGTCGTAGCAGACATATGCATTGTTTGATCTATTAAAAATTAAATGTAAAGTAAAAACAGTAATAAAATAAAGAAGAAATGAAATAAATAAAATCAATATTAATTTCGAAAAGCAATTGCGTGTACGATATTTTTTAATAGTCCATCTTTAGCCAACACAAATATGTAAAAGTTTGAGATATCCATAAGTTTAAAGGCCTAAATACACGGATCAAAGTACTCATCAAGCTTTGTGGTAGTATTAGTAAAAATGTGTTTGTATGTGTGACACCGACAACGCTTGATGAAAAATCAAAAAATTTAGATATGACGGCGAATGTTATGTCCAGCACACGTACACGTTGAATTCGCCGGCTGGACAAGCATTTGACAAGTGTATTTGGCCCTTAAGAGTTATGCAAATTTCTTTGTAAGCGCCGGAAGTGATCATTTTGAATTCGAATTTTTCTAAATTAGAAGTTTTGAAGTAGGATATGCATTAAGTAAAGAATTAACGGAATTAATTATCCTACGGTCCTTATTATATTGTAAAATTTTTGATTGGAGATCCCCATTGCACTATCGGCTCCCCGACTGGTTTTTGAGGCAAAAAGTCCTTTTTTGTACATAACAATTTTCAAAATGTAACGATGGTATTTTATAGCTAATACATTGGGTAACTTAAATGCAAAAAATTTTAATCATGTGGCAACCTTTCATTTAACGGGAAGCTGTCAAAGTCAGATTTTGTTAGTTTGTTTTCATATATATACTTGAAAGTGAACAAAGAAAAGATATAAAGGCGACCGTACACGACATGTATCTGTCATCTGACATGTCAAATTTCCAACTGCAAAATACATACATGTCGTGTGTTACATTTTTAACTTTGCTTCTGTAAAAGTCAGACGAGAAGTCAGAATTTAGATTTAAAATTTTTTTTAAAAAAATATTGCTGTGCTACTTAATTTGTGCTTTTATTTTTTGACGTCTTTTTTGTGTAATTTTGGTAAGAGTTTTTACGTTTTTTGGAGTAGAAGTTTGTTTATTGGAACGTATTGTGAAAACCATTGGTATTGAATGAAAGGTGTTAATGTCTAGTTTATGTGTTTAAAAGATTGCCTAAAAATAAAAAATGCTGATATTGTTTAATTTTGGTCAGAAAATAATCGAAGTGTGACCGCTGTTGTCAACTGGATCTGCAGTAAATTTCAGAGAGATGCTAATAAGAACTGTATGATACCAATTAAGAAGAAAATTAATAATTTATGTTCATATGCCAACCAAAAATGAGCCGCAAACTTCAGAAACTGGTCTAAATTGGAAAAATGGTTATCATGTGAAACAAAGCTTAAATTAATAAATAGTAATGTCCCAACTACAAAAGGTCTTTCATATAGATTTCAAGTTAGAAAATGGCAAATTCTAAATACGGAGGACAAGATATAAGTGCAAGAAAGAAAACGTACAATTCAAGGCCATTTTTGGAAGAAAATGGGTCTTCATATTCATAAGCCGAAAACTAATGGAGGCGGATCGACGAACGATGGCAATACGGCTCGAAAAGCATTTTCAAATCCCAAATTATTTGCATCCATAACAAATGTTAATATCGATTTTTTATAAAACACTTGAATATAATACTTATTGTCATTTCCTGAGAATTTGAATTAAATGTTGAAATTTTTAAAAATTGTTGTTATAAAACTGCCGATATATATTTTGAAGATTACGAATGGTGCCCAATGGCACTGACATTGCATAAAATTCTATCACATTCTTCACAAATATTACAAGCATCAATTGTGCCCCTTGGATGTGCAGGCGAAAACGATTCTGAGGCTAAAAACAAGTACTTTAAAGAGGATCGAATTGAACACGCACGACTGGATTCTAGAAAACACAATTTAACTGATGTCTTTAACAGAGCTATGGATTCGTCTAACCTGTTTTTATCTAGTGTCTATTTGAAGAACCGTTACTCATAAAAAAAACAAGTTGCTTTTTCCAAGAGAAGTTATTTCTCTTTCGTTCTACATCAAATGCCATCGTAAATGATCATTTTTCCGATTCTGAAGAAGAGGAAACCTTATTTGAAATTAATTTGGAATTAGAAGTTGATGAAACATTGGAAGACTTTGATGAATTTTACACTCACAATATTATTACAGTAACAGACTGTAGTTTATTTAAGAAATATTCCGTTCAGTAATTTTTAAATAAATAAACATTTAAAATTCCAAGCGAATTTATTTTTAACTGATTCTAACAGTTATTCAAAAAACTAAGTGCATATTAATACGGATTTTCAGTTGCAGTTAATATTGTCCGTTGATTGAGTTAAATTCTTCTTTATGTTAAAGTAAATAAAAATGTAATTTAAAGCAACGAAAAGTTCATTTAATTTTAACTGTCAAAAATTCAGCCGCGAATTCCGTAAAAACAAATCAATATTCAGTTATCTTTTATAAATTAATTGTCAACAAATTAACTACATATTCCGTAAAAACAAATAAATATGCAGTTATTTTATAAAATTTTACTGTCAAAAATTAATCACCATATTCAGTAAAAACAATTAAATGTTCAGTTATTTTATATAATTTTACTACCAAAAATTAATTTTTACTTATCTATTAAAAATGAATTGCTTGTTTTGTGTAAGCAATACCCATTTTCTATTTGTTAAAATAATTTAGTTAAATACATCAAATTTTTAAAGTGAAATAATTGCGAAGCCATATCGGTCATGCTGCTGGTGTCTTATGATTGAGAGTTCTTCTGTAAACAACGTGGTCTGTACAACAAAAGTAAAACAAACGTCTGTAACTGGGTAAGTAAATAAAAATATTCTCCCTCCCTCGCTTATAAGAAAAACAAGCGGACAGGTGTCTGTCTGGTATTTTTTAGAAATTCGGCTCTTTTGTGGAGTAAACGAAAATTTAATAAAATAACTGAATATTTAATTGTTTTTACTGAATATAGGGTCAATTTGACAGTAAAAAATTGACAGTAAAATTTTAATAAATAACTGAATATTTAATCGTTTTTACTGAATATGGTGTTGAATTTTTGACAGTAAAAATAAAATGAACTTTTTGTTAAAAATAAATGAAAAATAGGTAGACCGGTTTTTAATTGAACTTTCATTTATTTTATATTACAATTTCAGTTAAATTTACGTACAGAATATTGTGAGTGTAATTGTGCTGTACTGTACATAATTTCTTTTTGCTATTTGTTGAATTATTAGAAAGTAATGTAATTAAATACCTACACAGAAAAATTTGTGCATCATTTTTCTTAGTTTTGGTTAATTTTATTTAATAAATATTAGTGTTTCATAGTAAAAAAAATATATAGATATGTATTTTGGGCCAACTAATGATTTATAAAATAATGTGCCATATTTTCAATAAATGAATTCAAATTTATTTTTTTAATTTATGTACTAATTATTTTAAAAATTAATCGTGCTTTTACAGCTCTGGTCGCAAGCATTATATTGTACATGGCCGACAACTTTTAGATTTTTAAATTGAGTGTAGTAATTAGATCGACATTAAATTTTTATCCGAAACTTTAATGTCAAATTAATAACTAAGCAAAACTCAATTTCAAGTAATAATTTTTCCTCAGACACACAATTCATTTATCCAAGAAGAAGTGGGCGTGGCATCGCCCAATCGACTTGAAATTTTTACTGAGGCCTAATACTCAATTCCACTAAATTTCAAGCGTCTAGCTGTTTCCAGTGAACAATTGCCTCAAAAACTGGTTACTGAGCCCACTGTGCATTGGTACAAATTTAACGACTTCCATAACCCCCATATTTGTATGACAGCCTCTTAAAGGGTGGAAAAAGGGGCAAGTATGTTTTATGCCATATTTTTTCCAATCATGTTTAGAGGCAACCAAAATATGGTTGTGGCTTGTTGATGGAGGTTTGATTTACTAATACATAATATGGTTGTCGGTCACAATAATATGTTTAAGTTTGACAAAATATGTTTAAAATTTTCTTTAAAAATAGTCTTGTTGGAGTCGAACATATTTAAACATGTTTTTCTCTGCGTGTAGAATCAAAATTCGTAAACACTTTTTGTATGACCCTTTATGTTCCTTATAATCTTGTAAAGGAAACATATAACAAAAAATCCAGAATTATTTCCCTTTTTCCAAAATTATCTTCTTACTGTGCTTTCACTTAAGCTGGTTAACAGGAATCTTTAAGTGAATTTTTTGTATGTCTTGTTTTTGCTAATACTTTTTCTGTATAAATTTTTATTAAAATATTAGCTGATTGCTCCCGGCGCTGCTCGGGATTTTCCAAATAAAAATAAAAAATTAAATACTCGAGAATTTCGTTGATAACTTGACCACATCGCTATCTACTTGGTCAAAATTTAATCAGGAAACCTATTTTTGTTTTTTAAATATATTTTGTGAATTTAAGCCAAATCGTACCATAAATTTTAAAAAAATTAAATATCACGAACTATCGGGATTAAACTAAAGAGAAACCTGGCTCCCGACTAAAACAATTTGGTGTCAATCGGTCCTGCGGTTCTTGAATTTTGGGACATACACGGCACAAGCGTTTTTATAAGTATATTATTATTATTTTATTTTAGAGCCTTTTTTTAAAACAATAAAAGAACAATAAACAATATACAATAGGTATAAGTAGTATCGAGAAAACTTAAGACTATAACGTATTATCTTAATAACATTAAAAAAAAAAAACAGCTCCATGCTTATACATTAAGAAGTTGAAATATTACAATAAAAATAAAACTTATGTATTGATATATATATATTATGCTCTTGCTCCCGAAGCTAACATGTTATGAGAGTAGTTCTCCTTAATAAACTTAAAACTAATTCACAAAAAGACTTAAATTAAAAAGAAATATACGTTCATAAAAACAAAAAAAAAAAAAAAAAAAAAAAATTACTACCCTCTATGTGTACTTGAAGAACTCTTTGAATAAAATGGAGGACATATATTAACACGTAAATTGTAATTTGGAGGCTCTTCATTAATAAAGCCTACAGGTGATAAATAATTTATATTAGACCAACTAAAATTTTGTTGATAAATAAAAGAATTCTTAATAAATTCATTTTCATGAAATGAAAGTCTTGTAATAAACCTTTTTAAAATATCACAAGCATATAATCCAATTGGAGTAACTTTAGAATGATTATAAATAAAAAGATTTGAATATCGTTTACAATTTGACTCAAAATTTTTCTCTAAACAAAGTCTTAACATTTTCAAAAATTTCCATTTCCCTGATTATTATAGGGGAAATACTAAACCAAATTGGAAATCCATAAAGAAAGAGCGGTCTTAAACTAGTCTTATACAGCAACAATTTTGTTCTCTTAGGCAAATTTTTATTATGCATTAATCTTGAAAATGAGCCCAATATTTTATAAGCTTTCCTTAAAACGATTCTGGCATGTACATTAAACTTTAAAAGTTTACTTAAATTAATTCCAAGATATTTAATACTATCTTTAAAGGGAATTTCGACATCATTAAGAAATAACTTCAGAATTTTACTCTCTGGAACAACAAAACTTTTACATTTTCCAGACGCATTGCGAATACAAATTGCTTCACACTTAGATGCATTAATTTTAACTCCCCACTCATCATAGAACTGTTTAACTATCCTCAAATGATGCGAAACTTGTCTTAGCGCAGTTAGTGGAGATTCGTTATGTGAATAAAGCAGAGAATCATCAGCATACAATAAACTTAAAGAATTGGATACTATGTGAGGAAAGTCATACATAAAAATGTTGTATAGAAGTGGAGCTAAAACAGAACCTTGTGGAACGCCACACTTAACATTTTCAAGATTTGATAACCTATTATTTAAGCAAATGCAAAATTTCCTATCTGATAAAAAACTTTGCAAAAGTTTAACAATAGAAGCATTGAATCCAATTTGAATCATCTTAAATAATATACCATTGTGAAAAGCATGATCAAAAGCCTTTTCTACATCCAATGATATTGCAACTGTACAGTAACGTCTTCGTAAGTTATAAACTATATCGCTATGAAACTTAAATAAAGCATCAACTGTTGAATGAGAATTTTTAAAACCAAATTGCAAATTAGGAATATAACTTTCAATTAATCCCAAATCCATTTTCTTACGAATAATTTTTTCAAACAATTTACCTAAATTTGAAAGTAACGATATAGGTCGTAAATTATTAATATCGGTACTGTTTGTTTTCTTTGCAATTGGTATAATCTTCGAAATTTTCCATTGATCTGGAAAATACGAGTTATTTAAACAGTTATTGAAAATTATGGTTAAATATTCAAAAGCCTTCATTGGAAGTTTTCTTATAATAAAATTCGAAATATTATCTAAACCATAAGATTTTTTATTATTAATAACTTTACATGTTTCTACCAACTCATCCAAAGAAGTAAGATCCAAAAGCATTTCGTTATTAATGGAAGAAAAATTATTCGAAAAAGAATGTTTAAAAACTGGAACATTAAATACTGTATGATCAATAATTTCAGTTATTTGTGCAGTATTTTCCCTTGGAGTTGAATTACTGTAAATCCTAGAAAAGTGCTCTTTTAATTTTTCCGATTTTAAAGAATCATTCTCTAAAATTATTTCATCAACTGAAATGTTTAAAAGTTTCCTATTCTTCTTAAAGCCTATTAGATTATAAATATTCTTGTGGGCTTTAGGACCAGGGATAATGTTTTGAAGTTTCTTATTAAAAAGAGCTGATTGCTCAAATTGGACCTGGTTCCTTATAATAATACTTAATAATTGTATTTGTTTAGATAACACCAAGTAATCTGGATCTTGCCGATTTAAAGTTCTATGATAAATTAGTTTCAAATTTTTTTGCCAAAGAAATTTAATTTTATATAATTTTCTTAAATTACTGGAAATTAAATATTTCCTACTTTTTAAACTAATTTGCTCCGAATGGACATTAGTAAGACTATTTAGTGTTGAAGAAAAGTTAAAAATATGTTCATCAATTTCTGAATTTATTAGATTTCTATTTGAGTCTGGAAAATGATCCGAAATTTTCTGTCCAACATCAGTTTTAAAATTACTCCAATTGGTATTTTTAAAAGAAACAAAATTATTAAGCGGATTTAAAATTACTTCAAAATTTCGAAGTTTAATACGACATTTAAAAGGGTAATGGTCAGAAAAAGAAGGCAAACTTGTTATTTCAAAATTAGAATTTAAGTCATTGATGCAGTTAGGACTTATAAGAAAATGATCAAGAAATGAGGAGCCGTTGGGATAAGAAGGAGTAGAATCACAAATACGAATAAAATGAGTTGGATTACATTCCAAAAAGTTAAAAAATAAATTTCCATTAACATTGCATATAGAATCACCCCAAAAAGTATGTCTAGAATTAAAATCACCTCCAATAAAAATCCCGTCAAAATTTTGTGAAAAATTAGCTAAACAAGATAAACCATTGTTAAAATTTAATGAGCTATAATTACATGGAATATAAATAGAACCGAATAAAAACTTCTTAATTGAATTATCAATTTTTAATTCAATAGAAATAAAAATATGTGGAAATTCAATCCCAAATATATCGATTATAGAGAACTTATACGATTTCCTTAAAACTATTGCAACACCTTGGGAACTACTATCTCTTATAAAATAATAATCGTCATAAAAAATTGTATGTCTTAAATTAAGATGTGTTTCCTGAATGAACGCTATATCTATCCTATTAGATGTCAAAGTATCTAATAAATCTATTCTTCTACTTACCGCAATAAGTGAGCCAACATTAAATGAAAGTAAATTAAAGCTATTATGGATCATAATTTTTATGTAATTCATTCAAAAGAGCTTGACATTGTTGCCTAGCCTCTTCCTTTGAAAGTTTCTTATAATCCTTAACAAAATTTCCTATTTTCTCTTCCAAAGATAATGTCTCAGAAGGGCAAATAATCTTAGCAATTTTCAAAAACTCCTTGATTAAAGGAGATGATGAATTAATACTTTGAGAAGTCTTAAAATTGTTTGCTTGAAAATGACTTGCAAAAGATTTTCCATGTTGAATAAAATTAGAATTATTTAAAGCATTTAAAACGTTGTCTGAAATCTGTTGTTTTCTTTCATAAGTCTCACGTTTAACTGTTTTTTTATATTCAATATATTAAATGAAAGCCGAACAACCCTTATAATTTGATGGATGGCCAAATTGTTTACAGTTAAAACAAAATGGTAAATTTTCCTTTGAAGAAATAAATTGACAATCACCAGGTCCATGATCTTTGTCGCATTTAATGCACCTGTATTGTCTATTACAATTATTAGACATATGTCCCCATTGCTGACAACGCCAACATTGGATTTCCTTTGAATTCCTTTTAGGAGATTCCCATGAAATTTTTTGATTTAGAATATACTTAATATTAGTAATTTCACCTAAGCTTCTGCCTAACTTTAATGACACCAAGAATAAACCAGTATCAAATCCTTTTTTTTAGAGTAAGATGTTGAAAATTTCGAAATTGAATCGACTGTATCTGGAACAATGGAATCAATCTCATTTTTTAATGCAATTAATTCAGTTTTGAAATATAGACCACGGATAACTACATTCAAACGTTTTTTTTTCTAACGGAGTGAATTAGAATCAATCTTCTTATCCCTTAATAGCTGCATCATTTCTTCATGAACTGAAACATCTTTTAAAAAAAGTTTGCTTTTAAATTTAGATTTGTTAATTATTTTATACTCTACTTTTTTCGCATTTAATTGTTAAACAAGGTTTTCTATATTAACATTAAAAAGAAATATGGGGGGACAAAATGAATTTTCTTTTCTAGAAACTTTTTTTTGGGAATTCTTTAATAAATTATTATTATCACCTATAGGATTGTGTTTTTCTTGTTCAATATTTAATTCACCTAAAATAGCGAACCTATTTTGTGTGTTTTGTGTAGTATTATTTGATAAAGATTGCCTATTTGAAATACTTAAATTAGATAAATCTACCTTAGTGTTATTTGATCTTTTTCGTTTTCTACTTAAAACATCATGAAATTGATCTTCATCTTCTGAAAACGAGAACAGGGATGCTTCGTGTTCCATAGACTCTATTTGAATGTTGTTTTTCCCTAAAATGTTCGAATCTCTACTTTCTGTTTGAGGATTTACTTCCGTATGAAAATATTGTTTTTGTCCAATGCTAGAAATATGATTTTTTAATTCAAGTGCAATTTGATTGGTATCCTTAATACCACTTAGTATACTTATCTTTTTGTTAGGGTTATTTCCATTAACACCTGAAACTGCAGCGCTCGAAATTGAAGAACCACAATCAAAATTTGGCAAGAGAGCAGAATTTAAATGAGAAGTTTTAGAATTAATGGTAGGATCAGTGTCTTTATTGTCTGATATGCAGTCCAAATTTCCAGAAGAAGGTTTCAAAACTTTAAATTTATCAGGCGGGAGTTTGTTACCTGATTTATCAGGAGGTAAATTATTGTCCAAATATGAGCGGTAATTACTCATATTTTAATAAAAAAACAGCAAAATCAAGAGAATCCAAATTTCAAACAATTATGAAAAAAATTGATAATATTTTCTTCGATATATATTTTAAAAATCTTTTATAAGTATAGATGTTTAATGTCAATTATTTTTCGTTTGCGTTTTTTTACTCTCAGCTAATTGACATGTTTAACTCCTGACTAAGTTGACCAATTCAGGTCTACCAGGTGTAGGTAAAACCCCATATATTGAGGATTTTTCTTACCGGAGAGACTTTTAAAATTGCTTACAGTGAACAAAACCTCATAATGGTATGGGTGTGCTTAACATTTTTTTGTAAAAGCACAATTTTTTCTTAAATTATGATATTAAAAAGTGGGTTTTAAAGTGAACTGACAAAAGTTTTTATTAAGTCCGATTGTTTAATAATACAAATCCTATTAGAATTATGTAAAAAATAACAAATTTATATTTTTTTAATCCTAGAAATTAAAGTAAACATTAAAAAACATGTATAAAGTTTGCTAAAAAGTCCATGATGCATGCAAAATAACTAACAAAAATTCTTGGCAACATTTGATTTTTCATAGAATTTTTTTTTGTAAATGAAGAAAAAAAACTTATTTTGCCATTCATATCTTCCCATAGATACTCTATGCAGTATTGTAGTGTGTGGTAATGATGATAAGTCATCTATTCTTGTTATCAAAACTTACACGCTTAATTTAAAATGTAATTTAAAACTTTTTGAATTTTCATAGACATACATACTTATGTTATATATGCAGACTTTGATATATACAATACCTTCATATCGCACTTGTTTAAAAATACTGTATTAACTCAAAATCTAAAAAATTTCTGTGGAACTAAAACAATTTTTAATTTAACATTAAAGGCATATAAAAGAGAGTTTTTAAATTAACCTTTTCATTACCGAGAAGTAGACAATATAGAACGATATTTTTAAAACGGTTAGATAAGAATGTTACTTGGCGATTTTTTCCATAAAGTGAAACAATAAAAGTTATGAGTTAATACACTATTGTTGAACAAGTGCGATTAAAGAGAATTGAAAAGTTGAGAGGCCTTTAAGCTGGCCTTATTTTGAAGTTAAAAATGCTAACGTTCTCTTCTTGTTAACTTGTTTGGTTTTGATTTGGAGCTTAATTCGGAAAAATTAATATATTGGTTTAAACATCTTGAATTTGCAAGGTTTCTTTTAAATGTGCTAAATTCCTATTTCATACTATTGATAAACTGAAATTTATTATTGTTGATGGGATAAGCTATTCCTATGCGCATTTCACTGGTTGCTTAGTCTGGGATCACACTTTGAAAGTTTTCTTTCAGAAAGTCTGAGTTTATGGGTGAGAGAGGAGAGAAAAAGCATGTACTCTTTTCCTCGCACCAATAAACTCAGACTGTCTGAAAGAAAACTTTCATAATGTGAACCCAGACTTAGGCCAGATCGTCAGGAAACTTCATCTAAAGATTTTAGAAAAGCTAAAGATATTATAGAAATAAAGCTGTTAAGCGAATAAGAATTATAAACCTCAGTTTTACTTGTAACAGTATCAAAGCTTAAACAAAAACAACAACAATAAATAGTGAGTTTATCTTTTATTTCATTTCCAAATATCTGATCTAAATCCCATGAAATTTAAGAACAATAATGGCTAATAAATCACTGATGGTTTAAGCGCTGGTTTAGTTGAACTAAATTTGAAATTATATGTAGTTTAAACTCAACAACTATAAATCTGTGTTCCATGTATTATACGTTGTTAAAAAAATAACATGTGGCAGCACTACGATGAATCTTGTCAATTTCATATGGTCTGTTAAAACGCCCAATTGTATGCGTTTAAAGATGGTTTATATGTTTCGAGATTTATAGATTTTTTGGTTTAAACACATTTTAAACCAAAAAGAGAGTTTAACTTTCACTGATTTTTTAGCCCTAAGGAGATGTGGTGTATGAGTGACTTTTTTTTGCTTATACACGCAGAGAAAAAACTTAATTAATGAGTGGTCACTACGACCATTTTTATACATATCAGCCTAAAATGTTTACCCTAACAAGTCTATTATAGTCCTAATATAACTTGAACAAATATTTATTGTCTTAAACATTTTTTAATGCACTGCAATAATATTATGTAGTGTTTTACACATAAAAGTTTTGTCTGATCTAGCTTAACATATAAAATTATATGAAATGCAAATTTTTAATATTTTTTAATCAGGCTTAAGTTCATCAAATTTAATTTTTATTAAATTATTTTTATGAAGAAAGGAATTTTACAACATGAAAATTAATTAAAATTGTTATTGATAATCATTCATTCTTGACTGACCTGAGATTCGAACCCAGGTTACCATGACATGTTTCGATCACAACCACTTGATCTCCTCAGCTCATGGTAACCAGCCGCCTGGGTTCGAATCTCAGGTCAGTCAAGAATGAATGATTATCAATAACAATTTTAATTAATTTTCATGTTGTAAAAATCCTTTCTTCATAAAAATAATTTAATGAAAATTAAATTTGATGAACTTAAGCCTGATTAAAATATATTAAAAATTTGGATTAAAAACCATAAATAGTTCAACAAAATAACCACAATTCTAATTATATGAAATGTTGTATTTTCAACTATACAATTGAAATCATAATATAAGTTGCACACAAAAGTTATGTTTAATACCATCATTTATGTTTGTTGTAAAACGCATTCTCTGAATGAGCAAACATTTATTGTCACAACAAACAGTATGTATTTATAAATAAAATAACATTTTCTCCCACGTCATTTTCCATCCGCGAGCGTCATTCAATCGGGAAACATGTATTAGAATAAAATAATTAAAACGTTTTTCGGGTAGAAAAAGGCCATGCTGCCTCGCAAAAATAACGAAATTAATTTTGTTACGTTTATTGAAACAGGTAAGGTATTTATGTATGTATAATTATAAAAATACATACATGTATAAATATCCAATTTTGTTGTCTTTCTTGCAGCCAAAAACACATACAACATTGAAACCGGCATAGAAATTTTAACACAAAATTTTGTAACTAGCCCCGAATTTGTTTTAATTACTATGTATGTATTTAATTTAATTTTTTAATATATCGCTGGCTAAACATGTAAAGGCTCTAAGTCCATATTTGAAAATTTTACAGGAGAGAGTAGTAGACTACTCCGATTGGGCAGCTCCTAAAGTGGTTATCAAGAAGCCAAATGGTACTGTTAGAATTTGTGCTGATTTTTCGACGGGTCGAAATGACTCCCTCGAAACTCATCAATACCCGTTGCCGCTCCCAGAGGATATTTTTTAAAAATTGGCAAACTGGCACATTGATTTATCAGGCGCCTTTTTACAAATCGATGTTACCGTTACAACCGTATGGTTTTCGGTGTAAAAACGTTCCCAGCTAGATTCCAGCTTATAATAGATAAAATGCTGGCTGGAATGAAAAATGTTGTAGCATACATTGATGACATTTTTGTTCCCGGTAAAGATGAAGAAGAGCTCAACAAAAATTATTCAAGACGTTTTACGCCGAATTCAAGAGTACGGCCTATTTAAAAAAAAGTAAAATTTTCAAAATGTAAATTTTTCGCCGAACAGGTGAAATACCTAGGGTATGTAATTACTGCAGAACGTATTTCTGGAATTATTAAAATACCACAGCCAACAAATATATCAGAATAACGGTATTTTCTTGGTGCAGTAAATTTCTATTGCAAGTTTGTTAATAATATGCGACAGCTACGAGGTCCGCTTGATAATTTATTAAAATCAAACGTCAAATGGCATTGGACCAAAGCCCACAGTGATAGTTTCACACAAATAAAAAAAAATTTGATCCTCAAAATTATTGCTAATTCATTATGATTCGACAAAGGACATAATAGTTGCTGCTGACGCCTCTCAGTAGGGTTAAGGTGCATGCATTTTACATGAATACCCAGACGGATCGATGAAAGCAATATGCCATGCATCCAGATCGCTTACACCCGCAGAAAAGTCGTATAGTCAGATCGAAAAAGAAGGTTTAGCTATAATATTTGCTGTGACGAAATTCCACAAAATGATTTACGGCAGAAAATTAAAGCTTCATACTGACCACAAGCCATTGCTAGCTATATTCGGAAGAAAATCTGGAGTCGCAGTTCACCAAGCGCATCGCCTGTAGCGATGGGCTGTCAAACTCTTGGCATATTACTTTAATATAAGCTTCCTATCAACAGCAAGTTTTGGGTACGCGAAATATCTGGGCGTGGTTCTAGATAGCAGGCTGTCATGGGGACTAAATGTCCGGATGAGAGTGGAAAGGGCAATAGTTGCCATATATGCGTGTAGGGGTGCAATCGGCAGAAACTGGGGTATGAGCCCGAGGTGCGTCAATTGGATCTTTGAGACTGTAGTAAAGCCGACCCTGTATTATGGGGTCGATGTATGGTGGACTGCATTGGATAAGGGCATACACCGCGCGATGCTTGAAAAGGTATATAGACTTGTCGCGTTGATGATTACGGGATCAATGCGATCTACTCCAACGAGGGCGCTGTTCACGATACTGAACTGGCTCCCGGTGGATATAATGGCCAGACAGTTGGCTCTTTGTTCGGCGACACGGTTGCACGCGATGAACAGCTGGTCGACACGTGACTTTGGACACGCCGGGATAATTAAACGTACGATTGTCCCTGATGGAGTGGATTACTGCACCCCGGTGCCGTTCTTCGGTGCGGGGTTCGTGACACAAGTGGCGCACGGCAGTGTGCTGTTGGATACTTTCCGTGAACCAACCCTGGGGGTCTATACTGATGGTTCGAGGAAAGGCGAGAGGGTCGGCGGAGGTTTCTTCATAGCGGAACTGGATGTGAGGGTTTCCTTTCGTCTGCCGGATGGATGTAGTGCCCTGCAGGCGGAAATCTCGGCTATAAGGCGGGCGGCAAACTGGCTGAGGTATCATCGCATATCGGGAGATAAACGTATATTTACTGACAACAAGGCTGCCCTTGCTTCCCTAGCGGGTGTCTATACGACATACAAGGGTAACGCTTATTTGGATACCGGGGCACTCTGGGTGCCCGGGCAATCAGGTAGCAGATGAGCTGGCCAAACAAGGTGGTCGCATGGATGATGCATGCATTGACCAATTCATTGGCCTTCCAATGGCTCACTGTAAATCACTTATAGGACGCGAGTCTTATAGAGTATCGCTGACGCGGTGGACCTGTGAATCCACCTGCTCGATATCCAGGGCCCTTTGGCCTGGATATGATGGACGGAGAACTAGCTCTCTACTTGGGTTCAGTAGGGACCAGATTAGGACGGTGATATCTGTTGTAACTGGACACTGGCCGGCGGGGACTCATGCTGGAAGAATGGGTCTGGAATTTAACGACTACTGTAGAAGTTGTCAGAACGAGGAGGAAGAGGAGACTGTGCTTCACTTTCTCTGTCATTGCCCTGGATTGCGGCGCATTAGGGGGGAATGCCTGGGGGAACCGGTGTTTGCCTGCTTGGAGGATCTATCAGGGATGGAACTAAAATCTCTTCACTAGGAAGATGAGGTGGTTGGACTTTGCAGTGACGCCATCTAAGTAACTGCTCTAAGGGATGGGCATTGGCGAAGGGTATCACAAAGGGACCAATAAAGGACCTAAGTGAGCTGTCCTTTGATGGCTGCCCATGTAAAATAACCTAACGCATATGTACTTTCACGACCCATAGACAAAACCAGTAGTGTGGCTGAAGAGTATGTTATAGCAGCAGTAAAGTTCGAAGGTGAAATTAAAACCATACCACAAAATAGTTTACAAAACTTGCCACTAACTAACAACATGGTAAAATATGAATCATTAAAAGATGACCTCCTAAAGTTGTTGTTGCAGTATCTAGAAAACGGTTGGCCTACAGATATAAAAAGTGACGAAATCAAAGTTTTTTAAATTCGAAGAGATAGCTTGTCTATAGTTGATGGTGTTTTAATGTTTGGTGAAAGGGTAGTCGTTCCAAGTATTTTTCGAAAACGAATTCTAAAACTCATACATCGTGGCCAGCCTGGTATAGAATATTGATGAACACATTAAGATAATGGTACAGGGTTGTAATAACTGTTCTACAGCTTCAAAAATGCCTATTAAAACTACTCTAAAATCTTGGCCCACACCTTCAGAACCATGGGAACGATTACACATCGATTATGCTGGATGGGCATTATTTTTTTGTGCTAGTCGATGCTTTTTCTAAATGGCCGGAAGTAGTAATGACAAAATCCATTACTGCCCAACAAACTGTGAAGATTCTAGAAGAAATATTTGCACGTTTCGGCCTACCAAAAACACTCGTCTTTCCGATTGCAGTTCAAAAGCGACTATTTTAGGGATTTTGTGATTTATCCTATGTCCAACGGACAAGCCGAGAGATTTGTCGATCCATTTAAACGAGCACTTCGGAAATTAAGCGGAGAGGGGACTGTAAGTCAAAATCTACAAACATTTTTACTCAATTGCAGATCGACTCCGAATCCAAATTCTGCTGGAAATTTATTACCCTTTGAAGTGTTATTTAGCAGAAAAACAACATTAAAAAATTTCTCAAGGATCGTGTTTCCAAACGCAATGATGTTATGGAAGCCCATTTTAATATAAAGCACGGTGCCAAGGAAAGTCATTTTCCAGCAGGAGATAACGTGTATGCCAGAGTATATAAAAATTACAACAATTCTTGCTGGGAACTTGGAAAGGTTATTGAACGTATTGGAAGTATACTGCACAACGTACTGCTTAGAAATGGGAAATTAATACGCGTTCATTCTAAACAATTAAAGAAAAATTATAATAATCACGAAATTTTTGGTACTCTAAAAACTGGAATGATGCACTTGGATTATATGATTTGTCAAACCATTCTAATAATCATCTAGAACCATTTGAACGTGAACACGATATAAATAATAACTCGGATACGCCAACGCTAAGACGTTCTCAACGAGAACGAAAACCAGTTGCTAGGTTTATTCCAGGATAGCCACCTTAAAAGGGGAGATGTAGGATGGCAACTCTTATATATATTCATACATATACATATTTAACATTTTGCTGAGTCTGGCATTCTATTATATTTCTGTTACGAGGCACACTTTAACCAAAGGACAAAATACACACTAAAACAATCAATTTAACAGGAAAATCGGTTCATAATTATGATTAGCTCATAAAAATCTCTAAGAAAATTCGTTCGAATTTTATATGCGAGTTTCATATGGCCTGGCTTGATCGACCATATTTTCTAACCTCTTTATATTTATATTAGGAGTACTAAAATTGCTCATTAAAGGAAAATGTTAAAAGATTTTTGTGAAAACTAAATTGCATTTTTATTCATGTGAGTAAGTTAAGAAGGGCCTTTGATGTGAAGCCCTTGAGCTTCTTTCCTCAAAAACTATTTGCACACAAACGCAAGTAAATACATAACACTGTAGGACTGGGAACATTCAGATTTAGTTTCTATTATATATTTTTCTTTCTCCTTTTTGTTGTATTTGAGTTTTATGTTTTATTTGTTATTTTGCTTTATTTTTTGGAGATTCTTTTCTCGGCGTTGTTGGAGAATGTGTTCTGCATTCAATGGCCAAAAGCTAACAACATGTAAAAGAGAAGAAACACAAAAGTTTTTTTTTATATTCACATTTCCCATAAGGACATGTTTGCTTAAACAGTGGGTAGTAAAAAAATTCGAAACTTAAAGCTAGTATCTGCATAATCGTGTAGTTGATGATAAAGTAATATTAAAGTGAAAACAATAATTTTAATTAATAAAAGAAAGCAAACTGAAGGACAGAGGAGAGGTTATCTTAATAATATTTTTGTTTGGGATTTTGTCGTTTAGTACCAGCAGGATCCATTGAAAGCCAAACTTAAATGCACTTTTGTTTTATTTCAACTACTAAACCAAAAAAATTAAGTAAATGCTAACAACATTTTTTATTAAATCCAACTTAAATTTCTATTAAAATATTAACTTTTTAGTAAAATTGTGAAAAAGTAGCTTTTTCAATCTTATTGGCGGCTTTGCTTTAATTGTTGTTAATTATTATTTTATAATAGAGCAATTCCATATGAAAGCGATCACCTTTTGGACGACCCCTCTCCGATTTTAAAATAAATAGTCTCAATCGATTGCCCAGCAAAAAATAATGTACCTACATATTTTTTTTATTTTTATAGTGACTGGTTTAGTGGTGGTGTACACCACTGTCATGTAACAAAATTGAAGAATTCTTCATAACTACTAAAGCGATCGCAACGAGTGATAGCTCGTTGGAAAGGTATTGAATCAGGCTTTAATTGAAAAATAAAATTTTCCTAATTTTTCTTAAAAATTTACCTTTAAATTTTCCCATGAAAATTAAATTTTCCGATTTTCCACAGAAGCTCCTAAATTTTCCGGCTAATTTTATTTTTTTTGGATTCCTCATAATTTTTTCTTTAAGAATCAGCAATAAAAAAAATGGGCCCCGACTCCTTGTTTGGACAGGAGAAGAGCATTTAAGAGACCACCTTGTTAAAAATACATTTTAAAAATTATTTTACAGTGAATTGGTCGTAATTTACTGCATAGAAAACTACATTTAAAACAAAAACAAATTTTCGACTATTGTTTTTGTTTTACATATAATTTTCATTGCGAACGTTAACATTCGAAATCGATGAACAGGCTGTTAATCATTCTAATAAAAAGCAAATGCACTAAATGTGTAAAAATCTAATGGAATTTTGTGGTTGTATGATTTTGTAAACATTTTACTAAAACAACCAAAATCTAAAAATACATGGCAATTTTTACATACAAAACAAAAATATATGTAAATGAGTTTTGTTGTTGCCTTGAAATAACTTTTTATGATCAGTAAAAATTAGCAATACGTAATTTTGTTGTTGCATCAGATTATGTCTGTGCATTGGTCAAAGACTTATGCAAATTCCTTAATATTCTTCAAAAAAAAAAAAAAAAACACATTCAATAACGGTGTAAAAAATGTAACGTAATTTTTTTGTTGCCATTCTTCATTTAAAGAAAATAACCAGTCAGACCAGATTCTAAAAATTTTTACAGCTAAATCTGGCATTAGCCATGGACAAAAAATCATAAAAATAATCCTAAAATATTTTTAATATTTTGTTGAAAATTTATTTTTATTTTATTGACGTATTTTCTAACGAAATTTTAATTAAAATTTAATATATGTATATTTAAACAAGCGGGTAGATTTTGGCACAATTAGTACATTAAGGATTTTGGTAAGACATCAGATAATCATATAAGCATACATATAACAGAAATAAATTTAGTGGTTCCACAAACCTCTGATACATGCAAAATTTAACGATTTTATTTCTATGCTGTGAACATTTTTTTATATTATTTTATTTCAGTGATTTTGTTATTCGTGCCTAATTCCCAATTTTTATTATTTGATAAAAATACTGAAATTTATTGGTGATGGGATAAGCTATTCCTATGCGCATTTCACTGGTTGCTTAGGCCAGATCATCAGGAAACTTTATCCATAAAGATTTTAGAAAAACTAAAGATATTTAACCAATTAAAAATTGGGAATTAAGCACTAAAAACAAAATCATTTAAATTAAATTTTGCATTCCCACGAAAATTATTTTGATAATTTTTTTATTTCTTAAAGTTTAAAGTTGAAATTTTAAAATTCAAGCAAAAAATTTTTCCAATATCTACACTATAAATTTTTTTTTATCTAAATACAAAGTGAAATTTCTTTGTACTTTTATATCGTAATATCAAATGCCTAATAATTTTTACAATCAACACGATGAGTGAATTTCTTATATTCCCTAAATATTTTATTTTTTACATTCCATTACTAAAATTACTTAAACTAATTTTTTATCATATAAAAAATTTATTTGGCCACTCTGGTAATAACGTTAATAAATCGTATGCCTGTGTACATACACATTTCATGAGCCACTCACAAAATGCTTACTAACAGAATGCGCATACGCATGAGTGCGCAATACACATATATAAAAGACCCCTCTTACGCATGCGCTGGCTTTTATGTGAGTGTCTTTTTGGCTCATGCGTGCGCTAATGAGAACTCTGATTACATATTAAAAAAGTTGTTATTTTATTTGAATCTATTAGAATTTTTAATCGCTTAGTAATTATAGAAAATGGTTGGTTGACAACGCAGTTGTTTTGTTTACATTTGATTGAAAACATGCTTGAACAAAATTTAAATCTAAGACCGTATTTAGATTTGGCAATTAACGCCAATTATAGTTGCTTCGAAACTTTTTTCACATTAACATTTACATTTTTTTCAAGCATTTTTTCAATCAAATGTAAACAAAACAACTGTGTTGTCAACCAACCATTTTCTATAATTTCATGAGGAATTGATAACATAAATAAATTAAAAATAATGTATTATTTTCGAATGAAAAATAATGCATTCATTGGAATCGAGAAGGTAATTTTATCAGAAAATATATTCCCACAGAAAAGTATTGTTCGTGACTATTATTCGTGTTTTTAAATATTTTCTTAATCAAAATTCGTTATTTTTTGCTGCCTTTATGTCGTTTACAAATTTTGATTATAAAGGATGCTTTATTTCATTCATTCGTAGGATCCATTAAAATAATTTATTACGATCCTAGGACATGTTCCGTGTTAAGAATAATGAATTCTGGAATCAAATATTATACAAGATATGTATTACATTTTCGATTGCATTTTCCCGCTGGGATGTAATATAAGACCTAAATAATCTATTTTAAGGTGTTATTTTCTTACTCGAAATTTTCAATATGTAATCGCTTTTGGCCTGTGATGGCTTTTTGATTATTAATGAATAAATAAATAATATAGGTTTCCACTGTCTGCTAAGTGATATTATTGAGTTGTCAGAGGCAATTTTGCCCATTATATGATTAGCAAGGTAATCTGTGAGAATCCATATTGTATTAATGTAGCAGAGGTGAAGAATTAAGGTTGAAACGTATAGCGACTCTAGGTTTGTCTCTAAATACAGCATGTAATTAGGTGTCGTGCCTGGTAGGTAAAGCATCTTTTTTATAAAAAATCGAAATAGTTTTTCAACCTCTTTATATTTATTTATATAACATAATAAAACTGGAAGCTGCTCTGTGATATCAGCAGATTTCCAATATATTTTGACCAAGTAGAGTTTATCGCCAATTTTGATGCAACTAATTTGTTGTTTAAGTGTTTCTTATATTAGAGATTGTATGTGATATCAACTATATACTATTTCAATATTATCGCACCCAAAATTCCAGTTTAAATTTGACGAAATTCTTATACCGATACGAAATACGATTATTTTAGATTTATCCAGATTAGCTTTCAAGCACCACATTACACAATAAACATCCGCAATATTTACTCCTCCAGGTAACTCATCTGCTAAATCATTCAAATATAACGAGAACAATAGAGGAATTAATATACAACCCTGCTTAATACCTATTCCGACAGAAAAAGGATCAGAATAAGAGTTTCCATCCCAGATATAACTTTTCGTATTGTCATACCTGTGTTGTAGAATTCTCATTATCTTAGAAGACAAACCAATTCACGAATAAACTATTACGAGGAATTGTATCAAAAGCCCTCGAAAAATTCAAAAAAGAAAGCAACTGTTTTTTTGTTGTTGGCTTTGTTTTGATACACAACATTAACGAAACTGAAAATGTTGTCAACGGTTGAATAATTCTTTATAAAGCCTATTACTCTGCTCAAATTTGTGAAAAATGTTGAGCATCATTAATTATTTCACATGAAAATTTTGACATAATTTTGAGGGACGTCTACCAAACACGTATTACTTTTACCCACCATCATGTCTTAGTTATGTTTTGCGACCAAGCACATTTTTAAATTAAACAAAATTTTGCTCTTTTATGACATTATCTTAAGATCCTGAAAGAAACAGTACAAATACAAGTGGTAACTATTTAAAGGGTGGTACAACCATAATGCAAGATGTTAATTGTGAGTCACACCTTAACTTCAAGTTTTTTGCCCAATTTAATTTGACATTTCTTTGTTTCAGTGTTTGACAAATTCAACCATGGAGGCACACAATTAAGCAGCGCGTTAAGATTGTTTCAGCAAGCCGGGTCTGTAGGAAATGCAAAAGCACCTGTTTGATGCGATGTATTGGCCGGCGGCGTCATCGGCCGTACTTCTTCGAAAAATAGGTCGGACAAGCAGTTACAGTGAATGATGTTCGCTTTCGCGGGATGATAACGGACTTCTTTTGTCCAGAAATTCAGGATATGGAACCGGACGCTGATATGTGCTTCCAACAGGATGTTACCAAATGCTACACAACAAACGAAACAATGACTCTTTTGGGCGAAAGATACAATGGTCGTGATATCTCACGTCGTGACGATGTTAATAATGTTATTTGACACCGTTGGACTACTTTCTTGGTATGTCAATTAGCCAAGAACAATTCATGAATTTAAGAACGAGATAATTCGGCACATTAACCCATTGAACCTTAATTATGTCTCAGCGGTGGCGACCATTTGGCCGATAATTTGTATTATAGTAAGAATAAATATTAAGATAATTCTCTGAAAATAATTTTGCTCTTTATGCACAAGTAAGGATTGATCCGTTTTGCAAATAGACAGTAGAATATTCTAATAGTGTTAATTTTCTCATCACCACCTGTATAAATAAAATATTATACTGAGAGAAAACAAAAACATTAACACTCAAATGTTAGGCCATTTGCAAGGAAAAAAAAAAACATAAAAAACACACAAAATTTTTTAAAAAATAAAAAAGCAACTGGAATAGTGAAGCAAAAGCAAAAAAGGACCAACAATAATATTTGCATATAAATTTTCATCCTTGTGCTCATAGTGACCATTGTACAGTTCATACACATAAATTTCATTTCTCTTAACTCGGTGTTACTTTTTTTTCAATACACCCTCTCGTAAGTAAAATTTACAATTTTATTTGTTGTTGCTGTTTTTTTTCCACAACATTTTTATAATCTAATTTTTTTACGCTTTTGTTTTAAACAAAATTTTAGGTGGTCGAAAATTGCAATTTGAAAAAATATAGAACAACATTCGCCAGCATATAAAAACGTCTAAAGCAAATAATTTCAAAAAGCCAATTTATTATGGACTGGAAAAAAGGTGAATGGAAAAAATGTTTTTTTACTTGTACAATTTGAGCAAAGTTTTGCTTGCATATTAGAAAGAAAAACTACCACACAAAAACAGGCGTTTCAACAAGCAAAAAAAAGTTCGACTTTAAAATTGTATAACAAACAGAAAACATAATTGTTTGAATTTATTTTAAAAGCGGAAAAAATTATTATAATTATTAATATTTTTAGACTTTTAAAAAATAAAATTCACTTTACCTTCAAAAGGAACTTTTTCCATTTCCGCTTTTGCATATTTCTAGGCAGAGGAAGTTATTAAATGAAAAGTGGCGTGTTTTGTAAAACTGTTACGTGCTGTAATTATTAGTTTTTTTTTTGTTGGAGGTGTTTGCAAATAGCTTCTTCGTTTTGTTTAAAAATTTTACATTTATATCATTCATGACTAAAGAAAATATTACTAAATGTACTTTTCCTGGTTTAAATTATTATAAGATCTTTTTGTGTGTTTTACAGTTTATCCCTATTAGTTTCATATACATAGATGAAATAAAATAAATTATTTTATCTGTGATACATTAAGAACATACCTGGGTGTTGTGGCAGCGAACAGTTTGGAACAATAAACTCAGTGATAACTGGGCTATGCACTATGACTACTTTTTCTGTGCAAAATTAATAACAGCTACATAACATTATTGCATAATTTAAAGTTAAATTTAATTTAAAGGTAAGAAAGGTATAACGGGAACAAATAATTAAAAACAAACTAAATTACATGCGTCATATGCACTTTTACGCACCTTTTTATACCCTTCACCGAAGGTAAAAAGGGTATATATAACTTTGTCATTCCGTTTGTAATTTCTACAATATTGATCCTACACCCTATAAAGTATATACATTCTTGGTCCTTATGAAAAGCGAAGTTCAAATCTGATTGTCCGTCTTTCCGTCTGTCTGTTGAAATGGGTTTATCGAAGCCCCCAGATATGATGGGGACTTGGTTGGGGTATCTTTATGCCATGTATTCTTATTTTAATTTTGCTATTGAAATTCAGCCAGATCGGTCCACAAATGGCTGAGATATGAGCAAAAAACCACGACTACCTCTAATTTTTTCCAAAAATCCCTTGTGGTTGATGTATTTAAATTACTTTTTGCTGTATATTTGGGGAACGGCAAAAGCCAAAGTTTCCAAATTAGGTACACACGTTAAGGTTGTCAATAGCCACCATCCTTTTTTTTAAATACCCACTTTCGGGAACCATAGATCTCTTCAAGTCCAAGCTTTTGTATATTTTTCTTTTACAAGACAAGCAATGACAAGTTATTCCCAATAAAAACTTTTGTTTATAAACAACTTTAAAATAATGACCAAAAGAAAATTTTACTCCCAAAATATATGCGATACCGATTTGTTCGGGATGTGAATATAAGTTTGCTCCCAAATAACATATTCCCATAACAGTCGCGATAAGGGTGAAGGAGTTTCGTAAATTAAACTATAATTTTAAAATAGCTGCTCTTGCGCGGGGGTATTTATGATAAGTAAAAACAATCTAAAACTATTAAAACAGCTGTGACACACAGTACTGCCTATTTGATCTACTTGTAAAAAACCACCATATAGATCGTTCATCGATCATCTAAATTTTTAAAACAATTGTGATTGCTATATACATAGAACTTTGGGGGATCTATAATACCGACTTTAATTTGTCAAACGAAAATGACGGAAATTTATGAAACACAAAGAATATAATCAGTTTAGTACCATTTGCATTAGGACTAAGTGAAATAGTATGGGGCAAGGTGTAGTAATATACCAACTTGGTTAATCTTTTGATTCCAAATAAATTTGTAGTCTTAAAATAACGACTAAGCCACGATTATGGCCATGACTACGTCTTCTTGAAGATTTTTTATAAGAATCAAGGATACTTTATAGGGTCCCAGATAATAAATATTATTATTATTATTATAACTAGGTCATTTACGGACCGATTTTGCCAAATTTAACTGCCAGAATTCTACTTAGTTTTCTTAAAATGTTAATATAAAAACCAAGTTCATAAATAACACAAGTCAACAATAGTTTTGGTGCCAAGGAACTGTATATATTTTTTAAACTACGACTTCATACTGATTACAAAAGTATTTCGTATATATTATTTACATAAAAACTTTCTTTTTCGTGACTTTCATGAATGATGTACAATGAGAAGGTCTGGTTGCGTTCCGCAACGGTATTCAGCCATCATATGCCGATCTCATCGAGCTTGGTACCTTTCTTCCAAAGTTTTCAGATCCTGATGAAACCGCTCCAATTGCCTATCGCTACAAGATCCATGATTACCTGGAAATCGGTCGAGATGACTATGAAGGTAGTGCCTATCAACATGTTGCATCCCGAGTTTCTAACGTTATCTAGCACGTCAATGTAATTTCCAAGAAAGTTTTTAATAACTTCAACAAAAGAACACCAAGCAAACCGTTTCAAATTATTCATTGAATTTAGGAAACTGGAATCTTTAATTAATATTTAAATTTGTGAACCATCAAAAACTCCCGCTTTTATCTTCTCTAAGCTTAGTCCTGGAAATTTTGTCGTTATATAAGAGAAACACTGGCCATTTTTATCCAGGGCTTTGATAAACTGCTTAATAAGACCTAGTTTAATGTGCAAGGGAGGCAATGTAATTTTTTCTTTTGGAACTAAATGTGGATTTATGATGTTATAATTTCCAACCTAAAACGCCTCACGTACTGGCCAATTTTGTTTTTCCCAGTGTAGATTCTTGTCCCGGCTGTCCCACAGACAATAGAAACATTGATATTTGGTGAATCCACTTTCCTTATAAGAAATTAGTCATCTTAAGATCAACATAAATAATCCATTTGGTGCCCGCTATATTTGATTTTGTCTAGCACAACTGTGGAATTTAGGTATTCTTCTTTTAGTCTTGTAGAATGGACAATTGGAACTGAACTATATGTATTGTCATTGTGTAAAAGTACACACTTTCGTTTTCGTTTGCAACGTTGCACATCAGAACAAAATACATTATCGTCTTCCGAATAAAAAAATTGTAGTAAGTTGTGCTCTCTTTTGCTATTGTATGTCACTTTTGAATGTGATGCCAACAAGTTTCTATCTTTTAGTCTAGAAGCCGATACCTTTGCAGATTCTTTAGGCAAATCAAGATCTCTTACCATATCATTTAATTTTTCTTGTTGAAAGGGTTCGAGGGTTGTAGACGGTATTTCTTCAAAGTCACTATTGCTACTTATTTTGTCAAACAAGTGTTAATTCTTAGAGCGTAATTTTGGAACAGGTACTTCCTAGGAATGTGGTGGGGGTCTTCTGGCTGATTCAACGACTGGATAAATAATTATTTTTAGATTAATTCAACGTAATTTAATACAGCAAAAGTAGCAGTCATCTAAGTGATTTTTTTTGTTCTTTCCACTGCATAGGCACTCTGAATTTCATACGAAGTCTTTGAGAAATAATACACCGTTTTACAGCACATTTTACAAACCATTTGAGGACTCCACGGCTTTTGATAGGGCCATCACTCAGGGCCAGCACTCAGGGGATGCCCCCTACTAATGCATTGCATTGTGTTGGAACTAGGAAAATAGGTTATGGGAAGGAGGACAGAGGGAGTAGTGTTTGTGAACATTCGATTTGAACTTAATCATGTTGCAAGTGAGAGGGAAGACTTCGGCAGGAAGGTTATTCCACATACGAACAGTCCGGGAAAAAACGAATTCTCTTTGTAATGCGTTGTAACGTACGGGTTTTGGGAACCAGATCAATAATTTCGTTAGAACACATTCCATTGTGGTAACGATAAAACAGGCAAATACAACCCACATTGCGACAGTGCTCAAGGGAGTCAATAGAATTGGATACCCTACTGTCACCAATGAGAACCTTCGCCCTCTCCTGCACGCGGTCGAGAAGCTCCAAAATAGACTTTGAAGCACCGGCCCACACATGAGAGTTGTATTCCATACGCGGTAGGATATAGGTGGTATAAATAGTAAGGAGATCAGATGGAGTGCAGTATATCCTACACCGTCTTAGAAAACCGAGTCACTTGAATGCTTCTTTCGACACCTTGAATATATGTTCTATCCATCGGACATCACATTGTATCCTCATGCCCAGAACATCAAGAGATTCTGATTCCTCAATAATAATACCACCCATATATACAGATGAGGCACCTTGATTTGTCACGCGTTTGTGCGTCAGCACGCAACATTGGGTTTTTTGGGCATTAAAATCGGCCCTATTTGCACGACCCCATTCCGAGACTATATCAAGGTCTCGGCCAAGCGTATCATTAATATGCTGCCTCATAGCAACGACTTCGGATACGTTTGGTCTGCGTTCGAATCAGTATGAATGACAAAGGTTGCTGTCATCTGCAAAAGAGTAGATAGGGTTGGAAGTTTGACAAAGGAGGAATAGAGTAGGAGAAAGAACGGAGCCTTGCGGCACCCCTGAATAAATCTTGAACTCGTTTGACGAAACCCCATCTATAACAACTCGTATAGTGCGATCTCTGAGAAAACTCGATATAAATCGAGAGAAATTATCACCGACACCAAATGCAGCAAGTTTTGACAAGAGTGCACCATGCCAGACTCTGTCAAACGCCTTGGAAATATCTAAAGCAATGACCATACTTTCGCCAAAATGGTGAATGAAACGGCACCATTTTTCCGATAACAGAGCTAGTAAGTCTCCAGTAGAGCGACATCTACGAAAGCCATACTGGCGGTCGCTTAGTAGGTAGTTTGACTCTAAATATTTGAAAAGATGGTAATTTACCATACTCTCCATAACTTTGGAAAGTGCCGAACAAATTGCAATTGGGCGGTAATTTTCGGGGTTATTAGCCATTCCTTTTTAACAGATTGGAAATTCCGCGGCACGGTATAAAGTGCTGAAAAGATTTGTTAAGGGACGAGCTAGCGTCGAAGAGCACTGCTTTAAGACCATTGCAAGTTCACCCTCCGGCCCAGGAGACTTGTTTATGTCGAGATCCGCAAGAACCCTTTTAACAGCTCTAGCCCGAAAAAATATTCTAGGCATAGTTACGAATACTTTTTCGAGCTCCGGTAGTGGTTGATTGCTAGCTGGTAGGTGAGAATTATTAGCAAATAATTCGGAAAAACAATTAGCCTTATCAACCGGGTCCGTGAATGATCGGCCATCCTTTGAAAGAGTTGGTGTTGAAGAACTAGCATTAACCCGTACTCTTTTCACGAATGATCAGAAGCTTTTACTACCCCGGGGAGCAGCAAGAACTTCAGTACGAAGACGTTGCTCGTGAAGAGTTTTTTCACCGTCTAAGTACTTTGGCACACGAAGCTTATTTCGGCTTATTTTTATACTCAATTTCCAAAATAAAATATGAAACATAAGCACTTTTTGTTAAATGCGTTGTAGGGTTTCTAAGCTTTTTAACAGTGTAGTCACCACAAATGTAACAAAACACATTTGGATCATTCAGACAACTTCTTTGCGAGGACGACATGTTATTAAAATTAATTTTTTAAACAAAATTACCGACAGGGTTTCAAGCCGGGCCAAAAAAAGTTTGTTGGACACCTGGGGTCTAATCACCGCATACGATATCGAGCAAAATTTATCGAAATTATTTATTTTGGTATCACGACTCTCGATATGGAATAGAATTTATTGAATTTGAAATAGTAGCATTCGATAAAGAGTAACTCGACATTACATTTCTCGAGTTTTCATTCGATACGAAAGTGTCTATCGTATGCAAAAACATTCGATAGTTTATTCGATACGATAGTATCGAATGCGGTGATTAGACCCCTGCTATTAAAAATTGACATTATATCCAAAACTACACGTAGAAAAATTTTTTGCACATTTTTAGTATGTATTACCAGTGACGGCATGTTACAGAACCACTAACAGTTTCATGGTACCATTTAACTTTTTTTTATTTGTTGACTTGTTGTTAAGGTTGATGGTGCATATATGACTTAAATATATAACAACCTACTCTGTATCATATTTTTGGTCCTCAGAAAATGTATTTCAACAGACAGATGATAGACGGACATCGTGAAATGAACTTCCCTTTTCAAAAGGATCCAGGTAATATGCACTTTATAGGGATTAAGATCTATTAGTAAAATTTACAAACGAAATGACTTACATAATCATATAAATATACACTTTTACCTTCGATAAAGGATATAAAAAGAAATGATATTACACAAGGCAATGCATTATTTTATTGATCTCGAATAAAGACAATGCAAAAGCAACGAGTTTTTAAATATACAGCAAAAGTGAATGTATTCGTTCTGCTCGCTGATACAAACCACTTTTCTATGTTGTACGTTTCAAGTGAGAATAAGTAAATCAATGACCATCCATTCTTAAGAGCTGAAAAATAGATTATCCTTCTTGTAACACTGTCACGCTAAGTATAGGAAGGACATTCATAGAACAGCCAACACCTACATAGATACATATATGTTTTTATTATCCGATGATGTTTTCAACATAATTGTTACTAAATAGATTTCAATTTCAAACAATATTACTTATTACTATACACATTTTCGCACTTACATTCAAAACCATAAACGATTTTATGTGCATGACTAAACGTGCTGGTATATGTCTATGTATATTTTGTATCAATGTAAGATTGAGAGACTTGTGTTTTATGGCCAACAAAATAGACATGTCTCCATGCATATGGAAGATTATATTTAATGCCAATAGAAACAAGTATTGAAAAAAGTCCTCACCATATAACAACAACTAAGTTCCCAGCATGATGATGATTACGGTAAATCGTTGATTTAGTACACGAATATATGAAGGATGTATATTTGTATGTATGTACATATGCTCCATAAACTCACATGCATACACTAAAGTATTACTGTCCATATACCGTTTGGTCTACTAACACAAAAACAAAAATTTATATGCTGGCATGTTGTATTAAGGAAGTTAATGGATTTCAGCTGTAGCAAAAGTACTTTTTCTAATACATATTTATGTACACTAGGGTTGCCAGATACCAAAAGTCAAATAACTGGACAATAGAAAAAAATTTAACTGGATTTAAAAAAAAAACTGGACAATTTGGAAATTCACTTAACTATAAGAAAAAGTAAAATTTTACTTAAGATTTTATTTTTCAATATAAAAAAATTTTTAAAAGCAAGGAAACGTAACACTAAAAATTCAAGGCTCAGTTAGCCGGGAGTAACAGTAACGTTGCAAATCAGCTGCTTCATTTTGTTGTATGTGAAGCAATTAGAACGATTATACTTAGCAATAAGATGTTACGTCTCAATCTGTAAGAAATAGATTGGCCTTACTTTATTACGATAAGGTTATTAATACTGCTACTCCCGTCTAACTGAGCCTTGATTTTTAAGTTTTGCATAATGTTTTATTTGTAAATAGTTGAAATTTCGAGCCGTAAACACTTATAATTAGTGTTTTTCATACGGGATTTCCCAGGACTAAAATCCCGGGATCCCGCACATTTTTCCGGAAAAAATACCAGGAAATTTCTGCGGGAATTACCGGGATTTCTTTATTTAATAACTACAGCTTTACTGCTGATATGTATAATTGTAAATAAGATGTGTCATGAAATAGATTTTAGCTAGTAGGTAAAAAGGTCTTAAATCAAAAGAACGCATTTTGTGTTTTTGATTGGCTTTTATACAAATTTTTTCTCTTTTGTTTGGTTTAAATCACTTAAGCTTATCACAGCTGCTTCCGATTGTTATCATATCAGCTCTTAGGAAAAAAGTCTATGAAATACACCAAATAAATATTTTTCAATTTAACATAATGACTTAAGACAAAAATGACTTAAGACATTTTTGCCAAACGCCAAAGAGGTGTCGATTCATATCCGATAATTAAGACAATGTTTATTGTTCTGAAATATCGAAAGAAGAAGAGTCAAAATGTAAATAATATTTAATTTCTTTAAAGACCCAGATTTTTTTTATAAAATCGAAACAAAAAATAAAGATTTTATATGCAGAGCATCTGCATAAAAGATTTTTCGCATTAGATTCTGTAAGCACAAGTTTTGAAGGAAGTGCTAAGAAAAGTGAATGCGTCTTGAGATTATGCAATGCTCCTTTGGCTATAAAGGCCAACATCCGTAGATAGGAAACGAGTTTTCTCATTGAATTTCAAACGATTTTGTAAATGCTTACTCTGAACCATAATCCTATTTAAACTGAAATATTTTGTAATAATTTGATAATAACTTAACTTATTTGGTTTTATATAAATGCTGTTGGCTTTGCATTAATTCTGTGGCAATAAGTGCTTAAGTCTGTTTGTTCAGTTTTATAGGAGAACAATTTAAAATTTTTTAAAATTTGGCTTTAGGAAATTTACTCCGAATTTAATGGCGGTTATAGTTTTTCAAGTTTTTATTCCTTAACAATCCTAATATCACAGATCGAAAGTTTTTATTATTTCAAACTGTATTGCACATTAAAAAGAGGTAATCGAAAAGTCATTTTGCTATAACTTGCTCAAAAATCCTATAAAATAATTGAAATTTTGACCAAATGTGCTTTTGAACATGAAGATTTTAAGGTGTCATTAAGCACTTTTTCCTTTTTGTCACAGAAATAAAAAAAAAAATGTTATTTGTTCAAGTAAATTAAATCAAATAATATTTGCATCAATTTGTATTGATCAGGATTTTCCGCTTTCCCGGAAAATGAAAAAGTCTGGGAAAAGAAAAACTCTATTAATAATGCAATGCATTTTTTTTGTATTTTTGTAATATTGCTGTCACCGTATACGTGAAAACTCTGTAAAGTGGACACTCTCTTTAGCGGACACCCCCTTTTAGTGGACAAAAACTCTGAAACGTAGAATTAAAAAATAATTTTCATGTGAATGAACCTCCCATAGGTGGACACTATCTTATATGGACATGGACAAGCATTTTGTATATATTTTGGTTGAAAACCCTCCATTATGTGGACATCTTCATAAAATCCCTGAACATTTTTTAAATGTTTTTGTATAATTTTTTTTTATCTGGCATCGCTTTTGCATATTTTCGGTTTGTTTTTAAATATTATTCATTTGGTTACTCTGAAGCAACTAAATGTGTATGCATGTTTTGTTGTCAAATTAACTAATTGGTTTTGTGTCAAAAATGGCTTCACAGCGAAAGTGTTACAAGTTACTGAAATAGAAAACTGGGTAGATCACAAATGCTATGGAAGCTGTGAAATATCTTCATAATGTAAAACAATTCTTATTGGCGGATTTTAAGGCGTATAACTATTTAAAACAATTGGAAAGTTGTTTGCAATTTCGTGTTATTGCCGAAAACGAAGCCAATTTAAAACAGAAAACTATAAACAACTTTTTTAAATCGATTTAAAATTATAAATTACAAAACATTATTAACTAGTGAATATTTCTTATGTACATGTTAATGAAATTAGAATGATCTCTTTTTGTTTTTGTTATTAAATAAACTAAAAGAAAAATACTATGCACTTTTAATTAGACCTCCAATAATGGACAAATTTAAGGCGACCGAAGCTGTCCACTATAGAGAGTTTTCACTGTATATCAATTTAAACCAAATAAAAAAGTACATAAATAGCATGATTATCAATATACATTTTGTAGCTTATTTAAATCGCATTTTTGAAAAACTAGACCGTATCTTTTTAAGTTGAATGTCTGTCGTCAAATTAGAAGTTTTTTTCTTACCATATTTTCTTAGTATAGGATTTGTTGTTTTATAATTAAAATAATATAAATAATTAATAAAAAAATAATTTTTCAAAATTAAATGTTTTTAACTGGATGAATTGCATTTTAGTTGGAATCTGGAAAACACCCAAAAAAACTAGCAAATCGGGAACATTCCAGGCCTTCTGGCAACCCTAATGTACACACATTGGAATAAGTACATACATACATTTTAGGTATACAATATCAATAATATAAATTAAACAAGCAAGAAAGTATAGTCGGTCAAGCCCGACTATATGATACCCTACACTACAATATTTAAAAACTGTAGCACCTCACATTTATTTCGATTTGTTATTATTAAAATCATTTAAGGTCTACACCACGCGTTGCTCAATTTTTCGCTGCATACGCAGCTGTCAAAAAAGTAGAATCTGTGTACCCTACAAGAAATGAATGAGCGAGTGGTCACATTTTTCATTTTGGTGTTAAGAAAATGATAGAAAGAACTGAGCGAAATAAAGTTTTCGGTCCTATCATTTTTTTAACACCAAAATGAAAAATGTGACTACTCGCTCATTCATTTCTTGTAGTGTAGTTATAAGTAGTAAAGGCCGTTTAACACTATCCCACAAAGTCTTTAGTAATTTACGAAAATGCAACCCTGTCATGATAAGTTGTTATTGTTTTTCGAAAATGTTCAAAGATCAGGGAAGCATTTTTGAAAAATACGTAAGACTTTGTGGGATAGTGTGTAACGGCCTTAAGTAACTTGCACAAAAGCGTAGATGACTTGAGGCGAAAAGTAGGTTTACTTTATACTTTTGTAAGCGTCACAAGCAGTGCTCGAACAAATCAGCTGATTTTGCCAAATTAAATTTTATTTTTACTTGTTCTGCTTTGTTTTTTCAACGCGTTTAAGCAAAATGTTGATTTAGCTAATCAAAGCCGTTCACATTACATTTGAGATGATTAAGATGACAGATGATTAAGAAAAACTACACAACAAACAAATTTATATTTCCTTAAAGTATTAAAAATGGATAAAAATACTTTTATAAAGGTATCAGAAGATTATTTTAAACATATTAATGATTAAATTGTGAAAATATATAAATTATTTAAAGAAAAAATAAAAACATTAAGCAGAAGTCGTGGTCGGTTGTTCAGTGGATTCTATGTGATTAATGAAGTGATTTAGTTGTAATCATGTCAATTTGAAGTGATTAACAAATCACTTCAATGTATGGGTAATCATCTCAATTTTTAAGTGATAAGAGCTTAATCCCGTTCGAGCTGCTTAAACGCGTTTAAGAAGCCAAATGTGAACATAGCATAAGGTTAGAAAAGCATGCACTGCGTGGAGGCAGCACTTGTGTGTAGAAAGTCAATTAGCATTCTGACATCAAGAAGTGAAAATCATTGTCTAGGCTTATTACAAGTACCGGACGTGAAATTTACTATTGAAATAAGAACAAACTAATAAAGTATCATTTAAATTGTTTAAAGCAAATATACCAAAAGTGTTTCTATATTCTTTTTAAATTTAAATAAACACATACAATCTTAGAAATAAGATTGTTTCAAAACTAATTTTCGAGAGGGATCTATCTATGTTTATAATTACATTAAAGTCTTTTAGATAGTTTTGGAGAGGCACAAATTGCCACCGTAGCTCCTCTCGTGGTCCTATTTTTTAAGGAATGAGCAGCTTGCGTGCCCATATAAATATTAAATTTCATTAAAATTGGTTTGATAGTAGACACAAAGACCCTATTCCGGAAAGCAGTTTGAATGGGGGCTATATGAACATTTTATATAGGCTCAGTCCTTGCGACAATTAGAACCTATGCACCAAATTTCATCAAATTATCTTCCAAATTGCGACCTGGGGTCTAATCACCGCATTCGATACTATCGTATCGAATAAACTATCGAATGTTTTTGCATACGATAGACACTGCCGTATCGAATGAAAATTCGAGAAATGTAATGTCGAGTTACTCGATATCGAATGCTATTCTTTCAAGTTCAATAAATTTCATTCTATATCGAGATTCATGATACCAAAAAAAATAATTTTGATCACTTTTGCTCGATATCGTATGCGGTGATTAGACCCCTGTACTTTGCTGAGTCGTTCGGTATACTTTATGGTGATTCTAGACCAATTTTTGAGGTGATACACATATAAGCACAAATGCATAATACCCTCTCCACTATTGTGGTGTGGGTATACTAATTTAAGACAAGTTAGACTTGTACATCATATTCTGCGATAGATAAAATCATTAAAAAAACCAAGTTTCCTTAAAAATTCTTTGCCGCAGAACTTTGGAAAATATTTCCCAAACAACCCATTTCCAGAATATCAAATAGGTTTGCAATAAAATTTAGCAAAATAACTTTAATGTAATTACAGCGTGGTGCATATGCAATACTTAATTTTGTAATGCCGCGCCAGCATTGGGAAATCGATATTTCGGGATTAAAATATCTAAACTTAATGTGCTGTTTCCAAGCGGCAGGGGATCAATATCCTATAATTTTAAAATTGTTTGCTTCTCAAAAGTACGTGTAATAAATCGGAAACATTTTATTCTTTTGGAAATGCATTGACAAACCAAATTTTATATAGATTTTATGGAGAAATATCAAAATTCAATAGGTTGCTTCGAACTTAGAATTTGGTTATGATTTATTAATAAATTTCTCTCTTTACTATTTTTTTTTAATTTGGCAATAATTTGAATTATAGCTGGGAAATATGTTTACGTTATTATTTATAGGTAATCTATTTTATAAATATGGGCCATTGGTTTCGACATGACCGATCGGAAAATTTGGCGTAGTAAAGGTATTGTTTGATGAGATGTGCAAGCGGTGACTCCATCTTATTTAACTACCCTTTCTGAAGTAATTATGTAAGTCTTGGTTTAAAGCGGCTCATACACTTGCAATAAAATTGTTCAATTTTACGTATTGTACAATTATATCGCCAATGTGTATGTGATATTCGAAGATGGCACAATACATTGGCATCAATCAAAAGACTTTTGATTTATATTGCACAACGAAAAGAAAGTGAAATGTGTTGGCAACATTGTACAATGCTGTTTATGTTATTCCTATAGGTTATGTTCACTTTTTTATTGAATGAATGAAACCATTGTGCGACTTATTGCATAACATAGAACAAATTGGAAATAATATGGCGAATATTATATACAATAATATTGCAAGTGTATGGGCCGCTTAAGGTTTATTAAAAAACAATTGCATATGATTAATATTGAACGTTAGAATAATTAACACTCATACGTTGCCTGTTAAACAAAATTGTTGTTATAAATTAAGAAAGAGATAGAGATAGAGATAGATTTTGTAAATTAAATATATATAATAAATATTTTGCTCAAATCATACGAAAATGTAAGAAGCAGAGCTTGAATAAAATAACTATATATATACACATTAGTATGATCCACAACATCAACGCCACAACTTCTGAAACAGATTTTCAGAAACCCTATAAATGATTTCTAGGCAAAGCATAAGCAAAACGGTTGATTTTTATTTGTTTGTTGGGCATGCGTAATAATATCATAAACTGGGTACAAAGCTGAAACCCGGTATAACTCAGGAACGGTAACAAGAACAAATTCAAAAATATTTGTTTCTAAATTATTTTAGAATGAATTGATCTTTCAAACTGCGTTGTTAGTTGTCTTAATTTCCATACAAATTTTAAATGTTTTAAAGCGGTATTTACCAAATTTATGGAAAAATTACGAAAAACGGGTTCCTAAATGAGCGAATTCATAGCAAAAATGTATAGTTTCTGCACACAAAAATAAAGCTTGGACATTTTTCTTTTAAATGGTTTCCTTAAAAGTGAAGAAAATCATGGTTTTTACCCACTTACAACTACAATTCGAGTCGGAAAGAACCCAACCAATTGTAGGGGAATGTAAGAAAAGATAAACTCATTGTTTATTGTTGGTGTTTTGTTTTGGCTTTGATATTGTTACAAGTAAGACTTTGAGTGTTTATAATTCTTATTCGCTTTAGGGTTTTATTTGTATAATATTTTTGGCTTTTCTAAAATCTTTGGAAAAGGTTTCCCGATGAGCTGGCCTAAGCAACCAGTGAAATGCGCATAGAAGCTAGCTTTCCCTCAACAATAAATTTCAGTGTATTTATCAAATATGCAAAACTGGGAATTTAGCACGTTTTACGGAAATCGTATTAATAATAGTTGCATAAGTAGTTTCGTTGTTTTTTGTTTGTTTGCTTTTGTTTGATTTTTTTTTTGTGGAAGAAATATTCTTACAGCCGTATTCATAAAAATTTATTAATGGCTAATTAACCAAATAAAAGGCAAAATTGCTAAAGCCCTTATGACACTACATTTTTAATGCATTGTTCAAGTTTTGGTGAACATCGCAAATATAAAGTGATAGACAAATTTACCAAGTGCGAAGGGTTCAACTGTATTAAGATAAATTGCAAACTGTCAAACATTTTACTAAAGTTATCGATAAAAAATAAAGTTATGTCAAAAAAAATGTTAAATTGTTTAACTTAAAATTGACATTTCAAGCTTGAAATATTAAAAGTGTTGCTGAATCAGCGGTTTATGGGCAAATTCAGCGATTTACCTCTTTTTGTTTTTAGGTTTCTCATAAACAAAAAGTTGGCAACATTCAATAAAATTAACAGAACAGGGATGGGTAAGTTGTTTAAATTTTTCTTTTTTGTTGATACTTTTTAAACTAAGATTTATAATACCTTTTTGTGGTGTTTTTTAAGAACATAAATAAAATTAATTTCAATTAAAAAAATCTTTTAGTACAATTAGGGTAAAAAAGTAATAATTTTTAAAAGTTGTTGGTACAATTTAAAAATTCTTAGCGCCATCCTTGAAACAAAAACATAACAAGAGAAAAAAAAACTAAAAAAACTTTGTTTACATTTTGTATAGTTTGTTCTTTCTAGCATTTTCTGTTTCTTTCTATCAATTCTATATCAACTAATGAATAAAAAATGTAGTGCCATAAGGGCTTAAAGATGTATTCATAAACGAAAAATAGTCTATTAAACCTTTAATAAACCATTCATAAAGTAAGAAAATTTATTGTTCGATTTACCCTTCTTTAAACCAAAAGTAAAATGAAATTTTGATAAGTGTCTGCGTTTTATGATATTATTTTTGTGAAATATGTTCAAAAATAATGAAAAGAATGTTTTATTTATTAATATGGACATGTTAAATACATTTAACTAATTTTTTTTTATTTTAGACAACCACTTTAAAGTTATATGGTTAATTATTAAAAACATTTTTATATGCTTTAAAAGAATATGTTCAGGGGCAAATGCAGATATTATCATTAAAAACTTATTAAATTACTGAAACTAGTTGTTTTTTTGTTTAAACTAACGAATTATTGCTCAAAAATATTGAAAAATATAGAATAAACCAAGGTATATTTACACAAGGTAGACTCATTTGGGAGTGTAGACATGCTGCTCTATAAAAATAACCGAGTGGAACGGAATTGTCAAAATTGTCTTCATATAAATTTAACGCACACATGTACAAATTTTGGCTCATATACACGGAATTTGACATTGGTGTTCCAACTTAGGTAAACAGCTGACAAACATGCGGGCCAACGAGTTTACCTTGTGTAAATATACCTTGGAATAAACAAATCATAATAATAGTGATGGTAATAAAAAGTAAACAAACTTTTTATTCGAATATTTTCTTATCGTATATTTAAAAAAGGTTCAAACAAAAGTGTTTATGATACCTTTCTGCAAGATTTTGTTTAGAAACTAAAATAAAATGTAGTTTTATTTGATAAGAATAATTTTTAAGTTCTACAATTAAAAAATAACTATAAAAAACAATTTAATATAGAATATATGTGAACCGAATAGAATTTTCATGCATCACTAGCAATAAAATGGCAGTAAAATAT
The DNA here is from genome assembly GCA_949318255.1 of Pollenia labialis. NCBI lineage: Eukaryota > Metazoa > Arthropoda > Insecta > Diptera > Polleniidae > Pollenia > Pollenia labialis. The sequence goes on from OX439141.1 coordinate 92,277,693, forward strand.
AAAGAAAGTTGTACTTAAACACAAAATCGCCACAAACTGTTAATAGTAATAAAACTGTTAATGTACTTTTATGAATACAAATTTTTATAGGAGGTTTATTAGACAAAAAGCGCTTGATAGTTATTAAATGCTATAAGCTTAAAATAAGAACTTTTTATGAATATGGCTGTTAGTATATATATGTATGATGATATTTATATCAAAGTATATTTTCACTTCAGTCACTTCATGATGAAATGTCAAAACAAAGCCAAACAAAAGCTATCAAATCAGCTGTCACAGAAGACAGTGCTGCAATTTTAAATTATTTGCCGCTTAAAAAACATTCGACACATTAAAAAAAATTAATTCAAAATATTCAGTTTGTTGTTTAGTTTCTTGCAGAAAAATCTAGCGCTAATAGCGAAATGATGTAACCAACAACATATGTATAAGCTTTTTTTCTTCGTTGAAAATCGATCATTTGCATCATCTTTAAAAATCTCATATCTCTAGGAAGTATCGTTACGAAATAAGAGCAAAGACAATTTCGAAGGAAAACCTAGACTTGAAGCAAAGATATTAAAAAAAACCTTCTCCTGTAAAATTTCATTTTTGTTTGTACATAATTTTAGCCATAAGGGCTCGATATTTTATTATTGTTTTTGATCATAACTTCTAAGACTAATTGTAGGGTATCTATCGATCCATACAGTATTCTTATATATATGTGTGTATGTGTATGTATAAATACATAAGTATATAAGTGTTATTGTTGCACTTGGATTTGGGCTGCGACTAATTTATTATTTACTTAGACAATAAATTTTATACTGCTACTGTTGTTGATATTATTTGTTTATTTGTTATTGTTGTTATATGCGAATCTGAATACATGAACAACAAAAACTAAAATAATACTAACAAAATATATTTCAACATGAAAAATACATAGATGAACTCGTAGGTTTAGATATACGAAATAAATGCATTAACAACGTAACACATGTCTTCTTTTTTACAAAAATTCCCACTAACCAAAAATACCATATGTATACACTGAAACAAAAAAGGTGTGCACTTAGTGTTTAATGTTAAGTTAAAATTGAAAAATAAGTAAACAATTAACCAAGTAAATTTATTTTAAATTTTTAGTTCAAAACTAATATTTTTTTGACTTATCGGCGAGAATATTCCCAGCTAGCATTTTGTATCATAATCTAATCATTTAAGAATCAGCTTCAAGAGAGATTTTTCAATCGTAAACTATAAAGTTCTTGATTATATTTATTTGATATCATTTTTAATTGTCATGTTTTTTAAATTTTTTCTCCGATAATTATGTCTTTTGATATCAGTTTTATTTTAAACCAAACAAAAGTTATCGGGGTTTCGCAAAGAAAACAAGAAACAATTTGCACTAACATTTATGTTAATTAATTAAGTTTCTATTTTTAATTTTTTGATTTGGCAAAAACAAAAATTCAAAATATTTAAAAATCATTATTTATGCATATAAATGAATCATATACGAATCCTTTTCAACCACACAAGTGAGAAATCAGTTTTTAATCATCAAAACTGATCTGAAAAGAATTATTTGGGTGATTTTTACAAATAATAATCAGCCAAATGCTAGCTGGGTTGATACCCGTAATTTCTACAAAAAGAAAGCTGGTCGTGTTCGTACACGCAGAGAAAAAACATGGTAAAAGTATGGTTAAAAAAAACATATTATGGTCCCTGCAATGGCAACAAACAAACTTTTGTTGTTTTAAACAAAACTTTTATCACGATTGATAATATTTTGTTTCTATTTAACAATAAAGTGTTTACCTCCCTTGAAACTTCAAGTATGGTTGATATTCAACAATACATTGTTTTAATTAAATAAAGCTACAACCATACACATAAACATATTATGGTAACCTTAACCATATTATTTTCACGGCAACCATATTATGGTTAAATCCATCCATCTAAAAGCTATAAACATATTATGGTTGCTTCCGAACATGTTATGGTTAATTTTTAATAACAATAATATGTTTGAAATTATAATATTTTAAAACATTGTATGCTTAAATTTAAATTTTAAATAATATGTTTTAAAAGCAACAACAAATTCTCATTCATTTTATTCTAATTATTGATTAAAATACATAAGTTTACTTAGAATAAAATAGTAGAAAAGAAAAAATGGTAACGAAGGTCGTCATAGGCTGTAATATGAATGAAAAGGGGATTTTTTATAAAAGTTGAACATAACACCTATCAGGAATAAAAAAAATTAAATAAAACTATTATTTGACACTACAAACAAATAAAAAAATGGATGAAATAAATAACCATAATATGATTAACATTGACCATATGATTGTTAATTCTGACCATTATATGGTTACTTTCGTCAAAATTTAGGAAAACTTGGACCATATGATGGTAAATTTTAAACATTATATGGTTAGTTTTGATCATTATTATGGTTAACATTAACCAAAATATGGTTAATTATGACCATATTATGGTTGATTTCGGTAAAATTTTTGTTGATTTAAACCATACCATGGTCATATTTAATCATAATATGGTTAACTGCAAACATAAACATTGTTAAAATCCAACCATAGTATGTTGCTCTTAGAATATGGTTACCTCAAACCATATTTTTTTTCTACGTGTACCTAACAGTTATCTTTACCTATTTTAACGTTTGTTTTGCCTACGTGTTTTTACCTTCAGTTTTCTTTTAAAATATGACAGCTTTTACACCATAGATTTCTATGCACAGCTAGATTTCTTTTTGTAGAAATTACGGGCATGAATCGTGTAAAAGTATACTGGGAATCTCATGAAGAGCACATTTTATCGAAAACGAACGCATTTTTTAGTCGTATTAGATTCCTCACACAAGAAAAATTGTAAGCAAGATGATTTCTTTGTGAGATTCTTCCACAACATAGCGAAAGACGCTTTATGAAAGAGATGTGTGTAAAGTTAACCTAATGAGCCTTTCAGAAAGCATGTCAAGAATCGAATGCGACTCATGAAGGGATTATCTTACAACTCGTTAAATGTTCAGTCGTATAACTAAGCTACCTAAATAAGAGTGTCAAATATTTTGTAACGTCAAAATTTCTTCATACAATTAATACAGAAAGGTTGAAAAATCGTATTTGACAGATCAGTAGTTCGGTTTGTTCTATTAAAATTGTATTGGCAATAGAATTTTCATGTTTAAAAAACGCTCTTGTTTAGGTAGCTCAGTAATTTTTATATAATTCATACAGAGCGTGGCAAATGCTTAATTCGAAGATGGTTTGGCGAAAGAACATCAAAGTGTAACATTGTTGTTTTGTACTCTTGAAATTGATTAATATTTATATGGTTTTAGGAATTGCATGGTAAACATTCCAATATTTAGAGACGAGTGTCAAAAAACGTACAAAAAAGCAATAAATAACAAAATAAAGACGTATTTGTTATTGTGCTCATCAGATTACTATCAGAAGATTCTTTTAGAAGTTGTATATGAAACACAATCGTCTTACTAACAGTCTACGATAGGTGAGTTTGCTCTACAAAGTTTGCGTTCACACTATGAAAGTTTATCTTTCAGAAAGACTGAGTTTATTCGGGAGAGTGAAAGAGAACAATAAGCTGATTTTCTGAATGAATACTTTCATAGCGTAAACCCAGACAATTGAAATTTTAATTTCAAATTGCTAACATTTCAAACTATTGCACATGTCGATATTTTTTCGGAATTAATAAATTCCTTTAAAAATTTTATGATTTCGTACTGTTCATATAAAACATTTTGTAGGTTAAAAAAATTTTCAAAAATGGGTTTAATGTAAGAGTTATTATTAATTTTAGAGTTGAGGATACAAAAATTTGTAAATTCCCATTATCAGAAGGTCTCTTTTTTCCTGATCTGTCACGATTCCAAAATTTTAAGCGATTTTAAGGAGTTCTTTGGGAACCAGGCAAATTAAGGGCCCGAATACTACTTAGCGCTAAATCTAAAAAGATTTATATAAAAGTTGAAAAAAATGTAATTATACGAATTTTCCTTCAAAAAACATTTTTGTTTACGATTTTAAAATTTTGTGTTATAAATTTTTCTTAAATTTTATTTTATTATTTGATAAAAATGATTTTGTACCGAGTTTTTTAAATAATTTTTGCTATCTTATTTCGACAGATATATTTATGTAAATTACGACCTGTGGTTTCTATTAGGAACAAACGCGCGGTTCTTTTTAGTTTAGATCACTTCAAAAAATTTAGATGTTTAGTTGGCATCGCTAGGTGTGGTACGGTCTGCCTGTTCTTCATGTGCCAACTTGTAGCTTCCAGTCAATAACAATTTCCACATATCATCGCGAGGTCTGCGCAGCGCGTGGCCATGGCATTGCCATTTGCGATACATAATTTTAATTCGGATTAGCCGCTGATTTTATTGTATTCAAATTGCATATCGCACTCGATCATAAAAATAGTATTTACTCAAATTGTTTATTTTTTATTTCTTGGAAAAAATTTACATGTAATTATATCTTGCTATTTTGCCTCCTTTTTGGTTATAATTTCTTTTTCATATTCTATTAATGTTAAATTAAGACTTGTTTTGCTTCTCTTGAAAATATTTAAATATTGATTTAATACCCTCTTTATGCTCAAGTGTGATACAATTTTTGTCTAGAAAACTTCTAATATTTTATTCTAATGTTGTATTCCAGATCTCACATGCATATATAAGCACAAACTTGACACACGAATAAGAAATGTTGGGCTTAGTGTTTCTGGCTATATGTAGCTAAAGATTTCCATTTTAACCGGATGGTACCCACCGCTTGGTTTTCCTTTTAGATTCGCTACGTTACAAACGTTTTTCGAGTTTAGTATAATCAAGCCGATATTGTGTAGGGTTTATGGTATTGTAACACATTATTTTATTATTTCCTACAATTATACTTAGAATAACGTTTGTAGCCTCGGTTGCGATATTCTCTAGTTGAGATATCATATTTTTATAGCTGTATCATCTGCATGCTCTAGACTCTCGTATTTTTGGTTGAGATTCCAGCTAATACCTGTATGTTCTTGAGAAACATTGGGAACTGTGACATCTAGAATAATATAAAAGAGCAAGGTAAGAGTAAACACCTCTGGCGGATACCAGCTTCAACAACGAAACTGCTACTTAGAGCATTGTGCTATGGACAACATGACATTAAACATCCCAGTACAGAGCTAAATGGAAATTCTTATATATATCGGCTTGAACGGCAAAGAAATACAATACATTAAAAACCTATACTGGTACCAAACTGCACAAGTCGATATCAACGGAGAACTAACCGATAGTATCATCATGTCCAGAGGAGTCAGACAGGGTTGTATACTACCACCATTATTATTCAACATCTACTCGGAAACAATATTTCAAGACTCCATTTATAATGTACGCAGATGTATATACATAAGTGACATGATCGTAAGCAACATCAGATATGCCTATGATATCACGTCTTCTAAACAGACTAACTACATGATGCGAAAAATACGTATTAAAATTAATATTAAAAAAACTAAAAACTTAAAAAAAGTGTATTTATCAAATATGAAAAACTGGGAATTTAGCACGTCATACGAAAAACGTATTAATAATAAATTTTGTATTCCCGAAAATAACTTTGATAATAAAAACTCTAAAGTTATATAACAAATACATAATACACACGTCGACAGAGTAAAAATCTTCAAAGAGCTCGGGCTCACAATAAATGAAAAATTAAACAATTCAAGAAAATATAATGCCGAATAGAAATGGCGACAGATTCATTTTTCCGATACAGAAAGTACTCTGCAGTCATGACATCAATACTGAGACGCAGTTGCGCTTCATTCTATTTCTGCTGTATGCTTCAGAGGTATTGACAATAAAAGCAGTAGATATAAAGAAACTGGAAGATTTTGAAATGTGGATAATTCGAGGAAACATTAAAGAAAGAGTTACATACAAATGTGGACCGGAATACGAGAGGCGGAAGATCTTTAGAGCAGATATGTTTAAAATTATTTTTAAATACAACGCATTAATCAAAAATAAAATCAGTTTCAATTAAAAATTGTATCAAGTGAATTAAACGTTTAATCAAATGAATTAAACTTTTAACGTTCAATTGACAATATTAATTTGCACCAGTTAACAAAATAATAATATCAATTAAACGTGTAATTAATTTTTCTAAGTTCACTTGATTAAACTTTTAATTAAAACTAATTTTATTTTTGATTAAAGCTTTTACTGGTGCAAAATTTTTTTCTGTGAAGAAAAACTATATAATTGTAATGGTCGCTAACATTCGGAAAGTGATTATGCAAATAAAGAAGAAGAGGACATATCTTCAGTAAGGATTTTGTTTTTGAAAGCAATCGCTTTGCAAGCAAATGCTCTCAATATTGCATTCTGATTTAGAGTATCAAAAGCGTTCTTAAAGTCGACGAATGGCAGATTAATTGGAGATCGAAGTTCTTATAATTGCTGTTAAAGATTTAATTGGCTTAGATTAAAGTTGCTGTTCTACAATTTTCTACATTAAAGTTCCTCAATTAAAATGTTTAATAAATATTTTCAAGAAATTTGTTTCAGTGTATTAATACCCTGGTAGATTATTTGTATTAGTATAAATGTGTTGGGTATTTCCAGTTGGTATTTATTAGTCATATCTTGATTATTGTTTGTTGGTTTATAAAAAAGAAAAAAAAAAAAAAAATCTGCATATAAAATATAAAAAAACCGAAAAACAAAATAACAGCTTCGAAATTCTAACTAAATCAAATGTGTCGTTAAATTTAAGTCAATTTTATATAAACAGAGACAAATAAACAAATCAATTTTATTTATAACCTTAGGACTTTTAAATATACGTTAAAAGATACACATACATATATGTATATATGAACATGCCATGCAAGCCTTTTGAAGATGAAAGTGCCCTCACGTCTGGACGATTAAAAGAAGATTTAACGCATTTTACAAAAATAAAATTAAATGCAATCGTCATTACAGTCATTCTTCTGTATATAGTCTACATTGCCACTTCTGGACGATAGGAAGAAGAGAACACACATATTTTATTTAGAAAAAAATTATTTGCTTTGAGAGAGAAAAACATTAAATATGCACAAAGTACATTTTATCAAAAAAGCACGGATTTTGCCACTTCATCTCCTTAGCGTGAAATGTGTAAATTTTGTGCATAAAAACCAGTGTGAGCGGAACAAGCACCCCTTTTCGCACACGCAAAATTTGCTTTGCAAAATCTTGAGTCTGAAGTAGATATAAGCCGAAAAGATTTGGGTGACTATGGATTCTGATCTACTTGAAAACTTGCTTTGTTCTTCGTTCGTACTTTATACATGGTTGGGTTTGCTTTTATGTATGCTTAATTTAACGAACATGACCAAAATACAACAACATTTTTCAAAGTAAACTAAACGGCTTAAACATGATATGTAACTCAAAAAGTACTACTAAAAAATTAAATGTTGGTTTTTTGGATAATATCGAAATTTAGTGGCATAAGAAAAATAAAATCAATATATTAAAAGGTAAAACTAAATACTCGATACCGTCATATAGTTGGAGACAAAAGAATCTTTAATATCTCAATTGTTCAGTAAGTGTTGTCAAGTAGTCAATATTTAACATAATCTGTAGTCATATTAATTGTAATTATTTTTTATACCCTCCACCACAATAAGTTGTGAAGAGGGTATATTAAGTTTGTCATTCCGTGTGAAACTTTTTTACTATTCATCTCAGACTCCATAAAGTATATATATTCTGGCTGCTTGAGTAACTCTAAGTCGATTTAGCCATGTCCGTCTGTCTGTCCGTCTATCCATCTGTTGAAAACACGCTTACTTTCAAAAAAATTTTATCAAACTTGGTGTCGATTTGCTTGTAGTTATCCTAAGCAGTTTGTGATTGAAATCCAGCACAATCGGTTTAGTAGGATCAGAGCTATGAATCAAAATGTGGAACCACATCCTTAAACAATTGATAAATTTGCTACAAAAACCGACATAAATGGTTGAACAATGCACGGAATGATAGAAGATTTTGCAAAAGTTCGTTTTATTCGACTGGAAATCATGTTGTTAAATTTCGTGAAGATCCGTCCATAATTAACCATAGGCCCCATATAAACCCTACTCCCGGAAAACTGTTTGGAAGGCTTAAACCCGTAATAAATAATGCTATCATTACAAAATTTGATACTTCACAGTTTTATAGGACTAAAAATTACACTATGAAACTTCGAGAAGATCGGTCCACAATTTACCCTTTACACTACTCCCGGAAAACAGTTTAGTACGCCTTAAACCGTAATAAAAAATTTTATCAAAATAAAATTGAATACTACAGTTTTATAGGACTAGAAATAGCACTAATAAATTTCGTGACGATCGGTCCATAGTTTACTATACCTAAACCGCAACCATTTTTAATCCTGATGGCCGTTTGTATAAAGATAAATTAATAATAAATAGATATCATGTAGAAAACACTCCTGAAATAATTGAACTGTCGGTGGAGAGTATAAAAAACTTACCTTTAAAATTATTCTCTATGCTATTTCTTAATACTCTTCATATCCATATTTTATAAATACACAGAAAATCAGCTTTAAACACAATTTTTATTTTACTGAGTTGTAGTAAATTGATATAATGAAGTGGCAATGTGTAAAAATAGGCCGCAACCATCAACACATGGCGTGATCAAAACAAAAATAACAAAACACAAACCACGTTAAACAAATGCATTAGTTCAACAAACGTTGTGTTTGGTGAAAAAAATTCATTTAGTTATATTGTTTTGTTTTATAATGTTATTTACTCCCTTGAATATTAGGTGCGTTTGAGTACTTTTGCAGTAAAATGCAGTAAATGAGTAAACTGAAAAATTTGCTCTCACAAAAAGCTGTTGTGCAAAAAGTACTCGAACGCAAAATTTGTAAAAATTCGTAAAATAAAATAAAGGCAAATAATTGAAGTGTTGAAAAATGTTTACACTTTTGACTATTTAACTGGTTTTCTTATCGGTACTCGATTAAAAACTTTTTATAACACGAAAATTTTTGGAAAATACAAACAAACTATTTTATTTAATCTTTCATATTTGTTTGTTTTTAATTTTATTTGATTTTACTAATTTGTAGCGGGTTAAATTATTTAAAAGAACATCAATAATTTTTTTGCTATTATTTATTTAAGTCCCCAAGTACTTCACAATTTTACAACTCTAAAGAATTAACTTAACAAAAAAAAATTCAAAAGTTTGTATTTAGCTAAATAAATGCTTCACAAACAAGATTAATTTATTAATAGTTATTCACTTTTTGTTTTGGTTTAATTTTTATTTAAACTTTTCTTTTATTTAACAATTTTTTCACAATTTATATGCATTTTATTTGTTACTTTTGTTTGTTTACCTCTTGGAACATATGTTTTCTTGTTTTACTAAATGCAAAAATTTCTGCAGTAAAAATTTGTAAATACTCAGACAAGAACTGTCACTTTACGTTCTCAATTTGTGTTCTCATTTACTGTATTTTGTGTACTCGAACGCAATTTCGTTAAATGCAGTAAAGTTCAGTAAAAAATAGTAAAAACTTTTGTGTTCTCGAACGCAGCTATTATTTACTAGTGTTGTGGTAATTTTAAAAATTAATTTTTACAACAGTTTTTCATGTTAATTTCAACTTAATAAATTTGTGTTCATTATATTGTGGCTTTCTAAAAAGGTGAAAAAGAAAACGCAAAATCTTCCGTCTCGTGACAGTTCTGTGTATTCTGTGCTTCTGATCTAACAATTTTTAGAGACCTTCTTCAGTGCGCCGTTTGTTAGAGTTTTATTCGAATTACGAGCATAAACTTGGAATGATTGGTGATAGTTTTAAAGGAATACGAGTCGTTTCTGAACTTACACGAAAACAAATGTTTGCAAGGATATTATTCGTATACAATTACACATGTGTGGTTGTGTGTGCATTTTTCGTTTTATTTATTATTCCTATACTTTTATAGATGTTGTGGCGGAATTTGTATTTATTATCGAATTAAGGATCTGACAAATTGCCCTCAAAGAATAATTTGGTTAAATCTATGTATGCGTGTGAATGACTGTGTCATTTAAAAATTATTCAAAAGTTATAAAAATAACACTAACAAGTTGAAACATAAATTAACAAATTTGCTAAATGTGTGATGTATGATGATACTTTAAGAAAAATGTTGCGCTGAATTAAAATAAGAAGCGCAAACGAAATCATTTTTGATTTTGTATTTTTTTTTAAAAATTAAAATAAAAAATTTTAATTTTATTGTTGTTTTTTATACAAATATTTCATACTAGTTTGTCAAGGCTGTACCTATACATACATCGTCACCTAAAATGCAATACGGCGTTATAACACATTTTTTTTTTAATTTTGTAGGGACATGTGATTTAGTCTAGTGCATCATAATCAAAAACTCGATTTTGATTTTTTTTGTTGTAGCGCCCTCTTGCTTTTATATGGAAACAGTTGGAAAAATGGCAATAATATAGAAATCGAAATTACTTCTGCATAAAAAATTAAATATTTCAAAAATTGTAAAAAATTTCGTAATAGTGAGCATTCGAAAGTGGTTTTATCAATTAAAAAAAATAGATCGATTGACTTCTTTAAGTTATTCTTGTGAATTCGATTCATTGCAACTTAAAATCAAATTTAAAATCGTTTTGTTAAAAAAAAAACTTTCTTGGTTAATGGAAAGACTGCTAAGCTGGTTTATTTGATAACAGAACCATCATTCACAAGGCACTTCTAACGCAAGGATTCACATATATTCCCTAGCGATGTCGCAATTGTTTGGATGAATTACTTTGCGCTATTCCGACTCTTTAAGTGGGTATACATTTCCATCATATACCGGTCTGTTTTAATATTGGCATTATTTGACAGGAATGTCATTGTTTTATTGCCTTTTTTATGTTACGACAATATTCAATTAAATTTAAAAAACGCCACTTTCAATGTTTGGTTTGGTCGGAATATTTCAAAGCATCTTTTGTTTACTGTCTATTGATAATTTTGACTTCTGAAGAGCAAGCGTGCCTATCAAGTTGGGAAGTATACCAAGGTGAATACGTAAAACTAATACAGTATTTACTTTAAACTTATCAAACTGCATTAAAATACCTACCCTCGTATGTATGTTTGTTCATTCAAATAAAAATTTAATGTTGTATTGTTTATCGGTTTAATAAAGATTAAAATTTAATATTGCAAAAATGTTAATATTAAAAACAAAAATCGATTTTAAAAGCCCAAAATCGCTGACGTTAATTCGATTTTATTTAATACAAAATCAATTTCCGACTGGAATCGAAATCGTTTAAGCTTATATACCCAATTTTGGACGACTCATATAAAATTTTTATTTTATGCTAATTTCATTATTTCTTTTAGGATCACACGCCATATGTTTTAAATAAGATAAATATTATAATTCGCATACTTTAACCTTTTATAAATCGAAAGTCAAGATTAAATATAGCAAACAAACAAATAATTCTTAAAGTAATATTTTGTGCAGTTTTGTTTAGCGTAGTTCTTGTTTGGGCAAATAGTGCCAAATGTAAAATTAAAAAAGCTTCAAACTTATCAAAATAAACTAGTGCAGATGACTTCGATCTTCCTTCTCATTTCTCTAGCAATAATGTTAATAATGTTAATGATTTTTTACCACCTAAGTAGATGTAAGCTCGTAAAGTAAGCTTTATCTAAAATCAATTAAAAAATTTTTAAACAGGTTTTTGTAAATATTTCTTGATGATCGGTCCATAAATTTGTATAGCTTCCATATAAGGCCCACTCTGGTAAATTAATTAAATACGCCTAAAACCGTAGCAGCTATATATATTGTGGTAACATTTCTTCCAACTTAGTTCACATGACTAGAAAAAATTTCATGCAATTTTGTGATATACGGTCCATAATTTACCTTTGATTCCATATTAACGAGAATTCTGAAATTCACTATAAACGCTTAAACTTATTTCACTGCTGCACACTGGCAAATTGATCGCTGATTACGAATCTGATGTAAGTTCTTAAAAATTCAAAATGGCGGATCAAATATGGCGTACAGTTTTAAAAAAAATCTATCGAATGCTACACTCCTCAATTTTCTGTAGATTTACAGTTAAAACTTGTTTAAATAAATTTTAAATCAGGCATCTAATTTAATTTGCAGTTATTATTAAAATAAAAATTATATGTAGTGTAGGTATAGTGTACTGTTTTTATTATGAAATATATAGAAAAATTTACTTTAGCTTGAGCTACAATAAATATGTATATTACTCTAACTTGTTTTTGTTCATATACAAATTTTAATGTGCTACAGAATAAGTTTTCCAAGTGTAGATTGTGTTTACCAGGCGTATGACTGATATTTTTAACAGTTTTTATCTTAAAATTAAAAATTACTCATACGCGTGAGGTTATTGAAATAAGCCAAAAGATGTTAAACTGTACTTGCGACATATTTAAGTTGAAATTTGTTAATCTTACTTAAGTTTTTAAGCCCTATTCTACTAGCGGCAAATTAGGGTATATTAAGTTTATCATTTCAACTGAAACTTTATTAACATATTACAAATACCTTATAAAGTTTATTTATTTTGGGTCCATGAGCAACTTTAAGTCGATTTAGCCATGTAAGTCTGTCTGCTTGTCTGGAGAAACCACACGCAGAGAAAAAATATGGTTGGGCATGGTTAGGGAAACAACACTATGTTTAATATAACAATATATTGTTGTCGTACACAAATAATTGTTACTTTTCTTTAATATCAACAATATTATAGTTCCTGTAAACATATCAACGTTTATCGCAATTATAAATTTGAGTATTGTTGAACGAAAAATAATTATTTTTCTAACAACTAAATTATGATAACTTTCTAAACATATTATATTACTCACAACCATATAATGATATTTAATAGCCATAACATGATAACTTTCTATACATGTATCATATTATGTTTAAGATGCAATCAAACTATTTTTACTCTAATAATATTATGTAAGCGCCATTTGTAAAATAATTTTGTATCAGTTGTGTCATTTATTTTATATGTGAGCGGTAAATCAATTTAAAGATAAATTCCCATAAAATAAAAAAAATAAGCTTAAAGAATTTAAAAAAATTAAAATATTAGCGGAGTTCATTCAGTTTAGTGATTTAATAGTGCAAATGGAAATTATCGTAGTTTTTTTTTGTAAAATCCAACAACAAAACACATAGAGATTTCATTATATTTTATAAAAGTGTTTTGATATTTCTGTGGGTTTCTTGGGCAACTGCGTATGTTTAAAAACAAAATTTTCAGGAGAGCCGAAAAACCATTCTAGATTAAACTATGGGATAGGTATTGTGCACCACGTTAAAAAATCGGAATTAATACGTATTTTTTCAAAAGTTTTTAGAAACATGTAAAGAGCAATTAAAATTAGGCAATATGGCATCAACATCTCAAAATCGGAAAAGAAAAATAAGAAAAAATGGACAAACGCGGTTGCCCATGAAAACCACATATTTTGGATTTTCTCGTTTGCAAGCCTTATATTGAACTCCGCTATTTGATTTACATTAAGAAATTGTAAAAAGCCACAAAATAAAAATCGATGCAAGAAAATTTTAATTTATTTTATATTTTTATGACTGTTATGAAAGGTGCTGCATCATAATATGATTGCTTCTAAATTTATTATGATTAACATGATAATAATATGATAACTTCTTAGCTTATTATGATTAACATGACAATAATATGATTGCTTTTTAACTTATTATGATTAACATGACAATAATTTAATTTCTTCTTGTCTTAGTATGATTAACAGAATAATAATATGATTAAGGGAAAAATATTATGATGTAATATTACGAGTATATTTAGTCATAATAAGTTTCAATAATAATCATAATATGGTGACTACAATCATTAATCTTATCATAATATGTTGCTCTTAGAATATGTTTACCACAACCATGTTTTTTCTCTGCGTGCACGCTCAATTTTAAGAACACTTTTGCTGTCAAATAATTTCTAGTAGCTCTTATAAGCATTTCGGAAGTGAAATTTGGCACAATTAGTTCAGAAGAAAAACATAACTCCAGCTAAAATTTGTAGCACTCAGCTCCTCATCAATAGTTCTTCGCCAGGCTTCAAGTCATTTAAGAAATATATAATTATATGAACAAAAAATTTTGTTTAATTTTGCAGTGTTAAATAATTATATTAATATATTGTGTATGTTTTTTGTTAATAACATCGCCTTTCCCATTAGTTATGTGAATGAATTGGTTGAACATAACTTAAACGTAATCTAATGCCATAAATTATGATTAGCGGTTAATATTTATGATGTAAATAAATGTTTTGAATAAGTAGATAATAACTGATAAGTAATAAGCACTGTGTAATTTATTGAACAAAATTATTTGGTTTGTAAAAAATTTCCAGTGGGAAATAAGAGCACTAAATGATAATAATTAAGCAATATTTAAAACTTTAAAGCTTTACAAATATCTTTTTTCTAAATAACTTTTAACTTAACAAAGCTTGTGATCAAGAATACACATACTCATGCAAATCTAGAAAATAGAATTTATTACAGATACTGAAAATAGGCAAAATCGCAGCCACATTAAATTTTGTGCAAATTTTTTTTTAATTTTTCTATTATAATTTTCCCACCCAATTATGAATGTTATCATTTTGCTTTCCCATCATTTCGATTAAGTTAATAATAATATCACTGCTGGGGGAGAAACAAAAACTGGTTTAAAATATGTCAAAACATAATGGTATTACATAAACACACCAATATTAGTAAACAAAATATTCCAAATTTATTCTTTAATTTTCTTGATTCCATTGCAATAATCTAAATGTTCATGCATGCAATGTATGGATTTTTAATAAAACAAATTATCAATAGATTTGTTCTTTCATATGATATGTTTAATAACATGACGATATAATTGTAATTTTTTGTTTGTTTTTTGAATAGTTACGCTTTGGATTGTTTTATTTTAAAACATACTTAAGCTCATTTACTATGCTCTAATTCAATATCAAAAGCACGGACCGGATATAAGAGTTATTTTTCAATTTTTGAAGAAATAAATCATACATAAATGAACATGGTAGAACACTTTTAATTACACCATCATGATTTTTAGGCGAAATGCATCCAATATATTGCATGATATTTAAATTTTTGATTTTTATTTTAACAATCAAAAATAAGAGTTATTTTTGATTTTTATTTTTTTAAATGAAAAATAAAAGTTATTTTTGATTTTTATATTTATAAATGAAAAATAAAAGTTATTTTTGATTTTTCAATTCAATTCAAAACTCTTATTTATTTGTTGATGCCGTATGTATTATAATATGCTGCTTCATTCATAACACTGACTTGAATGGCAGCCAAAACTTATAAGCTATTTCTATGCATTCATGTTTTTATAGCTGATAAATAATAAATATGAAAAAAACTCTTATTTTCTATCTAATAGTGTTTTCACACCTAAAGTTGAAACCTGATTTTAACATTAAATCTATTAACAGCTGATTTTGCGTTCACATTACAAGTTTTATTAAATCAGGTTTTAAATCACAGTTTGGCTAATTATTTTCTCCAAAATAAAATTAATTTCTAGTAGGAATTAGAAAATTTGAAAAAGAAGTGAATAAATTGAATGCTTGGAAATCAAACATTTTTGTATAAATAATTAATTTTAGAATATTTCATCGGTTTGACGTTTTTTATTTTTTTAAATTTATTTATTTTTATTGAGCGCCATCCCAGCTAGCATTTGGGTGATAATATTTTGTAAATATTACCTAAATGAGTCTTCTTAGATCCTATTTGATGATTACAACCTGATTTATTACTTGAACGATTGCGAGTTCATATATCGTTACCTAAAATGCAAAAGGCCTTATTGACCAAAAATTAAAAATGATTGATTTTGATATAGAAATTTATTTGTATTTTATTTATTTATATACAAAAGATTAGCTGCCTTATTTATAAAAAATTAAACATATTAATAAAGGGTTTATGAAACAGATTTTGTATAAAAACCCAATTTATAAACTCTTTATTAACCTGTTTTATTTTTTATAAATTAGGCCGTAAATGATTAACGCTTAATGGCTGAAAAGGATTTCATTAGGAAAATAGATGAAAAATTAATTATAAATTTATTATTATTTCTTTATATTTTGTATTTTTGTTCATTCGTCTTGTCAAATTAAAAGAGACAAATATGGTTCCTTATTTCCTGTTCGAGAACCCAGTAACATATGTTTGGCTCAAAATAAAATTTGTTCAAATAATCAGGGGGTACTTTTAACAAAGAAATTAAAAAAAAAATTAAAAACATGACAATTAAAAATTTTTTTAAAATATAATTTTAAGCTTTATAATTTACGATTAAAAACTGTGACGAAAAATACTAACTAATGATTAAGTATAAAACCTACCATTATATTGATCAAAAAAGAATCAGATAATTGCATCACGAATAATTCTTTGAGGTGATTCATCGGCAGTGTAGCTTTTTCTCCCAACAAGAGTATCATTTATGATCGAAATATGAGCTCATTCCTAAAAGATTCGATTGTGATATAAAATGCTAGCTGGGATTAAACATTATCAGCTGTTTTCAATCTTTTTAACTTGGTAGCACTGAATTTAGTACAACTAAAACATGGTTGTATTTCATAAAATCTACTTAAAACCAAATCAAAAGAGGTTTTAAGATGGTTTTAACAAAATTATTTTGTATGGTAAAACCTGGTTTAATGATTGGTTTTATCGTTAAAACCAAGATTTGTGGTAAAACCTCAAGTGTGAAAACACTATAAAAATATAAAAATCAAAAATAACTCTTATTTCTTGATTTTTTTGATAAAAGTCATAACAGTTACGGTCCCTGATCAAAAGTAATGATTAAGGTCAAATGGAAATATTTCCACACAAATTTAATTAAAAACTTTGATATATTAGCAAAAAGTCTGTGAAAACAAGAGAAATGTTTTCACCACATATTCTTCTTATATATAAATAAGGGAACAATTTTTTTGACGTTGATTTTTAAGTATCTTATCGTCAACCGATTTTAATGAAACATATATCGTTTTAAAGGTATTTTTGTGTAGATATTTTTTACTACTACGTCATTATTGATATCGATTTCAAACTCCAAAAGCTTATCTTCAACATACTGCTTTATATTTTCTCCAGTTCCCCTATAAGTGAGTTGTTTTAGTCCCAAATTGAATATTTCCAATTAGGGGGTACTAGGGTTTAAGCAATGGATACTTACTTACATTTATATATTTCAGGCTGGAGATATCAACCCACTCATCGACAGTAATGGATAACTTTCCTTTAGTCTCTTTTATTGCTTTAACAATTTTAATGTATTCGGCTTTTTTTCCTTTATAAAATGAACTAGTCGGATATGAAGATGCTTCATTTGAATTTTTTTCGTTTTCATCATCGTCATCATTGTCAATTTTTTGCATTCTAAGTAAGTGACTCATAAGCGACGAGATGGAAGAGCCTTTACAGGCAAGGATTTGTGGGCACTTAATACATTGTGCCTTTTCTTTTCACTTTTTGTAGCATTTACACAGCATTTCTTATGTCGAGAGAATAAAGAAATTTAAATACATCGGGATTTTAAAAAAATATAAGTTGGACTTCTCGAAGAAAAAAAGATGTCGGATAGAGATCCCTTTTTTAAATATAAAAAAGTTTTGATACAAACATTGGGGCAAAAGTACGGCTCAATAAATGTTGTAAATGGTCAGTTTTATTGTGTGCGGCAAAAGTATGGACTGTAAAAGTTGCTGATATGAAAGTGGATGGAAATGTGGATCTACCGACGGGTATTGTAACTGCGTACGTATCAAATAACGAAGTACTGACAAGAATGAACCGGGAAAAAGAATTCGTTTCTATCATCAAAAACGAAAAACTGCGTATCTAGGACACATAATGTAAATAAAAAATATAAACTACTGCAAACGATTTTGGGAACAGAAATTCAAGAAAGACAAACCAGGATCAGAAAAGATATGTCTTGGTTAAAAAATGTGGATTCCGCAAGAAATAGAGACTTTTTAGAGGACTGCTAAACCCGTTTAAATGTACAGACAGTAACGTAATAAGCATGTGATAATTTTTGCAATGTAACTTATATAATTGTATGATCGCTTATACCGTTTTCAGATATACAGCTTAATTAAGTTTAAAGCAATAAATTACATTATTGAGCTCAATTATTCATATAAAATTGCAATTTAGTTATTGCTAAATTAATACAAAATTGTTAAAAATATTGAGTAAAACTAAAATGCGACACTGTTTAGTGAGCAAAACACAACTTACTAAACAAAGTGTTTGAACATTTGTACGATGCTGTATGTAGTACCCTACAAGAAATAAATGAGCGAGTAGCCACATTTTTCATTTTGGTGTTAAGTATTACATTCGAATATCGAAGAGGCAAAAAAAGAAGACGTGGTCAATAAAACAGGTAGTCTGCATTAAAGACCTGCAAGAGTGTATCAGTAAGTATTGTCGAAACTGATATTGTATGGTTTTGCTTTTGCCCACTCCCCTCATCTTTAAAACAAAAACAGTTGCTTATGGCTTTGGATTGAGAATTTCATAACATTTTGTTTCTTACAAATATATGTTGTCACCATAAGTATTTCTACAATATCTGTGGTTATCTGCTGTAAATTAAAATATTGTTGGCGAGCTGATGAAAATAAGAGAGTTTATAAAAGTTTGGGGTACCAGATGCTTTTGGTAAGAAATCGGCATATTTTCAAAAACAAATCGGAAATTAAAATTAAAATCGGCACAATGAAAACCCACCCTCTTAAATGTACCAAAGAATTTTTTACAAAAAAAAATTTCAAAAATGTTTGCCTTCAAAAAAAAAAAAAAAACAACAAGCACATTTCAAAACACATTTTTACGACCAGTTTTGTTCTTGTAAAGTTTTTTGTTTGCCTTTTTTATGCGCTCGAAACACATCAAGCAAAAATTATTGAAAAAAAAATAAATGATCAAATGTATTTTGTTTTTGTAAAAAATTATTGTTTTACCAGCCAAAAGGGTCGTTGAAAAATAATTGAAAATAACGGCATCGTACAATAAGTAACTTATTGTATTCTATCAGTATCCACTAGTATCTGCTTGTTCAAAAAAATATACCTGTGCAGGTTTTTAGTCTGTACTAAGCCCATTTAAATTTACGCGGTTAGTCAAATTACTTGAAATAACATATTTACTAAAGCTATGTTCACATTATGTGTATTTGTCATGTGGAACGTCACTTTTCCATCCACATGAGATTTCATGTGTATGTCCAAATGGTATGTAACGAACATTTGACATAACCTATCAGAAATATAAAAGATATACATTTTTAATAATTAACTTGTGTAGTTTTGATCTGTTTTATTATTTATTTACTATTTTAATATATATGTTTTAAAATTTCAATTAATTTTGCCGCCACAAACAATTTTGTTAATAAAAAACAGCTGATGTCAGATTCTTTTCCACTTGAAAATAGATCTCGTTCTAAATCAAAAATGCCATTTGTACTGTACACAGAGAAATAACACATGACATTGCTTTAAGGGGTTCAGACGATATGTACAAATTTAACATGTGAAAAAGTGACAGCCCTCATGACAAATACACATAGTGTGAATATAGCTTAATATGTACCTTTATAATAAAATTTTTATTTGAAAGAATATTGGTTTTGGTGATCGTTATTAACTTAGCCTTTTTCAATTCTAAGCTTTATTTTAACCCATTACTTTTGGGTTATTAGGTTTTTCTAAAAAAATTAAATTATAGAACTCAATTTTTGTTTAAGTGTTGTAATTAAAATTATCTAAAATTAAAAACAGTTATAGTTATTCAAATCATCCTTAGAATATTAATTTGTCTTATTGAAGCAGTTCTTTGGAACTTATTTTCTAGTTATCATGTATTATGCTTTAATATCCAACTGGAATTATAATAAACTGTTAAAATTTAATATTGAAAAGAAAAATTATAGATTTACATATAAATATTTATTACAGAATTCATATAACTTTAAATAATATGTATTATGTATGCATGTATGTATTTACAGATACACTTGAAAATGAATATTGAAATTTCTGTTAAAGCTCTTACACTTTTATAACCAAATATTATGCAATTTACATTTAATAAAGTTTTCAATCATTTACTATGCAAATTCATTAATCAAAATCAAATTAAGAATATTTTCGTAAAATGCAAAATCAATTTATATTTGCATATATTTTTTTTTCTGTAGAAATTCATATATCTGCATGAATATAAATGAATACACGCATAAAAACACTGCAGGATATGAATTTATACAAGAGTATAAGGATGTATTTATAAGTATGTTTATAGTTATACATACAAACAGTGTAAAACATGCGTTTAATTGTGTGCAATCAATTACATTTATCTGTGTTAGGAAATCAAGCGTAATATTACATTTGTATAAATTAAAATTACAAACAAACATACACAAATACACATTCTGATATATACTAGCAAAATAAATAAGCAACAGCAACGACGACGATGATGATGAAAACTACAGCAAAAATAAAATAAAATTTATCTGTAGCTACTCAGCATTTCTAGGATAGTTTACAGCTTCTACAATTTACTAGATATTGCTGCCATTAGGGACTGCTGTGTGCTGCTATTGCCATAATTTCCTTTACTACCACAATTACAGCTTCAACTGCGATTGATAGTTGTTGTGGGTACAAATATAATTGTTGTTTTCGTCTGTTCTACTCCATTTTTCTATCTTCATTTACTGTTAAAGTAAATAAAGAATACAAACAAAAGAGCACATACAGGGCTCATGCATACACACATATATAAAGAACTATTTTAATAGACTCATTTATACTTTTGTATACCATATTCTGCCAATGACATAACAAGGACTTTTTTAAAATATTCTTGCTTTCATTTTTATTTTGCAGTTTTGTGAACAATAAAAAACATTTAGTTTTAAACACTGATGTTTATAACAATAGTACTTTAATTGAATTTATAATTACCATACTATAATTTGGTAGAGTTTACATTCCAGCTACACATGCTCGATTTTTTTTGTCGGTATTAAGATTTTTTAAATGATTTGTCGTCATTAAAAACCAATTCGAGAAACAGATTTATTAGGAAGTTTTAAGTTTTGTTTTTAATTGCAAAACAGAGTATTGAAGAGGAAAAAGGTTTAAGAAAACAAATTATTTCAAAATAGGTTTCAGACATACACAGAAAAAAATAAAAATTGATTTCAATTAAAAAATTAGCACATTTGAAAGAAACCTTGTTAAAAAATTTGTAGTAGCAAATAAAAAGTTAATTATCAAAGTTATTTTCGGGAATACAAAATTTATTATTAATACGATTTCCGTATGACGTGCTAAATTCCCAGTTTTTCATATTTGATAAATACACTGAAATTTATTGTTGAGGGAAAGCTAGCTTCTATGCGCATTTCACTGGTTGCTTAGGCCAGCTCAAAAAGATAAACTCACTGTTTATTGTTGGTGTTTTGTATTGGCTTTGATATTGTAACAAGTAAGACTTTTAGTGTTTATAATTCTTATTCGCTTTAGGGTTTTATTTGTATAATATTTTTGGCCTTTCTAAAATCTTTGCAAAAGGTTTCCTGATGAGCTGGCCTAAGCAACCAGTGAAATGCGCATAGAAGCTAGCTTTCCCTCAACAATTAATTTCAGTGTATATATCAAATATGATAAACTGGGAATTTAGCACGCCATACGGAAATCGTATTAATAATAAAAAGTTAATTAATTTTTTAAATTAACAATATTTTCTGCAGTAATGTTGTTGATATAAGTTAACGTTAACGTAATTTACTTATATAAATTTTTAAATAAAACTGATTTTATATTTATTTAATAGTTAAATTGAAAAAAAAATTTGACCAGAATTCTTTCTGTGTAAAAATCCAACAAATTCATTTTCTTTTCAAATGTTTTGCATAATCGTCAAATTATCTTATTGTATTACAATTGATGGAAAACAAAAAAAAAAAAACATGATAGAAATATGGAGATGTATATTAAGAAACATCTCACCAAATATCTTCCAGCATTTGCCTTAAATCAAAAAATTCCCAAAAGTCGTTTTTATAATTTTAAGATTTTTGCTATACTTTATTATTATTAAAGTGCCTAATCTGTGAAAATTTTTCAAAGTAAATTGTTTTGATTGTTTGTTTTGATAAACGAATACTAAAATTAGCCTCTCAATTTGTACAAGAGGGGGCCAGAAACGATCAAAATGCCTGCTGTTAAATTTGTGTATTGGAAAAACCATCATATTGAGTTTTCTTCAAGCGTCTGGATCTGCGTTGCAACCATATTTAAATCAATACTACTATAATACTTTAAGCATATTTTAATTGTGTGTGGCCCCATTTAGATGCGTAATCACTTATTCCCGTCCAAAAACAAGATCCTTTTATTTCATTCGACATGCACTTAAGGCTAGTTTACACTATCTCACAAGTCTTACGTATTCCATAATACTTTGTGTTGTAGAAATCTAATGAGTTTTGTTGTGACTGTCAAAAAATCTTATTTAACATAACAGTTTGTGTTCACACCATCACACAAAGTATAAACACTCACACATGAAATAAAATGGAACCCTGATCCAATGAAAAGGAATAGTGTTTAAAAATTTTTTAAAAAAATGATGAAGTCGTATTGGATGTCAAACTTATTTTCATAGTACTCGTTATTTTCATCACAAATGCATTTCCCTTCTTAAAACTCCCAGGAATTTTAAAAATACTTTTTCGGTAATTTCTGAATTTTTTTTTATAAGATTATAATCTTTTATTAGACTAGGCAACAAGGTTTTGGAATGGATCAACCAATTATATTTCCTATTGTATTTTGGTGGGCTGAATTCGAATCTGTAATCGTTTTTTTGTTTTTTACGTGAAAAATTTAGTGTTAAATTAGTACATTAGTGCAGCAGAAATAGCTAAATATATGGTTTAAATGGTTTATATATATATATATATATATATATATTTCACACATCCAAGGCAAATAATTTTTATATAGTTATTCATTATTAATTCCCTAAACCTTTTTCACAAAAACTGGAATAAAACTAAGACAAAATAATTATGAATTCAAACCATATAGCTCATTCTGCGCCACCCTGTATATTGCCGTAATAAAAAGAAGTTAAAGCAAAAACAAAATAAAATGTCAGCAACTCACTACACAGCAGCAAGTATATGCGTATGGGGCACAAATAGCTACTTTTTAAAAATAAATTTAAAAGTGGCGTATGCGGCACAAAACAATAATGTTTACAAAAATTTACATTTAACTTCAAACCACAAGCCAAAAGCAGCGGTGAAAATATAAAAAAAATTTCCTAAATAATTTTAAAAACCTACATATATTGTCGTTTTTCTAAATTAACACTTTTTGGTATATGCGCCAAACTAATAATGAGCTTCAACATATCATTGCACATTGAAAAAAATTGACGAAAAGTATTTTAACAAGGTTTCGTTTAAATGTGCTTAATTCCCATTTCATACTATTGATAAACTGAAATTCAGGAAACTTCATCCAAAGATTTAAGAAAAGCTAAAGATATTATACAAATTAAACTGCAAAGCGAATAGGATATAACCACAGTTTTACTTGAAACAATATCAAAGCTTAAACAAAAACAACAACAACAAACGGTGAGTTTATCTTTTCCTACAGTCCTGACTACAATTGGTTGATTTTTTGTCAACTCTAATTCTATGTTCACACTTGAGTTTTTGGACACGTTTAAGCAAAATGTTGATTTAGTTAATCAAAGCCGTTCACATTAGATATAAGATGATTAAGATGACAGTTGGTAATGAAAAAAAACACAACAAACAAATTTATATTTCTTTAAAGTATTACAAATTGATAACATTTTTTTTCAAGTTATTAGAAAATTATTTTAAACAATAAAAAAACACAATTAAGCAGAAATTGTGGTCGGTTGTACACGTTCAGATTGGCCGATTCTACACTATACTCAGTTTAGAAATGTTCAATGGATTCTATGTGATTAATTAAGTGATCATATCATATTTGAACTTGAAGAACACGATTAATGTTTTATATAAAAATGTTTTGATATTTATTCAATAAATGACAAATTAATAATAAATATTTTTTCAACAAATATTTCCGTAAATAAATAAAAAGTAAATGATATTGCGACTATTCAAAATTTAAAAAGTAGAATTTACAACAGGTAGATCCCCACAAAGTGATTAACAAATCACTTCCATGAATGGGTAATCATCTCGATTTTGATGTGATAAGAGCTTAATCATGTTCAAGTTGCTTAAACGCGTTTAAGAACCCAAGTGTGAACATAGTGTAAATGTTAAGACTAACTGACTGATTCATCATCGCACAGCCTAAACGCCTGAAAAGTTGAAATTTGGAACGGAGTTTGGTATTCCGCCAAATCGATCTAATAACCTCTTACCTCATATCCACCATACTAAAAGAGATTTAAACAGCAACAGAAGTTCCTAGAGAAAGGCCATACGCAAATGGTGTGCGATAGTGTCCATATTACGATAGAGATTAAATTGACAAATCATTATAAACACATGCCAATCGATTACTTTTAAATTATTAGAGACGTCAAAAAGACTTTTGTGGAGAATATCTAAACTACTTATGCGTTTTTCTTCTATTAAGCCAGGGCGAGTCTACCGCGTCTAATTAAAGATCTCTTTTATATATTCCAGATGGTAGCGTAAACTGTAAATTTAATTTTGATAAAGATCACATTGATCAACCTTCTACAGGACATATTGAACCAAAACCTCAAGATTCTGGTCCACTATCCATCCAGCTAAATGAGTGAAATAACTTAAAAGAATTGAAGAGAGTAACACCACTGCAATATCATTGTTTTTACTATAATTTACATCAATCAAACTCCAAAAAGACTTAAAAAGCAAATAACAATTTTTTTTCTATAACTTTTTGTTTAATATTGTTTTTGTTAATTTTTCTATCATATGTTGTATTATAAGCCGTTATCTTAAATTAATCACAAAAACTGACAGATGGCATAAATAAAATGATAATTTTCACAATATTTTATCAATCATAAAGTCACAAATAATGCAAAATTGTAAGAACCAATTATATTTGAGATTCAGTGGTTGCTTTAAAAAATATTGTCAAATACCGAATTTTAATAACTCAAGCAAGTAATGCGAAAAAATAAAAAGTTTTTTAGCAGTCCGGAAAAGTTGTGTTTTTTTAGGATAGAGGGTTTTGAATATAGGACCTCGATATATATTATCACGTGCTCACCTATATTTTCCTTTATTTTGACCTAAATGCCTTTGTGATAAAAGACTTAAAGATTCAAACATGGCATAATTAATTTGAGTGATAATTTTGGGTAATAAAATTTATAACGAAATAGTGGCTGGACTCTTTAATAATTCTTTATTTTTTCATCACTGTACACATCTGCATGTAATACATGTAAGTTTAAATACATGTACAGGCTATGAGAATTTATATAGGGTGTTTATTCAGAGTCGAAAATTCGGGAAAAAACAATTGACAATAATAACTCAGTCTGGCTCTGGCTTTTCACCGAAGCGATTGACACAGGCCAAGCGTAATGTGAAGGTCTCTAACTAAATAAAAAACGAACAAGTAAATTCGGTCAAAACAGATAATGTAAAAGATGTAACGAGGAGAAGATGATTTCGAGATATTTCCTTGTTTTTTTTCTTTAAATCGGTAATATATTGGGTTCTACTGGTTAAGAGGATACCATTAATTTTTTTGTTATCTGAAACATTAAATGTTTGGCGACTTTATATATTTATAAATAATTTTTTTTGCAAACTTCAAAAAATATTTATTTAAAAGGGCATACAAAAATTGTATACACTTTTTTCTAAACGTGTATAAAACACAGTTGCAAACAAAAAAAGCCATTAATGATTAAAATCCATCTTCAACTTTTGATTTAATTTAAAAAACATGAAAAACTTGAATTAAATTTTATAATTTTATAAAACGCCATACTTATATTGGAGCCCCCCTAAGGGGTGGTGATAAAGGGCAAGTATGCTTGGAGAAATTGTTAAGGACGAAAAACCATGTCTCATTGAATGTATTCTCCTAGGGGCGACTGCTAAGCAGTTATGGAACTTTTTCTTCAATATATAAGAAGAATACAATACAAGGCACTTTTTCTTCAAAACTCTTGACCCGCTAAATAAGTAGACTTTAATGTTGTAACGCGCAAAATCAAAAGCTTATGATCATTGATTCCAAGTCATACAAAAAAGTAAAAAAAAAAGAAAAATCAAACTGGCTATTGCAAACAACGGCGTTGCCAATTGTTAGTACCCCTAAAAATAATACCCGATACTAATGTTTCAGTTATTCTATATGCTAAACTATTGTAAATTGTCGTTTACATTAACGCCAATTGAAAATTCATAGTCTACGAATTTAAATATGTTATGTTGTCTATCTAGTATATAAAAATACTTAAGTACATTCATACTCAAACCACGAACTCACACATTTAATACATTTATAGATGAGACATTTCTTTTTATCGCAAGTAAATGACATACACACACATCCAGCAACGTGTTTAGATAGAGATATGTTTTATATATGAATTGCTTGTCTGTGTATTGTGTTGTTTAGTTTGGTTTGTTTGTTTGGTAACTGATAACAAAAAGTTTTTTCTTTTTTAAAAGTAAACAATATGATTAGTTATTGAACATATATATCGTCCCCTTAATATAACAATAGCGTATGTGCTCATACGCTATTGTTTTTTTATTGCATATTTAGAATCTCCATCATTGATTTTATGTCTGGTCAAAATTTCGTCAAATTCTACTTCTAAAAAGTGGGTCAAAATGTCGTTTGAAAAAATAGTGTATAATTTATTGTTCAAAATTTTCTTTCAATAAGTGTGTAAGCTCATATGCGCCATTTTACTTGAAATTGCCACTCTAAAATTGTTAAAAGAATAATATATATACGCATTATACTCCATTTTATTCTGTAGAAAAAAATACAATTTATGAAAACTTTAACTTATAATAATATACACTATTGTTTGAGAAATAGTTTAATTCCGACCATCGAAAGCTGCATGATCTCCAAAATTTGTGCAAGAAGAATGTAATTCGTCGTGGCTCGCAGTCGTTTTTTTTATAACTTACAAGGTGGAAAGAAGCGAAATTGTTTAGATGAGCCAGATGAAGCAGAGGAAGAGAAAGAAGTCGGATGAACTTTTAGTTATTTTTGATTTACGCAATGTATACCTTAATTTGTCATAATTTTTTTATTTTAATAACCCAAATTGAACAGTAATGAATATATGCCACTGAATTAACAAAACTATGAATTAATTAATCACTGTTTTATAATGTTACAAATTGATATTTTTGAGATCAAATATTTTAATAAAAATACCGTAAAATTATTAAATAAAACAGCATATACCATACGAAATAAAATAGTGTATCAGATTCATCATACGAATTCCTTAAAAAATAAAATAGCCTTTATGGAGGACTTGCACTTTGAATGACATATGGATGGTCTTAAAGGATGCGTAGAATAAAAAAAATTGGTAAATTTAAAGACAAGAAACGGTATTATGTATTCGTCGAAAAATCCAATATGAAGAATTTTTATTTACCGCGATATTGAGGTTTTAATAGACATCCGATTTGACAAAAACTTTATACACGATTTTCTCAAAACCCCAAAAAAATTATACGCTATTGTTATATTGAGGAGACGATATGTTGTTTGTATGCATGTACGTAGTTTTTTTATTTATTTTGCTCTTAAAATGTCCATTTGAAAATTAAATTGTTTGTTTATGAAAAAGAAGAGGAAAAAGCCAACTTCTTGTTTAGTACATTTACAGACACATCGACACAATAACATTAAAAATGAGGAGTCCATAAGTGATGCACGATAAGGAAAAAATATTTATATATGTACATTAAGTCATGAATTACTATTATTATCAGGGCAAGTTGAATATACAAACACAACAGAACCTTTAATAAAAAACATATTTTTACTATTTTGTTAGTAAATAGACGACTGACAATATATCGAAAATTACGTTTTCAAGTTTTAAATTATTAATAAATATTTTTGGACTCCTAGAATTGATACTGTACTGATAGAAAAGACGGCATACGCTGATGTATATACACATCAGTACTATGACAAGTGTCTTCGTTCTTGACGCCATGTCACTTTTAAAACTGTGATGTCAGCCTTAACATCATTTGGCTCAAGTAGCATCAATGTCAATCATTAAAATTGACATATCGGCATCACATAAATACCAAATCGGAGTCAGCTTAATAAAAAATGCCACGAGTGACTCAGTAATGTCGGAGTAAGGTCTCATTAATGACAGTTTGTCATTAAATTGAACCATTGAAATTGACTTAAGTCAAATTGAGAGAATATTATTATTTACTTACTTGTTACACATGCTTGTTTCACTTTAATTGTATTCCGCCCGTTGCTTACAGAAGAACACTCAATTGTAAGAAACTAGCAGCTTGCTGGGAATTTTTGCTTCTTATACTATTTTTTAAACATGAAATTATTGTTAATAATACACAAAATGTGTCATCGAATTCATGTCACTATAGTCATATCATAGATGACACATCAAATATCACAAATTTTTATAATGTTAAGGCATCATTAATATGATGATGCATTTTTTTATGAGTGTGGAGTTAGATGTTATAAAAAGTATCAAAGTCATTGTTGTCAAATGTGGCGATTTTTAAACTTGTTGGGCGACCTAATTTTTGATTTGGCGACATGGAGATTTTTTTGCGATTTATAAAATGGTTGGCGATTTTGTTGGCTATTTTTGATGAGCCATAATTTTTGTTCTAGTATTTTTGTGCATGAAATTATGTATGAATTTAAAGGTTGTTTATGAATTCTAAAGTACCTTTGATATTTATGAAACACAATCGAACAAATTGCTTCTTGTTAATTCGAAAGACTATTTTAATAACGATATTCCATTTAATTTAAATCAATTTTTCCCAAAATTTTATATCTACACAGAAAAAAATTACGACAAATCAATTGTCATATTAAATACCATATTCGTCAATACAATTAACTTTTTAATTGAAAAGGCACCAACAACTAAATTTGTAAATACAAAAAATTATTTTGTTAATTAAAGTTGTTAAAACTCAACAAATATTTTTAACAATGCGTTTGTTATATTAATTGATATATTTGTTAACAGTTAAATATAATTTTTTATTGTGAGTTTGTCATATTAACAAAATAATTTTTTGCAAACTAAGTAAAAAAAATATGCAATTAAAATTTGTTTTAATTATTTTTTTTAGTAAAATACATATGCATATTAAATAACATCACTAACAACATTATAATCTATATAAGTCACAAATGCACTGGGAGGTTCATACATCATCACAAAACGGAATCTTGGCACCATTATCAGTAATATTCCAGAATCTATAATTTATAAAAGAACGGATAAAATTTATTTATAAATCATTAGATTATAACGGTACTTACCGTATAGATTGATTAAATTTCGAATAATCATCATATCGTTGATTCTTTTAAAGATTTAAGATCGAAATTCCAGATTTTTTTTATTTTTAATTTTTTGACACAAAATTATTTTTTTCTTATTAATTTTCTACATATGAAAGAAATTGTTAATATGACAATTTACAAACATGTTAATTAAGAAAATTGTTAAAAATATATGAAAAGTTTTAACAAATTTTCTTTAATTACTAAAAAACTTTTGATATTTTTTTCTGTGTATAAGGATATGGCAGGTACAGTGCTGTTCGAAACCTAAGTAACTTTTCATGAAATGTTAATGAAAGTCTTACATTTTTAAGTAGATTTAATAAAAATAAAAAATTAAAATTATATTGTGCAACTACTTTCTAAAAGTAACTACAAAAATGTAACAAGTACCCATGTTCTGTAACTGTAGTGAGAACTTCTCGCATCGAAAAGATGTGAAACAAAATATTCCATCGTTTCTCGAAAAGTGAAAAAATAGTGTGTCTGTAACTCATGTCGAAAACTATCAAAAGAGATTACGTCGTAACGTTATAAATGTCATAACATTGCACTCAAAGCCGATGTGACATTGCAGACGGTGAGAACGCCAGTAACACATATCGTTAACGGCGACTAAAATTTAGTAAAGTTAAAAGTTTTTCAACGACGGCGATGAAAATACAACCGTCGGCTATACCAAGTAATGTAAAGCGCGACTTTAATGTTTGTTGTTCGCAAACGAGCTTTAAAAAAATTCGTTTATTTTGTAAAAATGTTAAAAGCAAAATAATTAAACAATGGAAAAATGTGCCAAGAACAAAATGTTATTATTGTTATTCTTTGCATTTTAATTGTTTTTTAGTGTTAAAATTTTTTCTCGCCCCATTTTTATTCGTGAGTCTTTTGGCAGTTCAAAGCGGGAAATTTTCTCACAAAAATGTTACAGACACACTTTTTCTGTAAATTGGCGAGTAATTTCCTTACGTGACAGCTAGTACTCGCCCAAAAAGTTACAGACACAGTTTCGTAAGGAAAACAGCTGTTTGTTTCAATTTATGGCATTTTTGTTTCATTTCACACATTTAAATCGAAAAGTTTCTCGACGCGAGAGTTACAGAACATGGGCAAAGGTTTCGTTTAAATGTGCTAAATTCCCATTTCATACTACTGATAAACTGAAATTTATTGTTGATGGGTTAAGCAATTCCTATGCGCATTTCACTGGATGCTTTTGTCAGTTTAATTTTTTCCCCTTGCAAGAAATAAACAAGTAAAAATTAAGTCAGCTCTTTGAATAAAAGTTCAAAACTAAACCAAAATTCAGTACTTCGTATAGTAGCCTTTGTTTCTTATGACCTCCACACATCGTTTTGACATAAAATCAATAAGGTTTGTTGAAATTGTTGATAACATTGATTCCCACAGTAATTTTAAGCAATCCAACAGCTCCTGCTTATTTTTTAAACGAACAGCTCGCGCCGGCGCTTCAGAATGCCAAAATTGTTCTCTATGGGATTTAAGTTTGGTGATTTAGCTGGCCAATCCAAGACTCGATTTCTTTTACCAGACAATTAATATTTGATTAAATTTGGCGAGTGTTTTTTATCATTGTCATATTGAAACACCAATAGAAGTGGCATTTCCCATTTGGCCCTCTGAAGAACGTAGTTGGCTAACAAGGTCCTAGAAAGGAAACGGTAAATTTTTGTATATATTTAAACAAAAGTGCTAACTCCACTCTTAGAAAAAGGGGTTTACGACACTAGATTTCCGCTTTCATGGTTTATTATGCCTTTACAATAAGGTGGATGTTACCATTACATGTTTACTATTCCCTTTGGGTTTCAAGTAGTATACTCCGTCCTAATTTAACAAGCTAAATTTAGTATTGTCGCTAAAAAAACAGTTTTCCATTTTGCCACAGTCCAATTCGAGTAAGCTTATTTAATGTTTAATCTAAAATTTCTTCAAATTAATTATTATTATAATATAAGGCTTTGATTACTTTATCAATGCAAGTTTCTTAGAAGAATACTGTACGTACCATTTGAAAAAACCTGCTTTGGATGTACTGTGTACTGTACTATGCTGGTACACTGATAGAAAAATTCATCTTCATATTGATGATAGCCTTACATCAGAATTGTGACATCAATGTTACTACAAATGGCATCAATGATGCAAAAAGTAACATCAATCCAATGACTTACGTCTTCGTACAATTTTGTCATATTTTACGTGTCATCTATTTTATGACTATAATGACATCAATTCGATGCCACATTTTGTATATTTTTAACATAATTTTCATGATTACAATGTATTATAAGAAGCAAAAATTCCTTTATTCTATTTTTTTTTAATTATTTAGTTAAATACATCAAATTTTCAAAGTAGAATGATAACGAAAATTAAATGGGGCATGGTGCTGGTATCTTATTATTGAGAGTTCTGCTGGTCGTAATTCAACAAACGTGAAACGAACATCTGTAACGGGTAGGTAAATAATAATACTCTCACACTTTGACTTACGTCAATTCCAATGACTTTGACTCAATGAAAAACTGTCATTAAATTGATGCTAATGTGTCCTTTCTACGATCTTACTGCGTCATCGCACTGAGGACATGTTCGTCATTTCTGTGATGCCGATATGTCGTCCCATTGATGGCGTAATTTCATTTTGACCCTGATGACACTTTGGCCAAGTGATGTTAAGGTTGACATCACAATGATGAAAAGTGTCATGGGGTCAAAAACGAAGACACTTGTCATAGTACTGATGTCAAAAAACGTCAGCGTTATGACGCCTTTTCTATCAGTGTAGATCCAACTTGAATTGCCTGTGTTAAAATTAAAAGAGTATTTTCAATAATGAACTCCTCTAAAACTCGCTTACAAAGTGGACTGCAATACGAACTTCCTAACGCGTTATTAAGAGCTTTAAATTACATGCATGCAAATATTGCATGATGCACTTCTTTTGTACCTTTGTTAAATAAGTTGTATTCCCTTCACAATGTATTTTAAAAAGGAAGACAAGAAGGGAAACTTGACGGTAAAGTGTATAGCGTATTAAACCACATGCATATGTGTATTCAATATTCAAAAATTCTTTCTTTGCTGCTTTAAGTTGACTAATATTAACTATTTTATAGTGCAATGCTACTTTTTTGTCTTCTCTTATCATTTTTACGTCGTTCTAAATAAAATTTAACAATATATGTATTATGACGACTTTTTTTTAAATCTTGGCGGATTTTAGCGATTCGGAATAAATTTTATAAAAATTATTTATATTTTAATTTTAAATAAAGCGAGTTGTTTTTATTTTGTTTTTTCTTTACCTACACAGAAAAAAATAACAAGAGTTATTAAGTAATTAATGAAAATTTTTAAAGTCTTCCAAATATATTTAACAATTTTCTTTATTAACATGTTTGTAAATTGTCATATTAACAATTTGTTTCAGTTAAAAAATAAATACATAAAATAAATTTTATTTTGTGTCAAAAAAATTTTTTTTAAAATATTTTGGGTTTTAATACCTAAAACGCTAAAAGATAGGCAGATTATTGAAAAACTGAATCAATCATAGGGGAAGTAAAGTTGTGGGGGAAAAAATTAAGACGTTTTAATGGGACTTTTGTTAATTTTAGTTTTCAAATACAAGTCTATAATTGTTGCAAGATTCCCTTTTAATAAGATGAACATTATTGCGCATCCAGTTCTACGTCTGAATAAGTATGCTGAAATAAATATTAATGGTGTTTGTGATGTAGGTTTTCATTTATATTACAATAAAAATTAATTAAAAAAATAATAAAGATGCATTTCATTCTTTCAAAAGGCAATAAACTAGTTCTCAACAAAATATTTTATTAATAAGACAAATTCGTAATTAAAATTTTAATATAATTTTTAACAAAAACTTTATTCAATATTACAACTTCGTTGTTAAAAATATTTGTTGAATATCAACAATTTGAATTAACAAAAGTATTTTTATATTTAATTGTATTGACGAATTTGGTATTCAATACGACAATTGATTTGTCGTAATTTTTTTCTGTGTACTTACAACTACAATTAATGTTGGAAGAATTCCAATCAATTGTGGTGGGGAATGTAAGGAGAGATAAACTCACTGTTTATTGTTGATGATTTTGTTTAAACTTTGATATTGTTACAAATAGAACTGTTTCTGTAATTCTTATACACTTAACAGTTTTATTTGGTTTAATATCTTTAGTTTTTCTAAAATCTTTATGGATGAAGTTTCCTGATGATCTGGCCTAAGCAACTAGTGAAATGCGCATAACAATAAATTTCAGTGTTTTTATCAAATAATAAAAATTGGTAATTAAGCACGAATAACAAAATCATTTAAATTTAATTTAAAAAATATATATTTTATTGTCAAAAACTAAAAATATTAAGGCTTTGGCGATTTTGTCGATTTTTTACATTTAATTTTTCGAAAAAGATCGAAGCCAATCTGACAACCCTGACCTGACTGCAGTTTATAATTTTTTACAAATTTAACTAACACTCGAAGAATACAAAATGCCTAATTTTATTGCCTTTATTTTGCTTAATATATTTTAAGAGTGTAATTAAATTGTTTCGGGTTATAAAACAAATTATGCAGATGAGACAATATTTACATGTTAAACTTAAAAACTTTTAATATCTTAAAAGTCCTAAAATATTAAAATTGTTTCCAAAAACCTTGAAAAATGAGAAAAAGTAAGTTTTAAAACTAAGAGCTTAACGAACTTGCCCTTACTATAACTTTTTTTTTTAAAAAAAATCTATAAAGAAATTAAAAATAAATAAACAGTGTAAACATATCTTCTGTTTGCTTTTTTTCTAATTTAAAGACAGCTTTACAGATTAAGGCCTTTTATTTGATTTAAAACAGTTTCATAAACTTTTTAAAATGGCTAATTTTAAATACTAACAGCATACAAAAAAGATTAAATATGTTATCAACTTCGAACGCTATACAAGGTTTTGCAAAATTTTAATACCTCTTTTTTAAAAATAAATTAAAAAAAATTTTAAATATTAGAAGATATCGCTTCTCTACCAATGAAATAACATTCAATTATTTAAAAAAGTCATTTGGTTTATTTTTTATTTTTAGATACAGTTTTTGACAGAATGATACAAACTCTGTTCGATTTTTAGTAATTAAAATAAAAATAACCTTTAAAAAAATATAGTTATTGGCACTCAAGTACAAGTATTGGCAAATTTTATTATATAGTAATTGGCATTTGACTACAACTTTTGGCCCTTTTAAAATTATAATTCTTGGCAAATTAACACCCCTAAAAGTTGAATTATTGGCACCATGGTAACTCCAAAAATTTAACTAGCTAGCTAGCCAAAAATGTCAGAAGCTGCTACATTTGCGCTGGCGGTTGAGACGGCATCGATGGCTCTAAATGCTAATGTTGGATGCCGTTTTAATATTGAAGTAAACCAGCCTTTATCCGGCTAATTTTCTTCTCCAAAAGGGTGTTGCCGCGTATTTACATCGAGAAAGTCTTTAACGGCATGGAGTACGTCATCCTTTTTTTTTGGAAAATCTTTCCGCTGAGAGACTTTCACCCAATTGACAATGGCTACTTATTCTGCTTCTGTTAAAATGGTAGCGTGAACCGTGGTATCCCATAAGTTTTTGATGCAGCTTTTTGTGAAATTTTGCCATCCTTAATTTCGGACAGAGCTTTCTGCAGAAGACTTTCTTCATATGAATTGTTTTTTTATTCATTTCAAAAATCCTGAAAATACACAAAATTCAGTTATTGGTAGTCAAAAAAGGTACAATGAGTGGCAGTGCCAATTATTTTTGTCAAGCTAATTATCCGTGGAATACTGTAGTTACCACAGCCATATTATGATTAAATCAGTAACATACATGTTTACCGTTGCTCACAATCACATACATTTTTCCTATGGTCTTTAATATGTTTTATGCCATGTACCTAGAAACACTTACTTTAGGTAGGAATAACACGTACACTTAAACAATCATAAATAAGATTACTTTTCGTTGGTAGTGCCACTCTGAGAGTAAAATTAGAAAGTGAGCACTTTAATCTCATTTAACTTATCAAAGTTTGTTCCAGACACTACAACAACACCACACAAGTTGTAAAAAACGATGTATTTGTTGTGTGTAGAAACAACAAAAACAACAGAACAAGACGAAAACAAATTATATAAGTATATGTTCCCGTCGATCATATAAAGAGCATAGGGCCTCGAAAACACATTATCTTCATGTTTAAAAAGTAAAATTGAGAACACTTCTCATTTAGGTTATTTTTTCAGATTGAAATTTTGGAAGGTGTAAAACGGACAGTCATAATAAATGTTCCTTCTAATTTAACTTTTGGCTTATTTCAAGTACCAATGCGGGATTGAATCAACATTACAATACTTTAACAAAGCGCATTTTGAGATTGGTTCACTCTTCGTTTAACTTAAATCATCTTATTTTCGGATTATTTCAAGTACGAATTAGGGATTGAATATGGATAAGTTAAGTATTTCGCGATTGAATATCAGTACTTGAATCAATATTTCTGTACTGGATTCAAGAAAATTCGTACTATCAGTACCGCTTCGGATTGATTTGAGTACGGATGTATTTTTTGAGAAGTAAAGGGTAGTTACATTTTAAGAGCCGACGTTGCATGTGAACCACACCTAAACGTCAAGTTTTTTTCTGATCATGTGATTTGACACCGTTCGATTTCTTTCCTTGGGGTTATTTGAAAGAAAAGATGTACGTCGATAAGCCAGCAGCAATTCAAGAACTAAAGAATGAAATGATTCGGCGCTTTAACGGCATAGAACCGCAATTATACCTCAGAGTCATCGAAAATTTGGACCATCGGATGGAGGAGGCCGATATTTTGTTCCATACATAATTGAACCATACCAATATTATCATAATAAAAAGAAATGATAATAATTTTTGTTTTATTCAAAATCAACATCGGCCCTTTAAATTTAACCATAAGCGACCATACAATTATTTGTGGTAAACAAGTAAATGGTTCTAGATAAAAATTTTGTATACACAAAAAATACCTTTTTTTATATTTCGTTACATACGACATTGATTATTTTCGGTGTACAATATTTCCACCTAAGATTTTTAAACAAAAACTAAAAAAGAGAAAAAAAAAACAACAGCATAAATTACTTTTATATATTTTACCCAGTTGAATATGGACGACAAAACTTTATATGTTTTTAAACATTTTATAAAATTGTTGATTTTCCATTTAAAATACAGTGTGCAGGACTTAGATGGAATATTAAACTACTTATTATACATTAAATACATGTTGTGGTTTATCTTTTGTCTTCTCATCATTTGAGTTGTTCTAAAAATATTAATGGAATCATTTGCCTTTCAGGTATTTGAAAAATGAAACCAAATTAGTAGAGAACACACATTAAAAACTTTTAAGCTTTTTAAATGGTTCCTTTTATTTTCCAAGTATTTTGCTTTTGTTAGCAAATAATAAAAGAGACTAATACATCAGAACTTCAGCTGTTTAAGAATTAATTTAAAACTATGTGTACCGTAAAATTTCAAAGTTTTTCAGCATGTTAGTTTTGGAAACAAAACAAAACCAAACAAAACAAAAATAAAAATAAAGGAAAATATGTTAAATTTGAATGTTTTTTAGATAAGTACGTGACAGTATTTTTTCACTGTCATTTCTTGGTTGTATGTTGACAATATGCATGAATATTTTTTTGAAAATAGAGTTTTATACTAACCCTTTGCGAGTAGAAGGATTAAATTTAAAAGGATTGGCACTTCAGCTCCCAAAGTCTATGCCAGATTATAACTATTTACACCACTTTGGCGTAAAAAGATGATTATTAGTAATTTACCCAAATCGATTTTTTTAGTAATTTTATTTGGAAAGTGGTGGTTAAATGATGATTTTTTCATTACATAAATTGCTTTAAAAATCCTTACGTAAGGGAATAGAAAAAGCTGAAAATTTTTACTTTGGTACTTTTTGTAAATTCGTTTTTTAATAACTTTTAACTTTTTTAATAAAATAGGATGTGGGAATTATTTATTTTTTGTTAATTATTTTATAACTTTACTATGTGCTTCTTCGACCCAAATTTCGCATAAAAGCGCATTATGAGTCAAAATGAATGAAAAGAATTAAAAGCGGAATTTTATTCGCAATCCGTACAAGTTGTGCATTTTTATGCTCTCGCAAATGAACTGCCAAAAACTGTATGAGAATTTGTGTTAAGAACAATCTGAGCCAATTAGTCTTTTGTCCTTATTTACAAAGGTATTTTAAAATACATATTTCCCTTTTTAGTTTTGTATGGACGTTTCTTACAAATTTACATTTTTTGCTTAAAATTCCACAAAAGTTAAAAAGGGGTTTCGCGGAACAACCAGCACAAATTTGCCTATTTTCACAAATGTCAATTTTACCCAGTTGCATGGAAATCCTTATTATAAAACTCAGACGTAAAATATCGAGTTACCGTTCCATTTTAAAATCGATAAGTTATTTCTAGTTATTATTAGTAATGAGAAACAATTTAATTTGCGAACAAGTTAATTACTCGACGTTTTGCCTCTTAATTGAAAGGGAAATACCGTTATTGTCAAGTGGCATCAGTCATTGGATTCCTGCCTAAATTCTAGTATGCTGCATCATATAGCTTGTACTTGATAGCCGTTGATAGCAAACTGCCTTGTTTATTTAGGATCAAATGCAAAAAAGTGCGAAACGTTGGACAAGGTTTATAGAGCTCAAATGAAACCTTGTTGAAAAAAAAATATTTTGAATCCAAAAACCTGTGTTTAATTTAAAAAGTTCCGGACTAACTGACCTTCATAGACTTGCACTTAATTGAGCTCTTATTGGTTTGACCTACCGACTATTTAAAAAAATATTGAGTTTGGTATGGAGTGAACATATTTTGAATACCCATTTTCGTGTTTAACTAAATTTAATTTAATGATTTTTTTTTTAATTTTATTTTATTTTATTTATTTCAGTCTATATATTAAAAAATCTTTACAGACATAAGTGCTAACATTAGAGTACAATAAATAAAGAATTATTTTATTAATTAATTTGAATAAACAATAATTTTTCATTTTAAAACATCGTTACTATCCGAAAAGTCAATAAGATGGTATAGACTTTTAAATTTCACGCAAATTTGACGAATGGTGTCGTTTAACATCTGAACGTTTCGTGTAGGTCTACCTAAACATTTAAGCTAATTTTACTCAACAAAAATCGGAATCGATATCACCGCATTTTAGACTCATTAAAAACGAAATACTTAGCATTGTCCTTCGACTTTTTAATGTAATTAAATAAAACTAAGTCTGCTTTCATATGAAGGTAATACAAGCGAATTCCATCCAAGACCTCTTGAACAAAATAAAAGGAACTGTTTCTGTACAGATTCAATGCAGTTGATATATAAGTATGTATTAAAGTAAGGGTGCCATACAATTTATCCATATTGCAGAAGATGCGGATCAGAGACGTATATAGATGTTTAGTGATATATGGATCAAGTACTCCATTAGCTTTATTTATTATCAATGAAATGTGATCACAGAATTAAATTTTATGATCTAATAGAATACCGAGATCAATAATACTGTGAACTTTATCCAGTAATGTTCCATTTAGATAATAACTAAACGGAATAAACGGAAAAATTACATGTGTTTACATTTTTTTTAAGTTTAAATCCAATAAGTTGTAATTAGACCATTGAGAGTTCAATGTCTGCCCTCAAAGAGCATCGATCAATAATATTGTTAAACGAATTAAAAATTTTTATATCATCAGCATACATGAGTATGTTCCCAATAAAAAATGGAGCTTCCAACGAAGCAGGTTTGTAAGGGAGAAACATAAACGTTTCGCTTACCATTGCGCTGACGGAAGACATGATTTTATATGGCGAGTTCCCACTTTGAAGCAATATATTTTTGACACATAAAGCGCATTATTCAGCGCATATAAAAATTGTTGTATGTAACGATCGGCCTTAAACACTGAATGTTTTGATACAGTTATTTTTTAGTATTCTTCCTTACAAACCTGCTTCGTGGTAAGGGAATGCCGTAGCACTTGAAATGTTATTTTTTTTATAAAAGTTGTTGAGAGTCCTTTCACTTACTTAACTGCATTCCTGTATGTGTTATTGCGTAGTGCATAATTGTGCGCTTATTTTTTTAAATGTACCATTAGTGCTTCGCAAAATGATAAAATTTTTTTATTGGGTTGGGGTGCTGAACAACGGATGATCATTAATAAATAATGTGAATAAAACGGGACCAACATGACTTCCTTGAGGCACTTCAGAGAGAACATTGATAAGTTTTGAGGTAGCATTCTTAAATTTTACTTGTTAAGTTCTATCTAACAAATAAGATTTAAGCCAGAGTATTGCGTTGTTGCTAAATCCCATACGTGATAACTTGTAAAGTAAAATATTGTGGTTGACACTATCAAAAGCTTTACAAAAATCCGTGTAAATAACGTCGGATTGTTCATTATTAATAAAACCTTCAATTACAATAGTTGTTAAACATTTTACATGTTTCTTAAATATTAAGCATAAATTTTACTCTATTTTAACTATTTTTAATTTTATTAAGTATTCTTTTTCTCTTCACGCATTGTTTGGCTTCAAGTGCAAAATCCTCATACGAAAACGTACAAAATAAATTTCACTCTTGCTTTGCTTTATTGCTGTAAGAAAAAAGTAGTTGAAGCAAAATCAAATAACAACAACAAAATAAATTATGCACTTGCTTTTCTTCATAGCCATAGGAAAAAAAGTAGTTAAAGTAAAAAAAATGTCAACAACTCAAGCCACAGCAGTATACGTATGCAGCACTAAAAGCCGCGGACGCGGCACAAAACAATAATATTCACTTTCAATCAAATACTATTAACTTCTAATGTTAAGCAAATGTTTATAAACGTTCATTAAAATTTAAATTTTTTTCAAAACATATACCATACGCAGTGGTGAAAATACGAAAAAAAAAAATTTCGAGAATTTTTTCAGAAACCTTCATGTAAACCTTCATTGTCGTTTTTAACACCTCGACTTTTTAGCATATGCGCCAAACCAAAAATTGGCTGACAAAAGGCTCTTCAGGATGTGTAGGAAGGTATTAGAAATGAAAGAAAGTGTTGCCTAAATATAGTTTTCACTATTTACAAGCGAAAATAAATTTATAATACATCACTAGAGGCCAAAAACCAAATATGCGTTGTGACGTTATTACCAGTAATATGCGTTGTGACGTTATTACCAGTAAGAGAGTTAATTATGAAATAACAAGTTTGAAAAAGAATTAAATTGCTTAGCTATTGGAACCTTCTTGCAAATAATTCTATATGTCTTTAATACACATATGGTAAACTCTTCTATGTAAATTAAAGTTTAAAAATATATACATATCAAACTTAAATATTTTGGAGCACAAAAAGTCATTTGAGGAAAACTAAAAAATATTGTGAAGCATTTTTAAACATAAAAATTATATTTATTTAGACCTCACAGAAAAGGGAAGGAAGATGACTAGGAAATTTAGAATAACCTTTAAAGGGATTTAATTAAAACGTGGGTTGATAGAGGAGGAAATTAATTAAATGGTTCCCTAATGCCTTGGGGCAAAAATGCTAATAAATCTTTCTTTAGGTAGAGTTTTTTTCTAATGGGTTAAATGCATGTATGTTGTAAATGCTAGATTATTTTTATTCACGAGTCTTTGTATAGAGATATTTAAAAGAAATCAAATATGATACATATGTATAATATATGTATGTAGGTACATATGTATAATAAACATTGTATTTTAGGGTATTCATTCGGTTAACCGATTAATTTCAGTCGATTAACCGATGTAACAAAATTTTTAACAGTTTGTAGTATTATAAAATATTTCTTGTG
The DNA here is from genome assembly GCA_949318255.1 of Pollenia labialis. Classification (NCBI taxonomy): domain Eukaryota; kingdom Metazoa; phylum Arthropoda; class Insecta; order Diptera; family Polleniidae; genus Pollenia; species Pollenia labialis. Next base: position 92,319,586 of record OX439141.1, read on the forward strand.
TTTTTAATTATTTGTTTAATCTCTTATACAAAAAGTATGTCTTTGGAAATATTTTTATATACAATATCTCAGTCTTAGCTATCAAAGGCTGTTTGTTAGACGATTATGTTTTATATACAACTCCTAAAAGAATTTTCTGATGATTGCCTGACGAGTAACAATAACAAAAACATCTACATTTTTTTATTTATTACTTTTTTTAATCATTTTCTGACACGCTCGTCTTTTGATTTTGGAACGCACCTTTTGCGGCTCTCTGTATGAGTCATATAACAATCACTGCGCTTCCTAAATAGGAGCGTTTTTGAAACATGAACATTAAATTGCCAATAAAATTTGAATAAAACAAACCAGCCTAAGGATTTGCCAAACAAGATTTTACAAGCGGATGGTGTTGAATTTGCTATCTTAAGGTTTTTTTTCGCATAAATTATATGATCCTCTTTGATCCTCTTATTTAGGCGGCTCAGTTATACCGTTGAACATTTCACGAGTTGTAAGATAATCCTTACATGAGTCTCAAGCGATTCTTGACATGCTTTCTTAAGCACTCTTTAGATAATATTAAAACACATCTCAAACGATTTCATCTAGAATTAATATAAGCGTCTTTCGCTGTGTTCTTAAAGTATCTCATAGAGGAATCAGCTTGCGTAACAATTTCTCCCGTGCGATCAAAAACGTTCTTCAAGAGATCCCCTTTTATCTTTCCTTCAACAAAGTAATACATTCTTAAAATACAATACAAAAACAAAAACTAAAGAATTCGGAAGATGACCCGACAACAAAGAAACTCTAGATAGTAACACAAGCAATCTTTGAACAGTTAATTCTGTTAAAACACAATAATAAGAAGTGTTAAACATTTTAAAAAATTAAAACAGGACTCTAATGGAATAATGGAACATTTTATCCAGGACAAGGACTGAAAAATTTAATTTTTCGTTTTTTTGGTTGGTTTCAATTTCTCCAACATCAACGTTGCTCGTTTTAGTTCAAGAATTGTTACGTGTTGTTTGTTTTACTAATAAAATCCAAATAATAAATAATTTATGCATATATATTTATTGAACTTTCTTCTTCTATCTTCTTCTTCTTCTATCTATATATATACATATATAAAAATTAAAAACGTTTGTTTGTATGTTGGCTTATAGACTCCTAAACTACTGAACCGATTTTCCTGAAATTTTTACAGTAACACAACTTGAGCCCTAAAAATGGCCCCTGCCATTGGTACCCCCCATAGGATGCCAATATTAAATATCGCATATCTTAAGAGCCGCTGCACGCATTTTGTTGAACTTTTGGTAGAAGGATCTTCTGAGCCCCAAAATTTAAATAAAATAGCAGCGGGGTAAGTGGTGCCTTCATAGGATGCCAATTTTTAATATCGCATATCTTAATACCTGTTATAGTGAGAATGTTCAAACTTTGTAGAAGTCACTGTTATGGTATACTTTTGAAAATAAAAATAAAGCGGGTAGGCGCAGGGGAGGAAACACCTCCCATAGGATGCATATATTAAATATCGCGTAACTGAAGAACTATTATAGCTAGAGTCGTCAAAAGTTGTTAAAGCCACTATTATGCCACACTACAAATTTCAAAATAAAAATGGTCGGAGGAGGAGCAGTACCCCCTCAAAGAACGAAAATGTTAAATATCTAATATCTGAAGATAAAAGTCTTCCAGCTTTTAAGGCTCCACTCTTAAGATAAACTGCATCTTTTAAAATAAAAATAGAAGGGGTAGGAGCAGTGGAAGCAATAAATCTTTATATATACAAATTAAAAATGTTTGTCTGTTTATTTGTTGGCTAATAGACTAATAAACTACTGAACCGATTTTCCTGAGGCTACTTTATTTTATTTTGTCGATAGGAGCAGGGAAAGATTCGCTTATCTTAAGTCCCGCTGCACCTATTTTCTTGAACTTTTTGCAGTAAGCACCGAAATTGAAATAAGGTATCAGCAGGGGTATTGATAATTTTCTAACTTTGTACGAGTCAATCTTATAGTAAGCTTCACCTTTGAAAATAAAAATTTAGGGGGTAGGCGCAGATGGAGCAAAACCCCCATAGGATGCATGTATTAAATATCACGTAACTGAAAAACTATTATAGCTAAAGTCTTCATTATGGTAAATTACAAGTTTTAAAATAAAAATAGGCGGGTAGACGGAGGAAGAGTAGTACCCTCAAGATAACGAAAATATTGAATGCCGAATATCTGAAGATAAAAGTCTTCAAGCTTTGTAGGATCCACTCTTATGGTAAACTACACCTTTCAAAATAAAAAGTACGAATGGCACCTCCCATACGAATACACTTGACATTTCTGTATTTTTGTAGAACGGTTACTGTAAAAGCAATTAAATTTTGTACAAGATGCATTGTAATCAATAGACGAGATCTGTTTTAAAAAATGTTTACTAATTTTATTTCGATTGGGGTAGCAAAGCTAGTAATTTATAAAAAAAACTTTACTAATCGGTTAACCGATCAATAACAAAACTAACCAATTATTAACGGATTAAAGCAAAACTTCGGTTAATTAATCGAGATGTTAAACGATTAAAGCAAAAGCCCGATTTAATGAATACCCTATTGTATAAACATAACCTTTCATTCTTGCAGCAATCAGTCATTTATTTTTTATAAATAATTTATATTAAAAAAAAAATTAGTGTCAAAATTTTGCACATGAAAATAGCTTTTGCCTTTTAACACATGTTCTTAACTTCCTTAAAAAAATATTATAAAAACATTTTAAAAAGAGAAAATGTGTATTTTTTTTTAAATAATTTTTTTCATACGATTTTACACAAAAGAATTGAGTACATTTCATTTCCGACATAAAACATAAAAAACACGTACAAGCACACACACACCGATACAGTTTTTATTCCCAAACATAAACTTACTAGGATTTATTAAAATATAAAAAGGATGTTGATAAAAAAAATTTACGTAGATTTGCATTAAAATGTGTTAAACTGAAGGATGTAAAAAAATTTATGGGGATGTGCAAATTTTTTTTTAACTACCTTGTCATACACGTTGCATATGAATGTAATACTATTATATCGTTGTATGTATTTGTTGAATACTTATATGTAAAATATAATTGTGTGTATGTATTCATATTATGCATAATTTTTTATTCTTGTATGAGTGTGGGCATTATAGTATTAGTGTAGATGTTTGTACATGTGAGTTTTTCTAAGAAACAACAACAAATTATGTACGTACATTTTTCAGACTATGTGCAATTTACACATAAAGTGGTGGAAAAAATTATAAAAGTAACCAATTATTTTAAAATTCTTTAAAATTTTTACCAACCGATTTACAAAACAGAATCATTTAAATACATACCCTACTAGAGTATTGGGTAGTTAATAGGGTATTCATTCGGTTTATTTAATTACTACACGATTAAATGATTGATTAATTTAAAATTGGCTCTTTTCGATTAACAATTAAACCGGTTAATTTCAGTCGACTAACCAATGTAACAAAATTTTTAATTTTTTGTATTATTAAATCATATTTTTTTTGTTCTTACTTTAGTTGGCCAATTTCAAAATTTTAAATCACTTTCTTTTTGTAAAGCTTGTTAGGCCTGGAGCTTCAATGTAAATAAAACATCAATTTTATTACAGATTATCTCAGCGTTTCGTAGAGTATATTTCTACTTCTTCAAGGGGCGTAAATTTTTTGAATTTATTACATGAAATATTAAAAATTTATTACATGTTTAAAAAATTAAATAAATATAAAAATTAACAAAAATTCCTTCCAAACACATCTTATTCTAAAATCACAGTGTGTTTTTTGTGTTTTTTTTTTTAAATTTCCAAAACGTCAGTTGCAACCATGTAGAATTTTAGAATTTTATCTGTACCTGTATCTCACCAAAAAATTTGTGTTTAGAAATATTTTTTCATACAATATGTTTCCTTCTAGAAATACATTCTTAAAATACATAGAAAAACTGAAATTAAGGCATTCGTTAATGAACTTTTTTGCAGAATGTTCGGTGCTGAGTTAGATGATGACCTGACAACAGAAGAAACTTTCGACAGAAACACAAACACAGAAATTCAGGCAAAGGACTGAGAAATTAGAAATTCTGTATGATGTGTTGCTTTCGATTTCTCCAACATCTACGATATTTGAAAAAATTTTTTCAAGTCAAAACTAATCTAAATCTAAAGAAGAGGTTCGCTAAAATCATAAACATTTTTACCAAATTATTTTTCTAAAAAATTATTTTATAAGATCTTCTTAAACTATTGAAATTTTTAATAAAATTATCTCACAGTTTATTTTATTAATTGAAAAAAATGTATTACACCTCTATGATTTTTTTTTATTTGCTCGTTTTAGTTTAAGAATTGTTATGTAATTGGTTTTTTTTACTAATAATAAATGATTTTTAATTTTTATTTATAGAATTGTCTTAAATTACTAACCAACCTTTATTAATCGGTTAACCGATCAATAAAAAATTAACCGATTAAACCAAAACCTCGCTTAAATAATCGAGCGATTAACCGATTAAGACAGATGGGCGACTAACTGTATATTTACTAATATCAAGGCTGCCATTGCTTTCCAAGCGTGTATCTACTTGATTTCTAGACTGTGAAGCATTCAAGGATAACGCGTTTATGGATTCCAGGATATACGGACTGGCCGGGCAACCAGATAACAGATGAGCTGGCCAAACGAGATGGTCGCTTAGATGATAAATTCATTAATCAATTCGTTGGCCTTCCAATAACCACCTCACTACCCTATTCCATTTTTTAACAGATACTTGTATGAATGACTTAATTTTTTGTTTTAAATTTGAATACTTTTTCTGTGACCAGATATACAGCAATTTAAAATGAAAACTGCCAGACGTACGGAAATGTATGCTGTCTTTGTATGGGTACCACGCCCACTTGTTACAAAAAGCCACCTTTTTGGCAGTTGTGAATTGATGAACGTTCACAATGATCGGCTTAACCACTATCAAAAAGTCATATCTAATAAGTTCTTTTATAGATCAAAAACCCTAGCGAATTATGATACTTTGGGAAAATTTTGGTTAAATTTAGTTTTTTATAACCAAGAAACATTCTAAAATTTTGTGATGATCGTTCCAGTTCCCTGAAAACACTTTAGTTATGTCAGATTTTGTTAAGATGTGCTCAAAGCTTTAAAATAGATGCCAAATAAAATTCAGTCTCCAAATATTTTTATTCTTAATGGAAGGTATTCAAAATTCGGCACAGGCGAATGAAGCAATTAAAGTGTTGTTTGAAGCACGCTTTAATATTTCGAAATTTTTTTTTATCATAAATGAAATGAACGTACTCCACTGAACACTCCATTAAATACCTTTTTCCATATTATTTTTTCCTCCACTGTACATTCCCATTGCAGAAATACAAAATCAACAAGGATTATATATGTGAATTATTACTTTTTTAGTCATCTTTTTTCGGTTAGAAAAAAAATTTAAATTTTAATATGTAAAATAATCCTGTAGGAACCCAAAAAAAAGGTGTTTGTTTTGCGAAGCACTAACAGTCAATTTTAGCAAGTAAGCGTACATTTTTGCGCTACTTAATAAGAAGTGAATGAGTTCTACATGAGTTCTACATTTGTAGTGCCACGACATTAACTTACAACGAAGCAGGTTTGTAAGGGGTTAGATTAAAGAATAAAGGTAGGAACAAGAATTCAGTGCTGATCGTTGGAAGCTCCATTTTTTATTAGGAAATGTCAATAGGTAAACTGTACTGATTCACTATTGACTTTGTTACCAGTACTACTGACCAACTGTAGACCAGGCAATGCTTTGTGATATAGACATTAAGTATGTGTTTGTCATTGAAAATCTCGTTCTTGTGAGACGTTGGATCGAGACATTCACTTGCAGTTTTTAATAGTATTACGGTCATTATTACAACTTGGCGTTAATTAAAGCGAGGATTTTATCGGTTATATAAAAAGCTAATTATTATTTAAACTTTACTTTTTATTTTTTTCTTTTAAAAAACTTGTTAAGAATTCCTTCACTTACTTTACTGCATCTCTTTGTCTTATTGCGAAGCTTCGTAAATGATACAATTTTTTATCGGGTTTTTATACGTGGGACTAAATTCTACCTTTAACTAACGCTTAGTCGTAATAATGACCCTAAGTCTACATTTTTTAACTTTTAACTAGATTTTTGCACTAAGTGGATAAGGCAATTAATTAAATCCAAATACGTGCATACTTGGATAAGGGGTTCAAATAAAAAAATATTAAAAAAATAAAAAAATCAGAAATTTTACAACTGCAAAAAATTTCTTTTTTTCCCAAAGGCAAGCAAAAGTGTAGCCACTTTAATGACAATGTCACCAAAAAGTCATCAAAATAATCGTCAAAAGTGGCGACGTGGAGACACTTTATATCTTTTTTGTATATATTGTTGTGTCTGCGTGTAGAATTGGCCACATCTACTCAAAAAAGTATCAGACTGCTCAGAAAAAAATATTTCAAGAAAATTTTTAACAACATAGTTTGTTAAAAATAAAAGTTGTAGTCAACAAACTTTTTATTTGATTCAATGAAAAAATTTATCAAAACTACACTTTGCAAAATAGCACTCAATAAAACATATTTAATAATAAATTTATTAAATATTTCTTCATATTCAACAAAAGAGTATTTGAATCAAAGTAAAAACAGTATTTTTACAACAATTATCCATTTTTTAATAGCTCATAATTCTCATTCGCTTAACAGTTTTATTTCTATAAAATATTTAGACATACCAAAGTCTTTGGAAAAAGGTTTCCTGATGATCTGGCCTAAGCAACCAGCGAAATGCGCATACAAACAATAAAGTTTAGTATATTTATCAAAAAATAAAAATTGCGAATTAACCACATCATAATTAATAAATAAAGATTCGATAAACATTTTGTTTGATTTATTTAACATTTCTAACAATTTATTTATTTGAAAAAATAAACTTGGTTGTTGACAAAAAATTCAATAACTATGCCTACAAACTCGTTTGTCAATACCGCAAAAATCGTCATCGCAGAAAATTTAAAAAGTTTTTAATAAAATTTGCGATTTTCGTATTCGAATATGAAAATTATTTTTTCTATGTGTATACAAAGTATTTATGCTGTTGACAGCTGTAACAACTACAACATAAATTTAATACACAAAAAATATTATTTCACACATTCATCATTCACTGTTTAAATTATTTTAGTGTATATATCGTTACCTCAAACGCAAACAACCCTACTTAACATTTTGAAAATTTTACAGGAGAAGCAAACAACTGTAAAACAGCCTTCACAAATAATTTTCTTCAATAAACATTTTGTTTGCTTGTAAAACCTACCAGTTTTTATTTTATGGACATTTCTGTTGATGCAACACATCAGTATCAATGAAAAAGTCGAATCTAAATTTTTGGTTAGTCAGCGGTCTAATCACCGTATTCTGTAGGAACTTTACGAGATAACCCATTTTTTTTCGAACAAACAGGTACGAGTGATACCCTCCACCGAGAGTTTGAATATTTCAGGAGTGTGATTTATATGGGATCTACAAATTACAAACCAATCCCAATAAGAAATGGAGCTTCCAAAGCAGCAGGTTTGTAAAAGAGAAACGTAAGAGTATCAAACTGCATAATTTTAGAACTCCACCAATAAACCAATCTTTCCAATCTTTACATTGATATTGATTTCCTGTGTATTGTGAATCCCAATTACAAAGGAAGCAGAAGTATTTTGAAAACCGCCCTTTAATGCAATACCTTGTATTATGTTGACAACCTTTAGATCGCAACAAATCTTCCATTTGTGTACATTGTAGTGGATTTTCTCTAAAATTTCGCCCAATGCTTCATACGTTTCCTTCATAGTTGTGTTGATTCCCAATGGAGTGGACGGTTTTTTGTTCGTCTTGTCCAATAGCACAGCCTTCAAACTTGAAACTGAACCATCGATGAATAAACGTCCATTCGCAATTTTTTCACTAAGGGATATTATGGGAGTAGGTGAACGTATTTGCTTCGTCAACGGAATAAAATTTCTTGGCGGTATGATGTTGCGCTGACATTTTGCTGTGTCAGTTTTCTGCTTTTCAAAAATGATGTCAACATTTCGGAGTTTTGTTGTGATAGTCCCATCTAAACCACAATGTAATCCATTTCGATTTGTGTTAGCGGTTGTGGCCCATTATTTCCAATTTCGAGTGTCCAATCAGCATCATTCAAATTGGTCGGATTGGTCAAAACGGTTTCGGCTTGCAGGGACACAGTATCCAGACTCGGAGGTTTAGGTGTATCGGTACCAGCAGCACGTTTAACGGGAAGTGTGGCAGTAAAAGCAGCAATGTATTCTTTTGTTTTCAATTGTTTTCTGTTTAAACCAGGACGAGAATTTATGCATGCGCAGCACCTGGATTCATCATGTCCATTTAGGTCTTCCACCCAAATTACTGGCTTTATAAAAGAAAACCGTCCACTTTTCCATGAATCCACATTATAAGGTTATTATAACAATTTTTGCACACTGTGTCGGCGTAAAATTTGCGCCACTTAAATCTGCTTCATCAAAATAATGACATTACGCTGTTTTGAATTCCTCAGTAATCAATTTTTTTTTTGATCCAGTTGGCCTCTTTTTGGGATGATATGACCACAAACGTAACAAAATTATCCAATTGTGGGCACTTGTTATTTTCCATATTTGGAAAATATATTATATGTTTTGTTGTTATTCACTTTTAAAAACCGGAGAAAAATTCACTTGTACTTCTCGCGTTCGTCGACTCTTGTTAAATGACAAAAATCGATCAAAGAGCACCTATAATGCCCGTAATTTCTACAAACAGATATCTATCTGTGTATAGATTTCTATGGTGTAACGAATTTTTCATAATTTTTACACGTATGTTTTACCTACTGGTTCAACTGTGGTGTATTTTACACTATCGATTTTTGACAGTTAATAAAAAACAATTAATAAAATTACAAATGTTGCCATATTTTAAAACAAAACTTAAACGAAAAAACACGTAGACAAAATAAACATTGAAATTACCAAAATAGTTTTACCGGATAGGTAAAATTAACTATAAGGTACGAACACGACCAGATATCTGCTTGTAGAAATTACGGGCATAAATACTACAAATATTTTAATATTTTACTGGCAGGTACTTTTGAAATATGTTTTCGAAACGTTCCAAAACATGAGCACTCATAAATGTGGGTGCAATTTCGGTTAAAAAAATAATACAGGTAACTAACGGAAAAGCCCAAATAATAAAAAAGGGGACCTTCCTTTTTTCCTTTTAATTGTCCACTCACATTTATGAACGCCTATTACTTTGCTACAGCAATCATAAAAATCAAAAAACCTTTTGTTTATTCCTTTTTTTTAATTCTGCGAATCATAAAAAAAGTCATCATTGTTTTTTCCAAAGAATTTTGTGGACATCTCGAGCAAATTTTTGAAATTCATTCCTTTAATTAATTGTGAATAAAAGCGAAACGCGTTCATCAATTTTCATGATTTATGTGTCATTTTGTTCATATATTATGCAACTTTACGTGAAAGTAATGGGACTTGACACTTTTTTTCACCGTTTTGTTTTTTTTATGAATTAAAATTAAAAATTTTTTTCTTCATACATTTATTTATAACTGCGAAACTGTTGCTTATGTAGCGAAACGTTGTATGAACTTATTAAAGGAATTGTAACTCTTAATTTTTTTAAGTTTATTCGGACTAGTGGTTTTCGAGTTATGACAAACAAAAGAGCCAAACACGTGACAAATTCCCCTTTACGATACTTACTTACTTCAAATTAATTTTTAAATTAATTATTGAGGCACCATGACCAAACTAATGATGCAGAAGTTCTTCTTTTTGGGTCTACTTTCATAAGAAATTATCAGAATTGAGTCCCGAATCAGTCACCTAAAAAATGTTGTACTGTGTAATTCGCTGAGGTTTTATGGGAATTAAAGTCTTTTCTAAATGGTCAAAAAACTAAATTAGACCTAATAAAAAAAATATATATGATTTGTTGCCGAAATATAATTAGGCGTATTAAGGTGATTTTCAGGAGGGGATTATATATTGGACGAGACGTAAATTATGGATCGTTCATCAAAAAATTCAGTATATTGACTTTAAGTATTAAATCGAAATTAAATCTAAATTACGCCAATTTTCCATACAAAGCAGTGTGATTTCTAATCTTATGAATCTATCTCAGTCAAAATTTTACTGCAATAGCATTTTTCACTACGGCCTTAGGCGTACTTAAGTTTCTACCGAGAGTGGTCTATGTTTGGGGCCTATGGTAAAGTATGGAATAATCTTCTCAATATTAATTACTATGGTTTCCAGTCGTATAAAAGGAACTAAATGAAAGCCAGTTCATTCTTTCATCAATTTAATTACCCATATCTGGGTTCATAACTATTTTCCTATTGAACGGATTGCGCTGAATTTTGATTCCTTGAAATAAATTGATGGCCAAATTTTTCCTTTCAGTTCAGTCCTTCCGAAGTGAACGTGTTTTAAACAGACGGACAGACAAATTAACATGGCTAAATCGAGGGTCTTAGATGAATACTAAAAATGTTTTGCACGCAATGGCAATCATAGTATTCACCGCTAGTGGAGGTGGGTATAAAAATTATTTTAACTTTGCCAAAATTTGTGAGAGCTGTGGAAAAAGAATGCAATTCGTGATTTAAAGAATACAAAATGTTCTACATGTAGATCATAAATTTAAACAAAGAAACATCTGAAACCCTTTTTAAAGTTTTACCAATTTTTACTCAATCGGCCTAGGAAAAAGTTCACTGGGTGATGTTAAAGTTCGGACTTAACCGTACGATGCATACCCAACTTTTTCTACGAGAACACACACCCGGGATACGTTTGTACCTACTAGCTTATTTTGGCTTTTTCTTATGTTTAAATGGTCCAATTTCAATTGGATCTTTGAGGCTGTAGTAAAGCCGAATCTGTATTACGGGGTACAACGGTATGGTGGACTGCTTGAGATGCTTGAAAAAGTACATAGATTTGTCGCATTGATGATCACGGGATCAATGCGATCTACTCCCACGAGCGCACAGTTTATAATATTAAACTGGCTCCTGGTGGACATCATGGCCAAACAGATGGCACTTTGCTCAGCGACACGGCTGCACGAAGATGGGCTGGCCAAACAAGGTGGTCGAATGGATGACGTATTCATTGACCAATTCATTGGACTTCCAATGGCTCAATGTAAGTCACTTATCGGGCGCGAGTCTTACAGAGTTGAGCAGATGAGGTGGACCTGTGAGTCCACCTGCTCGATATCCATGATCCAATGGCCAGGATATGATGAACGGAGAACTAACTCTCTACTTAAGTTCAGCAGGGATCAGACTAGGACAGTGATATCGGTTGTGACTGTACACTGGCCGGTGGGGACTCATGCTGGAAGAATGGGTCTGGAATTTAACGATTAATGTAGAAGTTCTTCTCTTCACTAGGAAGACGAATTGGTTGAACTTTGCAGTGACGTCATCTGAGTAACTGCTCTATAGGATGGGCATTTGCGCTGGATTTCACAAAGAGACCAATAAGGGACCCAAGTGAGTTGTATTTCGATGGCTGCCCATGGAACCTAACCTACCCTTTGCTCAAGAAACAAAACGACGTAGAAAACCCAAAAAGGTGTGTGGCAAATGCAAGAAGCCAATGTGTCTTGAACATTCGATCATTTCATTTTTCAAATAAAATAATGTAATTTAAACACACTATAAAATGGTTTGTTGCCTTTTATTTTGGTATTAGCTGGTGTGGTACAAACGTATCCCGGGAAGCGCGTAGCTTCTGAACCACTAATCCGAATTGCATAAAATAACCGTTACACAATTAGAAATTACTTATATTTCCTAGATCCGAAATCTATATTCCTTAAGTTATGCCGTTCCTGAGTTACAGCACTGCAAAGTTGCAAGTGGATACATTTGTACCCGGGTGTGTGTTCTAGGGTTAAGAGAGAAAATTGAATTTTTAAACTACTTAGAAAAAATACTATTGAAATGCAATGAGATCAATTCTTGCAAACGAATTGCATTTTTTCATATCTTAAATGGCTTACAAATAGTATAATTGGCAAAATGCTTCTATGCTCAAACGCATTTCTACATACCAACAGTTGCCAAATTTTATCTATGCATTTCTACACGAAAAATAAAACCGTAGTCCCCCATTAAGGTATATATGTCCACGTTTACCACCATTTACAAAATCAAACCAAACAAAAATATTTTTAACACATCCCTTTCCACACACTCACAAACGTACACAATCAAATTTACACATCCTTAACTTTTACACAAATGCAAATTGTATTCAACGAAAGTGTAAATGCGTATTTCCGTTAAAATAAGTGGCAATGCGGGATAATATTTTTTCAACATGTAACGTCAGTGGAGTGTGTATATAAATACATAGTATGTATTTGTCCAAGCAACTGTTAATATTAAAGGGAGCATGTGGCTGGGTGTGTGTGTGTAAAAGGGGTAAGTATAGAATAATGACGATAACATGTTAAAATTTGTTAACTTTGCCAACACAATTGCTAACAAAGCGTTTTTCAGAAGAAAAAAGAAAAAGTGAGTGGCGACAACAGCAGAAATACAAAACTGAATATTTGTTTTTCAACAAAATGTAAAGGTTTTAAAATGACACGTGATGTGATGAGTTGATGCCTTAGAAATAATAAGAGAGAAAGAATTTAAAACAAAGGAATTGTGTTTTTGTGTATAATACAATGGCATGTTTTTTTAATTAAAATGTATATTCTTTTGACACATTTTTTCCTTATTTTATTATTGTTTTTGTTGGTTTTTTTTTTTATTTAAAATATATTACAAATAACAACACAAAAGATGTATTTGTTAAATAACAATGGATAAATAAAATAAATAGCTTATGATTAGACTTAAAACGATTTAACGTAATTCATGTGCTTATATGTACATATGTAAGTAATTTTGTTGCTTGTAAGCTGCGTTGCCATAATTTTTTGAAAAAAAACTGCATTATAAGAAAAAAACCAGATTTTAACATAAAAAAACATACATAAAAATTGCAAAAAATTATGTAATTTATTTAAATTTTTTTTAAACATACGAGTTATACAGAAACAAATACTATTATAAATTTTTGTAAAGTGTACATACATGAACAATTATAGCAACAAAAAAAAACTCAATTGTTGTTAAAACAAACAACAAAAGATCAGCAACAAAAATCACACAATGTAAACAGGGACATAATAAAATTTTCAGAAGTAAAAGACACATAACTGAAACGGCTTGGCAAACATTTTTAAATAGCACGTTTGTACAAACCTTTGGCCAAAAGATTCTAAGTATTCCTCGAAGACATCTGTTAATAAAAACTGTTAATTTATTTTTAATATTCTCGCACAGAAAGAACGGGATACATCAAATTTTTTATGACTACTTTAAGTACGAGTCGCACTCAAAAATTCAAGTACGAATAACACTAAAACGTACTCAAAACAATCTTAAACGGGATTACTTTCGAAAATCAATTCCGAAATTTCTTAAAATAAGTATAAAATTCTTAAATGAAGTAAAAAAAGAATAAAATTTTCGCTGTGTTTAACCCTCCGGCTTACGCATGTTTTGATTTTCTATACACAATGAAAAAGGTCTGGTCAGACTCATGTATACCACGAAGGGTTAAAAAGTAAATTTAAATTCTTGCTTCTTTATAGTTTATATTTTTGGTTAAATATGTACATAAGATTTCGAAAGTAATGACCATATGGGGCACGATGTTGGTGTTTTATCATTCGGTAAGGTGTAATACGGGTAACAAATCAATAGTAATAACTTTTTCTTTCTTAATCGTGATAAAATCAACTTTTTATGTACTTGAATCAAGCGCATTTTGAGATTGATTCAATCTTAGTTTTACTTAAATCAATCTCATTTTCGGATTTTTTCAAGTACGAAATCGGGATTGAATGTGTATAAGTTAGGTTTTCCGTAAATCAATCTTTCTGTTATTGATTCAAGAAAATCCCTACTATTAATACCGCATCCGATTGATTTGAGTACGGATGGATTGATTTTTCTTTCTAGTGCGGTAACGAAACATGTACTGCACATGATTTAAATATTTGAATTTTCGTTTTAACGCTGTATGTAACAGAATTCCAAACCTTATTAAGTTGTGTGAAAGCTCCAAATGCCTTTCTTATTCTACTTTCGACATCTCTGACTGTAGCGCCATCCTTAGTTACGACACTGCCCAAATATTGGAATTTATCGACAGGTTGGCCAGGTTTCTGGTGAAGTATTAAAGTGTCATCCAATTTAGAGTTAAGCGCATTTCCTTTATTATCGATAAATTTATTTTAAAGTCAACCTTACTTGATTCGTACGCCAGGTCGTTTAACTTGTTCTGTATGTCACAAAGCCTGTGCGAGAGTTCACATTTATCATCAGCTTTGTCTAATGACTCAATCCGTTTATTGGGTCTGGTTAGGTTCCACACTATACCTCGGGATTTGTTTTCGTAAGTATGCTTGCATCAATAACGATCAGGAATAGTAGCGGCGATAGTAGGCAACCTTTTCGTACACCTGATATGATGTTGAACGGTTCTGATATTTGTCCATCACGTAGAACTGAGAATTTAAAGCTACCATAACTGTATCGTAAAATGGGGATTATCTTTCTGTTACGAACCGGTTTTGTCATCTTGGGCCATGGTTACCCTACTTGCTTATCTCATCTCCTTAGGGAGTTGTTATCAACACTTTGGTTGACCCTGCTTCGCGGCAAGAACAAAAAAAAAAAAAAAACTGAAACACAAAAAAAAACTCCTCAACACTTACTTAACCTGGAATACCAATTCATAGGGAGGCAGATGTTGGGCTCCAATCGCCCATTTCCCAACCATGACCGCGATGTCTCCATATATTTTTTGCGGTCCCATAAGCCCGCCTTACGTCGCCCTTTCTATATCAACAATCCCCAAAAATTATTCATTCTTCTCATTTTTTTACATACAGATACCAATACTTTTATTTATAATTTTTATCTAATCTATTTATCTTAAAACTATGTTTTTTTCGCTTAATTTTACTATTACATTAAACATATAAATACACATAATTAAATAAAACTCTAACTATTCTTGTTTTCTTCTTTTTAGATTCCTTTAATTCTTTTTTTTAATTGACCGTTACTTTTTCTTTTAAAATATTCTATTTTCTCTTTCAATAATTATATCTTAAATAAACAAACATTTCGCAGTTCGGCCCATATATACTCTCTATGTATCGAATAAAACTGTTTCTCGTAACCAATGAACAGTAAATATAGCTGAGAGCGCATCTCCACTGCTTGTTCAATAATAATACTAACCCAGCGGGAAAATGAGTAATTGATTACATAAATTACTTAAAAAATATTGTAATATTTCCGAGAGAATAAAGATGCATTCATTGGAATCGAGAAGGTAATTTCATCAGACAAATTAAATTTGCATTGATAACCACGTATATTCCCACATTTGCAGAACAAGGAAACTATTTTTTTTTTGTTCGTGACTATTATTCGTGTTTTTAAATATTTTCTTAATCAAAATTCGTTATTTTTTGCTGCCTTTATGTCGTTTACAAATTTTTATCACAAATGATGCATTATTTAATTCATTCGCAGGATGCATTAAAATAATTTATTACAATCCTAGGACATGTTCCGTGTTAAGAATAATGAATTCTGGAATCAAATATTATGCAAGATATGTATTACATTCTCGATTCCTATTGATTACATTTTCCCGCTGGGAAGCGTATTAATATGATCAACGATCACACGATCTGTTGCCACGAAAGCTGGTTTGTTCAGGTGGCAATTCTTTGTCGACATGGGTGATCATCCGCTCTAGGATGATTTTCATGAATACTTTTAGGATAAAAATGGTAATGACTCTCCAACTCTCAGACAAACGTTTAGTACGCATAAAAGAAATTTTTCAAAGTCAGTTGCGCAGTTTACTAGTTATGTTAACGATCATATTTAAATACTAAATTTCATTGTTAAGCCAAAAATGAAAAATTAAGTTAACATCTGTAAGAAAAGATAAACTCATTGTTTATTGTTGTTGTTCGCTTAACAGTTATTTGTATAATATCTTTAGCTTTTCTAAAATATTAGGATGAAGTTTCCTGACGATTTGGCTTAAGCAACCAGTGAAATGCGATTAGGAGTGGCTTATCCCTTCAACAATAAATTTCAGCTTCTCAATAGTATGGGAATTTAGAAACATTGCTAATTAATTTTTGAATCCCAAGAAAAACTTTGATACGAAATTATATGTATATTTATTAAAAATTAAAAAGCTTAAATTTAAGTTTATATTGTAATCTGTTTTTGGCCTAAAAAGGCTTTTTGATTACGTTCAGTTGAATAAATAAATAAATAATGCTATAGCATTATTATACTAGAAATTTTGTCAAATTTCTTGAACATCGGTTCATAATTTAACATAGGCCGCCCTTAAAGAGAATACTCTCGGAAAACAGTTTAGTACGCCTAAAAGGATGATAAGTAATCTTTTTGTAGCAGAATTTGGACTTAATTTTTATAGGGATTTAAGTCGTGAAGATCTGTCCATAATTTACCATATGCCCCTTGTAATGACCACTCTCAAAAATTATTTGAATACGCCTAAGACCGGAGCAGACATAGATATTGTGGTAAAATTTGGTCCAGTTGATCTATAATGTGTGCTTTATTCGGCTGTGATACCCTCCGCCGACATCTAGTATATTTCAGGCGTGAACCCTATACGGGACTTATAAATTATTAATTCATAAGTATTGTGGTTTTTTGTTGAACTGTTGATGGTTTTTGATCAAATTTTGAATATTTTAATTAAGCTTGTGTGCTGTTTTCACAACACAAGTTACTGATCGTGTGGTTAATTTTATACGAAAAGCCCTCAGTTTTTTTTAAGTGTTTTTCATATAAATTTTACTTTTAAAGTTAACTAAATTCTTTTTTCATTAAGTTATTTTATATCTTTATATTTTTGAATTCATATTTATAAAAATGGGCGTCAATATAAAAATTGGTTAGGGCTTAAAATTACATATGTATGTTTATTGGGGAGTATGGGAGTGTGTTAGGCAAACTGGTTAAAGCGTTTCTTATTAAGACATGTCATCCTTAAAAGTGACGCGAATAAGGTAAAGTGTTCCCACTATCTGTAGTAATTCACACCAAGTCGACTCGTAGGTCAGCGTGCTGATCCCATTGCTACGACAGTGAAATTCTCGTGGTACTCCCTGGGGACCACCTCTGTTGAGGTGGAAGCAAATTCGAGCGACGGTCTTCAGCATATCCGAATGGTCATTTTAAAAAAATGACGTCTCGGGAAGTAGGCCTATTTGCTGAGTTTGTTATTGACTTGCACCAAGCCGGGCTGGTGGCTTAGCTGGCATCCCTAGCTCCAGTCCAGGAGAGCTTTAGGGTAATCACTTATTCTCCCCAAAGTTAAAATGATTACTGAAATTTATAAAAAAGCGGCCCTATGTTCAACAGGGAATTAAAGGATAACATAAATATGTGTGTTTGTTGCAAAAAAAAAAAAACTAAGATCCTTAAAACTCAAATTAGTTTATACCGATGAATTACCATACCTTTTCGAGAAAATCTAATTTAGATGCTCTAGAAGATCAAAGATCTCACTATCGGCTCAAATAGCACAAACTGGGACGTTTTTTATCGTCACACTATCGCGCTATTTGGGCAAATCAAATTATTGTTTTGGTTTATTTGCTTGTTGTCAGACAACAATGCAAATTGTTGAATTATCAAGAAATTCGCGAAATTCTACGTATTAATAATCCATTTATGTTTCTTAAAAATTTTAAATAATATATGTATTTTAATATATACTAACAAAGAACTCATTCATTTTTATTAAAATTTACTGCTTAGCAGTTTTTTTTTATAATTTTTGCTTTGTAAACAGGTGTTTAAAAACCAGGGAAGACATCATCGGCGCAACGGCAACGTTTTGTTAAAAGCGACGTGTTTTCTTTTATTCAACTGCACAAATGTACTATTGAGTGTCTTAATATATATAGTTGCGAATGTTAGAAAAGATAAACTCACTGTTTATTGTTGTTGTTTTTGCTTAAGCTTTAGTATTGTTACAAGTAAAACTGATGATTATAATTCTTATTCACTTAAAAGTTTTTTTTGTATAATATTTAGTTTTTCTAAAATCTTTAAATGAAGTTTCCCGATGATCTGGCCTAGCCAACCATAGGAATAGCTTATCCCTTCAACAATAAATTTCAGTGTTTAAAAATTGGGAATTAAGCACGACAAACAAAATCTTGTTACTTAAAAAAAATTGTATACGAAAACGTTGTAAAAGCCAGTTTTTGCAAAAACTATTTTTTGCAGATTACCGTTAATAACACGGTCACACTTGTAAAACATTTGACTAAAATCATTTCCTTTAATTTTAATATTTATTTTGATTATAATACCACATCTTACAAAACCCATTTTTTTTGCTATGCCAAGTAGTAGAATTAGTTTTATTTTGTGATATGAAGACCATGTTAGATCACTCAAACTATTTAGAAAAGAAGTGGTTACGGTTATTTGGTCAAATATTTAATAAGTGTGACCGTAGCTTTACACTAAGGGTCATCACGATGGTCTTTGTGCAAATTTTCAATTTTTCAATTTGCAGTGCATATTATGATTGATCGTTTCATTTTTTGTCTAAATGTGTTTTTTTGTCGGCATGAAATAACCCCACAAAATAGAAGCCCCCCAAAAATAATGAAATAACCCCCTTAAGTGTAGGGACGTATTTCATATGCAATAAATCACCAATTTTGAAAATGAGATAAACTCCCAACGAAATGAAAAAACACCCCAAACAGAAATTAAATAATACCCTAATTTTTGGGGGCTTATTTCATATGAATTAACTGTACAGTTTTGGTTTAAGGAATCATGCGATGATAGATTGCATGGTTGAGACTTCGGCCCATTGCAAGGATTTTTTCCTTTATAATATGACAATAATCGGCTTCAATAACTAAAGCTCTTTTGCATAGCTGGCCTTCGGCCGGACGCAAGGATTTTCTCCTTAACGTTTTAACAAACACTGGCTTCGCTAACTAAATCTTCTCGGCATATCCGGCCTTCGGCAGGGCTCTAGGATTTCCTCCTCTATGGTATAACAAATACCGTCTTCGCTAATTCAAGCTTTTCTGCATATGCAGACTTTGTCCATGCGCAAGCCCAAATTAAGAAGTTTACTTAGCAAAGACTGTGTTTGGTATAACATAGAGGAGAAAATTCTAGCGCCCGGCCGAAGGCCTGCTATACAGAAAAGCTTTTGCTAATAAAGGCGGTGTTTGTTATACCATAGAAGAAAAAGTCTTTGCGTCAAAAACGTTTTCGTAATAAATTTAAAATGGAAACAGTCCCCAAAAAATATAATGGGGCTTTACTTCATAATGATTCTTTTTGGGAATTGTTTCATATGAAAAAATCACCCAATTAAGAAAATGAAATAATACCCCAAAACAAAAAGAAATAACCTACCAAAAATCGTAGTTTTTGTGCTCTGTACAAACTTTTGCGGGGTTATTTAATTATTTTTTTGGGGGGGTTATTTCATGATGCCGTTAATTTTCTAAAAATTTATTCTGACAACAAAAAAAAACCTCTGGCAGCACTGTTAAAAATCTGCATTTGTTTACAATTTTACACAAGCATATTAAAATAAATTTTTTCTTTTTAATTTATTTAAATTTAATTTATTTATGTTTAAATCCACAAAAATTTTGAATCTATAAGTTTTCTTAAAACCAATATGGCGCTTAATATGTCAAATTTTATTGTTTAGATTTGTTTTCAACTGGGCAAATATGCACTACTAATTTTGCTCATGGCTTTTTAATACAAATCAAGAAAAAGAGACCAAATTGCAAATACGTACATTCTGTTGTTATGTTGTGTAAATCTGTGTATTTTTGCTCGCATATACATCGTTTGCACACTTTTCACTACCCATCAAATCACCCAAAACTATGCATCTTAACCTTTTCAAAATGCAATACAAGAGTCAGCCAGTAAGTTACTACGAAAATGGTACAAAAGAAATAGTTTTGCAACGTGAAATAACGTTTTAAAAGAGGCTTATATAGTGGAAAAACGTTTAAAATGACACCGCGATTGTGGATATGAAACGTTTTTCCTCTAATAAAATTTATAAACTGTAAATTTGCACGTTGTTTTAAATTCAAATTTTCTGATATTTTGCATACAAGTTTTTATTATCATTAATTAGTCAAAAAAAAAAAAAAAATTAAAAAAAAATAACCTTGCCTTGTTTGCTCTCCTGAAAAATAATTATTTTGTCACTTACAATGTTATTTGCGGCTGTGGAGCAGAGATCAGCAATGAGTAGGTAAAAAGTGAGTAGAGCTAAATCATGACTAATAATTTCTTGTACTTGTACGCACTCATACTTATTGCAATGTTATTCAAGCTTATATTCACTTAGAAGTTTAATTTGATTCATTGTACTCATACTTATTAACATTTGTAGTGGTAGATTTAGAATCAACTTAAGTCAATGTGTATTTTATACACATACACATTTACATAAACACTGTATAGACGAAGCGAAATGCGAGGCTGCCAGATTTGTCCCCGAAAAAGCAAATTGACGATTTGGCAATTACAGTTTACTAAAGTTGTATGTATGAAGTGGACGATTTTTCAGCAAGTTTATCTGGCAGCGCTGATTATGAAGTTGTGTGTTTCATCTGTTGTGTTAATACGGTAAATGGATGAGCTAAATGAGTTGAATCAATGTGAGTATTTTAAGTATTTTTCTGAAATTATACGTCAAACTGAGGTCATTTATGAGTATGAGTACGATATCGTCGTCGCACTCATATTAAATTTTCTTGTGAGTATGAGTGCATCAGAGTAGTTTAGTTCAAATGATTTCTACTCACTTATACTAACAATTGCATGAGTCAGTATGAGAAGCGAAAAGACGATTCATTATTGATCTCTACTGTGGAGCAAATGTATTTTTGCTACAATTAATCTCAAAAAAGTATAATTTTAGCGGCCAGTGGGTGGAATTTCAAAATATCGTTTTGCCATCCCTTGCCTCGGCGCTGATTGTTAACAATTATCGGTGCATCTTTAACAATTTAATTGCTCCGCATTGTGCAAATGAGAGACAAAAACTGGTACATTGCACCGATTGTAGGATTTTAGCTTGAGACATCAAAGTTTAATATCAGAGTGACAATTTTATGTTCATTCAGTCCTTCTTTGGAACACGGTACCTTCGTCTATTCGTGCCAACTGATTCCAATATAGTTTTTTAGTACATCGTAGTTCTTCTTCGCGAATTCCAACAGAGGCTAGAATTTCTATTAGCTTGCCATGTTTAATCGTTTTGAAAGCTTTCTTGTAACAAAATACATCAAACCAACAATTCCAAATTAATTTTTGAACGAAAATTAAGGCTTTTTGTGTATTCACGTAATCGGTATATAAATTTGTTAAATATTTTAAACGCATCTTAAAAATATATATTTACTGCATTTTTTTTGTTTGGCAATGAATGTTGACGTCAAGAAATCTTCTGGGTAAATAACTCTGTCGTAGAACCGATTGAATAGCTTGACTAGAAGTTGAAGGTAATCGTCGTCTACAAATTGAAAAACTTCAGAGGGCATCTCGTCTCATTAGATTTTAAAGCATACACTCAAAAAAAAAAAAAATTAACTAGAACTTAGAAAAATTTACTAAAGTTCAGTAAGCAATGGCTGTCGTATGGCGCCAAAGACATTTTTTAAAGCAAGTTAGTACAAAAATTTCTTGTTATTAAGAAATAAATTTTATTCACTACTACATCAAATTATAAAAATTTAACCAAAATTTTACTCAATTTAAATAACTGTTTACTAAAAAAAATAATTTTTTGTTCTTAAACTTAGTTTTATAATTATCTTAAGATATCCCTTAAATATGTTAAAATTTCCTGTAATTTAGTTCAGATAATTTTTATACGCTATAGGAAATAAGAAATCTTTTCCAAACTTTAAGTTAAATATATTACATTTTTTAACTTAAAATAATGGAAATTTTACATGAATTAAGTAAAAATATTCCTAAAGTTTCCACCCATAAGTTTACTTCGATTTTGTAAATATTTTTCCAAAAGCCAGTAAAAAATATAGCTTTCCAACCCACCCATTTCATAAATTCTATAAAAAAATATTTAATAATTGGAACATATATTTATTAAAAATGGGAAATATTTACCCGTTTTTAATTACTATTTTTTAAAATTTTATAAATTTTTCCTTTTGAATGGGAAATATATTGTGCCATTCAGTAAAATTTTTTATATTTTCAAAGAACTTGATTACTTATCAGTAGTATGTATTTCTTAAAATAATAAAAATGGTATTGCAATTAAGCAAATATTTATCCGTCAAAATGAATTTTTAAACCAACCGTTTCATTACGAGAAAGTAGACAATGCTGCACGATATATATGATATGATTTCTACGTATCGGTTATTTTCACAAAGTGAAAAATAAAAATTTTGAATTAATATCGACTCTATTTTCAATATGTGCGGTATACACAATTATTTAATTTTTCGGAATCATACATATTTGCTAAATTTGTATACATACGTTTTCTTAGTTTTTTAAGAAATATGCATTGCTGACAAATTTATACATTTATATCTACATATCGTCACCTAATATGCAAAAGGGCGTAACAACACTTTTTATTTTTTTTATAGGAGAAGCAAAAAACGTTGTAGAATTAAAGATATTTTAGATTTAAAAGACATATTTTATTGTCTTGCTTAAAACACGACTACAGACTTATTTCTTAAGATTTTTTTTATTTTTTGTTAATATTTTTTAAGTTATGGTTGTTACGCCTTTTTGGCATTCGATATTCTGAAACAAAAAGACGTAACAACATTAAACATGGGAAATGGTGATTTTGTTTTTAGAATATAAGTATTCTTCCCACTTTATTAAGTAATAAACATGTTTTGTAGGAAGTTTATTAAAAACAAAATTTATAAAAATTCATTGTATTAAAGCAGTACATAAATATTTTAAAATATCTATTTATTCTGAAAAAAGGTTGCAATTTTTTTTTTTTTACTTTTATCACAATAAGTTGATGAACATCCCACTTTTAAATCTCTTGGATTGCTTTCACATACTTTCCCCATGAAAAATCCTTCGAATGCTTTGCCATTCATCCGTTTTCTTTTATTTTCCACTCTTTAATTTGTTTTTTGGCACTATGTTCAGTTTCCTTATTATTATTTTCCATTTAACTTTTTTTTACAAATATTTTAATATTTATTTAATTTTTTCACAATACCACTCACTCAAAATATTACCGTTAACATTGAACGAAAAAATTACAAACACAAATTGACAAAAAAATCGTAGGCAACTTAGTTATTCCAAAATAAAAAGAGTCAGTTTCTTTCATTCAAGTGTGTTGTTACGCCTTTTTGTTTTTGAAATTTATACACTTGTTGTTACGGCCTTTTGAATTTCGTTTGTAAAATCGTTTTTTCTTGACGTATAAGTTCAAAATTCAAGATAGACATGTAATTAAGTTTAGTGCATTTTAATCAATCAAAAACTCGATTTTGAATTTTTTTGTTGTTACGCCCTTTTGCATATAAGGTGGCGATATGTGTAAGCCATTTTTCTCTTCAATTACAAATAAAATATACAAACTGAGCATTGAAGAAATTATATTTTTTATTACATACATATACTCCATTTAAAATAATAACATTAACGGCGAATTTCACCAAGTTCAGTTATAACTTACTATCAGTCATATTTGTCACTAGGAATTAAAGTAATAGTTAGTTTTAACTGAACTTGGTGAAATTGGCCGTTAGATAAATAGATACAAATCATAAAGATAAAATAAAATACATTACATATCAATAAAAATTCTACTCATTTCAAAACGAAGAAACAAAATATCTTAAGTTTAATATTTATATAAAAATTATTAACATCAAATTTTAAATTAATAATAAAAATAACAGTTACCAAGTGTTTTAGGTCTTAAATAATATTTTTTGTTTAATTCGTGAATGTGAATTGAAGACGATTTTAAAGATTTTACATATATTATGCTAAAGTCTAACAACTTAGAACCAAGAAAATACGATGAAAAAGATTTGACATAACAAAAATATATTTACATTTAGTTCAAATATTTCTCGAATTTTAGATGCATTAAAATCGGGATCGTTATTATAAATAATAAACCCATTTTTATATAAAGTCCCATAGTCTCTTGAAATTCTTAATAAATTCTCAGAATATCAAAACATTTTTGTAATCGGAATTTAATTGGAAATAAAACTCCTTTTGCAATGACTAATTGTATTATTTAATTTAATTACCAATGAACTTTCGTACAAATTTATGTGCTTAAGTGTTTTTATAAACTTATACTCCGTTATTATCATTAAATTGTTTATTTACAATTAAGGTATAAGTAATATAGTTTTTGATTTTTGTAAATCTGTAAATAAAAATTAAAGTTTATTGAATGCGATTTTATTATTTGATGCTTTTACCTTACCAAGTATTTGGGTTCAAATATTTTGAATGTCTGTTAAAATTGTAGATAGTGCTGTACATCTTTCATTGTTATTCACTTTAATTTTAAAAAAATATAACTGGTTGAGAAACCAAATTAAGTTGCAGTTTTGTGGGTCTAAATGTTTTGTGCAAAGATTCAAGAAGTAAACAAAAAACTTCAATGTATTAATGGTATATATTAAAATTTAGTTGCCAACAAAGTAAACAAATTAAAAAGACGTACTTCTGAGTATGTTCAAAAACGTAATATATTGAAGAATATACTTTAAACCTTTTTCTAGTTTAATTATGGTTCGCTTTTAGAGAAATACTTGGAAGGGACACTCTTTGTGACACACAGCATCTGTGGCTAAGGAGCACTTGAGGTCCTTAGTCTTCCTAATTATACTAGCAAAAGGCAATTGTTCAAAAGCAAAAAATCGTAACAGGAGTTATCATTTTTGTACATAAAACTTTAAATTTCACGTGACGAAAAATAATTAATTATATATTGCGATTTTATTAATCTTAAAAGCAAACAATTAAATTACGTAAAAGCTCATATTAAAAATTCGTTTGCGTCATTTTCCACAGTATTTTAATATATGTTTATTATACATATTATACCTGAAAACTGCACTTCCCGAAATTCAATAGATTCGGGTTTCGGTTTTCAAGAACATTATTAATTATACCCTCTTTTTCAAAACAAGACTCCAATCCGAAAAGGATAAAACCAAACCCGCGCACAAATACATACAATGGTGCACGAACCGGAGCACTTAAAGCAAAACACAATCAAAATGTTTAAAAAATTAAATTACTGATAACAAAAAAAGTATTTATAACTAAAGAGAACACATATTTTCTTCCTGCTCTTACCTTTTGTGGTTGCTCAGTTGTTGCCCTGAAAGTTGCTGATGAGGTTGTAGGAGTTGAGGTTGCAGAATTGCTGCTGCTAGATACAGTTGTCAAAAAATTTATTGAACAGGTTAGAGCAAACATTAGGGGCAATACGACAGCAGAAAAATATACATGGTTTATTCCAAAACAAATTTGCCAATTTCACTACACGTTTTTAAGTTACATGAATATAATCCACAATAGTCGATCCAAGGCCCATCTATCAGGTCTGCTTACTTGTACAAAAACAAAAAAACAATTCTTTTTAGTTGTCAAAAATTTACTACCACATATACAAAGCAAAAGGAAAAAACGTGTATGTGTTTCATACCATAAACGTATACATGCACATGTAAGCCAAATGTAAACAACTTTTGACAACTAAAAAGAACATAAACAATGATCATCAGGCTTCTTGCGCAGACCTTTTCAATGGGCCTTGAGTCGATCCAACTTTATGAATAAGTTTTTATTTAAATTTAAAAAAACTTTGTTTTCTATAATTTTTTTTTTATAATAATAAAGGCAAAGGTTGCTTTTTTTAAAATATAAATTTTTTTATAATTATACATTTATAAATATCTTTTCTAGGAAAATTACAAATAATTAAAATATTTACTGAAATCTAATAAATTTGTTCTTATAAATGAAATATTTTTCAGTATTTTTTAACTTAATTTTTAATAAGTATATTGTAGAAAGTAGTTTAAAATGAGAAAAATTAATATATCTTTTATCTAAACTTTTTAAAAAAACTATTTTTTATTGAATTTTTGTTAGAATATTGTCACCAGGAGAACACATCTTTACTTAAAATAAGCAAATGATTTGTTAGTTTGTTTTTATCTTTATTTGAACTAAATTGATGACAAAAGGTCTTTAAGGTTAGTAACACATGAACTATATTTGGCTCTTTGGAAATTATTTCTAAAATTAAGTATAAATTATGCAACAAAAACGAAAACTAAATACTTAAATTAAGTATATTTATTAACAATTTATAAGTTTGTAAAATTGTATAAACTCCATCGGAGTAAATCATTTACTTTATTATATTTTTTTAACTATAGTGAAAATTGTTTGTTTTCACGATGTAATTTCCTTTAGTTTAGTTCACGTAACCCTAGTTTTAGGAAGTACAAATTTTCTTTCAGTAAGAATTTCTTAAAGTCAAATAATTTTTCTGTGTTAATTTATAACCTATTTTAAAGTTAATAAACTATTATATTTTTACACGTTTTAAGGTAATGTTATTGCATTTTAATAAAATTTTCTACATTTAAATAAATTTTTACTTAAAATTAAGGAAATTTTTGAACTATTTTAAAGAAAGTCGTTTTCCTTTCATTTAGTATGTGTCTTTTTTTTTGAGTGTATCTTCAATTATCAGTTAAAAGCTTTTATACATAATTCTTTAAAATCTGTATTTTTTATTAATAGCAAATAAAATTACCCTGAAAATCTTGTGAAAATATATACCATCATTTACATACATATATTACTTTATCGCAAATAGCACAAAACAATAAAGTTAAAGTTACGAATTAAAAGAACTGCAAGTGTTTACAAAAACAAAAAGAAAGAACTCAACTTAAAAATATGATTCTAGAATTACCATTTCATTACAGAAGAAACAAATGTATGTATAAATGGAATCCCTGTTGTGTATTTCATACCAAAATTTATTTAAAATTCCTAAGTTCTCTTGCACTTGTAATTATAAATAACAATTAAACAAACTACTCTTACACAATATTTATACATATTTACTACTCTCTTCATCTTTTCGATTCCTTAAAATTCAATGTATAATTTTGTTTGCATTTGTGCATGTTTTTTTTTTCAAAATATTTTATGTTTACATTCGTTGAATGATGTTGCTTGTTTACAACTTACTGGGTGTGGGCGAAGGAGGAGAGAAAATAGTTTGTCAAGTATGAAAGTGTATGTTTGATTCCGTTATTGTAGTAATTGAACATGTACTTTTCTTTGTTCACCATCAACTCTACTCGCATGCCCAGGCTTGTTGGGTGAAGAGAATGCACTTTAAGAAACATTTTCGTTTGGTTAGAGTTCTATCTTTTGGTTCTTTAAATTTAAAACAACAGGGGTCTAATCACCGCATTCGATACTATCGTATCGAATAAACTATTGAATGTTTTTGCATACGATAGACACGGACGTATCGAATGAAAACTCGGGAAATGTAATGTTGAGTTACTCGATATCGAATGCTACTATTTCAAATTCAATAAATTTCATTCGATATCGAGAGTCATGATACCAAAATAAATAATTTCGATCAATTTTGCTCGATATCGTATTCGGTGATTAGACCCCAGTTCATTTTCTCTTAATTTAACAAAAATAATTAACGTCTGAGCCGACGATCTTTTCGCAAAAGTGGCTGAGATGCCCAAGTTTGGTCGGCTATACAATATAGGTATTCCGCAATGTGATGGACACGTAAGTGCAGTGTGTGAACATTTAATTTTATTAATATCTGGTATGGTCAAAACATATACTTTTGTGTTTGTGTCGAAATTTTTTAAAAAATTATAGATATATTAAAGTCGTTATCGGATCCAAATTTTGCTTGTTTAATTTTTTAACAAAAAGGAACCAAAACCTGGACGGCGAACTGAAATCCAAACATTTGAAAATTTGGATACACTAATAGAACACCTTTAATCAGCATACATCCTCGAACATTTTAACTGTTTTAGTGTATCATAAGCGTAAATAATTTACAGCAATGGTCACATTGTAGAACCTTGCGTAACACTTCTTGTCGCGCGAAGAGGTCAAGAAAGAAGTCCTTTACTGGAGACTTATTGACATATGTCAGTTAAATATGTTGACATCAATCAAATCTAATGGCCGTAGTAGAGAACAAGGCTGTCATATATGTCAATTTCTCGCCAAACGTGCCGATTGTGAAACGTGTTTGGCGCTGGGATTTTTAATTTTTTTTTGGCAATTTTTGATATAACTGGCGGTTTACTTGGTTTTTTTTACCATTTATTTTATTTCAGCGATTTTTTTTAAAAGTTTGTCATTTTATGTTATTATTACTAATTTAAAAAAAATCTGACAACGTTTTTTCACATGATTTTTGTTTTGTGATCAATTTAAGTGAATTTTATGTTCAGCCACTATTTAATTCTAATTATTAATTCTAGTTTGAGGTCAAAACACCAGTAATGAAATCGATGAGGTTGGTGTGTACGATCTTTAAGACTTGTGTAGTTAATTTTAGTTTTATTAACGGAATATATTATCTCCATTTTATTTTATTTAAAAAAAGATACAGAAACGAAATTTACTTTCGGCAAACTTCTTTTGTATGCAAAATTTTATTAAAAAAAATGTTATGAACACTGAACCACATTTACGTTTTTCGATTTCTGACATCCGGCTTGGCGATGGAGCTCAAAACAAATCTGACAACCCTGGTAGAGAGGTTGAACATTTAAGATAGTTTTCAGCATATTATTGAGTGGTGAACTAATATAAGTTGCTCAAACCTTTAGACAGGTATGGTAAAATTGATATTGGGTACAGGAATGATTTTAGCATATTTCCATTCCATCGGAAAGTAACTGGTGGTTAAAGTTGTGTTATGCAAATGTTTGATAGGATGTATTATCCGTGATAGTATTAACTTAATAAAACTTGAGTTATTGTCATCCAGACCGACGGCGTTTAATTTGACTTTATAGAAACATTTTGCAAAATCATTTAGATTGAGGAGCTTAAAACTAAATTTTGCAACGTATGGATTATATGGTGGTGTTTGAACTAGAAGCCATGGATAACTGTTGACAAGGGGATATAAAATGGCTTATCACTAGGAATCGATTTCGTATTATGGCTGAAAAAGTATACAAAAGTAATTTTTTGTGTTTTTAAAAACTTGAATTTAAGTACAAATTTCTTAACTTATTTAGATTATTTCCAGCATGTAGTATTTATATATTAATATTTGGAAATACACGGCACAATAAGCAATTAATAATAAGAACAAGTTTACAGTAAACTTTTGCAAAAAAGCCAAATCGTAGATTTCGATCGCCAAAGGATTAAAAAATCCCCATGTTTGGCAAGAAATCGCCACATTTGACGGCCCTGCTACTGACAGTTCAGAAGCGGAAAACAATTTTTTGGCTGTTCTTCTTTTTCAAAAGAAAGACTTCGATCGCTTAACTTACATTAAAGAAAACAAATTATCAAATGTTTCTGTTGTTTTACATGTAAGTTAAGCGAACAAAGTTGTCGTAGAAATAAATGAACTGGCCATTTTTTTTTCCTTTGCTGTTTTTTATAAATGTAAAGTCCCAGTAAAAAATGTTCTCCAAAAGGAACAGGTTTTATATATGAATTCATACCTCAAATCGATTCAAACCTGCTGATGAAATGCCTAATTTTTGTATGGGGTGTTCCCGGTTTTGAGTACTATTTTCTGCCGACAATAAGCGGTTTTTTTTAACATGTAAGTGCTTTTTTAAGAGCTAACTACTATATTTCAAAACATATTCATTAATGTTTTGCTTTTTCTTGTTTAAATGCATTTATTTTAATCATTTTCGCTAACCATACTATATTTTTAGTTTTTGCGCTTTAAAACCTTCTTCGTTGTTAACACTAAAATATCAGCTTTTTTATATTTTATTTTTTATCATTTACTGCTGTATAAGAGCTCTCTTATTAAAGCCTTCGATTACGCGCTTTTTCTTTTATGTGCTTCAAAAAACCCTAATTTTTTCACTGGGGTATAAATTTCGTTTATTGTAAAAACAAATTTCAAAAAAAAAAAACGTTTAATTTATAAACTTTCAATAAACTTAATTCTGTAATGAAATTTTAAGGATGTAAGTAGCTATTTTAAAACAAAAACATTTTCGATAAAGAAGGTATCAAATAAATAAATATTTGTTTTTTTAACTTCAATTGCATTTCTTGTTTTGTTTTCTTGATTTGTAATTATTATTTAACTATCGAGTGCAAATAGCATCTGTATTACAGTGCAGCTTCAAAATAATTTAATTTTTTTTTCAATTTAAAGCAAAACATTTTAAATTTGGTTATTTTTTTAAACATCTGCAACCTTTTGTAAAAATATTGGTTATAATTAGGGATGAGATTTTTATGCAATAAAAAATCGATAATATGCGCCTCAAAAATGCACTAAATAAAATTTGCTATAAAATCTTAAAAATATTCCACTAAAAATCGTTTTTTAATTTTACTCAAAACAAAAATTTAAAGAGTCTATTTTTGTTCAAATATCTTTAAAAGATTTAAATGACTAATTTATATTTTTGTTTGTTAAAATAAATAAGTACTGTACTGTACTGTTTTAATAAAAATGAAACTTTGTCTTGTACTTAAAGATTGCCAATGCATTTTGGAAAAATTTATTTTCAGATCCCACCTTGATTCCAGAATAACAAATATTTCAAATTAATTTTATTTTTTAAAATCTTTTTTTTTGCAACACGTTTAAGATTTTTTTTTAATTTATCGGGCTTTTCTTCCTTCCAGATTGTTGATTTTACTAAGTTTAATATAAACTAATTTGACTTGAGTCAAATATCCGTAGTTGGAAAATACATATGGGGGATTTCATGTCAACACCCAGAGAAAAAACATGTTTAAATATGGCCACCTCAAACAAAACTATTTTTAAAGAAAATTTTAAACATATCATGTTTTATTTTACCATATTATTGTCACCTACAACCATATTATGGTTTAATTAGTCCTCAATCAAGAAGCCACAACCATATTTGGCAACCAAAACCAAAACCGAACATGTTATGGTTGAAAATAACCAAAACTTGTTTAACACTTATAATAGTATGGCGGGTTTTCGACCATAGCATGTTGCTTTTGAAAAAGAGGAAAATACTATTGTTAATTTTAAAACAAATTAGTGGCATATTTTACCATAACATGTTTAGAAGCAAACATAACATGGTTGTGACTTTTTTAAAAGGACTATTTTAACCATAATATGGTTGTAAGTGACAGTAATATGGTTGTATTAAACATAATACGTTTAAAATTTTCTTTAAAAACAGTTTTAATGGAGGTGGCCATATTTATATATGTATTTTTTCTGCGTGATGTGAACATTTTTATCAAATAGCTATGTAAGCTACTTGGGATAAATTTTGCTAACACCAATAAGTAATAAATTACATGGATAAGAAAGAACACAACTTAAAAATTTTAAAATATGCAAAAATATGCATTTAAAATCTTAATATCAAAAAATATGCATGTTCACCAAAATATGCCAAACAAATCGATGCCGTTTTAACGCAAATTTAATGGTTCTTAGACTTTTGAAAAAAAACTTTCATTTGCATGTTAGTCACATCCCTAGTTATAATAATATTTGATCGGGCAACACTGCGTATGAGTAATATTTCCGCTTCACTACTTACAGTACAAGCATACAATTGGTCGTTTAGCTTGCATTTTAAGCAAAAACTAAATTTCAAAATAATAATAATATTTGTTTTGGCTTTGATATTGTTACAAGTAAGACTTTTAGTGTTTATAATTCTTATTCGCTTTAGGGTTTTATTTGTATAATATTTTTGGCCTTCCTAAAATCTTTGGAAAAGGTTTCCTGATGAGCTGGCTTAAGCAACCAGTGAAATGCGCATAGA
The DNA here is from genome assembly GCA_949318255.1 of Pollenia labialis. Classification (NCBI taxonomy): domain Eukaryota; kingdom Metazoa; phylum Arthropoda; class Insecta; order Diptera; family Polleniidae; genus Pollenia; species Pollenia labialis. The sequence goes on from OX439141.1 coordinate 92,351,975, forward strand.
AACTAGCTTTCCCTCAACAATAAATTTCAGTGTATTTATCAAATATGAAAAACTGGGAATTTAGCACGTCATACGGAAATCGTATTAATAATAAGTTTTTGTTTTATATCACAAATGTTTAAGTAAATAATTTAAAAAGGAAATTGGTCACTTACATTTTTTTTTTATTTTTGTTTTAATATTTCTTAATTTAAAATTGTATTTAATTTAAGCAGACTTTGGTTAATTTTGAGATTGTTTAATATAAATTTGTTCAAGTGTATCATATGCACAAAACTCGCAGACGTACATGTACTTGTGTATGCTTGAAAATGAGTAAGTGTTTGTGACCACTAACATTAACAATACGAATAGCAAATATCTTAATCTGAAATTCTATTCTCAAGAACTATGTATACACACAAACATATATATCCTTTTATCCTTAAACATAAACTTATGTGTATACTTACGAATATTTCAGGACTAGCATATTTCATATGCACACGTATATTTTTACTAACAACAAACATAAATATTAGTTTACATGCAACAACAGGTACTAATTCAAAAGTGGTGCTTTTGTTTTCTTAAAAGGTGTTTTGTGTTTGCTTCAACGCGTTACCTTTATTATTGTTGTAAGTAGTTGAGTACCAGTATTTCTATTAAGTACCAGGTTTCCTTTATTTTCTTTCTTTGTTTGTTAATATCCGAGAAGTCCCACATATTTACTCATACACATCTAAAGTGCATGCATAGCTATGAAAGTGTATGGCAAAGCATTAAACAAATGACTATTATGGGCCCAGAGACTAAGCAAGTTGTAGAATTTTAAAATCAAATGTTATACTTACGTAGATATAAAAGTTTAAACTGAAAAATAATAAAAAAAATGTTTAAACAATTTTTGAAGGGAAAAATATTAAAAATTAATGTGGTAAATACAATCATAGTTCTTGTTTTATTTGTTTTAAAAATAATATTTTTTTAAATAATTTACCGAATCTATGGAATGCCAGACATTTACTTTAATTTAATTTATAAAAGTACATGAAGAATTCCAGAATAGTACAAACAGAGTACTTGAATACTTTGGAGCCAATAGAATCATTATAAGGGAAAGTCAATCCATTAACAGCATTAATAATGCACTTAAATTAATGCCTTCATTAACTTTACACATATTTGGGCTTTATTGCCATGGAGTCCAATTTGGAGCCTCTTTTTTGAGCTTTGCACGCCGTATATCGCAAATAACACGAACAATGTTGCACTCCAACTCGTCAATTGTTGCTGATTTATTAGCATAAATAAGTGAGTTCATGTAGCTCCGCAGAAAATAATCAAAGTAAGTATATTGCACGACCTTGAAGGATAATTAAATGGTCTTTTTTTTATCAAATTCATCTTATCGCATAATTTTAATATCAACTTAGATTGCCTTATGGCGCATGTGTTAATGTTACTTGTTTTAATTTAACTTCTTTGTAATCAAATTAACTTGAACTTTTATGTTTTCTAAATTTTAATTTAAGAAGGCTGAACAAATGTAAGCTATTTTAAATGTATCTATTACCAAACGTATAATATTATTCATTTTAGTGAATAAACAGCATTCGACTGTTAAACAATAAATAGCCTTCTTATTTGGATTTGTAACAACATGACTACATTTAGCCCGGATCAATGCCGTCCATATTTATCAAAAAATAATTGATTTTAGTGCGCTTACGATCTACATTGCACATTACGCAAGCTTCGGCTTCCTTCCTTTTTTCAAGAAATACGTCTTGATGATTTAACCAGCGTATAATAAACTTTTCTGGGTGTTATAGAGCCTGTAGGGTTTGTTTTGGTTTTTTTACTTCATATGCGGTATGTTAGTTTATTAACATACCCGCTAAGCCGAATATGATCCTCATCGCTGAACACAATTTTTCGATTATACATCGATGACTAAAGTAACGCTGCAGAAAATTTCTGTCAATTGATCTTAAATCACTAATACCATGCATGACCAGCGAACAAAATATTATAATAAAGAGAAACAAATTTTTTTTAGGTGGAAGGAAGCCATATCACTTAACTGATGATACTTAACGTGTTTAAAGTGAAGTTACTCTAAAGAAAAGGTAGTTGACAAAAATATAATCATGAAACTGTAACTACCCGCGGCTTATTCTATCTGGTTCTTTTACTTTCTATGAAGGAGATTATCAAAATAACATGGTTCACTTGGGATAATATCTGCCACAGGAATTATTTTAACCAAAATTGCATGTGTCCATTAAGGTTATTTCAATGACTTCTTGCAAAGTGGCAAAAAGGTGCAAACTTACTCCCTCCTAGGACATCTCCATGTTCAACTGACAAGTTCCCTTTATATAAAGTGTTACGACTAGAACCAGGCCTTACTACCACTTTAAAACTGTCACATTACAAGTTTGGTGTTAGTTCCCTTTTCCCTAGGGTAAAGTAAATGTAGAAAATGATCATAAATGTCAAAAAGTAACATATTATGAGACTTGAAAAAACGTCATTCATTTAAAAATCTAATGTAATTGTTGTTATATAGATTTTATTCCATAAATGTAATACTTCCGTGCGGAAAACTTGTGTAAATTTTTCTTAAAACACTTATCCTCTGACATATCACTTAACTGGTTAAAATGTGTTTAAAGTGAAGTTGCCAGAGAAAGGTAAATAACAAACTACCTATGTGATCCATTATGTCCATTCAAGTTATTTCTGTGACCTGTTACAAACTCCAAAAAGGGGGTTATCCTCCTAGAATATCACCACATTTAAGTGGCAAATCCTTTTTAAATAACGCGTAAGAACTAGAACCGGTCTCTAACACTTTACAACTGTCAGGGCCCAGATCGTTGCAGTCGTGATTGAGTGACTTTGATCGAAATTTTACTTTTTGGAATCGTCGCATTCGTTATCGAAAAACTTCTATCGAAATTTGAGATTATGTAATTCGATAACGAGCAGTCGATCGAACAACAAAATTACAAACTTTTTATGAATTTGTTTTTGCTTTCAATATAATACTTTGGCGTGCGTTGTGTTTTACAAAATTAAGGCCTTAGTTTTGCAAATTTTAGTCATGTTTGCGATAGAAGCGATTTTTGTATTGTAAGTTTTTTGATTCGTTACAACTTTAACGATTTTAGCAATTTTTGCGAATTTCCCCTAATTAAGCAATTTTTACAGAATTTTTTCCATTCCGTATAAATTTTATGGCTTATTCGAATTTTTGAAAATTTTCGCGAATTTTCGCTATTTTTGTAAGTTTTTTTTTTTGTTAATTGTTGAAATTTTGTTTTTTTTACCAAGTTTGCAATTATTCGCGAATTTTAGCCATGTTCGCAATATCAGCTATCATCGACTTTTTCTGTAAGTTATCTGATTCACTTTAACAATTTTTAATAAATACTAGACTTTGCTTTGCAATTATTCGCGAATTTTAGCCATGTTCATGCTCGCTAATTTAGAATTGTTTATCGAATTTTTGCCATTCCTTGTACTTTAAGGGACTTTTTTATCAATTTAATGGCTTCTTTGGTAAATAAAAAATTTCCAGAATTTTCGCTATTTTTGCATATTTTCTGAATTTGTAAAATTTTTGCGATTTTCCATAGTTTTCCGAATTTTTTAAAATTTTGCGTTGATCATTTTGACATGCGCCGAAAACCGATAAGCCGAAGTCACTTTTAACACTATTGATTTATATGCAAGCATAAAATCTATTATATTTTTTAAACAAATTTCGATTCGAAAGCTTTCGAATGCCGCAATCCCGTTTTTGATACGTGACGAAGTTTTATTCGATACGAAAGTTCATTCGGACACGTGTGCGACGATTTGGGCCCAAGTGAAAAGTTTTGTGTTATTTGCCTTTCCCCAAAGGTTATTTCAAATTTCATCGCACCGAAAATATTTTTATTGTTTTTCTAAAATTTCCGATTGCTCTTATATAGAATACTTTATACCAGTATTCGAAAAAAAACACTAAATATCGCTCCTTAATGTTTGGTTCGGTAGATTTGTGGAAAACACAAACGCTTATAGTGTTTGTGTAGTAAATCATTAAAAAAATAACGTTGCCCTGTTTGTCATGTTTCGAACAAAAAAAAAATACTGTTTTTATCCAACTCCACAAAAGAGAAAACATAATTCCGTTCGGTGTTTTTTTTAAACCACAAACATCATTGCGTTCGGTTTGGCTGGTAAAAAAAACCCAAACCAACCAAACAAAGGTTAGGTTCAATTGGCAGCCGTGACCAAACACTACTCACGTGGGTCCATTAATTAGCTCCCGTTGTGTTACTATGTTAAAACTTCTCCCTATGTTATCTGGCTGCTAGTATTCGCATGCAGCCACCCAGTCGATTCTATAATTGAGTGGATCTTGTTTAAATCAACATCAGAGAGACAAGTTTTGTCCCCAAGGGCTCTACGACCAAACATTTCAAGTCTTAAATCTCCGAATGCCGGACAATTACAGAGAAGGCGTTCCGTTGACTCCTTCTCCTCCGCAACTCATAAGACATTATAAGGGAGTTCTTGCCTCACAATTAAGTTTCTTGGGTAAAGTCTGGACAGATGTAATGATCACCTTGTCCTTTTTTCATCTTTGATGGACCAGATTTTCCTGGTTTCCCCATAGGTTGTCTCATTGTGCCACCTCTGACTGGCTATAAGATGAAACTTGTGCGCTATAAGTTGCTTACTTGGTAGTGAAACAGCTACATTATATGTTGAACCGTCTCGATTCAAGGTGGTGCCTGTATATGCCAACGAATTCGCTATGCAGTTTCCCTTTCCAATTAAGGGTAACCTGTGAATGACACGCTATCTGCTCCAGATACATCCGGCATTCTCGGACAATTCTCAATGTGATGATCACGTTCTTCAGCGATCTTATGGCCGCCTTGCTATCGGTTATTATGTGAATAATGGACGCATCTCGCGGCTGTGTGGATGGCCTTTATGCAATGATCTGACAGCCTTAAAGGGGCGATCTAGTTAAGCTGCTCGAAGTATATTCCAGAACCGACACCATATTGTTATCCCTCCATGCTCCAGTGTTCCTTAGTCTTACCGCCCCGTTCGCAGCTAACCTTTTCGCCGAAATGTCTGGTGGTAACCAGTTAAAGAAAACAATGCCAGAAAAGTAAACAATGCCTTTGATGGAGTTGTTCTAATGGCACTTGTTACCATTATTGCCACCATTCTCATTGTACGTTCAAATCTAGTTTGATGACTCCTCACAGACAGATGCACCGTTTGAATGAAATATTCTTATAGCCATTCCTCGGGTAAATTCCCCAGTTTAGGCCAATGGCCCTTTTGTGCCTTGAAATGGCGTTCATGCTCCAGTTTAGTTTGCTGTCCTATATGAGATCAAGATAGTTGCACAGTCAGACAGTTCCAGTCAGACCCCCTTTATCCTCGTGGTAACAAATTTGGGAATTATGTATCTCCTTCTAAAAAGTGCCAGTTCTGTTTTGGCAGGATTTGCATCCAGCCACATCCCTGGCACCATTTTGTAAGGACGTCCAATGAACACTCCATAAGCTCAGACAATAGTCTGGGATCTTTACCCATAGCCACAACTGCAACGTCATTTTCATGGCCCTGGGAAGGGTATTTAAATTCAGATTCCAAAGTAAAGGTGACATTATACCACCTTGCGGGGTTCCCCTAGACGCAACCTTGGAAATTTTCGAGGCGCCCAAGTTGAAATCGGTACCAAAATAACAAATTCGAAAAAAAACAAAAAGCCACCAAATAATTTTACACAAACAAAACACATTCACAATACACACACAAGCTGTTCGTGCTGCGGTCGTTGCTAAAATTTTTTGTTTGTTCATATCTTTATCAATGTTAAAAAAAGAAACACTACAGTATCACCACAGTTGTACTGCTCTTTAACGAAGAACAGAACACTATATAATGTTCGGCTCTTTCTTGAATATAGTTACGAACCTTGTGTTCGTCTACACAAACACTAAACAAATATATAAAGTTCCTGGGAGTGTGAGCCGAACGCTAAGTAATGTTCTGTTTATTTTAGAACATTGCTTTATTACGTTCAAAAGCAATCTTTACAAATTAAAAATTTTATTTTACAAATTTTATACAAATTATTTGCTCTAAAATATTTCGACAAAAATTAAAAAAAGTACTTTAAAAAATTTGTTGAAAAATCGAGGCTATTAGGCCTGTTCTGCAAATCACTTTTACGGAAATCACGTGATTTAAAATCACATGTGCCTACTAAAATCACACGTGTGATATTTTAGTGTCCCGTTTTTGTGTGTTTTGTCGTGATCTTCAATTGCCAAAAGCACACCAAGAAACACACAAACGGTATGACTTTCAGAACACTACAAAATCACACGTGTGATTTTAAAAACACGTGATTTGAAATCACATAATTTTCAGAACAGGCCCGTATATTATATTATTAACCAAGTTCAGTTAAAACTAACTATTACCAGTTAACAATATGTTTTGACAGCTATAACTGATAGTTAATAAGAACTGAACTTGGTGAAATTGGGGGTACATTATATTTGATTTCACTTAAAATAAGTGTTCCGTTTTAAACACTAAATTTATTTGTTACAAGTAAAAAGCCAGATTTGCATTCATAATATGTTCAAAAACATCAAGGCAAACAATTTACGTCAAATGAAGTATTTTTTTTTAGTTGGCTTTGCTTTTCTTTTTCTATCTTTTTTTTTAATAATTCCCATTAACAAAATATATACATTTTTTTCCTTTGACTCAGGCGACTTTTCATCCTACTTTCCTATATTTATACCGACAAACATACATAGTTGCATTTCATCCATTAACCGCAAACTTTTGAATGGTTATGTTTCTTTCTATTCGTTTGGCTTTCAGTGTATTGGCAAAGGCCAGTGTGGCATGGGAGAATAACTGAGTGCTATTTGGGTTTACCACCAATACACATATTTGCTTTTATAACTGAATGAAACCGGAAATTGCAAGTGTTGGTGGCATGCATGTGTGCCATAAGTGTTGGCAATACGTTCTTTTCTCTTGCACCTTCAGTTATGTTGTAGGGATTCTTTGTGGTCGTCATGGCCTAGTAAGTTTTGCTTTTATTTTGTGCTCTTTATTCTGACCAACATTTGGTTTGAGCTTCTTTTTTATTTTATTTTTTTCAAGTTTAATTTTTCCTGTAACCACTTATTTTACAGATGATTGCGTGTTACTGGTCAATCAGAACATAATAAAGGTGTAAAATATTGTGTTGAATTTTTTTTTTCAATATTTAAAGAACAAAAAACAAAAAATAAAATGTGTTTACTACTAAATGTATTAGACTTTTTTGCTAAAAAACATAATAATAGGCAATTGAGATTCGTTGGGCAATCGATTAGAAAACTCATGATTTTTACATTTGATTAAACACGGAAATATCTTTAATTATTCTGTTTAAAGAGGACTTATTGGCATTTAAATGAAAAAAAAAACACTTCGCACAGTGGAAAATAATAGTTCGATTTTATATTATTTTAACCAAGCCACACTTAAGTTTATTAAGTATTATGAATGCAGCTCCATTTAATCAGAGAACGAGGTTTTCCGGCATAGTGTTTTTAGCCAATTTGTGCTAGCGAAACGAATATACATACTAAAATATAATTTTTTCTCCTAATTTTATGTTTGTCCAAAATCTTGGTAGATCGAATGATTATCTATTTTAATTGATTTACAGTTCTTCCTTACCTCTGTTTTTCTACCAAGGTTAAAATACCATTTGGTTTTAAGATTGATGTTTGACTATTGACTGCCGGCCGTCGTCAATGGCGGTGAGTGTTAAACGGCAAACCCCTTCTAAAGAGATTTTGTGGTTACAATCGAAACATGGCAGGGCAACCTTTTCGTGGAAACCTGGGTTCAAGAATGAAAAATTATCAATAAATTTTAATTAATTTCATGTTGCAAATTTCCTTTCTTCATAAAAATAATTTAATAAAAATAAAATTTGATGAACTTTAGCCTGATTAAAAATATAAAATTTTTTTTTTATTTTTATTGAATAGGAGCCCTAGTTGGCTTCCAAAGTGTATACTTTTGCATAAACAGACCAATTTGAAATGCAAACTTTATGGGCAATAATTTTTAGTTTACCAGGCTCCTTAAAATTTTTGAAGGATTTTATTTGTGATTTTGACTTCTAAAATATATAATTTTGAACTTGTTAAAAGAAAGTTTTTTGAAGCCTGTAGCTTTTTAATTTTTCAAAAAGAGGCAGCATTCTATTGAAATTAAAAAATAAAGCAGTGGCAAAACTGCACTGGAATATATTAAAAAATTATTGACATTTAAAACCAACATGGAAAATGCAACAAACCATGTATATAAATGTCATACATAATATTCCTACGTTTACAGAAATTTACGTACTATTTACTCACATACATACATGTAAAATATATGTTAACATAATAAAATATATATTGTATTTACTTATGAATAAATTGTGACATGCATAACAACCTCACTTAAATGAAAACCAAGCAAAAAAAAAAGAAACATACCACAAACTTAGAAAATGCATACGCAATCACACACACACAGATACACGAGTGTTTGTGTTTCGGATGCATGAAAATATTTTCTGTCTAATGTAGAAATTTACATTTGTATGTAAAATTATTTAAGCGAAAATTTAGTCAACCCTACAGGATTTTTTTTTCATTTTCCTTTAACATGAAATCCCAACTATACAGCAACGCAGCATAAAATGTTAAAAACCAACACATGGAATTTTAAACACACGCACAGACACACACAGTTACATACAATTTTCATGAAATTAAACCAAGTCATATCGTTTGTTCGTGCACACACACATATAATGAAGAGTCAACAAGGATTTGGTTGAAGGTGTAGAAAATGATGTTATAAAAATTCTATGTTTTCACCATGTAAATTTGTGTCACCTTAAAATGTGTTTGTATATGGCAAAAAAAACATCACATTAATGAATGTTGTATATGTGTACACTAAGCCAAATCAAGCAACAGAAGCTGTCTTAATTTCAAAAAAGTTTATTTAGCTTAACTGGCAGCCGACTCGAGGACGGCTCCATACAACGGCCCTTTGTGATAGCATGGGCTAGTGAACAGTGCTAGAGCTAAATTATTACATATGCGTCAATGAATGGCAAATCAGCCGAAAATACATCTACCTTGAACTGCTAACATCAGACCAGATGATCAAAGGATACTTGCAACGCAAACAATTGATTCGTTTAACTCAAGCGTTGTTCAAAAAATGACTAGAATATGCGAGCAGACATGCCCTTATCTCATGGTGGTCCGTAACCAATGGGTGACAAACAATACTTTTACCAACCACCTCCGTGTGGGCTAGGCTAACACATTCACTGTTGAAATTTTTAGTGTATTATCCAATAAAAATTATACACTCGCCCCTTGTCAAGAAGCTAGAGCTATCTAACCTCCGCTGCTTAAATAACAGCCAACAACACCTAGCGATGATTGCTCCTCGCAGCTAGTGTCCTCCTTAAGTGAATTTATCTCCTGACAATTTATGACATTCCTGCCCGGGATTTGGGTTTAAAGCACGGCCACCACGTGAATCACGAAAGTATCTCTTTTTCAAAAAAGCTGCCTTTCTTTTGTGAGTTCGTGCCTTGAAAAAGGTACTCGTTGGTGAAAGCAACCTCCTATCAGAAAAAACTCCAGTAAAGATAATCATACTGAAAGACAGCCAGCATTATCCGCAAAAAGAATACTAACGGAAATCTCAAATAACATTCAGTCCGGTGGAATGCTCACCGCGGGTTTTTGACTCCCGTGACAGTAGATAGCAACTATTTCTGGTGAGCGGTAATTTTGAGGTATCTACCAATTTTGAATTTTTGTCTATGTCCAGGTATCAGCTGCTTTGGATTACGCCATAGATTTTCTATGTCCGAGGAAAGATATCGACAAAACATAAATGTCATGCTCTTCTAGCTCATCTACTATCTCTCTCCAAAAAAAAGCTCCATGGCTGTTCAGATACTTTTCCACCGCTTCTCTATGTACATACCTCTTGCCAAGAGTTCGATAAATTTGAAATCTCTTAAATTCCAGGCATTTACCACACCTGCTTTCACCAGTGGATAGAACATCATACAGTAAAAATCCGCTTGGTGATAACCTGCGTTCTCTCGAGATGTAGTACATCGACTTTGAAATTCAAAAATACCGAATTGAAAAATTTTATAGGAGATGTCCCGGCCTCCAACACGGTGAAAATCCAAAGGCACCAAAACACAATTCTTGGAATCATCACATTCACTCCCTGCTATGCATATAACTCGAAGATGCACAAAGACCTTAACGTGTCATCGATTAAATATGTTAAAATTCTTGAATCGCACCCAAATCCAATAGCTCCAAAAACTTTAATGTTGGCGGCCACACTGGCTAAAGGAGGAGAGATACTGCAGCACTTATCCGATAAGATTAGCGCTAAGCACTTACAAAACAATTAGGGATGTAACGAATACCGATACCGATATATCGGCGATACTTCACGTTTGGCGATATATTTGTATCGTCGATATTTTACTGTCGATACTCCAATATTTTTTATAGTTTTTTTGAATAAAACTATTTAGTTCTTAATGCCTTATTTTTGTATAACAATTAAGAGCAAAAATTCCAACAGAATAATAAATTGTTTCTTTTAATTCTTAAGCTGAATGTCGGCTTACAACACGCGCTTAATGCGTATGTTTCATTTTTGTCCTTTTTCGAAACGCATGCTCAAGTAGAAAATAATCCTACTTCATGCTTTCGATACGCAAATGCATTTTACGCATTTGCTGTGTAACTTATCAGTACAAGTTTACACTACGATTTTTGGACTGATGCATAAATGCATTGAACGCTTTGAGTGAACCTGCAGTAGAATTTTCTGCAAATTTTTAAATGATTTTTGTGAAAATAAAAATCTTTTTGGTACAAATTTTGGGTTACATCGCGGATACCAAAAAATCTATAAGTGAAGTCGTTGCAACATTTTATGACGCTATTTTGCTAGTTAACAGTCTGCGAACATTATTAGAAAATTTAATTAAACTAAAGATTTGATTAATTATTCTTAGTTCATATTCCAATATATGAAGATTCAATAAATACAAATTAATAAAATTATCTTAAATATGACAATTTTACTAAAAACTAACGGCCTTAGTTATAAAAAAAAAACACTTTCTGAGTCGATCTATCGACGTCCATCCGTTCAGTTGGCAAGATGTCCATGCAAACTTTGCGCGCAAGTGACAGGCCGCAATCATGGAGTTAATTTGATGAAATTTGGTATATAGGTTCTAATTGGCATCTGAAGTACCAAGCTTATCGAAAATGGTAAGAATCGGTTCAAAATTTTAAATAGGCCCCATACGCACTTATATTTGGAATAGCGTCTTTATGCCTATAAACTTTCTTACTATCTTGGTATTTAGATTCAATTTGGTGCAAACTTATTTGACTACAATCTTTTCGCCTTGCCAAATTTTATTGGAATCAGTCCATATTTGACAATGGCTTCCATACAAATACTACTCCCGAAAATAGATTTTAATGCTTTAACTTTCTTATAAAAATTTTTTATTGACATACAAATTGGCGACAACAACTTTTACGACAGCTACAAGTGCTGGAAAACTATCGATAGTCCTATCGACAGTCTTAAAATATCGATAGGAAAAATAATGATGTCGATATTTTTATTTAATATTTATTTGATGCAGCTATGAAAACAAGTAACAGCATCCATAATCGCAGTTTTTCGCTGCAAGTGTACATTATTAATTGGCGCTTAATTAAAGAAATATATACAAACAAGAAGAAAATCAGGTGGTATCGATAGCTTAGCTGGGTAAATACCAGTCGGAGTCGGAGTTGAAGAGTCGGAGTTGATGTTTTTGTGCCGGAGTCGGAGTCGGAGTCGTAGTACCCACAAAAACTCGCGACTCCGACTCCAAAGTTTTTCGGCATAAACAATTTAAAAAAAATTTCCAAAATAAAAATTATCTTCTTAAAACACATTTAAAATTGAAACAAATGGTTTATGAATACTGCTCTTATGTGCTGTTTCCAAATGACCGGCGATGGACTGAGTGCTTTTGATATAATAAATTTTGCTACATAATCAATCGCCTGTCATTTGGAAACAGCACATTAATGTTTGCGTACGGTAATTGCACCACAAAAACTCTAATTTTTAGAAGGCCGTACGGTAATGAAGAAATAAAAGTTAACATCACTGAGTCTCATATACATTAAGCATCAAGATTATAGTAGGAGTCGGAGTAGGAGTCGGAGTCGCACTTAAAAATTTCAGCATTTAGAGTCGGAGTTTGTACTTTTTTCGGACGACTCCACAGCCCTGGTGAATACGCCTTAATGTAGAAACTAATTCATTTCTAAACCTCAAACTTTTTGTTAGCCATTTTTAAAATTTTAAATAAAAGCTTGAAAAGTTTCTGGAAGCTTAAATCGACAAAAATGCAAGTTTAGTTGTGAGCATAAGGAAATACAATGAACGGCGATTAGAGGAAAAGTCCTCTATACCGGTTATCTTTTGACTGCAAAATCAAAACCAATTAAGAACATTATTAAAAGTTATTATAAATGTTATGTTTTTGGTTTTCTTTTCAAACAGCGTTAAAAAACTGCAGTCGAAGTTGAATAACTGCAATTTCTTCCACTTATTCATTTTTCATTGGGCAAAAACAATGTCGATTTTACTTCTGATTTATGTAAAACAAGCAGTCGCTGTCAAACCAACTCAATAACTTGTACACAAATTTTCGTTTTTTGTTCTACAATTTTGGGCTTGGACTGCAGTTTTAAATAAATCTTTACGTATTTTATTTGAACCTACGTACTACATATCTTTACCTGAAACGCAAAAGGCCTTAAATTACCAAAAATAAAAATCAACTTTTCAATTGATTCTAATATATTGCATCAACAAAAATCACTATAACGAGATTTTATTGACCTAACCAACAGTTTGCATAATACGCAACATATTTAATTGTCAGAACAACTGGTAGGTTTTATGAGAAAACTTAATTATGAACAGTTAAAAGAGTGTTATCAATTTATAACTTTAATTGCTTCTCCTGTAAAATTTCCAAAATGTTAGATAGGGCGTTTTGCATTGTAGGTAACGATATGAATATTGCAAATAGAATCAAATGCTTAATAGGACTTAATTTCGTTGTTTATTCAGTTATTAAAATAAATTTTAGTTGTTGTAAAAATGTTAATCTTAAAAAAAAGGAAAAAGTTAATTTTAAAAAACTGTCATCTTAAATATCTTGCGTACATTCAGATGTATGTACAAACCACTTATTAAAATAATGATAAGAGATCGTTGTTTTATATAGCCTAATAAAAAATTAGTTAAAGTTTTAATTCTCAAATACTTTAAGCCAGTGTTCGAAAATAAAAACTTAATATTGTTCCTAAGTGTTCCGTTCGGTAGATTTGTTTGGAAAACACAAACGCTAATAGAGTTTGTGTAGAAAATGATTAAAAAAAATAACGTTTCCCTGTTAGTAATCTTTCGAATACAAAATTAATACTGTTTTTATCAAACTCAACAAAAAAGGAGCACATTTAATTCCGTTCGGTTTTTTTTACCACAAACTTAATTGTGTACGGTTTGGTTTATTAATATTCGTCGCTTTGGCTGGTAAATAAAAAACCAAAAATTTTTTACAAAAACAAAAGTCAGCAAAATAATTTTACACAAACAAAACATATGCACAAAACACACACAAGCTGTTCGTGGTGCTGTCGTTGCTACAATTTTTTGTGTGTTCATTTCTTTACCAATGTTAAAAAAGAAACACTACAGTATCACTACAGTTGTACTGCTCTTTAACGAAGAACAGAACACTATATAATGTTCGGCTCTTTCTTGAATATAGTTACGAACGGTATAAAGGGTTGTGTTCGTCTACATAATCACTAAAAAAATGTATATCTTTCTTGGGTGTGTATCCGAACGCTTAATAATGTACTGTTTATTTTCGAACACTGATTTAAACACTATTTTTAATGGAGTACCTTTTAAATGGGTATATAAAAATATCAAGGAAATTATCCTTTCAAAACGATATTTTAATTCTAACACATGCCGCTTTAATATATAGTTATTAACATATGTACAGTTCCCTGGTCCTTTTTTTCTGACTTCAAAATTTTTGAAGCTGAACCTCTTTATTTTTTTTTTTTTATTTTAAAATATTTAAGCAATATTTGGCACAAAGAAGTTTTACATAAATCTTGACCTCATAACTTAATTTTGTTCTGGCGGTTCCATGACTGCCCATTATGGTGGCCGTTATTATTTCTTTTTGTATTTTCACTTGGCAAACCCCTTAGATTGGTTCCAAATTAGAAAAAAATAATATATAAAAAATTTTAGATCGTTTGCATAGTTATTGGGCGTGCCTTGAGCCCACAAAGTTTGCTAAAAATGCAAATTTTTCTCACTATGTGTCGATTTAATTGTTGATAACTTCAGTAATATTTATTTTAGAGAAAACCCTTATTCACAAATATTCTAGGGCTATATCTTATAAACAATGTTGCTCTGTTTATTAATATTTAATCCCGAAAAAGCCAAATTAAAAAATAACACACAAATTTTCACATATCTACGCATTCTTTGCCTGGTGATTACACTACGTGACAAATTTTCAACAAAGTCGTGATCAAATGAATCTAACAGCTAATCTTTATGTAAAATTTTCCCCTGAATCCGAATATGAAGTCAGAATTGTCAAAAGTAGAACAGTTTTTGAGATATTCCAAAATAACCGTTATTTGTGTTTTTAAAAAAGATGATGTGACTGAAATGCAATTATCTTCAAAAATTTTAAACGGACTATGTATTTCTTTCTTTTTATGGAGAGGTTATAAAATTTCATAAATAACCATGGGTCGTTTGTGAAGATGAGTCGTTAAATGGATGAGTTATAGTGGACAAAACCTCAAACTCTATTTTAAATTTTATGATTTTGTTCAATTTTGCTCTTTTCAAGTTATTTTTTTTGTCCGCTGTCCCCTGTAACTCTGTCATTTCTTGAACAATCCTACCAGTGATTTTCGTAGGGGTTTTCTTCTAAAAAAATAGCCGTAGGGAAAAAAGGACAGATTTCTTGAAATCATTAAAATGTAGGGACTTTTCAGTAATGTTGGAAAACTATACGTTTGGGAGCTTTTTTCGATTTGTGATAGCATACTAATAAATTTTTTAATACGGCAGCAATAAAAATTGTTAAATTTCTTTGAGTCATCGCTTGCCGTCATTTCAGCTTTGATTTTAACCTAATTTTGTGATAAGCTCTTTTAGAAGAAAATACATATGTAAAAGATGGGAATCAAAACGTTTTGGAGTAAAGTCGAAATAGTAAAGTGAGTGTGAGAAAATGGTACCCTAGCGATGAATCACCTCAAAGAATACAATTTTCTGATCTCTTTTTGAGCACTTTAATGGTAGTTTGGTAATTATATATATATGTTCCCGAAGATCCTATAAGGAGCATAGGGCCCCAACAAAATCTCTCCACTTTGAATTGATAATTATTAGTGAGTATTTATCATCTTATTTTTCAATCGTTAATTATAATGTTTTTGATCATGTTTTAAGTAAAAGCAGCACAATTATGGCTCTTGATTATTTGAACAAATTTTATTTTGAACAAAACAACAAAAGTTATAGGGATCTTGGAAATAAAAGAAGAAAACATTCGTAATTTAATTTATTTTCATTAATTGACAATAATTTTTGGGCTTCTAGTTTCGCCAATCTTTTTATTCTTCGTCAATGAATTATATATCCTTTTTCAATCGCTCATTTGATAAATCAGTTTTTAATCAACAAAAATTATCTGAGAAGACTTATTCAGGTGATTTTTATAAAAAATTATCATCCAAATGCATTCTGGGAACAACTTTAAATAAAATTTATATCCATTAATACAAATGGATTTATTTGTTTTGCTATATATCATTTGAAAGTTGTAGGGATTTTTGTAGAGAAAAATAGGGTTTTTTTGGGACTGCGTAAGAACTTCCAAAAAAAGTGTATAACATCACTGATCTTCACTAGCAATCCATTGTTATTTTAGTAATTTTATTACCTCTCAATAAAAAGAAAGAAATACAAAGTCCGATTAAAATGTTTAAAGATATTTGCATTTTAGTCACATTATCTTTTTTAAAAACCGAATAACGGTTATTTTGGAATATCTCTTTTGACAATTCTGACTTCATATTCGGATTCAGAGGAAAATTTTACATAAAGATTAGCTGTTAGATTCATTTGGTCACGACTTTGTTGAAAATTTGTCACGAAGTGTAATCACCAGGCAAAGAATGCATAGATATGTGAAAATTTCTGTGTTATTTTTTAATTTGGCTTTTTCGGGATTTAATATTAATGTTAAAGAAAACTAATACAGTGCAACATTGTTTATAAGATATAGTCCTAGAATATTTGTGAATAAGGTTTTTCTCTAAAATAAATATTAATGAAGTTATCAACAATTAAATCGACACATAGGGAGAAAAATTGCATTTTTAGCAAACTTTGTGGGCTCAAGGCACGGCCAATAACTATGCAAACGATCTAGAAATTTTTATATAATATTTTTTTCTAATTTGGAACCAATCTAAGGGGTTTGCCAAGTGAAAATACGAAAAAAAAATTCTCCATATAACCTGCGGCCTACTACTGCCCATGGATCCTATATAGAGTAATTTCTCGTAAGATATCATATGGCTAGGCTTGGCTGACTATAATTTCTTACTTGTTTTGAAAATGGCGCTTAAATTTAATAAAATTTTTGGTTCGGTGTAAAGTTCAAGTGGGTACAAGTGAAAAAGTGTGGTTGTAAGTGTATTTGTGTGTGTGTGTGTGTGCGTGTGTTAAGACTTTTGCTATCAAGAGGTGACGGCATTTAAAATGATATAATAAAATATGTCTTTTAAATTTGTATAATGTCTGCACTTATCGTTGCTTGCCTATACTTTCTACCCCCTTCACAACCTTTTCCTCCTCTTCACTCCTCTTATTATATATTATTTTTTACTATTTGTTGTGTAAATGGATGTTACAACTTAGGTTTTTGTTAAAATGTTTGCGTTTTTTTGTGCAATTTAAAAAATTCTGTACGTGTTTAATGTAACACAGTAATAATAGTATACTTTTAGGAGGGGGCTCTCTCATGTGAAAATTATGTGGAAAAGTAAAGCAAGATTTTGTAAATGCAAAACATGTTTAGCTGCAACTTGTGCTTTATTATATGGGAGTAAATAATAATAATAATATTTTAACACTTGTTGTTTTTAGGTTTTCTTATTCGCATTCGCATTCACATTTGTTTTTGTTGCAATTGTATTCTTTCCCTTATAATTTTCGTTATACTTTGTAAAATTTGAATAATGTGCATACAATAGTGTAAATTACGAATTAGTACGTGAAATTTTTGTAAAACAAAATAACTTTTTTGCATTGAGGTTTTTTTTCTGTTATTTATTTTTGTGTAGAAAGTTGAACTTACGAGTATGTCTCTCAACTTTAATGAAAAAGTGTAAGAGTTTGGTAATTTATTTTAAATGTTTGGGAATACACAGGAATTTATAAATTTTTTGTTTAGTTGGCTTAACGGTTAATGTTTTTGGACTTTGAAAACAGAATTTTCATATCTACCTGCTGTAAAAATAAAAGTTTTTTTTCATATGCATTTAATGTAAATTTAAAAATTGTTTTGCTTCTACACTGTGCGACAAATGGTAAGGGTCAGTGATCGGGAAGGGTTCAAACTACCGTGGAAAGTTATATCGGTAAAAAAGAAGTTATTCGTGTCCCGGTGTTTCGTTTGGAATCATCATAAAAAATTTCAAAACTTATTTTTTTTTGCCCATATAAGGTGAGTCGGGCTAATATACATACAGATATATGTAAATGCACATACTTATAAAAATACATAAATTACTTACTCCTTTTAAATTGAATTTTGCACAGTTCCAGTTTTTGACAACAAAGATATTTTTTAAGTATAAAACTAGAAATTATTATATTTTATTAAATGTTCTTCTGTTCTCACAAATTTGCTTTTTACGTTTGACAGAAAGTTCAGATTTATATGAAATTAATTAGTTTAGTACTCCCAGTTAACAATTGGGTCTTTAGCTCTTTTTTTTGGTTATGAATTGCAAATAATTTTATTTTCGTTTGTTGTACTCGAATTAAAACTTTACTAAAATTCAATTATTAACTGCAATGAATGAATAAACATTTATCTTATAAAATTGATTGAAAAAGGCAAATTACACTATGGAACATTTTTGGGATTATTGTCTGGGGGGCATAAAGGCATTTATGCAAAAAAACGAAATTTGAAAATTATGTCGCTTACGTTATTTTCGCAGTAAGCGCTCGATGTATATCGTTAGCTAAAATGCAAACGGCTCTCAATAAACAAAAATATAAAATCGCATAAAGGCAAATGTTCAAAAAAACTTTTCGACCAAAACAGGCGATTTTTAAGCACAAAAACAAACGAAACTATCAACAAAAGCGATAATATGATAAACGCTTAAAGATCTTATTAACCGTTAACTAATTGTTTATTAATGAAAAATGTATAAATTAATTATTTGCATTAAATTTTTGCTTCCCCTATAATATTTTCGAAATGATGTATATCAAGGCCCATTGAAAAGGTCTGCGCAAGAAGCCTGATGATCATTGTTTATGTTATTTTTAGTTGTCAAAAGTTGTTTACATGTTGCTTACATGTGCATGTATACGTTTGTTTACGTGTATGGTATGCCACACATACACGTTTTTTCCTTTTGCTTTGTATATGTGGTAGTAAATTTTTGACAACTAAAAAGAATCGTTTTTTGTTTTTGTACAAGAAAGCAGACCTGATAGATGGGCCTTGATGTATATGTTCCATTTAATTAATATTTAATTCTAAAATTAAAATTTTATTTTTTTATAAAAACTAAAAAAATCCTAAATGATCGTAATTTTGAACGTATGATTAATATTAGAAAAACAAACACATATGTATACGCTCTCATGTACTTTTAAGAAAATAAATTAAACTAATTATTAGCATACTTTTGAGGGCGAAATAATTATAATATTTTTTTTTCTCCACAAATTTATTTTTACCGGCAAAACTGTTGATTATAAAGAAAAACGTTATATGAACGGATTAAAGAAATTGTAATTCTTAATTTTTTTTAATTTGTTTTAGCAAAATCGGATAAGTGGTTCTCGAGTTATGTTAAACAAAAAAACATCATGATAAGGAAAAAATTTAAAATGTCATAAAAAAAAACTGACACATACGAACGCCAAACCCTTTGAGGGTTTTACTATACTGACCTAGTACCATCACCCTGACTTGGAATTTCTCACCCCCCAGATTGGCTGTTGTACTGTGTTATTGATTGTAATGACCAATATTTAGTATTGTACTGTATAAGATTTGATTGTATTAAATAAATTTAGTTGTCATAACCAATAAAAGAATTGAAAGCATCATATTTCAGTTAGAATTACGTTTTCATATTCATTTGTATCGAAAATCAGTAAGATTTATGCATTTTTAAAAGTTGCAACAACCCTGCAAATAATATTGGAACACCTGATCCATTTTGATCAAATGGACTACTCCCTGGACTGGTGCAATGTAATGCAAGCATGGACCATGTCACAGTTAAAATGTGTTTATAGTGAGACGACTTGTCTCCGTTTTTTAACGACATGTTTTCGTTTTTAAAGGATTTCAAAGCAAATCATTTGGAATATACCATGGAGTAGTTTTAAGACTACTCCTTTGTAATGCAAAGCTGGGTTATATGGTGCTGCCCTAGGACATCGTAATGTTAAATAGACCATGTTTTCTCGATACATTAGGGTTAGCTTCGGACTAATCCTAGTCGCTTATGGGCTACATTTTACTGCGTTTATGGACAAATCGCATTATTTGCAGGGAATACATATATTTCTTGATCATTATTTTATAACTGCAACCGTTTTCCAACCTATTTGTTATCGGCGTGCAATACAAATAATACCTCAACATTTGCATGTAAAATATCTCGGTAACATCTAGACCAGCGATTAACGTGGAAATGCTATATAGAGGCAAAATTAACTCAAATTAAACTTAAGCCGACTTAAATTAATTGGCTTATTGGAAGAAATTCTGTTCTCTCGAATTCAAGCTTCTACTTTACAACTTTCTCTTAAAAACAATCTGGTGCTACGGTATTCAGTTACGAGCTACTAGTTCGGCCCCTTATATCGAAAAAATTCAAAGGCGCCAAAATAAATTTCTTCGAAAAAATCAAAGCCGCTCTCTGGTTGTTAAAAAATCAAATATCCACAAGGATCTTAATCTGCCATAAGTAAAAACTATGATAACGAAATATGCAGTAAACTATTTTAAAAGGCTAGATTTGCATCTGAGGCCACTAGATGCAAATATTTAAAATTATGCTGTCCACACTCGCTTAAGAAGAAGAGATACTGCAGCACTAACCTAATCAGAAGAGCGATAAACAGCAATGTATGTGAATAGAAACCGTGAAGGGAACCATTTTCCTCCGGCACTGGCAAAATATAAAATAACGTATAAGAATAAGATTTGATAAATTATTGTTAGTTTATATTAAGTATATAAAGCAGTGTTCGAAAAAAACAATTTACATCGCTTCTTAGTGTTTGGTTCGGTAGATTTGTGGAAAACACAAACGCTAATAGTGTTTGTGTAGAAAAGCATTAACAAAATAACATTTCCTTTTCTTATCCAACTCAACAAAGAGATGAGAATATTTAATTCCGTTCGGTTTTGTTTTTAAAATCACAAACTTCATTGTGTTTGGTCCATCTCATTAGTGTTCGTTCGCTTCTATTGAGTGTAGCGGCCCTTTTGGCTGATAAAAAAACATAAAATTTTTTACAAAAACAAAATACACAAACAAAACATATACACACACTAACTGTTAGTGCTGGGGTCACTGCTAAACTTTTTTTTGTTCATTTCTTCATTAATGTAAAAACAAGAAACAATATAGAACATTACAATATAATGCTTGTCTACAGTACCACTACAATTGTTTTGTTTTTTAACGAAGAACAGAACGTTATAAACTGTTCGGATCTTTCTTGAAAATAGTTACCAGCGGTATTAATTGTTGTGTTCGTTTACACAAACACTAAAAAAATAGATATCATTCCAGGGTGTGTGAGCCGAACGCTAAATAATGTGCTGTTTATTTTCGAACACGGATATAAAGATTCAATAAATAAATAATAAAAAGAAAAAAATATAATATTCGAAACGCTGTTTACCTCTTTTTTAAATTTCAGAAAGAGTTGCCGACTCATAGCATTGAGAGCGAATGGACAGCAGAAGAAATATATCTTATTAAAGTTTTCTTGGAAGTCAAAAAATTAATTAACAAGGTTTTGTTTAAATGAAATAAATTCTCATTTAATACTATTGATAAACTGATATTTAATGTTGATAAGCTATTCCTATGCGCATTTCACTGGTTGCTTAGGCCAGATCGTCAGGGAATTTCATCCAAAGATTTTAGAAAAACTAAAGATATTATACAAATAAAACTCTTAAGCGAATAAGAATTATAAGCCCCAGTTTAACTTCCCAATAAAAAATGCAGCTTCCAACGAAGCAGGATTGTAAGGGAGGAACATAATAGCTTACCTTACCATTGCGCTTACGGAAGACATGCATTTTATATGGCGAGTTCCCACTTTGAAGCATTACATTTTGGACACATAAAGCGCATTATTCAACGCATACAAAATTGTTAAGTGTAACGATCAGCTTTACACACTGAATGTTTTGATACAGTTATTTTTTAGTATTCTCCCTTACAAACCTGCTTCGTAGTAAGAGAATGCCGTGGCAATTGGAATGTTATTTTTTTTTTATAAAAGTTGTTTAGAGTTCTTTCACTTCCCTTACTGCATTTCTGTAT
Organism: Pollenia labialis; assembly: GCA_949318255.1. Lineage (NCBI taxonomy): Eukaryota > Metazoa > Arthropoda > Insecta > Diptera > Polleniidae > Pollenia > Pollenia labialis. The sequence continues at coordinate 92,374,081 of OX439141.1, forward strand.
GTCTTATTGCGTAGCGCATAATTGTGCGCTTATTTTTTTAATGAACCATTAGTGCTTCGAAAAATGATAGAATTTTTTATTGGGTTGCAAGAATATCAAAGCTTAAACAAAAACGACAACAGTAAATAGTGAGTTTAACTATTCCTTACAGTCCCCACTTCAATTGGTTTATTTTTTGTCAACTTTAAATGTAGTTGTAAGTGGGTAAGTTTACCCAAATTACGTACACGAAAAGGATTATTTACTAAATCACCTTGAACTATGAAACTTTTGCTTGCTCTCGTCCAAGCCGATAAATATTTATTCCAAATTTATGTGTGGTTTGGTTCAAGCAAAATATTTCGTTATTAAAGAAAAGTTTACTAAATAAAATGGAAATATAGAAATTATTTTTGGATTTTCTTGGTTAAAGAAAATAAATTGATTACTTTGAAAAATACACTTCTTTCTTTCTGATTGCACTTAATCATGAATAGAGTTAGCATTTGTTCATCGATTTTGAACTTGTCATATTTTATTACATAAACATTGTAATACAATTTAAGATTTTGCTAAGATTTTTTCCCACTGTGCGTCTGATTGATATGATTTCAATATTACTCACACCTAACAATACAATTCTTCTTTAATTCTTAATGCGATTTACAGTTTTTATTAGTCAACATTTAAACTTTGCTGGCATAGAGTTTTTCACTAATTAAAATAATATAATAGTGTTTTTTTTTCATGTCTAAAGAATATTTCCCAATTTTATTTTTGTAACCATTAAAAAGTATTTGCTTCCGTTACTTTGCGGTTTTCATAAATTTTCTTTGATGATTAAAATTTTTTAATAGAGTCCATGATCCGTCACTTGCCAATGCTATCAAGTGTTGATAAAAATTCTGCCATGACACTTGTCCTTTTTTATACTGACATCGAACCATAAACTTTGTTTTTTTTTCGCAAAAGCTAAAACTTGTTTTTCAGGGTTTTTTCGTATTTTGCTTAACGAAACAAAAAACAAAATGCTTTGGAATTTTTCAGACTTCTTTATTTTAAAGAACAAGTAGCACAGTATCATGTCGGCAAGTAGAAAAGAAAATGACAATAACAATATTAAAACATATTAAAGAGGAAGGTATATAATAACTTTCTAACCTCAAAGGTCTTTTTCATATAATTAATTTTCCCTTTAACCCATAAAAGACAAATGTACACATGCACACCTACTTAAAGTGTATATTTTTTTTTTGTTATTGCAATAGTCGCATAAATTTCATTTGTAGAGCACCCGTTTGATGTTTTCATTTCAACCCGCTTTCCTGACTTTGTCCTCCTCCTAGTTTTACGAATTTGTGCCATTTTGAATAAGTGTGCAAGTATGTGTACTTTAGCACAATTTTGCTTCTATTAGTTTTGTTTTTATTTTGTTAATTAATGTATGTGTGTGTGTAAGTCCTTTTTTCTAAAAGAGAGGTTGCGCTAGAGACTGCAGTAATTAGTGACAGCTTAAGTCTTCTTCGTTTTCTTGTAGAATTTTTTAAATAAATGTGAGTTTGTACTTAGATTTTGGAAGCTTTTGTTGCTGCAGTCATTTGTTGTTTATGTCGTCTTTCTTGGGTCATGAACCTTTTGTTTTAATATTTTGTGAAAAGAATAAAGTTTACTAACAAGTTTTTTTTTTAGTTAGTGTCATGTCATCTTTAGTATTTCTTTTAGTTTCCGACTAATATTTGAATGACACTTTGTTAACAGGTGACATTCTGCAGTTTGTTAGCTAGTGCATTTGCCCATACAATTTTAATTAATGTCTTGTTACACAGGTCAACAAAAAAAACCTGAAATAACCACTATATAGACTTGATGCATCATGGCTACCTTACTACAAAAATGGTAAACTTTTTTAATTCTATAGATATAAATGGATAGTTTTTTTTTCTTGTATTAATCTTTAAGTAAAATTGTCAATATCTTGAGACATTTATATTGTCATAACTCAAAAACACCTTGTCCGACTTTTTGTTAAACTAAATTTACAAAAATTTTGATTTACAATATCTTTAAATTATGAACACAAATATTTTTAATGCAATCAATAGTTTCAAAGTTATGAAGCAAATTGCTAGACAAAAAATAAAAAATTGGTAAACAAATTTTTATTTTGAAGAAAAAAATCTGGAAAAATCGAAAACGGCAAAAATTATTAAATATTATTTATTTGTAGTGAAGCTACATATCATGTGAATTGAAAAAGTTATGGATCACGATGCAGCCTATAAGTTTTTATTTACAATTAATTGAAGGTATCGCGTATTTGCAAGCACTGTAGAAAAGTGTATAATGAAACTGCTGAACATAGAAACACAGCGGCATTTTACGACACGAATTTTTGGCAGACCCCCTTTACATGTACAAAATTGTTTGGAAAAAACCTTTATGATATTTTTATGATTTTCAGAATTCAAAAAAATAAGTAATTACGATTGCGGTAGAAAACTAAAAACGCTCATAAATGCTGAATCGCTCTTTTTTTCGTTGGCCACCTGTAACGGATGATACTTTTGCATAAAATTCCATAATGTTTTTACGATTCATGGGAATAAGAAAAAAATGCAACACACACAAACTGCACCCACATAAAGGGTTATCCTTTACCAAGCATGTGGAAAGTAGAAATGCACTGGCCAAAACAGCTATTAATTGTACTTGGAAAAACTTTATATCTAATAGACAAATTCAATTGAGACAAAAGTGGAATCTCTTTTTAGCTGTTTGCAGGTCGATACAATCATATGCAGCTCAAATTTGGGGTTATGGTTATTTTGAGGAGATTGACTTACTTCAAAGATATTTCCTGAAAAAAGTTTTGATGCTGCCAGATTTTACACCTAATTATGCTCTGATGCTTGAAACTTCCGCGGTAAACCACCATTTATATACATTGGAACTAAATATGGGTATAATGCAGTGTTGCCAATTTAGCCATTTAGTGGCTAGATTTAGCCATTTTTCACCCTCTTTAGCCATTAAAAAATGCGTTTAGCCATTATCCATTTTTTTAGCCATTTTTCAACTTGTTTAGCCATAAAATTTTGCTTGCCGTTTTGCTTTTAAAAGAATAATTTTTATTTTATTATAAAAATTTATAAAACCAAAATAAATATTTTTAACAATTAAAACGCCTTTAATTTAAATCACAACTTTTACAAATGTTGAAAATCGCTATAAACGATGATGATGAAACATCTTTCAAAATAAAGGAACAGTAGTCCAATATTAAATTTAAAAAATGGATCAACACAAACATCGGTGTTTCTTTCTGGTTGCAAATATTTCAATAAAGAGATGCTGGCGGCAACAATTTTTATTTTGAAATTTCAGAATTTACTATAAAGTTGCTCTCTTTTCCATGGTCTAATGCTGAAGTAGAGAGGGTATTTCGCCAAGTTAACATCGTTAAAAGTAATTTCAGAAATAGGTTCCATTTAGCAACCGTTAATTCGATTTTATCAATGAAATATTTATACCAACACCACAATAGTGGAGAGGGTACTATGCGTTTGTGCTGCTGTTTGTAACACCTTAAAATATTGGCACTAAGCCCACCTTTTCGTATACCGATTGACTCAGAACCACTTTCTGAGTCGAATAAACGATGTTTGTCCGGCTGGCTGGCTGTCCACATAAACCTTGTGCGTAAAGTACAGATCGCAAATTTGCAGATATTTTAATAAAATTTGGTACACAGGTACTAATGAGGTGTAGGGTATCATATAGCCGGGGTTGACCGACTATATTTTCTTACTTGTTTTTTATTGTAGATCTGGAATCAAAAGGTTGGGTAAATATTGTCGTGATTATGATTTACCTTCAAATTATTTTAAACTAATACGCACGAGTGATTTTTATGAGATGAACAATAACGACATAAAATGTATCGATGATTTAAATTTTTAAATATCTTTCAAAATATTAAATAACGTTTATTCTTATATCAGAAATATATCTTAACTTACAATTTCATCGTAAACAACTTAAAATGAATTTTTCTGTTTTGTTATTGAATTCAAAAAAAACTTTTAGCCATTTTTTAGCCATTTTTTCTCGTAAATTTAGCCATTTTTGGTCTCCAAGTCTTGGCAACACTGGTATAATGAAACATTTGAACATTTCCTAGGTGTTTGTCCAGTGGTTTATTATTTAAAGTCAGCATTACATTATCGAAATTTTTTAATACAAGAATATAATTAGCTAATTTATTAAATAATTTTAAAGTTTATTTTTTAAGGTTATCGACAGACGTTTTAAAAAACATTGTCGAATATTACTTTTAATTTTCTAATTTTCAATAAGAATTTATTTTATAAATAAAAATGAAATTTGTAAACAAAAATTTATTGTAAATAAAGAAAATCTTACTACTACTACCAAAGGGTTATCCAAAATAATAGTATGTTTCAGTATTTATAAGAGTTCCTTGAGAAACTTTATTTTATTAAAGAAGTGTTTGCAATAACGGAAACATTATTTTATTTCTACATTAAGAGTCACAAGTTAAAAAAAGTCTTAATAAAAATGAGCAAGAAAGCAAGAACATTTTTGTGTAAAATCAATGCGGATTCATTTTGTTATGTGTGCGGCCAATATATCACCGAGAAAAAACGGAGCTGCTATTTAACTTTATTGCAAAAGTCAACTGAAGATTGTTATAATATATGTATATCCGCACAATTTGAACCAGCATTGCACACCGAGTCTTCTAACGTAAAGTAATGCCCGTAACTACAACAAAATGAAATCTAGCTGTGTATAGAAATCTATGTTGTAAAAGCTTTCATAATAAAAATGAACTGAAGGTAAAATCACGTAGTCCAAATAAACGTTGAAATTGATAAAGGTAACTGTTATGTACGAACTGGTCGTTTTCTTTTTGTAGAAATTACGGCCCTAAGTATAGGTTAATACATTTGGAATATTTTATACTTAAAATATTTCTTAATAAAATTTTTAATTCTTCATATTCGTTATTTAAATTTTTTTTCATTTTATAGACGACACTTGTAAATTTCGTAGCCTAAGCTATGGAAAGAAACAGCGAGCCATGAATCCGATTGTTATTTTTGTTTAAGTAGAAAAACCGGCTTTGGTCTTACCACACGAGGTCTGCTGATGGGCTTAAACTTGCAGTTCTACATGTACCAGAAATTAAAATGCTAAAGATCGGGGTCCAAACACTAGTCAAGCGCTTTCATCTTCACCAGGGCACTCAAACTCAAGTATGTGTTCCCAATCAGAGAGTTCAGATCCAGCACTACCATCAACATCTAAAAATGACGAGTTCATCCGACACAAAAATTTCTCGCCGAGATCATGGAATCAAGACCAGCTTGATGATGAGACCTTGGACTGTCTTTGGAATTGCTTGCGTCCCGGATGAATAAAACATATCTCATAACTAAAGAAACTAAAGTTTTGTATTACCGTTCTCGAGAGGAAGGCTTACTTCATTATTTTGTTGAAGAGGATTATTCTGTGTTCTGAACAGATATTTCTGGTTTGATGACTGGCATGACCCTACAGAGATACGATTCAAACGAATGACGTTTATTTATTGACTCATTTAACCAAAGTAAAAGAAGAAAACTCTGTAATTGCATTGGCCATGACGAAGATTGAGTTTGATGAATATAACTGGGTAATTCGTGTTAATCTTAAGATGGAAAATTTCCTCTTAGGTCATAGAAGCGGCCTTACCAAATATCCTTATTTTATGTTTTTATGGGACAGCAGAGCTAATGCAGAATATTGAAAGAGAAAACAATGGCCTTCTAAGGAAACATTGGTTCCAGGTAGTATGCCAAATGTTACAAATGTGGCTCTAGTGCCCCGAAATCGCATTTTATTACCCCCTCTTCACATTAAACTTAGTCTGATGAAACAATATGTTTAAGCACTCAACAAAGATAGCGAATGTTTTCAGTATATTTAAACGTAGTTTTCTAACCTGAGTATGAAAAAACTGGAGGCAGGCATATTTAACGGCCCACAAATTCGCAAATTGGGCAAATATTATGGTTTTGGCAGTTCAATGTCAGAAATTTAAAAAAAAAACGCATGGGATTCGTTTGTATGGGTTTTTCAAAATTTCTAAGGAAATAAAAAAAGGTGATAATTACGTTGCGCATGATGAAGAGATGTAAACTTACTTCGAGAATCTTGAATGCAACATGAGCATCAAAGTACCATACCTGCACAGTCACTTAGATTCTTTTCCTGAAAATCTAGGAGACCTGAGTGAGGAACAGGGCGAAGGATTCCACCAAGAAATCCGGACAATGGAGGAGCGATATCACACACAGAAAAAAATCAAGTTTAAAACGTCGACAACAAGGTTGATTTAAAATTTTTCGGTGGTGATTTTGCTTCATACGTTTTTCATGTCAATTCAACCTGATTTTATAATTACTTGCGAACAACATTTTTTTCTTTTAAACTAATGCCTATAGTACACGGAATGTAAAAGCCTACATGTGCATGTGGTTCTGACGTAATTTTGTCGTCATCACACAACACGAACTTTCTATTGTGGCTTTGTAGTGTCGTCAAAATTACTTCAGAACCACATGCGCATGTTGCTTTTTACATTCCGTGTACTATAGGCTTAACTATAATTCTTGTTAACATTGCAGTAAAGTTATAGCAAAATGTCATTTATATCGAAATAACAATCCGAATCACGTTGAATGAAAGTTATTTCATGTTCAAACAACGTGAATTTCATGTAGACACTCATTGGTTTGAGTGTGTTATAACAGTGTGAAGAAGCTTCAGAGACAACATATGCATTTATTTAAAAATAATTCAAAACACTTACCCCTGTAACACATGCTTCACTTATTTTGTAGTCTCCTCTGTTAAGAGATCAATCAGCAGAATGGCCAGATATTGTTTTCGTCATCATTCTACTTTGAAAACTTGATGTACTATTTAACTAAATAATTTTAATTTAAAGAATACGGGAATTGTCTTCTTTTTATAACATATTTTAAAAATGAAAATAAAAAAATTAACATACTTAACTATGTATGCATGTTAATTTAACAAGATAAACTTTTGATTTTAATATAAAACAGGTTTTTATGGATTCAATATTGAATCCATATTTATTTATATTTTAATGTTTTTTTTTAACAGTGAATAATATTAAACAAACGTGATTAAAGATTATTTAAATATTTTTCATTTAAAATTAATATGAAATAATGATACATTTAAATAAAGGGCGTACTTTTGCAGAAATTTACTATGGTTCTCAATCAACATTTTTCCGTGTTGATTTTACATTGGTATTTTTTTCTGTGTGCAGGGTCGCTGGGATGCACACATGATGGCTGATTTTTGCTGAAGTATTCAGAGTAACACTTTGTTATTCAACAATAGTAGAAAATCGAACAAAAGAAAGTTCCAGAGTTTGTAGTTTATAATAATTATTAATTTAGTTTCTTATTTAATTTCTTATAATTATAATTATTATAATATATGTAAATAAAAAAATATAAATTTTCTGCTGTTTAATACATTTAAATTTATCCAATTAAAATTTTTTCGAAGAATAGAATCAGTATTGTGGGTAGGGTTTTGACGAAAATACATGAATGTTACTATGTAACGCATTTTGAATGTGAAAATTTGTACAGAGCATGGGGAAAATAAGTCGAAAGAGGAACTACTCAATTTTATGTATATCAAGCAAAAAACTAAAATTTTGTGAAAATCAGCATATTGAGAATAAATTCGAAAAAAATCATTGATTTTTATGATCGAAACCTCATTTTGTATCTTTTACATGTTGCTTTGTTATAAAACATTTTTTGCCGATTTCGATTTTTCATGATTTTTTTTTAAATAAAAAATCTTGCTATTTTTATTTTTAAAAATATATTTTTTGCTTCCATTTGATATTATAACTCCGAAACTACTGAGCCGATTGAAACGCAATATATAAACCTATTAAAGGTCATATAAGTATACATTTTTCTGAATTTATTTAAATATTATCGGACTAACCCTTTCTGAGTGATCATAATTTATGTGGAGAAAAGACTTAAAAAATTTATAGTTTAATTTAATTTAAAAAAAAACCTCTCCATAGAATTTTAAATTTGAACCATATTTGTCCTACTGGAACCACAATACATCAAAATTGTATAATGGTTTTTAAAGCCTTTTAATTTTTTTTGATTCTGTTGCCATGTGTTATTATTAGTAAAAAATATTCATTGTTTTGAGAGAAATTCGAGTCTTAACCGCAATGATAGCATAAACGAGGAAGGTACCATTTTACAGCAAACGTGTTTTTTTGTAGCTCGTTTAAACTCAGTGAATACAGCCAAATTTTTTCCAAAGATATTACTGGATGTCAATGCCAAAATGTTTAGGATAACTAGAAGCAATTTACAAAAAATGTTGTTATTTTCTTTTGAAAAATATGTACTTGATGGGGTCTGAGCTGAATAATAGAAGATTTTTACACGGAATGACAAACTTAGTATATCCTCATGTATCTCTAGTGCTGGTGGAGGTTATAACAAAAAGCAAAAAACAAGAGTTTTTATATTTTTATCTATTTAATACAACAGATCTCAAACCGAAAAAAATAAGCACAACATTTATTTTTGTTCGTTCAAGTTCTTTTCCTTAATTCTCTTAAAAACTTTAATTTAATTGTAAGCTTTCATAAAAACTTCTGAGATCTTAAAATCTTTTTATACCCCTTCTTTTCTTGTTTTCATTCTTCCTTAAATTAAAAACACCTTAAGTTTTAAACAGAAAATCTTTAGGAGTTTCTTAAAAAATAAATTTTGTCTTAATATTTCCGTTTATTGTAAATTTTTGCTGCCATTAGATTAAGAAAAATTAAACTTTTTCAATTTCAAAGTAAAGAAACTTTTAATTTTTGTTATCGTTCTTTCTTGTGCGTATTTCTCCTACTAATTTGTTTTGCAATTTAAACTGACAATATGAAATAAGGAACGATACTGTGAAAAAGAAAGAGAAACCTTAACTTTTTAAATATCTTTCAATAATTACGAAAACAAGATTATTTTACAAACAACAACACTTTACGTTTTATAAATGTAAGTAAAGAAAGTGTTACAAAAGGATGAATAAAAGTAACGGCAAGCTAGAAAAAGAAAAACCAACAAATTATAACATTTAATGGAATTTTACCACGACACTGCTGCAGCAGTTGACAGCAGAGGAAATAAAAACAAAATTTTAAATTAAATAAAAGTATGTGCACGACTAAATTACTTATATACAGAAGTGAGAGAAAATATAGCAAAGAAAGGGAATTTTATCTACGTGCACACTTTTGCGTAAGGCCGTTTTATACTATAATAAAAGACTTAAGTAGATGAGAAGTATTGAAAGTACTTAAAGTGCGGATTTGATTTCAGAAAATTACTGGAAAATTACACAAAAGTCGTTTTAGTGTTTCTAAAAATAATTAGAAATGTGGTTATTTTGTTGAACTATGTATGGTTTTTAATCCAAATTTTTTTTTTTTTTAATATTTTTAATCAGGCTTAAGTTCATCAAATTTAATTTTCATTAAATTATTTTTTTTTTTTTTTAATAAGTTTAATGTTCTAAATTAAGGTTATTTCCAGAAGTATATTTTTATACATACTTGAAAATACACATAGGAGTTTTAAAGATTTTTCTAAATTACTTTGATTTCCGGAAAAGTCGGAAAATTAGAAACATCGAAAATTGAGCTTTTGTATGAAATTTTGTGTGAAATTATTCCTTAATGGCTTTCCAAATCAAACAATAGAAAGTTCTAAGTGTAAATCATGGAAAATTGCGGAAAATTGGAAAATCTCTCCGCAAAAGTCGGAAAATTGGAAAAATCGAACACCCTGTTCGATTGGCATTTACGATGACAATTAATAAATACCAAGGCCAATCACTAGAAGTCTGTGGGATTAATCTCGAATTTCCCTGTTTTTCACACGGTCAGCTGTACGTTGCATGTTCGCGTGTTGGGAAACCGTCTTCGTTATTTGTTTTTGCTCCGGAAAACAAATCGAAAAACATTGTTCATCAAAGCGCTCTCTACTGATTCCAATCAAACTCTGGTAAAAAAGGAAATTATTATTTTGCCACCGTTACATATCAAGCTTTGCTAAAAATGGGAAAATGTGTCGCATTGAAATACCTGAAAACCGTTTTCCCAACGTATCAGATGCCAAAATTAAGGAACGGGTTTTTGTGTGAACATACATTACAAAGCTTTTGAAAGATTCCACATTTAATCCGATTTTGTCTAAAGATGAGTGAAAGGCATGGAAGTCATTTGGTTGAGTTGTATCAATCTTTCTGCTGTATTTCAGGAGCCCAAATAATAAAAATATCATTCAAGATTTGTGAAAAAACTGGGAAAATTGGTTCAGTTTTTAACACGATTTTGTTTTTTTAAATTAACATTTATTTTAAAAAAGGAGTTTATTTGCCTTTCAAAATACAACTTCTGCATTCGCACGTAAATTTTCAAGGTGTAAGTAAAGGGGCTAATGATGAGGCGATGTGGGCGACAATTGTTTTCCTTATTTCCTTATCCGAGAGGCAGGAAATAATCACAAAGCAATTTAACAGTTTTAAGCGATTTTTAATATTTATTTATTTTTACTCACATTTGGCTTCGTATATTTACTAGTTGTTTTTTTTTTATTTGATAAAAACCGAAAAGTGGGATAATTGAATTAATCTTCTGTTTCTTTGTATTAAAATAAGCTAACATTGTAAGTTATAAAACTGGAAAAAATTTTATTTTTTGGTTTTAAAAAAATAAGTTGAAAAGACCACAATTGCAAAAAATCATTAAAATTTTTGTGAAATTTGATCTTTGATCCCCTTAGTCATTTCTTAAACAAACGACCCGTGATTGTTCTAGTAATTCTATTATCTTACAATAAAAAAAAAGAAATAAAAAATCAATTAAATAATAATATTCTAAAATACTTTTTTGAAAGTGACATCCTCTTTTTTTAAAATGTAAATAATGGTAATTTTGCAATATCTGCTTTACTTTTGCCCATTCCGACTACATATTCGGATTTAGCGGAGAATTTTATATAAAGATTATGTGTCAGAATCATTTGGTCACGACTTTGTTGAAAACTTGTGGCACGGTTTTATTAATAAATTATTGTTTTAAATAACTTATTAGTTTAACACGATACAAATTTTGAAGTCCAGATATACGCAACAGAACTTATTCTAAACCTACATTTTTTGTGACTTTTTTCCTAAAATGTATAAGTTTGTTCAGTGAACGGCGAATTCCGTTGATTTTTTTTTTGGTAAATTCAAAGAGTATATCCCCGTCCTCCATTTGGTTCTAGTTATAAACCGGAAGAAGCCGGAGCTGACGTCCATTTTTCCAAAGAAAGCTGCAAACGGTGAACATTATAAGGCCATTTTAGTTCGCTTATTTCTACTAAACTAACTACAGACTAACTCAATTTTAACCATGGAAAGATACACAATTAAGCAACGCGTTAAAGTAAGTTAGGCTTATTATGAAAATTGGCACTCAAATCAAAATGCATATCATGCACTTTCGAAGAAAATCATCTTTAGTGAAGAGGCACAGTTTCACCTCAGTGGAATCGTCAATAAGCAGAATTCAAGAGTGATTGTCGAAAAACCAATGTACCCACAAAGAGTATCTGTTTGGTTTATAGGCAAGCGGCATCATCGGGCCGTATTTTTCCAAAATGAGGCCGATCAAGCAGTAACTGTGAATGGTGTTCGCTATCGTGAGATGATAACGAACTTTTTATGGCCCGAATTGGAAAATATGCATATGGACGATATGTGGATTCAACACTACTTGCAAGTAATTACTTCCATTTGGAAACGTAGGGGTAATGACTTCAGGTCATTAAAAATTATCTTTATTTGTAGCCTGATAGTTGTATAAATTTTCCTTACAATTAACTTATTTGCTAGCCAAAGGATAGCTTAAGTAAGCCCCGTAACAGAAATATACAAACGAAAATTCTGATAGTGCATAAAAGATATTCCTAGAAAATATTAAAGGAATAAGACTTTTAAAGTATAAAAGCTTTTAAGAATGAAATTTGACTTAGAATACACATTGTAATAATATGAAAATTTATGTACGTCAATAAACCAAAAACCATTCAAGAGCTAAAGAATGAGATAATTCGGCACATTAACGACATTGAACCTCAATTATGTTTCAGTGTCATTGAAAATATGGACGATCGGATAGATATATGTTTTATTTACAATAAAGATCGTTCGTTTTGGTTAGACCACCCTTTATAAAAAAATAAAAATGTATGCAATTCACAAAGTGTTCTATTCGGGCATATTGGTTGTATTTGCTATAATTTTATTATATGCCACATTCAAAAAATTTAAGCAAATACAACCAATATGTCTCAATTGAACACTCTGTGAATTGTCAAGTAAAAAAGAAACAAAAACATTTTAATTCGTTTCATGATGTAAATTCGTTTTTCACTAAAAATAATTTAATGAACTCAAGCCTAATTAAAATTTTTAATTCCTTAAAATTCTTAAAACTTGGCGAAAAACTCTTAATGAGGAGCTGCGTGCTACAAATTATAGCTGGAATTATGTTTTCCTTCTGAACTGATTTAGCCGAATTTCGATTCCAAACTGCTTATGACAACTACTAGAAACATTTTTTTTTGTAATTTTCTTTTGAGTCATTTGAAAATGAGCACGGTTTCAGCAGACGGACATGGCTAAATCGACTTAAAGTTGCTCATGGACCCAGAATATATAAACTTAATAAGGCCTTAAATAATATATTAATAATGTTTCAAACGGAATGACAAGTTTAATACACCCTAATTCGCCACTAGTAGTATAGGGCTTAAAAACGTAAGTAAAATTAATAAATTTCTTCTTAAATATGCCTCAAGTATATTTTAACAACTTTTGACTTGTTTAAATAACCTCACGCGTATGAGTAATTTTTTAATATTAAGATAAAATATATTTAAAAACATTTTTCATACGCCTGGTAAACTTAGTCTACACGTGAAAAATTTATTCTGTAACACATTAAAAGTTTTATATAAACAAAAAAAAAAAAAAAAAATAAGAAACACGAAAATTAATAAAAAAAAAATTTTTAATATCATTTGAATTGCAATTTATCAATACATAATGGAAACAAGTAAATAAGATAAAACATAAAAATAACAGTTGTAGTTGTACTTTTACAATTACAGTAATGTTGCACAATCTCCTTTGCACGATTTTTTTGCAGACAAATCAAAAATGCAGTTATCTTAAATGTAATGTAAATGTTTAAATTTTAAAGGCCTATATTTGAACTATGATAAGATACACAATCGAGCAAGTCGTTAAAGTTATTCAAGCTTGTTATAAATGCATATCGTGCACTTCGCGATTTGTGATGAGGCACATTTCCACCTCAGTGGATTCGTCAATAAGCAGAATTGCCTCATAAAATTTGGACCATCGGATAGAGATGTGCCGCCGAGTTCCGTACATAATTAAACCATACCAATATTATCATAATAAATTTTAATAACAACGGCATTAATATTTTAGCAGTGAAAATATCTTACACGCATAAGCTGCTGCGTTGTATGAACATTTTCATCAGTTTTCGTTGTAAAATGTTTCCTTTGAACTGTATCATTATATTTTTAAAAATTTAAAGTCCTGTTAATATTTTATTTTGCCCTAAACTGTGTTTTCTTTGATTGTCTCCACACTATGACTAAAAAGTTTCTCACACAATAAGACAACATATAAAAAACAGCGGAAGTTAAAGGCAACAAAACTACAACAATCCTTGTATTTTAAATAAAGTTTCACTTTATCTTTTGCCAAAAATAAGCCGGAAGTCATAAGAGAGTAAAAGTTCAAATATATCATCACCAGGGAAACCATAAATATGCAATTGTATGTTTTTCCTTGTGCGACCAATGAAAGCAGAAATTAAATAAATCAGTATTATTTGAATCCCAAATCAGTTTCCAATACCTACAGGACCTCATATGGGCAGTTCAAGCAAAAGGTCTACTTTTAATAACGTAACGTCAGTAGTAATTTGAATTGTTTCTCAAAAAATTGTATGTGCATTGTTTACTTTTTTATATTTTGGTGTAAAGCGCAACTAGTTCTACATTTAGCAACAAAAGGAATAACGGTTGAACAACATGGTCCTAAAATACAACCTAATTTACATTTTGGCGTTACACTAAAAAAAGTAGAATTTTCGCTGAAAATACCCATATGTTCCTTTAAACAAGCTAATATTTTTAAATTTGATAGCTTATAAAAATAAATCTATATAAGTCCAAAGCTTACTAAAGAAGGTTTTATAAAAAACGTTTGGCTCAATTCGCACTCTTATTCAGTTTTGTAATGCAAGTCAAAATCCACTTCTCTTTGTTTAACTTCACGCCAGCGCATATTTTTGCTTATATCTGCAAATCCTTAGCGTCGACTGTTGTAATTTTTTTTCTAATTATAATGATAATATATGACTTTGCATATCGTTACTTTAATAAAGAAAAGCCCTAACTAATATTTCCTTACTTTACAGGAGAAGGAAAAAACTTAATAAAAATTATAGTCTTGTAGTCGCGATTTTTTTTTTAAACCAGTTTTTTATTAAATTGCTTAGAGAATTGAACAAAAAACTGCGTTTAAAAAAAATCGTGACTGCAAGACTTTAATTTTTATTAAGTTTTTTCCTTCTCCTGTAAAGTAAGGAAAACATTAGTTAGGGCTTTTCTATATTAAAGTAACGATACATAAGAACCCATTTTTACAAATTTCACTGCTTCATTTAAATTTTTTACATTTTGTCGTACAAATATCAGATCAATCCAAAATGGAAATGCCCATATGTTAATGAAAATGCATTTTCTTTACCACTACTTATACTCATTTCATGATCACGAATGAGGGGAAGAGTTCATCGAGATCATGCAGTAATGGAAAAGCGTTATCAACGCCGTTGGGATTATGTTGGTTGACTACTGCTGGATGCAAATTCGTAAAACTTCATCGTAACATAAAAGGAGAAACAATTGCTTTTGAGGATTGTAATTTTACTTAGAATACACATACGAATAATATGAAAATTTGTATGATAAATGTTACTTAGCATAAGAAATAAATTCCCAGATTCTATTTGTTAAAATAATTAAGTTAAATACATAAAATTTACAATAAGCACTATCCAGTCATAATATACAAAGAATGCTGACGAAGGCCTTAGCGGACCAAAATGCATTCCATTCTGCTGGTATCTTATAGTTGTATAAATATTCTTTACAATTTACTTCATTGCTAGCCAAAGGAAAGCTAAAGTAAGCCTTGAACAGAAATATAAGAACAAAAATTCTGATAGTGCATTCAAAATATTCCTGAAAAAATTTTGAAGGATTAAGACTATTAAAGTATAAAAGCTTTTGAGGATTGTAATTTGACTTAGATTACACATTCGAATAATATGAAAATTTGGAAAATAATTCTCACAAATAGAAACTGGGAATTATTTCCTTCCGAAGGTTACTTTATATTATATTCAACATTTTTTATTTTTCAAATTTATTCTATGAGCTAAATTTCAGTTATGTAGCGGGCCAGAAAATGCATTACATTCTGCTGGTATCTAATAATTGTAAATTTTTCTGTACATACAATATACGTCATTGCTTTCCAACAGAAAGCTAAGGTAAAATGTAACAAGAAAATACAATATAATAGTCTGATGGTGTATAAAGTCATTTCTGAAAAATTTAAGGAATATGACTATTACAAAAAAGCTTTATAAAATACATAACTGAAATTTAGCTCATAGAATAAATTCGAAAAATAAAAAATGTTGAAATGAAAATAATTCTCCTTAAAATTTTTTTATAGTTGGTTTAGAATATAGTAAGCTGTGACAGAAAAAAATTTCTTTACAATTATTCAATTGAAACAATAAAAAACCAAGGGCATTTGCAGACAAACACAAACAATGTTTTATACATATTTTGATTTTTGTTGTTTTTTATTGAACGGCATTAGTTTGAATTTATATTTTGCAGTATTTGTAGTTTATTGTCTTTTAAACTCTTGAAAACTATGAAAATTTGAGCAAAAATCATGAAAATAGCCATTTAAAAAAATTTTTTTTTCAAGTTGTTGTAAAATTTTTGCAATTCGCAAATTCGAAAATATTCGAAAACAGAAAAAACCCATAAGACGATATTTTTATTTTTTTTTAATATTCCATCAAATTTAAAAATTTTTAGAACTTAAGTGAATAATAACCATTTCAAGCCAATAAAAAAAAACACTTATGAGAAAATAATTCAATAAAATTTTTGAAGAAATAAGCTCTACACATTCGGCTAAATCTGCGAAATTATGACATTTTGAATATGACGTAACTTTTGAAAAAAAAATTTTTAAATTTTTTTCGTTCATATATTTTCCTTATAAGATAAAAGGAACCTTCTCACCAAATTTCATTACAATCGGAAGAGGTGGTGTCCCACTCTTGGTCGTTTTGACATGGAATTACCCATATGTACACTCACAATATTATTACAGTAACGGACTGTAGTTTATTTAAGAAATATTCCGTTCAGTCATTTTTAAATTAATAAACATTTAAAATTCCAAGCAAATTTATTTTTAACTGATTCTAACAGTTATTCAAAAAACTAAGTGCATATTAATACGTATTTTCAGTTGCAGTTAATATTGTCCGTAGATTGAGTTAAATTCTTCTTTATGTTAAAGTAAATAAAAATGTAATTTAAAGCAACGAAAAGTTCATTTAATTTTTACTGTCGAAAATTCAACACAATATTCCGTAAAATCAAATAAATATTCAGTTATTTTGAAAAATTTTACTGTCAAAAATTCAACACCATATTCAGTAAAAACAATTAAATATTCAGTTATTTTATATAATTTTACTACCAAAAATTAATATTTACTTATCTATAAAAAATGAATTGCTTGTTTTGTGTAAGCAATACCCATTTTCTATTTGTTAAAATAATTTAGTTAAATACATCAAATTTTAAAAGAAAAATAATTACGAAGCCATATCGGTCATGCTGCTGGTGTCTTATAATTGAGAGTTCTACTGTGGTCAGTACAACAAAAGTAAAACAAACGTGTGTAACTGGGTAAGTAAATAAAAATATTCTCCCTCTCTTGCTTATAAGAAAAACAAGCGGTCTGTCTGGAATTTTTTAGAAATTCGGCTCTTTTGTGGAGTTAACGAAAATTTAATAAAATAACTGAATATTTAATTGTTTTTACTGAATATGGGGTCAATTTGACAGTAAAAAATTGACAGTAAAATTTTAATAAATAACTGAATATTTAATCGTTTTTACTGAATATGGTGTTGCATTTTTGACAGTAAAAATTAAATGAACTTTTTGTTAAAAATAAATGAAAAATAGGTAGACCGGTTTTTAATTGA
Organism: Pollenia labialis; assembly: GCA_949318255.1. Lineage (NCBI taxonomy): Eukaryota > Metazoa > Arthropoda > Insecta > Diptera > Polleniidae > Pollenia > Pollenia labialis. Next base: position 92,391,608 of record OX439141.1, read on the forward strand.
ACTTTCATTTATTTTATATTACAATTTCAGTTAATTTTACGTACAGAATATTGTGAGTGTACTTACAAATTGCTTGTTCTGTTTTACTTTTTTTTTAAATAAATAATTTTCAAAAAAAACCAAACATCTTAAGCTTTGAGTTAACAAAAGGTTTGAATAGTTCAAGAGCCATGCTTTTTGGCAATCCACAGGGATTTAGTTTCAAAGAAAAACCAATTATTCTAACCCGGTTTTTAGGTACAAAACCAAAAATCCGATTTTTTCAGAAGTCGGGCTTTCGGAATATTTGAGAACCGTTTTTTAAAAATGTACGAATATTTGACAACTCTACCCATTGTCAAATGAATAGGACTTTTCAAATCACCACAAATTAAAATTTTCGTCACACTTCAGAAAAGTTTGGAGTCCATTGACAAGTCCATTTTGCCCACTGTAAAAACCACAAAATTGTTGAAAAACTTATCCCGGAATCAATACGCGGCCAGCTTGAAGACCTGCTGACAAGAGAAAACTAAAAAAATGGATATAAAGTGCAAAAATTGTTCTATCTAAATTATTAAGAATTAATTCATATTTCCAACTTCATTGTTAGTGCTTTTCATTTCCGTTAAAATTTTAAAGGTTATAAAGCGCTATTTACAAAATTTATAAACAAATATAGAAAAAATTGATTATAGGGTGACTAAATGAGCGAATTCACTATAAATTTTTGCACACAAAAATAAAGCTTGGATATTTTTCTTTTAAACTGTTTTCTCGAAAGTTAAGCAAATAGTGGTTTTTGACACAGTTACAAAGAAAGACCGGCAAACCCGATTTTTGGCAAAAATTCGACTTGTGCGAACTCTAAGCTTCTTCCGAAAAATAGGAAAAAAATTAAAAAATAATTATGCTTGAGCCAAATTTATATGATGTTAAAACTAGATTTCGTCTTGTCTAGCGATCACAAAACTCAGCTCACTAAATTAAATGCATTATGGAGTAGATCTCAAATCTTAAATTCAGTTCGAAAACTTTGCCAAAAAATTCCTAAAATATTTCGTCCGAAAATTTCTTAATTTTTTTCCGGGATTTCTTGAGAATTTTTGTAACCCTTTTGCCATTTTTTAATAATGATATTCTTTTTAATAAAAAAAATTCTAGTTTCTTATATTGTGTACTAGATATTTGTTTATATGCAGAGTTTTTAATCCCAAAAAAATAAATCTCTTAGAAATCTCAGACAAAACCCTAGAAAAAAAATTTGGTTTACATGTATGCATAGATGCATGACAAAAGTCTAGCTAAAACTTTTAACTACAACTCCATTTGAGAATGTACAATAAACGAAGGAGTAACAAGGAATTCAACAAAAAGCAAAAATAACATACTGACAAAATGAGACTAAAAAAAATCTGAATTAAAATTTTGCATACTAAAGGCTAAAACTTTTAACTACATGCTTAAGTCGGCTTAAGGAATTTTGCGAATACATGTGATTCATATGTGTCCAACCATATTGAACTTAAGAAAACTTTTTGTTAAATTTAATGAAACTGTCGTTTGCTTAAACAGTGTAGGGTTTTTGTTTTTATTATTAATTAATCTTTATAAACTGTTGTTAGATTTAAATTGGTTCCGGCTTAGACCAATATTAAATAATTGACCAACAATCAGAAAATTGTACCTTTTTTTTTAGAAATTTGAACTAGTTTGAGTTAAATATCATGATTCGTAACAGTTTTAGCCGAATTAAAATGATTTTCAGAAGGTTATTGGACCCATTGTAAATTATAGAAATAGAAAAATTCTTTAAAGTGATTTCTGGCATTATAAAAAACATAAATTTCAATAAAGCGGTGCAATTAGTTTTAGCGTTTACAGTGAATTTTAGAAGGCTGCTAAATATGGGATCTGAGGTAAATTATGGACCGTATATCACAAAATTGCATGACATTTTTTCCGGTCATATGAAGCTTAGTTGGAAGAAATTTTACCGAAAAATCTATATCTGCTACGGTTTTATATGGGGCCTAGAGTAAACTATGGTCCGATTTTCATGAAATTTTACAGTATTATTTCCACTCGAATAAAATGAATTTTTGCAAAAGCCTATTCCATTCCGTGCATTGTCCCCCCATTTATGTTAGTTTTTGTAACAACATTATCCATTTTTTAGGGTGGTAATTCCACATTTTGATCCAACTGACCCTACTGAACAGATTTTGCTTGAATTCAATCCCGAACTGCTTAGGATAACTACAAGCAAGGTTGTTCATTTCCTATGAGTTTTTCCAAAGTGAGCGAGTTTTCAACAGACGGACAGACATACGGACATGGCTAAATCGACTTAGAATTACTCAAGGAGCCAGAATACATATACTTTATGCGGTCTGAGATGAATATTAAAAAAGTTTCACACAGATTGACAAGTAAGTATAACCTCTTCACGGCTAATTGTGGTGGAGGGTATAATTAAACGTAAAAATTGATAGCTTTTCATAATTATTTTTAGTTAAATCAGTTAAGACGAGCGAAAAAACCTTGAAATAGTTTTTAGTTTTCATGTAGCATAAATATACGATGCATTTTTAACACAGTAATAAGGCCAATGACCGTTTTGAATCTGAATTTTGATTGAATTCCACCTTCTAAAAGTCTGAGTGTAAGGCAGAGACCACGCAGTCAGTGGCATGGCGGCGAGCGCCAAGAGACAAAAAATTAAAACATGAAATACTACTGAAGTGGCTACACAATGAGCGGCATTTCAGAGCGACTGAGCGGCGACGCTCATGAATAATTTTGCTTATAATAATAATTGCTTATAATTTCATCTGCGCAAAGCCGGCCGCTATTATGTCGAAGCAGATTACCAAATTTTCTGTTTACTTTTAACCAAATCTACTGTTAACTTTCTTCCAACAGAAAATCAAAAGGTTTTCACAGACATACGGCAGTATTGACAAAATCTATCTATGTTTTATGGGATAAACACCAAATCTTCTTTATTTTCTAAAACACATTAAATTATTTTAAATATGATTATGATTTTCGCGTAACAACATTGGCACTTTTTTAATAAATTATTTCGCCATCCTAAAAATCGATAAAAAACACATAGCACTTCTTGCAGGCTAGACGACAGATATTATTTGTGGATAAAGTTGTTTCTATTCAACAAACATTGAGTGTTTGAAAACACTTTAGTGCAAAAATTCAACTCATATAAACCCATATATATTTAAATTGTAAAACAAAATTACTTTTTTGTTCTTAAAGTGTAAAATTCAATCAAAATAATTATAGAAAAATAAAAAACCATTCTAACAACTATTACCAAAATTACAACATTTGCTTTACCTCTATTCAGTTAGCCAACATCCGCCTGTATATTTGTACATTTTCTAGAAAATAATGCTAACCTTTATTTTTTTTTTCTTAATTTAAGACTTTTTTATATCATGGTATAAAAACAAAAAAAAAATCATTCTTTATTTAAAGAAGAACTACAAGATTACAGACATCATACACAATCATAGCCAAATATTTACAATAATAACTAAAAAGTTTATTGCCTGCCCTGCAAACAAATGGAAGATATCCCCTAAGGCAATAGCTTAGCAATATCCCCAAATTGTCATCTTAATGATAATAATTAAAGTAATTTTTTATTTAATTGACAGAAAAAAAAATTATAACATATTTGTACGTCATAAATGAAAAAATAAAATTTATTAAATCTAAAATATTCTGCAGAAGGTAAATATATAAATAAAATAAATCTGTTCAATATTAAACTTTTTCCTTTTTAAATTAATGAAGATATTACGCAACACTCATAATGGATGCAATTTTCAAAGATTGGGTGAAACATATGGTGGAAACTACCTAACTATTTCAGTTTACTTAATTTAATTATAAAATATATTTTTTGTAAGTAATTAAAAATTTAATTTAAAATAAAAAGCTGTTTTTTTTTACATTAATGAATATTTTTAAAATGCAAACTCTTCTTTTTATCATCCTAATGATATTTTGGCGATATATTTATATTTTCTCATTAGTGGTTATCTGGCAATATTGCTAGTTTATCTAGTTTTACTATCCCCCAGGGCTAGCGAAATTTTATTCACCTCAACAGTGTCCACCTTTAATTCTATTGGTACTTTGCTACCGTTTCACACACACCCATTCCTTTATTAATAAACGATTATTTAATTTAACAAGCGCTTGTTACGAAAAATGTTCAAACTTGATTTGTTTTGTAAGCCTTTATTAAGTTTAAATATTTTTTATAAATCCAGGCGCCAGAGTTTTAAAATTTTAAAATTTTTCTATCTAGATATATAAAAAGAAGTGTACACTTTGATGTCACTACTAACTGCGGAAACGGGTCGAGCGATTTCAACCAAAATTTCGGGGTACGTTGGTGATAGACTGTAGATAATTTAAGTGAAGTTTGCACGAAATTGGCTTAGAGGATCAGCAGATATCAACAAAATGCCCTCTTTTTGAACTCCTCCGAAACGGCTTGACTGATTTTTATGACATTTTTTATGTGTATTTGTTAGGTATGAGAATAGGTCGTAAAATATTTTTTATATCGCTAGAGGGCGCAAAATAGGGCATAAGCTCCCCCTTCCGTATATCTTCTTAGGTAATCAACCGGGTTTCGTAAAATGTGGCATGCACGCACTGTAACATCTGAACAAAATAGGCAGAAGGTCGTGAAATAGGGCAAAAGGGGTAAAAGCTCTCCCTCCCTATATCTGCTTAACTAATCGACCGAAAAATTGTGTAACATCAGGAAAGAATTATCGCCTAAAATTTCTATTATTTAGGGCGTGAAATAGGCCAATATGGGTAAAAGCTCCCCCTTCCCAATTTTTTAAACTAATCAAAATAGGGAATAGGGCGTGAGATAGGGAAATAGCGGTAAAAGCTCCTCCTCCCATTATCATCTTAACAAATCGACCGATTTTCTTAATATTTCGCAGGCAAATTGTGTTACAACTGGAAAGTACTTCAAACCTATAGTTTTTATTATTTAGGGCGTGAAATAAAGCAAGAGGGGTAAAATCTCCCCCTCCGTCTCCGTCTAAAAATAAAATTGTTAAGGCCTGAAACTCAATATATTGTTATCCATTCAATACACCTGTTGTATTAGAAGAATGAATAGAGAGATAACTATTTAACAGTGTAACACTTATTTTATTCAGACTAATCTTTCTAGAAAAATTTGAAAATAAACAAAAACAATAACAAAACAAAAAGAAAAGAAAAGGCGCATAAAAAAACAACAACTATTTAAAATATTAAATGCTGCATCATATGAAGTTCCAAAAATTAATCGATTTGAACTAATTTTCAAAATTAGGTCCCAACTTTTTTATGAATAAACTGCAACATTTAAGTGCAATTTGAAATTAAAATTCGCAAAAATTTATAACGATCCACCCTAATGTTCATATACATATGAATCTATGTACGTATTTCAAAATATTCCTTAATTGAGTAATTTAAAAAAAAAAACAACTTTGGAATCGGTGATAAGTATCTACAAATGTACAATGTAGATTCTACATGTTGCATTGTTAAAAATTTTTGAAACAAGTTTTGGTTAGTTTTAAATTTATATTTTACAAAACTTTCATAGAATTTTGCAATATTTTATTTTTGTCTTCTCCTACTTTAGGTAGAAAGGGTATTGTGCCTTTTTACAGAAGTTTGTAATTTCGAAAAAAAGAACTTGACCTTGACCCACCTTTTGGTATACCGAATAGGATTTCTATTTAAGAAAAAAATTAGAGGGTATCGAAAAAAAATTAAGGAATACATTTTTTTGACCCTAGAATAATCTTATTTGGAAAATCGATAAAACATCATTGAGAAATTTTGTAGAGGCAAGAAATTAACCTAAAAGGATGAAGGGTTTCATGGTTTTATTTTGTTTCCATGTGGCCCTGAATGTCTATGGATTATAACCAGTCTGCACTTTCTTAAAATGTTGAATAAAATGGAGAACTTTTGTAGGGGTCGCATGCTCCGCAAGGAATTAAGCAGAAAGAAGGAAGAGAAGAAGAAGCTTGTAACATTATTTTCTTCCCATGGATCCCTTATTGCCCATGCAAACAGGGCACACTCTTAAAAATTTGTCTTTATATACTGCAATGCAGGGTATAAATTGGTCGGACTTGCCAGACTATATTTTCTCACATTAACTTATTTATACTGACAAAGATAACCTTTCATTGTGGAATTTAAAATCTATAGTCAGTTTTTGATTTTATTATTCTTGAAAGTAGTTAAGCCATATAAATTAAATAAAAACTTAAATCCAAAACATTTCCTGAAATTAAATATTTTCTATGTATGGTTAAGATTTGCTTTTCATAAATAAATTTCAAAATATGAATACATACATACAAATATGCATACATAGCTGCAGGCGCGGCTTCAGGGGGGGGAGTAAGGAATTTCCCCCCCCCTAAATTATATAAATATGTTTAGTTTATCTCGATAATACAAGAATTCCCAATAATGATATTTTTTTATATGCACAAAATTTTTGGAAATCCCAGGAAGGTTTTTTTTTGTTTTTTTCTTTTATTGAATCTAACGAAATTTTCAATATATCCAAATTTTATTCCAATAGTTATTTATTAGATATGTTTAATGAAACATCTAGTTTCCTGTATTCAAATACTTATTATTCTACATTCAATCCCAGAGATGCCATCTATGTATATCCAAAGGATAAACGTTTGACTTGAAAATGCGTGCGGTTGAATTATTAATAAGCCTTTGTATATGCAATATTTATGTTTATATGTGTTATATGAAGCAAAATTCTATTCGATAATTTTTGACGAAAACACAGATTTGTCGGGGAAAACCCAGATTTTCTTCAACATACAACAAAAAGTTGTTAGGAAAGCATTTATTGGCTTTGTTGAAAACGCATTTCAAGAGGGTTCAAAGGATATTGATAATGACGTTGATGTGTCATTTGATGCGAAGGCACTATCATCAAAAGTTCTAAAAGCTTTGAAAAATTTTGGGCTTGACCTAAAAAATTGTGTAGGAAATGGAACAGATGGCTGTTATAAAATTCTGGACAAATGCAAAACAAACGCCTTGCTATTCCCATAAATCAAACAACTCAATTTTAAAAAGCAACAAAGTGCCATTAATGCAAAAAGTTGTATCATTTGTTAAAGAAACGACAAATTTTTTTAAATATAATCATCCCAAGCGAAACGCAGTTCTAGCAAAGTATTTGGAAGCCAAACTCTCTACATTATGCCAGACAATATGGTTGGACCGTCACGACTCAATTTTATACTTTGCAACAAGTGTACATCATATAGTAGAAGCTTTGGAAAAAATATCTGAGTGGAAAGGTAGAGATACTTCATCAAAATCCTTATATTAAGGAACTCGCTTAGTACCATTGAATTCATTTACGGAATACACATATTAAGTGTGATACTTATTGTATCAAAGCCGCTTAGTGCCATTTTACAAAAGCGCGATATTGATCTTCAAAAAGGACCAAGCCTTATCAAATCTTAAATCATGTGCCTTGAAGAGAAAAGAAATAAAGCCGAAGAACTATTTAAAGCGATTTTTGAAAAAGTAAAAGTTATCTGCGTCCAAATCGAGGTTCCAATCACATTCAAAATGTTGAAGATTACTACCGAGTTGTAGGTTACATTCCTCTTATAGAATTTATTTTAAAAGATCTCAAAACACGTTTCCCAATAAATATCCTAAATGTATTGAACATACCTAAACTTCTACCTCAAAATGTAATCAAGTCAAATACAGATACAAAACTTTTAAAATCACAACTTGCTGATGAGCTGATTATGTTTGATAAAAGAGAAAGATAAACACCTACTAACATCTTCACTTGAGTCTGGCAACAAACATGGAAAATATTTGAAAATCTATCATATAACGTTGTAGAAGCTTCAATAAACTGTGATGAAGATATCTACCGAAATCTAAGAAAAATATTTCAAATTTTCGTTTCAAGACTCGTCAGCAGGGCAAGTTTAAAATTGCACGAACAAATCTTTAAAAATGGCTGGCAAAATGGCACGAAAAAGTATAAAAAATGGCACGAAAAATGGCAAAAATAAACATATTATTTAAGAAACATTTATATTATTAAGTTTTTATTGTAAGTACAATAGTATGTTTCTTCAAATTGTCAAAAAGGGCAAAACGCAAGAATTTGGAAGTTGTTTTTAATACACTTTTAATCTAATTTTTGTATAAAATTCTGTTTAATAAAGAAATATTAAATGTTATATTTGTCATACAATTTTTTTATCAGGGAAATCTTATTAAAAAACGACGTTAAAAATTCTTGCGTTTTGCGTCTTCGATTTCTAGAACACCCCTGATAATCTCCTGTTATCACATAAAACAGTTCTATAAATGAAAAACACTCTTTCAATATCGCAAGATGTAACTGGAGCATATTGGAACACTAAAAGTTCAGATGGGGAAAGGTTGTCAATAAATTCATTCATCCGTTTCATTTTCATTTAAACAAAATTGTGAGAAAATCGATTTAAACACTTTTTTAAAATTGAAATGCCAAGCCATATAGATTTTGCAGGAGTATTGAATTATTTACCACACGTGTTACGATCTAAAAGGTTTTTTAAATTTTCAACAAAATCTTTTTTACTGACATCTTGTATTATTTTCCTTAGCACTGTCAATTAAGCCAAACCTTTCATTCATAGAAATCCCTTTCGTTTGTAACTTTAAGAGGCTTGAGCAGATGCAATGAAAATACTTTTTAAGTCCAATTTTTGCATTATTCAGTTAGCATTTCGAATAGATTCTGCCTCATATTCGCTAAGCTTACTTAACAATTTTTTTCTAGGTTGCAAAAAGGTATTCTTTGGCAAGCTGGACCAAAAATTGCTTTAAAAGAAAATAATTGAAGAAATGGCATATGCCATAAAAAACTTGCCCTACTCGTCAGTAATGCTACGAGGGAGAGGTCATATCCTACCCGTCGTCTAATAAAAACATGGCTCGGTTCAACAATGACAGAAGAAAGGCTGTACTATCTAAATTTGCCTCACAAGAAAATCATAAATTGCATATTTTCAAAAGATTTTGTTATTCGTGCTTAATTCCCAGTTTTTATTATTGATAAAAACACTTGAAATTTATTGTTGATGGGGTAAGCTATTCCTATGCGCATTTCACTGGTTGCTTAGGCCAGATCATCAGGAAACTTCATCCATAAAGATTTTAGAAAAACTAAAGATATTAAACCAAATAAAACTGTTAAACGTATAAGAATTATAGCAACAATTCTACGTGTAATAATATCAAAGTTTAAACAAAACAACATCAACAATAAACAGTGGGTTTATCTCATCTTACATTCCCCACTACAATTAGTTGAAATTCTCTCAACATTAATTGTAGTTGTAAGTAGGTGAAGCAAAACAAAATAAAAACAATAACAACTTACAAAAGATGTTGTCAATTAAGTGTTTTTTCGGCCGTGCACCTGCCTGTTTATTATCAAAAAGTAATTTCAATTTTTGGGAATACAAAATTTTAATTTTCAAAAGATTTTGTTATTCGTGCTTAATTCCCAGTTTTTATTATTGATAAAAAATTAAAAAAATTAATTTATATTTAACTGATCTTATATTTCATTTAACCTTATTGTTGAGTTTTTTTAATAAAATATTCACATATCAATTTTAATAAACTTTTAAATACAAATTTTTTACTTTGTTGTATCAAAAAAAATCCCCCCCCCCCTAAGGCTTAAGCTGGATCCGCACCTGCATAGCTATAAAAATGTCTTCAGAAATCTGAATCACTGCATGATATGTTTGTGATTTACAAAAGTTATTTAACTTTTAGATTGAGTTTAAATCTATTAAATTGAATTTTAAATTAAGTTTAGATATTGTTAAATTTGTTTGTTGTTTTACAATAAAAAAAATTACAATTTCGATAAACGATTTCAACTGAAGTGAAGAAAAAAGTAAAAGAAATAATTATTAAAAAAATTTTCAAATATTTTGTAGTTGGACAATTATTTTGGTAAATCAATATATACAATAATGAAATTAAAAAAGATGTATATATAAATTTACCCACACCACATAGAGTTTCATATCAGTGTAACATATAAAAATATTGGTTATGGACTGTGTGATCAGATCTTAAAATTGCTTACCGCTAACGGTCAAAAAATGCTAAAACTTTTTTTAGAACATGCTAAATATAATGATAAAACTATGATTGATTTTTTGTTCAAAACTTATTTACCCTTCGATGATCTATAACCTAAGTGCCACTAAGTACACCACATGGTCTGGTCAGACCGCGATCGAAAAACTCAGCCAAATAAGTAAACTAAACAAAATTTTGTACTTATTTTGTGTTTATTTAAAATAAATCAGTCTTTTAATGATATTATTTGAATATAATTGTAAAATATTGGAAGTATTCTGCTAAACAATCAAAGCAAATATACGTTTCTGTCTCTCTGCCATATTGAAGGCAGATAGCTTTATTGCAGTTACCGCAGCAAAACCAAGTTTTTGTTTTGTAAATAAAGATAGTTCTATTAAAATCATGTAGAAGCTTACTCCATAAATGGCGACCCCGCCGGCACCAACAAATAACAACATGTTGCTAATAACGAAGCTACGTAAATTGTAACAGTGTTAGTGCGGATTCCTCCTTTCTGGCATGCCAAACCCGCTCAATGGTTCGCACAAATAAAATCTCAGTTTGCTGCCGCTGGTATAACTAACGAAACAAAAATACCATTGAGTTGTAGCAGCCATCGAAAGCAGCGTCTTGTCACAAATCAGTAGTATTGTGCTAAATCCAGCTATGGATAGCATATACTAAACGTTAGAGGCACGGCTCGACATGATGCTGTCTCAGAGTAGAAACGATTGAAAAACTTTTACAGGCTTTGGAACTTGCATCCAATCGTTTCGCGAGATTAAGCCGAAAACGAAATGAACGACAACATGCTCAAATATGTCTGGATGAGCCGACTATCACGAAATGTGCGTACTGTAATTTCAAATTGACAAATTAGCTTTACTCGCTGACAAAATAATTGAGGTTAGCGATTCACCACAACAACAGATCAGCTTACATGTCAAAGAGCTGGCTAAGTTAAAAAAACATTTTTCCCACGTCCACGAAGCAGATCCTACTCCCGTGATGCCGAATCAAATGAACTATGCTGATATCACCGCAAATACGACAACAAAGCAAAAAAGTGCTAGAAAAAAAATCCAACAGCAAAAAACCCCCTTTCGAGCAAAAGATACTTTAACAGAATTGGCAAAGTAATCTTTGCCAGTGCAAAGGCAATGAATTTTGACTAACCTGTGGTCCAGCCAGGCCATGAGGTGCACATAGCGAACTTTTTCTTGTTGGAGATTTTTCGTGCTTTGTGATTAAAATAATACCAAATTCATATTACTCGATCCAGGACAGCTTTCTTGTAAACTGCTAGGCCTTCGTTTCCTAAAACTTTTTTTTTTCCACGATGGAACGGGAAGGTTTCCCCACAGTGACAGGTACCGCGACCAGGTTGGGTCTATTGTACCCACTCCCCTTAGTTGGCCAATAAATACCCTCTGCTTCCCATAGGAACCCAACCAGGGCCTTTGTCGGTATATCACCGATTTGGGACGCACACATTATACCATGCCCCAAGTGCCTACTCCTGGCCCATGCCAGCGCCGGGCAGACACACAGTACATGCTCCGTCGTTTCGTCCCCGTCTAGACACAGTCTGCATTCCTGATCCTCAGCTTGGCCCATCCGATAAAGGTGGTATTTGATCGTGTGGTGACCAATCAAATAGGCCACCAGCAGTCGCAGATCCCGTCTGCCGAGACCATTCGTCCTCATTACTTTCCCGGGAGGGATAAATCTCCTCGCCTGACGCATTCCCGGAAGCGATACCTATGTTCGCCCAGAACCCAGTCCTCCATGACGGACTGGACCCCTGCCCAACTTAGTCCACAAAAGGGCTCGGGACCCATCATCCGCGCTTTAGAACCAGCCCTGGCCAGCTCATCAGCCATTTTATTACCCGGGATCCCTGAGTACCCCGGCACCCAGCAGAACGTCAATCTGCTCCTTGTCCCCAGCTCCTGTAGCTTTCCACGGCACTCCGCCACCAGCTTCGAGGACATTCTCCAAGAAGAGAGTGCTCTAATGGCCACTTGGCTATCAGTGAAAATCACATTACTGCCGCCAACCATTCCCCTATCAAGAATGTTGCTGTAACACACATCAATGGCGCAAATCTCGGCCTGAAAAACACTCGGTGATTCGCCCATTGCCATCGAGAGTCGTGTATTAGGTCCAAAAACCCCTGCATCCACTCCGTGCTCCGATTTTGACCCGTCAGTATACCAGTGCAATTAATGGTTTCCCTGACATGGATTCCCAACACTCCAGGACCTTTCGTTCCTAAAACTTTTACTAAATACAAAAAAAATGATTGCATGTGAAAGCCAAATATTGTCTGGCATATGGCACATCTAAGGGTTAACAACAGATTTTTAATTTTATTTAAGATGTAGTAAGACAACCGCTAAGGCTTTACCGATATAAATTTTATGATATTAAAGAAATTCTAAACCATAAAAATTTTCTATTATGGAAGTTTTAACAATTAAAAAATTTCTGTTTTGAAATCTTGCTAAAATTGTAAGTTGCAAATAAAAAAGAGAAAAGCTTATAAATGATTTTTCTGACAGCAGCTTATTAAAACGTATAAGTCTTTGAAAATAGCAGCTCTATGAGGTCCATTGCGCATATTCTCTTTTATCTAATAACCCTCTTAACCGAATGTCAGCCAAATACATACTAAAGTTTCATATAATTAACAATATTCAAAAAAGTTGCATTTGGTTAACAATTCCCTCTCCCTCATTTATCTTAATACGAAGGTCACATTTATCAAATTGTATTTATTGTTTATTGATTTGTCATTAATTTTGCTTTCAACAAATATTTCCACAGTCTTATTTAAGAGCAAACAAATTCCATTGACATAATAGATACACATGACTATTTATAGTGTGTTTGGTTTATTGTGGTTTGTGTCGTGTGGTTTTCAGTGTGGCTTTAACATATTCAGCTGGCCTCAATCTAAATTAAATTCTAGTTAATCTTTGAATTTATTTGTTTAGGCATATTATATTTAAAAGTAGTTTTTGCTTATATAATGAATTTTTCAAAAACTTTAAATTTAAATAGTAATGTGATCAAATAAGCAATAGTAATTATCACACACTAAATCTGTAGCCTTTTAAAAAAAAACATCTTAAGTCAAATTCAAAAAGTTTAAACAAATTTTGTAAGTCATAAGAATTTTCATTCAAAAAACGTTTTTGTTTATATTTTTAAAATTTTGTAATATAAGCGAAATTTTTCTGTAGTTTTAGGTTTATTTTATTATTTAATAAAGATGATTTTTCCACCCAGTTTTTTTAAACCCTTTTTGCTATCTTATTTCGACTTAAGACGTTTTGTCAAAATGCCACAGGAATCATCAACAGTCACAACTCAAAAAACAAAAATATTCATGGGACAATATAGTCACTTCAAAAACATGGCTTAATTTTAGTGGCGTAAGTGAATTTTTATAAACTGGATTTGTGAACTGTTACACAGGCGGGTGTCTACGCGACATATAGGTTACCTATAGAATGTCGGATGTCTTCGAATGAGATTGCGAAGCATTCAAGGGCAACGCTTATATGGATACCGGGGCACTCAGAGTGCCCGGCCAATCAGGTAGCAGATGGGCTGGCCAAACAAGGTAGTCGAATGGATGACGAATTCATTGATCAATTCGTTGGCCTTCCAATGGCTCACTGTTAATCACTTATCAGGCGCAAGTCTTATAGAGTTTCACAGACGCGGTGGACCTGTGAGTCCACCTGTTTAATATCAAGGATACTATTGCCTGGATATAATGAACGGAGAACTAGCTCTCTACTTAGGTTTAATAGGGACCAGATTAGGACAGTGATATCGGTTGTAACTATGAACTGGCCGGTGGATACTCATGCTGAAAGAATGGATCTGGAATTCAACGACAACTGTAGAAGTTGTCAAAACGAGGAGGAAAAGGAGACTCTGCTCTAATTTCTCTGTTAAAGCCCTGAATTGCGGGGCATCAGGGGAAAATTCCTCGGGGAACCGGTATTTGCTTGCTTAGAGGATCTCGCCGGATAGGATTTAAATCTCTTCTTCTCTTCATTAGGAAGACGAATTGGCTGGACTTTGCATTGGCATTGGCCAATATAATATTATTCGGTTAAACGAATAATTTTAATTTTGTCTAGTTTAGAAGTTTAAAAACATGACCAAAAAATTAATTTTTTAACATAAAAATTTTATTAAAAATTAAACAACAATTCAACAAAAGATACTTCATGAAATAAAAGAGGAAAACTTTTTTAAAAAAAAAATAGCATTCAAATTGAAGTTAATCTTCTAAAATAATCTTTCAAAAAGAGTACACAGTTTAACCCCAGTCTTAATAAATGATTATTTAATTTAACATACGTTTATTAACGAAAATTTTCATAGAAAAATTGTTTTGTAAACCTCTATTTAATTTAAAATATTTTTATGAATACAGCAGTAAATGTTTATGTTTGATACGATTTCTTTCTTTTGTTTTGATGAAAAAAATATTTTTTTAACTTATTGTTGACGTTGGAAGCGTTATAAAGCATATACAATTTCTCTGTTAATTTTTTGTCTTTCCTAAAAATTGGCAGTCTTCAATTGTACCACATGAATCTCTTTTTAATTTTACATCAATTTTAATAATATTAATAGTCCTGGTAGAAGGTAAAGGCGAATGAAAGACGTCTCAAATAAATTGTCTTCTTCATTTCAATAAATGTGGTACAAGTCTTGGGGGTTTCTACATTAAAAAAAAAACTAATACAGTGAAAAAAACAATTTTAAATTAATTAATTAATCGACAGAAATTATTCAAATTATTCGTTAATCTAAAATAAGCAATTTAAAATAATTCGGGCAATTAATCGCCCAAGATTATTCGATTAAACGAACAACGATTAATTGTTTGAATGCCCTAGTTTAAAGTAATACTCCGAGTCTTTGAGGCATTTCGAGTCGTCCGCACTTCCAAACGTCGCACAGTGCGTTTTGAAGCACTTTTTTTAAGGATCAATTTACACGCAGAGAAAAAACATGGTTGAAAAAAACATATTATGGTCTCTGCAATGGCTACAAACAAACTTTTGCTTTTTTTAACAAAACTTTTCTCACGATTGATAATATTTTGTTTCGTTTTAACAATAAAGTGTTAACCTCCCTTAAATCTTCAAATATGGGTGAATTCAACAAAATAATGTTTTAATAAAATACAGCTATAACTATACACTTAAACATATTATGGTAACCGTAACCATATTACTATCACGGTAACCATATTTTGGTTAAATTCATCTATCAAAAATATATAACCATATCATGGTTGCCTCCAAACGTGTTATTGTTAATATTTAATAACAATAATATTTTCAAAATTATAACATTTTAAAACGTTGTATGTTTAATTTTAAATTTAAAATAATATTTAAAATAATGGTCGCTTGCCTTTTACAATAGTTGCTTGGTTTGCTTAAAATTCTCATTCATTTTACTTAAATTACTGATTAAAATACATACATTTGCGTAGAATAAACTAGAAGAACATACAAAATGGTAATAAAGGTCGGCACAGACTGGAATATGAATCAAAGAGAAATTTTTATAAAAGTGGAACATAACACCAATCAGGAATGAAAAAGTAAATAAAATTATAATTTGACACTTAACAAACAAATTAAAAAATGGATGAAAAAGATAACCATAATATGATTAACATTGACCATATTATGCTTAATTCTGACCATTATATGATTCCTTTTGTTAAAATTGTGGAAAATGATGACCATATTATCGTTATTTTTGACTATATTATGGTTAATTTTGAACATAAAATATGGTTAGTTTTGACTATTATTATGGTTAATATTGACCATAATATGGTAAATTTTAACCATATTATTATTTATTTCGGGAAAGTTTTTGTTGATTTTAAGCATTTTATGGTCAAATTAAACATAATATGGTGACCTGCAAACATACTCTTTGTTAAAATCCAACCATAATATATTGCTCTTAGAATATGGTTACCTCCAACCATATTTTGTTTGTAAGTGTAGGGATACTACATTCCTATGTATAACTTTTAATCAGTTCGTTCTTAATACCTTTAGAGTTGATCAAGAAAAAATAGTTTTTAAGTAAAAATTGATGCAGTTTTATTACAAAATAATGGTTTTTGATTGGAAACATACAAAATTAAAACAAAACACATGTACACTCACAATATTCTGTACGTAAAATTAACTGAAATTGTAATATAAAACAAATGAAAGTTCAATTAAAAACCGGTCTACCTATTCTTCATTTATTTTTAACAAAAAGTTCATTTAATTTTTACTGTCAAAAATTCAACACCATATTCCGTAAATTCAAATAAATATTCAGTTATTTTGTAATATTTTACTGTCAAAAATTCAACACCATATTCAGTAAAAACGATTAAATATTCAGTTATTTATTAAAATTTTACTGTCAATTTTTTACTGTCAAATTGACCCCATATTCAGTAAAAACAATTAAATATTCAGTTATTTTATTAAATTTTCGTCTGCTCCACAAAAGAGCCGAATTTCTAAAAATACCAGACAGACACCTGTCCGCTTGTTTTTCTTATAAGCGAGAGAGGGAGAATATTTTTATTAACTTACCCAGTTACACACGTTTGTTTTACTTTTGTTGTACTGACCACAGAAGAACTCTCAATTATTAGACACCAGCAGCATGACCGATATGGCTTCGCAATTATTTTACTTTTAAAATTTGATCTATTTAACTAAATTATTTTAACAAATAGAAAATGGGTATTGCTTACACAAAACAAGCAATTCATTTTTTATAGATAAGTAAAAATTAATTTTTGGTAGTAAAATTATATAAAATAACTGAATATTTAATTGTTTTTACGGAATATGTAGTTAATTTTTTGACAATTAATTTATAAAAGATAACTGAATATTGATTTGTTTTTACGGAATTCGCGGTTGAATTTTTGACAGTAAAAATTAAATGAACTTTTCGTTGCTTTAAATTACGTTTTCATTTAATTTTACATAAAGAAGAATTTAACTTAATCAACGGACAAAATTAACTGCAACTGAAAATCCATATTAATATGCACTTAGTTTTTTGAATAACTGTTAGAATCAGTTAAAAATAAATTTGCTTGGAATTTTAAATGTTTATTTATTTAAAAATGACTGAACGGAATATATCTTAAATAAACTACAGTCCGTTACTGTAATAATATTGTGAGTGTAGGAATACAAGTCAATCGCTTAGAGTATTTATGTTAAATTTTCGCAAGTGTTCCCTGTTTGGGATCCAAAGGCATAGGCTTACATTCATATAAAAGTACTTTGTGAAGAATGATATATAAATATCCACATCTATTTGAGATTTTCTCGTCTCAAAGTGATTTTGGAAAGGGGCAGTGTGCCCAGATTTTTTAAAAATATAAACCTAAATCATGTTTGAAATAGAGCTAAAAAAAGCTAAATAAAGGAAATTTAAAGCCAAAAAAAAAGCTAGAACGTTTTATTAATGTAACTTAAACGCCCATAATTCGATTAATTTTGCCCTTGGTAGATGGAAATATAAAAGATGGCAAAAATGCTTACATCACTAAATGGACAATCACGTAAATCCTTTATATTTAATTTACATACATATAACGGCAGAAAAAACAGACAAATTGGAATATGTACATATATCGCTAAAGTGACTAAAAACTGTTGTGATTGTAAACGAAAAGTATTGTATGCTTAATCCTTAAGCAAGAAATTTCAATTAAAAAAAGGCTAGGAAAAGTTAAGTGCATCGTTGAAAAAAGCTGGAAAAAGCTTAAAGCTAAATGAAATATCTCAAGCTAAACAGGAAAAATTAAAGCTAAATTTAGCTTGAAAAAAGCTAATATGGTCACACTTGAAAGGGGTTATATATGGTGCCTATGGTCAATTTTAAACATACCAGTGTTATGGCATCTATTAAAAAAATTCGCTAACTTTCTTATCAATACAAAAATTAATAAAAAAAAATGATTGCACTAAAAACTATTTTATGGAAAAAAATTTGTTTATTATCAAAATCTATTGAAATTGACAGCATAGGTTCCTAAATATAAATTTTATAATTGTTTTTATTGCCTACACAATTATTTTTTTAAATTAGCATTTTAATTTAAGAAATATTATTTTTATTTAACTCTTTTCCTATTTAATTTTGCAAAAATAAATAGTATATACATATCTGTTTTTTCTATTTATTGACATAAATTAACATATTTTCATTGGCCTCAAGTGCCTCAATGTCACTTTGATTTGGGACTTTTAGATTTTTTTACTAACGAAGGGTTTAAAAGCTAGACTGAGATTTCGTTTAGCATAATAACACGTTTTTTGTTTATTTTATTGCAACATTTTCACTCAATTCAATTTAAATTGATTACATTGTCTACTTTAAATACCATTTGTTATCTTCTTAAATTATCCAAAATGTAATCAAATTAAGTATAGACAAGATAAATATCTGCTTATAGCTAAAGGATAAATAAATATTGAATATTTTACTATGTCTACCATCATTTTATACAATTTCACACGTACATTTAAAATGAACCAAAGAATTTATAATACTCGTTCTCAAGAAAATCGTTAAAAGCAGATAAGATATGGGAAAACTTTATAAGAAAAAAAAAGAAATGTACCAACCATTCGCTTTTACTTACCAGCTTTTTATTTTAACACATATTCGGTTTTCTTTTTATTACATGCTCTAGAATGACATACTTGAAAATACTTTAGTCCTTTTTTTTCATAGCCAGCCTTCTAGTGTATCCTTATGTTACAGTGATGATGATGACCTTTTTTAAGTTTGTATCTGGCTGACTGGATTGTTGGTTGGTTGGTTGGTTGGTGTTTTAGCCACTCGTATCTTAGTGAACACTACAAGTTCGCCTTGTAACATTTTCACATGCTCGACAAACCAAAAAATTCTGTTTAAATTTCATGAATAAAATATTTAAAAAGTTCAAATATCTAACCTTTACTATAACATGTTGTTGTTTAAATAGAATCCTTAGTTAGTACGAACAAAAAAGGTGGGGTGAGGACTTTGTTAGATGCATGCATAAAAAACTTTAACATATTTATTAATACGAGGGTAGTTAACAAATTGTTAAATACGTGTTAACGTGTATTAGTCCATACGGAAGACCAATATTGCAATAATTTTAGAATATTTCGTGTGAGCTTGGAATGTCAGATTTTATCTAAGACAGATTTTTGGAAATTCGATGTTTAGGGGGTAAAAACAGTAAAAGCTGGAAAATTCCGTAACCTTATATTTCCAAAACTTAAAGAGAAACAAAAAAAAAAATGTAATACTTATCGTTGTTCTTTAGAAAAATAAGCGTTCTTGTCTCTGGTACTTTTTTGAACCAATACACATTGAAACCAAGCTAATACCACATTCGAAAGTTATTAAAAAAAATACGATTACGAATTTGATACTCTTTCGAAATTCAAACATTTAAGGGGTGAAAATCGTAACTATTTTTGGTAATTTCTCTATTCATTGACATTTTCGTACTTAATTATGGGCTGTCACTACAATAATGAAATTTTTGATATTTTAATGGGGAAAAGTACCCAAAAATGGAAATACGGTATTTTTTTTAATAAACTTTGGCATAAAGATATGCCCACGTACGAAAAAGGGACGCTAAAGCTCGATTCACCCATGCGTTATGAACAATATTTTTGTCCAGAGAGTAATTTTTTTACAAAGAGTGCTCTGCAGAACGATTCACCCATTTCACCAATTTGTCCGGACAAACAAAGCTACCATATAGTTTACAGATGTAAACGATTATACAAAGTGGCAGCACAGTTAGCAAATTATTAGTTTTTTTTATAAAAGTGTGTTAAAGAATTAAATATTGCATTGCATAAAACCCATTTTCTAGCAAAACAAATTTATCAAAAAGGTTGAAAGTTAAAATTTAAAAAAGTACAAGTTGTTGAAAAAAGCTAAGGAAAGAAATTTAATTTCCCGTATTTTCCTTTTTGGTACTTTTTTATCCCCACGGAAGTATCAAAAATTTCAATGTTGTAGTGGGAGCCCATAATTTAATACGTATATTTAAATGAATGGAGAAAACTGTTTTGTTCAAAAAGTACCAAAAATAGTTACGATTGTTACCCTTTAAACGTTCGAATTTTGAAAAACTAATATTTGTATTTTTTAGATAAGTTTCGAATGTGATATAGCCTTTTTTTCTATATTTATTGGTTTAAAAGATAGATAGGGTGACAAAAAAGCGCCAAAATACAGGTTTTATCCCTTTACTCCTTTTTCTAAGCAAAATGGATAAGTATTATTTTTTTTATTGTATCTCTTTTAGTTTTGTAGATATAAGGCAACCGAATTTACCCGGTTTTCCCTTTTTTTCCCCTAAACATTCGAATTTCTAAAAATTCCGTCTTAGTGGATCGATTTGGGGAGAGACCCACCTTCAGTCTGTAACGTTACAATTTTATATATATGTGACCTTCTCCGAGAAAAGAGACATTGGGTGTGAAAATAAAGTTTTTTGAAAAACGCATTTCATCTTATTCTGCAACCTTTTAGACACCAGAATCCACTCTTAAGTCCAAACCGGGGTTTTGACACACTAAAAAAACATTTCAAATTTATATTACTAATTGTACGAAATTATCACATAAAAAACAGTTTTATTACGTATACTTTTTTATATGTATTGCAATATGTATTTTCTTTTACATCTATTTTTGTTTAATTTTTTATTTAATTATTCAGCACAAAACGAAATATGTATTAACACTACTTACATATGTGGCAGCTCTATTCTACTTTAATGTACAAATTGAAAAAAAGTGTTATCTCAGTTCATTTTGTTCGAAACAAAAATTAAAATTAAACCCATTCAAGAAAAAACGTGCCGAACAAAATAATTTTTCTCTCTCTCAAAAGTAAAATGTCAAACTCAATATAAAAAATATTTTTCCCGCCAAAAATTTTGTTCGAAACGAAGTAGCGGGTTAAATGCTAGTTATGAATAAAAACACCCCGGGACTTATCTTCCTTCTTCCATTTTTCCTATGTAAATTCAATTGTAAAATTGGGCAAAGGCATAGTATAATAAGTACCAGGTATGTTCATTAGGGAAAGGTTTTCATTATTTACCCATGTAATTTCAAGTTAATTTATTTGATTTTTGACAATAGTTTTAATTTTTTTTTCCATATTTTCTTTTGTTTGACGTTATATGGGTTTTGAAATTGAGAACAAAATTTCCAATGACTATACCATGTACTTATTCTACCATGGGAAAAGGGAAACACTCCCGGGGAATTTGTATTTAAAATTGGGCAGAATATCTATCTCTATTACTTCAAATGCTATATGATTAGAGATCTAAGCCGCCCTTCGGATTTTTAATTAGAGCACGTACTTCCAAATTATATTTTTTTTTTCAAAAAAGTACGAAAAGGAGATCTAATTCGTTTATATTTAAATTCTATTTAAATAACTCAACAGTTATGTGGGAACAAAATATTTAGCATATGTAATTGTGGCTTTAACCACGTTTGAAGACTTTTGCTATACAGATCTGCAGTTACACGATATTTAATATATGTATCCTATGGCGGTATTGCTCCTCCTTCGCGTTTACCCTTTATTTTTATTTTCAAAAAAGGTGTAGTTTCCCATAAAAGTGAATTCTAGTAAGTTTGAACATTGTCCATTTTCCCTGCCTCTATGAAACAAATAAGTAGGCTATTTTATTTTCGGAGCTCACGGGATATTACTGTAAATTTTTTTAGGTGTCTATAAATTAAGAAACGAATATTTTTCATTTGTACACCCAGAGAAAAAACATGTTTTAATATGGCCACCTCCAACAAAGGAAAATTTAAACATATTTTGCTTAATTATTAATACGATTTCCGTATGACGTGCTAAATTCCCAGTTTTTCATATTTGATAAATACACTGAAATTTATTGTTGAGGGAAAGCTAGCTTCTATGCGCATTGCACTGGTTGCTTAGGCCAGCTCATCAGGAAACCTTTTCCAAAGATTTTAGAAAGGCCAAAAATATTATACAAATAAAACCCTAAAACAAAACACCAACAATAAACAGTGAGTATATCTTTTCTTACATTCCCCTACAAATGGTTGGGTTCTTTCCGACTCGAATTGTAGTTGTAAGTGGGTAAACATGTTTAGAGGCAACCATAATATGGTTGTAGCTTCTTGATGGAACACTATTTTAACCATAATATGGTTGTCGGTGACTGTAATATGGTTAAATTAAACATAATATGTTTTAAATTTACTTAAAAATTGTTTTGTTGGAGGTGACCAAATTTAAACATATTTTTTATATACGTGTATGCATAAAGAAAAAAATAATGTAGTTTAATGAAGTTTTTTCGAATACAGCTTTTTACAGTATTCCTTCTGAATATTAAAAAAACACTTTTATTAATTTAAGAGTTTCTTTGGTATATCTTATGATATGCGACCAGCTGTTCATCCAAGCTAATTCAAAATCTTATTTAACTAAATAACTTGTTTTGAAAAATAAGTTACTTCCTCTGTTTGGTTTTTTTTCATTGTTTATTTATTGAATTTTCATATATTAAATATGAACTAACAATAATTAATCAAATCTTGTCCTAATACTTTATTTATGTCCTGCCAGTGCCAGACAAAAATGTTCTTCATCACGGGTTCTGTTCACATATATGGGTGCTTATCGCTCTTCGAGTTGGGTAAGTGCTGCAGTGTCTCTTCTTCTTAAGCGAGTGTGGCCGCCATGATTTAAGAGCTAGTGGATTTGGGTGTTGTTCAAGCCTTTTTAAATATTTTACTGCATATTTTGTAATCATAGTTTTCACATATGACATATTGAGATCCTTATGAATGTTTGAGTTTTTAACGTACCAGGGAGCGGCTGTGATTATTCGAAGAAGTTTATTTTGACGCTTTTGAATTTTTTCGATAATAGAGGCCGTGGTGGTGCCCCATAGTTGAATACCGTAGCACCAGATATGCTTTAAGATAGAGTTGTAAAGTAGAAGCTTGCAATCGAGACAGAATTTAGTGACAGGTTAGTGTTATATGTACGCATTTTTTGCTCATTTACCATTATCCTCCATTGTCTTAGCCATATTTCTAGTTGAGTTATATGATCCTGTTAATAAAGAGATGCTTCATAACTGTTTTCGTGGACGCTTAGAAAAGTTGTATCGTCGGCAAATGTTGAAGTTTGTGTGTAGTTGCTCGTTGGCATGTCCGAAGTATAAATTAAGTATAATAGAAGCCCCAGGATGCTGCCTTGTGGGACTTCAGCGCCAATTGGCTGAGGTGAACTAAAGAAATTTCCTTCTTTTATAATAAATTGACGACCGACTAAGTAGCTTTCTAGCAGCTTGTGTGTGTTTGCTGGAAAATTTTGCTTCAATTTATGTAATAACGCCTTCATGCCAGACTTTATCAAAAGCTTGAGAAACATCGATGAAGAGAGCGGAACAATATTTTCAAGGCTTTTCTAAAGCCGAATTGATGGTTAGATATACACTAGAGGTCTACAAGCATTAATAAAAAGTAATTTCAACACACTCATTTGTTTTTTAACTACAATGTGTCGAACACCCAATAATCACGAAACAAATGAAAGGATAACCAAAGACAAAACAAACAAAAACTCATTCAATTCAGTCAACTCAAGTCAAATGAGTTGAATATTCAAAAATAATTTGAATGTGAAATATCTGTACCTACACATTATGTGTATGCTTGTATGTGTAAGCTCAACTCTTATAAATAAAAAAAGCCACAAGCTTACACACATATTATGTCAAGGTATTCAAATAAATGTATGCACATTCAATAATTCAAAAATAATTTGAAAATTTTTTTGTAAACTTGCTCTCTCTAACGGGTCATTGCAATGTTTTAGTATTTATGAATGACTCTCAAATTCATTTACAGTAAACAAGTTTTTTATTCAATTCATTCATTCTTATTTTTGTATAGGTTTACTCTCTTCTTATCTTTTTGAATGTTTTATAATTGAATAAATGTTGTGCACTTTGAGTAAAGGCAAACAGGTGAGTTATTCAAAGCAGACCTCTAGTATACACCCATTGTTAATTAAAATTGGGGTTAATTTTGACGCTAAGAGCTTCTCAAATAGCTTTGATATATTAGAAATATACCCAAAAATGTATGAAGTGGTTGACACGAATTCTGACAGACTATTCTGGTTTTTTGTCAGCATTTCTGATAGATATCAAAGATTATTTTTGCTTTCTAACTGTTAGCTGAAAGAAATAATTTTATTGCTAAATATGTAAAAGTACATACAGAATTATACATTTTACACGTACGTACCTTTTTTTATGCTTTTTATCTTGAACAAATAAAATAAAATTAAAATTATTTTCAACTGAATGACAATTGTCATTATTTTAAAAAAAATAATAAGTCTCGTTAGACAAATCTGAATGAATTCCGTCGGAATTCTATTGGATATATCTCTACATAAATTCCCCCCGATATATCGAAGCGAAATCGATCAGAAATAGGCCAGACAGTACAAATATTTAATGTCTGACAGAAATCTGAAGAAAGTCTCTAAGAATGAAGCCAGACATTTACACGAAATGTCTGATGCAGACAATATCGGAGTATTTTGCTGGGTGGGTAATTATTAAAAACAGAAAAAATATGTTGATGAAAATTTTATTACATCGGTTAATCGACTGAAATTAACCGGTTTAATCATTAATCGAAAAAAGCCATTTTGAAATAAACCGATCAGTTAATCGGGTGATAATTAATCGGTTAACCAATTGACGGTTAACCGAATGAATATTATTCGAATGTGTATTCTAAGTCAAATTACAATCCTCAAAACCTTTAATACTTTAATAGTCTTATTCCCTCAATATTTTCCAAGAATATTTTCTATGCACTATCAGAAATATACAAATCGAAAAATTCCGATAGTGCATAAAAAATATTCCAGGAAAATATTGAAGGAATAAGACTATTAAAGTATCACATTTAAATGAAACCATGTTAAATAATTTTTTTTCTTTTTGTTTAGATAAAGATCTGACAAATTATTTCTGTTTTAATAAACACCAAACAAATAGTTTTTTTAAAAACAGTGTTTTTAAATTAGTGTATTAAGTTACATCTATCTGCTATAATCGTTCTAATTGTTTTACATACAATAAGCCGCTAATTTGCAACGTTACTGTTACGGTCAGCTAACTAGGTTTTTAAACTCGCCTACATTTCCTCAATGAATACATGCAATTTTATCCGTTTTAGGCCCGTTTTCACAGCTCACGGATAGCTTAAGGTAGGATTTTATCGGCCGTATAAGAAGTGTTCCATTGTTATAACTTTACTTTAACCTTACAGCTATAATGAACCTTAATTTACATAATCGCTCACTTTAGGTTAAAGCAAAGTTTTTATAATGAAACACTTTTTATAAGGCCGATTGAAGTCTACTTTTAGCTATCGGTTAGTTTTGAAAACGGGCCTTAGATTTTATTTTGGTCAGATTTGTCGAAACGTTCCCTCTTGTAGTGTGTTTATTATTAAAAAGGCTTTTTAAGTCTGCCCTTATATGTACATATTTAAAATGTCTACGAAGTCGTGTATGCATATCATGTATCCTGTGTTAAGAATTTTGATTGTTTTTATTTTTTTATGCAAAAAAAAAAAAAAAATTGGAACAAACATGAGACACACAGAATGTGATGAATATAAAGGCAAAAAAAAATAAAAAAAAACCAAGTACTTGACC
The DNA here is from genome assembly GCA_949318255.1 of Pollenia labialis. Classification (NCBI taxonomy): domain Eukaryota; kingdom Metazoa; phylum Arthropoda; class Insecta; order Diptera; family Polleniidae; genus Pollenia; species Pollenia labialis. Next base: position 92,417,675 of record OX439141.1, read on the forward strand.
GAGAAATCCATTCCGAAACTTTAAAAGAAATAATCAAGGGAAATGGGCTTGATTTTATTAAAAACAAAAAAAAAAAAAACTTAAAACCTATTGAAAAGTCATGAGAAATTTAATACATGTATTTGCCCTCACAGCAAAATGTGGCTAAGAATGAAGAAAGCAAACAAAAACCATAAAATTCATAACAAAAAACATTTGAAACAATAAAATATGTTTAAACCCTTTACCACAGGTTGCAACTGTATTTACACTTAAAATGTTATATAGTTAAATTCAAACGAACATTCATTTTAAACAACTTAAAATTCATTTAAAAAACGGATCATTTATATATCATTTCAATCAAATGAATTTTACAATAATTTTTATATATAAAAGATTTTGTTATTCGTGCTTAATTCCCAATTTTTATACTTGATAAAAACACTGAAATTTATTGTCGAAGGGATAAGCTATTCCTATGCGCATTTCACTGGTTGCTTAGGCCAGATCGTCAGGAAACTTCATTAAAAGATTTAAGAAAAACTAAAGATAATGAACAAACAAAACTGTTAAGCGAATAAGAAGTACAAGCAACAGCTTTGATATTGGTACAAGTAAACACCTCAAATGAGTTTTATTTAAGACGGAAAACATACAGATTCTAAAAGAGCTCGTCAGTACGAATCTATTGATATATGACATAACGGAGACCTACGTTAGCTCTACCATGAAGATTTTATGTGTTTAAATATTCCCGATAACTGTTATTTACGGTCCCTGATTTTTTTGGAATAATTCATAACATTCAAATTTATGTTTGCAAAATTTGTTCATTGAAAAGAATAATTTATTGTATGGAAACTTATTATAAAGAGATTAAAAAAACAGTATTTTAAAATCAGTTCATAAAAAAGAGGAGCGTTATTTTATAAAAGCTCATTAAATGTATAATGCATGTATAATTTTTTGAAGTTTTAAGTCGAAAAAACAAACCAAATGTTCTGCTTCACACGAAAAGAATTTTTATTTTTAGCCAAGAAAGATATATTTGAGCTAAAATATTTTTTATATATAAGATTTATTGGGTTTAAAAAAGTAGCAAAATAAAGCTTTTTTATATACAAATATGCTCTCGGACACGATAGAGCCATACAATAGGAGGTAGGGAACATTTACCTATTTAATACTGTAGTAAGTTGTAGATTAAATGCGGCACAACATTTAAATAAATTTAGTATTGCATATATATTTATGTACGTAAATACATATTAATATTATTTGCATTTGTAAACAATAGAAAAATATGTATTTTATCCCTTTATTATTTGTTAGTATAAAGAGGTTCAAATTCATTAATTATTCATAGCAAACAAATAATATTAAATATTTATAAAAACGAACTGGCTTTTTTTGCTCTATTTTTCTGAAATAATATTTTTTCAAACATTTAAAATTTAAAGTGCAAATAAAAAGTTGACAAAGTTTGTTCATCAAATAGTTACTTTTTTGAGCAAAAAACATTAATCGCCTATTTATTAAATAATTAATTTGTTTTTTAATCCTACATTATTTAAGGTAATTGTTTTTATTTAAAAATAGTTTTTATGTAAAGCCGATACAGGGTGAAAATATAACAAAAACGTGTTTAATTATTTTTGCTGATAATACGAAATATTTACATATGAAAAACAAATAAAATACAATTCAAACAATTATTTTAAATGTTGAAAAGGTAATACAATTAAAAGTAAGAAAGAATGCTACGAGGGCGGGTCAAAAAGTCTTGTCAATAAGCCACGTCATTTAGTTTGTGTGTTGGCAGCCATTTATTACAGACTACGTCATGATCTGTGAAGAAAATGTGTAAAAAGTGGATTTTGTGTGCTCAATTTTTGCCCTAACCTATAAATTTAGCCCCAAGAGATTATTTCTTTTTTCAAACTTGTCGAAATGGCTCGGTGAAAAAAGATTAAACGCCTACGATGAGAACAGCTCACAAACAAAAGACCACGACGATTCTTACTTCCTGGAAGATTTACAAAAATTGTGCTCAAAGAAGACCTTACTAAAAATAAGGGTCTATTTTCCAAAAACCTATGTTTCTAATTGTAGTCCCAAAAGGTAAATGTATGTTCTTGACGTACAGCTTTATATTTAATAGACAAGAAGATATGTCATGATTAAAGAAAAACTGGTGCTATAATATATATATAATTATAATTATAATATATAATTTTGTATGAAATATTTAACGCTCTTTAATGTTGTCGTTTTTTGCATTTTTTATTTGATCGTAAGCAACACTTCTTTATGTGAAATAAAGAACAACAACACAAAACACATACAGTTTATTTTTGGACGCTTTTAAAAAGTACAACAAGAAGAAAGATGATAAAATAGCGCGACGAGGTTATTAGTAAAAAAACAAAAAAAATAGCAGGTAAAAAAAGGTTTCATTCTTTTTTAAACAACAGAAACAACAACAACATTATAAGAAACAAAATAAATTTTTGGTTGGTTTCAAAGTTGGAAAAAAAGACTGAAAAACAAAATCCCGTATTCAATTTTTGAAAACTGTTTACTTAAATAGGTACATCAAATAAAAAAATAAAATGATGACGAAAAACATATCGAGTCGGTCTGCTGCCGTTGTTTGTTACATTTCTTCTTCTTTAGCCAAGGAAAGGATACAGCAACAGTGAGTGATGAAGAAAAACATTGTGTGTATAAACAAGACTTCGCTCAAAAATAATTCCAACAAAACATGTGTCTCAAAGCCAGCCGCCGCTCTGCTTCTGCCTTCATCTTCTCCTTCAGTGGTAGCTTAAGTGCGCGTCATTGCTTGTGCAAAAAATTTTTGTTTGATTCAGCAAAATTATTTGTTTGAAATTTGTATGAATTTCAGTAAACTTTTTGTTTGATTCTGTAAATTATTTGTTTGAAAAAATCAGTGTTTTTTTTTAGTAAACAAAATGCAAATAAATTGTTTGAACATGCGAATTTGTTTGTAGGACCGATTTCAGACAAAAAATGTTTTGATACTACAAATTTTTTGTTTGAATTCGAAAAATAATTTCTTCTGTGTAGTCAGTCAGTTGGCATTATAGTCTCCACACATTATAATATATGTGTAGGCAACAGATAATTGTTTCAACTCAGCCACAGAACTTAGAAGTTAATAGTATTTTATTGAAAGTGAAAATAATTGTATTGTGTCGCATACGCCACTTTTCTAAAATTATTTCTAAAAACTAGCTGTTCTGCATACGTATACTTACTGTGTACTTAGGGCTGCACAGTAGACCGATTAACCTTATATGGGTAAAAACCGTTAAAGTTGTACCCCCCTGAAAATTAGCTTCGACATTTTTAATAATATTTGGGCTCAAGCGAATATTTCCTGTGAGCTAAACAGCGTCAAAAAGGGTATTTTTCATGAATTAAAAATTCGTTACATATTTTGTTTCAATGAATGACCAAACATAATATTGTTGTATCTAGGAATTCTATGATTCTGCATCACAACATTTTAAAAACCTAACCACAGACTGGAGATAGGGAGATGTTCATGTCGGATTTAAAAAAATCGGACACTTTCTTTGAACAACACTTGGGATTTACCTTTTTCTCCACTTATTAAGGCAAAGATAAACTACTAAAAACCTTGTAGAAATTAATTTCTAACTATTTTGCCCCAATCGTGAATTTGTGTAACCGGCAGAGTTTGCTACTGGTTTACGCTAATACTTTTTCCGATCTCAACTTAATGAGGGCAAAGGATATGTTTAGAATAGATAAAATACAAGGCAAATATTGCCAGTTTGTAGTTCAGATTCAATCTGTTGTATTTCGGGCAGTGTGCCCCTTTTTATACAAACTTTAACTAACACTAAATTCTTACTCTACTTCCCCAATCATCATTAGTTTGGGAAATTGAGTTAAATGATAAAATAGTCACTCAATTTTCCAAACTGCATATGGGCATTTCCATGTCATCGTACGTGACATTTGTACACCTTCAGAGAGATAGAAAATTTGCCAAAATAGTATTAACTGGACATTTTTTTTATCATTATGTTTCATTTAGAGGGTACTATATATGAAAAAAAAATTATTAAATTCGGAACCTTGTTGTCCAAAATATCGAGCAAAGTAAGTGCATATCGTACGTGACATAAAACGGAAGTGATTTTGGGGTGAATGTAAAAAAATACGAAAATCTGCGAATTGTGAGAGGTTTTTCTTCTTTTTTTAATTTTTAACATTAAACCAGATATTTTACCTTTATAATCCGTAATTGGAATTTTTTTTTTTTTTGGATAGTTTAATAATGAACAAACTGTTATATCGTTCGTGACATACCGTACGTGACAGATTTTTCTTTTATAGTATTTACAAGGCATGAAAAATATTTTTTGTAAATATATGTATGCATATAAAAACTTAAAACAAAGAAGTTAGAAAAGTCGGTCAATCCCGACCATATGACACCCTACATTATAATATTTAAAACAATTTTTTTTTTGAGAGTGTACCCTATTTGAGACCCATGGCAAATCAAGATCGCCAGAATAGAATTATGCAATGAGGTTAAGAATTATATAAGAGTAATTTTATTATATTATTTATGTATGTATCTCCATCTATATGAGATTTGTGTGCCCCTAGCCGATTTAAGAAAGGGGGGTTATATGGGACCTATGGTTAATTTTTGCACCTACCCGCACAACATTTTATCATGATATAGTACCTATCGCAAAAGTCATTGTCGCCAAGTTTTATGTAAATGCCAGCATTTCTAAGGAAGTTATGACATTAAAGCTATTTTCGGGAGTAGCACTTGTATGGGAGCTATGGTCAAATATGGACCGATTCCAAAAAAATTTTGTAAGACGCTTTTGATTGTAATAAAATAAGGTTTGACCACATTTAAACTTAATACTAACATAATAAGATGATGCATTTAGTTGCATTTTAGTACTTACAATATCGTACGTGACGAGCTTTAAAAGCTTATAAAATTTTGATTATACCAATTTAAAAAAAAATTCCGATCAATATTTTTGTGCAGCAAATATCTTGCTTTGAACTTTTATTTTGAAACACCTAAGACTGGCCAAATAGAAATGACAAAGACAAATTTTGTTTTTGCACCACGTACGTGACGTTAGAATAGCATCCAAAACAAACCAAAAAATATACCGCTAATTGAACTATATACTTGGTCTTTCCTCATGGATATTGGTCATTGTTATTGTAACACTAATTTTAAAGCATAATTCCAGGGTTGCCAATTTCTGTATTTAATCGGAAGAAAATTGAAAATTGTTAATTGCAGTTACTAAAAATGAATCAAAGAAAAAGTCAGTTTAAACTTTTATTTTTTGCTTTTTAAAAATTGTAATAAGCTATAAGTACATCTGCATAGTAAAATTTGGGTGTTTTATTTCTCTTTACCATATTTGAAAAAAAGTTTCAAGCGTTTTAATTTTTTGAGTCGTGGTTGACATTCTCATGGAAATGCCCATATGTTGTTCTTTTAACAAATCAATGTTCTTCGATTTGTTTTTAATAAATACATGCGGTTCATTTTTGATGTGTGATGTCAAATTATTTTGTTATGCATGTGGCGGTTGTTTATTAGGGTTCGCCACATCCATTTGGTAGATTGTATTAGGGTACACTACAAAGGGCTTGCAAAAAAGCACTACACCATATGGCATAGAACAACCGAAAGGGTTAACTGCACTGTCTTACTTTGTTTTAAATTCTTTTTGATATCATAACGAAACCATTTTATTACGTTTTCTAATGTTGTTTTGTGTTTTATTGTTTTCTTAAAAATCAGAGCTACCTTAAAAGACTACACTGAAATTCATTCCCCAAACTTTCGTCGCATTTATTGCAGTGTTGCCAATCATTGTGTAATTTCATATATTGTATGCAATTCTTTTTAATCATTGACATATTTTTTGTTATTTTGTTTTAGTCTCCATTACAGTCGAACTTATTTTTGAAACCCTTACTTTTTCATTTGCTTTCACTTTCTAAGACAAACGTACCGAGAAATGTTTAAAGCAGTGTTCGAAAATAAACACTAAATATCGCTCCTTAGTGTTCGGTTCGCTAGATTTGTGGAAAACACAAATGCTAATAGTGTTTATGTAGAAAATCATTAAAAAAATAACGTTTTCCTGTTTTTCATCTTTCGGACACAAAAATAATACTGTTTTTATCCAACTCAACAAAAGATGAGAACATTTATTTACGATCGGTTATATTTTTAAAAACCACAACCTTCATTGTGTTTGGTTAAGCTCATTAATCTTCGTCCCTTTTGGCTGGTAAAAAAAACAAACTACACAAACAAAAAAAAAAAAAAAATAAAAAACAAAAAGCTAGCAAAATAATTTTACACAATCAAAACATATACGCAATAAACACACAAGCTTTTCGATTGTGTTTATTGTATTATAAAACATTCGAATATAATGTTTGTCTACAGTATAACTAAGACATTGCTCTGTTTTCGGCTCTTTCTTGAAAATAGTAACGATCTATATTAAGGGTTCTGTTCGTCTTCGCAATCAATTAAAAAATAGATATCGTTATTGGGTGTGTGAGCCGAACAATGTTCTGTTTATATTCGAACACTGGTTTAAAGTAGTCTCCACTAGTCTTAAACTTGCAAATGTTTACGAAATCATCTGTCAAACTTCATTGCGAACACTATATATTCATGCGTAGACCGCAAAAACATTTGAACCCGTTATTAAGGAAAAGACTCTTGTTACAAAACGCTTTTGTGTTTTAAGCTTTTGGAAAATTAATAAAAAGTTTAGGGATACTTAAATTTTGTGACAGTGCTTAGGCTTCTCAAGCTAAAAATACTGAAAACATGCGTCCTCTCATAACCAAAAGACATACTATCATACGATTTTCGTAATAAAAGGTGCTAAATAAAAATAATAAAAGGCCTTTTACAAACAGACGATTCCTTTATATGCACATTTACTGCGAAGAACTTGTCAAACCATTTTTGAGGAACGAAATTTGAACATAAACTTTCTAAAAAAAGTGTGTTAATTTTATAGATTTTAGAGTTAAAGAGGTAAGTTCCTAATGTTTTAATGTTGCTTAAAGAATTTGTAATCCGACTTTGCCGTTTATTTTTTATTTGAATTTATTTTAATTAAGCGTGAATAAAGACGATAATCTAAAAAGGCTTTTAAAATTGTTCATGCTTTCAGAATTTAATAAAAGCTTATAATATAGGGACTAAAGATATTTAAACCAATAGCTAAGGGTATTTTTTTGAGTGTCCCAGCTTTGAGTTGGCATCACTGTTTTATTTGAGCACCCATTTAACAGATGATAGTTGCTTTTTGTTAAGTTTGCTTTGTAATTTAATTATGAATCGACTTATAGCAGAGCGACGCTCGCAAATTGTTTAAATTTACATTCAAAATAATTCGGCGAATGGGCTTAAACACAAATTGGTATTAATTTTGAATTTTCATTTAAAATTTTAATATCCGATGAAGCTCATTTATGGTTGAACCTAAATAAGGAAAAATTTCGCATTTTGAGTGAGGAGAATCCACAAGCTTTTGTCGAAACAACATTACATCCACGGAAAATTACTGTTTGGTGTGCTTAATGGGCTGGCGGAGTCATTGGCCCATGTGTCTTCAAAAACGATGATGGCCAGAATGCAAAAAATTTTTGAAAATTGGTGTTCCAGATTGCGCCATCTACGTGCCAGGCGTGGCGGCCATATGATTTCATAAAATTTTCTTTCCAATAATGCCCGTTTCATTGATATTAAAAATATATTTTCTGGTTTTATTGTGATTTAAACTTGTGTCACTGTATAAAAACAGCCTTAAGTTATTTTGAGGTTAATTTCTTGTTGCATATTGAATGGTCCCTCCCCCAGCCGTGTAATTTATATATTTTTTTATCCTTTGCTTGTATATTGGCATATATATTTTAACTAAAAAATCAATAACAAATTGCACTTTTTTGTGTATTTAACTCCATATGGCTCCGTAAGTTTTCAATATATTATATACATATAATTATCTATCTATATATAAAAATGAAAAATGTTTGTATGTTTGTTTGTTTGTTTGTTTTTTGGTTTGTTTGTTGTCTTATAGACTCCTAAACTACTGAACCGATTTTCCTTATTTTTTCGATAGGGGCAGGGGAATTGGTACCACCCATTGGATGCCAATATTAAATATCGCATATCTTAAGAGCCGCTGCACGCATTTTGTAGAACTTTTGGTAGTAGGATCTTTTGAGCCCCAAAATTGAAATAAAATAGCAGCGGGGGAAGTGTTTTCCCCCATAGGACGCCAATGTTTAATATCGCATATCTTAAGAACTCTAATAGTGAGAATGTTCAAACCTTGTAAAAGTCACTCTAATAGTATACTACACTTTTGAAAATAAATATATAGCGGATGGGCGCAGGGGGGAAATACCTCCCATAGGATTCATATATTAAATATCGCTCAACTGAGGAACTATTCAAGGGAGAGTCTTCAAACGTGGTTAAAGCTACTACTATGGTAAACAATAAAGTTCAGTATAAAAATGGGCGGGGTAGACAGGGGAGGAGCAGAATCCCTCATAGACAGAAATATAAATAAGAGCCACTGCACGCATTTTGTTGAACTTTTGGTAGTAGGATCTTCTGAGCCCCAAAATTGAAATAAAATAGCAGCGGGGAAGTGGTGCCCAACCATAGGACGCCAATGTTTAATATCGCATATCTTAAGAACTGTTATAGTGAGAATGTTCAAACTTTGTAGAAGTCACTCATATTTTATACTACACTTTTGAAATTAAAAATAAGGCGGTAAGGCGCAGGGGGGAAATACCTACAATAGGATGCATATATTAAATATTTCTCAACTGAAAAACTATTAAAGGGAGAGTCTTCAAACCTGGTTAAAGCAGTGTAGCGAAGCGCACCGGGTTAAGCTAGTATATATATATTATAATGAGTTAAATACACAAATTAGTGCAATTTGTTATTGATTTTTTAGTCCATGGTGAAAATAACATTGAACCATCATTAAAAACGTTTCAGTGCACAAACACATTTAAATAATAGAAAAAACTTTTTAACACATTAAGGGTTTTCATAAAACACTTATGCCCGTTTTCACAACTTACCGATAGCTAAAGGTAGGATTTTATCGGCCGTATAAAAAGTGTTCCATTATTACAACTTTACTTTAACCTACCAGGTAGGATGAACCTTAATTTACTTTATCGCTGACTTTAGGTTAAAGTAAAGCTTTAATAGTGGAACACTTTTTGTAAGCCCGGTTAAAGTCTACTACGATTCCTTACAAAACACTAACAAATCAAAACAAATTGGTTTGAGTTGTCAAAATCAGATGTTTCGACACCACCTGTAGTTGAATTCGCCTTGCCTCTTTACAAATTTTTTGAATTTTAAGCAATTAATGTCAGTTTGTAAGAAACGTCAATACAAAATTAAATTAAAAAAATTACACATCTCTCGTTAGACCAATCATGGAATACGGTTCGATTGTATGGGATCCACATTATATAGATCATAATGATCCATTCAAAAACAATTCTTGCTTTTTTGCCTGAAAGATACATATCTAGGATATAATAATCTCCCCTCATATTCTACAAGATTATCATTAAGACGTTTGCCAACACTAAAAAGTCGCTGAATTATGTTAAATATCTCATTTCTACTTAACTTAATAAATGGAAAAGTATGCTCCAATTTTTTTTTAAGTAGTTTATCATTTAACATTCCACGACGTACGGTACGGTAATATACTTCCTTATTTTTAAAAACTTTCCGAACTAACTATGCTATGAAATGCTTTAATGAAATGTTTGAATTTGTTGATTTTTCTCTAGATGTAAGGACCCATTAAAAACAATTTGGGTTTTTTGAAGCACCTAAGAGAAAAAGCGCATAATCGAGCGCTTCAATAAGAGAGCTCTTATACAGTAGTAAATGATAAAGAATAAAATATAAAAAAGCTGCTATTTTAGTGCTGACAACGAAGAACGTTTTTAAGCGAAAAAATTAAAAATATATTATGGTTAAGAAAATGGTTAAAAAAATGCATTTAAACAAGAAAAAGCAAAACATAAATGAATATTTTTATATAGTTAGCTCTTAAAAAAGCACTTTAGGAGTGATTTGTTTGCATGTTAAAAAAGCGCTTATTGTCAGCAGAAAATAGTTCTCCAAACCGGGAACACCCTATACAAAAATCAGGCATGCCATCAGCAGGTTTGAAGCGACTTGAGGTATGAATTCATATATAAAACCTGTTCCTTTTGGAGCACATTTTTTACTGGGGATTGATCCATAGACCTAAAATATGAAAATAAAAGTTAAAATTCGTTAAAAAAATGCATACAGAAATCCACAAGAGTAATTTGCTAATTTTATTCCAAAAATGTAATGGTTGTGATTTGGTAACACTTGAACTTTTCGCTAAAAGCGACAGTCAACATTCAAAATAACTGTATAAATGCGCAATTAAACAGAGCAAGTTTACGGGTCAAAAGTATTAAATTCTCATACAATTTTTGACACCTCATTTACGAGTATAAATTCCCAGTTAACATAGATTGCGAGACTTTAAAGCGATCATGAAATCCCTTATTGTATCAGACAATTTATAAATTTTTGTTTAATATGAAAAAGTTTTTTTTCCAAGCATGCGAAACACAGATATGCATGTTCATTGTACATACATACATTAATTATATAGTGAGGAGGAAATTATAAAAAATTTTATTTATAGGCTAATTTATAATTGGCTAGATATTGTTCTAAAATTAGTTTAGAAAACATATGTAATAAAATTGTTGCTATAGAAAATTTTAATAATGACAAATAAAAAAATGAGGGCTTTATAAATTACTTTGATAATTAACTGTTAAGTGCACGGCCTCTAAAAAAAAACTGAAGTGGCAACTTGCTTCATTTTGAATTTTTTGCGAAAACAATAAAACAAGTTGTTTTTGTTTTTTCTTAACCTACATACAACTGCAATTAATATTGGGAGAATTCCTACCAATTTTAGTGGGGTATGTAAGAAAAAAACTCACTGTTTATTGTTTAAATTTTGTTTAGACTTTGATATCGTTGCAAATGGGACTTTTTTTAATGTTTGCAGTTCTCAGTCACTCTGCAGTTTTATTTGCTAGTATCTTTGGCTTTTCAAAATTTTTTTGGAAGAAGGTTTCCTAATGATCTAGCCAAAGCTAGAAAACAACAAAAAACAAAACCAATTCGCCACAATTTGAACATGTCATGCACAGCTAATATTGTGCCGAAATTTGAGGTACGCCATTACCTTTCGGAACTATTTAAGAATATTCTGTTATCATAACGCAAGCTTCCATAATGAGTTGTAAAAGAAGAGTTCAGAAAAAAAGCTAAGGACGATGGACGTTTCAACGATAATGAAGAAGTTGAAGTTTGTGAATTGTATTCAATAAAATGTGTTTCATAGTACAAAGCAGATCCCCCCGGGACGCATTTATAGCAGCTTGAGGATTGCTTCCTTTTAGTGTTACATCCTCTGGTGCGAATTCATTTATCTTGATTATTTAGTTAACTTGGTGCTTCGGAATCTCTTACTTTTTAAAAACAGTTGATTGCTACCTGGGTTGCACTAGGCTTCCAAAGACAGATGCGCAACGTATGGTAGTGGCCCCTGGTAACACGGCGCTGGTCTGACTCTTGGTGAGGTCTCCGTTATTTTGGTTCTTGCGAGAAATGCTTCCTATCTTTCAGGATGATTATTTTTACGGAGCCTTGCTTTTATTTGGAAATATACTTTTGACAAGATACTAGTGGCTCTGGTATAAACCCAAAGTCGCGGGTAGGGTTACATTCACATGGAAGGCTGATTTTTCACCCTTGTGGAAAAGTTCGGCCTGTGGATCGCCCTAGATGCCGTTGATATTTAAGACATAGAAGGGGTAATTGAATATCAGTGCGGGTTAGATAGCTTTGTTCCTAAGCAAGGTGGAAGGGGGTGCATAATTTTTGGTGGATTATTAACTCTTATTGCTACCTGTGTATGCAAATGATCTTTCACTCACACAGGGGCATTTGGTAAGTGCCAACTATTAACACACCATGTCGTTGAGATATATTGTGAAGCTAAGTCGCAAAATAGGTATTAATACAAATCGATAGTTATCATAGTACAAAGCAGATATTTTAAACGTCTCTTCACGTGCGCCTAATATTTCTGGGCTATTTACACCAAATTATACAATTAATATAAAAATCCTATTCTGTATTTTGCTTCCATAATGCGTAATATTATATTATTTATAATCTCATATTAAGCCACTTAAAAATTTTAAATTAATTGAACATTTTCTTACGTATTTAAGTTTACTGTATGTACATATATGGCCTGAATATCAAAGCTGGTATTATACAATAATATATATATATCATCATACTAACACATATTTTACATAACTATATGAACATATCGCTCCTTTATTGCAACATAGTCATATCTCAAAAAAAAATTAAACTTGGCAAAATGCGATTAAAGTTTTCAAAATGAACCTTTATATACAGGTTTAATGAAATATATTTTGTTGTTACTTCGGTGCAGTTTGAGAAATAATACTGATTTACATATAAAGAATTTATAAAGAAACACTTTTGCTTAAGAAACTTGAAATTTTTGAAATATGACTATGTTGCAATAAGGGAGCGATATATGCGTTTATACAAAGTATCGCAAAAGTTACTATCCCATCGAAAGATGCTTTAATTTTTGCAAAGGGCGGTATATGTCAGTTCTACTATAATTAGTATTGTGGTTATTTTATTGAACTGTTTATGGGTTTTTAAGAAATTTTAATATTTGTAATCAGGCTAAAGTTCATTACATTTAATTTTTATTGAATTATTTTTATGAAGAAAGGAATTTTACAACATGAAATTAATTAAAATTTATTGATAATTTTTCATTGTTGACTGAACTGGGAGTCGAACCCAGGTTTTCACGGACAGGTTGTCCTTACATGTTTAAATACCACACAATCTCTTCAGAGGGGTTTGCCGTTTGAAACTTACCGCCATTGACGACGGCTGGCAGTCAATTGTTTAACATCAAACTTCAAACCGAATAGTGTTGAATTGCATGTTCTTCCTTAGTTCTGTTTTTTCTACTTTAACATTTTTGCAGCAAACTAATACAAAATACACGTCAATTAGTAATGGTCATAATAAATACAATCCAAAAGCTAAACTAGTTTTAAGGTTATTAAAACAAATGAATACAAAAATAAACGAAACCGTATAAGGACGTTCCAAGTAACGTAACGTAAGGACCCCCAACTCTTATCATCACTTATTCTGCGTTTTTCAAGATTCTGGAAGCTGTCGCGAATTTTTTTTTTTTAATATTTTTTGATGACAAACACATAAAAATGCTTCACCAACTAAAATATTAATCAAAAAAATAAGTAATTTTTAATTAAAAAATTTAATCATGCGAATTAAACGTTTCATTGACACTTTTAATATGCACCAGTAAACAAATTCACTTGATTAAACTTTTAATTCACTTGATTACATTTTTAATTAGAACTGATTTTTTTTTGATTAATGCCTTAACAGGTGAAACAATTTTTTTCTGTGAAGCGATTAAATATTTTGTGTGTAAAATTATAATTAAAAACAAAATAATTAAGTTGAATTATTAAAGTTTGTAGTTTGGTGTTTCGTCACCCTGTATATAATATTAATATGTTAATATAAATTTGTATATAGATGAATATAGTTTTTTTTGTTGATTTTTCATATGATTGAGTTGCAATTATATCTGCTTGATGGAGTGTAAAACAATTATCATAATATCAAGTGCCATAATAAAGATAAAAGAAATAAAATTTTAATTGTTTATTATGTAATATAAAGTAAATTTATTATTAAACTAAATATGTATGTTGAAAGAAAATTAAGATAATTATGCAATATAGTTACGAAAAATATTTAATATTTATTTAATATTTAACAAATACATATTTACAAAAATATTCTAAACAAATGATGCAGAATGAAGCACATTGATACTACACACAGAAAAAAATAGCAATGTAAAATTAACATGGAAAAATGTTGATTGAGAATTGTAGTAAATTTCTGCAAAAGTATGCCCATTATTTAAATTTATCATTATTACATGTAAATTTTAAATGAAAAATATTAAAAAAATCTTAATTCACGCTATTTAATATTATTCACTGTTAAAATAAATAAAAAAAAAATTATAAAATATAAATAAATATGGATTCAATATTGAATCCATTAAAAACTCTGTTTTATATTTAAATCAAAAGTTTATCTTGTTAAATTAATATGCATACATAGTTAAGTATTTCAATTATTTTATTTTCATTCTTAAAATATGTTATAAAAAGAAGACAATTCCCGTATTCTTTTAATTAAATCTATTTAGTTAAATAGTACATCAAGTTTTCAAAGTAGAACGATGACAAAAACTATATCGGGCGATTCTGCTGATGCTTCTGTTGACAAAGGAGAATACAAAATAAGTGAAGCATGTGTTACAGGGGTAAGTGTATTGAATTATTTTTAAATAAATGCATATGTTGTCTCTGCAGCATCTTCACACAGTTATAACACACTCAAACCAATTTGATTCTACATGAAATTCACGTTGTTTCAACTTGAAATAACTTTCATTCAACGTGATTAGGATTGTTATTTTAATATAAATTACATTTTGCTTTAACTTTACTGCAATGTTAAATTAACATGAATTATAGTTATTTTAAAAGAAGAAAATGTTGTTCGCAACTAATGTAAAATCAGGTTGAATTAACATGAAACCCGTTTAAATCAACCATGTTTTCTACGTTTTTAACTTGATTTTTTTCTGTGTGTATGAGCTATGTCAATATTTTTCTAAATATTCTTTGAAGAATTAAAAAAATTAATTTCAAGGCTTTTGATATTATTGAAACAATTTATTGAGAAATTTATCCCTAAGGTCGAAGTGTGTTAAGTCTAGCAATAATTGGAATTAAATTTATTTTGAAGATTTTAAATTAAATTACATTTAAAAGATGACCAAATAAATAAAATAATTTTTGGACGCTTTAATTGCCTAATTGCCTATTTACAATGAAACGAAAATAGTACTTACGATATTTCGAGCACAATATAATTGCTTTTGACTAGATTTCGCATACAAAGCCAAATCTACTTCGTGACTTTATTCTGGCAAAATCTACTTAAAATCTATGCTGATCCATACTTAAATGTAGAAGAGAAGTAAAACTGTACACAATTTTAAATATTTTTAAAGACCCATAATTACATATTTGATAAAAACGAAAAGAACTTCTTTCCACTTATTTCAAAATATTTAATGATTTATTATGCAGGGCAGCTTCATAAAGGATCTCTTGGATTAAATTCTGAAAATGCTACAAATACTATTTCTGTAAGAGATGATGACAAAAGAAAAAAAATTAACATTTAAGAAAATATTTAATGCAACAATTAGTAAAGAAAGAAAATTATTATCTGTAAAAAACGTAAAAGTGGCGAGAAAACTTTTTCCTCATTAATAGGACTTTTCTTGATTAAAATTAGAAATATGTTGTCAAGCGATTCTGATAATGCGTATTCTGTAGTACTGAAATTCTATTTTCAAAGCAATATTCTGTAATTTTTGCGTTGTTTAAATGATTAATGTGTGTGCATTTGTTGTTCAAATAAATTTAATTGAATAATATTTTGCAACGTTTTGTATTAGGCGGGAATTCCAGGGAAATACATACTTTCCCGGAAAATAAAAAAGTCTAGAAAAGAAAAATATAAGAATCATTAAAAATATAAGATTATTCTTGATGCCAGCAACACCTTATATATCGTCAGCCTGTGTAGCGCATGGAAGGTCTTTCAACGGCATGCACATAAGTTTCGTTAATACCGAATATTTGTTTCTATTTTATAAACTTGTTAAATACCACAAACTTTGATTAGACTTTAGTAGAATCGAAATAATTTTTAAATTTTACTTTAAAAACCAAAAAGTAGACAACATATAATGATATTTATTATGATAATATTGGTATGGTTCAATTATGTATGGAACAAAATATCGGCCAAATGACCGCCGCGACCTCGGAAGCACACCACCATCCGATCAGACTTTATCAAACGCTTGAGAAACGTCGATGAAGAGAGCGGAACAATATTTTCTTTCTTCAAAGGTTTTTCTTATTGCGTTTACTATACGATGGGTTTGTTCAATTGTGCTGTGTTCTCTTCTAAAGCCGAATTGGTGGTTAGGGATACATCCATTTTCATTTAAAATTGGCGTTCATTTTGACGCTAACAGCTTCTCAAACAGCTTTGATATATTAGAAAGTAAGCTTATAGGCCTATATAACTCAACTTTAGTGTGATCATTTCCTGGTTTAGGTATCATGGTGACTAAGTAAACCTTCCACTTTTGAGGATAGTATTCAAGGCGTAAAATTGCATTAAAAATTAAAAGAATAATTTTCTTTGCTAAGCTGGGTAGCTCCAAAAGCATTTTGTTGTTGATCTTATCAAAACCAGGAGCCTTCTTTGGATTTAAATCACAAATAACCTTTTCGATTTCTCTTATCTCAAATTTTAGGGGAACAGGTGCTCTAGCAGCAACAGGTGGTAACTCGACCGCAATATCGTGAGATATATGGGGTAAATACGTTTTTCAAATGATTAACAAACAGATTTCCTTTTTCAACATCATTTCTTGACCAACTTCCATTGAAGTTTCTTAATGGTGGCTTAGAGACAACTGGCCTTTTGAGATTTCTAGATGCACGCCATAAGGTATTTTTCCAGAGAAGCCCTTTTCTGAGTCTGCAGTAACTTTCTTAGCCTTTTTGTGCACTCTTTTAATAAATTCTTAAGTTGAGAGGATCTGTGCAATTGCCACTCTTTTCGAGCCCTCATTTTTTTTTAGACAAGAGACGATCGACATCTGTGGAATATATTTTAATATTTTTTGTTTTTTTTGGGGGCAAAATTGGAATGTTGAACAGCTAGTTTTAGAAAACTGTCAAAATTGTAAATAAAGCGATCTACATACTCCGGTGTACTGAGCGGAATATTTTCTGTGAAATGGGTACTGAGATATTTTTTATATTTTAACCAATTAATTTGCGTAGCTGTCGTCGCTAAGTAACCAGTCGGAGATACAATTCTTTTGGAGTTCATTATAGTAACAATTGAAGGTGTGTGGTCGGAAGATAATTCTAAGGAAGCTTCAACATGAATCGTTTCTATGGGGATGTTTTTAACCACGCTAAAATCAATGACATCTGCAATTTTTTGATGATCAGTAGGCCAATAAGATGGTTAACCGCTCGCTTCCACATTTAAATCCATTTTAGAAATTGTGTTAAATAAAACACGACCTTTTGGTGTTATAAGACGTGACCCCCAGAAGGTATGTTTAGCGTTATAATCGCCAGCTGCTAGAAAACAGGGTCCTAATGATTTAAAATATTTATAATATTGGCTTTCTGATATTGAAAATCTAGGCGGGGAGTATAACGATGAAATTACTGGGTTTCTATTTAATTCCTCAACGCAAATGTTCATTGCTTGGAGATAATCTTCACGATGATCACACATTAGGTAGTGTTTAACTCTTGTTTTTATCAAAATGGCAAAAAGTGAAAAAATAAAACTTTTGTGTTAATACCTTCTTGCTGGTCCAGTGCGATTTACTTATTTATTTATCTTTTACTTATTTAAAGAAAAAGAAAATATTGTAAAATAAATTTAATAGTTGTAAACAAGATACAAAAAATATCAAAAAGATTATCTATTAAATTCCCCCCGTTTTTCTAATTTTGATAACCTAGAAGTGGAAGTGACCTCTGTTAGTGCTGGTCTTCAGGTTTAAGCCGTCTAGTCGTGAGCTTTTATGAAATAAGGGAAAGGGGGATGCCATTTCTTTCTCTCTCTCTCTCCTAAAAACTTATGACATGACGGCTAAGACTTGAAGAGTGTGAACCAGAACTTGTAACAAAAGTGTTTTTTCAAGAAAGTTATTTGCAAAAACTTATATTTATTTACAATTTTATTGCAAACCATGCTGCAGTACTCAATATTTATGTATTTTATGTATACTGGCGACATACGCAAATTGTTAAAAAATAACGTAAAAATTGTGGACTAGAAAAAAGCGATTTTTCCCACCTTTTTTTAAAAATCAAACTCTGCATGCAATTTCCTTAAAATGTTTCCTGTGCAGTCTTAAGGCCGTAATATGGATGAACATACAAAAAAGTAGTTGACAAAGTATTGGTAGATGTTTTGTAGCATAACTCGTATAAATCTAGATGAATATTCATACCATAAATATGTAAATACAAACATTTAAGCAACCAACTAAACAACCAACCAGGCATTCATTCACACAACCATCGAACCATGCAACCAAATATTGCAGCAATATTCCGCCCAAAAATTCTATAGCAGGAAAAATAGGAATAAAAAACCCAGAAATATATACACAAAAGCATTTGATGAATGAATGCATTTACTTAAACATAAAACGTACTATGATCATGTGTTTTCAATTCACTCAATCGTTACTGCGACAACAGCTTCAATTTGTTCTTCTTGCGCTGCATCGGTCCGAATTGCGAAAAAGTTTGTTGCATTGGTAAGTCTTGTCATACGTTTATATGTCTGTTTGTGTAGACGTGATTTTGTCGTTTTGCAACCACCAACATTTACCCAAGCATATGGTGATACGAAATTGTTGCAATAGTGTTAGTGTTTTCTGCAACATATGTATAGTAACGCACACAGATACGCACATGTACAAATAGAAAAATACATTTGTGTTTTATTTTTTTGAAGATTTGTAAATACCGGAAATATCTCAATTTGCTGGCATTACGTGAAGTGATTTTCAATTTTTCTCCATTCTGATGGCATGATTTGTAAAAGACGAAATCAACAAAAATAAAATCTCAAAAAAAAAAACGCACCAGAACAAAAGAAATTTATAAGAACTTTAAAACCCAAATACAAAATTCTGTCGCATTTGTTTCAACAGAAATTATGTAAAAAAAACGCATGAAATGGTTGATAAATTTACATAAATTCTTGCAATTTTTATTTTGTTATTTTACCATTTTTTTGCGAGATCGTTCTTCATATTTTTGTCAAGTTGGATTTAAGACAGCAGACAAAAGATAAAGCTAAAAAACAACAAAATAAAACAACTAAAATAGTTGTTAAATTAGCTGAAATATTTATAAGTTCTTTATATATTTTGGAAAAATTAAACTGAAAGAGCTTTCAAAAGTTGGAAACTTAAGATGTGTTACATGCGGTCACTTACATATGAATCGTTTTATGAATGAGTCCATTTTTGGCGTTTTTAAGATTAAGCGTGGATACACTTCCTTTTATGACTTACGATGTATGGTAAACATTTTGTTTTCAAATTTCAACGGAAAACCCCTTTTAAAGACAAACCATTTTTTTGTACGAAACACAAAATTTTTATTTTCAGTGGAAAAGGGGAATAAGTTCATGCTTGAATTTATATTGCATTAAACCCTTGTTAACTTTGCTTTTAATCACTCTTATTTGTTTCTATTTCTTGCCTCTCTTCGAGCTTTCGCTACCTGCCAATTTTTTGTGTTCTTTAAATTGTCGTTGTACTTAGTTCATTGCTGCAAGAGAGCAGCAATCGGAAGCGTAACTGTAATCGAACTTTATGCTTAATTACATAGGAATTCGACCTTTGATCGCTGTTATGATATCGCTGTGGTTAGAAGAGCTTCTAATTTAGTAAGTGCAGATCGGTCGTAACCTTCGTCGTAAGTAACAACCTTCCTGCTAATTCCCGTAATTTTTACAAATACTTATCTAGCTGTGTATAGATAACTATGTAACGAATTTTTCATAATTTTAACACGTATGTCTTTCCTATGTCTTACTTACAGCCTTTTTTTGCAAAATTATCAAAAATGTGCTCTTTCCAAAATATACTAATTCAATTAAAACACTACGCGAGGGAAGCCAATATTTAGATGTGTATTTTTTCTTTTTATTTTCGAACGAATGCTCAAAGTCAAAACATAATTAATTTGCATTTTTACGCTTTCGATTTTAACAACAAAAAATTTGGTGGACCTTTTCCCTCTTTCCACTGAAACTCTTATCAATAGAAGCGTATTTGTATCATATTTACAGGTTTTGTAAACACATACACTTACATACTAACATTATATATTTACAAATTGTGAAAGAAGCCCTAATAATTAATTTTGCAATTATAGTTTTGAGTTTTGTTGTAACAACTAGTTTTAAAGTCAACGTCAACTGTTCTGTCGTTTTTCTCCATTTCAAATTTTTGGACTCATTCCCTTTATCCACTGAACGACTCATATGTAGGTTTTATAATTTTAGCTTTGGGGAGGTGAATTTCAATTTAAAAACAGATAATCTCATTACATTTCTGCAAAATTTTCGTAACACCGACAAGTGCAAAATATGAAAAATTAAATTACATCAAAAACATTTTTGTTTAATGTTCTTCACATACATACAAATGTATGCTTCCACCAATTTCACCAAGTTCAGTTAAAACTAACTATTATTTTGACTTCCAGTTAACATATGTTTTGACAGCTGTTGAATTGTGTTTACGTTAAAGGCCAAAAGCACCACGACCCGAAGGATCTTTTGCGCAGCCCATTTGTCTCACCATGTGAGGTTCAGGCTGAGTATGAAACCTACTGCCCTGCCCGGTGAAAGATCATAAACATCAGTTGGGACCACTATTTGATGTATTACCCATATTTAACTGGTGGTATCGTAAACCACATTTTCCCGTGAATAGGCCAACAAGCAGTCTATGTTCCGTCTTCTCAAGCAGAAGAATTTTGCCTGCCTTGCACAGGGACAGTGTCTCAAATCTTTTGGACAGTCTTAATCCAGAAGTGGACGTCCATGCGTGAAGGAATTCACGCTCGGACCATTTGATATTTTGATATTTTTTGATATTTTGATATTTATTATTGTTTTACCCATACAACAAGATATACAAAATCTTTTAGATTATAGTAGGGATAACAAGTAGTTATACAATAAAATGTTTATAACATGGTACTGATTATTTTATATAAAACATTAACAAAAGTGTTGAGAATACAAAAAAATGAATTATAATAAATGAATTACAATAACATTTAAGAACAATTTAAAAACATGCATAAAAAAAAATTTTTAAAACATAAAATGATTGAAAAATTATTAATATTGAGAAAACAGTTTATTAATTTCATTTTTGAAAATATTCGCATTGCTGATTGTTTGAATTCTGTTTGGAAGCCTGTTCCACAAACGGATAGCATTAATAAAAAACTGCCGCTCTGAAACCTGACACTTGTATCTAATACTTGTTAGTTTACAGCCGCGATTCGATCTTACAAATTGCAACCTGTTGTACAAGTATAATGGTGTTTTAATAAAAATGATTTTGTGCAGTAGTATTAAAGTTCTGCTGTCAATTAGATTTGAGAAAGTCATGCCATACAATTGTTTCGAAAAAGAAGTTATATGATCACGTCTGCGAAGACCAAAAACATATCTGGTTATGTTGTTAAATGCTACCTTTAACTTTCGTGTACTATCTGAGTCACAGTGTCCAAATAGTTCACTTCCGTAAAGTAAGCAGGGCATTACATACGTTTTAGCAATAAGCATTCTTATGTTAACCGGTGTGTAAGAAATGGTTGACCAAAGAGAACGTATCATGGATTGAGTTTTACATACAATAGAGTTAACATGATTCGACCAACTTAATGTTTGATTGAATACAATCCCCAGGTTTTTTGATGAGGTGACTATATCAATTTTTTGTCCATTTATCATTACGTTAATATTGGGAATTAGTAAATTGGATTTTCTATGAATTATTATACATTTTGATTTTCTGGGATTTAAACAAAGGCCGTTCTCAGATGCCCATGTGGAGACTTTATTTAGATCTATATTTAGAGCATCAACACATTGTTGTAGTGACTTAATAGGTGAACTTAGGTAGAGCTGAACATCATCCGCATACATGTGGAATTTGCAGTATGTAATACACTTAGGTAAGCCATTAGCATACATCGAAAATAACAATGGTCCTAAGATTGAGCCTTGTGGTACTCCTTTATTAACTGGTAGAGCAGCAGAGTAATTATTTCTTAGGAAGACAGATTGAAAACGGTTTGTGACGTATGATTTCATGAGTGAAACCGCAGTACTGGAAAAATTAAACTGTTGCCTTAGTTTCTTACAAAGCACAAAACGCCTTTGAGTGATCAAGCAGAACTAACATCGTTACCATTCCATTATCTATATCACTGCGAATATCTTCGGAGACATCAATGAGCGCAGATACACAACTGTGTTTTTGACGAAATCCAGATTGCTTCACATTAAGAAGTTGATTTCTTTCCAGGTATTTGCACATTTGTTTATGGACAATTTTTTCAAAAATTTTGGAGAGATAGGAAAGTATAGCAATAGGTCTGAACTCAGAGCTTGTCTTAGGCACTGGTATAATTTTTATATATTTCCAACCTGAAGGAAAAACTGAAGTTAAGATAATTGTGTTTATTAAGTGAGTTAAGTATGGTAGGATTTGTGGCAGTAGTATCTTAATGAATTTCGGATTTATGTCGTCACACCCAATAGCATTTGACTTCATTGCTTTCATGCTATATAAAACATCAATTTCATCAATGCAGTGAAATTTTAATAAATCATGGTTTTGTAAGCCGAGGCTATTGCAATGATATAAATTATGTGCATTTAAGTTTATTGGAGGTGTAGGCTAAGATACAAAAGCTTGATTAATATCATCTGCATTAAGATTTAGTTCCTTATTATGATTCTTAGTATTACATATTCCTATTTCACGGATTGTTTTCCACGTGCTTTTTCCATCGATTGCTCTGGTAAAACGTTCAGAAAAGTAATTATATTTTGCTTTTTTAATCAAGCAATTGACTTTATTACGCTCTGCTCGGAAAACTTCCAATAGATACAATGTCTTAAATCGTTTCCATCGTTTGTAGGCTTTGTTTCGCGCTTCAATTTGATTTTTTATGGATGACGTAAACCATGGCCTCATAGTTGGTTTTATAACTCTTGTTGTTAAGGGCACTGATGAAGTGTATAAAAACAGAATATTTTCTTGAAGAAAACGTAGCTGATCGTCCACACACTGCATGCGAAATATTATTATTATTATTATTATTTATTAATAGATTAAATAAATTGTATATATGTACATATTTACAAAAAATTCATTTAAGATATTTATCTATATTGGGCTGAACGTTTTCGTTGTAAGCCCGATTGGCATTATAATATTGTATTTATATAATTCATTGGTATTTACAAGCTTTTGTTTATATTTAAAAAATCAAAAATCAAATTCATTTGTTAGAAGTTTTCTATATTTTAAACATACTTGGGTGTATTTGTATAAAGCAACATAATTGTGACCATTCAAAATATTAAGTACTTCGCTTATATTAAGTTGTATTTTTCCAAAGAAATTTCTCCTATATACATTAAAAATTGGACAAACTCCAACAAAGTGAAAAGTATTCTCAGGTTCATCAAGGTTGCATATTGTGCATGTAGTAGCAGTGTTATTTCGGAAGCTTCTGGCATTTAAATTGAGCAATCCACCTCTAGCTTTAATTATCAAACTAATGATATAGGGCGAAAAATTTGTCGTTAGTGCTGGCGCGACATCAAAACTAAGTTGCGAGTATAGATCGTGATGCTGGGAGTTAACTGCATTTGTTAAGTTATCTTCACGTTCTTTAGTTTGCAGTAATTTTAAAATGGGTTTCCAATACGTACATAAAGGTCTGTTAGAATCAGCTGGGTTAAATTGTAGATTTTGACAGAGATTTAACCATTCTCTTGCCCAACACACATTTCGAGATATAATACACTCTGCTAAAATACGAGGAAGTCGCCGTTGACTTAAATTTATAACTTTATTTATATAATTAAAGTGCAGTTTCAACGTCGAAATATATAGTGAGTCAAGGTTAGTTTCCAAATGTAGCATGTAATTGGGTGTTGTGGGGGGAAGGTACAACATCTTTTTAATAAAAAATCGAAACAACTTCTCAACAACATCGTGTTTTTCATATCCCCATATTTGAGCCGCGTATAACAAAATTGATCTACAGGCTGCGTTAAATATTTTTAGCTTATTTTTTATCGATATTTGTGGGTTTGTTATATATTTTGACCAAGTGGAATTTATTGCTAGCTTTGATGCCGTTAATTTGTTATTTAAATGTTTTTTAAAGGACAGGTTATATGTGATGGTCATCCCAAGATATTTGTAACTGTTCACTATTTCTATGTTTTCTGTACCATATTGCCAATTCAAGTTCGCAGACATACGTGTTCCTGAGCGAAATACTAATATTTTAGACTTTTCTAAATTAACTTTTAAACACCACTTAGTACAATATGAATGCAAGGCATTGATCATGTTTTGCAATTCAGTAGGTGATTCCGATAAAATAACTATATCATCCGCATAAAGCAAAAGTTTAATATTATTGTCTGCAACATTAACTCCACCTGGCAGCACATCAACAAGGTCATTAATATATAATGAAAACAATAGTGGGCTTAAAATACAACCTTGTTTTACACCAAGTTCGACAGTAAATGAATTCGAGAGGGAATTGCCGTCCCATATTTGGCTTTTAGTGTTCTCATACGATTTCTGCAATATTCTTATTATCTTAGATGACATACCAAGACATGATAATTTATAAAACAGGCTATTTCTGGGTATCGTATCGAAGGCACACGAGAAATCGACAAAGAAAGCATACGTTCTTTTACCATTCAATTTATTCAAGTTTACTATGCTTATCAAATTAAAAATATTATCAACGGTTGAATAATGTTTTCTAAACCCGGCTTGGTATTCGCTCAATACATTGTTGTTTTCTGTCCATTCTGTTATTCTATTTAGCAAAATTGTATTAAAAATTTTGCACAAAGTGTTGATCAAAGATAAACCACGATAATTCGTTGGCAAGTTTGGATCGCCTTTTTTAAAGAGTGGAACAATGATTGAATTTCTGAAGCTAGATGGAATTGTTTCTTGTAAAAATATTTTGTTAAATATTGTTAATAACTCAGTTAAGAAGCATGCGGGGGCATATTTGTAGAACTCATAGCTAACACCATCTTGGCCTGGAGCTTTGTTTTGTTTAAGGGACTTAATAACTGTATACAATTCACAGAATTCAATGGGTGAGTCTAGCAGAGCATCGGTAAAATACGGCATGGACCAGCTCATTGCATGTAAAGTTTCATTATTTTGTAGTAAAGTACTGAAGTGAGAATAAAAGTCATTTGTATTCAAAATTCCTTTAACTATGTATCTAGATGGTATCAGTGATTTAGACAGCTTCCACCATTCGCTAGAACATCTAACTGTATTTAGTAGCTCAAGGTTTTTGCTGTATAATTCTAATTTCTTTGTATTACAGAGCCGCAAGTATTTATGTCTAGCTGTAACATAACTACGTATATTTTCAGTGGTATAAGTCATTCTATAGATTTTCAGCTTCACTAGCATAAATTTACGGTAACGCCAACACGCCCAATCAAACCATTTTTGCTTAGGCTCGAATATACTTCTATTGCTAGGTTTTACGTTTGCCAGTTTGATTTTTCTCGTTACTGCTAGTACTAATTCGTCTACCGTGACATCCGTATGTAGGTTAATCTGAGTAGATTGTGCTCTAAGGTTTTCTGCATATTTTAGTAAGTGTTTATTATGCCAACGTAGTTTTTGTAGCGACCGTTCATCACTTCTATCATAGTTATTGTTTGTGGATCTTATTTGAAGATACAGTGGCATATGGTCAGAGTAAGGCTTAGATGCTACTGAGAAATTATCAACGAATTGTAGAAAGCTGTGAGAACAAATACAATAATCAATTAAAGAATTTCCCATCGCACCACAAAAGGTCAATTCACCTAATGCATCATTCACCGTTCTTCCATTAAGCACAATACCACCAACATTTTCAACGACTTCTAATAGTTTCCTACCTTGAGTATTGTAAATATTATCCTTTGAGCATCTAATTTCACGGATATGTGGCAAACCCTCTGCATGCGAAATATACTGTTCCAGTTTATTGAAAAAAATTGTTCTTCGAGTAGTTGAATATTTATTCTTTTAAAGTCACGAAATGTGATAGACTCAGTTTTACGAGACAAAGGGAAATCATAAATTGTATAAATCAGATCATGCCGAGAAAAACAAGGAGCTGAGAGCTGGTCATAGTGCAATATCTTAGATTTATAGTTAACAAAAAACAAATCAAGAAGAGTACTGCAGGTGTTTGTGAAGTGAGTAGGTATACTTTGATTAACAGGTACGAGACCAAGTTGTAGCATATCATCGGCAAATTTAGTATCTTCCAATAAGTTTGAGTTAAAATCGCCAGCAATTAATAGTTCCGCATATGGTTCAGTTATATATTGCAGATTAGTTAAAAACGAAGCTGTGTCAACGTAGCGATTGGGCCTATAAACACACCCGACAAGAAATTTTCTGCCATATGATAGTATTTCAACGAAAATATATTCAACTTCTTCTCCGGTTATTGCTTTGCATTTGAAATTTGACGTTAAATTAGAGTTAATAAAGATTGCCACCCCACCTCCACGAGATTTTCGATCAGCCCTGAACATATTGTAGCCTCTTATTTGAACTAAACCATCTGATAAGTCTTCATTAAGCCAAGTTTCAGTAACACATATTATGTCAATTTTAGAGTTTTCAAATATAAGTCTAAATTCATCGATCTTATTGTTAAGACTCTGAGCATTTATATGGCAAACATGCACACCTTCTTTCTGCTTAGCGAGGATGCGGACCATGGTCATAACGCTATCACTGGAACAATTATTAATGCTACTCATTTTGTTTATTAGAACAAGTTCTGAGAACAAACACAATTACAGCAATGCAAAATATATTCAAAAAGTATAATATAAATAATTTTTTAAAGATAATATATAAATAGATAGTATTATGTTTTAATAGAATAGATAATATAAATTTTTTATTTATGTAAGTAATATTACGGTTCGACATTATCAATAGTAGAAACAAGACATTATTAGAGAAAAAATTCATTTAAGTTTTCAAGGAATTCTATAAGTATAGGCTCATCTTCAGTCGCTTTTTTAATATAAACTTGCCCACGAAGTGTAGACGGATTTAATTTTTCTGGCTTTTTTTAGCTTTGTACATTCACTAAAAATTTTAAAATTATGCGGAGTTAAATTTTCATTTATATAAAAAGGATGATCACCGGCTTCGTTTTCTTTAACAAATCCTATGTGTCGCAAGTGTAGTGTAAATTTGTTTTCTCGCTTAAATGCAGATAGCGACTTTAAAAGGTTTTCGCAACGTCCCCCTGATGTGACCCACAGGGACACATTAGAATGGTTCAGGGCCTTTAAATGGACGACGAGCGCCCCTGTTCGCCAAGCAGTCAGCCCTTTCGTTGCCCGCATGGCCCTCATGGCCGGGAACCCAACACAAATTCAAGTCATTGTGTTTCCCTACCTCATTCAGAAACGTAAAATAGTTCACGGCTAGCCTGGACTTCACCTCCAAAGAAGAAAGTGCCCTAAGAGCGACCTCGATATCCGACATTATAAACAATCTCAAACCCCTTGACCTCCTCTCAGACATTCCCTAGCGCATATGAGGATGGCGTAGATTTCCGCCTGAATGATTTAAGCCTGTTTGCCCATTGGAAAACCCGAGCCCAGCTATAACTGATAGTTAATTATAGCTGAACTTGGCGAAATTGGGGGAAATAGTATAAAAGAGTATAAATTCATAAAATATACAGTAATTTTGTTTAAAATTGTATTTAAAAAAAAAAAAATTCCAAATAAATTTTTCTTAAAACAAATTTAAATTTTAAATGAATTGTTTATGAATACTGCTCTTATCTGCTGTTTCCAAATAACAGGCGATGAACTGAGTGCTTTTTACATAAATTTTACTATACAATCAATCACCTGTCTTTTTGAAACAGCACAATAATGATGGGGAAAAAATCTGTGCGTTCGGTAATTTCATCTCAAGAACGGTAATTTTTAGAGGGCCGTAAGGTAATGGAAAAATAAAAGTTAACATCACTAATATTAACACTATTTGAGAATCCACACCAAATATAATACTCTCTGCGATTGAATTTCACGTTTGCTGATATAAAAATCTTTTATATTATCTCAGGTGGAGACCTTGTGTTAGAAGCGATTTGAATTATTAAGAAAAGTCAATCCACTAAGTGTGTAAAATACTCATTAAAAATTCTTCAAATGTGCCTCATATTTAGCATGGCCTAACACAAACCTCCCCTTTAATTTGTCTTCTTACCATAATAGGAAAATCAAGTCTTTCAAATATTAAATTTTATAGAGAAAAATAAAAAAATTTGGCTTAAGTCATTTAAAGGATTGTAAGGACTCTTCTTGTATACGAAAATACTGTAATAAAATGTTAAGATTTAATCAATTCCCTATGAGGCAGCATCAATGTATTAACAAAATAAAATCTGTCATCTGTAAACCCATCCGCGAATTGAAACGAAATTTTTAATGACATCAGATACATATTAAGTTTCGAAAATGTGCCAAGTGGTGCTAAAGGAAATGAAAGGGTTGAATAAGTCTATAATTTCTTTGATATAAAGTCAATTTTAATTATAAGTGTTTAATTTTATTTAAATTGTGAAAGGACATATTTGTTTGCTAAGACGTACATAAGTTATAACGTCAAGTAACTTCTGCAAACCGTCAGCTAAGCGTAATCTCGGTCTTTCTTGGACGTTTCCACAACTTTTTTTAGATCTCAGGAGCTTGCAGTAGGCCAAACAGAAGAGATGTTACATGTGCCGTAAGCGATTTATTTCAAGAGGCAGCAAATTAAATAGACCACCGCTTTCGCTAGACTATACCCATTCCGAGACTTATCAAATCACTTTTTTTCTTTGGGCAAACCTGTTTACAGTCCATAATCAAAACTTGATACACTTCCCTAAGCCCATAGAAAATTTTGAAGGCTGAGAAAAAACATTTTTCAATTATTTTTGGTTTATTTTCCCATAAAACTGCCAGCGGCAACCATATTATAGGTAGGCGATTTTAATGATTTTAATGATTTTACCATAATTCAATGATCTTTGACAACCCATCACGATGTGTACCGTGGCTCATGACTTGCTGTAAGAAATTAAAGAGAAAGAAATTAAAAATATTCCTGGTACGTGTTCCAATTATAAGATCTTTGCAGACGACAACAGAAAAAACAACACACATATTGCTTGTGTACAACATGATAAAGTTGTCAAAAACAATTGCTACAAAAACAATAACATAAAAAAAACACAACTCTGCAAAAAAATTAGCAGGCGTTTTGACCGTAGTTGGACCACTTTTTAGTATGAAGAATTTGATGCATTCGCCAAACAGTGTCGTGCAGAGCAAACAATACTTTTAAAACCTTAAAATAGTTGATATCTTGGTGAAATTAACAGGTGGCAGCACTACGCTAGATGTCCATTTTTTTCTCCTGCATTGTTTGTCTAGGTTTATGTCAAAGATTTGTTTATGTTTACAAATAGTCAACGTTTTGTGCTGTGATTTTTCTATTTTAATAAAGTTTTTGATAATTTTAAACTAAAATAAATAAGATATTGACCATAATTAAATAAAAATTGGCTAAAAATGTATTTATTTCATCACGTTCAGCAACACGTTTTGATTTTTGTTTAAAGTATTTTTTGACGTAAACGGTGATATAATTTTCACTTTTGTTGTAATGTTGTTTTTGTTACCATAACGATGCCCACTGCTTATTCCACCATGGTTGATATAAAGCAATATGAATGCTTAATAACTCATAAACCACAAAGAATTTCGTGAAACAGGTTTTTGATTCAGAAGGGGATTATTCAAATTATATATACCTGCAAAAGTATATACTTTATTTAAAATTATCTTGGTTTAATGTTTATTTTAAATGAAAAATGTTAAAATAAAATTGTTCAATTTTGAAACCATAAAAACCAGTTTTACTTCTTTTTTATAGAAAAAACAACAACACTATAAAAAGAAAAACATATTTTTTTTAATTTTCATGTTTAAAATAATCTAAAAAGATAATAAAACTTCCCGTATACTTTTATTTAAATAATACATCAAATTTTCAAAGTTAAATGATAATGAAACCCATATCGGGCCATTCTGCTAACAAAGGTGAATAAAAAAAATGAAACATGTGTTACAGGAAAATAAATAATTATATCCTCTCCTCCTCTAGCTCCGAGGGTAAGTGCTTTGAATTATTATTAAATAAATACATATGTTGTCTCTGAAGATTCTTTTCACTGTTATTTCACACTCAAACCAAAATAATTCTATATGAAATTTACGTTGTTTCAATTTGAAATAACTTTCATTCAACGTGATTCGGATTGCTATGACATTGTAATCTAAACTTACTGCATTGTTAAATTAACATGAATTTTAGTTATTTTAAAAGAAAATAATTTTGTTCGCAAGTTATTTTAAAATCATGTTTAATTAACATGAAATAACTATGAAGCAACATCACTACAGAAAACTGTAGAATCAACCTTGTTATCGACAATTTTACATTGATTTTGTTCTGTTTGAATTCCCATTTTTTTAAAAATGGTCGGTAGGTCAAACCAATAATGGGCTGACGAATTGTATCCGCTTACCAGCGCTGCCATAAGTTGTTTGCATGTTCTGGCGGAATGACTAATATAACCATAATATGGTTGCCGGTGACAATAATATGGTTAAGGTAACCATTATACTTTTAAACATTTTTCGTTAATAATAATAATGTTGGTGTTGACCATATGGAAGAATGTGTTTTTTAAGGGAGAACCCTAAAAAATAGAGTATTACAATTAATATGCCTACATGCACATGCACATTTAAGCATTTACAATTCTTTAACTAAAATTAAAGACATGATCTCATTTTATTGATTTTATTTCCATTTAAAAAATAATTTTATATTTAATCCCTTAAATGACTTAAACCACATATTAATTTTTCTCCATAAAATTTATTGGATTTTTTTTTTTTTTTTTTTTGAAAAAAGAAGCATGTCTGCATTTAAAAATAATTTAACATTGCAACAATCTTAAAATGTCAACAACAGCTGAACATTTATGCTCAATAAATATTGCAATTGATTGATTGTATTTTCGTACACAGATACGTATGTTCCATTATTTTTTGTTTGTAGTTGTAGTTTTGTTCAAAAGAATCTGTATTGAAACATTTGGGTTGTACATTTGTTAAATATTTTCCAAAGAAATTTTCAATTAGGACAGTTGAAATCAAAAATAACTCCCCATCTGGTAATCAGTGCAACAGATGTCGTCTGGTTGGATGGTATGGTATGGCCAAAAGGCAATTTGGGACATTTGCCTGGCAGCTTTAATTAAATCTTTTCTCGATTGGAATTGTTCGTGAGTTTTTGCTCATTCGTTATTTGGTATTTATTTCTTTGCTAGCTGCTTTACAAGAACTGTGTGACTGACACTTGAAAGTTGATGGTTTTGCCCAGAGTAGCAAACACGTGTTTCGTGTTGCTGTATTAGTTTCGTTTTAATTCAGTCTATAGGTGTATTTTCTAACCTGATTTCAAGTGATTGTCTTCGAAAAATTAAATTATTAAAATGTTAAAGATATATAATTTTATTAAGGTGGAATGAAATAAAACTAAAAAACATTTTTTAAGGTAGCTAAAGTTTCGTTTTAGACAAACTCCATAACATACAAATTTTCTTACAATACATTTTATTATTCCCAGTTTACACGTTAAACTATTTGTACATTCATTTAATGTACAAGTTTTAAATTCGCTTAAATGGTTTATAGACGTTATTTTCTATATTGTGATTATGATTTCAAAACAAAAATAAAGTACCCGGAAACAGAAAAAGTAAACATAAAAATGCAGTACAAGTCACACAATTATTTACACATGCACAAAATTACACACGTTAACTTGAATATAAAATGTTAATTTGATACAAAATCAATACACTGACTAGTGTTTACTTGCGACAACTTCTCAGACACATTCTACCACACATATAGACAAATCTATACACAACCAATCATTCACACGTTACCCAACAAACACGGAGGTTTGATTTCAAATTGAAAATAATTTAAAATCAAACGTTTTCTCAAACGACAAACGTTTGATAATGATTTGAAAATCATTTGAAAATCATAGCGTTCTCAGCAAAAAGGGGAAATTATTTTCAAATTGAAAAAATGCCTTTACTTTCAACTTGCTTTCAAACGTAATTCTCAAATGTTTTTCAAATGTGGATTATAATACAATGTGGAATATAAAAAAAACTATTTAATTTTTTTAATTAAAATTTATTATTTATTTAAATAAACTTTGAGATAAACATTCGGTACCATAGCTAAAAGCTGAAATAGTGTTCTTTCCGTCCTCTAATTCTTGGAAAGACAAAATAATTGGCTCCGTTTTATTTTGAGGATTGTAGCACCGCGATCGTTCAACAATCTTTCTTCACTTTCCCGTTTTATTGCTTTTCTTTTTTTTCGTATTTTTAATCATTTCAATTTTTCACAAGTAATTTTTATTTTTCACAAGAAATAAACTGTTCACGTTATATTAAAATTTATTTTTAATAGTAAAACACATGTAACCACATGGAAAAAAAATGTTACTTTAATCGCCATTTTTAATGCCTTCATTTATTTTTCGCTTTAGTATTGCCAAGTTTATTTTTGATTTGATTTTAACTTTGACAAACATTTGACATCAAATTGATAAAACATTTGATATCAAATGTTTATTTTCAAATCATTATCAATTTGAATTTAAATGTTAAATCAAACAATTGAAAAACGTTTGAGAATTGCGTTTGATGTCAAATGATAAAGTCATTTCATATCAAAGGTTTGACTTCGTGTTTGTTGGGTTTCTCTTTTTTAAGCCTTAAGTTGTCATTTTATACATATTTGTTTCACAAAAGTTGGAAGCGCCTTTATGTTCGAGTAAATAAAAAATTCCAAATAAAAATTTCATACATCAACAACAAGGAAAAATCTCTACTTAAACTTGTTACTCGAAATAATACTGTCATACACTTACGAACAATTTTACAGCTTTTTCATTGTTACCTTTGACTTACAGAAATATGCCAAAAGTATAAGCAGGCGATAATTTAGAAACAAAAAAAGAAACAGATTGAAATAAAATCAGAAGATACGACTTTATGTAAAACGATTGATATAAAAAAATGTGTTTATTTTTGAACAAGTGAAGGAACGGGTAGCAATATACGCACTTTAAAAAGATAAAGGTTAACGAAGCTAAAAATGTCAAATTTCAAAGGCGGGACCTACCAGAAGATTTTAGAATTGATACACAGACTGCACGATTTGTTACAGGTTGAAGATATGGAAAAGATGCAAAAACGATAAACCCTTCAACCCCAAAGGGGATGTTTAAGTTGAAAACTTAATTAATGCGAAACAAATATTCAACTAAAAACATACATTTAAATAGACTCTAACTGAACTTGAACCTAGCAAGAACTGTACCGCAAGTCTATAATTTTTCGAATTCAACTACTGACATTGTAAGGTTACGAGAAATGTCGGTAACTTTATTGAATTTGCTTATATCTATTTTAAGTAAAGAAATATATTCGATACGTATCGGTAAAAATGTACACGTAAAGAAAAAACATGGTTGTGGCAAACATACTCTAAGAGCAACATATTATGTTAAGATTCATGATTGTGTTCACCATAATTCGATTGTTATTGAATAATATTATGACCAAATATATTCCTAATATAACTTCATAATATTTTTCCATTAATCATATTCTGATCATTTTAATCATAATAAGATGAGAAGAAATCATATTATTGTTATGCTAATCAAAATAAATTTAGAAGTAATCATATTATGACACAGTGGTGCTACACCACAACAATAAAAATATATTGAAATTTTTTTGCATCGATTGGTTTTATTTTGTGGCACTTTACAATTTTTTTAATGTACATTAATACAATTTCATTATTTTTTTTTAAATTTTTTTAATTTAACTTGTTTTTTAATGGGTATTTTGTATTTTTATTTTGGTGCAACAACTCACTAACAAATAATTAGATATTTAAAACAAACGACGCAACTGATTCAAAATTATTTTACAAATAGCGCAAACATAATGTTATTAAAGCAAACATATTTTATTTGCTTCTTAAGCATACTATGACTGCACGTATAGAAAGTTATCATGTCATGGTTGTAAGAAATTTAATATGTTTTAAATGTTCTCATCATTTAGTTGTTAGAAAAAGAATTATTTTTTAGGCAACAATGTTCAAATTTATAACATACATACATTTAAATTATAACAGTTTTATTATTTGTGTACGACAACATTATATTGTTACAATAACATAGTGTTGTTGCCGCTACCATGCCCAACCATATTTTTTCTCTGCGTGTAAGAAGGTCAAAGTTAAAATTTTTTTTAATAAAAATGTTTTAAAAATGCTAATAATACATAACCCCTTAAAAGCGTCTTTCCAGAATTAAATCTTTGTACCTTTAAATCTGTTTAATTTTGTTGGTATTTAAGTTAAATTTACTCCAAAAATATTTTATGGCAAATAAATCGCCATATTTTATTGGAATCGGTCGATATATTACTAAATCTTAAAAATAAATACACTACCGAAAAAAGCTTATTTATTATAGCTTCTATGTTATAAAATAGTAATGGTCATAGTAAAAGTACAGGGTGACCCAAAATTACCGAAGGGACTTGAATTGCTTATAACTTTTTTATTATAATTTTTTTTTCTTTTCTTTTCAGTATTTTGTAAAGAAGACTTGCGTTATTAAAAAGGTGGCAGTACTTAATTGAACAACGTGCCCAAATTGTTGAGATTTATTTTTCTAATCAACGATCCATTGTTTTGACTCCTCAGCGTGATTGTAACTCAGTGATTTTAATTGACCACCGCGTACACCGGATTTAATCGCCCCAGACTGTTTTCGTTGGGGTTATTTCAAAGGAAAAGTCTACATTAATAAGCCTAGAACCATCCAGCAATTAAAAAGCAATAAACGCGACGAAATCAAAATCACAACACCTGAAGTAACAACATAACACCTGAAATTTTGCGAAAGGTTATGGAATTTGCGGTGCAGAAAATGGGAACACTTGCGAGATATTATTTTTCATAACTAAACTAAGATTATCCCATTTATATACTGTATTAAAAAAAATTAGTTATTTTTTTCTAAAATAAAAAGTTATAACGAATTTAAACCCGTTCGTTAATTTTCGGCCACCCTGTAGTAGATATTTAGATAATATTTGCCATAAAAACGTCTTTGGCGAAAACAATACTGTAGTCTAGGGTCGGGCTTGATCGACTGTACTTTCTTACATGATTTGTATTAAAAAGTTTCAATTTAATGCCACACAAAATATATAAATTCAGAATCAAGACTGGAGTTGACACCAAAATACAAGAACTGAGAGTAGAACTGTCAGAAATGCTACCACTTGAGGTAAAATTAAAACTGTTTCTTGGATTAAACAATAGGAACTGGAGGATAAAGATTGAACATAGAATTGAAAAATTGACATACAGCTAACCTGTATTAATTTAGATCTGTGTATACTCAAAACAAAAAAACATGGGTTAACAGCAAAATTGACACTAGAACCTGAATTCACAATAATAAAATTACACTATAATTTCGACTACAACAGACACTAGAACGGGTAATGTTACTCAAATTAAGCATCAAGCTTTGAGGTGAATTAGATATAAAAGAACTTAACTAGACGTAATCTTAAGCTAAGCCAGACCTTAACTTTCCACTAAACATTAAGCTAAACTACACTATGGCAGCGCTTATACGATATCCTTTCAGACATGTCTGTTTTTATTCTTTAGAACATGCTACCAAAAACATTTGATTTCTCACGATGTCTTTTCAAACATTAATGCTTTTCCAATGATGTCCAATGTCCAATTTTCTGTACATATTAAAAAATAATATTAACAAATATGAAAATTCATGTCGTGTCTGTTTGGCAACCCCTCTTTTGTCTCTTACCCGATCGCTAACAAACAAAACAGACGTGTTTGTTATACGTATCGGAAAAGACATCGTCGTTTAAATGCCCCCTAAGCTTGAATTACTTTTCTTTCTGCTCTTCGAGAAGAAGTAAAGTATGTCCGACTTCATTTCTAGTAAGCACTTTCCTTTCTTGATAATCTTTTTTTATACAAGTAAGAAAGCAAAATCGGTCTAGCCCGACCCGTTGATTTCCTACAACACTGTAAATAACATCAAATTTTCGAGACTGTACACTAGTTGGGACCGATAGGCAATTAAACCAGAACAAAATTATGTTATGAGGTTAAGATTCATGTAAAAATTCTTTGTTTCGAATATTTTTTAGATATCTTTATTTTATGAAGTGGGTTTGGATGGGTACCTATGCTTATTTTGGTCGAACGAACACAACATTTTGTCAAGATATGGTAGCTATCTTAAAAGTTATTGTCGCCATTGTTTTTATGTCAAAACTGACACTGTAAGAAAATTATGGCATTAAAAGCCATTTTCGGGAATGGTATTTTTTGGGAGTTTTTATCAAATATGCATCAATTCCAAATATAAATTTGGAGCAAATTTAATATAAAACCAACATAATGGGCACAACGACTATATTCCGAGCAAAAGTTTGTATGGGAGCAATGTGGAAATATGGACCAATTCGCACCATTTTTAAAAGGCTTCGTCCTAATGACAAGAGAAACGTAAGTTCAATAGTTTTTTTCAAATACATATCTTCAAAATTGCGACCTGTGCTTTGTGCACAATTTTACATAGTCAGAGAACTAGTCAGCTGGACGGATGGCCTTAAACCAATATTGTTGTTTTATTGTGCAACATAAAAATCTGCACTTGAGGAATAATCATCTCTACCTCCTTTTCATAGTAGGGGTAATCTTAAGTCGTAAGCATTAAATATTTCATGCACACCTGTCGTTTGTTCTTAAGAACACTGATTTTTTATGCAAATAATATACAAGCCATTTTATACTTGTACAATTTATATATAAAACACAACAAAAATAACTTTGGGCAAATAAGAAACAAAAAGACGAAAAATGTAAAAAAAAACACTTAACACGTTCAAGCGGTGTTCAATACCTGTTCCCATCTACAACCACCAACAGTTCTTATAGATGTCGGCATCAAAAACACCGGCACCGCTGTCGTTGATGATGGTGTTGCTGATTGTAGATATATTTTAATATGAGTAACTTTTCATGTTAGTGTTAAGGTGAAATCATAAAAAACAATTGAAATGTGAAAATATTGCTCATGATAAATAAACACAAACAAAGAATCAACCATAAAAAAGGGGGAGGGGTGTGTAGGAAACAGCAACAATACAACCACCCAATATAACAAGTATTTGGGTAAATGTACAAAATAGATGTAAATTGAAACCCACATTATATATTCTACAATATATACAATATTAATGTATATGTAAATTTTTGTAAATAAAAATACAGAAACATTTATTAAAGTCGTTGCAAAAATAGCAGCCAAGTTCTTTAGAAAATATAAATAAAAAACGGAAAAGACTTGAATATAACAACTTAAGGAAGAGAACACAATTTTCTTTTTATTCGATAATTTTAAATGATTGTGTGTAAAAATTCTATCTTTTATGTTGCAAAGTAAAAATTGGGTTTATTTTGGATAACGAAATAATTATTTGTTTCCTTGAATACCCTCCATAACTATTGACAAGAGGGTGAACTAGTTTTTCATGCCGTGAAATTTATTAATTTTCATCTTAGACCCCAAAAAGTATATAAACGTGTCCTTATCGGTTTCTAAGTCTATTTACCAATCCTCGTCTGTCTGTCGTTTTTTTTAAATCACTCCATTTTCCCTAAAGAAATTGAGACCTGTTTCTGTTACAAACCTTTAATAAAATGGTGGCGATATACATTGTTTGTTATTAAGTTTTGCACTATAGTGCACTTGTTATTATATGACTAGAAATCATCCTACTAAATTCCATGAAAATGGGTTCATAATTTACTGTTACCGAAAACTATTGACTGCACTACTACTGCAAACATCGTTGTTTTTTATTTATATTTATCGCAATCATAAATTTGAGTATTGTTGACTGAAAAATAATTATTTTTCTAACAACTAAATAATTATAACTTTGATAACACATTAAAATTCATACAACCATGATAAATTTCTATACGTGTAGTCATAGTTTGCTTAAAAACCAAACAAAATATGTTTACTCTAATAATATTTTTATCAATGAAAAGCTCTTCGATTTTTGTTTAAAAAACTGTGTAGTGAAAAAATTAAGTAACCAGAATTTTTAAATTACATATTAATTTTTTTGTACTTTAACTCAAATGTCTTATTCAATTTACTGGGCGAAAAGCTGACAAATTTATTTAATTAACTTTTTCACTATAAATATTAATATTTTGTTTATTTTATCGGAACGATTTCATGCGTTTCATAGAAAAACTGCATATCTTGTCTTTTTCTTTTTCTTTCAATTTAGTTTTTTTCTGGAACGTTATCGAAATGCATAATAAGGTTGTATACATCTGAGGTATAAGGTAAGTTGAACAACTTTTTAGAACATTATAATGCCAAAATTTCTGTGGAGTATATTAACCTTCTAACTCGATTTTATAGTGGTAATTATTGGGCCTATTCAAACCAATGAGGAAAGCACCTCTAAGGAGGCGAAGGCCGGAGATGAAGTGTTCCATAAAAATGTTGGCTATGAAATTTGACTATATTTGTCGAAACAAAACAAAGCCCACAACTTAAAACAAACAGTAAAAAACATCCAAACTTAGGAGTTAATAAAAATACGACAATCGGCTGGGCTCAACTGTATGGTCTTTTCTTTCGTTAAGCCTTTAATGCACAGTGGTGAGGTAGACATATTTTATATCACAGTTTAGGAAATCGTGTATAAATTTTAAAAGATAATTTAAAAAAAAAGCAATTGTTAAATTTATTAAAGTACCTTAGAGGGAAGCGAACTGACACTGAACTAGTCCCGTGATAGGTCTTTGGTGGTAGGGACCGGTTCTAGTTCTAACACTTTATATGAATAAGACCTATCACTTTTACATGGGGTTGCCATTGGAGGGGGTCAATTGACACCATTTGACCAATCACAGATCTATTCTCAATGAACCTACTTAGTGTCAGTTACTAAAATGTAGTATTATTTAAATACAATGTAGTATTATTTCAATAAAACTAGTCCAAGAATTTAATTTAAGAGCCAAATTTTAGAAATAACCAAGAAATATGTCACAGCACCAGTTAAGACTGTACTGTAATTCATTACTTTTTCTACCTTTTTGTTCTTTATAAACCAGTTAAAGGATTGGTTCTTCTTTAACTGGTCATGAGTCGTTTCTTTTTGTACTTGTTCTATTTTCACAAATCCCAGGACCAGTCTGTTGAACCAATTGACACAAATTTCCCGCAGGGTAATTTTTCAAAAAAGAGAGAAAATGTTTTTTTTTTTAGTTTTTGTTCAAAATATAAATTTTTCTTTATGCTAAAAACTTTCTAAATTAATGCAATTTTTTTTTCAATTAAATCAAGCAAACTTAAATGGTAAAACAGATTCCCACATCTCAAAAAAAACTTTAGAAAATCCCCAAAAATTTTATTGTTTTATTTTTTTTGGAAATCTTTAATCTACTACTGAGACCGGTACCTCAGGATTCAAATAACGCAATTATAACATATTGGGTAATACAAACAGTGCTTTGAATTTTCGATTTTTTTTTGTGACTGGATAAAAAGTGGCATTAATTGAAAATAAAATTTGCTATTTTGACCAACCTTGGTCTAAAATTCGGATGAGATGTTTCAAAACGCCAACACACGTCAATTTTTTTGTCATCCTTTACCAGAATCCATTGCCAGAACCCCTTGATAGATTATTCTCCCCATAAGAATAAGGTTGAACTGGAGTCTGTCAAGTATGTGTGGAATAGTTAGGCACTTTAGGAAAGGTTGGAGGATCTCAAATAGATAGACGACATATAGCTAGCTCATTTTCTCCTATTACTCTGATATGTTCATAAAACTGAAAAAGTAGCACACGTGTCAATGTAGGGTGGACTGAAAATCGATATTAAAAAGACAAAGATTTTGAGAGTCCATTCTGGAAGCGATAGATCTTTTAAAATTAACGACCAGGGTTCTGTTTCTCAAAACAACAAGATACTAATCTAAAAATAAAATAAATTAAAAAAGCATAAACTTTACGATATTTCTATTTTTCAAATTTATTTTACTTGTCGATTTGTAACTTGTAGGTTTGAGAAACAGGGCCCAGATTCTTATTTTATTATCTTGGGTGCAGTACAAATACTTCAAAATAAATAAAGTAAATCAATCGCTTAGGCAGCTCAATAAGGTGGGAAAATTCGCAACAATTTCTCCCCGTGTTAAAAAATTTAATCAACACTGTTAAATGGCTACAAGTCCTGGACCGCGGATCCGAGAGATAACCAATTCTTACAAGTATCTTGGCACGTATATGTATAAATATATTCCCGTTATATATATATATCTATATTCATATAAAAAAATAATTTGTCTTATGTTCGTCATTTTATAGCTCAAGAACCACTCAACCGATTTTCAAACGAGTACAACATGCGTTGGAAAGGTCTACTTTCACTGATGGTTTATAAAAAAAAAACCATCGAACATTTTTTGCGAATATGCGTTATACGCACACTTTTTTGATGGTGTGTTTTCTCTATATAAAATGTATTTTTTTTTCTTGTGAGAATTACATTTTGTCGGTATAAGGCTCTGCTTGCTCGAGTAATTTGACTTATTTAATTTCTGTGTGTTTATTGATTGTCATTTTAGTTTACAGTGCGAGCATTGACATTTTTTAATTATTGATTTGTAATCCTACAGTTAAAATTTAAATCTTAATAATGTGGTTTTTAATTCAAATATTAATATATGTTTTCATTTATACGAAAATTCTAACCAATTTGTTGAATATTTATTAAAGATTCAGGGTCAGGTGTACCATAAAATTGGTCATATGACATTTCAATTTCAACGATTACAGTTTCCCGTTCGCTTGGCTTTTGCAATGACTACACTGTGCGACAAATGGTAGGGGCAGTTATCGGGAAGCGTTGAAACTACCGGGGAAAGTTATATCGGTAAACTTTCAAATGAATCATTATGAATCGCTTATAAATCTTGTAACTAAGAAAGTCTTAAAATGTGTAACCACAAAAAAAAAGAAGTTATACGTGTTCCGGCGTTTCGCTGGGTCACGTCTAGGAATCGAGATATATCGATTTGAAAAATGGGCTAAAAAACATCAACATTTTTATAAAAACCTAAATTTAAGGGCTGCCATACGTCCTATGGATATGACTTATATTTTTAGAAGAACATATTTTATAAAAAACTCGGAAAAATCGGATCAGATACAAAAAAGTTATGACCAAAATTAAATATTTTTTTTTTAAATACCCACTTTCGGGAACCATAGATCTCCCCGAGTACAAGCTTTATAACTCAAGTAAATGGTAAATTTCGTCTTAAGCACGTCGGTATATAAATCTGTCAAATCGGTTTAAAAATTGCTGAGTTATAACCGAAATTTTATAATTAACTTTGTTAAAATATATATGTATATATATATGTATATGTATTATAAAAAAGAGTAATTTTTGGGGATTCAGTATTTCAATTATAACTCAGCCATATTTTAACCGATTTGACAGATTTATATACCGATGTTTTATTGATCTACTCCATGGAGTAGTCCAATGTAATGTATTAATTTATTATTTTATTAACAATATATTTGGCTTAAATTTTTTTTAAAAAAAGTCCGCTTATCATAATATTGAGTGATTTCAAACAAGTTCATGCAATAACTTAATACTTATTTCACTTATTGTTTATATCATAATAATTTGGGTTGTGTAAAATAGTGATGTTACAAATATTTGTATTCGAATTCGAAATGCCGAGAATTTGGCTATTGTATTACAATTGAATATTTCGCGAATATTTAGGATACTTTTCCCAAAAAAAAAAAAAAAAAAAAAAATTAAAAAAGACATGAAATGAGACAAAAAATATTAACTTTTCATAATTTGTATTTAGTAGCTGCTGTTCGCATTTTGGTTTTTTCCGAAGAACAATTTTTCTTGCGATTACCAATTGTTGTTTTGTTTTCCTGTCTTCGGTACAATTGTAGCTGTTGACTAGTAGTAAGAAAGTGTTAAGCAAACTAACCCCAAAAAACTATGTACATCTAGTGCCTGAAAATTATTTAAATGTCGAAAAATTTCAATTTTTTGTATTTTTTTCGCCATTTTCAGACCATGGAAACCAAACTGTGAAAAAGTCAGATAACTAATCTTTAGAAAAATTTTCCTTTTAATATTGTTCATAAAACTTCAGAATATTATAATAATGGAAGATGCTTTTACACATTTTCTAGTTGTATTTTACATCGAAAATTCGATATTAATCATGTGGTTTAAATATTTTTGATAAATTATCAAAAAGTAATTTCAATTTTTGGGAATACAAAATTTAAATTTCAAAAGATTTTGTTATTCGTGCTAAATTCCCAGTTTTTATTATTGATAAAAACACTTGAAATTTATTGTTGATGGGATAAGCTATTCCTATGCGCATTTCACTGGTTGCTTAGGCCAGATCATCAGGAAACTTCATCCATAAAGATTTTAGAAAAACTAAAGATATTAAACCAAGTAAAAATGTTAAACGTATAAGACTTATAGCAACAGTTCTACTTGTAATAATATCAAAGCTTAAACAAAACAACATCAACAATAAACAGTGCGTTCATCTCGTCTTACATTCCCCGCTACAATTAGTTGAAATTCTCTCAACATTAATTGTAGTTGTAGGTAGGTTAAGAAAAACAAAATAAAAAACAACAACAGCTTACAAAAGATGTTGTCAATTAAGTGTTTTTTAGGCCGTGCACCCGCCTGTTTATTATCAAAAAGTGTTTTTATCAATAATAAAAACTGGGAATTTAGCACGAATAACAAAATCTTTTGAAATTTAAATTTTTGATAAATACTTTTGGAAAATCCACTCTAGAAGGACTTTACCCTCGATGACATCAAAAAAATGCACAGTTAATTTTTAGGTACTGTGAATAACAAAGTACAGTTAAGAAAAATCCCTTAATTAAATATGTATGTATATGAAATAAAAGTATGTCAGCATAAAACAAATTCGTATTTCATGAACACCACAAAATACACACTTTTACGTTTATAAGATCAAACTTTCTCAGCCACCACACATTCCCTGCTGGTTTTATCATTCAAATAATGCACAGCGTGTTGTCTTTGCCATTCATATCATTTTTGAGCTGTGTTCGTCAATGGTTGCTTTGGTAAAAACATATACAAAGAAAAAAAGGAAGAAATCGTTGCTCTGATGTATTCAGCAGTTGCTTTGCGGTACATATTAGTTTTTTCATATGCTGGATTCGAAAGAAGAAAAATAAAATTTTATGAAACGCAAACACACATGGCTACAAATACAAAAACAATATAAATACAAACAGCGTAACCGTTGCTGCTACTAAAAGTTATGATAAACGGTATAAGCATAACCGCCTTATTTCGGGCGAAACATTGGTTAAGCTCACAAATCAGTGAACAGATTTGGATTTAGCACGCTAAAGTCAATTAAACCCGCATGAAAAAGTACTTGCTCCCAACTTTTTTTGGTTATTGCTGACTAGTGTTATTATCAGTGTTCGAAAATAAACACAACATAATTAAGAGTTCGGCTTACACACCCAGGAACGATATCTATTTTTTTTAGTATTAATGTAGACGAACACAACCCGAATATTATAAAGTGTTCAGTTCTTCGTTAAAAAGCAGAACAATATTGTTGTAATACTAACGACAAAAATCATATATTAATGTTTTATAATGTTTCTTTTTTTACATTGATAAAGAACTAAACAAATAAAAAATTTTTGCAACAACCGTAGCTCGAACAACTTGTTTGTGTATATTTTTTGTTTATGTTAAATTATTTTGCTGGCTTTCTGTTTTTTTTAAGTGTATTTTGTTTGGTAAACAATTTTTGGTTTCTTTTTTAGCCAAAAGGGACGAACATTAATGAGCTAAACTGAACACAATGAAATTTGTGATTTTTTTTAAAAATACCGAACGGAATTAAATGTGCTCATCTTTTGTTGAGTTTGATAAAAACAGTATTGTTTTTGTGTTCGATAGATGACAAACAGATAAACGTTATTTTTTTTAATGATATTCTACACAATCTCTATTTAAGTTTGTATTTTCCACACATCTACCGAATACTTAGGAGCGAAATATTGTGTTTTTTTTCGAACACTGGTTAGTAAATAATGTTTTCTGTTATTTTTTTTACCATTTATAAAATATTTGTTGAAATTTAAATAAATTGAACAAAATGCGTTGAAAAACATAATTTGGTGAACTCATTCTGGCTTTAAAATAGGTGCCCCTTTTTTTCATAAATCCACTTTTTGTTATCACTTATTTATAAATGT
Organism: Pollenia labialis; assembly: GCA_949318255.1. Lineage (NCBI taxonomy): Eukaryota > Metazoa > Arthropoda > Insecta > Diptera > Polleniidae > Pollenia > Pollenia labialis. The sequence continues at coordinate 92,462,615 of OX439141.1, forward strand.
CCCCTTTTATTTTGGTATTTTTTTTTTTTGAAAATATCCAACGATAACGCTGTATACAAATAGAAAAGCTGAAAAACCAATTGGTTTATGGCGTGCGCATCAATGAATGCAAACAAAGCACGTTCAATCATCAAATTCACACATGCACAAATCAAATGTTTACGACACGATATCAATCTAACTTAACGTTGAACTTGGTTTTTCAGGCGAGAATTGATGTAAATTTAAGCGTATAATATAAACAAGCAAATTAGTGATTTTTGCAGTTCTCCAAAAGTTTCGCAAATAGCTTTGAAATCTTAGCTGATTAGCTATATTTATCAACTTATGTGCAAAATTTCTCATTTGGTAGTCAGTTCGTAAAATTGCATTAAAAATAAAAGGATTATTTTTATTGCTATGCGGGGTAGCTCGGTAAGCATTTTGTTACATATTTAATCAACAGCAGGGGCTTTCTTGGGGTTTATATCTGCAACAGCTTTCATAATTTCGCTTTTCTCAAATCAAACCTCGACTGCTGTATCGTTTATTAATTTAGGGGTAAATACATTTCCTAAATGCTTAACAAACTCGTTTCTTTTTTAAACATAATTTCTTGTCCAACTTTCATTTAGGTTTCGCAAGCGTCTTTTAAGATTTTTAGTTCCATACCATAGTGAGTTGTAAGATTGTGGAGTTGCATCAAGTTCTTTTCTTCTGGGACTGCAGTAACTTTCTGAGTTTTTTGTGCCTTTTTGCAGTAGATTTTTAAGATGAGGGGATCTGCGAAGTTGCCATTGGAATTTTATGCTGATCAGTAGTCCAGTTGGTGCGTTGTCCGTTGGTTTTTACATTTAGTCCCATTTCAAGATTATATTTAAATAAACTCGACCATTTGGTGTTATAAGTCGTGACCCCCCTCACAGAAAAAATTTTTGCAAAAAATTATTCAATTAAATTGACCGATTTATTTAAAGTAACAGATTGTCTCGATGAATGCAAAAAAATCTAATTTGGTACTGACCCATCTAAACATTATATTATTGCTAAAACACGCTAGAACGATTTTTGTTTTTGCTTTGAAATAAATTGAAATCATTTACAATGTGAATTCTATGAATATATAGATACACTAAATAGCACTTTCTGCTCTCATATTTAAATTTTTTTCCTGAAAATTTAGAAGCAGTTTCTGTTGAACTGGGAAACGATGCCATCAAGAAGTTACTTAGTTTGAGAAATGTGGAATTTTGGCAGAAAAGCAAGCACCAAAAGACGGTGGTGATGAAGATTTTGGAGCCGAAATATTAATTAAAATAAAAAGAAATTTGAAAAAAGTAAAAAGTAGTTGCCAATTAATTTAAAAATTATAGAAAATGTATAATAAGGGATTTGAAGTTGAACTTTTAAAATTTGTAATTGAATTTGATGGACCGGTTTTAATAGATTTTTTAGTTGACGGTTTTTAAGGTTATTGAAATTTGTGGAGTTTTACTTTTTAACTAACCCGATGAATTAAATCAAATTAATTGAATAATTTAATATATTTATTAAAAAAAAATCTTATAACTGACTCTTATTCTTCTATTTTCTCATACAAAAAATTGGCTTCGTTTTGCCGTCTAGGTCATCTTTGAATGCATATTTGTTCAATAAATTGTATTGATATAGTAACTACTTAACGCATTTTTGATCCTCCCAAAATCTCTGTGTTTAAAATTCATTTTTAATATTTATCTTTAAGAAGACTGTTATATCCAACTCTATAAAGAGAATTCATGTTGCCGCCTACTACTTAAAATGAATGATTTAGTTAAATTTAAAAATTTAAATGAAATCTGTTAAAACCAGCCATTCAAATGCTTATCTTTAAAGTTTCGATTGACAAAATTTCCCCTTCGATGCTGTTTTTACATTTTCGAACATTTATCTTTATTTCCCCTTTATCAAGCTTAACAGCGAACATCTGTGTTCAGTTAAAATCTTCTGCTAAAAATGAAATGTTAGTCTTTATCTCCAGTTTGTTATTCTGTTAAAGAACAATGTAATGGGCACTAACTTTATGAAATAATACTAACCTACATTATTTATTAAAGAGTTCACTGTTATCAAAAAAACTCTGCACATTTGTTTGCTTTAATGTAGGAATAGTTGTGTGTAAAATTTAGTTAAGTGCTAATAAAAAATGAAATATTTTGTAAAAACATATTCTAGAAATAATTGAATGGAATTAACTCTGTTTTTATCAAATTATAAAATATATTTCCAAGTTGTTCCGGATGGGCATATTAAATTGAATACTCCTCTTGTCATAGGAGATTGTATAAGCATTCCAAGTCGATCTAGCAATGTCTATCCATCTGTTAATATCATGATAAAGCTAACAAAAAATAAACACTTGGAAAGCTAAAAATTGTAAAAATATTTTTTAAGGCGAGAGATTTTTTTTTGTATTGAAAATGGCCTAAACGGATTCTTTATTTTACTTAGCTCTCATACAAATGTCTCTTCAGGCTATACGTGGTCGTCTAGAACATCAAAAATGTAATTAAAATCTTCACTTATATAAGGAGTCTTTGTTGTCTTGAATGACTCCAATAGGGACATCATTTTAAAAAACCATAAAAGAAAAGTCCCCCAAAACTAGTAGACTGATATCAAATTAAGCAAAAACAGCATAATTTGGCCCAAATTAAAATATGAAAAAGTGTTTTATTTGAACAATAGCCAAAACCGATAAGTTTGTTCATCCATATATTACCATGCTGCAATTCGTTTTAATTATTAAAAGTTCAGGTGTACAAATCTTTTAAATATTTAGCTAAAAGTAATATTCAAAAAAAAGATTTAGAACATGACTTTGCAGTTTAAGTTTTCCGTCGCTTTAGATAATTGGACTGACAATGGCGTTCTACATAGGCTCAGCACGGTAACTTTTATTTATTGTAGATTTTGAAATATATTGCATGGCAAAGTCAAATTTATTCAATTTGTCCCACAAGAAAATGTTGCCACTTAAATATAATTTAAGAATAACAAATGAATAGTTCTCATAGTTATAAAAAAGTGATTTGACAACAAATCGGCTACAAAAATCTTCATTGTGATTTATTTCTTTTTAATACTATTGGGGTATTCACAAGGTGTGCTATCATGTTATATTGTCATAATGTTCTAACATTTTACAATGGTTTAAAAATATTGTGTTTGCTTTGTAAACAAAAAGTGTCTTAAATTAATAAAACTTTGCATGCTATGTTTATTGTGCTGTCGTAATTAATAAGAAGAGACCTGCGCTGAACGGCTGAGCCGAGCGGCTATGTTTTTGTAGCCATTGCCGTTGATGGTATAGTTTTATCCGGCAAACATCCGGATTTAACATGCGGCTAGCAATTTTTGCAACAAAACACTTGCGGCGTCAAATTAGACCGGCTTGGGACTCTGATGTTTGGTAAACAAACAAAAAAAAATTATTTTTGATTTACGTATAAAAAATGGAAAATAGCAAGGTAAGATTAAATTTAATTTATTAATTCATGGATAAGAATTAAAAAATATTTTGATTGTAGGAAAATATTTATTTTTTTATTTTTTTTAAATCAGCTGAATTAAATTCCAAATAGCACACTTATTTATGAGGGGTTGTTCACAAAAGTCTTATTTTTCCATGTTATTATTTTAAGACATATGACACCTTGTCAATCAATTATTAATAGAGTTGAGTATTTTTTATATGTTATTTATTGGTAAAGAAACCGTTATTAGACGTGAATAACAACTCAACTAAAGTTTTATTTCCCTCAAGTTTTATATTTTTTTTTTAAATGGGTGTGTATCCATTAAAAAGTAAATGGAATAAACTAATTCTAGCACATTTAAGTTATTCTAGCAGCATAACCTCTGTAAAGTAGTGGCTACGCTTACTAATTCAAATATTTACTAAGTAGGACCATATCTTCTATAAAAAACCGGCAAGACTTCACTATAGTATTAAAAAGTGAATTGTTTTTACGCTAAGATGATATACGCGCTATCGAGACAGAATCGAAATGAAATCTTATATAGAGAGAATATTTGAGCATTTTTTTTTGGAAGAAAAAAACTACAATAGTTATTTTCTATAGCTTTTTCATGTTTAAATCGATTTTGTATATTTTCACTTCTAGTATTCTGCTAAGTTTTAAGGTGAAAGAATACATCAAATAGTTAAGATTTATGACAAATACTAGGGATTTATGGGTTAAAATTAAATAAAAAATAGCTTAATACGATACTTTAGTTAAGCAATAGTTATGCTTTTAGTTTACTAATAATAAACTACCGACTGTAAATTTGAGCCTTAGAGGTGGATCTACTGAAGAAAAAGCAAAGGAGTGGCAATTTGTATACCAGCAGCAGCAATTCTCCGCATATGATTTACGTATCGCAGCCAAAATGCGAGGTTTACCGCTATATCCTACTGGAACATACATATGTAGCATAATTTCCGAATACCAGGAGTTAAATCAAGTAGTTTTATATATAAATTTAAGTTTGCGTACTCTAGTTCTCGGTGCGCTGGGGTATCCCCATTAAAAAAATATCAAAAACATCTTTTTTAATTTCCTAAGCTAATCCCGCAAGTTCTACTCTGCAGCAAAGAAACCAGAGTCTGTGGCCGGAATCGAACCCGCAACCCCTGCGATGAGAGACTAGCTCACTACCAGTTAGCATCTAGTGACAACGAGCACCAAACTACCAAACTTCTAACTTCTACTATAATCATTCTTATAATTATGTAGACCAATTTATTACCCTTGTATGGGAGGTGCCACGTTCGCTCTGTGAGAGATTTTTTGCATTGATAATCAAGTTATTTGTTTTAAATTTGAAAACTTTTACTGCAACCGTTGTGTAGATAACTGATCGTGCTGTTAGGTAAATTTGGTGCTTTACCGTGCTTCCATCTACATGGTCTTATTGACACTGCTATGTTAGCGTTTTGATTTTTGGTGCTCTTGTATAAATATCAGTAGTGGTGTGTTGCATTTAACTGGCTGATTTGGTCGGTTTTAACAACACTTTTGCTGTGTTTGCATGAGAGTTGCCACGCGCACTAAAAAATTTACAAATTTGTATAGAACATGTAAATTTCCCGGTAATAGGAAATTGCTGTTTATTACACAGGAAAATCAGGAAATTTTTGGTAAATTTCACTTAAATGAGTTTTTCAGATCACTTCTGATGATGAAGAACTGGTTTATTACTTTAACGATTGAAAAAGGATTTATATATGATTCATTCTTAAGTTCAAATTAAGGATTTCTAAATGTTTTGAATTTAAAAATGATATATCAATTAGGGTATTCAACCGTTAATCGGTTAACCGATTATTAATTAAAAGATCGGTTAATTTAAAATTGGCTTTTTTCGATTACCGATTTAACCGGTTAATTTCAGTCGATTAACCGATGTTACAAAATTTTTGATTTTTTGTAGAATTAAGCCATATTTTTTTTGTGTTTTTAATCATGGGTGTGTTTCAAGACGGCAGTTGCAAACCAACTTGCTTTTTTAAATGCATTTTATAATGCATTCATGTAGAATTTTAAAATGTTATCTGTACCAAAGTTCACCAAAAAAGTTACATAAGTGCACCAAAACATTTGTGTTTAGAAATATTTTTCCACACAATATATTTCCTTCAAGAAATTTATTCTTAAAATGCAGTACAAAAACAGAAATTTAGGAATTCGGTAACGAACTTTTTTGCAAAATGCTTTGTGCTGAGCTTTTTCAGGATAAGTTAGATGATAACCTGCCACCAGAGGAAACTCTCGATAGTTACATAACAACAGAATAAACCGACACAAATAGAAGTGTTAAAAAATTAAAACAGGACTCTAATGGCATAATAGAAGATTTTATATGTTTAGAGAAATGCAGAAAAAAAACCGAGAAATTAGAAATTTTATATTATGGGTTGCTTTCGATTTCTCCAACATCTGCGATAATTAAACGAATTTTCCATATCAAGTTTTATCAAAACTTATTAACTTAGTTTAACGTAGCCTGAAACTCATATTTTCCGCAGAAATGTGATTTTTTATAAAAAAAAATCGTATTAATCGGTTAACCGATCAAAAACAAAACTAACCGATTTTTAACCGATTAAAACAAAACCTCGTTTAATTAATCGCGATTAACCGATTAAAGCAAAATGCCCGATTAAATGGATTCACATATTTTTTTTTGTTTATTTTATTTATGTCAGTCTATTAAATAAATAAAGAATTATTTTAATAATTAATTTAAATAAACAATAATTTTTCTTTTTAATACATCGTTACTATCCGAAAAGACAATTAGATGATTAAGACTATTAAATTTTAAGCAAATTTGACGAAAGGAGTCGTTGTTAGCGCAAATAGAACGATAACACCTTAAATTTAACAGCTGAAAGTTTCGTGTAGGTCTATCTGGAACACTACAGCTAATTTTACTCAATAAGAAATCGGAATCAATATCACCGCGTATAAAACCCATTAAAAACGAAATAATTAGTATTGTTCTACGACTTTTTAACGTCAGTAACTTAATAAGACCAAGTCTGCTTTCATATGAAGGTAACACGTGCAAGTTCCATCCAAGATCTCTTAGAGCCACTTTTTGGGTTAGAGATTAGCGATTAAATTAACTTTAATCTCGGTATTTACTTTTTGAGTTGTATTTTTTTAAACTTTTTTTGCTAGTTTAAGCGGCCATTGGTGGTGGTTTAAACCTTAACTTAAACTGTCAACATACACATGTTAAACATAAACGATTAATGCAAAAATATAAACAAAAAATTATTTTAAAAATAAAATATATAATTTTATATAATTTTTCCTTTCTATATTTTTTCATTAATATATTTTTTCTTTAAACGTAAAAATGTCTACCTTGTAAACAATATTAAATTCGCATATTTTCTTCTTCTTCTTTGAAAACATCCATCTTGCTTTGATAAAAAGTTTACATTTGCAAAAAAAATATTGCCATTTATTTGTGCTCAGTATGGTAGCACTACATGGTTTAAGCCACAACCCAAAAATATCAAATTCAATTTATGCTAGATTAACTTTATTCTCAGATTATCTAATTATAGAATCAAATTAACTTTAATCTCAAACCCAAAAAGTGGCTCTTAGCCAAATAAAAGGAGCTATTTCTGTACAGATTCAATGCTGTCGATATACGTTTTAAAGTAAGGAAATATTCCAGAAAAGGGCAAACCAGAGACGTATATAGATGTTTAGTAATATATGAAACAGAAAATTCTCTCGACCAACGTTTCATAAAGCCTAGTACTCCATTGGCTTTATTAAACATCAGTGGAATGTGATCACAGAATTTAAGTTTATGATCTAATAGAATACCAAGATCAATAATATTGTGAACTTTATCCAGTAATGATCCTATTTATATAATAACTAGAATCAAGTTTTAATAAGCGGAAAAATTACATGTGTTTACATATTTTTATTGTAAATCCAATAAGTTGCAATTACACCATTGAGAGAAACGTTCAATGTCATCCCTCAAAGAGTATTGATCAATAATATTGTTAAACGACTTAAAAATTTTTATATCATCAGCATACATGAGTATGTTGGAGTTCTGAACAACGGATGTCAGATCATTAATAAATAATATGAATATAAATAACGGGACCAAGATGACTTCCTTAAGGCACACCATAGAGAATATTGTTAAGTTTTCAGGAAGCATTCTTAAATTTTACTTATTGAGTTCTATCTAAAAGATACGATTTAAGCCTGAGTTTTGTGTTATTGCTAAATGCCATACGTGACAACTTGTAAAGTAAAATATCGAGGTTGACTTTATCAAAATCTTTACTAAAATCCGTGTAAATAACGTCGGTTGGTTTATTATCGGCCTTATTTATAAAAAATAAAACAGGTTATAACAAGATTTTTTAAGAAAATTTTCATACAAAATCCATTTCATAAACTTTTTATTACCCTGTTTTATTTTTATAAATAAGGCCGTATATATATAATTCAATCTATTACTCAAAAACGCATCAGAATATTGTACGACAAATGATTCTTTGAGATGATTGATCGGTAGGGTACCACTTCTTCACAACGAATGTATCATTTATGATCGAAATATGAGCTTAAATGCGATTAATTTCCTCGTGAAGATGATTCTTAAAAGATTAGATTTTGATAAAAAAAAATGCTAGCCGGGTAGGGAATACACAAATAAACAAACTTAGCTAGCATATTCAATCGTGTAATTGTCTACTGGGAATCTAATGAGAGTTAATCGTGGAATATTCCTCTCGCGGGAGAAACTGTTACACAAGCTGATTCCTCTGTGAGATACTTTTACAGCAAAATACATTATACTAATCGTAGAGGAAATCGTTTGCGATGTGTGTGAAGATTATCTAACGAGTCGTTTAGAAAGCATGTCAAGAATCGTTTAAGGATTATGTAGGGATTATCTGACAACTCGTGAAATGCTCAGCCGTATAACTGGGCAACCTAAATAAGAGCATCCGGCGTCTTTTTCATGTCAAAGCTTCTCATTTTCCTACAATTTTTACGAAACAAACATTCCAAGATAAAAAAGACGAGCGTGTGAGAAAATGTATAAAAAAAATTAATAAATAAAAAAAAATTTAAATGGTTTTGTTATTGTTACTCGTCAGATAATCATAAGAAGATTCGTAAAGGAGTTGTATTTTATCACAATCGTCTAACAAACATCCTTTGCTAGCTCACAATAAACACCCTTTGCTAGCTGGGAAAATGGGAACTAAAAAATCAACAAACCAACAAACATATAAACGCATTTTTCGTTTTACATATAAAACTAATATTTAAATTTTAACTTATTAATTACAAATATTTGTTTAAAAGTTCTGCTTATATAAGCTAACTATTTAATTTTTAAACAAGTTGCCAAGATTTAATGCTTACTTTTAGTTGGAATTTAATAAAAAAATATATAAGTTTATTATAAGGTGAACTTGAAACAATTTCTTTTTTATTACTTTTTTGCATACTTAGGTTGATTTACTTTTCAAAATACAGAAACCTTAAAGAATATTTTTTTATTAAAAAAAAAAATTTAAGCCGTACCTCAATTCTTTATCGCATTAACAAATGACCCCTTTAAAATAATCTGTAATTTGATATCAAAACAAAAATTTTTTGAGAGGAAATAAAAAGAATATTGAAACAAAAAGTAACAAAAATTTAATAGAGAAAAAGTTTTTATAAATATCGGTAGATGGAAAAATTCTTAGTAGAAAACTTCAAACATAAAATAATCATCCTTCTTAAACATCACAGCTATTACTAATTAGAAAAACAATAAAGATAAAAAGGCAGGATATCAAACAGAAATTTGTTAAAAAAAAAGCAGTGGATAAATGGCTGAAAAAAAGGCAAACCTCTTTAGACTTTGGTTCTGTAACAGTGCGGCGTTCTTTTGTTGTTATTTCACTCTTACGCTAGTAATAACCTTTTTTTTGAGAGTTTTGATTTTGTTCTTGTGCTTCTTAACGTTGCCATAAAACATTTATGCAAATTTTTTTTATGTTCATGGCAAAAGTATGCCTTGAAGCTAAACAATGGCTTAACAGCGAGCACGAACAACATAATGTTGTTTCACTCAAGTTTCATCATGGAAAATACTCATACCCAGCAAATAAAATTGGACCACCTGACCCATTTTGATAAAATGGACTACTCCATGGACTGGTCCGATGTAATGCAAGCATGGACCATGTCATTGTTAAAAAGTGTTTGTAGTGAGACGACATGTCTTCGTTTTTTAACGACGTGCTTTCGTTTTTAAACGACTTCAAAACTAATCCTCTTGAGTATACCATGGAGTAGTTTTAAAACTACTCCTTAGTGGTCCAAAGGTGGGTTATATACCATGGAGTAGTTTTAAAACTACTCCTTAGTGGTCCAAAGGTGGGTTATATGATCCTCTCCTAGGACATCGTAATGTTAAATAGACCAGGTTTTTTCCATACGTTTGGGTTACTTTTGGACTAGTCCTGGTCCTTTGTGGACTACTCTTTACACGCGTGTTTGGACTGGTCCTATTATTTGCAGGGTACACAACTGCCAGACACACACACAGACACAAACGCACAGACAAATATTTGCATATAATGCATATAATTCCGGGAAATGGATGTTATACACCAAGCTATTCAGAGCAGCCAGAACCAGAACTAAAACAATAACAACACTCAACTCAACTACTTTTTCCATTAAAGTTTTCGCTTTTTTCTCTCTGTTTTTCTTAGAAAACAAGAAGATTATAAAAATTTGTTGCAAGAAAACACTCGTTGTTTTTCAAACAGCGGTTCAAGAAGTTTTTGAAGTTGTGTACAATAAAATTAAATGCCTTAAAGCCTAAGAATAAGACTGTCAGCGAATTTTCAGCTAATCATCTTAGAAATTTTAAAAATGAAAATATTCCTTAAATATATGTAAATAGCTAGAAATATGTAGTACAAGATATTAAATGATTAAATTGAAGTGTTCTGTCTACAACATAAAAGACTTTTAGAAAAATTGTGTTAAAGACATTTTCTTCTTATAGTGCAAAATGGAATATCTTAAAATATGCACAAGTTTGTAGTGCGTTTATTTTCTAAAGTTTAATATATCGTTTAAGTATTTGCCTCTAATATTGTTTTGCAAGTCAAAAAATTATGCTTTAATGTGCAACTTCTTACAGGGCAAGTTTTACATATTTTATTCAAATTTACAACAAATTGCAGTATTATATTTGGTTATGCCGATTCTTTGGTACCCTCCAGTGAAAGTTAACTTAAGGTGTGGGCTTTATATGAATTGGATTGAATATAAAAACTGCCCTTACTGTATATTAATTTGTTGCGGTTTGAGGCATATTAAACAAGGCTTATTCCAAAAGCACCCCGATTAAAATTCGTGTCATGTTGAACCTAATTCACCCTAATTTATAGATACAGAAAAAAAAAATTACGACAAATCAACTGTCATATTAAGTACTATCAATACAATTAATTTTTTAATTGAAAAGCCACCAAAAACAGATTTTGTAAATATAAAAAATACTTTTATTGATTTAAACTGTTAATATTCAACAACTATTTAAAGCAATGGGTTTATAAAACTAAACTTTTAATTAAAACTGATGTTATTTTTGATTAATGTTTTAAATTGTGAATTTGGATTGTTTTCTGTAGACTAAAGAAAAAACACGTTGAAATTTCTTTACGAATCATAAAAAGAATTATCGTCTAATCGTTTGTTCTTTAAGCTGTTGTTATTGTATTATTGGAAAAGTGAATAGTTTTTCACATGACATTCACGATTGGTTTTTCCCTTCGAAGGGAATACAAATTGCATGAGAACATAAATTCCACTTGTTATTCACGATAGGGGCGATTTTGAAATTCAAAGTAGGACACTGGTTTGCAAATAAAAGATAGCATGCGTAATTTATTTATTTAATTATAGTTAATCTGTGTAACAAATCAAAAGTCTTACAATAACACAAAGTTACATATTGTTCACTATTAAATTTGTAAATTGTTTTGGCAAAAAAAAGTTAACATTGATTCAAAGACAAAAGATTACGAAATTAGACAACTTAAATAATTAAATAATAATTTATAAAATGTTGAAATAATAAATTTATTATCAATAATAAATTTCATGTGTATTTTCATGTGTAATATTGGCTTAACCAATGTGTAATTTACCATTTGGCTGGTTGCAATACTGATCAAAACTCTTTTTAATAAAACCAATAATTCCTCTTAAATCATTAATAGTTTCTTTAAGGAAACACCAATGATCCTTCTTTCGGACCTGTATATTTAAAAAACTGCTAGATGTTATTAGCCTTGGTTTGAAAACTTAAAAAAAACAATGACTTTAAGGGAATTCTCAATACCTACAACTAAAAACACTCTTCTTATACCTGCGTATCTGTTAAAAACGAGAAGCTTAACCCGATGCGCTTTGCTACGCCAATCGAAATAAAATTAGTAAAATTTTTTTTTAAACAGATTTCGTGTATTGATGACAAAGCATCTTGCTTCTTATAAATTTAATTGCTTTTATAGTAACCGTTTTAAGATATACATAAATTTCAAGTAGGAGGTAACATTCATACTTTCCCATTGAACCTACTTTTTGAAAGATGTTGTGCATTATTATCTAAACCAGTGATAACCACTCCATAGACGGCTGTAGGAAATATCGCCCAAAGAAAAATGGCCCAAAAACAAAAATGAAAAATCGCCCAAAAAAATTGCATGTAAAATTGGGCCTGATTTCATATGAAAAATGGCCCAAAATTTTTGGGCTATTTTTCGTTATTGTTGGGTCATTATGAAAAATCGCCCAAAAATTGTTATATGAAAAATAGCCCATTTTTCTGGGCCATTTTTCATTTTTAAAATTCTTCCAAAATGTTACATACTATTTGTCCAAATCATTCATTATCATTATAAAAATAACGGGACATATTGCAAAGTGTCATAATGTCCACAACTTAACTTATAAGGATACCGGCTAGGCCAACTAAAGCTTCTCTGCACAGCCGGCCTTCGGCCGGGCGCAAGGATTTTCTACTCTATGGTTTAAAAAAAACCGGCTTCGCTAGCTTAAGCTTCTCTGCGTAGCCGGCCTTCGTTCGGAAACAAGGCAGATTTTAGAAGCTTTACTTAGCGAAGCCGGTGTATGTTATACCATAGAGGAGAAAGTCCTTGCGCCCGGCCGCAGGCTTGCTGTGCAGAGAAGCTTTAGTTAGCGAAGCCGGTATTTGTTATACCATAGAGGAGAAAATCCTTGCGCCCGGCCGAAGGCCGGCTGTGCAGAGGAGCTTTAGTTGGCGAAGCCGGTATCCTTATAAGTTAAGTTGTGGACATTATGACACTTTGCAAAGTGTCATAGCGTCCATACTGCCGCACAGCTGTTGAAGGCACAATGCAAATTTTTACATAAAACTTATATTTGTATATAACTAAATTTATATGAATAATAAACACTTTTTTGCAAATTGAGTAATTTTCAATTTTTTTTTTTTTTTTTTTTTTGGGAAATAATTCGTTTCTGCTTTTTTGGTAATTTTTCATTTTCTTTTTGGGCCCTTTTTCGTTTTTTTTGGGCAAAATTTCGTATTTACCTTTTTGGGTCATTTTTCATGTTTGGTTGGGCGATTCTTCGTTTGGGCGATTTTTCATTTTTTTTTGGGCCATTTTTCTTTGGGCGATATTTCCTACAGCCTCCATAGACTCGCGAGTATTTTTCGTATCGTATTTTTATATATATATTGGTAATTCACATGTATACAATAACTTTGTTCGTTTCAAAACATCAGTCTACCATCAGTCTCTGCTCAAGCTTTGTGAAAGCACCACCACGCACACAAGCACATAATATCTTTGGGTGCGTGCGTTCGGGGCTTGGTTATCACTGATCTAAACTATTGAAACAAATTTTAATACTTTCACTTTTACAGTACTCCAAATATGAAGAAAACTTGAATGTGATTGTATGTGAGGTGCCACACCCACCTAAAAATTAAAAAATATTAATAGGCTATGGGTCGTGTGATCAGAAAATTACTGTGAAATGCTTTTTCATTTACATATATATTATTTATTGCTTGCCCTTCACCTACCCCCTTACTTTTTATTTTGAAAAGTTAGGTTTACCATAAGAGTGGGTCCTACAAAGCTTGAAGTCTTTTGTCTTTAGATATTCGGAAACCCGTTAAAAGTCAATAAACACGCGTGCAATTTACTCAACTTTCCAAACTTTAACAGTCAACTGTTCCACAAGTATCTTCCTTGCTATCACCATTACAATATCGATGATATCCTCATGCAAACGGATACCATTTAAACGGAATTAAGTAAAGCATAAAGTAAATCATGACGTTCTTATGTAAAGTTATCTCTCTCCTATACTTCTAAAATGGATGTCCACTTATCTAAAGGGGAGGTATCAGTGCATATTATATCGCAGTTGTAATTTTAAACCTATAACTGCTCCATCTGGAGTCCCTCAAGGTCCATGATGTAAAACGTTTCCTTAGTTACAAAAACGCAACTATGTGTTCCTTACTCCAAGATGATCTAAACAGTTTGAACTTATGTTGTTATATAAAGAAAGACCAAAGGTGTCCTTGAATTTATCAAACGATGGGGGAAGAAGTTTGACAATCTAAATGCCATAAGACAATTTTATATTTCATTAGTGAGACCTATTCTGGAATGCGGGACCCCCAGTATGAGGAAGATACTAAAAATTTAAAACCCGCACAAAAGAAATTTCATTTGTTATGCCTTCGAAAACTGCATTGGAATCCAAATATCAATTTACCTCCGTAAGAAAACCATTTAAAACAAATTAATCTTCCAACCTTAAAAAATCTCCTTAATGCCGAATTTGTTAAACGGTCAAATTGTTTCAGAATTCCTACTTCGCAAGGATGAGTCTGTAATTCCTCCTTGAAGAAAGTATATTCCCCTCAGACTTCAATACTTGTGGTCTTATTATGCAAATTTTGATCCTTTTCACAGAATGAGCTTCGATTTTAACAATCATATACTAATATTGATTAAGCTGAGCCTGTTGGCGTCAAAAAAAACCTCTTAAATATCATAAGATAATGTTAATGCTAAACTTTTTCTTTTATGTTATGTACTTAAGTATCTATATTTTTATAGTTTAAACATTCTAGCCAGTAAGAAATATGAGTTTTATTGGCGAATTAAGTTATTAAATTATATTAGAGCATTTTTCAACAATTAGCTTTATACGACATCCATGGTAAATAACTGAAAGATTGTCACGAAATTTGGTGGGTTGATTACTGTTCTTATGACTTTAATCGTAGCATTTTTAGGCGTGAAATTTTTTTTTTTTTGAAAAGTGGGCTTTATATGGAAGTGTTCATTATTTGAAAGTGGGTTGGTTATTTGAAATAGCTTCAAATTTTTATTTTGTTTAAAATGTAATCATTAGTTATATTGCCTCAAACTATTTACATCAATCGTTTTGTAAAGGATGTTACTTAAGGCTAATAGAACATAAGATTTAAGAAAAAAATAACATAAAATTAATTTTAATAAAAAAATTGCCATAATCGAAAGATAAGACATTTCACTTACATTTTAAAATATGATTCGGACTATAGCCTGCTTATTCTTGCTGAAACGCATTCTAGGCGTCCGATTTTAGACCTGTTTTTCGAACATTGCTAGCTAACCAATGTTTGCTTACAAGGCACCAGTTATTGTTGATATATTAGAATATTTGTTATCTGATGTTAATCGTTTTGGAAGTTTCGTTTTCAGTATGTTCTTATTTCCTGCCTATTTTCTTTTTAGTATATGTTGGTTAAACTATATTTTGAACAAAAAAAACTGTAGTTAAAAATCTTTTAAACATTATCTTCTTACAAACGATGGTCTCACCCTCATGCCGCAAATTTTGCTTATCATTAAACCCGTTAAATTTGTATAGTTTTTGCTGCGTTGTTTTGGCGTAAAACTATTAATGATAATTTTCCAGAGTAGAATAATCGTGAAATATAAAAATGTGATCGAAGTTCGTTTTACAGCTAATTCTTTTGTAAGTTTTATCGTGTTTAAAAATACCCTATTTTACATTAAAGACAAAGTCCCTGTTTATTTTAATTTATCGTTTCCCTTTTTCATATAAAAATATCATCCTAAAGTTTCTTAAGACTTATTTTTGTTTTCCCTTAAATTGGCTTGTAAAACAAATACCTTTTTTGTGCTGTAAGGATTATGAAAATGTGTAAGAGAACATAAAGGTTGGTAAATAAACTTAAAGTTCTTAAATATATTTTCTTACTTAAAAGTAAGAACACATTAATTCTTAAAATTTTTGTTCTTTATTCTGTGTAATTGAGTGTATGTGTTTTAGTGTTGTTTACACCTTTATAAAAATTGCCTACAATTTCTTTTTTTACTTCCACTTGTACGGGTTTATGAGAGTTTTCCATATATATGTGTACGTATTTGTTGTATATAACAGAACTAAGTTGTCGTTGCTTTCATTTTATTACCAACCACTAAACGTCTAACAGTACGTTTTTTTTTGTTAACCTTAGTAAATATTATGGTTGTTATATTAACCATAAAAACAAGTGGCTTTTAAACTTTGGTTTACAATTATATATTCATATGTAGGTGAATGAGTGTAATTGTGTATAAAAATGTTAACCCTGGTTACATTCTGTTCCTTGAAAGAATCTTATACGCAAAACTGGTTGCTTAGCAGTGATGCCAAATTTGACATTTTCAGTGCTAGAATAAGAATTTTCCTTTTGCAGAATTCATTTTTTTTAATATGCTTACCGCTATTCATAGAAGAAAAATTATTTTTTTATCCAAAATTTACTTTAAATTTTATTTCATTTTGGTATTTTAAAATTAACCAAATATCAGAAACTAAGTTTCTTATGTTAAAAATTGAAGCAAAACTGCATGTAGTCTTAAATCTGTGTAATTTAAAGTGCTTATTCAATTTTTCGACATTTAGAAAAATACAACAATAATTTTAGAGAGTTATTACTACAATAACCAATCATTTTCTTATGCTTTTGTAGATAATTTTAACAAAAATTTTTTAACGTATTTGTATACTTTAAAAACAACTTTCTGGCAAGACTGCTTTCAATAATATTTGTTTTTGTTTTGTTTGTTCGTATATCTTAATAATTTCTTAACACAAATATTGGGGAATGTCTTAACATGGTAGTACATACTGTCATGACAGAGCAATATATGCCAAATTTTTTACTAGTATGTGCACACTTTTTTAACTGTCTTTAAAATTTGGAAGACTTTATAATAAGTAGGCAGATCGATCGAATAGTAATCGACCGGCTTAAACTGGTTATTTAAGTTTAGCCCAAGTCGAATATGTTAAAATGTCCATTTTTCGAATATCGAATAAACCGGTTATTTTAGTAAAATAAACTGGTTATTGAAGTAATGTGTAATTTATATACGTTTTCCTTACCTTTGTTATAAATGTACCCGTAATTTAACTATGTTATTTGAAAGCTTTTAAACATATCTTTCTGAAAATGTAAAATTGATTAAACACTTTTTAAATCTTTAGCTCCTAATAAAGTTTTTATAAAATTGTATATCAAAATATAACAGAAGTGCACTAGGAAACAAAAATGTAATCAAATAAACCCCAGCTTCGCTAAATAAACCTTTCCGCATAGCCGGCCTTCGGTCGGGCGCAAGGATTTTCTCATCTTCATACACGCATTTTACTTCTTTTTTATTTTAATTTTATACATAATTTGCTTTTGATTAGTTTTTTTTTCACAAAATTTCACAAATTTAAACAATCACAATTAAATAAAATTAAAAAAGAAAATTTATTGACAAGTTGGATTTTACAGCTGACGAACAGATCTTCTAAAGGGTTTACCTTGTTGAATTCGCCTTGGCTTTGTTCACAACAATGCATTTATTATTATTTTTTACAACATTATGTTACAATTTTCTTTCAGAATTAAATAAAATTATTTTAAATGTCAGAAATAATTTCATAAAATTGTTGCTGAAGTTCTAGTTGACTCAAATTTAATTACATTTTTAAAAAATTTTAGTTACATTTTTGTTCGAAAAATTAAAGGAAAATATATGAAATACTTTGGGAAGACAAAAGATAGAAGAAAAAACGAAACTGATTCTGTGATTGTGAACAAAGCTTTAGTCTTTACTTTCTGTTCTGTTACTACTCAGCTGATTTCTTTTTGTTATTAAAAAACCTGTGAAATTGATCAGTTCTTCTGTTTTGTTGCGGTTCAGTTTGTTAAAATCAAAAACTTGTTAAGTAATTGTAAGTGACAGCATAATAAATAATAAAAAATACATGCATATTTATATTGAAATAAACTATTTTTTGATTTTAAGAATTTATAAAATTTAATTTCTTTAAGTTTATGGGCATTAAACTTATTGAAATAAAACAATGGACGGCGAAAAACTAATAATTTTGTCATAAATGGCTGATAAGTTGCTACAGAAAAAGTAACTGTTACAATTTCGATACAGAATGGCACGGAACAGAACAGAAACAGAAACTAAAGACTAAAGGCAGAATTAGTCTTTACTTTCTGTTATGTAACGAATCAGCTGTTTTTTTTTGTTATTAAAAATCCTGTGAAATTGATTAGTTTTTCTGTTCTGTTACGATCCAATTTGTAATATTAAAAACTTGTTAAGTAATTGTAAGTGACAGCAACAGAAACAGAACGTAAAGACTAACTGAGCCTTAATACTGCATTTATTCTGCTTTGTTTTTGATGTCAAATATTAAGGCTCAACAAGAATGTGCATCAAGAGGCTTTAGGAACTGTGCGGAACTTTGAGTGCATAATATTAAAAATAAAATATGTATACTCCATTTTTGTCAAAAAGCAAGCAATTTTTCAAACTCATTTCAAAATTTATAATTTTGATTATACTTCACGACTAGGCGGATTGACCAACGCATCCCATTGTGGATAGTTACAAGCTTTATAAAATTTGCCTAACCCGAGATGGTCTCGACTTTGACACACTGTACATCACCTTGTATTCTAACAGGGTGGTCACAGGTCCTATGTTCTTATGTCCTCCTCTTCGACTTTTTCATACATCATTTTGCAATACGACCAGTACTTAAGGACAATGACATTTATTAAAATTTTTTGCGATTGACCCCATTTTGCGTCGTTAATTAATACCCACTCGGAGGGTACTGCACTTATGATGATGAACAGGGGTTTGTCAAATAAATTTTTCTTTTTTGTTTTTCAGTTTTTTAAAGAACTTAACAATTTGTTTAGTGAGTAAAAATTTCCTTTTACCTGAAGCAAATTTAAGTAAATAAGATAGAAAAAAATCAGAATGGTTAACCGGGTGGTTATTGGTAAGACGTAGGCTCAATAAAAAAAATGTTTTTTGGTAATGGCAGTGTTTTGCTGTTTAATAAAACTCAAAAATTTTTTAATCGTTATATTCTTTGAAGATGCTGCACAACAAAATTGTTGCCAGTTATAATTACCACAAAGGTAAGCAATCTAACGAACTGTCATATTGCGCCCGATTTTAGGAATTTATATCAGTATTAGGGAGATCGATTATTCGACTTTTTTAAAAACCCGGTTTTCGAATATTCCGAATAGTTGCTATTTAAAAAAACGGGTTTCGGTTAAGCATTTCAAAAATAACCGGTTTTAACTCTAATACATAAAAATACAAAAATCGAATTAGTTTTTGTAATAGAAAGTTTATTTGAATAAAAACAAAACAATTCACGAAGGTAAGGAACCAATAAAATACATAGATATGACTTAAGGTATGTTCAATAAAATCCAAAAAAAAGCGTGACCAATAAATTGATCAACTTAACTTTATTTCTAAGATGATAATTGTATGATGTTATTTAGAAACTGTTAAATAATATTTGCTCTAGCCAAGCCTTTTGCAAAATCAAACAATTTTTTAAAACGTGAAGCTTTAGAATTCTTGAGAAACTTTGGATTTTAAAAATTATAGGAATTTAATAAATTTATTATTTGAGATATTCTCCCAAATTAATTTTAAATGAGCTTTAGTTTGTTGGTGGTTAAGCATGTCTATATGAATCAGTAGACTTTAACCATATTTTTTAAAACACACAAAACCTCTTAGCCAAGATTATTTATTTCAAATTATTTTGTTTCAGTATTATAGAAACGAATAGTAATATAAACATGTTTTTTTATGAAATATCGGTCAATTCGTCGATCACAATTTAAAACCTTCTTTGTTTGATTCCTTCAATTTTGTTTTTAGTTCTTGGTGTTTTATTAAATAAAACTGATGAATTTCCCCATTTCGTTGATTCCTTCGGTAAGTTAATATTAAGCATGAATATATGCAACAACTGCTTAAAAGGTTTTGATTCATTTTTAGCAGAATATTTAAGTAAAGTATTATATGCAGTCTCTTAATAACTACTTGGAACATATTAAAGTTTTACTTGACGTATATTTATGTCTAGCTTGTGGACTAATTAAAGGTGATTAATAAGTCGCGACGTTGAAGAGCTTTTGCAACTTATCATTTGAGGGCCCTTTAAGAATACTGTCAAATTGCTAATAACTTTTTAATTTGAACATTTTTTTGTAGTATTTTGAATTGGTTTTGGTTTCTGTTACTAGACGCACGCGTATATAAGCCATTTGTATTTGTTTATTGTCATTTGTACCAATTTGTTTTGACATTTTTATAAATATTCAATTAGAAAAATACTTACTGCAACACCAACGATTTCTTACGTTAATGTTCGAATAGCATTTTATTTGGAAAATATTTTAAAAACTGAGTGTTATTCATATACAATTTTTCTATACTAACGTTAACTTTCGAAATCGTTGGACAGGCAGTTAAATAACGTGTACATTTTAACAAAAGTAAGGAAAGCGTATATAAATTACACATTACTAAAAAAAACCGGTTTTTATAACCGGTAATTCGATATTCGAAAAATAGAAATTTTTAAATAACCGACTTGGGCAAAACTAACCGGTTAAAACCGTTCGAGAACTATCAGTCTGATCCCCCTAATCAGTATACTTTTATTTGAACAAAAGAACAAATGATCATTGTCAATTCGTCGATGTCTTATTTATCGCAAAATTGTGTTCAGTGCTCTAGCTCATGTTTGGGTTAAAAGAATTGAGACAAATTTATGACAAATCTTACAGACGCCATTACTTGAAGACAAGTGCACCGTTTGATACAGTTTATACTGTGGTGGCTTCATCGTACCATATTTCTTTAAAATGATGACGAAGCACGCGTAACGGTCAGTGGAGGTTGGCATTGCATCGAAAACAATGTTTCTTTGTTTGCAAATATAGATGTAATTGATCAGTATGACGCTAGTGCTATTAGTCGACGTAATAATATGATGGTCATTTTATTTTTCCATAATTCTTTATTTATTAGAAATACAGTTCTTACGCAACAGCTAAATCCACTGCCCTATATTTGTGCTTTTTTTTTAATAACCAAGGCGAATTCATTACAGGTAATCTCGGAACAACAGGTGCAATTCATACAAAAAACACAAACAATTTGTTATTGCAAAATCATTGTACAATGCCAAAAATAGAAACAAAATTAAACAGAAACAATGATAATACACAAAATTTTGACATTCAACAATTATTTAATAACTCCAATAATAAATTTGCTTTAAAAGAAACCTTAAATCATTAATTTTTGTTTTTCTTTATTTTTTTTAATTTTCCTAAGTTCATTTGTCGCTTAAAGGACACTTCAAAATTTAATTTGGATTCTGTTTACAGTCTATTCAATAACGAAGTTGCCTGTTTTAAACCTTTAAGCCTTCAAAGGCTTTTGCAATTATTTTAGTTGCATATTTTCTTTTATAGTGTTTGGAATGAAACTGCAAAAACTGTTTTCCCACAACTATTAGCAATTTCCTTAAGGCTTTTTTGACTGTTTAGTTACTTTTTGTTTTATGTTTCTTAGGACATACTAGATAACTTTATATGTTAATATTAGTATTGAAAACAAATATGAATAAAAATACCTGCAGAAAGCTTACCTACAAAACAATATTAATTGAAATTTCTTGAGGAAATTTTTGTGTATAGAAAACATACATACATATATTTTCAAGTGCCACTTAAGTTTGCTTAAAAAAAAAAAAAAAAAAAAAAAAAAAATATTTCACAGCACCAAAAGCAACCATACAAATTCTAGAGCGGTTGTAGGTATTTTGAAAAAGAAAATAAAATGAAGCTAACACAAAAAAAAATGCATTACTTTAAGCAATCAAAAATATATAAATTTTACTGGCGCCGTAAAGTATGCAAATTTTTTCAACCATTAATTATTTTTAAGCCGTATGTGAAAAATTAACTGCGGCAAGTGTTTTCAATATCGCGTATACGCCGTGGTACATTGAACAAAGCAGTATTCAATTGTTAAAAAAATGTAGCATGAGAAAATAAAAATTATTACCAACTTCAAATACCTCCAGAATGGTGCATCTACCTAAAGTTTACACAAAAAAAAATTTCTTTTAATTTACCGACACATCTTTTAGCCTTTTACCAGCTCTGAAAGTTGGAGTAATTTTATGAATTTAATTTTAATTTGCTAAATTAATATGTAAAATTCTATTAATTATTTCGTTAAAGCCTTCACATAAAAAACAAATTTAAAATTGAGCAGATCAGTGAAAAAAGCCGATTTTATATTCCATACGAAATTTATTTTAATCCAAAAAAATAATTATATTTAAAACTGTTCGGTTTTTTCACTAATGGCTAATAACTTTCACAATTTTTGGCTTTTTCATGTTGCCCTTCTTCATAAAAAAAATTAATAAAAGTTCTGCTTCAAAAAAAAAAATTAGATTAAAAACCATTAACAGCTGAAAACAATAATCACAATAATTATTTGTGTATGAATTTTGTCATTACATAATAATTTGTCGAATTAAATGTATGAGTCGAAATGTTTACGTAATTATCGTTCTTATGATATACACGGAAAGAAGCTTATGTCTTAAAGCAATCAATTCGTTTCTTAATACAAGAAAATCCAAAATCCCAAAATAATTTCATAATATTTACTTATTACATTCGTATTTAATAAATTTTTTTTAAATAAATAAAAATTTAGCTTAAACCAAGCCAAACTTAATAAGAATTCGCCTTGATAAGGGCCCTATTCCGTAAAACACAACACAACGCCTAAAATTTCATTGAAAGCAAAAACAAATTCAAAACAACCACAAGGTGGTCTTATTTTGAAAACGTTTACAACACTGTACAATATTTTAACGTAATGCCAAATATTCAAACAAATATTTCATTTTGTTTTTAATTTTAAATTGTGTGTTTTCAAATATACTAACTTAAAAAAATTTTCAATTTCTTAAATTTAAACGAAAATTACAGAATTTAGTAAAGATTCCCCAGAACCACCAGAACGGTATACCGTTTTGACACAAGGTTAGTTATCAGCTGTTGCTTACGTAGCAAGATAAGTTCACCTGGTGTAAATTCGCCTGGTTTCAAACACTTCATATATTGTGACGTTGAACATTTTAAAACAAAATATGAATTTCTATAGAAAGCAACAACAAAATAAAAAAATTTTTTTGAATTTGTTTTTGCTTTCAATGAAATTTTTGTGCGTTGCATTTTTCGGAATAAGGCATTTTTCGCTTGGACGAAAATCACTCGAAATTCTTAGTTCACGCCATATTACGTAGATAATTCTTTCCGTGTGCAAAAGACAAAATTTGGCTTAAGAACGTTAAACTTATTGAAATTGTCCAGGCTATAAACTTGTCTCAGGCCATTTGAACAAGTACTGAAAGAACAAAATCAACATATTTTGAAAAATATTTGAATAAGAGCTAATTTATATTTCAAATACAACCAAGTTAACTTGAACATGAGTTTTTGTCTTCGTAGGATACCATAAACCTATTCGCAGGCATGGCAACAAAAATATAATTTTTTTAACGGCAGTTTCATTGTAAATTATTTTCTTCTAAATGTTGGCTCAAAATTAATTATTTACAATTTGTAACTGTTTTTTTCAAAATTAAAATATGTAAAATTTTTTTACTACAACTTCAAATTATAAATAAATCAGTTTTAAATAATTAACAATAATGTCTTTCAAATTGCATGCCAGAAAACATACTGGACTCATGCCTACTCTTGGAATTTAAATTCATTATTATTTTAATTTCTTTTATTAAAATTAATATTAAAAAAATAAGTTCAAATCGATAGAAAAGCACACAAAGAAACAAATAAAATAAATTTGTATAAAACTTATTGAATAAAATTATTTCAGATTTTTTATGAAAATATGTTATAATTTAAAAAAAAAAATATTGTATATTTCATATATTATTATATATTTTATACATATTAATGCAACAAACATTTTTTGAATTACTCATACTCTGCTATCGATATTAGAATTATAATGTTTTTTTCATTCTAAAGCCTTACAACTTTTGTTTATTATAAGAAAAGATTTTGGTGGTTTATACACTTTTTTTCCTTTTATATAATAAATAAGAGTGCGTTATTCGGCTATGCCATTAAAACCTCAGTCGAATTGATATTTGGAAAACAATGGCAAGGAAGTTTTATTACAAAGTGTTTAGAGCTCAGACCATGGTCTTACATACAGTGGCTTCGATAGTTTTAAATCAAAACTCTATTTTCGAATATTAAAACTTTTGTTAAGCAAACTTCGGAGTTTTTCGATAATCACTTTGGTATTTATTACGGAAATGATAGGGAATATAAATATGAAAATTGGTGACAATACCTCCCATAGGTTTTCCCTACCTACGGTTTAAATTTGACGGTTTTCGGGAAAAACTTTTTTTTCTTAACATTATGAATTTCAAGCAGAACTTTTGGAGACTATTTTAGTCCAGATAATTCGAAATACACACTAAAGGCGTAACTTAAATCGGAAAACATTACCCCTTAAATCATGAATGTAAAATTTTCACATATTTATATTTTCTAAAGGGAAGATATCGAAATATTGTATATCGTCGCTAGAAATAAAGAACGCTGTAAATGACAAAACATAAAATGTTTAGCAGAGCCAAAAAACATTTATGAAAGTAGAAAAAATTCATATCACAAAAACTATACAACTAAAGGTACGTTCAGACTGATGAAATATTTGATAGCAAACATCAAATATTTCATTAACGTAGTCTGAACACAAAATATTTTTGAGTGTCAAATAAAATAACAGCTGATTTTGAGCAAATAAAAGTATTTGCCGGCAAACAAATATTTGTCCAATGTGAACATAGTGTGAACACAAAAAATCAAATATTTTAGTAATTTTTGAGCAAACATTTATTTGATATTACAAAAAAATTGTAAGAACAAACAACGACAAATAATTTTAGCCATGTACCCGATAGAAGCAATTTTTCCTGTAAGTTTTCTGATTTTTTACAGTTTTAAAGATTTTTAATAATTATTAGACTTTGCTATCATGCCACTATTAGCCAATTTTCACCGAATTTTTGCCATTCCTTATACTTTTAGGGGACTTTTAATCAATTTTATGGCTTGTTTGAAATATCAGAATTTTTCGCGAATTTTCGCTATTTTTGCAACATTTTTTTATTTGGTTTTTCCCCGACATTTTGATTTTTTAACCGATTTAGCGATTTCAAATAAATTTTAGGGTTTGCTATTAGCCAATTTTTGCGAATTTTTGCTAAGTTAGCCATTTTCACCAAATTTTTGCCATTCCTTATACTTTTGGGGACTTTTAGTCAATTTTATGGCTGTTTTTGCAACATTTTTTTGTTGTTATTTTCCCGACATTTTGTTTTTAACCGAACCATATATTTTAGGGGTTGTTACCAATTTTTCGCAAATTTTAGCCATGTTTCCGTTAACCATTTGTCTTCCAGTTTTGTTTTTCTTTTACATACTCCTGTTCTAACAAAATAATAGATGCTGCTCCACAGAATAAAACAAATAATTAGGCTTCTGCACGAATTTTTACTATTGTGAAATATATTTTTATTTTTGAACACTTTCATTAAATAATTATTTGATGCAAATATTTGTTTTAGTCTGAACGCATGGCAAACATGAATTAATTTATTTTATTTGACACTATTTGCCAACTGTTTCAACAAACAAAAATTGTCAAATATTTGAGCTTAGTCTGAACATCAAACAAAATATTTTTTTGTTTCACACAGTTTGAAGCAAATATCAGAACAAATATTTTTGTCAAATATTTCATTAGTCTGAACGTACCTTAAGGAACATGATTTTAAAAAATATTTTTATATTTTCTTGCTTTATATATTGACTGTAAACATTTTCTCTCAAGTCAATTTTTCCCGCTGATTCTGTGGCTTACAGCAAATAATTTTTCTTCCAAGACCTATAAAATGCAGTAACTACAATTATTTTTTTATGGAAACAAAAGTGTTTTTTTTTTGATCATACAAATATGGGATAAAAATTATGCAAAAAAACGTATATTTGATTTTTTTTCAGTTACAGCGTTCACAAAGGTTAATTCTTACGACGATATATTTGTGAAATTGGAAAAAATATACCATAAAGTTATGCGAATACAAAACAGTCCAGAAATGTACATAGATTAATCCTTAATTGCACTATGGGTAAAAATTATCTCAAACAAAACGAAGTTTGGGTGATTAGGTTTTTATATATCTGTGGCATTTTAATAAAACGTCTTAACCTTCATAAGGTCTTCGGGTCAAATTTTACCCATTTTGAAATTATAATTGAATTTTTTCCAAAAGTGAGTGGTTGATCTTTTTTGATTTTTTATGACTTTTATTTCATTTAAAATGTCAACAAATACGTTAAGTTTTTAGAAAAAAATATTGGCAAAAAAAATATTTATAAAATTTTTTACACTTAAGGTCTTTGGGTCATATTTGACCTGGAGCAAAAATTTTGAATTTTTGTTACCCACAATTATGTTAAATTTTTTCAGAACTCATCAAAAAGTGGTGAAATAAGATATTTCAAGGACCTCTTGCAAATAGCCATGGAAGATTCCGAACGGAGAACATTATTAGCATGACGCCAGGCTTGACCCGCTATTCTTGTTCAAGAATAACAACGGAAGAGATTTCCAGTTTTCAATAGTTTTTTCCACCTCCTGTGATGAACATTATTTTGAAGTATACTAATAATGAAGGCAAACGTGTATTTGGTGTTGATTGGATAGAAGTTGACGACAACGAAATGTTCGCATTTATGGGTTCACTTTTGTTAGCTGGAGTGTATAGATCAAACAATGAAAGTACGGAAAGTTTCTGGGATTCTGAGAAAGGAAGACATATTTTTAGAGCAATCATGCCGTTAAAAAGATTCAAAAATCTTTCGAAAGTAATAAGATTTGATAACAAGGATACCCGTAGTGAACGCCGAATTTTTGGACAAGTTTGCGCCGATACGCAAGCTTTGGAATATGTGGGTTGAAATTCTGCCCAAACTTTACAATCCATCTTAAGACGTAATAATTGAAGCATTCAGAGGAAGATGCCCGTTCCGGCAGTATATACCATCAAAACCAGCGAAGTATGGTATAACATTTTTGGTTCTTTGCGATTCGTCCACTAGCTATGCCTGGAATACACAACCGTATACAGGTAAGGAAATTGGAGCTATGCCTGAAAGAAACCAAGGAATGAGTGTAGTTCTTGACTTGACAGTTGGTCTGAAAGGTCATAATGTGACTGCAGACAATTTTTTTACATCCTACCAATTGGGAAAAAAATTGCTAGAGAAGCAAATTACTTTAGTAGGAACTATACGTAAAAACAAGATCGAATTGCCACCAGATCTTTTGGCCTCTAAAGGCAGAGCTGTATTCTCATAACTTTTTTGTTTCACCAAGAAAACTACCTTCCTTTCATATATTCCCAAAAACATAAGTCTGTGAATCTTCTCAGCACTTTGCATCATAGGTCAGAAATTAGTAATCGCGAGGACAAAAAACCGCAAATAATAATAAATGTAAAGGAGTGGTAGATACGCTGTATAAGGTTGTGCCATGTTATTCTTGCAAAAGGAAAACCAATTGATGGCCTCAAGAAGTATTTAGTTACATACTAGATATATCAGCATACACCGCTTTTATATTATTCACATCAGCTAACCATGGCTAGAAAGAAAACTGTTTTGCCAAACGTCGACATTTTTTAGAAAATTGAGGTTTTCATCTTTGCTACGCCCTATCTACAGCAGCGAAAAACATTACCCTAGCCCAATTTTCGCGGGAGCAGAAACAACAGCCGTCATCTTCAAACAGGGAAAGAATGTGTGAACCAGTCAAAAATTCGTACAAAAGAAGCCGTTGCCAATTATGTCCCAAATCAGATAACAAAACATCACTTGTATGTGGCACTTGTAAGAAATTTGTATGTAAACATCACTCTAATACAATAACTTTGTGTACCCAATGCCATCATTAAATTTATATATGTAATTATAAAACTTTATTCATTGTATACATTCTTTAATTACTTAAATTTGCTCTTTATAATAAATAAATTTGTGTATTCACAATAAATGTTAATATTAAATGCTGCTTCAATAAAATATCAACTTTAAAATCATACTTAATTGAAAAACAATAGTTTTTATATAAAATTTTCTATTTGGGTCAAATTTGACCCGAAGATCGTTAACGTCAGTAAATTTGAAGACTTATGAAGGTTAAGTCGAGATAAGATAGATAACAAATTTAAAAAAAAACTCGGTAAAAAATAATTTTTATTAAATGGGAAAATAAACCAAAATTCAAGAAAAATTTCGTTTATAATACAAAATTTTAAAAACGCAAACAAAAAAGTTTTTTGAATGAAAATTCATATGACAACCAACAATTTGTTCAACTCTCTAAATTTTACTGATTTGTCAAAATGCCACAGATACATATTTATGTATGTTACTGAAAGTCCGTAATTGTTTTCTGAAATGTAAGCAAAAACCCACGACTGTCCCTATTTTACCCCTTAATCCCTTGTTCTTGTTTCTATGTATATCTGGTAACAGGCAAAGTTTCTAAATAAAGCAACATCCGACAAAATGTAGGCGGAACTGGGGTAGTGTTCGGGGCACAAAATAGATTTTTGTATTTCTTAAGAACGGCTTTTAATAACTTTTTGTTCGTATCACACCATGGTAGAGGGTTGCATTTGTTGAATTTTGTTTTTCTTTCTGTCCGTATCGCACCATGGTAAGATTCGGTATTGCTGAATAAATCGTTCTTACTTGTTTTTTTAATTTCTTTTTTATATAAATTTGTTAAATTTTGTTTTTTCTTTTTTACACATAGCAAAAACATACAATATTTGCCACGGTGAGAAATGTGAATTGAACTAATCTCCATACTCACTACAATGTGCGTTAGTCGTAATTTATATAACTTTCTGTTCTTCTTTGTTCCGAATATAGCACTCTTACTTGTTTTTTGGTAAATTCATATGTAAAGGGTGTTTTAGTAAGAACGAACTTTTCATTTTTAGATATTAACACTTTTTTTTCACAATGATAACGCGTTGCTCTTTCGTAAAACGCTCCATTTTTACTAAACGGAGAGTTACCCACTGTCACAAAAAAATTGACATTAAATTTAAAAAGTGCTCATTTATTTACCTTACCTAAACAAGAGCGGAAAGCGGAACGTTTTCTGCAGCTTAGCTTTTACGCAGATATGAAATACCTAAACAAGAACGTCAACGTTGAGCCACAAACACTAGTGTTAACTTTCTTGTTAAATAAAATTCACATAATATAAATAAAAATAATAGAAAAAACACCTAGATTGACATAAAATAGCTAAATTGCCATTATTTATTTACAATAGCGGCCACTTCACTATTAAACGCGCTGTCAAAATCGGATTTTCCAATTGCAAAGCGTCGACGCCGCCCTATTTAGGGATGCTTCATACAAATTGTATGGGCATGAGAATTTTTGACAGCTAGAAAACGCTTTCCGCTCCTGTTAAGGTACGGCTGTTATTAAGTTAATGTTATTGCAAGAATTCAGCCACAATTGAACGACAACATTTGTGGCAGCTTAAGAGGGCATCCTTCGAATAAATTTAATTCATATATTTTCAACACTAATGCAGTAAACAATATTTCGTATTGGACATTTTTTCAGGACAATACTAAATAAAATCTTTTAAATAATATTTCAAAATTACTTAAAGCTTAACAAAACAATAGATTCTATAATAGATAAATGTAAAATAAACTGTTAGAAATGTCCATCTTTTTAATAACTACAAAAATTATGCTGAATTAAGATTTTTTTTTTCAAAACTGTTAAATCCTCTAATACACAGCACAGACTTAAGCTTGTTACCGAGTTTTTTTTTTGATTTTGTAGTTATAAAAAGATAACTAAAGATAAACTATTACCGTATTTTGTTAGAGTTTAAAAAATACATTTATATGAAAATGCACGTAGAATATGAGTGTAATACTTTATATTTTTATACTCATATATCAACAATACTGTCGACAGGTTTAACAAGGTTCACTGAGAGAAATCGCTGAAAACATTTTTTAAGTTTTATTAACTTTTAAGAATTTTGAGACTTTTTCTTTCGCTTTTTGTCAGCTTAAATTTAATTTTGAATTATTTATTTAAATATTTTTCCAGTATACGAACATTTCAGGTATAAACGTTATACAAATAATAAAAAACAAGTACAAGATTGTTTTTAAACCTTCTTTTACCCTCAAAAACTAAGTAAACACGAAAAATTTTGTACGTTATTGCTCTTTTTATTTCACGTTTGAATGCTGCTAAAAAATCCACTTCTGCGTAAAAAAAAAAATATAAAAGAGACAAAAAAAAGCAAGGCAAACTAAAAAAAATATTTCAAAAACTTTTATTTTGAAACCATAAAAAACACATATCTACTTATACAACAAAAAAAAAGAATCACTATTGATGTAACGAATATTTTTATTCGTATTGCCGTACATTCGCCTCTTTTACGACGTTGGTATTCGCCAACAACAAAAAAAAAAAAGAATCACTATTGATGTTACGAATATTTTTATTCGTATTGCCGTACATTCGCCTCTTTTACGACGTTCGTATTCGCCAACAACAAAAAAAAAAAGAATCACTATTGAGGTTACGAATAATTTTATTCGTACTGCCGTTCGTATTCGCCAAATTTAAGTGAATATTTTTCGAATATGTTAAAAAATATATATATATTTATATATATATATGTATATGTGGCCTTCTCCGAGAAAAACTGGTTTGGACTTAAGAGTTGATTCTGGTACCTAAAAGGGTGTACAAAAAGATAAGATGCGTTTTTCTCAAAGCTTTATTTTCACACACTATTTCCCTTTTCTCGGAGAAGGTAACATATAAAGTTTTAAAAATACATAAAATTTAAAAAAATATTTATTTTTAATTAAAAAATACCTTTGTTTTAAACAAATTGGAAATTTGTTCGCGTAGTGCACGACGTTAATTGTAAATAAAACAAAAAGTTTTCAGAGAATTAGCTAAAAAAAATTTATTAAAGAAGGATCTTTGACAATTATGTGTGAAACAAAATTTCGGCCAATTGCTCGCCACGGCTTCGGTGACATACCTCTATCCGATGGTCCATATATTTAATGGCTTTGAGACAAAATTTAGGTTAAATGTCGTTAATGTGTTAAATTATCTCATCCTTTAGCTCTTGAATTGTTCTAGGCTTATTGGCGTAAACTTTTTCTTTTTAACTTCCCCAAAGAAAGAAGTCCAACGGATTAAATTTCTCGTGCAAAAGACCCATTGTTTCGTTGGCTGAGTGGCAAGTGGAACCATCCTGTTGAAACCCCATATCGTCCTGGTCCATATCCTTAATTTATTGGAACTAGAAGTCCGTTATCATCTCGCTATAGTGAACACCATTCATGGAAACTGCTTGATCGACCAAGTTTTCGAAGAAGTACGGCCCGAAGACGCGCCAGCCCATAAGCAATCACGCTTTGTGGATGAATTAGCTTTTCAACAATCACTCGTGGATTCTCTTTTGCCCAAATGCGGCAATTCTGAAAGTGTACCTCGACGCTGAAGAAATTTTTTTTTGTAAAGTCGCTATTTACTTTTGTCCAGCTTCAACAATCTAAGCGCGAACTCAATTGTGTACCCCTCTATCTTTGAATTTGTTAAACACTGGGTAAAACAGATTTCAAATTAAGTTGGACAAAAAACTTGATGTTATAGTGTGACTCACAATTAACATAGTGCATTATGGTTAGACCACCCCTAAAATTAAAGCGAAAAAAGAGTGATAAAAAGAAAATCAGAAGTATTTAAGGAAAAGTATCAGTGTCACCATTTAAGCATTTTTGCAGCTAAATTTTGCATGTTGGAAACATTTTTATGTGATGGAAAACGTTTTTGAAAACAAAACGTTGTAAAATTGATAACTTAGTTTTTAGTAACTTTAAAAATTGTTTTCTAACACATTTCCCGGTGTTTTTCTATCTAGATTATTTATGATAATTGAACCGTATTTTGAACAAAAAACGAAGACTTTAATTAAGAAATGGATTTTAAATTTACTAGAAATTAATCACACATTCTAAAATCTTTGGTTTTGTAATCGATCAATTTTCATAACATACCTGATTACTTTAAAATGCAAACATTTCTCAAAATATAAGAAATAAACTGATCTAAAATATCTTACTATAGAATCTTTTAAATCAGAGCAAAGCATAGAAATAACATCGTTTCTATTTTGCTTACATCAGAGGACTTGCGGGACTCCTAAATTTGTTAAAATATTAAGTTTTTAATAAAATTGTTAATAAATTGTTAACAAAAGTCTGTAAATAATTTTAACATTCATAATTTAAAATAAATTTTAATATTTTCTGGCCTCGTCTTATGCAAGATTAAGCTGTAAAAATTACAGATGTGGGCACACTGAAGAGTAGTTAGTTAATTGTTCTTTTTTTGAAATTCATTTATTTTTTAACAGTGTTTAGATGTTTATACTATAAATAGAACATACGACTATGACCCATGTGTCAGTCGGATAGAGATAATAATTTAAATCATAACAATTGTGTTTAATGTTTAATTCAGATAAATAATTATATTCATCAATGAGCTGTTTTCTATAACCTATTGCATTTATAACAAACAGATTTATATTTTTGAAGTTTTCTTTTGCATTATTTAAGATTTTTATTAAATCATTTTCAGTTATGGTGTTTTTTTGAAAATATTGGTAGCGAATTTCACTTCAAATTGGACAGCTGGCAATAAAGTGCAGTCTATTTTCTGTTTCGTGGGTATTACATAAAGAGCATAAGCGGGACCTCTGCGTCTGAAATTTTGTTCTATTTAGCTCGATCAGGTCGCACCTAGCTTTAAAGATGTATCTTACTACCGTCGTATTATTATTGATTTCAAAGTATGTTTGTTGGTCCCTGTAGTTGAGTTTGTAATAAAAACGGTTTGTTCAAGTAGCTTGTTGTAAGTGGTTTTCTCTTTCTTTTCTTTTAAGCACAGTTAGTATATTAAGTCTAAGGCGTTCCCAGTCCTCTCTTGAAACGCATTCAGAAATTTGTATCGAGCCTACATCATTAGCTAATTTTTCAATGTGTTTATACAAATACGATTTTCTTTCTATAGTGAGTTTGGTTAGCTTGCATGGTAAACGGTTATCATTATAATCAAATTAAGTTTTAATAATGTAACTCAGATGCACATCTAGTGTGTATATATAATTATTTTATATACCAGTTTCCAACATTAATGCTTATGTTGGAGTAAACGAGGGCAGTTTAAGTATCTTTTTTAAAAAAAGCGTTGAAGTTTGTCCACTTAAACCATTTTTCAATACCATCATTTCAGATTTGTTCAAATTAAGTCCTAGATTCCAAATTTCACAATACGTCTCTAGCTTTTTAATCATAGATTGCATTGTGTTGATATTATCTGCCAGATTCACAACATAATCAGCATACAATAAAAGTCTTATATTTTTAGTGCCTACCGTAACATCTCTTTCTATATAATCATGTAAATCATTAAGAAACACCGTAAAGACTGTTGGAGATAACACAAATTCTTGTTTCATGCCAGATCCTGTTTCAAACTCCTGCGACAGTTCCTTTCCGTTCCAAACTGTAAAATTTGTATGGCTGTTTATACCTTCTATCAATTGAGACAATTTTGTTGATGAGTACACTCAAAAAATTATGTATTTAAATTCAAACGAAAATTCATTTTAATAACTTAAAATTCATTTAAAAAAGGGATCATTTACATTTAATTTAAAACAAATGATTTCTACATTCATTTTTAATTTTTTTATTTATTAAACAGCATATTCCGTAAAATTGAAAAGTTTTGACTTTTAAAAATATATTTTAACCAAAAAAAATCAAACTACATAACAAAATAAATACGGAAAAACATTATTTTTTGGTAGTTTGTTCTTTGAATAACAAACACAAATGTTGAAAAATAAAATTATTCGTAAAAATAACTATACTCATACTGTGTGGCATTTACCAGCAATTTAAACTCTATTTTTTTTTTTTTTTTTTTTTTATAATTTCCTAGCTTATCCCGCGAAGCTTTATGCTTGTCTGCAGGAAAGAAACCAGAGTCTGCTATTAGCTCCATTTTGAAAAAAAATAACTATATTTTTATTCAATTTTAACAGTACGGAAAACGAATTTAATAACCTGCAATCAGTTACTGTAATAATTTTATAAGTGAATGCAAGCAGAGTAAATGCCTTAGGAGTAATCTTAATGATTTTAGGTGAAGTTTTATTTGTAGCTTTACACTACAACTACTACATAATAATAATAATAAGATTAATAATGTAAAATAGTTTGTACAGATAACAAACTTGTTTAAATATGGTCACCTCCAAAATAACTATTTTTAAAGAAAATTTACACATATTATGTTTAATTAACCCATATTATTGGCCCCGACAACCATATTATGGTTAAATAAGTCCTCCATCAAGTGGCCACAGCCAATTTTATGGTTACCTCCGAACATGTTATTGTTAATTATACCTTATAAAAGCATTGCTGGTTTTCGACCATAGCATGCAGCTCTTAGAAAATAGGGAAATATTGTTGATAATTTAAAAACAAATGTTTGTCATATTTAACCATAACATGTTTATAGGCAACCATAATATTATTGTTGGTTCTTGTTAAAGGAATAATTAAACTAAAATATGGTTGTCGGTGACAGTAATATGGTTAAATTAAACATAATATATTAAAAATTTTCTTTAAAAATTATTTTCTATATATTTAAACATGTTTTTCTCTGGATGTACATTATTCTTGTTATTATTATGTAGTAGACTATTATGAAGTAAATTAAATCTAGGAATAAAACTTCACCTTAAGTCAATTAGATTACTCCTAAGACATTTAATTATGCATGTATGTTCTGATTAAAAAAATTTCAAATTCAGTTATCGGAATGTCATAATTTTGGTAAATACATTTATTTGTGTAACAATTTTTTTTAATTTATTGTTATCGACTTAAACGGGAGATAGGACCGATTAAAATTTAAATATCGAGTTGCGCAAAAATATTCGTACTAAAAATTGATATTCGGAACATCACTAACACACACCACAAAACTTAAATATGCCACTCACATGTGTATATTCAGCATGTGTTTCATTGGATACTTGAAAGCAAATTCCTGCAGTTCTGATGATTTAAAAAAAAATCTTGAGAAGAAAACAATGCAGCCTACTTAAGCCCTTATGACACTACATTTTTTATTCATTAATTGATATTGAATTGATAGAAAGAAACAGTAAATTCTAGAAAGAGCAAACTGTAAAAAATGTAAATAAAGTTTTTTAGTTTTTTTTCTCTTGTTATGGTTTTGTTTCAGGGATGGCGTTGAGAATTTTTAAAACTGTACCAACAACCTTTAAAAATTGTAATTTTTTACCCTAATTGTACTAAAAGATTTTTTAAGTTGAAATTAATTTTATTTATGTTCTTAAGAAACACCACAAAAAGGTATTATTAACCATAGTTTAAAAAGTATCAACAATAAAGTACAATTAAAACAACTTAGCCATCCCTGCCTGTACTGTTAATTTTATGAAATGTTGCCAACTTTTTGTTTATGAGAAACCTAAAAACACAAAGTGGTAAATCGCTGAATTTGCCCATAAACCGCTGACTCAGCAACACTTTTAATATTTCAAGCTTGAAATGTCAATTTTAAGTTGAACAATTTTACATTTTTTTTGACAAACTTCAATTTTTTATCGATAACTTCAGTAAACCTTTTAACAGTTTGCCATTTATCTTAATACAGCTGAACCCTTCGCACTTGGTAAATTTTACTATTACTTTATATTTGCACTGTTCACCAAAACTTGAACAATGCATTAAAAATGTAGTGTCATAAGGGCTTTACTGATAGTAAAATAATTTTTTGTGTTAGGCAAAATTTTTGTTAGGAATGCCATAATTTTCTTTCGACGAAATGTTCATTCAAAATAAAAATCTATAACAAACATGCTCTCTCTCTGTAGTCGGTTACAGATATTAGTTTAGACTCTTCAAGCCTGAAAATTTTGATGTTGTTGAATGCGTCTACCAACGCTCCTATTTATGCACAGAAACACAGTTGTTATGTTTAGTATATTATTGTATTGACCAAGTCGTTACCTTTTGCTTAGGAATCGGATTAAGGTAAAGTTAAATACCAAAGCAAACATTCGCCAACAAAGCAAACATCAACTCCTAACCTGTGAATTTTGAGATTATCCATTCCGTGAGTATAAACCACAAATAAATAACTAGTATCTTCTTAAATACTGGTGATACATGTTTCTGTTATAGCATGCAAAATAAAGATTAACTTTGATTAATAAAGAAATGTTACAATTTTAATCCATAGACAAGCCTCAGGTGTCGCTAGCAGCTATATCTAAGGATAAGGAAACGTAAATATGAATCTACCATATGAACAATTTCTGGGGTTGCCACAATTTAACACAATTTTTTTTATTGTTTTAATAATAATTTTTATTGTATTTACATTCAGTGCCACATGAGTTTTAGTCGTGAATCCTTTAATGATTAGTCCCAATATTAATTAAGTTGACTGCCTCCAAAAATAATTTCAAAGTTTGTAAAACTGGACAAAAAAGCTCAAAGATGTGTTGACATAATTTAGATTATTTCCAAAAGTGTGTATAAAATGAATTTAAAAAAGCAGTTAAAATTGCACCTTGACATTTTATGAAATTTGTGAATTTTTATCACAAAACAAAAATTTATGTTGTAGCTAATTGTTATTCCTTAACTTTTTAGAGTTTAAAATGTAAAGCTCTCTCTTTAATTATAAAAAGGCAGAGCCAACAAATACATTTTTTTTATGTATTTTAAAATTTTATTATTTCATACGTTTTTTATGGTGTTAAAAAGAAATTGAATGTTCAATATATAATACAGGGAGGCCCAAGTAAGACCTTGCAATGTCGTCGGCCCGGCCAATTGTGCAGCGCAACATTGCAGAGAGTTAAAAAGTTGGATCTTAAGATGCATCCATACAATTTTCAAATTGTGCAAGCGCTGCTACCGCAAGACCACCACTAACGAATACTTTTAACATTCACGGAAAAACAAAAAAAATTCATTTCAATTAAAAGTTTTGGGATATTAATTAATGGTGTTTTCTTTTCTACAAAAAAATGTGCCTTTTTTAAAAAAAAAAATCAATTTGGTGTCTTTTTCTTAAAAATTTTGCTCATGCTTTTCGGGAGCAAAATTTTTAAGAAACAGACACCAAATTGCATTTTTTTTTTAAAAAAAGGCACTTTTTTTTGTAGAAAAGAAAACACCATAAGAAATTAATAGAACTTGCCCCAGTAAAAAAATTAATAGTATTTATCAATTAAATATTTTTAGATATGAACAACATATTCTGCAGAAATGTTGTTGATATAAGTTAACGTGTAAATCTCACTGGATAACATTTTTAATTGAAACAAATTTAATTTTTGATTATGGTTGAATTGTACAAACAAAATGTGTGCTTGGGATACCGTGTATAAACTTTTTAACGAAAAAGAAGTCTATAGAAATAATGACCTTGGCCTTTTCTAAATTCTTGCTTGATGCTTTCACTAAATTGGTTTAAAAGGTATTTGTTGTTATGCATATCAACTAGAGTTTCTACGCGGGAAAGAATTCCCGGGAATCCCGGGACATTATTTTTAAATTATTCCCGGGAAATTTTTTCCGGGAATTTTCGGGAATTTTAAATTAAATTTTTTGAAATCTTACTTTGTTTGCATCGTTAAAATCAAAAACGAGCAATAACAATTTAATCTTTACTAAAAACTACCTACAAATCGAACTATTTTTTCTACTCCAATAAAAATTTTTAATTGCTGATGAAATGTCTGAAAAGCTTCTTGAAGTAGAAAATGAAAATGTACACGATCACCAATACCAGAACCATCTAAAAATTCTAAAAAAATAATTAAATAAAAAAAGAATTGGACGTCTATTAAGTCACGGGTAACAGGCCAACAAATTTATAATCGTTGTATCATGCGCTTCTTATTATAAAACCAACGTCTGTAAAGAACGAGAGCACGTTTTCGGTAGCAGGTTATATACATATGTACATACCAACAAGGATTAGAAATAGAATCTCTGATGTGGAATTATTTAAGCTAATTTTTTTAGACTGTTGTATATGTGTATATTCTTTTAAAATTTATAACTTTTGTCTTAAACTCATTTAATAAAATCATTCCCGGGAATAAGATTTTTTTGTATCGTTTCCCGGGAATAGAAAAAGACCGGGAAATTAGAAACCCTAATATCAACTTATCTTCATAAAGTGTTATACAGTTTTTCACTTTTTTTATTGCAATTTTTTTGTAAGCTGTGAAAAATTACAAATCTGTCTAATTTAAAATAAGGTTAAAACAAAAATTTTTAAAATAAATGGATTTTTCCTTTAATTTAAAAGGAATACTTTAATTTTAAATGGTTTTGCTTAATCACGTTTTACGTTAGTAGTTTCCAAGTAATGTATGACAGAGAAAACTAATTTCCTATCTAACTTACTACTACTTGCCAAACTTTTAGAATGTCTGCATCCTTCTGGGAGTATATGTAAACCCCTGTGGCAGCTTAAGTTCTTATTTGGAGAATGTAAAGGGAATAAATCAAACTTCCAGCAAGTACATTTTTTGCTTATTAATATTTGCTCATTTGCTTTTGTTTGCTCAGGCACATAAAAACATAAACACACATACGCATTTATTAACACCTGCAGATAAATGATACACATATGCATGCATACTACGCTTTCCATATTTTGGGTTTCTCTCTAATTTGCTTTGGTCATGTAAAAAATATGTGTGTTAACGACAATGACTGTTAAAACTGAGAATATTTTCTGCTTTGTGTTAGTTGTATGATTAAATGAAAATGAAGTACAGAGTATTTATGCTTGGTGATCATACAAGATTATATTTTTCTCCATTTGTGAAAACTTATTTAAATTAACAAAAAGAATTTGGTATTCAAAGGAAATTTTCCTAAAATTGCTATGTTAAGGAAATTTTGCAAGACTATTTTATTTTTGAAAAATTTTGAATACATTTTTTATCTTTCAAAAATCTGCTGTTTATAAAAATTTTTTATTTTGGAAGTTTTTTGTGAAATTTTATTTATACACTTTGGTTCATCAGGATACAACCAATTCATTTCAAAATTAAAAAGATGCACAACTTGAAAATGCGGATAAAATAAAAAAAGTTTGGCATGCAGTAAATAATGCATACTTCGTGACAATTTAAGCACAAAAAAGGCTTTTTTTTGTAGTCGAGTATAAAATTTTTCATTTATATTTTGGTTCAACATTTTTAACTTAAATAAGAAGGCGGCTGTGATAAAGCTTTAGAAACAAATTTATTCTGATTTTGCTGATCAATAAAAAGTTTATCCAAAACCAACGTTCTGTGAGAAATGTTTTTCGTGCGATTTGAGGAACTTACGGTGAGTATTAGCGGCCTACTAAAACCACTATAGACGACATCATTTGCAAATTTTAGTCCCAGCTTACATTGGTGGATGATACTCGACCGGTTAGACCACATCCAGCACGCACTGAAGTGAATATAGAAGCTGTAGCTAAAAGTGTAATCATTGGTCTATATTTTTTCAAAATTGAGGAAAATCAGAATGTTGCCGTCAAGGGTAACCTCGTACCATGTTATTTTTTGTTAGGACCAGCACACAGGAGATGTCCCTACAAATGCATTGCATTTGGTTGGAACTAGGAAAATAGGTTATTGGGAGGAGAGAAGAGGGAGTAGTTAGTGCCTATGAACATTCGAATTTATTCGTGTTGAAAGTGAGAGGGAAGACTTCAGCAGGAATGTTATTCCACATACGAACAGTCCAATCGAAAAACGAATTTTTTCTGCAATGCATTGAACGATTTACCGGCCAATCGACCACAAAAGGATGGACTCTTGAGGAAAACCGTGTATTACGAACAAACGTACGGGCTTGGGTCTACGCCAAACGTATCATTTATGTTCAGACTCATGTAACCAACATCGGATACGCTTGGTCTATAATCAAATGATTACGAATGACAAAGGTTGCTGTCATTTGCAAAAGAGTAGTTAGGGCTAGAAGATTGGCATAGGAGATCATATAGAAAAATATGAAATAGAAATAGTTAAAGAAAGAACGGAGCATTGCAGCACCCCTGAATGAATTTCGAACTCGTTTGACAAAACCCCATTTATAAAAACTCGTATAGTGCGATCTATGAGAAAACTCAATATAAATCGAGAGAAATTATCTCCGACACCAAATGCAACAAGTTTTGACAAGATATCACCATGCCAGACTCTGTCAAATGCCTTGGTGATATCTAAAGTAATTACTTAACTCTCGCCAAAATTGTAAATGGAGCAGAGCAACCTGTAAATGAAGCGCATGGTCTCGGTAATATCTGGTTTCAAAAAGACGGCGGTACGAGCCATACATTTTGGTGAGCACTTATTTTCATGTTTTGCTCCGGTAAATTGGCAATTGGTTTGTTTGTACCCCCCATTGGATGCCAATATTAAATATCGCATATGTTAACAGCCGCTGCACGCATTTTGTTGAACTTTTGGTAGTAGGATCTTCTGAGCCCCAAAATTTAAATAAAAAAAGCAGCGGGGGAAGTGGTGTCCACCATAGGACGACAATGTTTAATATCGCATATCTTAAGAACTGTTATAGTGAGAATGTTCAAACTTTGTGGAAGACACTCTTATGGTATACTACACTTTTGAAAATAAAAATAAAGCGGGTAGGCGCAGGGGGGAAAAACCTCCCATAGGATGCATATATGAAATATCGCTCAACTGAAGAACTATTAAGGGGGGAGTCTTCAAACGTGGTTAAAGCTACTACTATGGTAAACTTTAAATTTCAGTATAAAAATGGGCGGGGTAGACAGGGGAGGAGCAGAACCCTGTATAGATAGAAAATAAATAAGAGCCACTGCACGCATTTTGTTAAACTTTTGGTAGTAGGATCTTCTGAGCCCCAAAATTGAAATAAAATAGCACCGGGGGAAGTGGTGCCCACCATAGGATGCCAATGTTTAATATCGCATATCTTTAGAACTGTTATAGTGAGAATGTTCAAACTATGTGAAAGTCATTCTTATGGTATACTACACTTTTGAAATTAAAAATAAGGCGATTAGGCTCAGGGGGAAATACCTAAAATAGGATGCATTTATTAAATATCTCTCAACTGAAGAACTATTAAAGGGAGAGTCTTCAACCCTGGTTAAAGCAGTGAAGCGAAGCGCACCGGGTTAAGCTAGTTTTATATAAATATGTAATGTATTATTATGTAAACATAGGGAAAAAAGTAATTGGCAGAATATGCTTCCAGTACGTTGGGAAATTCTCTTTCTTCGTTTATTTAAATTTGTTTTGATTGTTCTAAATTAAAGGAAAAATATAATTTGTTTATAATTTCGGATAACAGAGGTGATTTAAATCAATGCAAAAAAAATTATATTTTCCAGTTAATTGATGCTGCCGGTTATTCAAATGACGGATAATCAAGGCAATACTGTAAATAAAAAAAAAGACATGCAACCAAAAGTCATCGTAAGAACGCAAACACATTTTGGAAGTTGTTTTAAAAGGGAATCAAGATAAAAAAAAATTTACTTGTTTTATATGTTCATAATCTTCATTTTCTCCTT
Source organism: Pollenia labialis (assembly GCA_949318255.1). Classification (NCBI taxonomy): domain Eukaryota; kingdom Metazoa; phylum Arthropoda; class Insecta; order Diptera; family Polleniidae; genus Pollenia; species Pollenia labialis. The sequence continues at coordinate 92,504,543 of OX439141.1, forward strand.
AATATGAATTAACCGTTTTTTATTAAAAATATGTAAATTAAGTTTTTCCTGAGAATAATCGTTTTGCGTGGAAATGCCCATTTGTATAGTGTTGAAGCAATCTTTTCTCGAAACAATTAGAGATATTTATCCTGACAAGCAAAATAAAACCTTGGTTGCAGAAACAAAGTAGTAAGTACCATTAATAAAAATTGGCACTATGAACACCTAAAACAAAATTAAAACTAAAATATGCAGTATTTCAACATATTTTTTATACAGCATATTAAAAAAAGAAATACGTAAACAATTTTTTTTACAGTTGAATTTTCTGTACAAACGAACACAAAAATATAGAGAACATGTTACATACAGGCAACATGTTTCTCAGAAAAAATATCGCCATTAGATTCCGATAAATATGATAATTATTGCGATTGATAAGCAGAAGTTGATTGGAAAAATGCATGTATTCAAATTAAAAAATAAATAATATTACAAAAAGTAAAACACTTCATTTTGCCATTAAGAGAATGTTAACAACTGTTGTTGGTGCAGAAGGCCGTTTTACATTTAAAGGCAAGCCTTACGTTTTTTGACGAAAATTACTTACATTTATTAAATTGAACTAAGAAACAGACTGTCGTCTGATAATATTGGCTGACTTCATAAACGCAGTTTGCAATGCAGCACTGCAAACAAATGCGTAGACAAGGCAAAGCAATACATTGTGGCAACACTGCATTGTAAAAAAATGCAATGATATTTTGACACATTTATGAACGCATGAATACTTTGCATCATTTGTTGTGTTTCGTTTGTGTTTACATAAATAAAAAAAATGTTCATGTATAAAGCATCACAAGTAAAACCACTGCACAAATTTGACTAATGTTGCGCATTAAAAAGTATTGCCATGCAATAATGAACTTGAGGCATTGCCAAAACTAATTTCACTGCGTTTATGAACATTTTACATTTCAGTGTTGCTTTGCAAACTGCGTTTATGAAGTCAGCCATTATTGGAATTCTTCTTTTCTCATTGCTTTGCAGCTCGGGGTGAGCTAAATTTTGTTTCATTATTCTTTGTTTTAAGCGTTTTGTTGGCAGTACCGGATACCCAGAGGTCGTGAGCCTTCTCCTTCACAGTCCTTACTAATGGTTTAACGCCATTTTCATCGTAATTCGCGCAAATTGCCCATCTCAATTTGATCGTTAAGCCTTTACATATGTATGTGTTTGAGAATGTTTCCCTTCCGTAGACATATGCAACTCAATGTAGAAGTATAACTGATTAAGGGTTTTCATGTTTTCTCTTAAAAGTCTCGCAATCTGTACAAACTGTACATTTTTACGCCCTCGAAAATGAATTGACAAAAATTGTATGAGAATTTATTTCCACAAACTTCGTTAAATTTCCCAATAATTTTGACTCGTAAACTTGAGGTGTTCAATTGCGCATTTATGCAAATAGATTTGTTTAATGCTTTCCGTTGTTTTCAATGAAAAATTTAAGTTTTAAAAAATTACAAACAATAACTTTTTGCAATAATTTGAGCAAATTAGTCCTTGGCTCTCTTTATTTTCATATTTTTTTAAATTTATTTTTGTATTGACGTTTCTGGCAAAGTAATAATGTCTGTATTAATTGTATTTTTCTTTTGGCTCAAAGTTCTTTATATAATTACACGTTAATTTGACATTCAGGGGTAATTTCATTTAAGTCGTGTAGTTTTGCTTTATCTTAAGTGTAACTTTAAACATTCTGGTGGTTACACAGGGAAATCTCTTTTGCAAATCTAGTGATTGGTACTCTTTAATGCGTTTGCCCTTCATTTTCAAACCATTTAACGAAAGTGATAGGCAGTACTAAGTTGGCATTTAGTTCTCGCATTGAAATCATATTCGCAAAGCAACAGACTAAGTGAATTTCTTAAAAAGCCCCATTTACAACTCTTATAAAATTATATGCCAAGCCGGACAGGTTAAGTTGACCACATACTAGTGATTTGTGCATGTGATTTCTTAGCGTTCCATTTCTTTATACACGATGAACAAATCATAATAACCTAAAATGTCAATAAAAAAACATGAATTTTGAAGCGGATGTTTCAATTGCACTTTTAATAATTTATTTCTTTACACAAAAAAAAAAATATACTAAAAAAAGAATAAAAATTAAGAAGAATACAAAAAAATTTTTGTATGCTAAACAACTCCGCAACAGATACAATTTGATGTTTCGTTGTACACTAAAATAAAAAAATTTCAGCTTAAGTAAAGTGTGATAAGATTGGAAGATTTTGATCTCAAAACATTTTACATTCTCAAAGCCACAACTCATTTGAATAGTTTTAAAATAGGTTTTTTATTCCATATTAATCTTTAAATTGCAGCAAATAATGTTATGATAACAAATAAACTGCAAGCCACACAATTTTGCGATAATTTGCTATTTATTTAAAAATATTTGCGGAACAAAGAAAAACGCAGTTGATATCGATGTTATATAGAATTCTGACGCACCAAAGGCGTTTTGGTTTTAGCTTTTTAATACTTTTGAAATATTTAAATCTGCTTATTTCTTCAAGGAGATTAAATTTTGTTCTTAGTTAACAAAAAAGCGCACTAAAGGCTTTTTATAAAGACTTTGTATTTATTTACTTAACCTTTTTCTGGGTGGGTATTAAGAAATGTTTTTAAAGAAAGCCTTAAAAAACAAAGACTAAAAATAGTGGGGGTTTCTTGCAGTTCTCTTGTTTAATAAAAAAAGCGGATTGTTAAGGTGGTCTATTAAAATTTCCCAAAAGGAATTACAAAAAATAACAAAGCAATTCGTTAGATTTTAAAATTGAAAATATGACATAAAGGAAATTTATTTAATACAAGAATTTATTGTCGTTCATCTTCTATTGGGATTTGGTTTTTTTCTAAGGAACCAAAATGTTTAAACAAGTTTCTTAACAAAAGAAAAAATTGCTTATTGTCATTTTGACTGTATTTTTTTTTCTTAACACGTAAGTATGGTGAAGTGAAGATGACTAAGATATTTAACCTTTAATGTTTTATGTCAGTGTGTTTGCAGTTATTTGGGTATAAAATGGGTATAAATAAGTTTTTGCTACCTTTTTTTGTTTGGTCTTGTTTGGAGTGAAATTTTGGATGAAATTGGTCTTTGTCCTCATTTATTAAGACATGTAAACTTATTTGTGTTTGAAAAAATATTTTTTTTTAAAAACAAACTTATGCAGTAAATACACAGAAATATTATAATTGTTCTGTTTATATTTAAAAAACTGAATCAGTTGGGAATAGTTTTTTACTTTTTGGTAATTTGTTGCGCATTTAAAAATTTTTATAGGATTTTTTAGTTATTTATGAAATATTTTTGCTTAAGAAAAAAGTTTGTTCATTTCCCTTAATTTTTATACCCCCACCAAAATAGTGGAAAGAATATTATGCATTTGTGCTGGTGTGTGTTAAACTTTAATATATGGGTATACCGATCGACTCAGAATCACTTTCTCAGTCGATCTAATGATGTCCGCCCGGCTTTCTGGCTATTGAAAATTGCAGGGCTGTGGAGACGGAGTTGAAGAGTCGGAGTTGAAGTTTTGTAAGTTTTTCTTGACGACTCCATAGCCCTGGAAAATGGGCCGAATCGTGGGACCACGAGAGGAGATAGGGGGCAATTTCTGGCTCCGATTTTAATTAAATTTAAAACATGGATATATCCCTATTTATATGGACAGAAAAGCTTGATTCTGATGGGTTCCGAAGAAGCTGCACTTTCGCAAATGTATTTTTAAAACTGTGGTCTAGGGTATCATACGGTCGGGCTTGACCGACTGTACTTTCTTACTTGTTTTGATATGAAATGTTATAAAGAAAGGTTAAATTTCTGTGTTGAATACTTTTGAAATTTTATCGGATTATTTAAAACATAATTCTTAAAATCTATAATCAAAGCAAAACTAAAAGAAAGTATAGCCAGACACGCAAAACCATATGTCACCCTACACTACAGTATTTACAGATCAAAAGAGTTTTCACTACTTGCGACCAGATGCGAATCCAGTTTTATCATTTTGGTGAGGAACTTTTAAGAAATTTTAATAAAACAAAACATTGTTATTGTGCTATTAGCAATTAATTTAAAAAAAACACCCAGGTGTTTACGGACAGGTTACCCTGACATGTTTCGATTGCAACCACTCAATCTCTTCAAGAAGAATTCTTGACAAAAGTACGAAAAAAAGAGAAGTAAAAGGAATAACATGTTAAAATAAATTAAAATAGATAATCATTCAAAAAGCAAATTTCGATCTACCAAAGGGTTGAACACAATTTGGTTTAAGGATTGATGTTTGACTAATGACGTCAGCAGTCGTCGATGGCTGCGAGTGTTAAACGGCAAGCCCTCTGAAGAGATTGAGTGGTTGCAATCGAAACATGTCAGGGTAACCTGTCCGTAAACACCTGGGTTCGAGCCCAGATTGAGTCGAGAATGAAAAATTATCAATAAAAATTTTAATTAATTTTCATGTTGTAAAATTCCTTTCTTCATAAAAATAATTTAATGAAAATTAAATTTAATGAACTTAAGCCTAATTAAAAATATTAAAAATTTGGATTAAAAACCATAAATAGTTCAATAAAATAACCACAATACTAATAATTGTTAAAGCTAAGGCACGAGCTCTATGTTTGCATTTGTCCTTCAAGTTGTGCTGAAAAGGTCAACAAGAAAAAGAAAGACAAAAAAAAATGAAAAAACAAAAAATATATGTACTTTGAACTTCAAGAAGAATTCTTGACAAAAGTACGAAAAAAAGAGAAGTAAAAGGAATAACATGTTAAAATAAATTAAAATAGATAATCATTCAAAAAGCAAATTTCGATCTACCAAAGGGTTGAATACAATTTGGTTTAAGGATTGATGTTTGACTAATGACGTCAGCAGTCGTCGATGGCTGCGAGTGTTAAACGGCAAGCCCTCTGAAGAGATTGAGTGGTTGCAATCGAAACATGTCAGGGTAACCTGTCCGTAAACACCTGGGTTCGAGCCCAGATTGAGTCGAGAATGAAAAATTATCAATAAAAATTTTAATTAATTTTCATGTTGTAAAATTCCTTTCTTCATAAAAATAATTTAATGAAAATTAAATTTAATGAACTTAAGCCTAATTAAAAATATTAAAAATTTGGATTAAAAACCATAAATAGTTCAATAAAATAACCACAATACTAATAAAAATTTAAATTTTTTTTTTCAAAAGTTATGTCACATTCAAAATGTCATAATTTCGCCGAATTAGCCAAATGTGTTGCGCTTATTTCTTCCATATCTCGAAAACTACTTTACATACGAAGATGATTTAAATGTCATTTTAAATATAATACTTAGAGGTAGAAAAAAAAGTTTTTTTTAATCATTTATTTTTTTGGCAAAGGCGGGCATATACATTTTCAAATCGAGAGGCGCGGATTAGGATTTTATTTCAGATGCCTGATTTCTTACGAAACTTTTTTAGAATTTTATGTAGTTTACGTTTTTGCTATACGAAAAAAAAAATCGGCCCGCCCTTATATACAAAAAAATCTAGAAAAGAAATGAGAAAATTAAATAATTTAATAATTTATGTTCAAATATACAGCCTTTTTTTAGAAAACGCAAACAAGTGAGTGAGTGAGAAATTATATTGAAAACAACAATACAAAACGAATATTTGTTTTTGTCTTCAATATAATTTCTCACTCACTCACTTGCTTACCCAGTGACTAATATTCCGAGTACTCAGAATTGTAAGTGGAATTGTAACACAGAGTATGCTTTCACTTACTTCATATTGTACAATGTACATGAAACAGTACTACTGGCAGAGAGGAAGTAAGCTAATCGTGGTATAGAATTGAGTGTAACACACTTTCTCTGAAATACGTATGCTATACTTTGTGTGTACGGGGTACTTGGAAGTGTATATACGTTTTTCGTTTACTTTCTCGTACACTTTGTGGGTTGATGGTAAGCAATGAAAAAGCGGCCATGTTCTATATAAAAGTAAACGAAAAACGTATATCCACTTCCGAGTACCCCGTACACACAAAGTATAGCATACGTATTTCAGTACGTATAACACACGTGCGTCACTGGGTATGTTTTCTAAAAACAGGCAGATAATCTATTTTATTTTAATGTTGGCTCTCATAACGAGAGATAATTGGAGTTCAAATCCACATGTAGTGAAGCTTTCTTAAATCCATTATCTAGAAATAACACTATGTGACAGTTTTTTTTTACCAAATGTATTTGACACCTAATCTTAATGTAAGATTACCCGCTGAATCCGAATATGAAGTCGAAATGCTCAAAAGGAGAACCGTTTTTGAGGTATTCCCGTTATTTAAAATGCAAATACGTTTAAAATTATTATGTATTTCTTTTTATTTTAAATGATGAAAATAATAAAATTACTAAAATAGCAATAGTGAAGATTGGTCAAGAAATAACAGAGCAACAGGAGACAAAAGTTCAAACTTCCCTGCGGGAAATTGGTGTCAATTGGTCCAACAGACTGGTCCTGGGATGGATTTGTGAAAATAGAACAAGTACAAAAAGAAAAGACTCATGACCAGTGAAAGACGAACCAATCCCTTAACTGGTTTATAAAGAACAAAAAGGTAGAAAAAGTAATGAATTACAGTACAGTTTTAACTGGTGCTGTGACACATGTTTTGATAATTTCTAAAATTTGGATCTTAAATTTAATTCTAGCACTTGTTTCATTGAAATATAACTACATTGCATTGAAAAATTACTACATTTTAGTAACTGGCACTAAGCACGTTCATTGAGAATAGATCTGTGACTGGTCAAATGGTGTCAATTGACCCCCTCCAATGACAACCCCATGTAAAAGTGATAGGTCTTATTCATATACATAAAGTGTTAGAACTAGAACCGGTCTCTACCACCAAAGACCTATCACGGGACTACTTTAGTGTCAGTTCGCTTCCCTCTAGGGTTCATTTAAAATTTTATGATTTTTTGCAATTTTGCTCATTCCAATTTATTTTTTTTATACCAAACAATTAAAATTTGTAACGTTTTATTGCATGGGACATTAGTTTATTTCAATACCAACATTTTGCGCCCTTCAAGACCTACTTTGGTGCAAAAATAACAATGCTACAGAAGTAATTTAACAGTTTTAGGCCTTTTTTTGATACTTTTTGTTACTGAACATTTCGCTATGTGTACTTACTTGGTGTGTTTTTTGTGATTTGGTAAAATTTAAAAGTGGTATATTACAAATAATATTTCGATTTGGATCCTATTGGGCACAAAATGTGCGTATTGAAAAAAGCTTACATCGTAACTGATTAAACTTAAAAAAAAAAATTATTGTTTGGTTTTAAAAAAATAAGTCGAAAAGAGCTAAATTTCAAAATATCATTAAAATTATTGTATTGTTAAATTTGAATTATGGGCCAATGTAACTTAGTTATTTCTTGACCAATTTTTACGATCGACCTGTAGTTTTATTAATAATTTCATTATCTTTCTTTTCTTTTATTAAAGTGGTATCAACTTTTTAAAAACCGCCAATAACGATTATTTTGGAATATATCGAAAAGTGTTCAACTTTTGGCCATTCTTATTTCACATTCGGAATCAGCGGTAAATTTTACATAAATACTAGATGTCAGATTAATTTTGAGTTGACTTTGTTGAAAATTTTTGACATGGATGATAAAATTTCAAAGGAAATCATCTTCACTGATGAGGCACATTTTCACCTCAGTGGATTCGTCAATAAGCAGAATTGCCGCATTTGGGCGAATGATAGCCCAAGAGTGATTGTCGAAAAACCAATGCACCCACAAAGGGTGCCTGTTGGGTGCGGTTTATTGGCTGGCGGTACCATCGGTCCGTATTTTTTCCAAAATGAGGCCGGTGTGGCAGTTACTGTGAATGGTGTTCGCTATCGTGAGGTTATAACGAACTATTAATGCCCGAGCTGGATCATATTGATGTATATGATATGTGGTTTCAACAGGACGTTGCCACTTGGCACACAGCTGGCGAAACAATAGCTCTTTTGTGCGACAAATTCACTGGCCGTGTTATCTCACGTGGTGGCCGCCAAGATCATGTGATTTGACACCGTTGGACTTCTTTCGTTGCGGTTATTTGAAAGAAAAGGTGTACGTCGATAAGCCAGCAATAATTTAAGAGTTAAAGGATGAGATAATTCGTCACATTAACGGCATAAAACCTCAATTATGCCTCAGCGTCATCGAAAATTTGGACCATCGGATGGATGTGTGCCGGCGAGGTCGCGGCGGCCATTTGGCCGATATTTTGTTCCATACATAATTGAACCATATCAATATTATCATAATAAAACAAAATGACAGTAATTTCCTAAATAATTTGTGTTTAATTTAAAATTAACATCGGCCCTTAAAATTGAACCACCCTTTGTAATTTTTTTTTGCACATAAAGAAATTGTGGTTAAATTAGATACAGTTTCGATTTATATGGCTAGAAATAATACACTCAAAAAAAAAATCAATCCATCCGTACTCAAATCAATCCGAAGCGGTATTAATTGTACGGTGAGTACGGATTTTCTTGAATCAAGTACAGAAAGATTGATTCAAGTACGGATTTTTAATCCCAAAATACTTAAATTATCCATACTCAATCCCGTTTTCGTACTTGAAATAATCCGAAAAATGAGATTGATTTAATTAAAACTAAGATTGAATCAATCTCAAAATGCACTTCATTCAAAAATTATAAAATTGTTTTAATCCTAATTCGTTCCTCAAATAATCCGAAAATGAGATTGATTTAAGTAAAACTAAGATTGAATCAATCTCAAAATGAGCTGAATTCATAATTAAAAAAAAAAACAAAAACAAAAGAAATTACAAACAAAAAATGATTATGATTGATTTACTTACCCGTATTACACATTACAGAATGATATAACACCAACATCATGCCCGATATGGTTTTTATTTTAGAAATCTTTTGTACATATTTAACCAAAAATATAAACTTAATGAGTAGCATGAGCTCAAATTTAAAAAAAAAAAAATTTGAAAAGAAATTAATTTTCAAAAGTAATCCCATTTAGGATTGTTTTGAGTACGTTTAAGTGTTATTCGTACTTGAATTTTTGAGTAAATCAATTTAAGAAGCATTAGATTCTAAAAAATTGAAAATACTCTATTTAAATATAGATTTTTTTAAAACTAGAAATCACTCTCCCGAATTTTGTGATAAACGATTTAAAATTATTGGGGCTCCAATGTAAAATGCTCCAATCTGGAAAAAATTGGTGTTTATGGAAAAAATTCATGGAATATTATTCAAATAAAGCAACGAATGGTAATACTGTGAGGTCAGGTCTTATAAATATTGGTTTCTAATTTATTGATCCAATATAAAACCCATTCCTGTTATATTTCCTTGAAGGTATTACAGATTCGTCACATCGAAATAAAGCACTCTTATTTAAAACAAAAAGTTTTCCTATTCAACTTACAATATCCTATATTTGATAATTTCTTTAAACAAGTGAACGTTTATTGAACCCTCAAAAGAATTCGCAACTAAAAAGTTGTAAATCACTTACAAACGATTTTGTTTTATCGATTTCCACTCAAAACCAAACGCAAATAACTGATAATAAATAAAAAATGTTTTGTGAAATATTCAAACTTATTGCATCGTTAAAATATGTATGAATCGAAGGAAAAAAACAAATCACTGCATTAAGGAATTTTCGGTTAAACCAAAAAAAACAACCCACGCCACAAACGATAAATCCAGCAAAAGAAATAGCAAAAGCAGCAACATGAATACAAAGTAAATGTTAATAAAACCCAATGAAATATTTCTATTTTTCACAGGCTATCAAGCATCCGAACTGAGTAATATCACTAACCAAAACTTAAAAACCAATGATGAAAAAAAAGGAAAAATACCAAAAGGAAAAGGCAAAACGTAAGTGGCACAAACCCGCAACAATACCCTCAAAGTAAACAACAAGCGGAAAAATTTTAGCAAAAATTTCATTCCAAACACATACTGGTGCTTCTCATTTCATTTATTTTTTGTTCTTTGTAGCACGATTTTAGGAAAATAAAAAAAAGATTGAAACAATAACGTTGCGTTAATCTTGCGTCGATGGCAATTTATATATTTTGATTAAAAAGCAAATATGAAAAAAAATCTCAAAAGCATTTTTAAGAATCTGTTTAACAATTTTTTTTTTTTATTTTTAACAACTCTAAATTTGTTATTTGGCAATTTTAGTAGATAAAATGCTTTTAAATTGAATATTAATTTCACATACAACAATCAAACAAATAGAGGGTGGCACAAAAGTAACGTTATTAATTTAATGAGTAAATACATTTGTATACCTACAACACCATAGTGGAGGGGTTAATATGCTTTTGTGCTGATTTAAGAACCCCCTAAAACTATTGGTACTAGACCCATTTTTTAATTAAACCGATCGACTCAGAACCACTTTCTGGGTCGATTAAGGTTAGGTTATGCTAAGAAGGGTTATGCGCCCAAGGGCACACCTCCACCCGGACACCAAAGCGGTCAATTGTGAAACTCTTCAATATAGGAGTACAAGAAAGAGAGACGAAAAGAATAGATGGATATAGTTCAGATAAATATTAGAGAACAATTCTATCCCTACAGTCCTCTCATCAAAACAACCGGCTTATTTCTCAGAAAAAACTCACTAGATCGGCTGGATTGCATCCAGAGGTACTCTCTAGTTCATTGCGAAAGCGATCTCCCAGCTATTTATGTATAAGACTCTGTACTCAAGGACAGTGGCACAGTACATGCTCAATAGTCTCTAGCTCCTTGCACAGTCTGCAGAAATCTGGTATGGTGTTTCCCTATTTACTTGTCAAAGCCCTAACATAAGAATAACCCGTCAAAAATCCTACAAGATTCCTGAGATCAGTCCAATTCAAACCCAATATAACCTTGGTTGAGTGTGGATGCACATAAAATGGTTCGATCTACCGATGCCCTTGTTTCCGGCTGGTTGGAAACAACACATCGGTTAGTGATTACCTATAATTAACATAAATGAGTGAATTGGATAGCAGCACAACTAACTAAGCTTCCCTACTATGGCTCTTTGATTCCCATAACTCGCTGCACCGAGAGAAAAAACATGTTAAATTATGGTCACAACCAACAAAACTATTTTTAAAGAAAATTTTTAACATATTATGTTTATTCTAACCATATTATTGCTATCGACAACCATATTATCGTTAAGGTCACAACCATATTATGGTTGCCTCAGAACATGTTATGGTTTCTCTGACCGTTAAAAATTTACATATATTTGGCAGACGATAAACACTAATTTGAAAATATTTTTTAACTCTTCTGTAATATTGTAGCTGAACCTTGCAATGATCAGATATTACGGCTGAATGTCTGGTTGCATATTACGAACATATTTTGTTCACCTAAAGCGAATTAATTGCACTCGGTACATAATGGGTGAGTCCAACTTAAAATTGACACTAAATGGAGAGCGTAATCGCCGTGCAATAAATATTTAGCTTTTGCCTAGAGTCCTGTGGCTGCAGCCTTGTCTCATTTTTGAGGCAAACGGCCTTACCCTATGTGGTACAGTAGCTGTAAAAAATCATTGTGACATAACCATTGATAATATTTTTTCTTTTTAAGGTGCAGGTATTATATTTAAGTGTTTTTAATAAGTGAAAAATAATAAAAAAAAAATTTATCCAGATGTTTGAAAAATTTGAGAAAAATACCCCTGCAGAACAGTAAAAAATTACAATGTCTTTCAAAAGGTAAGTTTTATCTTAATTTATCCGGAATTCTAATATTTGTGTGTATTATTTAGAATATAGATTTTGGTATTTAAGCGAGAAATATTATACTCTATAGTAGGTGTACCTCATGTGGAACAGTAGGTCTATGCATGAGCAATATATAACCCTATAATGCCACATTTTTTGTTTGCCTTGAAAAAATCAAATTAAGCTAATTTTAGGGTGAGAAGCATGAATCTGACTTCAGTATTTTCTTTTGAGAACTCGTTGACCTGTAAGGATTAAAACTGTAAAGTCCACCTTGAGCCGGAGTTGGGCATTATCGTAATAACTTACGATACGTTTTTGTTCAGCAGAAACATCCACACTCAATACCGATTATTTTTTTTTAATAAAAAATTAATATGTATTTCAATTGAACGTTAAGATACGCACCAGTGATTTTTTCAGCCCGATCAAAAGCTTTTAAATATTATTTTTTCGATGCACAATATTAACTTTCTTCATAAAGAATTACAAAATTAACGTTGCCGTTCAAATTCAAGATAACGATGTACTTTTTGTCAAACTCGTAAGAGTGTTGCCACTGAAAGAAATCTTTTTGATAAAATAAGCTTTGATTTACACCTTGAATTATTAATTAAGAATATATGCATTGTCAAAATTAAAAATTTTATGACGGTTTTTTGCTACCACGCCTAGAGGCGGACTTAAGCATTAGAGGGATAAACATTTTTTTTTTGTTTTTTCTTTATAGCTTGTAATATTGGTTTTTGTGTTTCAGAGCATAAACGCTGCACGTCATCGCCACAATTCTTGAAGAAGGCGATATTTACGACATCCAGGGAAAAGATTTAGATATTTTTGTACTTCCACTTGATACCGCCAATGATAACCAGACTGACGGACTCTGGCGAAGAAGATTCGGTCAGCATACATAATTTACCACCAAACTTGCTTCGAGCTCCAGCAAAAATTTTTGCACATACAGACGGACTAACAGAGTTTCATCAGGATGATGATACAGAGCCTCATGGATCTTACGAGCCTCTTTTGAAGGGTCATAGAAGGTACAATTGGAAAAAACAAGATTTGAAAACAAAGCCCATTATATGGCAACATCTTTTTGACGTTTAACTGCAACGAACTCCAATAGAATGGTTTTCATTACTGTTTTCTGAGGACGATTTTGAGCACTGTCCCCATAAGGAGAATCATAGCATTGATGATTTCTTCACTGGTATACCTTTAGTCGGTGAACTCACGAAGAGGAGTTTCCGTATAACTGGAACTATACGAGAAAATATGACTGGAAAATGCTTCTTACTGGGCAAAAAAGAACGAAAAACTAAAGAGAGAGGTTTTTTCGATTATCGATTATTTAGCGATTTAATTATTTGCAAGTGGCATGATAATCGTATGGTGTCGGTATGTTCCAATGCAGTTGGTATAAATTCTGCCCAGAAAACTGAACGCTATGCTTGTCAACAAAAGAAAAAGATACTAGTGTCTCAACATCATCTTATTCAGCAATACAACAAAATAATGGGTGGAGTAGAATTATCGGACCAGAACATATCTTCACTTCGGGCAAGCATTAGAGGATAGAAGTGGTAAATGCCTTTGATTCTCCACTGCATGGACATGTCAGCAGAAAACCCGTGGTTTCATTGTAGGCAGAATGGGGGTAATAGTATAGACCTTCTAAACCTCCGACGTCGTATTGCAAATGCAATTATGGAGGGTAACAAACAACGTGAAAAACCAGGTCCTAGCCGTTTATCTTCTATAACATCTGATGCCTGGCATAACATAAAAGATCACTATATTACCAAGCATAAAAGCGAACCAGGTGTGAGCAATGCCATCAATAATGCCCTTCCAGATGCGACGTTGGTGTTCACGTGGAATGTTTTCTTATATATCATACAAAAAATAAATAAAAACTTAATTTTGAGTTCAATGTTTCTGTCCACGAAAAATGTATCATATTAAAAATAAATTAATACATCAAATTAAAAATTTGTATTTCTTGTATGCATGTAGCCCTACTCTACCCTTTATGGTACGGCCCGTATATAGCCCCCTTTGCACTTGATATTTTTAAAATATTTTTTCAACGTATTTTAGGCTATCCATAATAAGAATTAGTAAACAAATAAATTTCTTTCACAAAAATAAATTTAGGTCTATATGGGTTAAGAACATTCAAGCACTAAGTCCTTCATGCAAAACCTTCGACCTCATTGCTTAGTTTCTGGAATTGATAATGCTGTTGGGGTGGTTTTCCTTCTTACGTTTGACAACAACATTCAACAACTAATATCTTTAATCATCTTCGACATTTGTTGGCTGACCTGGCAACACGTTGACATGTATAACATTCAAAATAAGTTTTGCTGAGCACAGACCTGGCTGATTTGCACTAGTTTTGCATTAACATTAAATTGATCGGAACAAATTTGATTGCAAATTAATTGCTCTACTACTATTTTTAGCTCGTCTTTATCTATGTGTGACTTTCTCCGAGAAAACGTACGTAGTGTATCAAAAAACAGGTTTGGACTTAAGAGTTAATGCTGGTACCTAAAATGGTGTAGAATAAGATAAAATGCGTTTTTCTCAAAACTTCATTTTCACACACTACCCTAGAGGGAAGCGAACTGATACCAAACTTGTCCCGTGATAAGACTTTGGTGGTAGAGAACGGTTTTAGTTCTTACACTTTATATGGGGTTGTCATTGGAGGGGGTCAGTTGACACCATTTGACCAGTCACAGATCTATTCTCAATGAACGTGCTTAGTGTCAGTTACTTAAATGTATAATTTTTTCAGTACGATTTCAATAAAACAAGTCTTAGATGTAAATTCAAAAACCAAATTTTAAAAGAACCAAAAAATGTGCCACAGAACCGTTGAAGACTGTACTGTAATTCATTACTTTTTCCTAATTTTGGTTTATTATAAATCAGTTAAGTGATTGGTTCTTTCACTGGTCATGAGTCGTTTCTTTTTGTACTTGTTCTATTTTCACAAATTCCAGCACTAGTCTGGTGGACTAATTGACACAAATTTCCCGCAGGGTATGTCCCTTTTCTCGGAGAAGGTCACATATAGATAAAGAAAAGCAAAAAATAATGCATTAAAAGTGATAAAGTTATACAGGGTGGCCCAAAATTAACGAAGGGGTTGTGAATTCGTTTTAACTTTTTATTTAAGAAATAATTATTAATTTATTTAATTTTAAGTTTAGTTATGAAAAATAATATCTCGCAAGCGTTGGCCATTTTCTGCTTCGCAAATTCGTGCTCTTTTCAACACATTTTCCATAACCTTTCGCAGAGATTCAGGTGTTAAGTTGTTTATTTCGTCTCGTGTATTGCTTTTTAATTGCTGGATGGATCTAGGCTTATTAATGTAGACTTCTCCTTTTAAATAACCCAAAAGAAAACAGTCTGGGGCGGCTAAATCCGGTAAACGCTTATTGTTGACTCTGAGGGTCCAACCCGCACATTAAAATAACGACGACATGCACGCTGAGTCAAAACAATGGATCGATGATTTGAAAAATAAAGATCAACAATTTGGGCACGTTGTTCAATTGAGTACTGCTGCATTTTAAATTCTAAAAGTCTTCTTTACAAAACAATAAAAAGAAAACAAAAATTATAATAAAAAAGTTATAAGCAATTAAAACCCCTCCGGTAATTTTGGGCCCACCTGTATATATAAATGAAACATGTTTGTTTGTTTGTTTGTTGGCTTATAGACTCCTAAACTACTGAACCGATTTTCCTAAAAATTTTCCAGTAACATCGCTTGAGTCTCGAAAATAAAAAAAAGGCTACTTAGGTGCAGGGGAACTGGTTCCTTCCAAAGGATGCCAATATTAAGTACCGCATATCTTAAGAGTCGCGGTACCCATTTTCTTTAACTTAATGCAGTAGTATATTCAAAGCCTCGAAATTGAATAAGATAGCAGCAGGGAAGTGGTGCCCCGTAGGGATCCCTCTTATGGTGAGCTAAAACTTTGAAAATAAGAGTACAGGGACCAATAGTCTCATAGGTTGCATACATAAAATATCGCGTAAGTGAAGTTCTATTATAGTGAGTGTTTAGTGAGTGGCCACTATGAACGATAAATTAAAAAAAAATGGGTGGGGTAGACGAAGGAAAGAAAATATAAACTACGGCATATCTGCAGGCAAAAGCCATCATGTTTTGAAGGTCCGACTCTTATGGTAAACTACACCTTCCAAAATAACAATAAAGGAGGAAGGTGCAGAGGGAGCAATTAATTTTTACAGAAGCATCCTGTGAGCCTCCCGAAAATAAAAATAGACTATTAATTTTGCCGATAGGGGAAGGGGAGCGGTACCCCTATAGGACGCAGCTGTTGAATCAAATTTATGACTTAGTCAAGTGACTGATTCATCATCGCGCAGCAGTTTGGAGCTGAAGTTAGAGGCAAGAAATCGGGACAATGAATAACGGAGAGGGTAAAATGGGTAAAAATACTAAACAAAGGCTATATATGATAAACTTCAAGTGGGCGTGGCACCTCCTAAACAAAAAAATATAAATAACTCCGTATCTGGAGAGCGGTTACAGAAAGAGTTTTCAAATTTAAAGCAAATAAAATAACAGAGTTTATCAAAAAACAACATCTGTCAAAAAGTGGACTAGATCGGAGAAGTGGAAGTGGCTCCTCCATTACAAAGATAGTGTTAATAACAGTGATCTGTGTAGAATATCTGTCAAAATATCGGCTGAATTGGAAAAATGGTCATGCCACCTTCAATATAAGCAGAATATAGGTTTATGCATATCATCAGAACGGTAATAGTAAAAGTATTTAAATTTGGTACTAATTGATTCGTTATGGATACACAAGTTTGTTTTATTATTTAATTATTATTAAAAAAACTTTATGAAGAATGCATTATTACTAGAGTTTTTTTTTCCCGGAGTTTTTCGATTCCCGGGAAAACGGGAAAAAATTTTAAATTTCCCGGGATCCCGGGATCCCGCTCCATAGAAATAATACAAAGTAAATTTGTTTTAAATTAATGAAAAAAAAACTTTTTTTTTTTCAAAGCGTAAGAGAACTTGTTTACAAAGTAAGTAAAAGAAATGCCTAAGTACTCCCAAAAATTAATTAAAGGTTGAAAGGGGAACTTGAATTATTATTACCTTACGCTTTTATATGTACATTTTTCGAATCATTATGCTCTAGATACAAGATAAAAAGATAACATAAACATAACAATTTAATTCATTAAACAATAATAAAAACAAACAAAAATTATGGTACTCAAGTTTTGAGATCAAAAAGTAAATTTATAAAATAGATAAAATATTTTAAATAATTATGTTTTATAAATATATTAACAACATTTTTAACAGCATAGGAAATAACATTAAGACACACTCAATGCGTTTAGAAAGTCGGCAAAGAATATATTTCTTATTTTATTTACTTATTACCATGTTTCCGAAACATTTCGTTCACTTTTTTACCGAGATTGGACAAATAGTTTAAAGTGCAAATGTTTAAGGTTGTTGCATATTTCTAATACGCAATCCGAAGTAATTTTTCTTTTTTATAAACAACGTCTATATCAGCCAAATGTATGACAAGGTTGATGCAAAAAATAGCATCAAACGGACTTCTTCTTACAAGATCCACCTGTAATATTTAGGACAATGTTTTTTTAAAATTGTATGTTGTTGTATCTTACACGAGTTTCCATAGTTTTTTTTTTATTTCTGTTTCCCAGCACTTCCCAGTTATATAAGCCGTCACAAAATGAAACAAATTTATGTTTATCACCTTATAAACATATCGTCATATCTCCAAATTTTTTTTAATTTTAAGTTAATTAAGCAAAGTGTTCCTTCTACTTTCTCATAACAAAACATCGGTTTTTACCTCAAACTGAACCGAAGTTATAGCAAAATATATGTATCTTTAAATCGGTACATTTTAACTTTAATCGCATTTTGCCATTTTCTAGACATGACTTTGCTGCAATAAAGGAGCGATATTTTTGAATATCTCCTATTTTTAAAACTTGTCCATGGACAATTAAAATTTACTGCCTGCATCTTATTTTGAATTTATGTTCTTTATTAACTCTTCACTTCACTAAATTTATTAATTATCAACTGTTGCACGGCACATTCTGCTTTTGGTAGATTTATTGCGTTAGTAGACATTGATTTACGAACGTACTCACTTCTTGTTATTGATCTAATCGACAACCCATCAACAGATGCTTATTTTTAAAAAATATAAAACTAAATTTCAAAGTATAAATAGCTTTTTTCTGAAACTATGAGGAACTTTTATTTCCCGGGATCCCGCAACAAAAATCCCGGGAAAACGGGAAAGAAAATAATCGAAATTCCAGGGAATTCCCGGGACGGGAAATCTCGGGAAAAAACCCTAATTATTACTGAATTACCACTTATAAATATTTATATCCTTTTTTCTTCTTTCTTCTCAAAGTACTTCATATATTTTTCTTTCATTTATCGAACAAAAATGTAACTTCTACTTCAGAAACAATCTGGTGAAATTGTAAGTGACGTTTATAATAATTTTTATTTAATTTTGAATGAATATTTAAGCAATATATTTAGCAAATAGAATCTGGGAATTTATTTCTCATGGTGGGTAACATTTAAAATATAAATTCTCAAATTAATTCGAAATGTGTATTCCAAGTCCAATTACAATTTTGAAAGCTTTAATACTTTAATAATCATATTCCTTCAATATTTTCCAGGAATATTTTCTATGCCCTATCAGAATTTTCGTTTGTATATTTCCTTCTTTGACCTTCTTTGACTAGCAATAAACTAAATCGTATAGAAAACTTATACAACTATTAAATACCAGCTGGTAGAAAATATTCCTGGAAAATATTGAAGGAATATGAATATTAAAGTATAAAAGCTTTTAAAATTGTAATTTGACTTGGAATACACATTCGAATTAATATAAGAATTTATGCAAAATATTTAACAAAAAAAATAAATAAGAAATACGTTTTTTTGTTCTCGGTTAAATTAACAAACGTTTTCTTGACTGAAAATGTGTGTGGTTGTGAAAAAATTGCTGCTTTATTGTGAACAGTATTTCCTGGTTTGGCTGTATCAAAATAAATTATAGATATTTTCCCTCTAAAGCGCTCACTATTTTGAACCTATTGTAAAGATTTTAATAAATGCCAACCTGAAATAAAATCACAAAGAAAAGACTTTTTTATTGAATAACGTAACTAATAAGCCACCCTATATATATTAAACGAAAAACTGTTCCAAAAGTTAAGACTTTGATTTTGGTGATTGTGCTTTTGCAACAAATGAAGCCTTTTGGTATTTATTTATTTGTATATATGGTAGTTATTTATTGTTATTGTATAGACTATACTTATAAATTATAAATATATTTTTTCCCTTTGAATGAATAACAGGCAATATCATAAAACTTCTTACAGACAAGCATCCATATACAAAATAGAACACATTTCTGTGCTCATAGCCTCTTTTGTAGATGTTGAGAAAGAAAAAAAACAATTTAATTTGTATTTCGCACATCGTTTTCGGACATTATTTGGAAGATTTGTTTGTCACGCAAACATAATAAGAATTACGAAATTAGAATGTACAAAATTATTGGAATTTTTCGAAGAATGGCTAGAAGTGAACAACAAAATTACCCCCTTAGTGTTGAGCACACACTAGTGTTACTATACAAACTTCAATAGAAACTACCCTACAATCGAAAACAGTTTACTATCCTAAAGCTTTTTTTACAATGAAGTCATAATTTTTGTCCCAAACAATTTTATATATTTTCGTTTTAGTTTTTAATTAACTTTTTTTATTACGTTACCAGGCAGGTCCGCCTTTTGGCGGTCAACAAATTTTCTCACCTGGAAGGTAAGTTTTACATTTTTTTTTCAACTTTTAACATTAACGTATGTTTTTTTTATCCAATAACTATCAATAAATAATTTGTTTTAATCGGAAAAAAGTTGGCCGGTTAGAGGGTTAAGTATAAAAGTAACTTATAATTCTTTAAAAAAAGTACTCTACTTCTGCTTTAAAAGCAAAATCACCGACACAAATTGCTTGGCAAACATGTCAAAATTTTACGTTTGTATAAATATTTTGTGCTGCTTATTGAGATGTTTGCTGTGTGGACAGACATTGGAATGATGTTTGTAGAAATATTAAAAATTTTTGCAGACATTAAGGATATTTTTCAAACTTTTTGTGGTATCTAGCGGTACATTTAACAATTTCAGCGAAAACTTTGCAGAGTGAAGACGTTGAAGAAGAAACATTTAAATTATTTTCAGTCGTAAATTCAAATATTTTCAACTGCTTTGTATATCATAAAACAGCTCGTTGTTTATACTCTTTTTTAAAAATTCGTTTCTATATTTTATATTTCTCCTCCGGTTTAAATAAATAGCAAGAAAAATTCGCGCGGCAATATCTTCGTTTGCGTTCATTGAAAAAAAAATTAAAAACTTAGGTTAGGACGAAAAGTGTATGTGTTGCAAAGCCATTTATGTTGTTTATTTTGCATTTAAGCGACAGTTTATACACTCAAAAGAAAAATCAATCCATCCGTACTCAAATCAATCCGAAGCGGTATTAATAGTACGGTGAGTACGGATTTTCTTGAATCAAGTACAGAAAGATTTATTCAAGTTCGAATTTTTAATCCTAAAATACTTAAATTATCCATATTCAATCCCGTTTTCGTACTTGAAATAATACGAAAATGAGATTGATTTAAGCAAATCTAAGATTGAATCAATTTCAAAATGAGCTTGATTCAAGTAATATAAATTTGATTTTATCCCGAATTCATAATTGAAAAAAACAAAAAAAAAAATGATTACGATTAATTTACTTACCCGTATTACACATTACAGAATGATAAAACACCAACATCATGC
Organism: Pollenia labialis; assembly: GCA_949318255.1. Taxonomy (NCBI): domain Eukaryota; kingdom Metazoa; phylum Arthropoda; class Insecta; order Diptera; family Polleniidae; genus Pollenia; species Pollenia labialis. Next base: position 92,525,367 of record OX439141.1, read on the forward strand.
CCGATATGGTTTTTATTTTAGAAATCTTATGTTCATATTAAACCAAAAATAAAAACTAAATGCGTAGCATGAGTTCAAATTTTAAAAAAAAAAATTTGAAAATTGATTGATTTTCGAAAGAATTCCCATTTACGATTGTTTTGAGTACGTTTAGTGTTATTCGTACTTGAATTTTTGAGTACGACTCGTACTTAAAGTAATTCCAAAAAACTTGATTTATCCCGAGTGTTTTTCTTTCTGTGTATGAAATTGTAACTCAAGTTTATGTTTTGAAAGACAATTTTAACAATCACTTCTATTATGTAAGTCGTTCTCGACGCCAATTTATGTTCTGTGGTACATCAAGTTACCATCACTTTGACGTTTATTTGGTATTTTCAAAGTCTTTTATGTCTCGACATCGAAGTGTCAAAAATCTGAAGAAAAAAATAATTATATATTTTTGCTAAACTTTTAATGGTCCAATTTAACCATAAAAAATTATTTATTATTAAAATAATTTGCACCAATTAGCTCTTTTTTATGTGCATGTTTTATTTAAGACGTACCTTATAAATATGGGCGTTATGCCATAAAGAAATTAATCTTGTATTTTAGACCCAATTTGTTAACATTTTTCCCCTCTTTCACTAAATTGAGCTCTACAAAATACAAAAAAATTAAATAATATATAAATTATTCTTTGAGAAAAAATTTAAAATGCTTGGTGGCGTAACGTGACAAAAAGTAGATTTTCCTGTGGAATACCCATATGCATAAAAAAAATGGACGGAAATAGCGGGAAAGTTAATAGAAGTTTCGATAATTATTTCTAATTGTTGCATATACTCAATATAACCCTAATAAAAAAAAATACATTCAAAGACAAGTCTTCTTAAGAATTGATAGAATAAACTTAGGCATAATTTAAAGGATGGATTTTCCTGTTTGTTGGATTAAAATTAAAATTGAAGTCGTAATAATCCAAACATTTTTATACTTCCGATTATATTGTTACTTTAACTAACGTCAAGGTTTAATAATATCCCCAAATCTTCTGGATACTATGCGACCAACATCTACCGTTTCTATAAACTTCTATAATATTCAATTTGCAAACTGAATGACAAAATTAATTTAGCTATAAAATACTACTGGAACACATAACGAAACTCAGATCTTATGTAGTGCCCAACTCTATTCAGTTCACTGTAACTCCTTTTTCCATGTTATATATAATTTTAGAATATGAAAGTCATAAAAAAATTGTTTTTTCTTGGCATAAAATAAATTCTAAACATTTTTCTTCTTTTAAATAAATTGCTTCTCAATACTGTCTTATGTATTCAAGTAGTAATTTTCTTTTCTTCTAGATTTTTCGTCTCCGTTTTCGTTGTTGTTTTTGGCCGTTGTACCAGACATACATTTGAATCGTATCATGCTGTTATTTGTATTTGTTGTTTTCAAGTGTAATTTTGTCGATTTGCTTAAAAAAATGAGTATGTAGAAAAATGTGCGAAATAATTTATGATAGTATTGATGGTCATAAAATAAAAAAAAATATGTATATATATTCACATTTAAATGAAATGAATATCAAAAAGAAGGACACAAACAAATTTGTTTATGTTCTTGTAGATAGCGAATAATAATCGTTCTTAGAAATTGTTGAATTGTCGATACATTCTCCGAGTTTAGACGAGCGAACATTTGGAAGGAAAACATCTGAAATTCTCTTTTGGGTTTTTCATTCGCGGTCACACAGACAAACATGTTGCCGGAAACATTCTGTTAATATTGTTGCTTTTTTTCTCAAAAAGCAAAGTAAATGTCAACAAAGAAAATGAGAACAAAGCGTGTCGCCGAGTACCGAACACAAAAACCATTCTCTCTTCCCCATCCGTAATTTGCTAACAAACAAAATGTTTCCCTTCCAAATGTTTCCCTGTCTAAATGGGCACATTGATGTAAATACGTTCATATTATGTATTTGTCTATGGTCTTTAGAAGGAAGTATGTGCGAATATATTTGTTTGTAGTATGTTAATTTTCATGAAAAGTTTTTATATGCAAAAAATGCAACCAATTTGCTTTTCACAATTTACGATCAACGCACAACCAAAACTATTGAACGGAAAAGTTATTGTTAAATATATAACTGGTAAATGAATCACGGTAAATTTTCTAATTGAAAAAAAAAAATTAAGGAAAATCGAAAAAATATATTCATATACATTTTTAATATCAGAGTAATTTTTTGGGAATTCAAAATTTTTAATTAAAAGGATTTTGTTTGTCGTAATTTCTAAATTTTCAATATTGTTTTCTTTAGAAAATCAAAATAAAACAAGTTGCCAGCTCAGTTTTTTAATCCGTGCACTTCCTAGTGTATTATTATAAAATAGAAATTGGGAATTAAGCCCGACAAAAAAATCTTATTAATTAAAAATTTTGTATTTCCAAAAAATTACTTTGATAATAAACTAGCAAGTGAACGGCTTAAATATGGACAGCCAACCTGACTGCCAGCCGGACGGGCCCCATAAGATCAAATAGTGATCTTGAGCCGATCGGTATACTAAAAGTTGGGTTTCAGATCATTATTGAAGGATGTTGCAAACATCAGCACAAATGCATAATTCCATCTTTACTATTGTAGTGTGGGTATAACAAGTTTATAAAGTTTATAAAGTTTATATGGGGAGTGAGAGTGAGAGAGAGAGAGGAAAGAAGAATGAAGTACATACTTGCATTTAACGAAAAGTTATTTTTAATCTTTTCTGTTATTAATTAGCCATTAACAATGTAACCGCTAATTAATTGCATTCAAGAGTCAAAAAAGCTTGCTAGGCTCACAGTGTCGGTTCTTTTAAACCTCCGGTAACCTTCGAACTTTATTACATCCCGAGCGAGGTAGTTGGGATGGGCCATTAGTTTATATATGTATTTGACTGAATACTTGTTAATTTCTTCCTGGATGGTAGGGATGTAAGTATCTCTGTGGATAATGCCATTACGTATATACTTTTTGTCAAGAATTCTTCTTGAAGTCCGAAAATAAATTGCAGTTTACCAATAGTAAGAATTGGCAATTTAGCACATTAATGGCGTTTTGTTACATGTGATTTGGCAACTTTTTCAAATGCTCCCATAATTTTTAAGAAGTGTTTCATATTTTACGTTTACAAAAGAACACAAATTTCGGCATAAAACACTTAAGTACAATTAGTGCAAGGTAAATTCAATTACAGGTGGTGGCAAGACTACAACAATTCAAAGCCAACAGAAATAACAGATGTTTTTTGTATTGAATTCGCCTTGATCTAGTACTGCACTCATGCCCCTTTAATTAAAATGAGTGTTGAACATGCAACATTTTTTTAATATTAAAGGGAACATCATCAGAAAAGAACGCTTTACACTTTTGAAAGAACACATGTTTTTCAGAAAAGAACATTAAAAAAATGTTAAAGGCAGAATAAATGCAGAATTTTACTCAGAAAAGAAAACGCCATAAAACTAAATCTTATTAAAAAAAACTTTCCAAGTTTGCAAATAAATAAAAATATTGAGCCCAGACTTAAATACTTAAAGGCAATTTTATTTAAATTTATTTTGCATCTTTGTAATAAAATTGGAAAGCCCCTTTCTAAATTCTACATTTATCGGTAGGATTCAAAAAATTTATCGGTAGGATTCAAAAAATTTAGTAGTCGTCAAATCTCAAGCTAAAGTTTTCAATTTGATTTTTATCGGCGGTTTTCGCACAACAAGTCATTTAACGTCAATTAAAATTTTCCACACGTTTAATCATTTGTGTTGTGAATACAGTACATTAATAACAAAAATAATAATTAAAAAAATTTATTCGTGTCCTTATTGCTAGCCCTTCCGGCGTCATATGTTGCGAATACTTCTTAAGGAGGGCCAACTGTTGACGCATCAGTTTTGGGGTATATGTGTGCAGTTTATCTCTTAAAGCTTACAGCTAAACAGCATTATATGCCACGGGCTGTTTGAAAAATTTCCTTGGAGATTTGTGACAGAAACTCAGATTGCGAGCTTAAACAAATGTGTGAGGTTGGGGATGTTTACGAAAAATATATTTCTAATGAAAACCATAAGCGAAAGCTAACATTTAATAGCAAGTAAATTCAATTTATTGAATACAGAAATGTCATTGTATATGTTGGAATCAGAAGAGCATTTTGTATAGCTGCTGAAAGTGTTAAATAACTATCAACAAAAATGGGATGCAACCAAGTATAGAGTGGCGCATATTGATCCTTTTGTATTCTTGTTTTTTAGCTTTTTTTTTTTTTGCAGAATTGAACAACGTACCAAAGCAATTGTTCGTTTTTACATCAACAATCCATTGTGATGACACAGCATGCATTCGTCGTCACTGTACTCACATCACCATAGTGGACGGAGTATTATCAGTTTGTGCTGATGTTACACCTAAAAATATTGGCCAAAGATCCTGCTTTTAGTATACTAGTGACGTCCGTCCATCAGTCCGTCCGCTTGCTTGGCTCTTTATATAAACCTTGTGCGCAAATTAATTAATTTTAACAATAATTTTCTGAAATTTTAAAATAGTGAGAATCGGTACATAACATCACAAAGGGCTCATACAAACTTCTTTCCGGAAAATGGTCTTTGCACCAATAAACCATCTTATTTTGGTGGTATTAAGCAGGACTGTCGGAATCTAAGTAACCAAAAACTCGCTACTCCGACTCCAAATTTTTCGGCATAAGAAATTTCTAATTTTTTCCAAATTAAAAATTCTTCGAAATAGGCGATGCAATATTGAAAATATCGATTTAAAATTTAAACAGAATAATTGGCTTGCTTTATTTAGCCATTTAAAAAGTACTGCATTACAAAAAAAAAGGTTAAAGCCAAATTAGGACCAGTCTCATATACATTTAGCATCAATGTAAGAGTCAGAGTTGGAGTCGGACTTAAACAATTTCAGCGTATGGAGTCGGAGTTAGAACTATTTTTTGACGAGCCCACAGCCCTTGCATTTAGATTTTGTTTGGCACAAAAGCATTCTTTCGGAACATAAACAATCTTACCAAGTTTAATTGGAACCGGTTATTTATTGACGCAGGAAAATAGTTTGGGATGCGATAACTTAATTAGAAATGTTGGTTTTGATATAGAATTTTGTGACGATAAATAATATTATGTCTGAAATTTTTTTGGCTTGTCTTCTAGACGGTCGATATTGACATTAACACGTAGTAAAGCAGTTGATTCAATGAATCTAACCAGTTTCAGAGAGACTAGTATTGCACCTTAGCAATAACAGAGAATATGTCCCGTTGACTTCTTTTCTTCCTCGATGCCGCAAATTTCACAAAAGTTATTGTAGGGGAGTCCTAGCCTCTGGACTTATTTCCTATCAAGCCAATGACCAGTTTAAACCGCAATTATGATTCTAAGGTGTTGTCTGGATAGCCGCGTAGTTATCTTTCCATCAAAAATTATGCTGATTTCTTTGGTTTCACCACAGAATGTTTCATCCATCTATGACTAGCGATAAGAGAAAATTTGAGTACTATAACGTGCTTTCTCTTCCAAAGTAAAGCAAATAAATTACATATTGAACGTTCTGATTCAATTTGGTTCCTGAATGCGCCCACAAGTCAGCTTTAAAGTTTCTATGTATGCCCAGCGACCCCTTTAGGGTAACCATTCAAGAATTTACTCTTTAAAACATCCGGCATTCTTGAACAATTCTCGATGCGATAATCTAATTATCTAGGGATCTAATACCGTGTTCAGATATGCACCTTAATTGAGTTTTATGCAAGTAATGACTTTATTGAGCTCAATTTTTTATATAAAATTGCAATTCAGTTATTGCTTAAATAATTCGAAATTGTTATAAATATTGAGTAAAACTAAAATGCGACCCTGTCACAAGTGTGTTTAGTGAGCAAAACACAACTAACTAAACAAAGTATTTTGACATTTGGCAACTGAAACTACAACAAAACAAAGGCCCATCCATTAGGCCTGCGCAAAAGCCAGATGCTTATTGCTTAAAGATGTCAAAAGTTGTTTACATTTTGCTTATACATGTACATTTTTGTTACCGTTGAATGTTGTATGTAGTAGTAATATAAATTGAGTAATAGGCTTTTTATACTTCCTCACATCTTACATCTTTCATCTTATCGCAAAGATGGTAACATCTTCCCATAAGAATTATACAGGGCTAAAAATCAACATTTTGCTTCATCTTTAAAAGATGTTCCTATCTCATGTTGTTTCAATCAACATCTTTCGATTATTTTAGTGTCATAACTAGAAAAAACAAATAATTTTTTACCATTACTAGATAAAAATACAAAAGAGCAGGACAGTAATATCATTAATTTAGTTTTTATTCGCTCTTACACGTGAAAATAAATATTTTTATGATGAAAGATGTTACAAATGTAAACAAATTTCCACGCATACCTCTAAGATGTGCTCAAGTGTAAATAGGCTATAAGCTTAATTGTGTATATGTGAACAGAAAGATAATTATGACAATAAACTGAATATTGACTCAATAAAAAAGGTATATCTGAACACGATATTATGGAAGCTTTACTATCGATAATAATGTGGATAAGCTAATTTTTTTACCGGCGCTTGTTGGGCTACTTTCCGCATTATAGTAGCATTTTACGCGTCAAGGCATTGTGAATGTAGTGCACTAATTATTAGGATACAAAAAGATGCTTGATTTGAGCCTTCAGCTTTAGAGGGCAACTTGCTTACCTTTTTTTTCTTAAAAAATATTCACTTCTCCAAATAGTATGCGATGGTATTTCACAGCATTATTTCTTTATTTTATTTTTTTCGCTCCATCCAAAAAATTCTACAAATAAAACTACCAAAAGGAATTTCTGGGTATTTATGTAAGATTGAGTGTTTTATTTTTATACGTTCACTTAGGAAATGAAGCATACTATTGAGATATGAATGAATGACTGAACGAACGACCCAAACGAACGAATAAATCACTGGAGGAGTATTCTGTGCTTGTGCCGTAGGATACAAAACGAAATTGCATGCAATAAAGGGAAAGTCGAATTTTTCAATAATATTAAGTGGGTGTTTTTTTTTGGATACTGCTCTATTCCCATACACTCATGCAACTCATAAATTCCCATAAAAATATATACTACCGCCATTATTTACGAACAGAAAAAGTTATGAAAATACTTTAACAACAATGGGGAATATTTATAAAAGCAAATGAAAAAAAAGAAAAAAAAAAAACAAAAATTAAGAAAGCTGGATGAAAAGTAGTAAACAATGAAATATTAATACAAAAAATGTGTACTAAGATTTTGCCAAAGGAAATATTCTTAACATTATATTACAGCAAATCGATTTTTTGTTAAATTTTTTTATAGTTTTTGTGTAAAAACAAACTATTTTCTAAATGAGTAGTTGTATTGTGGAAGAAAGAGTCAATAATTTGAAAAGATTTTAGCATGTTAAATGAAGAATGCAATGCTAAAACAGTAGTAAAGAAAATTAACAATAGTTTTGCAACTCCGTGTCATAATAGATACAAAGAATAATCGAAATATACAAAAGAAAATGTCTCTATCAATGTGGTCATTTCTTTTTAAATTTTGAAACATATACAGAAAAAAAAACACTCGGGATAAATTATGTTGTTTATAAAAAGTGTGATACTTTAGTCGAACCATGGTACAAGTACACAAGGTAGACTCGTTGGCGCATATGTTTGTCAGCTGTTTACCCCAGTTAAGCCCCAAATGTCAAAACTTTTTAAAATAAAAACATAGAGATTGTGAAAGAAACTTTAATTTATGTTTCAATAATAAATTGAATTAAAAAAATTTTTTTTTTGGTTTAAATATTACTATGTATACTTTGTTAAATGGTTTCTATAAATATTTAGCGCAAAAGGATGAATACTGTGTGGTTATCTTGGGTCTGGATAATGCTGGCAAGACGGTAAAGCTAAAATCATTTTAGAAAAATAAAACCTAACATAATCAAATTGCAGACTTATTTGGAAGCAGCTAAAACAAAATTTACAAAAAACTATAAAGGCATGAATCCCAGTAAAATAACTACAGTGGGTTTAAACATAGGCGCTACACGCAAAGAAAAAACATGGTTGTGGTAAACATATTCTAAGAGCAACATATTATGATAAGATTCATGATTGTAGTCACCATATTACGATTGTTATTAAATCATATTATGACCAAATATGTTCGTAATATAACATCATAATATTTTTCTCTTAATCATATTATTATCCTGTTAATCATAAAACGTTAAGAAGTTATAATATTACTGTCATGGTAATCATAATAAGTTAAGAAGTAATCATATTATTGTTATGGCAATCATAATAAGTTTAGAAGTAATCATATTATTGTCATGACAATCATAATAAGTTTAGAAGTAATCATATTATTGTTATGGCAATCATAATAAGTTTAGAAGTAATCATATTATTGTCATGACAATCATAATAAGTTTAGAAGTAATCATATTATTGTTATGGCAATCATAATTAGTTTAGAAGTAATCATATTATTGTCATGTCAATCATAATAAGTTTAGAAGTAATCATATTATTGTCATGGCAATCATAATAAGTTTAGAAGTAATCATATTATGATGCAAAGTGATATGAACTGTTATACATAAATTTTTTACATCATAATATGATACAACTTTAAACATAATATTTTTATTGGAAAAAAATACTTATGATAAAATAAAAAACATAATATAGTTACTGTAATCTTTTTGTCGTAGGTCGCAATTATTTATAAATTATTTTATGGAGTTTTCATTATTTTTCTCTTAAAATAACACAAAACTTACCAGTAATGGTTAATATTTTTCACCAATATTTCACAAATTTTTCCACCACTTTAAGATTATTAAAATTTTTTAGCAAAGATATTTTATTTTGTGACACTACAACCCTTTTTTAATGTTTTTTCTTTATTTTTTTTTTCAATTTCTTGTTTATTTTAATGGTTATTTTGTTATTTTTTTTTTAATATATTTTTTTAATTTCTTGTTTATTTTAATGGTTATTTTTTTATTATTTAGCCACTCACTAATAAATAATTCGATATGTTTATGTAAAACACGACACAACTGATACAAAATTTTTTACAAATGGCGATACCAAAATATTATTAGAGTAACGATATTTTGATTGCATCTTAAACTTATTATGATAAATGTATATAAAGTTATCATGTTATGGCTATTATATATCATGTTATGGCTGTGAGAAATATAATATGTTTTGAAAATTATCTTAATTTAGTTGTTAGAAAAATAATTATTTTTCGGTCAACAATACTCAAATTTATAATTGCGATAAACATTAATATGTTTACAGTAACTATAATATTGCTGATATTTAATAAAAATAACAATTATTTGTGTACAACAACAATATATTGTTACAATAAACACAGTGTGGTTGCCGTAACCATGCCCAACCATATTTTTTCTCTGCGTGTATAGATGTACAAGGAGTACGTTTGAACTTTTGGGATTTAGGAGGACAATATGAGCTGCAATCTTTGTGGGATAAGTACTACCAGGAATCGCATGCAGTCATCTATGTAGTAGACTGGAACGATAGAGATCATATGGAGGAATCAAAAACAATTTTTGGTACGTTTCTATCCACAAAATTTTTTGTTTTTAATTTTTTGTTCATGCCAATATGTAAATAAAATGATACAAAATTATTTATTATCTGGTGTTCCGTTACTTATTTTGGCTAATAAACAAGATTTACCTGATGTTATGGGAGTAAGAGACATAAAACCTGTGTTTCAACAATCGGGAGGTTTTATTGGGCGTCGAGATTGTATCACCATTCTAACTACCTTGTGATTTTTTTACGGCATATACAAAAATTTCACCAATTAAAGGAAAAATTTTATCACTTTCCTTCACGTGTTGTTTTGTTTTTTTTTTCTTTGTATTTTTATTTTGTGTTCCTGAAGGCACAGTGTTGCTCTTTTTTTGAAGTCTCGGGTAAAAAAACAAAAACAAATTGCGTGTTGTTTTTGTCATGTTGTACTTGTTGTAGCAACGAGACCTTGTGTAGTTGTACCATGAGTCGAACTGTCGATTTTTAGTTTGAAATTTTCGTTATTCAGTTAGGCTTGCGTTCATCAAATTTAATTTTCGTTAAATTATTTTTACTGAAAGAATGAATTTTACAACATGAAATTAATTAAAACTTATTGATAATTTTTATTCTTGGCTGAGCTGGGGCGCGGCGAGTTCGAATTTACGTTTCAAGAATAACAACATTCTCATTATCAGAATTTTTAGCGAGAGATGAAAAAGCGACGTATAAAAAATGCCTAAATCATTTGCGAGGGCAGCTTTTGAAGAAAGAGAAAGAAAACGTTGTTTGGTTGTGTAGTGGAAATGTTTAAAAACAGACCGAGACGCCTCTGCGTGCTCTCTGAGTCAAACATCAATCCTAAACCAATGGTATTGGTGGATCGAAGTTTGCCGTAATTTATTATTTATTTTTATTTCATTAGTTAACTTAATAAGTTTATTATACTTGCCAAAAATTCAAGTACGAATAATACTAAGACTTTAACCGGCCTTATGAAAAGTTTTCCTTAATTAAAACTTTACTTTTTTTTAAAGTGACCGATAAAGTATATTATTAATGTTAGGAAATGATGTAATAATGGAACACTTTTTATACCGCCAATAAAATCCTACATTTAGCTATTGGAAAGTTGTGAAAACGGGCCTTAAACTTACTTTAAACAATCCTAAATATGGTAACTTTCGACAATCAATCTCGGAATTTCTTAAAAAAAGTACAATATTCTTAAACCAAGTAAAATAAAGATTAAACATTTCTCTGAATGTGCCACTCTGAGACTTAAATTACAAAGTAAGCGTTTTAATCTCATTTAACTTATCAGAGTTTGTTGCAGACACTACAACAACACTACACAAGTTGTTAAAAAATTATTTGCTTGTTGTGTGTAGAAACAACAAAGACAACAGACATGTTTAAAAAGAAAAATGAAGAACTCTTCTTTTTGTAATATATGGATATGTCCGAAGGTAAGAGGCCTAACTAAAAAAAAGTGGAGTAAATTAGTGATGTTTTAGAATTGATTTCCAAAATTTAAGATGCTACAATATGGAAGTTGCCAAATACGCGAATCGCAGTTATTTATATTACAGCAATATTATGGCCTAATTTTTCTATGTTTAATTTTCTATTATCTGGTTGGTAGTTTCTAAAAAGTAACCAATAAGATATTTCTTAATGGAAGATATTTGTATGAGTAGAAACAAATTATTATTTAAAGAGTTCACATCTAATCGGGTAGTTATATAAGAAAATTAAAAAAAATTTCGAAATGTGAAGTTAGGTCTTTTAGCATCTGGCACATCCATATGTACATTAAAATTTTAAAGTGAAAACCATCCCAATAAAAAATTGAGCTTCAAACGAAGCAGGTTTGTAAGGGAGAAATGTAAGAGTTTCGCTAACCATCTCACTTACGGAAGGCATGCATTTTATATGATATGTTCCCATTTTGAAGCATTACATTTTTAACACAAAAAGCGCTTTATTCAACACATATTAAAAGCGTTCAGCGTTACACAGTTATTTTTTAGTAGTTTCCCTTACAAACCTGTTTCGTGGTAAGGGAATGCCGTAGCACTTAAACTCTAAAAAACTCTAAAACTTGTGAAGGGTTCCTTCACTTTCTTTAATGCATCTCTGTACGTCTTATTGTGTAGCGCAGAATTGTGCGCTTATTTTTATAAAATTACCATTAGTGCTTTGCAAAATGATAAAATTTTTTATTGGGGTATAGAGAATGATGATGGTGTTTTATAGTTGAAATTCTGTAAGGTGTAAAACGGGTAAGTAAATCAATCATAATAAAATTTTCCTTCTAATTTCACTTTTGGCTTATTTCATGTACGATTTCGGGATTGAATCGACATTATAAATCATAAATGAAGAGCATTTCGAGATTGATTCAATTTTAGTTTTACTTTAATCAATCTCATTTTCTGATTATTTCAAGTACGTGTTCGGGATTGAATATGGACAATTCATGTCAACTCGACCAAGAGTGGTACCCGACCACTTTCGATTTTAATGAAATTTGTTGAATAGGTTCCTTTTATCCTTTAAGGAACTTATGAGGCTATCAGCACAGAAGTGGTGTATCCCACAATTTAATTTGGTTACGGTTCTGGTTTAAGATATGTTCTTTGCACTGTTCTTTACAGTGCAATAGTCGAGTAAACCAACTGTTTGTATCCAAAACTGATGGTGCTACCCTGTCGGACATTCAGTTAACTTTAAATTAACTGAACGCTTACTATTTCTTAAGTAGTGGTGGTTGACACTTGCATTTCTTTTATATGGAATTAACTAACTATTTTAACATTGCGATGTCCTAGGAAGTAGTCAATTGTCCGACTCTGCATTACTTTCAGTTAACTTTAAAGTTAGTTACTTAGCCGTTAACTTAAAGTTAACTTTTTGTAGCTAGCTATAAAATTACTACTTAAAGTTAGCTTTAAGTTGGTTTTTTTAAATTAACAATAAGTTAGTTAAATTTCAGTTAGTTGTTTACACGTTGGTACAGACGGTGGTCAGATCTTACAATGTTGTCATTAAAATTGCCTAAAAATACCTTGCAACTGTGTGGTCATTGTAAGCTCATTTTTATTTGGCGACGTGTAAAGTTAATGCACCTGACAATGGCATAGATTCTGAATCTGCAACATTGCACTGTGTAAGTTTTGTGGAATACAAAATTCTTTCTATTTTAAAAAGTCTTCTAAAATTTATTTTACTTGCACCTTTCATGTTTGTTTTGTAATAAATATAAAAACAACCACACACAATAATATTAAATTAATTTCAACTATAAAACACTTTAAACTAAAATTGTCAAACAATATAATTTTAACCACAGAAGTAATATAAAAATGATATTAAGGCCGATTGTTATAAACTTAATATTTTTAAAAATAATGACATTAAAAAAGTTGTTATAATGCAAAACTATACGTGATGCTATGTTTCCACCTGTCGAAATTAAAAAATTGTACTTAGTTATTTTATTTAATTTTTTTATTATACTATAACCTGGCCATAACCGATTACTTCTCCGTATATTGTAATAATGGCCCTAAATAAATTAAATAGTTTGTAGGTCTTGGAGCCATTTGTTTGCCAATCGGCTCGGCTCCCTCTACTTAAAATGTACTACACGAGCAATTCCATATGAAAACGATCAAAATTGGCAAATTTTTGGACGACCCCTCTCCGATTTTAAAATAAATAGTCTGATGTGACAAAATTGAAGAATTCTTCATAAGGGACCTCATTGAAAGTTGTTTTAAAAAAAAAATTTAGGAAAAATATTGAAAAATATTACGAATTTTGCACAAAAAAAAAAAAATTATTCATTTCTGAATAATTCCAAAACGATAAGAGATACAGAAAAATTCTGTTCAACTAAAATAAATATAATTTTGTTACACATCTTCTGGTGTTACTTTTGAAAATCGAATGACTGGTTCTCGAGTTAGGATGAAATATGTCTCCGGACCTGACTAATTAAGGGCAAAAAATTTGCCACGCCCATTAAACAAAATCTCGATCTGATGGAAAAAAACCGAGAACGGATTTGGGTTCAGCGCATCAAAATCCATATAGTTCCACAAAGTTTTAATTAACGGAAAGACAAAAAATTATTTTTTGCAGAGCAGTGTAATTTTTAAAATGTATTTTTAACAAGGTGGTCTCTTAAATGCTTTTCTCCTGTCCAAACAAGGAGTCGGGGCCCATTTTTTTATTGCTGATTCTTAAAGCTCTGTGGAAAATCGGAAAATTTAATTTTCATGGGAAAATTTAAAGGTAAATTTCTAAGAAAAGTTAGGAAAATTTTATTTTTCAATTAAAGCCTGATTTAATACCTTTCCAACGAGCTATCACTCGTTGCGATCGCTGTAGTAGTAGTTTTTTAAAACAACTTTCAATGAGGTCCCTTATGAAGAATTCTTCAATTTTGTCACATGACAGTGGTGTACACCACCACTAAACCAAAATTGACCATTAAACTTCGGCGCTTTATATAAAAAACAAAAAGTTTATTGTAACATATATAAATAAAGAATAGTGGGCCTTATTTTGAGCCGTGGCATTAAAGTGAGTACATTAACAGCTAGGAGTACAAAGTTTTAGAAGGGCTTTCTCGCCACGAGCAAAAATGAAGCAATAGACAAGCAACGAATAACGATATGCAATATGTTATGTTCGGACTTTAAATAGCAACGCAGTATACAAAAAACTAAAAGGGCGGTATCCAGAGGCAAAGTAAAAAATTAAAAAAAAATTCTGGAATTCTTTTCAACTAATCTTTAATCCTAGAGGGTGACTGGCTTAAATTTTTTTTTTTGTATAGGGACCAGTTTCTTGAAATTCCTGTAAGGAACATGGGGTCGCAACAAAGTTCTTATTGTCACACTCATTTGCCATACGACTTATTTCACTCCATCTGTGTCCTGAAGTACCGACTTCGAAATCATGCTGCCATGTATAGGCAGATCCAAATAAACGTATGTGGCTTTTGGGGCTCTAATCGATAGCCATAATCATGGGGATTTGATGGGTTGTTTGCCAGAGTTTCTTATTCTTTTGGGGCCAAAACACACGTAGGATTTTACGGAGGCAACTGCTGACACTGACATTTCAAGATTCTCTACCATAGATCAGCACAGATTTGAGTTAAGGATTCTAAGCTTTGTATTATTCGACAGCTGGTAGAAGGGTAGTTTAGCATGCCAAAGTATGATCTGAAAAATTCTGAATATAAATTATTCCATTATGCAATTAAAAGATTTATGAAAAATATATATTAAGGAGTGTGTGCTTTATGATATTTGTGATCTACATATATGACTAATTTACGAGGTTTAGTTCTCGTAAATAAGCCGTTTATTAGGATCTATGACTTATTTCCAGCACAAAAATCTTTAAATTTTGATCAAAGAATTTAAAAAAGGGAAAAGTATAAAATATTTTTAAAGCAACAATGACCTCGTACAATTAAACTACTCACTAAGATGAACAATGTGATGTTGTTAAGTCTTTTTGTAAACAAGTGAACAACTGAACGAAAAGATCGAAATAGGTATTTTTCTGTGCTGGACAAAAATTAACAACCACCTAAATGAACAACTATGATTAGGACTACTATATCTTACTAGATAAACCCAATGCTCCCCTAATATTACATTTGCTGATAACAAATCATTTTGGTCTTGTGCCAGGCTTTGGCTGCTTTAAATTAGACAAACATTGAAATTTTGAAAAACTCTTGGTTAAAATTAAAGCATTAACATTGTGTGTGAACAATTAGAAAATTAATAATTTGAGAAAATTTTTCCATTTTTAAGCTTCGTTCAAAATTGGAGCAGCAATTTCGTTTTTTATTTTTTTTTTCTTGCCAAAGTATTTCTAATATTTACCTTTGATTTTTTGAACAAAACCTATTTTGTTTTAATTGAGTCGTCTTTGAAGATATTTATGACGCTTATAATAATTTTATTTAGTTTTAAATGAAAATGTTAACAAAGTGTTGTGAAAATAATAATAAATACGCAATATTGTTGTTCGCAAATTTTGCAAAAGTTTTATTTATTGAAAATGTGTTTGGTTGCGAAAAAAATTGTTTTCTGTGAGAGAAGCTTTAAACAAAAAATTTAAATTTTTTCTTAACGCACTCTAACCGTAACTTTACGTTGAATTCTTTTTTAATTGAACGGAATCAACACAGCTGATTCATAATAAAACAGAACGTACAAGCTAATTCTCTAGATGTTTTTCTAAAATATTTTATTCTAGTAAATACTATATGCTTACTATTAAAAAATTAAAACAAAAATATTCAGTTACAGAACATACCTATTACAGTATGCATAACTAATATATTTAACTTGCGATTAAAAGTAACGATGTTCGGTATCACAGATTCCTTACGAATAAAAGTAGCAGGATATTTTGAATTCAACTAACATCATTTTAAATACAAACTGTTTAGATAAGTCTGTGGCATAAAATGAAAACAATGTTAAACTATGAAGTCTATTTTTGAAAACATATTTTTATTATTATAAAATCATTATTTCTCTTCGGTTGCAGTTTGTTTAAATTTTTAGTCCTAAATACTCCTTACATCACAGATAGAAAGTGAACTTAAGGTTTTCTTCCAAACTTATTTTTTACATTAAAAGAAGAAATTTTGCTATAAGTTCCTATAAAATTGTACAAAATAACTTAAACTTTTTCCATGTGTACTTTCAAATAAAGCTGTCATAAAATCAAATTTTTGCTTATGTCGATTTAAGCACTTTTCTCTTTATGTCACAGATGTATAGCGGTTCGATCATATTTTTAAACAAAAAGTAAAACCACGACAAAAAAAAACCATGTGTTCTAAGAATCGATTTTCTGATACATGGAAAAGTTTATTTAATTTTTTTTTATTTATTTTAAGTATAATAAAAATAATAGACATTCAGAAAACCACTCAACACTTATTTTCGTTTTTAATATAACTTTCCTGAGAAAGGCCACAATCTGTCATAATGTGACATTTATTATGATTATGCCACAACTTAAATAAATAAATCCAAAAATGATAATAACTTTTCTACTTGACTCTGCTCTAACTGCTAGTCACAATTTAAATTGGCAGAACAAATTTTAAAAAACACAATAAAAAAAGGGAAAGTTTGATAGAAAATACTTAAAGATCTTAAAATCTCAAATACATACGCACATAAAATAACACTTCAACAAATTCTTGAACACTTCCTACAACGTCAAACATACACACACATGCAATTACTACCAGACACACTCTCCTTAGTATTGCAAGAAACACGTAAAGTGTCATTTACTAATTTGCTGTCAATTGTTATAATGTTTATCCCCAAAGCAAACTTATGGAGAGAGTAGAAAAAAGCAAGAAGATAAATAGAGGCAAAGAAAGTAAGAAATTTTCGTGGATAAATTTAATACTAGAGATGATGAGCAACAAGAGTTGCAAAATATTTTACAACATGCTGTAGTCTGAAACTTTTGGGTAATAAAAACCTAGAAAATATTTGTTTTCTTCAATTTGATATTAAAAAAAATCCATGGATTTTTATAAATAAAATTAGCATAAACCACTTATTGAGGTCTGGACAGTGGGACAATGAATAAAATATTTAGTTCAAGATTTACAATGCTTCTCTAAATTCATTTAAAAGAAAGGAGTAGTCGTCCACTATTGTTGTTGTAAGTTGAAAAAGGTGCTTAAAATTATCCAAAAATGTTGGTTACAAACAACGAAAAATATTGGGTTTTTATATAAAATTAAGAAAGAACCCAAATCAAAGTCTATTATGTTCTTTTAAGTATTAATATAACTTTTCACTTAACTTTTCCATTCATATTTTGTGTAGAATAATATAAAAAAGTTAATAGCATTATTATCAAAAAAAAAAAAACAACCGTATGCATTGTTTAAAATATATTTCAGACTAAAGAAAAATGAGTTTTATCTAGGTGTACGCAATGTTTTTTGGCATTATTAAGTTAGAGCGCTTTATTCCTTTGAACCTTTGATACCCTTAACCGACAGTTAGTGTATTTCAGAACTAGGCTCTATAGGGGATCTATAAACTGTTATTATTATGCCTACACCTTTTCCAGTTTAAATTCAGAAAGCGTTAATTGTAATTCAGATTAGTGAGTTGTAATTCAGCAAGCGTCAATTGTAATTCAGATTAGTCAGGTTTAATTCAGAAAGCGTCAGTTGTAATTCAGATTAGTCAACTGTTATTCAGAAAGCGTCAATTGTAAATCAGAAATTGTCAATTGTAATTTAGAAAGCGTTAATTGTAATTTAGAATAAAATAAACGTAAAAAGAAAAATCACTAAAAATTTAGTGATTTATTTATTTATTTAAAATTTCAAACAGTTTTAAACGAAATATTGGAACAAATAAAAAAATTGAGTTAAAGGATAACTATCCAATTTGCCAATCTGTTATGACATAAAATTCAGTTATACGCTTGCTACCATGCCTACATTTCTTTCACAAGAAGTGCGCACAGCCTTAAACGGATGTTGAAGATAGTGCTTGTCCTATCTGCAGAACAATAGTGACTGGAAAATATGAAATTGAGGGAAAAAATATAAAAAACATTGTGCAAAAGACCGTGAAAGAATAGTTAATTGTGCTAACAGAGGTGAAGATTGGACTGTTATGGCTTCATCAGTAGGAATTAAATATTATACCGCATATTGTTAGATCCAATCTGGGGTTGGTGAAATGTTGCAAAAAGGTGGTACAAAGCCAAAAATTCTTTCTAATGATAAAATTGATTTGATGCTTTCGTGGGTAGAAGAAGACTCTACCATAATATTAATGCAGCTAAAAGAAAAGGTTATAAGTCATTTCAACAAATCGTTATCTGTGTCAACAATAGGTAGTGATTTAGAAGGCAAAATGTTCACTACAAAACAATGTAACAATGAACTCTGAGGCAAACAAAAGGAAAAGAGCTGAATATGTTCAGCCGTCAAACGCGTGGCCGTGCAAGAGCTGGGGATAGAGCAGTCCAGCATCCAGAGGTCCTAACATACATTTAATAGGAGCTATTTCAACTACAGGAATCGTACACGTGGAACGTAGAGGGGGTTTATTTACTGCACATGTAGCAAATGACTGGGTGATCACACTCATGCAAAAGTGGCAAGATATGGGTAATCTGCTGGAAAATTTGGTGAGTGTTGCTGACAACATACCTTCTCATTCAAACCTTGAAAGAGTAATCAAGATTACGCCAGCATCTCTTTTGCGGCTCGGAACCTATTCCTCAATGCTAAATCCAATTGAAAATATTTGGTCCAAAGTTAAAGCCTATGCCAAAAGCAACATTCGTGTTCCAAACTTTACAGGTCCTGGCGTGATAGAACAAAGACTGATCTACTTGGAGGAAACTATAGATCGTGCAACAAATACCATAACTGGGCATGATTGCGCTCGTGCTGTGCAACACTGTACAGTTCACCAAGAATGTGGTGATTCTTGAAACATGTAAAAATCAACCCGGGTTCAAATTTCAGCTCAGCCAAGAAAAATTATCAATAAATTTTAATAAAAAATTCCAAGTTGTAAAAAAAATTCCTTGCTCAGTGAAAACAATTTAATGAAAATTAAATATGATGAACTCATGCCTAATTAAAGAATATCAAGAAATTAAAAATTAACAGTTCAACTAAAATCAAATATGGCACAAGCTCTAATGTTTACATCTATACTTTAATTTAAACAAATAAAAAATGTCGATGAAAGTGGACAAAAATAAACATAATAAACGAATGTATTCAGGTTTTCAAGACAAAGTCTTGACAGAAAGAATACGAAAAAACAGAGGAAAGGAGGCGACATATAATTTGAAATTTAAATGAAAATACCAGCAAATTTCGAACCACCAGTACTACTAGTTAAAAGATTGATATTAGACTGTTGGCTGGCGGGCACCAGTTTTTTTGAACTTTTAAAAAATAAACATTCTCCAATTTCGCTAAAATAATGGTTTAATTTATCATTGCGGTTTCAATTATTTTGAAACAAGCAAGAGTGCTATATTCGGCTGTGCCGAATCTCATATACCTTTCACCATGATGCGATAAGAACAGAAAGTTATATAAATACAACCTTGTTATATAAAATTACAAAATATGATTTTAAGAATTTATGAAATAAACTGAAGGCAGCCGTGGATTTTTGCTCATATCTCAATAAATAAATTTAAATTGCCAATAAATGAGGGATATATGTAACATTAGTGTGGTCGTTAACTGTATGGAGCATATTTATTTTTTATTTGTTCATGCTCTCACCCCACAATTCGATGGGTATTGATAACAAACTACGCCAAAAAATGGAATCACTTACAATTAAACTTTATATTTGTCCTTACTTCAATATACTGAATTCTAATTGTTATAATATTCTTAGCCAAATCTTAACATACGAGGAATTCAAGGCTTCAGTATAAACAGTATCGTGTATGCATGTATACGCTGGCCACAAGTACTTAACGTGAGACATTATCACCCTTCTACAAAACAAGTATGGCCTTAAACACTGTAGAGAGAAGCAATAGCTTGGTAACGTAGACTTTATTTTATTCTACGATATTATTTACGCTACACCACTGTTCACAACAAATACTTAGCTAAACAAAAAAAAATCCCTAAGTATGCAACAACAAGCAGAACATTTTAAGTTTGAACTAATAAAAAAAACTAGACAATTTTACCAAAATCTCGCAAAAAAGTTTAAAACAAACGTTTGTTCATTTTTGTACGTATTTTTTTTAAATAACACTTGTGAAAATATGAGAGGTTTAAGTATAAAAACGAATACATACATTCTATGTAGAGTATAAATAAAAACCAAACAACTAATTTCCCAGAGGGCAAAACTTACTTAAGCACATTCCAACACGCACATATATACACCCTTATTTAAACAAATATTTAAACATCTCTATTAAAAACAAAACACACCACTAAGGAAAGCTTGTGGTATGTATGAGTGCTTGCCCAAATATAATTACAAACATACAAACTCATAAATACCCCACTTGTGCGAGAGTGTAAAAAAGATATGTGCATAAAACACATTTCCTTGACAAGATTTTCAGGTTTTTTTTTAATATTTGGCCATTTTAAGGCACACACTTACACTTATACACTCACACACACACGCACACACAGATCAAATACGTTTATTTGTGCGATGTGCTTGGAGGAAGGATATTATGTGTACGGATTTTTGCTACAATTTCTAACATTTTCAGGCAACTTTGTGTTTAATTGTAGCGTTGTTACATCTGGTTTTGTGCATTTTTTCCATTCACACACACACACTCTCTCTCGTTCACTGATCTCATTATATAATTATGTTGTATGCACAAGAATATGATGACATTCAAACTTAAATGCATATTTAAGTATGAGTTTGCATGTGCGTGAATGTGTGCATAGGTGATGGCCTTTATATGAAGGATGTCATTGACATAGAGTCGCTATTAAAAAAAAAAAGAAAAATATATAATGAAAGTTAAGCATCACAAAGATAAAAATAGCGTGCTATTTGGCCTTTTGAGACACATTTATGAATTTGAATTGCTATCGCAGCCATGATTTTGTAAACTAGAACGAACCCTTGATGCGGAATTAACATGTTAATTTGGGTTCAGAAAATATTTACGTTTATTAGCGCGAATATTTGTGTAAATATAGTGCATTGGCAAAGATATTTTAAGGAAAATAAGTCAAAGTTTAAAAATTTGTGAAAATTTAAACTTTTTAAAATTTTACTATGACTAACTTCCAATTTCACCAAGTGCAGTTCAAACTAACTATTGTTTTAACTTCCAGTTAACAATATGTTTTGACATCTATAACTGATAGTTAATCAAAACTGAACTTGGCAAAATTGGTGGTAAAATAGAGAAATAATTTACCGATATACACAAATACACATGAATAATTTTATGGTTAAATCAGTATATTTTTTCCAAAACATTTATTGTAGTAAAAAAATGTCAATTAAAATTTTAAAAGAATATCACTTGTTTAAGCTCCGCTTTCGAGGTATTAAAAAAAGAAATTTTAAAACGTTGTATTTTGATCAGGCAAATCGTTATAAATTAGTTTTAATTTGGGTATCTGTGGATATGTTTTTGTTTTAACATCTCTTAATAATCACATTAGACATCTTTTTGAAACCAGTTTAAAGTAAAATAATTATAGTTAGTATTGTGGTTATTTTGTTAAACTGTTCATATGTTTTAATCCAAATTTTGATATTTTAATCAGGCTGAAGTTCATCAAATTTAATTTTCATTAAATTTATTTTTATGAAGAAAGGAATTTTACAACATGAAATTAATTTAAATTTGTTTATAAATTTGTTTAATTCTTGACTGCCGCTGGGCTCGAATCAGAGCTTTTACGGACAGGTCACCCTTACATGTTTCAATTGCAACCACTCAATCTCTTCAGAGGGATTTGCCGTTTAACACTCACAGCCATCGACGACTGCTGGCAGTCAATAGTCAGACATTAATCTTTAAACCAAACTGTATTTATCCTTTTGTAGATCGAAATTTGCTTTGAATGAATATCTATTTAATTGATTTACATGTTCTTCCTTACTTCTGTTTTTTCGTATTTATTGTCAAGAATTCTTGTTGAAGTCCAAAGTACATTTTTTGTTTTTAATATTTTTTTGTCTTTATTTTTCATGTTGACCTTTTTCAACACAACTTGAAGGACAAATGTAAGCATAGAGCTCGTGCCTTAGCTTTTAACAATAATTAGTATTGTGGTTATTTTGCTGAGCTGTTCGTGGGTTTTGATCCAAATTTTGAAAATTTAATTTACTTTTCATCAAATTATTTTTATGAAGAAAGGATTTTTACAACATGAAATTAATTAAAAGTTGTTTTATAATTTTTTTTCATTCTTTACTGCCGCTGCGCTCGAACCAGGGCTTTTAAATAATAATAATATCAAAGGTTTTCTTGGAATTCAAAAAACTTAATTAACAAGGTTTCGTTTGAATGTGCTAAATTCGCATTTCATACTATTGATAAAAGTTCCAAACAAAACAAGCCATGTAGGATAAAGTGGAATTTTTGTTCCCATGAAATTTTCATTCCCCTCAATCTATCGAATCTCCCGTGACAAATTTTTCACGCTATCATTTCCAGTGAATGTGAAAAAAAGAAGAAAGATTATAAAAAATAAAAATTCAATGAATATTTGAAAAAAATTTAAATAATAAGGGAAAATATTTAGTATTGGAGGGATAGTTTGGTAACAAAGATAGTTGTTTGCACGTTTTAAATTTTATGTAGTAAAGTATTTTCCAAAATTCTGCCACCACGTCTTCCAAAACTTAACAAATCCGCAGGCAATCGATCTGTTGTTTTGCATTTTGTTGACCAATTTATCGGTTTGTGCCTTATAAACTGATCCAGCGCTTAATATTAGATTTATAGGAGGAACTACTTACATACATGTTCTATCCCCTAGAAAAAATACAGTGAGAAAATGTAAGGGAAACGCGAACAAATTACTAGGGAAAACTTTTAAGGATAAGGGGAATTTTATCACGTTATTTTTCTCCCTTGAATTACCTTAGAACTAACTTTTTGCATGAGAGTTTTTCATGATCGCAAATATGTGAAAGGGGGAAAAATTACGAGGGAAAAATTATTTACGATAGGGGTGATTGATTTAATTGAAATAAATAGCTAAATCGAAAAGCTTACAATAAAAACAAAAATGTAATTAATTTTAACGCTTCATAGCCCTTAAGGTGAGTTTCATTTTAATTCTTTGAATGACGAAATCAAACACGACATAAGTTAATACCAATTGCATTGGTTCTTTATGAAATATATGTTGCGAAATTTTACATTTATAATAGTTGGCAGAAAGATAAATAAAAACATGTTGCCAGTTCGTTAAAAACAAGTATGCCCAAATTTAACATCGTGCCATTTGAACACAGTTTTTGCTTCAGATGTGTTGATCAAGCGGAAGTTCAAAAAAGTGTACTTGGCATTAAATCAAATGCTGAGGGTCTAGGTGGCATAAATCCTAGATTTTTTAAGCTTGTTGTTCATAAGCTCCTGCCGTTTTTGACATATTTGTTTAATTCTATATTAACTAAGTCAGTTTTTCCTGATACGTGGAAAAAAGCCAAAATTATTCCAATTTCCAAGAATAACAATGATTTCAGACCTATTGCATTACGTCCATTCTTGTCAAAAGCTTTGGAAAATATCATGAAAAGTCAAATCTGTGAATATCTGAGTGAAAAAAAGCTATTAACAGATAATCAATCTGGATTTAGACAGGGAATGAGTTGCATTACTGTTCTAATCGACGTGGTGGAAGAACTTAGGTCTAAACTGGACAATGACATGGTCTCTTTTCTTGTACTCTTAGATCATAGTAAAGCTTTTGACACTGTTGAACATCAGATCTTATTATCTAAGCTCCAAAAGTTCTTCAATTTTTCCTCTACAACTAGTAAACTGATTTTTTCGTATCTCCTAAATCGGACGCAAACCGTTTTCCTGAATGGCTTAATGTCTAATTGCCTTGAAGTTGACAGAGGGTTTCTGCAGGGTTCTGTTTTGGGTCCCCTTCTGTTTTCGTTGTATGTAAATGATCTGCCAGAGGTAGTAAGTCATTGTGGAATACAAATGTATGCTGATGATGTACAATTGCACTTAAGTACCAAAATAGACAGTGTAAGTTCTTGTATTAATCTCATAAACCATGATCTTAATAGAGTTCATCACTGGGCGTGCATGAATGGGTTGTGCATAAATCCATCGAAATCTAAATGCATTTTCATATCCAGAAATAAAAAGAAAGCACTTAATAACAATGCTTCATTATTAATCAACAACGATAAAATCGACTTTGTGCCATCGTCATCAAATTTAGGAATTACGTTTAATTCTGAACTTTCTTGGTCTACCCATATTGCAGGAAAAGTACACGGAATGCTTAGGAACTTATGGGCTATTCAATCTTTCACTTCATTTAAAAGATTGTTACTAGCTAAAACTTATCTAATACCGGTTTTACTATATGGATGTGAAATATTTGCCAATTGCGACACCTCCGATATTCATGGACTTGAGGTAACCTATAATAATATAGCTTGATATGGAGATATGGACTGATAGTATTTCATCGTACTCCTTTCAGCTTTATGACATGAGCTTTAAAAATCTGCTAAAATTTAAAAGCCTCCTCATGATGCATAAAATAATATATATACAGGAGCCCGAATATCTATTTAGAAGGAATTATTTATGTATTCTAAAAATCTTCAATATAGCTTAAATATATCTACATTGCTATCTGGGTAGGGTGAACCCCCGATGCTATGAATACCTCGTTAGAGTAAACACCAGAATTTTTACATTGACTACTCTGTAGAGTGAACACTGATGAACCTCTTTAGAGTGAATATATTTTATAGTGAGTTTTTAGGTTTGGCGAAGGAGAAAACCAATGAAAAAAAGTGTAAAAATTGAAGAGAACATAAAATAACGATAAATTAACGATTCTTTTAGAGTAAAGGCCTAACTATAATATGCTTAGGCTGGCTTAAGCTACTGTCAAAAATTAACGAAAAGCCTGTCAAATGCTTAAGCAAATTATTGTGGGCTTTTAGGTGACTATATTGTACTTTTTGAACTTAAATAACTTTTACGCTTAGTTGCAAACATTTGTACTTTTGCAAAAATTATTTTCTTCTTATATTTCCTTAAAATATCAATTCTTTGACAACACTTTTTTAGTGTCTACAATTGATAAATATACTGCCATGAGCATGTTTATTTTTATTAATTTTAAAACAATTAAACACAAAAATAAAAGAGTACTAAAATATGCAATTGTGTGTGTTTTTTTAAAATATTTTTCAATATGTAACCGAGAAACAGCTGATTCCTTAAGCAAAGTACGATAAGTTTCGCTGTTTGCTTAAGCAAATGACACTTGACGAAACTTAACGAAAAGTTGCTTAAGTACATTATAGTTGTGTACATTTGATTAAATGTATTTGCATATTTGCTTATGTAAGCTTAAGCACATTATAGTTAGCCCTTAAGTTGACAAGTTACTCCCACAAATACGCATTCTATGAAGTGTTAATTTATTTTAGTCTGCGCGCATGTTCCATTAAGGTCGTGTCTCAAAATTAATTTCTGAATAATTGGTGTTATATAATTGTTACATAAAAATGAATTCGAAAAAAAAGCATTTATCCTTAAAACAAAAAGCGACATTATAAAAGAAATTGAAAAAGGTGCTAGTGTTACTCCTTTGGCACAGCGTTATGGCGTTGCAAAATCGACAATCTCTGGCATAAATAAAAATAAATTCGAAGTAATAATAAATGCGTTTAAAATAAATAAATTAGTTTTTTAAATAAAAAAAAATTCAACCTTGATTTAGTAAACAACCTGGGTATAGTGAAATCGCTCTGCAAAAATTAGTTCACTAGAGTCTATACAGACAGCACTGTATATCAGAGAACGAAAACAAACAAAACGAAACGTTTGCTTTCGTTTCGTTTTGTTCTTTGCAGTGAGTAAAACAGAAACAAAACCAAAACAATGAGAATGATTGTGCCATTTTGTTTTGTATTGTTTTTGCACGAGAGCGCAAATTGTACATTAATATAAACGTACACAGCTGGAAAAGATAAGAGTAAGAACAATATTGAAACATTCAGAGAAAAAACGTTTGACAAACGTTTGGTAATTGATTTACTCATTATAAAATAAAATAGAGAGGTTTTTAGGTTTTTTCGTTTTTTCGTTTTTATTAATGCTTATTTTGATTATTATATTAATAAAAAAAAAACAAATTAAATTAAATAAAAAGTAATTCCAAGAAAACTTAACAAGTACTAAATCAATTACTGCAAACAAAACGTTTCTCTATTTGTTTTTTACTCAGATGTACGATTGTAACGGTAAATTAAAAAATGCACATGAGTGGAAAGCCAATTGTTTCGTTTTCTCTCTTTGACACTTGAAAAGTTTTTGTTTTGGTTTTGCACGTGTAAAATACAATTAAAAAATTTTGAATAGTTTTGTGCATTTTGCAAACGTTTGCGAAATGTTTTGTTTGTTTTCATACTCTGCTGTATATCCATTTAATTATTAATTGTTTTTATTTATTATTTATTTATTTTATTGAATGTATTGTATAACTTAATGTATCAATTAAATTTTTATGTGTTAAATTGCCTTGTAACTTACTATCACTGTTAATTATCAGATTTATATCTTGTTGTGATAGGTATTAAAAAATAAAATAAAATAATAAAAAAAAAAAACAGCGAGCAGTTATGCATAAAGAATTATATATGTATGTACGCATGCTAAGAAAATGTGGCTTTGAAACGAAAATGGACTACAAGCGAAATGGACCGAAGAACAAATAATTTATATGAAGTTCGAAAAAATCTGCAAGTGAATATGATAGTTTTGACTTAAATCCGTTTTTGGCCTTTAAGCGGAATGGACTATAAGCGGAAAGTACTGCATTCACAAAAGTTGAAACATTTTAATTAAACGCCATATTTTACGTCCAAGGGGTGGCTAAAAAGGGCAAGTATGTTTGCGAAATGCTAAGAACGAATAACGAATGCCTGTATTGAAAATTTTATATTATAATTGTTATTTTATGAACATTCTGAAGGGCAATGTTGAAAAGGACATTTTTGTAAAAAAATTCAGCTGGTCTACATTTTTAGAAAGTTGGCCAGTTAAGAATAGAACTGTTTTTACAATTCTTATACGCTTAACAATTTTGCTTGGTTTAATATCTTTAGTTTTTCTAAAATCCTTATGGATGAAGTATCCTGATGATCTGGCCTAAGCAACCAGTCAAATGCGCATAGGAATAGCTTATCCCATCAACAATAAATTTCAGTGTTTTTATCAAATAGTAAAAATTGTGAATTAAGCACGAATAACAAAATCATTTAAATTAAATTTTATATTCCCACGAGAATTATTTTGATAATTATTTAGTTAAGCTATTGTAATTTTTGTTTCAAAATCCAAAATTTTAATTTTTTTATCAAAATATATCGGAATTAATCAACAGGAGGGTATTAACTCAAAATGTAGTAGCAAAATAATTTTAAATTTAATATTAAAGACATAAAAAAGGATCTTTAAACCAACCATTTCATTACCAAAAAGTTGGCAAAATAGCACGATTATTTTTACAGCGGATATGAATACTACGCGTTGATTTTTTTTTCGAAAAGTGACAAAAATTAAAATTTTGATGGATCAAGTCATTTTTTAATGACGTTAACATTGCTAGTTTTCCTCGTTAATTTTTTCATTTATGCTATCTTTCAAATAACCGTATAGTTTTATTTTTGCAAGAGCATTTTAACCGTTTTAGCCTATTTTTCAATTAATGATGTTTTTGTATTTTCCACATTGATAATCCGGTTCTACCCAAATTTGGCATAAATATATATCTATATATATCAATTTACATATCAAAATTTATTACGATCGGACAATTTTTGTAGGAGTGAAAGCGTTTTTAAGAAAGAGGATATATGGCAGGACCTTGAGTCCTTAGTCCGATTTAAATAAAAACACCGACGTTGTTAGTTGCATGTGTATCAGCACGACCACTTTTTGTAATTTTGTGGGCATTACTGAAGCTAAAATTATATTTTTCAATTTCAGGACACATGGGAGGTAGGCATGTCCTTAAGCCGATTTTTCCAAAAATTCTTAATTTTCTTAACTAAGCTATTTTTTAATAGTGTGTCAAATTTCAAAAATATCTGACTACTCCTTCTATTTTTGTCCCTTCGTTATATGGGAACGAAGCATAGTGGGACCGGTTCATATTTTATCTTCAACCTTAGTTAGGACCTAATTCTGTAAAACACAACCGCAACGCCAAAAATTACATTGAAAGCAAAAACAATATTATAAATATTTCATTATTTTGCTGTTGTTTTTCACAGAAATTCATATTGAATTTTTAAATTTTAAACGTTGCATATCTTGTGGCGTTGAAAATTTTAAAACGCAGTATGAACTTCTATAGAAAGCAACAACAAAATTATGACAAATTTTTGACATTGTTTTTGCTTTTAATGTTATTTTTCGCGTTGCGGTTGCGTTTTTCAGAATAAGGGTCTTAATTTCATTTTGTAAGTTCAATATAAAAAATATCACAAAATGTTAATTAAAAAACAAAAAAGTATCAAAAAGCCTCCTTTATAGATTGTCATCCACTCAGGACATTGCCTGTTTAATTTTTTGTTTCTAAATCTAAAATTAGCGAATATTAATCAAAGTACCAGATGTAGAACGAAAAAGTACCAAAAGTGTCCCACTTATACATTCTTATTGACTCAGGAATATGCATATTTATTTTTATCTCTGTGGGACAAATATTAACAAAAATTCAAAAAGTACCAGATGAAAAACAAAAAAGTACCAAAGTTTTCATCTAAGTGGTTCGGTTGTAAAACAACGGAAGAAAGCGTTCTTTACAAAGTCGAAATATTCAAAAACTGGTTTCTGAAAAATGTCGTAAAATAGATAAAAAAAAAACAAATTTTTTGTTCTGCATACGTGTTGGTAGCAAATTTGAACTCTGAAATTATTGAACATATTTTAATGAAATAAATATTGTGCAGTTAATATATTCTGTGAGTAAATACCCTAGAGGGAAGCGAACTGACACCAAAGTAGTCCCGTGATAGGTCTTTGGTGGTAGGGACCGGTTCCAATTCTAACACTTTATATGAATAAGACCTATCACTTTTACATGGGGTTGTCATTGGAGGGGGTCAATTGACACCATTTGACCAGTCACAGAACTAATCTTAATGACCGTACTTAGTGTCAGTTACTACAATGTAGTATTATTTCAATACAATGTTGTAGTTTTTCAATAAAACAAGTCCTAGAATTATATTCAAGAACCAAATTTTTAAAAGTACCAACAAATGTGTCACAGCACCGCTGAAGACTGTACTGTAATTCATTACTTTTTCTACCTTTTCGTTCTTCATAAACCAGGTAAGGGATTGGTTCTTCTTTCACTGGTCATGAGTCCTTTCTTTTTGTACTTGTTCTATTTTCACAAATCCCAGGACCAGTCTGTTGGACCAATTGACACAAATTTCCCGCAGGGTTCCTTTCAAATGGTGTATATTTTGTTCAAATTGGTTGACATACAGAAAAGGAAAGTGTTCTTACCTGTTTTGCCTTTGCCGATGTATATATAGATTTTTATAGTACTTCGGTTTGTTATAAATCAATATAATTATCGGGTACTCTACTAACAGAAAACATTCTTTGTTCATTTATCTGTTAAACAAACGTACTCTAAAATTCGGGTGTTGACACAAAAGTGGCCACACGAGACGATCCAGGGAGACTTATTTGGTCTTACTGTTGTCCAATTTACTCCCTTTTTTTATACTGTGCACTAAACTTTTGTTTATCAACTCAAATTTTATTTAACGCATTATATTTTTTTGTTGCCATGCATATGGTTTTCAACAGTTTTTTGTTGAAAGCTCCGCGAAGGACTTAAAAATATTATTTTCGCACAAAAATGAAAATAAAACCCTTTTTAAATATATTATTTTAATATAATTCTGTTTAAAAACTGTTGCTTGCCTTGTGGCTTAAAGCTTTGATGATTTTGAAGAATTTCCTTTATTTTTGTGACCGGAAACTGGCGCATCAACAGCAGCGGCCTTAACAGGATGCTGTTCTCATAATGGAAAAGGAAAAATAACGAAATTAAAGAAGAATGAAACGAGATGCGAACAAAATGATTGTAGCATTCTTCATTTATTTGGTTTGTTAGACACTTGAGTGCATATTCAAGGTCTCTTTTGTGTATTTTTCTATTGCTGCGTTTGTTGTTGTTTCCTTGTTCTTATTTGGCTTTTTATGAAAACTTTTTCCATTTTTCTATTCTTCAGCTACCACAGAAATATACTGCTTGTTGAACATAACTGTTGTTTTTCATCTTAAAAGCACGCATTTTATTTCACTTAGTGTGTATTATATGGAAGCAGTGATGTTTAAATTTTGGTCTTAAATCTTAGTTTGTAAGTTCTCATTTGTGAAAATGCACAGGAACTTTGCTGGAAGATAATTTGTCAATGTCGTACGGTGTACTCTTTTTATTGGCCAAGAGATCGAAAGTAATAGTATTAACAAGTAAAAATGCTTTTTTCGGCTGGGCCAAATCTTTGATCCCCTTCAGCCAGAGTAATTTTTTTTTAGGATTAGGCTTTATATACATATATAAATTTTATACCAATATTGATAAAACTGACTGCTGTGGATGCCAAGAGAAATTTCAAAATATTTCTAAGAGTCTAAAAAAAATCCCGATTTCCCAACAACAAACTAATTTTCTCTATACTTTTCCCTACCTTACAAATTTATTGTTTTTGGCAACAGGCAAACAAATACATGTTTTGTTGAAATTTTGTAAACATTATAAGAAAAGCATTTGTTAACAACAAGAAAAAAAACCTGGACGAACTTTTTATTTAATTTTTCATTTCCTTTTCTTTTATCCTTTTTACAGAGCTTAATATTTTTCAAGAACACTAATTATAAATAATCTCTTTTAAAAAAAGGTATGTAATAATATTTAGCAAACTGATTACTAAATAAAAGGGAAGGGTCTGAAAAATTTTAAAAATATTTACTTCAGTTCTCCTGAACTAACATATAAGAAAATTTCCTTTTAAAAATATATCATTCCTTATTCTTAAAAGTTTTTATTAAAATTTTTTATAAATTCGAAATTGTACTGTTTTATTTCTCTTTATTAAGAAGGTATGGTTGTTTTTATACAACTATGTAGAAGATGCAGTGCGATGTGAGTGCGAATGCAATTAGAAAAAATAAGAGAATAGTTCGTAAATGCGAGTGCGAACATTCGTCGCTCCTTAATTATAAATTAGGGGGTAACGAAATTTTGGGTATATGGTTTTGGCACTTGTTGAAGATTGCCAGGCTGTTGGGACTCATAGTATTCGGTTTCTGTAAAAAAAATACTACATTTGTACTTAAGTGGAATTGAATATAAAAAATTTAAATTTTTAAATGAAAATAGACGAATATTTACGTACTCTTATAGAACACGAGCGCAAAACTCCTTCGTTAAACTTACATTTTAAACAAAACCAAAATTCCTTAAACCGTAGCAGATATAGATATTGCGGTAAAATTTCTTCCACTTAGCTTTATATGGCCAGAAAAAATGTTATGCAATTTTGTGATATAATTTCATAATTTACCTTAGATCCTGTAAATACTTGTTTAAAAAATATATAATTTTGTAAAAATTAAGCATTGATTTTAAAAATAAGTTTTTTATAAAAAATAGAAAATAAAAAATATATAAAATTATTCTTCAGTAAACTTAAAACTGGATAACATAATTATTATAGTCCTATATTTAGCAGCCTTCTGAAATTCACTGTAAACGCTTTAACTAATTTCACCGCTGTATTGATATACATATATGTTTTTTTAATAACAGAAATCAACCTGCAGATTTTTGGGATGATTGGTTCATAACTTACCATGGCTCCAATATAAATTCCCCCCTAATAATCATTTAAGTTCGGCTTTAACTGTTACGAATGCTTAAAAAAAGCATAAAACTATCTCATTGTCGGCCAATAATTTAATATATGTCTGAGCCGCAACCAATTTTAATGCTGATGTCTGTAATTATAAAGATTCATTAAAAATAAATAGCTATCATGTAGATATCACTCCTGAAATAATAGAACTGCCGGTAGTGGGCAGCAAAGATTCGGCTAAGCAGAATATAGCACTCAAACTTGTTTTTATAAATAAATCCTTTGTCATATTTGTGAGTGGTGTTATATTATCCAATTTATTATTAATAATTTCTATTGCATAGTCTACCGAAATACTTGGGAATTAAGATTCTAAGTCAGAAGATATAAGTTTTTTGTCATCACATATTGTATTCCGGTTTAACTTATATCTAAATAGGCAAACCTTACATTTGCCGGAGAGCTAATTGGTCTAAGTGATACTAAATATTTATGTATTTTCGGCAGTCAATAAATTCGGCAGTCAAATAAATTCAAGAGCAGCATTACTACTTATTCTAATTCTATTATTTTCTAACACAAATATACTATTGCACTTTATGAGTTCATTGACTAAAAAATTATTTTTCTTTTGAATTGATGACGTAGGATCTTTTTTTTACGTTTCTGTATATCATCATATCATTTAGATAGTAATTTTTCCCCATTGCCACTGTGACGTTCCCTTTATCGGGATTCAATATCAAAATGTTTTTATTTTTCTTTAAAAAACTTTTTGCTTGTTCCACTTTGTTCATTACCAAACGATTCATTTAATATCTGTTTATTCAAATGATTTTTAAACATTGATGTAAACTTTTAGCGTGATATCTCTTCACACCTGGCCAAGACTTTCGTTAATGATATTGCCATCGAAAATATCTCTAACATTTACTGTGTTATTCAGCATTTACACTTGTAATTTTCAAACTATGCAGTTTATGATCGTAAGCTACTTCCATAAACTATACCGTTTAAATCAGCATTTTAGACAGTTAAGTTGTTTATCTTTGACAAGTCAAAATATTTTTAGCCTCAATATTCAAAAAAATAAAACTTTATTTTTTTTATTGTTTTTTTTTCACAGAAAAGATCAATTTTTATTCTTGATGAAATGTCAAACATCGCAAGCGTTGCCAAAACAAAATTGGGAAAAACAGAGTCGCATTAACAAAAACTGGTTTATAATTTATATGGATAAACAAGTTTCTCAAACTTGTTTATCATTATAAACAACTAATAACCTGTTTATGGCGTAGGCGTTAATGCATTATAAATCTTTCGAGATCGACAATCAAAAACCAATTGAATATTGTTTACATGTCGCTAAGTTGGGCCCCAAAAAGCTATCGATTTCGAAGGTTTCTTAAGATTTAGCAATATCAATTGCGGTTTGAAAATTACTTTGCTAATGTTTCGATTTTGGTATTGAAAAATGTTTGCCATAACATATTCTTCAATATTGCGAAATGTTTGCAAAATATAACTTTGACGATATCGAGAAAACTTATATGGAAATATTGTTATCTGTAAAATATTGATAGCGATAAGTGTTCGTCATTACAATCGCTAGTAATTTTTAAAAATTTATTTAAAATAAATATTTTATTAATATCACCATTTTAAATAAATAAATTAAATTTAAATAGTTTTGCTTCTACTGAAAATTTTAAAATTTCGTTGAGTGCGAACAAAAAAAATATAAAAATTTGCTTTAAAAACTTATTCATCTTTTCGTACTTGTTCCCCTCCACGCTTCTTCCGCGGACTGGCACAGTTCTTTTGTCTGGATGGAAATTAGCAATTTGTTTACAAATATATCGCACATTTATTAAAACAGAGTCATAACTCGTATATTTTTTGCTATTCCCCATTTAATTCACCTTTTAAATTAAATACCGTATTTCACATAATTTTTTCATTTTATTATCACCTTTTTTTTTGCTTTCAACACGCTTTTAGGTATTTGTTTTATAAAATCTAAATCACAAATTGAATGTTTTCCTTTTTTATGTTCATCTTTGTTTTTCAGAGTTTGAATGCAATCTTCTTCGTCTGCAATACATTTCAACAATGGAAATTGTTGCTTTGTTGTTGGTATTGCGTATTTTTAGCCCCAACGAGAGAAGCCATTGAATATCGTTTGGGATGTCAATAAATTAAATAAGAATTGATATTTAAATATAATTGGTGAAATTGGCCATTAGTATAGTAAATTTTAAGGGCCGATGTTAAATGTAAACCACTCCTAAACGCCAAGTTTTTTGCTGCATTTCATTTTATATTTCTTAATTTCAGACCAACACAATTTGAACCATGGAAAGACACACAAGCGAGCACAATGCCTTAAAGTTTTTCAGGCTTATTATGAAAATGGGCGTTTAAATCAAAATGCGTATCGTGCACTTCGTGATTTTGTCGGTCAATTTAACCGTGCAAATGTGCGTACAAGCGGAAAAAGCGTGCACAAATTTGAGCAAACCGGGTCTGTAAGAGATGTGAAAACACTAGTGCATGCTCGTACAGTTCGTATTGCAGAAAATATTGCTACTATTCGCGATAGTGTGGCTGAAGAGCCGTTTACCTCTACTCGTCGTCGTGCCCAACAATTGCACCTCTCATGCTCGTCGTTAAAGAACATTATGCATAAAGACTTGCATTAACACGCTTACAAGGTGCAATTGACTCAAGAACTAACGCTTCTTGACCATTCCAAAAGTCGCCAATGGTCAGAATGGTGGCAAAAAATGGTATCAGTGGATGAAAAATTTTCGAAGAAAATCATTTTCAGTGATGAGGCAAGTTTTCATCTCAGTGGATTCGACAATAAGCAGAATTGCCGCATTTGGTCAAACGATAATCCAAGAATGATTGTCGATAAACCAATGCACCCACAAAGAGTGACTGTTTGCTATCATAATAAACTGAAATGACAATAGTTTCCTAAATAATTTGTGTTTTATTCAAAATCAATATCGGCCATTTAAATTTAACCACCCTTTATATTAGTGTAGTATTTATTTATATACAAATTTGCAGCGTTGCCAATAAAAATATTTTTTTTACAATGGCATCATATTTTCAGGTGCAATTTTTACACATCTGCCAATAAAAATAAGCCTACGATATCTACCAATTATCGTTGAGTGCGAGAGAAGATTGTTCACACGATTGTCAGATATTAGATAATATTGTTGTCTTACAATTAACTTACCATCCTTTTTGTAAAAACGCTTACAGACTAAAATTGACATTTCACACAGTTGTAAGACAGTTTTAAGCAACTGTACAGGCAATATTGTAAGATCTTACAATCGTTCAGCTTAAAGTAGAAGATTCTGAAATTTCTGAATATGGAATTGTTTTTTACAGCAAACCGTTTGTTGAAATCTTATTAAGCCGTATAAGATTTGTACACCAAAAAGAGTTTTTTAGACATAGAAAAAAACAACATAAAGTTGCCTTAATTTGAGGCCAATTGTGACCTCTTTCATTTTATGTATTAATTCTAAATTAAAACCTAAACTCGATTTGACTCGACTGTTACCGACATGTTAAATCAAACCATCTGTTTAGAAACTTCAGCTTTTCAGTTTTCTTTTTAAAAATCTTATCCGGGCTTGTATATTAAATACTAAGGCAAAATTTTGTCTTTCTAGCATGGCGGCCATTTAGTCGCAATCGTGTTTGAGTTTGAGTATTGACCATTTTCGCAATAATGGTGAAACGCCTTTACTACAGTGCATTTATAGAAAATTTTGATTACTATTTAAAATTTCTTCTTAAACGATTTTGTTATTCGTGCTTAATTCCCAATTTTTATTGCTTGATAAAAACACTGAATTTTATTGTTGATGGGATAAGCTATTCCTATGCGCATTTCAAATAAATTAAGCACGAATAACAAAATCATTTAAATTAAATTTTGTATTCCCACAAAAATTATTTTGATAATAAACTGGCAGGTGCACGGCCTTAAAAAAAACTGACTGGCAACCCGCTTTTTAAATAAAGCGAGTTGTTTTTGTTTTTATTTTGTTTTTTCTTAACCTACTAACAACTACAATTATTGTTGGAAGAATTCCAATTAATTGTAGTGGGGAATGTAAGGAGAGATAAACTCACTGTTTATTGTTAATGATTTTGTTTAAACTTTGATATTGTTACAAATAGCACTGTTTCTGTAATTCTCATACGTTTAACAGTTTTATTTGGTTTAATATCTTTAGTTTTTCTAAAATTTTTTTGGATGAAGTTTCCTGATGATCTGACCTAAGCAACCAGTGAAATGCGCATAGGAATAGCTTATCCCATCAACAATAAATTTCAGTGTTTTTATCAAATAATATAAATTGGGAATTTAGCACGAATAACAAAATCATTTAAGTTAAATTTTGTATTCCCACGAAAATTATTTTGATGAATTTCTTCTTATTTTTAATGCTGTGGAATTTTATCGCTTTTTATTATACATTTTTTCACTATGAAGTATTTATTTATTTTAAACAAAAAATTAAAGTTGAATATTGCTAAGTTTCTTTTTTCAAGTGCTTCACTACCAAAGACGGTTTATAATTCCATACAAAATACTACATTTTTGTTTTTGGCTTTAAGGCAAGTTTTTCATTTTAAAAGTTCTGAATTGTGTTTTTTGCTTTAATTGTAACTATAAAAAGTAGGCCTCTTATTATTCGTTTTTGTTGCAACAACAAGTAGCAGCATAAGTTTCTATGAGTGTCTAAAGTTTATGACCTGTTTGTTTTTGAAAAGAGTCTTAGATAGTTTGTGGTAGTTTTTAGTAAAGGAATCATTACTGCATGCATTTTATGGCAATTAAAAAAAGAGAAAAACTTTCAAACTGTTCATGTGTAGTTTTTCCTTTTTAGTATAGTTAAGAAATCTATAGAATACTGCTGTCCATAGTATGCTTAAGTTAAAGAGCTTTACAATTTGTTGTTATTGTAAGTGAGAAGTGTTTTTGATTTGAGTGTTCGTATGTATATATGAAAATATGTTTTATTTTTAGTTGTTTTGTCACAATTCCATAGCTATACTAAAAAAAAGCTGCCCATCACTGTTTTACAAATATCACGTAACAACGGTATGACATTTTTGAATGGTACCTCGCAACTACGGTACATTGCATTTCGGTAGGCTTTTGTATTGGTTTTCCTATAACAAAAGCGAACGACTGATTGAAACAGTACATATACGGTACAGCAACGTTCGCCTAACTGAGCCTTAAGTTAATGAAATATAGGCTTCCCTACAAGAACAGTGACCGTCATTTTACCGGTAATTTGACTGTCATTGATAACAGAATAATGGTCATTGCGTAGAACAAAGTTGCTATCACTTGCTAAAGGTCAATAGGAAAAAAATTACCTAAGCTATTGTGTACGTGTGATTTTGCATCCTTCTCTAACATATGTATTTTATCGTCAGTAGAACGTATATCTGAACTGCGTACTCTAATGCTGTTTACTCGTCAGCGTTGATTGGTTTATTCGTCACAGTTGACTTGTCAGTCTTGAAGGATTTATACGCAACAGTTTACTAGTCAGTCTGGATGAATTTATCATTCCCAGTTGACTGGCCAGTCTTGATGAATTTACGGTCACAGTTGACTAGCAAGTCTTAATGAATTTACCAGTCACAGTTGACGAATAGAATTGGAATAAAACACAATTTATTCTAATTCAATACTTTTTCTTAATTTTAATTAAATTTAAATATAACATTTTAAAATAATAAAAGAAATTAAATTTAAATAAAATATTTAATTTTAATGTAAGTAAAAAAAATAAATTTATGTTTCGGTTTTTCTTTTAGCAAATATTTCTTTTGTTTCGACCTGTGGTGAGGGCGTTTCACTGCCATCTTTATTCTTTTTTCAAACTCTAAAGCTTTTGAAAAATATCTGTAATAAATAAAGAAATGTAGAAGTGAACGCATTACTTAAGTAAACATAGTTTATGTGAAATAAATGTTTATTAAAATATTATTATTATATGTACATACTTCTTATAACCTTAT
This sequence comes from Pollenia labialis, assembly GCA_949318255.1. NCBI lineage: Eukaryota > Metazoa > Arthropoda > Insecta > Diptera > Polleniidae > Pollenia > Pollenia labialis. The sequence continues at coordinate 92,563,764 of OX439141.1, forward strand.
TAGTAATATTAAGGCCTGCCAGAGAAAGCTTTTCGCACCACAATTTTTTGATTTTCCTTCAACCAACTCGACAACCGTCAAACTAATCAATTAACAAAGCCATACACGCTTTGATTTGGACAACAACAGACTCAGTTGACAATTGAATTGAATCGTGTATGGTCTGCTTCAGTTGTGGTCATACATTTCTTGTAGAATTATTTTACAAAAAACGCAAAAGCTCCCCAACGAAAAAATAAAAAACCCAAAATTGCGTGTTTTTGTGTCTCATGTACAATTTTTGGGTCATTATGTAAGTGTTTTATATTTATAAAAATAAATAAGTGTCCAAAATTTTGTCGTTGTGAAATAACTCCTTCTATTCACGAGACAGTGCATCGTCAGCGTAATCAAAGTCACCCATCCAGCTTGTATTTTTTTTTATCAGTTTTATATTTTAAAAACTGCTATTTTCCGAATTCTTTCTTTTAAGGTCGAGCGTAAGAGTGATATCAACACACAAGCAGAAGGGCATAGATTGGTCGTTAAAGAATTTCGCGATAACTCATCAGAAATGCAGAATTGTTGCATGAGAACCGCTGCATATTCCCTCCTTTACTTTTGTTTCACTGTATTACTTTACTCATTGTCACATGTGTTATGCATAACAAAAACAAGCATATAGAATGAGCTATATCGTTTGAATTCTTTATAACTTTTTTAATTATTATTCTTTCTTTGTTTTTTTTTCAGCATTTTGTGAAGAAGGCTTGGGGAATTAATGACGAAAAATATAAAATCGAACAAAGAACAAAATTAATTGAGCCCGATTGATTATTATAAAACTAACTTGTCTTGTGTGTGTAAAATACAGGGTGGCGCAGAATGAGCTTTATAACTATTTTAATCATTATTTTTTCTAGTTTTTTTAATTATTTTGTGAAGAAGGTTTAGGGAATTATTAATGAATAACTATACAATCGAATAAAAATAATGAAACGCAAAATTTTGCTAAAAGTTATGCAAAAATGCAATGCATAAATAAAAAGGTTATAAACCATTTAAACAATATAGTTTATTCTGCCCCACCCTGAGTAAAAGGTGAAATGTAAGATTTCAGTAGCAAACGCGATTGATTCTTGATAATCAATTATGACTTTTTTTCGATAGAAATTGCTTGGAAGGTATCGTTAAAGCTTGCAATTTTTTCCAATGTTAAAGCAAATCTAAGTATGGCCGAATTTGCGAAGGTTGCATTTAGTTCATTCAAAATTTTTATTCAGTTTTTAATCAAAATTTCAAGTTAAATTTTTAATTTATGTTATTAACAAAGTCTTCTGAAAATAAAACTCCCATCTTTAAGTCGACTTTTATTTTAACACTCTTTTCTTTTTTTTTGAAATCCATTTAACTCTTGTCTTCAGTATTGCAAAGATTAAGTGCTAAAAGTTTCTTTACCATTTAATGACAAATGTTTATGGCCTACCAGCGCAAAAGTTGTAGAACTGTGCATGTTTTAAATGCATGAACAAAATAAGAAAATTTCTGGTTTATTACTGTCTTGGTGTCTTTGTTAGTCGTGAGGAATTTTTTTTCATTTGTTAAAATGATTAATGAAAATATGATTTTATTTGATTTTTTATGAATCATTAAATCTCAGCGTTAAAAAAGTTTTCTGGATTTTGTCCTTTATTAAGTAGTCTCAAAAGTTTAATTTAAAAAATAACGAGGAAAAGTGCAATTTATTAAGGTCAAATATTGTGCTTAAAAGAAGATGGAGATTGGGGGAAAAATTTCAAATATTTGAGGACTGAATCTTTTGGCTTAATACAAATGACGGCAAACTTTTATAACAAGCGGTAAATTTCTACCGATTTTTTTACACAACAGCAATCATGATATTGATAACTTTTCTGCATATTTAGCTAGAAAAAATAACAACATTAAAGTTAATGAGCGATATTTATGTGTTGTTATGATTGTTAAGGTTTTAAATAAACAAAATTAATTTCTTAAATTTTTGTTTATGTTTCTGTATTTTTACAAAAAGCAAAAATATAATCCCTGATTTGCAAAGTTAAATTAAGTACCGCCTTTAAGTTGTTTTGTCACAGTTCAACCATCAAGAATTTGAGTATTTAATCAATACATAACAAGCTTGTAAAAAAATTAATTTTGATACTTAACTAAAAAAACAAAAAAATACAAAAATGTCATGCCACATACAAATACACATACGCAAACACAACCTGCAAACAGATGGAAGATATCCCCTAAGGCAATAGTTTAGCAATATCCCCAAATTGTCATCTAAAAGAAAATAATCAAAGTAATTTTTTATTTTCTAGACACAAAATAAATCACAACATATTTGTACATCACAAATAAAAAAATCAAAATTATTAAATCTAAAATATTCTGCAGAAGGCAAATAAATAAATAAAATAAATCTGTTTAATATTAATATTTTTCCTTTTTAACTTAATCAAGATATTACGCAACACTCGTAATGGATGCAATTTTAAAAAAGTTGGTTAAAACATACGGTGGAAAGTACATAATTATTTCAGTTTACTTATGGTGTTTTCTTTTCTACAAAAAAAAATGTGATACTTTATTTAAAAAATTTAAATTTGTGTTCGTTTTTTAAAAATGTTTTGCTCTCTAAAAGGGAAACATGTTTTATTCTAAAACATTCCCATTACTTATGGCATAAGGCATTGCACTCTACGCCCCGAATAAATCGAGAGTGTGGTTAGTGCCTCAAAGAGCAACAAAGCTACCCGAAAATGAAAAAATTCGGAAAAGTTTGCAAAAATAGCGAACAATTGCAAACATTTTTATTATTTCAAACGAGCCTTAAAATTTATAAAAAGTCCTTAAAACTATAAGAAATGGCAAAAATTCGGTAAAAACTGCTAAATTAGAGGACATTTGCAAACATTTTGTAACAGTGGCATAATAACAATGTCAAATATTTTTTAAAAATCGTTAAAGCTGTAAAGAATCACAATCCTTAAACTCGCAAAAATTGCAAAATTGAAACAAAAGCAAAAATCTATTTGAAATCGCTTAATCAGTTAAAAAAAATTCAATATATCGAAAAATATCATCAACAAGTTTGCAAAAATAGCGAAATTTCGCAAAAATTTTTAATTTTTCAAAGAATCCATAAAATTGATTAAAAGTCCCTTAAACAATAAGGAATGGCAAAAATTCGTGAAAAATTGCTTAATTGGAGGAAAATCGCAAAATATTGCTAACAGCGTCATGATAGCAAATTCTTATATTTATTAAAATTCATTAAAGCTCTAAAAAATCATAAAACTTACAGTTTAAATCGCTTCCATCGCGAACATGGCTAAAATTCGCGATAAATTGCATTATTGGAACAAACTTTATATGTAATCGCTCAATCGGTTAAAACACAAAATGCCAGAAAATAATGAAAAAAATTTGCTATAATGATGAAGAACAATTTTCGGCATATGTTAAAAACAGGGCATTTTACTTTTCCATATCTTGTGTTTTGTTCTCGTCAAATATCAAATAGCAAGGGCTGGCAAGTGATATTTGTTGTGTAGAAAAGAAAACACCATTAATTAATTTATAAAATATATTTTTTTTTTAAGTATAATTTATATTTATGTATGTAATTAAAAATTTTATTTTAAATAAAAAGCTGTTCTTATTTTTACATAAATGACTATTTTTATCGTCCCAATGATATTTTAGCGATATCTTTCTATTTTCTCATTATTGGTTATCTGGAAATATTGCTTGTTTGTCATCTAGAAGAATCGCTTTCGTATTGCTTAGGAGTATTACTATCGAAACACGTTTCTTCCCGAAGGAAATATCTTCCGCAATACGAAGTCGATTATTGCCGCAATAATATTTTTCATCCTGGCAATACGTTTGTTGTTGGTGGGCACTTACATTTAAATAACCCTGCAAACATTTAGAAGTTCTTTAAATGCTGAAAGTTTACTTATTCTAAAATTTGTGCCGTTTAATTAAAATGATTAACGCGAACGGATTTCACATGCTCCAATATCGATTTAAACACATGCAAATGATGTCTAACAAAAAAAAATATATTAAAAAAAAAAATTTCTAGGTGCCGTAAATTTTTGAAGTTGCCCAGATACTAAAAAGATATTTTAGATTTGAAAATTAAGTAGCGAATTACGAAATCTGGTCACAGAAGTTTTTGGTGGGATTTTTTTTAAATAGTTTTTTAAAATTGATCATTTAGAAGAGACACAACGAAAAAAAGCTAATTTTCCAAATTAATCAATTATGTTTCTTAAAGCAAGTAATTCCAAAAATATTTCTTAATTTTAAATTATTTCGTTCGTATTTAGTAAAATGTTCTTAAGTAAAGAAACATCTTGCTTGAACCAAGTCACACATGTATATATATGTATATATCTGTGGCATTTTGAGAAAACATCTTAAGTCGAGTTAATATACCAAACAAGTTTTTAAAAAAACTCAGTGAAAAAAATAATTTTTATCAAATAAACCAAATTAAAGAAAAATCTTGTTTTTAATACAAAATTTTAAAAACGTAAGAAAAAATGTTTTTTGCATGAAAATTAGTATGATTAACAATATTTTTTCCAACTTTTTAAATTTGCCTTAAGATGTTTTGTCAAAATGCCACAGATATAGAATAAGGATTGGACGAGACCATGCAAAATTTTTTTGGTTCCAGCCATAGTTTCACATCATAAAAACAATTTAACACATCTTAGAAAAGTGTCTTCTTAGTATCGCGTGGAATAGTTTTCATCGATTCTTAATAGCGGCGCTTTCGCGGTGAGCAAGCTTTTTCGACGAAATATACGAGTTATAATAGATTTTAATAGAAATGCGATTCTTTATTGAAATTCCGCAAATTGCTTGCAGGTTTCAAAAATTACACTTGCACTCACGATTTTACTATCTCCAACACACACAAGCATGTCATAGCGAAGTGCCACAAAAAAAAATTAATGAAATGCGTGAAAGGGAGTGTGAGAGTCAGCTATATAGACATACAAAAATTGATTACACTTGTCATCAGGAGGAGTAATAACAACTACAATAAGAACGGCATCATTGCTATCATCATAATGATCATTACACTCAATGTCGCCATTATAATCATGTTCATACTCTTCATCAGCAGATGACAATGTGTAAACAAAAAATAAAAAAGGGATAGCAAGAACAGCATGCGGAGTAGTATGGGAATATTTTAGTAGAAATAAATCAAGCAACAAAAAAAAAAAAGAAATAGTAGTGCGTTGCAAATGAAGAAAAATTAAAATTTTGCAAAAAAAAAAAAAATAAAAAAAAAAATTAATGAAACCCAAGAAATACACACTCACAAACTTAATCAATCAGTCTTACTGACTGTTTAGTTGTCACAAATGCCAAGCAAATATTTTAAGTTCAATTTCTATTGTTTTCGTATATTCCTTTATCTTATCCACTCCTTTTTCAGCTTGAAACAACTGAAGAAATATATTTTTTCATTAAAACACAAGATAACTTAAGGACAGCAACAATTGCATAGCAACAGCTGTAAGTCACAAAAATATAAAAAATGTACAGGGTGGCCTAGAAGAATCGAAGGTGCTAAAAAAGACTAGAATTTATTAATTTTTAAGTAAATCAAGTTGTTGATTTTATAAAACGAAACGACAAACTAGATCGTCTTAGAATTTTACATGGATCCAGAATAAACATATATTTTTTTTAAGAAGGTGTGCGATTATTATTTCGATAGTGGATGTTATATATATTTTGTTACTGGAAAAAATAATGAAGTTATGGGCAATTTCATAACTTTTTTGGTTCACCCTGTATATTTAGCTACAATCATACGCTTATGAATTTTCATTATTCATCTATTCATCCATGTGCGGTATTAAAATAAAATACAACGAATAAATAATAAACACAACAAAAAGTGAAAAATAAAAAATCACTCTTAAGCAACAGGAACTCTAGCTGTTGCAGACCGAGTAATAATAAATATTGCGATACTCTTGAATTTATATTTTTAACGCGAACATTGTAAAAATGTCACTGTAAAACAAAATCAATTTCTTTTGTTAAATACACGGGTTCAATTGATTTCAAATGATTTGCGAAAAGGGGTTCCAGAAACTAAAGTATTTATGCGCGTATAGGTACTTTTAAAATTTACGACTGGAGGTCATTTTAATGAGGAGTTAAAGTTTTCAAACTTGGCATATCTCTTTGATGAATCAGCTCTTGATGCCCAGCTCATACCACATTTGTGAAAATTAATTCACACACGTTCCTGTGACCTTTTATTTAGACATCTATTATCAAGCGACAAGCGGCGCATGCTCATATATTTTTTTTAAGAATAATTATCTTGCGAAAACCAGGGCTTCATTTCGTATTTAATGAAATAATACAACGATACAATTTCAAAATGATTTTTGCAATGCTTATTTGCTTAATTCTCAGATTTATTTTTAGTGTATAATAACACTATGCTAGTTGGAAGAACAGACAAGCCGGGCAAATGGCGTTTTAACATAATTCGGGTACGCTGAATCCATATTTCGTTTTTGTTAGATTGGTTCTGGTTTTCGAGATACACCGTTATTTTGTAGTGTACCTCATAAGTTGCCACCGCATACCCTTAAACTACTCTTAAATCTATACATTCCAACCTAAATAGAGTAGGGTAATTATGCAAGATCAAATAACGGCATTTACCAATCGAGACATCGATTGGAATGGAAATTAATTGGGGTATGAATATGATAAACACAAACAAAGAATTCTACTCAATAAGAATTGTAAATTGAGTGACAAATAGGAATGAGTGTAATCACAAATATTCCAATTGGTCTGAATAACTGTAATCAGGGTAATTATTCATATGTCCATAATATCGACAAACACAACTAGAACTTTATCGATAAGTAGAATAAGTAAGAAAGGCTAATTTAAAAACTCATGTGTAGTATATATGTAAGTGATTGTAAATCCAAAATAAACCAGACTTGAAATTACAATACTAAATCGGCAACAACCAGCCTTGTGTTTTAATTGAACGCCTAGTAAATCAGCTGAAACCCTGACAGCTACTTAAAATAACCAAGGGCTATAGGGAAAACCACTAACATTCCACAAACACTACACATTTCAATTTGCAAAATGGAGGAGGTTGCACAACATATCGCACTTGTTCAACAATAGTGTATTAACTCAAAATTAAAAAATTCAGTAGAAGCAAACCAATTTTTAATTTTACATAAAACGCATATGTATGTGCGAAAGAATTCTTAAACCAACAGTAAACCAAATAGCATGATATTTTTACAGCGGTTAGATATGAATACATATAAAACGTTTCGTTTTTTTTTCCAAAAGAAAGAAAAGAGAAACATTTTGAGTTAATACACTATTGTTGAACTAGTGCGATATGTTCGTGTAACTCAAAAACGCTTTAACCTATTGAAAAAACTAAAAAAAATTCGCAATAAAATTTCCTTGAAGAAGAGTAAAACTTCGTTCTACTAAGCGCAGTCGTTTAAGAAACATATTTTTTTGTTGGAAAAAAAATTATTTTTTTAATCAAAATTTCGAAATTTTTGTTTTTTTAAAATTCATAAAAAATTGGAAAATGCATCTAATTTTTTGCAGACCTATTAAAAACGTAATTCCAAACAAAACAAGCCATATATTATTAAAACCTTTTGATTTTGTTCACAAAAAACGAAAAATGTTAATTAAATCTAAGAATTTCATAAAACGCAATATTTGTATTGGAGCCCCCCTAAGGGGTGATGATAAAGGGAAAGTATGATTTGAGAAAATGCTAAGAACAAAAAACTAAAGGAGAGCATTTATGGGCCTTTTTCTTCAATATATTTCTAGTCTGCATTGAACATTTTGTATATGAGCCTCCTTAAGGAATGGAGGTAGCGGGTGGGTGTGTTAAAAATAAATAATTGAGATGATAATAAAGTGGGGTTGGTCATACATTTGACCTATCTCGGGGCATCCTATGCGAACATATATTGTGCAACCTCCTCCATTTTCGAAATAACGGTATATCTCGAAAACCAGAGTCAATATAAAAAAAGCGGCCAGTACCACTGGATTCAGCTTCCCCGTATTACGTAAAATCGCCAAGTTCACAGCTTGTCTTAAAAACGGTGTCAATTTCGAGCACAGTGTAATTAAGCGTAATTAATTTGCTAAGCAACACATAAAAGCTCGAAAAACCTTATAGTAATTTTTATGATATTGCTCATAACCGTTACGGTCCCTGATTTTAACTATTTATGAAATTGTTGTTTTTAGTTTTCCCCAAAGGAAATATAATGCAGTATCATATTTCAAACAATTCCCTTTGTGTTTGCTGGGTTAACTCGCTCTCTATGCTAATACTAATATGCAGCAATACAACTACCGTTTAAACTTTCGGCTCTAACATACAACCGAATGGTTTGTCAGAAAAATGGCAAAGAGTATTCTTAAGTGGAAGCAGGATTTTAAATGTTCTACGAAAATATTTTTAACTCTAGTAGCCCAGCTAGCACTCCGACATTGTTTGAATCAGATATCTGACAGAATTTGTATACAATTCCAACTTTTATGCTGACGCTTCCCACATACCTAGAGAAAAAACGAGTTTCAATATTGTCACCCTCAACAAAACTATTTTTAAAGGACATTTTAAAACAAATTATTTTTAATTTAACCATATTATTGTCACCGACAACCATAATATGTTTTTTTTCTCTGTGTGCAGTTATCGCCTAAGTTAAAAAGTTTTATTTTTCCATAAAAATATCACATGTAACTGTAAGGAAATTCAAGGATCAACATTTGGGGCTAGCATATGTCCGTAATCGAATGTCCCTTCTGCGCCAATAGTCTTTAAATGAAACAAGTTGCAAAATATAATATCTGCTTGTACAAAGTTGAACACAAATTTGGGTATTTAGGCAACAATTAAGTTTCCATTTTTTTATCTCTAGGGTATAAACTATAGTTATAAAATAATGTCCGGCATGTTCTTGCATTTGTTTTTTTTTAACCAACTTCAATCGACTACACTGTCCCATTTCTTAGCTTAAAGTCATGTCGAGCACATTTCGTTACGTCATTGTCCGTATCTATTCGCCTCTATCCATTTACTGGATTTTGCTTTTGGATTTGGGTTTCTTTACCACCCGCTCATATTTGTTTGATATGTGTCATGTAAATCTATGTTAAAGGAAAGATTTTGTAATATAAACTGTGTTATTAAAAGAAATTTAGGGATTAGAAACAGAAACGAATTCCGTATTCAATGTTGTCGATGCTGCTTTTGTTTTGATACAAAACAATAACTTCCGTTTAAAGTCAGTGAATGTTTATGTTATACATTATTGAACTAAATTGTTGTTTAGCGATATCAGATTCCGTTTTGCTATTAAATATTGTTCTATTTATTATTTTGTACACGTAGTTTAAAACTAATGTAATATGGACAATTTAAATTGAACAGTACTTGAAACTTCTTAGTTTCCCTTTTTTGAAACGAAAATTTTTGCTATTTAAAGTCTAAGTTGTAAACAAGTGGAAAATAATAGTCGACCAGTTGTGATTTTGACTATAATGAGCACCTGCCATATGGCCTTATCTCACAGTGGATCTCAACCTGATGACAAGTATATAAACTTACCTTAAACCGCACACTAACCCCTTGTTTATTACCACGAAAGTATCTTTGTAAGAAGAGCAAGGTATTCCGTAAAGACAATCTTCCCGAAAGACAGAAAGCATTTCATGCAAGAAGAATGCTGACGAAGGCCTCAATCAATAGTCAGACCGGTGCTTGCCCTCACCAGGGGTTATTTACTATGGTGTTACTTGAAAACCTTTGAAATCTTTTAGACCCTAAGAAATACTGTCATTTCGAAGTTCGGCGCATCCCAGTTTGCATACACCTGTTATTTGCCCCATTAAATGTAGCACCAGGCGGTCTGAGGCTTGTGTACGTACCCTAATTGAAACCCATGGGCATTAGGTTAAGATTCATATAAGAGATATTTGTGTTGAAGAGGGTATGCTAAGTTTTTCATTCCGTGTGCAATTTTTTTATTCATATAAGAAAAAACAGAGTGGCGTATAAGTAACGTTATGATTTAATAAATGAATCAATTTTTTTTAGATGTTTTTTTTCTGAATTAAGTTTGAAAAACTTGTATTATTTATGATGAAAAGACTCAGCTCAAAGCAAAGGACCAGAGTTGTTCACTTTTATTTTTAAAGTCACCATGCGATTATTCAAGTGTTGCCAATTTAGCCATTTATTGGCTGGATTAAACCATTTTTCCACTTGTCTAGCCACAAAAACTTTTTTGCCGTTTTTCTTGTAAACTAATTATTTGTATGCTCTTATAAAAATTTGTAAAATTGCCAAAAGCAAAATAAACATTTTTACCAATTAAAATGCATTATAAATAAAATCACAACTTTTACAAATGTTAAAAATCGCTATAAGCGATGATGATCAAACATCTTTTAAAATAAAGGAACAGTTCTCATATGACTAGAAATAAAATCAGAGAAATTTTTTATGGTCCGTCAATACGTCAACTTAGGCCTAAGCTGCCATCAATTTTTAAAGCACACAGTTTTTTTAAAGATTAGTAAATAATTAACAGATCCCATATGGAGCTTTCTGCTGAAAAATTCTAACTGTATTTAGAGGGTATTTAATAATAATTCAGTACAACCGAATATTTCACTCTAACTTGTTTAAAGATTTTGTTGTCTTAAAGTGATTTTACGAGGGGGGTTTATATGGGAGCCAGGCGCGGATCCAGCTCGAGCCTTAGGGGGGGGAAATTTTTTTGATACAAAAAAGTAAAAAATTTATTTTTAAAAGTTTATTAAAATTAATATGTGTATATTATATTAAAAAAACTCAACTCGTGAGGCGAATTTATATAGTACAGTCTTTCTTCTGTCATTGTTGATCTGAGCCATGTTTTTATTAGACGACGGGTAAGAAATGACCTCTCTCTCGCAGCATTACTGAAGAGTAGGGCAAGTTTTTTATGGCATATGCCATTTTTGCCATTTCTTCACATATATTTTTAAATAGAAATTTTTGGTCCAGCTTGCCAAAGAATAGCTTTTTGCAACCTAGAAAAAAATTTTTAAATAAGCTTAGCGAATATGAGGCAGAATCTATTAAAAATGCTAGCTGAATAATGCAAAAATTGGACGTAAAAAGTACTTTCAATGCATCTGCTCAAGCCTCTTGAAGTTACGATTTCTATGAATGAAAGCTTTGGCTTAATTGGCAGTGCTAAGGAAAATAATACAAGATGTCAGTAAAAAATATTTTGTTGAAAAGTTGTCGGTAAATTATTCAATTCTCTTGAAAAATCTATATGGCTTGGCATTTCAATTTTAAAAAAAGTGTTTAAATCGATTTTCTCACAATTTTGATTTAATGAAAGTGAGACGGATGAATTTATTGACAACCTTTCTCCATCTGAACTTTTAGTGTTCAAATATGCTCCAGTTACATCTCGCGACGTTGAAAGAGTGTTTTTCGTTTATAGAACTGTTTTATGTGATAACAAGAAACAATCAGGGGTATTCTAGAAATCGAAGACTCAAAACGCAAGAATTTTAAACGTCGTTATTTAATCAGATTTCCCTGATAAAAAAATTTTATGACAAATATTATAAAAATATTTCTTTATTAAACAGAATTTTATAACAAAAATTAGATTAAAGTGTATTAAAAACAACTTCCAAATTCTTGCGTCTTGCCACAAGAATTTTTTTTTTTTGACAATTTAAAGAAACATACTATTGTACTTACAATACAAATTTAATAAAATAAATGTTTCCTTAATAACATGTTTATTTTTGCCATTTTTCGTGCCATTTTGCCAGCCATTTTTAACTATTTTTCGTGCAATTTTAAACTTGCCCTGCTGACGAGCATTGAAACGAAAATTTGAATTATTTTTCTTAGATTTCGGTAGATATCTTCATCACAGTTTATTAAAGCATCTACAACGTTATCTGATAGATTTTCAGATATTTCCCATGTTTGTTGCAAATGCAACAGGTCAGACTCAAATTTAGAAGTTAGTAGGTGTTTATCTATCTCTTTTATAAAAACATAATCAGCTCATCAGCTAGTTGTGATTTTAAAAGTTTTGTATCTGTATTTGACTTGATTACACTTTGAGGTAGAAGTTTAGGTATGTTCAATACATTTAGGATATCTATTGGGAATCGTGTTTTGAGATCTTCTAAAATAAATGAAAAAAGAGGAATGTAACCTACAACTGGGTAGTAATCTTCAACATTTTGAATGTGATTTGAACCTTGATTTGAACGCAGATAACTTAAACTTTTTCAAAAATCGCTTTAAATGGTTCTTCGGCTTTATTTCTTTTCTCTTCAGGGATTGTAGTTTTGATAAGGCTTGATCCTTTTTGAAGATCTATATCGTGCTTGTGTAAAATGATACTAAGTGGCTGTGATACAATAAGTATCACATTTAATATGTTAATTCCGTAAATGAATTCAAAAGTACTAAGCGAGTTCCTTAATATAAGGCTTTTGATGAAGTATCTCTACCTTTTTACTCCGATATTTTTTCCAAAGCTTCTACTATATGATGTACACTTGTTGCAAAGTGTAAAATTGAGTCGTGACGATCCAACCATCTTGTCTCGCATAATGTAGAGAGTTTGGCTCCCAAATACTTTGCTAAAACTGCGTTTCGCTTGGGATTATTATATTTAATAAAACTTGTTTTATAATTTTTTTAATATTTTTTTCTTGTATGTTGAAATATCTTTAAGATAAGGAAATCTGGGTTTTCCTCGAAAAATCTGTGTTTTCGTCAAAAATTATCGAATAGAATTTTGATTCATATAATAAAGGCTTATTAATAATTCAACCGCATTTTCAAGTCAAAATTTATTCTTTGGATATAAATAGATGCCACCTGCTGGGATTGAATGTAGAATAATAAGTATTTGAATACTATTAGAATTAAGTTTTGGATACTTATTGTAAATTTCGTTAGATTCAATAAAAAAAAAACAAAAAAAAACCTTGCTGGGATTTCCTAAAATTTTGTGCATATAAAAAATATTATTATTGGGAATTCTTGTATTATCGAGATAAACCAAACATATTTTTATAATTTAGGGGGGGGAAATTTCCTTATTTCCCCCCCCCTGAATCCGCGCCTGATGGGAGCTAACTTGAATTCAGGGAAGGAATAGCAATAAAGGCTATTTTCGGTAGTGGTGTTCTTATAGGAGCTATGGTCAAATGTGGACAGATTCCAATAAAGTTTGATAATACATTTTAGATTACAATAAAATAAATTTGGACCAAATTTAAATACGAACATAGTAAGACGGGTTATGTGCAGAAGGACTCTGTTCCGGGAATAACTTTGTATGGGGCCTTTGTGAAATGAATTATTGTTACATTTAGAACATTTGTACCTGATTTATCGCCTAAATGTCAACCTGTACTTTGATTACAAAGTTTACTTGTACAGCAAGTCGGACGAACGGATATTGTAAGATAGGCACAAAAGTGATTTTAAGTGAATCAGCATACTAAATATTTTAAGTGTTACATACATCAGTACACATTTTTAATACCCACTCCATTATGGGGTGGTGTGGGTATAAAATTTAAGCTTCGAAATATCAATAAAGATTTAGTTGTTTTTCCCACTTTTAAACCTTAAATTTGATTTTTTTAAGTAGTCCTAAATATTGCGCTTAGTATTTAAAAAATTCATTCATTGTGTGGGATCGTAGATCAAACACATGAAATGACAAATTTAAAAGGCATATTCGGGAAATGGAAAGAACTTTAATAACGAAGTGAACCAATAAAATCTTGCTATAACTTCCTTATAAGTGTTGGCGTGACATACAATTTGGCGACAATAACTTTTAAAATGTTGTGCTGGTAGCCTCAGATTTACATTAAGGCAATAAAATCTGAAAACAAGTAGGATTGCTGTATTCGGCTGTGTTAAAAGAAAATGGAAAAAAACTTTAAAAATTCCCAACTCATTCCTTTAATCAAAATATGTTTGTTCCATTTTCAAAATAAAGTTGCCTAGACTGATAATACTAGCTAAATTAAATACATTTGAAAAGGCACATTTATGAAGTTTGAAGCATTTTGTTTCTTAAGAAAATTTACACTTAACTGTATTTGCAATGTATGAAACAATAAATTTATTGTTCAAAGTTATTTTATATAAATCCATCATCATCTAATTGTGAAGCACACATCTGCTCTTGTCAAGTTTTCTTATAGTTTAGTTTTAGCCATTTCTTACAAATAATCTTTTATTTTTCTTGAAAATCTAATGCTGTTAGAATTAGCGTAATTCAATAGTAGTTTATAGGAACTTCTTGATAGAGTTTTAATTTTTTGTTCGTCCTTTCTTTAACTATTCCGTATTTTGGTAACTTTTGTTTACTTTGCTTATGCGAAAGTTTCTAAAAATACTAATAATTTGATTGCTACTCTTGTAACTAATAATTCAAGAAATATTATGCAGCAGTACCAGAAGCATTAACCCTCGGTCTTACACATGTGTAAAAAATTATTTATAGTTTAAAGAAAACACTCCGATTCATCGACAGTTTCTGCGGAACTTTATTAACAACTAACTTAAAAAAGGGAAATATAGAATATTTTATAATAAGAATTATGTACTTCAAATTTAGTATGTACATAAGTATAATAATTCATTTACATAGAGAGAGTAAGAAAAAGAGTAATTATAAAAAGATTTATGTTGGCCATAGTCGGCTTGAATTCATGTTATATTTTTCACATCCTCGGCCCGGCCATGACAGATGATACCTCCAATGGATACAGCAACTGAATAGGTATCTTTAGAATTACGTTATTTCCTAATCGTACATTGCAAGCTCGCACGTGACCATCTCTGCCCTGGAATACAGAATCAACCACAGCTAATTTCCAAAGCAACCTCGACTTCAAGTCTTCGTGTACTAAAACAACATCTCCAATTTCAATGCTACGAATGGGACCACACTTATTGTGATGAATTGTGCGCAACTGTTGCAAATATTCAGATTGCCACCTTTTGTAATATCGCCTAATAATTGCTTGTCTCAAGCTCCATGACTTTGCCATAGAAGATTGATCGGTTTGAAATTCTGCTGGAATAAAAATGGCTTTTTGATTAGTAATAAAATGAGCCGGCGTCAATGGCTCTAGATCGTTATGATCGTTGGTAATGTAAGTCAGTGGCCTAGCGTTTATGACGCATTCAACTTCTGCCAAAAAAGTTCGAATTTCGTCAAAACTCAGAATGCTTTTACCAATTGCTGCCTTTAGACAACTCTTGACGCTACGAACTAATCGCTCCCAAAAACCACCCCACCATGCTGCGTGCGGTTATTTGTTGGATATTTGTATGCTTCAATAATTGCTCTAGTTTCCTTAGCTCTAGGTCAGCTCGCTTGAACGTTTTTGCGTTGTCAGATATGATAATTTTTGGAGGGCCAAATCTTGATATGAAACGACGTAAAGCATTTATGGAGCTTTCAACCGTCATATCTTTGACTAACTCTAAATGTACAGCACGAATTGCTGCGCAGGTAAAGAGCATAATGTAACTCTTTCGCTCAATTGTTTCACCATCGCATTTTATGTAGAGAGGACCAGCGAAATCGATTCCTGTTGTTTCGAAGGGCCTTGTTGTTCTGATACGCTCTACTGGTGATGCGCCTCATTTATTAACATTATGCTGAGATGACAATTCTTAGCAAAATTATTGGGTTGCATGAATAATCACTGAAAACTGAGTTTGATAAACGCCCTTGAAGCCGCATAACACCGTTGATTAAAGTTGGGTTTAAACAAATTAACTTGGACTGTGCTGATACTTTTTTCTGTCTTTCCAGATCTGCATATTCGGTTTCGTAGTGTGCTTTTTGAAAGTACTTGATCCAATAATATTCTGCTTGTTGTATTTCGCTATAGGATAACTCTTCTAAATTCACGCGTTTTTGTGACAACTTGCTTTTACAATTTTTTATAAAACGAAATACATACGCTGTGACGCGCAGCAACTTCTTTAATTTACTAAATTTTTCAACATTTACAATTGGCTCGGTTTTTTGCATGATCTGTGATTCACTCTCAACTGATGAGACCAAATTTGTCGAAGACTTCAAATTGTATTCACTTGGCCAATATTCAGTAGTTTTTGCTAACCATATTGGGCCAATTTTCCAAGCGTTGTTTTTTAACAGTTGCTTAGCTGTTAGACCTCTCGTTAAAAAATCTGCTGGATTCGATTTACCATCACAATGTCGCCACTCATATATATTACTAAGCTGATTTATTTCATTGACTCTCGCTTTGACATACGGTATACGTTTGCCATTACCATTTATCCAGTTAATCGCTATAGTAGAGTCTGTCCAGAGCCAAAATGCGCTTATTTCAAAGTCCAGTGAACATCTTAGGAATTCCTTTAATCGCGCAGCCATTAATGCAGCTGTCAGCTCCAATTTCGGGAGTGATAATTCATCATTCTTTGTGGTTTTGTTGATAGGGCGCACTCGATTTTTTGAACAAATAAAATTTGTATAAAATTCTCCGTTACCTGTTGTCTGCCGAGAATAAGCAACTGCTCCGAATGCTAAGGGACTTGCATCTGCAAATATATGGATTTCCACACTACCTGCCTCAGTTGATAGACACCGCTGTATTGCATATTCATTTAAAAATGATAACTCGTCATGCCACATTTGAAATTCATTTAATAAATCGCCACTTAAATTCACATCCCAATCAATACGTTCCTTCCAAATCCTTTGCAATAAGATTTTAATTCTTACAGTAAACGGACCAATCATACCAAGGGGATCATAAATCCTTGCCATTCTTTGTAGTACATTTCGTTTGGTTGCTCGTGGCATTTTTCCCTCGATTAAATTCTTCAAGTCAACTTTAATAGTGTCACTAACAGTGCACCAATTTACACCAAGTATTTTTTGTGATATTGGTCGCTCTAAACCATCAGATTGAAAATGGCTTTTTACTTCTGAATCGTTTGAATTCCATTTACGTAGCTTAAAACTCGCCTTTGCCATAATTTCTGACGCAGCTTCCATAGTTTTAATTGCCGACTCAACTGACTTTTCGCTGACAACTAAATCGTCCACATAAAAAGACCTTTTTAATTTATTGCAAATACTTCCGTATTGTGCTTCACAATTTGACAAATGTTTTTGAATTGTTGCTGTCAAAAGAAATGGACTGCTTGCCACTCCAAAGGTTACTCTTGTCATTCTATATTCAGCAACTGCTGGCAGTTTATCTGTCTTGTCTGGCGTATCTTCAAACCAAAGGAATCTATGAACGTTTCGGTCGCTATCCGATAGGGAAATCTGTAAGAAAGCTTTTTCAATATCTGAGGTAATAACAATTTTATTGGAACGGAAACTTAACAACATTGTTAACAAGTCTGCCACCATATTTTCGCCAATGCTTTAAAGATCATTTAAGGACGCTGTACCTGGTTCGCTGGATGACGCATCGAAAACTATTCGCATTTTTGTTGTAGCTTTATCTTCTCTGTATACAGGTCTATGCGGCATGTAATAAACACGACTATTATTATTATTAATTGTTGAAGATGGAAGTTTCTCAGCAATGCCGCTTTCTAATAGATCGCGAATACCAGCATCATATTCAGATAATTTTACACTATTGTTCATTAATTTCAACGTTAAGCTCCGTAACCGAGACATTGCAATTTGTTTATTATCATTTAGCATAATATTACTATCACGCCAAGGCAACGATACTTCATAT
The DNA here is from genome assembly GCA_949318255.1 of Pollenia labialis. Taxonomy (NCBI): domain Eukaryota; kingdom Metazoa; phylum Arthropoda; class Insecta; order Diptera; family Polleniidae; genus Pollenia; species Pollenia labialis. The sequence continues at coordinate 92,581,650 of OX439141.1, forward strand.
CGATTGTTTTGTAAAGTTATTTTATTAATTGTTTCGTCAATAATGGCTTTTTCGCTATTTGCTGCACAACTTGTTAGGCCTATTGACTCTAAGTCCCAGAACTTTTCTATTTGGAAACCTTCTGCAGCTTCTCGAATTTGAAAAACCCAGGGAGCATTATCGCTATTATTATTAGCACCTTGTAATGTCCAACCAAAAAATGTTTTAATGGCAAAAAGATTTCTTGAAATTAATTCACAACCTTGTTTGTAAAATTGCCAATAAAAATCCTGCCCAATCAATAAATTAATTCCATCGATAAGTCGCACTTTACAATTGACAGCATCGGCCAAATTTGTAAATATCTTATTCAACCTTTCATTTTTGATTTTTGGCTCTGGCAGAACATCATCACAAATTTTTGGCACTACTGTTGCATTTATTGTAATCATTTTATCGTCGTATTGATTTTTAATTATCATTTTAACGCGCTTAAATATTTTTGTTTTTATATCATCTTGTTTTTCACCAAAGGGAATTATTTTTATTTTCGCTGTTCCACAATATTTTAAGTTTAGCTCTCTCACCAAATGTTCGCTGACGTAAGTTCTCTGGCTACCGTTATCCATCACGATTCTAGACAAAACGCTTTTGTTGTTGTTTATGTCGCTGATTATACCTTTCGCTGTTTGTAAATATATAACGTTTTGTTCTGGTTCCAATGTGTTTAATGCTGCTGCACCGCTGTAATCGTCTTTGGGACTTCCCTGTGACTTCTGCTGCCTTGTTTCGCTGCCTCGAGCTTCGTAGGCGTTACAGGTTTTTACATTATTTGTTGCCTTCTCACACATAGAAGTAATATGCCTACCTTTACAAAAGTCACATTTAATCCAGTTAGCTTTACAAAATTTAGAGTTGTGGTTTTTTTTTGCACATCTAAAACACCTTGCTTCTCTCAACAAAATTTTCATTTTCTCCTCCGAAGATAACTGTGCTTTGCAGTTTTTGGTGGAGTGATTATTTCGTTTGCAAAAAATACAATTGTTGTTTGCGTTGTTGTTGCTAATGAATAGTCCAGTTGCTGTACCGTAATTCGGTTGTGCATTTCTGTTCGAAGTACGCCTTTCAGACATTTCTGTTTTTTCCAACGCTTCTACCTCTACTTTTATGAAATCAAGTAAACTCTTTAAACTTTTATCTCTATCGTCTTCTTCTTCTTCACCTACTATTGTACTAGAATGAGCAGCTGTACGTGAGGTTTTATGATAAACTGTACGAAGCTGTGCTGGTATTGCGCCTAATAAAATTGATCTTACCATAAGGTCGTATTGTGAAGGTGAAACTTTTAAAGCTTTTAATGATCGAATTGTTGAGCTGACTTCATTGTAAAGACGACGAAGACCATTTACATCACTGTTAGAATGTACTTTATTTAAGCACATAAGCTTTTGCACGAATCGTTCTATTAATTTTTCCTGGTTACCATATTCCTCTAAAAGTAATTCAATGGCTTCATCATAACACGCTTCTGTAGGTGTAAATCCAGCTATTGTTGCTGCCGCCTTACCTTCCAAAGATTCAGAGAGAAAGTTAAATTTTGCAGCCTTAGATAATTTACGATTATCATGAACTGCACTCTTAAATTGTTCCCAAAAGGGAAGCCAGTTCTCAAATTTTCCATCAAACTTTTTTAGTTCAAAGGATTTCAACTTTACGCCACTTAATTCGCTTGCGTTACTTGCGCCAACGCTAATGAATCTGGTTGTTTCGTTTGCATTAACGTTAGAATCCTTCGTTGTAAACTTCGTAAGAACATATTCTAATTTTGCAATAGTGCAAATTGCCTTATCATCATACTCTATGATTGCATCACATTCTTTCTGATAATCTTCCGGCTTAATTGTGCCACTAATAGCCTGATCTGCTTTTTGTAAATTAAGATGAGCATTCTTTATTCGCTGCACATAGAGGTTAATATCAGATTCCATCTTTTCTGGGCTTTCGACATTTTCAAATTGTGTGTCCTCATGGGATTTTAAGAAATCCACAGCCGCGTTGCATAATTTTGTCAACTGGGTTCGCCATGTGGCTCTGTACATATTATCCATTTTTGTTATAAATTACAACCGCCCGCTATTTAAATTCTTTAATCGCTAACGCTGTTAATATTCTTTATTTTATAAAATTTTTTTTAAAGAACAATTACTGTCCCGGGTTTCGGCACCATGTAAAAAATTATTTATAATTTAAAGAAAACACTCCGATTCATCGACAGTTTCTGCGGAACTTTATTAACAACTAACTTAAAAAAGGGAAATATAGAATATTTTATAATAAGAATTATGTACTTCAAATTTAGTATGTACATAAGTATAATAATTCATTTACATAGAGAGAGTAAGAAAAAGAGTAATTATAAAAAGCTTTATGTTGGCCATAGTCGGCTTGAATTCATGTTATATTTTTCACAACATGTTTTTGTTTTCGCACTCGTTTCCATTTTTGTCAATTTTTCCATAGAAATATAGTGGATCGATTTGGCAACGGACCAACCTCCGGTTCATATGTTATGTTCCACGTGAGCGGTTATCAAACAAAGGAAGATATATTTCTTAACTGGTTTGCCTGTGCCGATTTATATATATGATATATATAGTCGAAATATTTGAAAACCGGTTTCTTGAAAATGTTAGCTTTTTATTCCGTGCGTGCTTTACAGAAAGTTTCTTCGAATACCACATAAAGTATTCAAATAAGAGGGATTTCATGTCAAGTTGCCCAAATTTTGAAACCGATGTCTTTCGATTGCACTAAGGTTAGTCCGATTCGATTCGAGCTGTTTGGATACAATTTTTCAACAAGATCAGTCAAGAACTCTCTTAGTTACAGGGGGTCAAAATTGGACATCTTGGCTAAAAAGGTGCATGTTCTCATCCATTTAACTTATTACCAGGTAATTCAAAAATGTGCCATTGCATGTTTTTCCCTGTGCCACCAAAGGAGGCACAAAAAAACATTTATCCGTTTGAGAGCTTTTTATGTATTTTGGCATCGATTTGTTAGTGCATATTTTAACATAACTTTGTTTTTATAAGCCGAAAACTGACCATAGTTTCCAAACAGGGTAAAATCTCGAAAATTCCGATTTTAATTTTAGGATTGTTTTTATTAAATTGTTGAATATTTTGTTTTAAAATTAGTAATATTTGAATATTTAGGGTATATTTTTAACAATTTTCAGGGCATATTTTCAAGTTTTTGGGCACATTTCTGGTTTTCCTGCTTATTAGTCTTAGTCCCAATTAGCTTTGAAAACTATTTAATAATTCTTTGTTGACTTTGTTTTTGCAAAAACTAATTTTTTTTTTAATTTTCTTTTTATATGTGCTCCTTTTTTTGCTCATAAAATGGCTAACACACAGAAAAAAATATCGATGTTAATTAAAGCAAATATTTCATAATACCCAGTAAAAACTTCGCCTACTTTTTCAAATTAAATAGCTTCTCTCACTCGTTAGTTCCAATTCACATCATATGATTTTTGTCGTTGCGATTGTTGTCGTTTCCTCTTTGAAGTCGGTCTGAAGTTAACATTGTAGTATTTTTGTCGTTACAACTTTTTCTTTTGCAACCGAACTTCAATACATTTTTCGTCAAATGTGAGAACAATGAGAGAACGAATGAGCGAACAGAATGGATCGAAGAGTACACTCGCTTGTGTACCCCTTTTAATTCCTCTCTCCCCTCTCGGCCATAAGGTAAAAATCGCAACGACAAAATCGTATAATGTAAATAGGCACTTATTTAGTTGCGTATGTCCTAAAACAAATTTTTCAGGAGAGCCGAAAACCCATTCTTTATCAAACTATGGGCTAGCAATTGCACTTTTTAAATTTTGTCATTACGTTAAAAAATCGGAATTGATCCATCTTTTTTCAAACATTTTTAGAAACATGTGAAGAGCGTTTAAAATTAGGCAATATGGCATAAACATCTCAAAATCGGAAAAATGGACATACGCGGTTGCCCATGAAAACTAAAGAATTATCGCATATGTTGTCTCTGAAGCTTCTTCTCACTGTTATTTCAAACAATTCGATTCTACATGAAATTTACGTAGTTTCAAATTCATTCGTCGTGATTCATTGTGTTATTTCAATATGAATGTCATTTTGCTCTAATTTTAGAGGAATGTTAATTTAACATGAATTATTGTTATTTTTAAAGGAAATAATGTTGTTCGCAAGTTATTATAAAATGATGTTAAATTAACATGGAGATACTATGATGAAAAATCACTAACGAAAAATGTTAAATCAACCTTTTTTTTGAGGATTTTACATTAATTTTTTTCTGTGTGAAGGGGTTTACATTTAAGAACTTTATGTTCGCTTAGTGGTATGCGAGTGGGATATCTCCAAAATAAATGTTTTGTTAGCTAAAACAGCACTATTTAAATTTTTACCATATGATTTTGATTTTGTGCTGCTAGGACCATAACCATAGGTCCCATATTAACCCGGTCCCTAAGATCACTTAAATGGAAACTCTTCTCATATAGTTGAAGATATTTGAATAATATTCGGCACAAAGAATTTTTACAAGAATCTTAACTGCAAAACACTATTTTGTCCCAAATAGGGACAAGCCGGCAACACTTTCCTACTTGTTTTTTTTTTTAAATCAAATAAGTGCTCTTACAAAACTTATTTCTTTAAGAGTTTTTTGTTTTGTTTTTCACGCTATCAATGGATGTAAATTATATATAAAAGTATGCACTAGGCACCGTTGAAAACTTTAGTTCTTAATTTAAATGTAAATTTTATTTTTATTCTTTATTCAAATGATGTGTGTTAAAAGTACTTATTTGAATTTCTTATAGAAAAAGTTTATTTCAACCTCTTGCATTTTTTTTAATTTTTTTAGACAGACAATTTTTACAAGCTGTTTTTTGTTGCTGTTTCTATTAAGGAAATAATTGTAATTGAAAAAATGTTGATTTTAAAATTTAAAAATTAATCAAATTAAAAAAATGAAATTATGGGGGTAGTTTTGATGTTCACTTCACCTTGCGTTGAGAAAACTTTCATAAAAGCGTATTTGGGACCCATGGGAAATCATGGACCCCAACAAACGGTTAACGTTCACATAAGAGTTCATTGTGTGGAATACAAATAAGATAGCAATATCTTTTTAAGATTTTTTCCTTTTAGAGTGATTTTAGTTATATTAAGCATTCAAAAATAAAAAGTGCTTGGTAATGTTAGTGAAAGATATTCGTTAAAAGCTTGTCATGATAATAAAAAAGGAACGTCGCTAATCTCTATTAGATTTAACTAGGATCTTCGGATAGTTTTTGATTTAGTGTTCCCATTAATTTTAATTTTATGAGCATTGTAACTGACGAAAACTGAGACCCTCTCTATCAAAAGAGAGTTCTACACGCAGAGAAAAAATATGGTTGGGCATGGTTACGGCAACCACACTGTGTTTATTGTAACAATATATTGTTGTTGTACACAAATAATTGTTATTTTTATTAAATATCAGCAATATTATAGTTACTGTAAACATATTAATGTTTATCGCAATTATAAATTTGAGTATTGTTGACCGAAAAATAATTATTTTTCTAACAACTAAATTATGATAACTTTCAAAACATATTATATTACTCACAATCATAACATGATATTTAATAGCCATAACATGATAACTTTATATACATTTATCATAATAAGTTTAAGATGCAATCAAAATATCGTTACTCTAATAATATATTGGTATCGCCATTTGTAAAATAATTTTGTATCAGTTGTGTCGTGTTTTACATAAACATATCGAATTATTTGTTAGTGAGTGGCTAAATAATAAAAAAATAACCATTAGAAAAAAAAGAAATTAAAAAAAATAAAGAAAAATATTAAAAAAGAAATAACAAAATAACCATTAAAATAAACAATAAATTAAAAAAAAATAAAGAAAAAACATTAAAAAAGGGTTGTAGTGTCACAAAATAAAATATCTTTGCTAAAAAATTTTAATAATCTTAAAGTGGTGGAAAAATTTGTGAAATATTGGTGCAAAATATTAACCATTACCAGTGTGTTATTTTAAGAGAAAAATAATGAAAACTCCATAAAATAATTTATAAATAATTGCGACCTACGACAAAAAGATTACAGTAACTATATTATGTTTTTTATTTTATCATAAGTATTTTTTTCCAATAAAAATATTATGTTTAAAGTTGTATCATATTATGATGTAAAAAATTTATGTATAACAGTTCATATCACTTTGCATCATAATATGATTACTTCTAAACTTATTATGATTGCCATGACAATAATATGATTACTTCTTAACTTATTATGATTGTCATGACAATAATATGATTACTTCTAAACTTATTATGATTGTGATGACAATAATATGATTACTTCTAAACTTATTATGATTGCCATGACAATAATATGATTACTTCTAAACTTATTATGATTGTCATGACAATAATATGATTACTTCTAAACTTATTATGATTGTCATGACAATAATATGATTACTTCTAAACTTATTATGATTGCCATGACAGTAATATGATTAGTTTTTAACTTATTATGATTACCATGACAGTAATATTATAACTTCTTAACGTTTTATGATTAACAGGATAATAATATGATTAAGGGAAAAATATTATGATGTAATATTACGAACATATTTGGTCATAATATGATTTAATAACAATCGTAATATGGTGACTACAATCATGAATCTTATCATAATATGTTGCTCTTAGAATATGTTTACCACAACCATGTTTTTTCTTTGCGTGTACCTATAACAACTGCTTTGCTCGTCGGAAATGGTGTGCTTCATTTTCTTTTCCAAGACAGAGTACTTTACTACTATAAAATTTAAAATTAGGTAGAATTGAATATCATAAATCAACTATTAAACATAGACGTTAAGAAAGACATTAATGTGTTGTTTTCACAACACAAGTGACTGAACGTGTATTAAAAATTATATGAAAAACACTTTAACAAACTGAATGCTTTTCATACAAATTTTACCAGACGTTTTATCACTTGAGTTATGAAAACAGCACATAAAATAATAAAGAAAACAAAAATCTATAGATGCAAACATATTTATAAATGTATGAAAAAGTTTAAGATGTTGTTCACCTTTCCATTTCTATACCCACCCAAAACCTAAGTTATTCTTTCAAATTTCCGAATAACCCATTATGTCCCTTCTCTTATGTATTTAAATGTTTCGTGAAATGAATAAAAATTGTTTAAAGGTCCATTATACTAACAAAGTATTTATTTAAACATAAATATCACGAATTAAATTAATAATTAAAATACAAATTATCATTCTAAGCAATCACCAAATTATATTTAATAATTAAAATAAAAGTATAAATTATAATTTAAATTAAGGGTTGTTTATGTTTTCGTTTTAAAAGAAATGACAAAATGTTAAAACTTAAAATAAATTGGAATCTGTCAATGGTTTTTTCTATTCTGTTATTGCATTTTAACAGATATTTTCAAGTAGTAAAAAAATATTTTTTTTTGTTTGTTAATGTTTTCTAAAATTTTAAATAATAAAATAAAAACTCACCACATTTTATTTCCCTCGAAGACTGCAGGCCTGAAGTTGAGAGGTTTATTGATGATTCTGTTTTCACAAATAATTATTTACCAATATGAAAGCATTAAATAGTGTTTTTGTAAATAGAATGTGTGCCTATTTAATCTGTAATATCCCAACAAACACGAAGTCAAACCTTTGATATGAAATGACTTTATCATTTGACATCAAACGCAATTCTCAAAAGTTTTTCAATTGTTTGATTTAACATTTTAATTCAAATTGATAATAATTTGAAAATAAATATTTGATATCAAATGTTTTATCAATTTGATGTCAAATGTTTGTCAAATGTTAAAATCAAATCAAAAATAAACTTGGCAATACTTAAGCGAAAAATAAATGTTAGCATTAAAAATGGCGATTAAAGTTACATTTTTTTACTTTGAGGTTACATGTGTTTTACTATTAAAAATAAATTTTAATATAAAGTGAACAGTTTATTTCTTGAGAAATAAAAATTATTTGTGAGAAATTACAATGATTAAAAATACGAAAAAAAAACAAAAATAATAAAACGGGAAAGTGAAGAAAGATTGTTGAACGATCGCGGTGCTACAATCCTCAAAATAAAAGGGAGCCAAGTATTTTGTCTTTCCAAGAATTAGAGGACGGAAAGAACACTAGTTCATCTTTTAGCTATGGTACCGAATGTTTATCTCAAAGTTTATTTAAATAAATAATAATTTTAAATTAAAAAAATTAAATAGTTTTATTTATATTCCACATTGTATTATAATCCACAAGCAAGTTGAAAATAAAGGCATTTTTCAATTTGAAAATAATTTTTCCTTTTTGTTGAGAACGCTATGATTTTCATTCATTTCATTCATTTTATTTATTCAAATAATATTTACAATTGACAATTACATCTTAAAATTCTATGCAAACAGTTCAAGTTTTGTACTTTTTCTTCTTAAAAATTTATAGTTATATACAAAATTATATATACATTTTTATAGTTATATTGTAGGCAAAAATTTAAAAAACCTATTTAAATATTTTCTAAATTTTAATAAAAACAATTATAACTACTTACTGGCTACTTAGGCTGATGCTAACTCATTAATATTAGGGTTTTCAGATCCTGAACATCTTTCATAAAAATTTGTAGTGAGTTTATTTAATCTTGCTGTAACTAGATCAGTATCGGAAATTGCATGAAGTCGCACTGTTGAGTAGTGCCAAGGAAGGTTGTATATAAGTTTTAACAATTTATTTTGTGAAATTTGTAGTTTTTTAATATGACAAGTGGCGCTATTTGCATACATAGGCGCAGCATAAAATATTATGGCTTGGAAGATAAGCTTAAAAATAAGTTTTGTATTTTCAATATTCAGGGCGGAGTTTCTGTTGAGAAAAGATATAGTATTCGGGTGAAAATATTCACCCTGTTTATTATGTAGTGTATATGCTCCTTAAATTTAAGTTTCGGGTCAAGAACTACTCCTAGGTACTTTACTTTTGGCTCCCATTGTACTTCTGTATTTAAAAAAATAATGTTGCGTTGGGGGATGAAGCAAGCTTTGATTTTTCTTGTAAAATATATTGCTTGAGTTTTATTGCCATTTAACGTTATTTTCCATTTATTAAAATAATTATTTAATTTTTCCAGATCTCTTTGCAAAAATAAAATAATATTTTCTGATAGTTCATCTGAACACAGTATTGCCGTGTCGTCAGCAAACACTGACATGGTGCAATTTTCAAGATGCGGGAGATCTGAAGTATACAAGTTATATAAGATAGGTGAAAAACAAGATCCCTGTGGACAACCCGCAGGTATATTAAAATTTTCCGAACATGAAGAACCTATAAAAACATTAAATGATCGCATTGACAAAAAGCTATTTATTATTTTTATTAGGAATGTGGGAACATTGTATGCAATCATTTTATAAATAAGGCCGTCATGCCATACGGAATCAAAGGCTGATTTTACGTCAAGTAGTACCATTCCGGTTGACTTTTGAAGATTAAAGTTTTTGAGTACTAAATTCCTAATTCGTACCAAAGATTGTACAGTATTATGTTGCATGCGAAAGCCAAATTGATGGTGAGGAAAAATATCATTGGATTCAATAAATAACAATAATTTATCATTTATAATTTTTTCAAAAATTTTACCTATAGATGATAGTAAACTTACTGGGCGATAAGATAACGGATCATCCGCAGGCTTGTTTGGCTTTCGTATTGGAATAATCTTTGCTATTTTAAAATCGCGTGGGAAGTAGCCTTGTTTTAAACATGAGTTAAAAATAACCGATAAATATTTAAGAGATTTTTTTGGGAGATGTTTAAGACATCTATTTCCTATTCCGTCGACTCCAGGAGCCTTTTTCTTCTTCAATTTATTAACTACTTCTTGAATTTGAGTTTTAGTTATTAAGGCACTATCAGGAATATTAAAGGTACTCTCTCTGAATGTTTGAACTGTTTCGTTTACTCGGATATTTGTTTCAATATCGCCTAAACTTTGCGAATTTAAGTGGTTAGCGGCAAACTTTTGAGCCAAAATACTGCATTTTTCCGAGTTGGTAGTAAATCGAGTGTTGTTTTGTTTGAGAATAGGAATTGAATTATTCCTTTTCCTTATTATTTTTGTTAGATTCCAGAATGGGGCAGAACCCTTGTTTAATGTTGCAAGTAGGTGAGACCAACATTTGTTTCTAAATTTATTTAATCCTTCACATATTAATTTGTTCAGATTTTTAATTCATAAAGAACACTTATGTTTCGAAATCTTTGCCAGTTTCTCCGACAGGCGCTTTTTTGTTGGATATGAGCTTTTAAATAACTTGGAATGGGTTTCTGGTTAAAAAAAGAAACTTTTTTGAAATACTTAAATTACTAGCCTCAATAATAAGATTCTTAAATTTGATAATTTCCAAATCTATTTCATCAGTTGAAGTTATATTTTCTACTTCTGGTATGATTGAGTTAATTGAGAGGTATCTTTGAAATGATTGCCAATTTGCATTTTTATAGTCTAATATTGAAAAAGTAGATTCGTTTGCCTCACCGGTCAATTTTACCTGAACTGGAAGATGATCTGAACTAAGGTCATTCAAAACGACCGCAGCAAAAATTAAACTAGGTACATTGCTTAGAAAGAAATCTAGAACAGAACCTTGCCTGTTATATCCAGAAGGGATATGTGTATTCTCACAGGGAAAGATAATGCTAAAATTACTGGACATAAGCTTCTCGTTGAAGATGTTTCCCCAGCAGTTTGCTCGTAAACAGCCCCAGTTTTGGTGCCTACTGTTGAAATCGCCTCCAGCAATAAGACTGTCACTAAAAGAACTGATCATTCGTATATCAGTTGAAAAATGTTGCTTTTTTATATTACTTATACCAGCCGAACCCCCTGGGAAATAACATGAGAAAATGTCTAAACTACCAAAGTTAGTACGAATTCGAATTCCAATGTTTTCTATTAATTTAGTGTTAATAATTGGTAACAAATTGTGTGTGATATTTTTTTTAATAACAACTGCAACGCCGCCTCCCCTGCCATTATCTCTATCATTTCTATAAACAAAATAATCAGTGTCCTTTAATAAAATATTTGGTTTTAGCCATGTCTCCGACACCAAGCAAACATCTATGTCGTGTTTTTTTAGGAACCGAAACAGTTCTAAACTTTCCCATTTTATTTTCACATAATCCATGACTGAATAATGTTGTCTTAATTCTTTCATTGTTATACTTTGACGCTCAAAATAAACAACATATATAAAGTATTCAACGTTGTAGCTATTTTTTTTAACTACCAATTTTACGTCTAGGCATTTTTATCCAAAATCAATAAGTTTTTTCTTAATGATAAGTGGGTCAAATTTATCAAGACCGAACAGTAAGGCTTTATAGGGTTTTTCACTTTTGGTAGCATATGTGAAAAATTCATGTGAGTTAGTTAGTGCAGCACATATTTTATCAAAACTTTCTTTAGATCGACAAAATAATTTAAGGCCGATAGAAAGTTTCCTGATAGAATAATCAACAACTTTATTTGTTCGACATATTTCATGCAGAATTTCGATACTGCATTTCAATATTGTAATTGGCGATATTATTACTTTTGTTGTTTTCTGAACAATTGTTTCTTCTTCATCTGCGTCGACAACAGCTTGTAATGGAAAGTAATAATTTGTTGATAATTTTGGTTGATTCGCTTTTAACGAATTGTTATTGGGTTTGTTTTTTTTACTCATTGTGTCCCCGCTCAATGCGGTAACATCATCAACGGATAATGCTCGCTTTATGTTGTTGTTGTTAATTGTTTTAGTTATTTTTTCAATATTGTGTAGAAATTATTTTTGTTCGAAGGAATGCAAAAATATTTTTGCTTTTCTTTTTAAATTCTTTATATTTAAAAAACTTGTAATACAAGAATACACAGGTCTTTATACCACGAGATCATAGAGAGAACTCGCTATGATTTTCAAATTATTTTTTTATTTAATTTCCTAAGCTAATCCCGCGAAGCTCTTCGCTTGTCTGCAGGAGAGAAACCAGAGTATCTGGCGGCAATCGAACCCGCAACCCCGGCGCTGATAGACTAGCTCACTACCAGCTAGCCTATCGGGGCACTCAATGATTTTCAAATCATCATCAAACGTTTGTCGTTTGAGAAAACTTTTGATTTCAAATCATTTTCAATTTGAAATCAAACCTCCGTGTTTGTTGGGATGTACTGAATTATACATGTATGAAAGTATAGTGTATGTATGTGTGAATGTATGTGTATGTTAGAATTTAAATTTAGAATTTAAAACTTTTCAAACAAATTTGGTGACTACCAAGAAAACATTTACATTGTATAGATTATGTTTAAGTATAATTAATAAGTTAAAAATATGTTAAGAGGATTAAAGTTAAATAAATTTATGTTAAGTAAAGTATAATAATGTTATGTTAAATTAAATAATGTTATGGTAAGTTAAACTATGGTATGGTAAGTAATATTAATGATAGTCATATTAGAGCTAAACCAGTAACGGGTTATTTTTTTATATTCGGGAATAGTCGCTCTTCTTTTTTAGATTATTAATTGAATTGTCAGGAAATTTTATAGTATAGTTTCCGTATAATAAAAAGGTTGAATACCAAAGCTCGGAAATTTTTGCGGCTTAATTCCCACAAAAAAATAAACATTTTAACACTAATCACATAGAAAAACTTAATATATATAACTTTTATATTTAAAATCTCCTTTACACCCTTAACTGAAACCACTATCTTCTTTTGGCCTTTTCTATTTTTGTTGTTCCCTTTGTATTAAAATTTCTCACAATCATTAAAATTTTTATTTATTGTAATTGTTTTTTTTTTGGCTTTTCTTAATGAAAATTTTTCATTAAATTAAATTTCCTGAAAATTTCTAAACTAAATTTCAAAGCCATATATGTATGAAAATGTTCTTTTCTTTAAAAAAAAAACTACAGTTAAACACACTAATATAAAATCATGGCCACACAGCATGTGATTATTAATCAAAATAATTTTTTTAACAATTTTCGTCAGTTTAAGATAAACAAGAGCATTCAAAAAAGGAAAAAGGAGCCAACAAGTTAAATTTTTATGACAATATTAGATAGTAAACTTATGTGATCACTGTTCATTGTCCAATCAAGTTGAAAGTAGTTGTAAAAGATGCCATAATATTCTTCCAGTAAATATAGCCAAATAACTTTTCGCAAATATTAATGAGATTTATAGCCACTTAGAATTATCTATGCGAACAAGTATTCAATCAACTGTGAACTTTATTAATAAAATCCAGTGTAAATTTACAATATGTTCAGCAACTGAAGTTCATTGTATTGAAACAAAAATTTAATAAAAAGCCAAATTAAAAAATTCAATAAAGGACTACTCTAAACACAACAGATTGTAGTGGCAGAAGTGCGTCTATGAAAGGTTTTTCTTAATCGAAAGGCGAAAAGTAATGTCGACCCAAACTCAATGTGTGATTAACACTTTGATAAGACAAACAAAAACAACAATGCAACAATAAAAAAACAAATTTCTCTACGTTTATGCTGTATGTGTGTGCTGCCATGTATTCAGGAGGGTTGTAAAAAGAAACTAATACAAATGAAATTCTCTACTTCCTGTATAATGTGGCTTTGATTAAAACTTTAGGTTAGAGTTTTTATTTGTATAAAATCAGAAAAGAAAAAAAAATATATATAAAAAATATATATATTTAAACGTATTTTGTAAAAGAAGAAAGCCAGAAAGCCAAAAAATTGTTTGTTTATTTACCGTAGTTCAATATAATTGAGTTTGCGAGTGTATAAAGTTTGGTTTCCTTATTTTTCTTAACTTTCATACACACAAACATACATTCACGTTTACACACATGTGTTTTTATTGCGTTGTATGTGTGTGTTTACATACATAGGATGCCAAACGAGATTGATTTTGAAAAACCCCGGGATTTAGTATTTTGGGATTTTTCGGGATCCCGGGATTTTCGTAATAATGTCTTGCTTGAAAATAAATTTTAAATGAACAACACTTTATTTATAAATTTTAAAGGGTTTCATACAGTATTCGAAAATAAATACTAAATATCGCTCCTAAGTGTTCGGTAACGCAAACGCTAATAGTGTTTGTGTAGAAAACCATTAAAAAATAACGTTTCCCGTTTAGTCATCTTTCGAACACAAAAATAATACTGTTTTTTATCAATCTCAACAAAAGATGAGAACAAATTATTTCGTTCGGTTTTTTTAATCCACAAACTTCAATGTGTTCGGTTCGGCTCATTAATATCGTCCCTTTTCGTTGGTTAAAAAAACCAAACATTTTTTACAAAAACAAAATACACATACGAAAAAAAAAAACAAAAAGCCAGCAAAATAATTTTACACAAGCAAAACAGATACACAATACCAACAAAAGCTGTTCGTGCTGCGGTCGTTACTAAAATTGTTTGTTTGTTCAATTTTTTATCAATGTAAAAAAGAATCATTATAGAACATTAAAAAATAATGTTTGTCAACAGTATCACTACAATTGTTCTATTTATTTTTTTTAACGAAAAATACGGTCCAAGTATACGCCTCCAAGGCCGCAGAGCAGGCCGTACAAATATTTGGCTAAAGATCACCTCATTTGGATGCTCATTGACCGCAACGCCAGAGAAGGCACCTAAATGTCTAGAAAGGTAAGCCTGTACCACCACCACAATGTGAAAATTCCGGTTGGTATCAAGTTCACATTAAAAAGAACGCGTGTGCAGATGAGCGCTCAGCGCTGCTGTTCAAGGATGCAGTGCAGTCCCTGGGGAAAGTTTTGCAGTGCGCTAGAATCAAGGCATTACCTCTGGCTGATGATCCGACTCCAAGGAAATCTTGTTAATTTTACATATCAGTAACCCCCAGCTACCCACGCAGGTCTGGAAAGTAGAAAGAGTTTCTGATGCTGTTGAAGAATCCAGGAAGGCCACTGTCATAATAAACAGTGACTCGCTGCAGTCCCTTCGGAAGACACCGGGGAACATCTTATATGGTTTTTGAACTATCTTCCTCCGAGTCAACAAATGTGACGACAAAGAATCTAAAACTCTGGTGAATAGCAGAGAACCCTCTGTAAGCATGGCGGACGACTTTGCCACATCATCTTCTAAAGAAGACACTCAATCGGTCACTGGACTTGTGGTTGCCTACTTCAGCAAAATGGAAGTGGCAGACGATGAGGATATCCTTATGGAAATGGCCGTCAACTCAGAGGATGCCAACGGCACAGTCGTAAATAGCGATGAGCTGTGATGAAGGTTACACAGATAAACATACATCACTCTAAAGCAGCGTCACTTTCCCTTCTACTCCGATTGGCTTCTAGCGCGAAAGAGCATAAATGCAGAAGATTTACCTACTACTACTACTCAAACGGAACTGGTACTTTTCACAAGGGGTACCAGAATCCCCAATTTGATAACCCGAAAATGAATGGGGTCTCACTGACACTGCCCTATAATGCCAAGTATTTTGTGGTAGTTTGGACAGTAAACTAAACTGAAAAATTAACACAGTTTCCAGGACTACTAAGGCGGCAACTGCCTTATATTTCTTTTAAAAGACCATTAGACTGAACTGGGGAATCAACCCTGGTTATAATACTGTGACATTGAACCCAATCTATTCTACAGTGCGGCTGTTTGGTGGCCGGCGCTCTAGGGGACGAGTCACTAAACTAGGTTTAAACGTATGATTAGAATGGTAGCAATAACGATAACATATGTCATTAGAACAACCCCATCTAAGGCATTGTTTACGATCTTTAACTGATTTCAATCAGACAATTTGGCAAGACAGTTGACTGCAAATATGGCGGTACGACAAAGGGCCAATGTAGCATAGAGGCATTACATTATCGGCGATGATAGAATCCTGTATGAAATATTTGGCATATACTGTGAGCGTTAAAATAAAGTAAACAGCTTGTTATGTTAGTTATAAAAAGTTAAATTTCTACTTTGCCAAATTTGATTGGACTTCATGCTTGCTGTCATCTGTGAAAAATTCGTTACTCCAAAATTTGATGAAAGCTAGTTGGAAAAAACGTGATATAAGGTATAAATAAGAAACATCTGTGGAGAAGCGTGATAGGGTTGGCTTTTGTAATACGTCCTTAAACAGTTGGATCAGACCAATAGTTATTCTATATCAACTTAACTACACATCTGGGAGTATTTGGACAGATAAATTAAAAAAAACATAACTAGCAAGCACTCTCTGAAGAAAATTCTGCAGGAGGAGTGACCAAAAATGTCTACTGAGCTAAAATAGGTGGAATCGATGCCAAAGAGACTAGAAGTCGTCCTAAAAGCCAAAAGAAATCAAACAAAGTATTAGGCACTTCACTTTTCTTAGTATTTTAGAACTGTACACTTTTTTGACGCGTTAATAAGGGAGTAAATTTGTTTTCTATAGTGCTGCTTTTGTTGTTTTTAAAGTATTTAAAATTTATTATTAACATGATTTCCGTATGACGTGCTAAATTCCCAGTTTTTCATATTTGATAAATACACTGAAATTTATTGTTGAGGGAAAGCTAGTTATCTATGCGCATTTCACTGGTTGCTTAGGCCAGTTCATCAGGAAACCTTTTCCAAAGATTTTAGAAAAGCCAAAAATATTATACAAATAAAAATCTAAAGCGAATAAGAATTATAAACACTCAAAGTCTTACTTGTAACAATATCAAAGCTTAAACAAACCACCAACAATCAACAGTGAGCTTATCTTTTCTTACATTCCCCTACAATTGGTTCGGTTCTTTCCGACTCGAATTGTATTTTTTGATAATAATGATAATACACTTCTAAACATTTAAATTCGCGTTTACTAAAATAACAGTTTTTATATTTTAAAACAAGGTGTTAACTTTATTTTAACGCTCACTTTTAGTTATCTATATATATATATATATATATATATATATAAAAGAGTTGTGTGAATGACTGACTGACTTACTCATTCATCATCGCCCAGCCCAAACCGCTGACCCTAGAATATCGATCCACAAAATTCGAATGTTTAGGGGGTAAAAAAGGTAAAAAACGGAAAAAATCGGTAATCTTATATATCCAAAACTAAAAAAGATGCAAAATGTAATACTTATAGTTCTTTAGCAAAATAAGCGGACAAGTGTCTGGTACTTTTTTAAAATTCGGCCCTATTACGGAGTAAAGGGTTAAAATCTGAATTTTAGTACTTTTTTGCCACCCCATCTATCTTTTGAACCAATAAACATAGAAACAAAGTTAATACCACATTCGAAACTTATCAAAATAATACGTATCCGAATTTGGTGCTTTTTCGAAATTCTAACATTTAAGGGGTGAACATCGTAACTTTTTGGTTCTACTAAAGTAGTTAATTGCTAGAATTTAAACAAGTTTAAACGTAGAAAAATACACTTTGGCATAAAAATATGTCCACAAAGAAAAAGGATACGCTAACGAAGTTTTGCAGAAAATGTTCTTAGCCACAAAAACCTTTGTAAAACAAAGATCCATAATTTTTAGTTGACCGTAACATAAAACAAAAATTCATTCACAGATTTTAAAAAATTTTGAGATCTACAGATTTTAGCAAGTTTTATCCTCCCTCTCCTTTCCCTATACTGTCAAATTATTAAAACAGATTTTAATGGCCAATTTCACCAATTCTTTTTTAATATCAATTTTAAATATAGTTTTTCATATAATTTTATTTTTATTTGACATGAAAAACAAATTTTAAACATAAATGGATATTTAAAAAAATTGGTGAAATCGGACATTAATCAAAAAAAAAATTTTTAAGAAATGGGAATTATTTCTAAATAATAATTATTTTGATAATGTGTCTAGACTTCTATATTTTGAAAAAAAAAAAACAATAATTTTTTTGTATTGTGACTGAATCCAAAGCTTAATTTACTAAATCTAATTGTAATAAAGGCTCGAAGTGTGAATATATATATTTGTTTATAAAAATGTATGTATATCATCGCCAAAAAAAATAATAAAATAATGGTTACACTCAAAATAAAAATCAATCCATAGCACTTAGGAACAAAATTTAATATTTATTTTCGGCAACAGGTTATAACAGCGTTTCTAAGCAATATGCCTTGAAATCTCTTTCATAACAACATCTCTTTACAAGATACTAGTGGCTAGTGGAGAGTGGAGGGTTATAAGAAAACAGAAACTAGGAATTATTTCCTTTCATAGATTAATTTATTATATTCAACATTTTTTATTTTTTCGAATTTATTCTATGAGCTAAATTTCAGTAATGTATTTTGTAAAGCTTTTTTATAATAGTCATATTCCTTCAATTTTTCAGAAATGACTTTAAAAATCCAGAAATAATGTTTTTTAAACTAAGACTTTCCTTTAGAAAATTTCGTGAATCCGAAAAAATACCAGCATTCCAGGATTTTTGTTTGGCAACCCATGTATAAGGAAACCAATAGAAAAAAACTTCATGCTCTGTTAAATTGAATTTCTGAAATTATCGACATATTTGTCTGTTTTAGTGCGTTTCAAAGAACACAAAAAAAAAAAAAAAAAATAAGTATTTTCTGATGGAAAAAATAAAAATGCTTAAATATTGGAATTTTGTATGTTGTATTTGTAATTTCTGTTGTTTTGTTCTTTTAATGGTCTGTTTAAGTTTTGTTTTCTGTTTGGATTTCTTAAATATGTTTGCCATTGTTTTTGGTTTAATAAAATTTTATTGTATTAAATAGAAGTTAATATGTTTAAAAGCATTTAAAGGCTGATTTGCCAACTGTCATTCCTTTTTCATATCAATCTGTGTATCAAATTTCATTTAAACATTTAAAATTCATGATAGGATATGGTTTTACAATGTCATAATTTATAACGTCAATGTTACACAAGGATGTTGGTATTAAGTCAAAAATAAACTTTCAAAATACTCGTATGCATTATACATATTGATCTGTCTGTAATTTAATATTAAAAAAAATGGTTTCGATCAAAATGAAATATTTTCATAACTAAGAAACTTTGAAATATTAGTTAAAATTTAGTAGACCCTAAACTAAAGGGTGTCCATTAATTGAGGTATTTTATTTAAATTATAATTTAACGTGAAAAAGAAGACTTTTCTGTAGCAATGCTCATATACTTTCGAAGAAGCTTTATTATAGCAACCGTCCTTTATTTAGATAGAATCTCTTTAAAGATGTCAAAATTACCATTTAAGTATTTTACAAATTCATTGCAAATAAATAAACTTTTCGATTTTGCTTGACATTTTAATATTTTTTCTTATAATCTTGTTTACAATATCTTTATAACAAGTTAAATTTAATTGTTAGTTCTTTGTAGATTAATTAAAAACTATAAGATATGAACTTAATTGTGAAAAAGAAAAAAAGGCGATAGCTAAGAACATTTGCAGGAAATAACCAGAAGTGCAGATATTAAGGAAATGAATGCGACTAGGAGGAAGAAACCCAATTTTGAAATGAAAGAACAAACAGAGAAACTGCACAATATTGGTTTAATCATTTAATAAAAAAGTTCTTTGAAGTAAGAAAAAAATAAAATTAAATTAAACTTCTTTTACCACATTTATTTGTAACACCACTGTCGTTGCTATCTGAGCAAGGGCATTGACTGAAGTTGGTAAAGTTGGTGTAACTGTACTTTATTTGATGCCGTTTATTTCCGGCATTATTAATAAAAGGAAAAAAATTTTATAAAAGGTTTATGAAACGGTTGTTATATGTAATTATTTTAAGAAAGCCTTTATCAACCCATTTTTTTATAAATAACGAATAATCAGCGCAGAACAATTTTGGACAAATAGTTTTTAACTGCCTACTGCATGGAATTCCGGTCATTGAAACATTAAAGACTTAAAAAATTTTATAAATATTTTTTTGGTACTTTGAAGCACAAAAACGTTAAATTTTAGAAGTATAATTTTAAAACTTAAATTGCCATCCCTGGTATATACGGCTCAGCTTGTGTGCATTTAAATGAAAATGTGTTTGTACAATTCTTAGCTAGGACTATTAGTTGTTACACATGTAATAAAAAAGAAAACGATCTGTAACATGTTTAAGATTATTAAGATTATTAAAAAAAGAAATAAAATAACAATTTAATCCACAAGGATTCCTGTAAGGATTTGTAAAAAATCCAGTAATGCCAATTTAGCCCGTTTAGTTTTTAACTAATTTAAACGCAAAAAAAAAGTTAGCCCTAAAATAAAATTCGCCCCTGTCAGTTATTTTCAGTAATCGCTTTCTGTCGTTTATGTTTGGTTGGTTTCCTGTTAAAATCGATTGCTTAAAAAATGTTGAAATGAAAATAAAACACTTAAAGAACGTATGTGTCTGCATACGTTGTATATGCCAAAGAATGGAGCAAAATTTTTTGTAATAAAAATTATTTATTTATTTTTTTTGTCTATGGAATATAATCCTTACAGACTTCATAATTAAATACAAATTAATTTTACAAAATATATACAAATGTGAAATAAAAATTAAAAAAATTATGTGCTTAAATGGATTAATAATTTAGTTTTAATATCATTTGGACTAGAAGAATAGTCAATAAAATTATAAAACTTGTTGAACTCAATACACATCCTTCTTAACGGATCACTATTAGCATAATTAGCTCTTAAAAATTGAACTGATAAAGGGACTAAATGACGTGATGGGCGTTGAGGAACATTAAATGTTATATTGTTGATTAGGTATCAAGAGCATACGTCGCCAACAATTATGTAAAAAATAAACGAGATGTTCGTCACAGTTCTACGGCTCTTTAGAGTTGGCAGCTTGATGAGGGCTAGTCTTGCAGAATAAGACGGCATATTCCATTGGTTAAAGTCCAACCCACGCAGACAAAAATTCAGAAACTGTTTTTGAACTGATTCAATTTGGTCGGAATATTTATTATATATAGGGTCCCATATTACAGATCCATACTCCAATACAGGTCGTACAAGGGAAGTATACAGACTTTTCGTAACATATGGATCCTTGAACTCTTTAGCCCAACGTTTTACAAAACCGATCATGCCTCTGCCTTTATTAGCTGTCATTGTTAGTATCAGCAATAGTTTAATTTTTCATCCCCTAATCATTCGAATTTCGAAAAAGGAACCATATTATTTTTTTAGATAAGTTTCGAATGCGATCTAACCTTTATTTTTATGTTTATTGCTTTAAAAGATAGATGGGTCGCAACAAAGGAGATCGATTATTCGACTTTTTGCAATAACCGGTTTTCGATTATTACGAATAGTTGCTATTTAAAAAACACCGTGTTTCGGTTAAGCATTTAAAAAAATAACCAGTTAACCAGGTTTAATTCGATACATAAAAATACAAAAATCAAAATAGTTTTTGTAATAAAAAGTTAAAAAGAATAAGGCCTGGAACAGAATTAAGAAGTTGTAGTTGAAGCTGAAGTTGGAAAATTGTCTGTAGCGCAACAAAGTTAAAAATTTTGAATTTTGCGCTTCAACTGCAACGACTACTACAAACAACTACGTATTCTGTTTCGAAATTGCCGTTTTTAAATTTTGAAAGCTTGCTGCGCTATTCGGTAGGTTGTACTACAGCGACTATTCTGTTCCCCACATAAAAACAAAACAATTCACGAAGGTAGATATGACTTAAAGTATGTTCAAACCTAACAAGTATTTAACGATAAGATCAAAAAAAAAAAGCGTGACCAGTAAATTGATTAAACTTAAGTTTTATTTTTAACAATTTCTATTTATTTGTTAAACTTTATGTCGAAGATGATAATTGTATTTGTGTATAATGTAGTTAAGCAAACGTTAAATAATGTTTGGTCTAGCCAAACGTTTTGCAAAAGCAAACAATTCTTTATTTTAAGAGCTTTAAGAAAATTAGTGGTTGCGTGTAGGACGTCAAATATTTATTAGGTGTGAATTTTGAAAAACTTTGGTTTTAAAAATTTATAGGAACTTAATAAATTTATTATTTGAGATACTCTCCCAAATTTATTTTAAATGAGTTTAAATTTGTTGGTGGCAAAGCATTTCTATATGAATCAGTAAACTTCAGCCATATGTTTGAAAAGTTTCAAACAAAACCTCTTATACAGGATTATATAATTCAATTTTTCAGCATTATTTTCATTTTCAGCATTATAGAAACAGAAGTAATAACTATGAACATGCTTTTTGTATGAAATATCTGTCAATTCGTCAATCACAATTTAAACTCTTCCTTCAGATTGTTTGATTCCTTCAATTTTGTTTTAAGTTCTTGGTAATTTAATAAATAAAACTGAAAAATGTATCTATATCATTGATTTCGCCGGTATGGTGAAGATATGCTAGAACTCCTTAAGAGTTTTTCATCATTATTGGCAGCATATTTTAGTAAAGTATTATTTACAGTCTCTTTAAAACTACTTGGAACAGATTCAAGTTTTACTTGGCGTATATTTATGTCAAGCTTGTAGACTAATTAACCTATGCAAGTTATCATTTTATTGTCGTTTAAGCACCATTACCATTTAAATCAGTTCGATATTATCACCATAGATGACATCTTTATAAAGATATAAATAATATAAAAAATTTCATATTATTCGAATTTGTATTCTAAGTCAAATTACAATC
The DNA here is from genome assembly GCA_949318255.1 of Pollenia labialis. NCBI lineage: Eukaryota > Metazoa > Arthropoda > Insecta > Diptera > Polleniidae > Pollenia > Pollenia labialis. Next base: position 92,604,458 of record OX439141.1, read on the forward strand.
CTCAAAAGCTTTTATAGTTTAATAGTCTTATTTCTTAAATATTTTCCAAAAATATTTTCTATGCACTAACCAGAATTTTCGTTTGTATATTTTTGAAAATTTATGAAAATTTAAATGTAATAAATGTACTCACCATGAGAAATAAATTCCCAGATTCTATTTGTTGATATAAATAATAATTAGAATACTGCAAAGTTGCTAATTACTTTTTAAGCTGAAAATTTTTTTGCTGTATTTTTGAGTTGTTTTTGGGGTTTTGTTACAAGAACACACGCTTATATAAGCGATTTGTATTTACATCGCTCATAATGTTTTGACATTTTTTCATTTAGAAAAATACTTTAATTACGGGTACATTTATAACAAAAGTAATGAAAACTTATATAAATTACACATTACTAAAATAACAGGTTTATTTTACTAAAATAACCGGTTTATTCGATAATCGAAAAATGGACATTTTAAAATATTCGACTTGGGTAAAAATAAAATTACCGTTTAAAACCGGTCGAATACTATTCGATAGATCTCGCTAGTCGCAACAAAGTTTATCCCGTTTAATCGAGTTATTATCAGCTTTTTAACTCTTCTTCTGGTGCCTTGGGAATTCCACTTTAAATGAAGAAAAACGCATTTAAATTTTTTCATACAAAATCCTAAAAAAATGTCCATTATAAGTGAACAATTGAAGTGATCAGGGATTTAAGTTATTTTCCTTCTTGCACTTATAGTTTCCGAGAAAAACGCATACAATAGCATTATGGTGACATGGATTGACTAAGGAAAACAAACACATATACAAACATTTTTACAAATGAATCATACCCACGAAACTTTTAAAGGATTCTCCTTAAATAAAAGAGAATGGATGTCTTTTTTTCTCCACTTAAATTATAATTCCTTTTATTGGTTTTTATTTATTTTGAGGAAACGAATGCATTTATTGTTTAAATATAAGCTCTTTAATCGAAACACAGACACATTTTTGACTCGGTTAACGTAACAACCTCAATTAATGTAACATCATAAATATCTATTGGGTGCGTTCATCGCGGTTGTACGGTACGGTACATCAAATTCTGCCTTTTTTTAAATTATATTGCAAAAGTATAAATTACTTTGCCGCCTTTAATAGTGCAAGCTATAAATAAGTCCAAATTGCAAACTATATTTTAAATAAAACTACTTTAAATGTTTAACAATCAAAATGTTTTAAGCAACCTTTTCGAAAAGGTAAAAATAAATTTACTTAGACAAATAGTTTGTTTTTGCCGATTGAATTCCTTAAAGACAAAAATAAAACTCAATAGTTCCTTAACAAACACAGACGTTTTAGATTTCACTTAACTAGAACAAAAAAATTTTAAAATCATTCTGGCTTAGAAAAAAATTTCAGCTTAAGACTTTTTATTTTTATGCTTTGTTAACAAGTATAAACAAAAGTTTGTGTGCTGAAGGTATCATGGTAACATGACTTAACTAAGGAAAATAAACAAACACTTTTACAAATTTAACAAGTCAGAAAATATAGCCAGTCAAGCCAGACCATATAATACGCTACGGTGCAATATTTAAAAACAAATTTTCGAGAATGTACCATGTTTGGCACCAATTGGAAATTTAGCACCCTCCAGAACAAAATTATGTTACGATGTTAAGATTCATGTTAAAGTTTTTTGTGCCGAATATTATTATTAAATTTGTTTTCCGTACTGTTAAAATTGAATAAAAATATACATTTTTTACGAATAACTTTATTTTTCAACATTTGTGTTTATTATTCAAAAAACAAACTACCAAAAAATAATGTTATGTAGTTTGATTTTTTTCGGTTAAAATATATTTTTAAAAGTAAAAACTATTCAATTTTACAGAATATGCTGTTTAATAAATAAAAAAATTAAAAATGAATGTAAAAATCATTTGTTTTAAATGAAATGTAAATGATCCGTTTTTTAAATGAATTTTAAGTTGTTTTAAATGAATTTTCGTTTGAATATAACTACATAATTTTTTGAGTGTATATTTATGTATATACGATTTATTTGCCTTTAAGAGATTTTAGGATAGCGTAGCTGTCCAAAAAAAATAATTGGATGAAGTTTCCTGATTATCTGGCCTAAACAGCCAGTGAAATGCGCATAGGAATAGCTTAGCCCATCAACAATAAATTTCAGTTTCTCAATAGTATGAAATGGGAATTCAGCACATTTAAAAGAAGCCTTGTTAATAAATTTTTAACTTGCCAATCTTTTATAAGCAAGTTATGGCATTAAAATCTATTTCCTAAAGTAGTATTTGTATGGGAGGTATGGTCAAATAAGGGCCGCATCCAATCAAATGTGTTGGGTTGACTTAGATTGTAATTAAATAAGTTTGTACCAAATGTAATCTTAATACCAACATAATAAGATGGTTTGTAGGTTAAAAAAACACTCTATTCGTGAAAAAAGTTTATAACACGGCGAAACAGTCATTTTGCGTCATTAAAATGTTTTCCCGATTCTCACCATTTTGATATACTTGTTCCTAGTAATTTGCGCACAAAGTTTATAGCTTGCCAGCAACATCTTTAGTCGATCGGTTTACTTATAGGTGGTTCGCTGACCACAATTTTAAGGTGTTACAAACATTAGCACAAACGCATAATACTCTCTCTAATATTGTAGTGTGGGTATAAATACCCAGCAAACTTTTTAAGGATTCTTGAAAAATGGATGATATTAGACATAATTGATTCCACTTCTTTGCGATTGAAGGAATATTTTACATACTATACAGCAATAAATTATATTTTAATCGTATTGTTATCACATGATCACGTTCGCCCTCCTAGGGTACATAAGGAAACATTTTAAGCAAATTGCACCTAATAATGTTACATCCTCTGGGAAAATCAGGTGCGTTCAATACCTGGAATTCGGCAGAGTTAAAAATTTACAGATATCTTGAGATTGCAGCTTACCAGAGTTCCTATCTGGTGCAAGGAAAGCCAGTAGCTCCCAGATGAACGTCTCCGTACAAAACTTTGTTGAAGTTTCCTAGGGCATCATGTGGTGGTTGTTGCTAATACCCAAGGTCTCTGGAAGGTATATCTTTAAAAGTTGTCCGAAGGTCTGATTTTCAACCACTTGTGCTGTTGCTGCTAGTATGTTGAAAAATCAGCGGAAGCTAGTTATGTCCAACTTCTAAGCAAGAGGCTACATGGTTGCTGCCATTGCAGCTCTGGTTGGTCTCTTCATGAAATCAAGGTTAGCTGTGGAATGCAGGATAACTCGAAGTTAGGTAGCTGAACATTCTAGGGTAACGCTGGTATGGGTGCAAGAGTACAGTGGGTGCATAGGGAACAAATTTGCAGATAGCCTGGACAAGCAGGGCCTATCTCTTGTACGACATGTTCGTCGGCAGCCTGATCGGCATTTATGGCTCGGTGTAAGACTATTACTAAACGTCAGCTGTACAGAAGGGTTCAGAAGGAAACTCATGTGCTAATTGATTTAAGCAGGTACAAGTAGAAGAGGTCTAACCCTATATCAGACCTGTGGTACATTATGGATTAATCGTTAAAATTACATGCCGTTATTTCTAGCCATGTAAAACTAAATGCGACCGAATTTCACCACAACATTACATTTGTTCGAATTTTAGGCGAATAAAAGGGTTTTCTGCAGTGGAACTGTAAAGATTTTAATAACATCTGCGAAATTTAGTAGTGTTGCTTATACACCCATGACATAAAATTATATAATGTCATGTATAGAATATGAACATCTCATATTGCTGAAAATTAAATTGTAAATTTACCAACGAACTGCACCGACCGCCATTTTATTCGAACTTTTTATCTATAATGGTTTAAAAAAGTGAGTACGAGTAAGAGCTCATAACCTATAAGACACATTTTCGACATTTCTGGTTTAAAACATTTACCCATTTCTTTGAGACATTTATACAAATCTTTTCAAAGTGTCTTCGTAATGTCCTCTCTAATTCTGTAAGATCCAAAGGCAAACGGTTGCTAATTAGATGATTTCATTGCAATGTCAATTATTTTTTTCGCGATAAAAAATGATTGCAGGGACATATATAAACTTTTTCACACACACACACGCAGTCAGAATTAAGTATAAGAAAAATGGCATCAATTCTACAAAAATATAAATAAAGAGACCCTAAAGGAAACCTGTAGCCCGTTTCTGTATTTCTCGCATCGTTAAATTTGCCGCATGAAACCAGTGAATCGGGACAGAAACAGTGCAAAATGAAACAAAAAATGGGTTTTCTCGCACAAGCGTTTCTGTATCTTTCCGTTGCGAGAATTATCTGTCATTTAAATAATTTTCCAGCAATTATTGGAAGGATGTGAGAAAAAGTGTTTCTGTAACAATATTTTGCGAAAGGTTTCTTACAAGAACTGTCAAAATAAGTCACATTTGAAATTGGTGCGAGAAAAACAAAATATAGATATTTTAAATTTAACATAAGTTTATATGGGCTACTTCAAATTTTTTGAGCACCTGCTGAAACCGACATACTATGGCTCTTATTTCGTTAAGTTTTATGAATTGAAAAAAACGTTGTACAGGGTTTGGATGACTATACTTGAAGGATATGACGTGCAAAGTTTTACGTTGAAAAGTCCTCACCAGATTTGACATAGAGTTTTTGCGCCGTTCAATAAAAATGAGTTTTAAGCGCAGAATTAGAAAAACTGCGTAATTTTATAAAGTTTGAGGTGTATCAAGTTGGTGTCAGCGCACCAATAACGTATCACGGACATCCCAAACTTAAAAGAAATTAGCGTAAATTTTTAAAAAATTTATCTTTTTTGCGTCTGACAATCTGAATTGCCTTTTAAGTTGGCTAGTGTATTGCGTGATGTGAGTAACTTCGTAAAGGGCACCTCCGAGGCGAAAACGCACTTGAAAATTTTTAAACGCAAAAATTTTATGAACTTTTGAAAATTTTTGCAAAAAAACAATTTATTTTTAAGCTTTTTTTTATATCAAAACATGTCATGGGAACATGTTTAGGTATCTAAATAGATTCTTCGCGACGGACTAAACTGATAAAGTGCAAAATATTTTTTTTCAACCCTGGCGCGTGCAGCGGCAGTTTTTTCCAAACACATTTCGCTTTGTGACAACGTACATCGATTAGAAGACTTTACTGAGCTTGATACTTAAATTGAAAACGCAGGAGGAAACAAAATGTTTCTAACCTCAAAAAGCATCCTTGTATGAAATATTTGATTTGGTTTCAGATTATACATTTTAAAAGTTTTTTTCCCAAAATATTGCAAATTATGTCTTATACTAGCCGTAATTTTGTAAAATGTTTAACAATTTTAAATAAATTTTTATATGCATACACGATCAAACAAAATTTGTTTATATTTTTTTTCCAGTGTATTTTAAAAAGTATTCAAGCTTTTACAAATATTTTAGTGTGCTAAGAAAGCCCTTAAGGGGTATTATCCACACGCGTTATCCTTTTTCAATTTTAACAAAAACTGTAATTTTTATATATTTTTTTTTAATTTTTAACATTAAACCGCAGTAAAATTTGCGCCGTGTAATAAAAATGATTAACGCGAACGGATTTCACATGCTCAAATATCGGTTTATACACACGCAAATCAAGATTGATGTCACACAAAAAAAAAAATGTCTAGGTGTCGTAAATTTTTGAAGTTGCTCATATACATTTTTTTTAATATAATTTAAAAATAAAAATAAATTAAATGATGAATGCATAATTTAAATGATGAAAATAAATAAAACACCATTGTGTTAAGTATTTTGTTAATTACAATTTTTTTAGCCCTTCCTTGTTTTGGTTTTATTCAGGGCTGCCAGACAAATTTGTGTGAAAATCGTCAATTTCTTGAGAAAAATAAAAATACCGTCTTTTTGTTTCAAAAAATCGGACTATTTAAAATTAATTTTAAACAAATTTTGTTTGATTTTTTATTAAAACATAATCGAACAAAAAGATAGTTCAAGTTCATGGGTATTTTATATATTTTTTTAAATTTATAACTATTTATTTTATTAAGCTTGAAGTCTATTTTTTATAAAATTATTTATTTTCTTTAATCCGATAACAATTAAAAATTTTTATTTTTCACACAAAGGCGTGGCAAAATATCATATTAAAAAAAAAATAAAAATAAATATTTTTATTTAAACAAAAAAAGTCAAGCTTAATTAAATAAACATACCAACTTATTTAAAATAGATATATACAAATACCAAATACCAAATATTCAGGCTTTTCATTTTTGCGAAAAACCTAGAATTACTACTGACGACGTTGTTTTATATTTGTACCGTATATAGTGCAAATAGCATATTATTGAAATTTAAAATTATCGGTTCACAAATTGCTGAGTTATGCCTCTAATTTTTACCTATAAATCTATAATTTACCTATTCTTATAACTATTAACTTAACTTTTTCTTTTTCACCTGAAATAGACTTAGTAGAATACCTGGTAGTTAAAATTGAAAAAATTCGGTTCGTAAATACACGGGTTATACACAAGCAACTTTTTTCTTGCCGAAATAATGCTTTGGCACAAAAGTGTTCATATAAGCTAATGTAGTGTCCCCTAATACATTTTACTAAAAAAAGATGGGCCACCCTAATAAATAACCCAAAACAACTTGACACCACACATGCATACAATAAAAATTACAAACTAAACAAATCAATGAACATTGATTTGTTTAGAATGCAACATATGCAGTTTGGAAAATTGAGTGACTAATCTTTAACTCAATTTACCAAACTGAATTGTGATTGGTTAAAAACACTCAAGGGGAAATAGAATAAGAATTTAGTTTAAGATAATTTTGTATAAAAAGGGGCTGACTGCCCAAAATAAATTAGATTTGGAATTATTAAGCTACAGCGGCAACAACTTGCCTTAGTTTTACTTTCTAAATCTCGATCAAATAGTTCGGCAGTTCTTTTGAACGCCTTAACAACCAGCTGAAACCCTGACAGCTATTTAAAATAACCAAGGGCTATAGGGAACAAATTACATACATTACACTAAGGAGATCAAATATCAAATATATAAATTTGTTGTTGCTTTCTTCAGAAATTCATATTGTTTTTTTTTAATGTTTAACGCCACACAATATGAAGTGTTTGAAATTTAAAAATTCAATATGAGTTTTAATATAAAGCTACAACAAAGTTATAAAATATTGTTTATTTTATTTTTGCTTACGTCACTTTTTTAGAAAAAAATCAGCAAATCGGCACTTTGCTAATTTCGGAGCAAAAATCGTCAAAATGAAGATAAATCGTCAAATCTGTGTTTTTATTCCATTTATTTCTTTTGTTGACACTTAATTATTGGAAATATTCTAGTTAAAACAGAATCTGTGTTGTGTGTTTTCGCATTCAAATACAGAACCACTTTTTTCTCACGAATCGAGAAAGGATGGTATTTTTTGCTTCACACTTCATGTGAAAAATTTAACGATGCGAGAAATACAGAAACGAGCTACTGGGTGCAAGTGTCTCTAAGTCACCAGTTTGTCGACTATTTTGGTGACATTGTCATTATATTTGACTTTAATACGAAAAAGATTTTATCAATAACAACTGAGAAGTACAATTCCTATAAAAATTTAAGAAATAATAAAAAAAGATTGTTATGATTTTGTATTCGTACAAAAAAGTATAGACTATATTTACTAACATGTACTAGTGATTCTCTGGTTCCAATGTCTACATATCTGTGGCATTTTGACAAAACATCTTAAGTCGATATAAGATTGAACAACATTTTTTAAAAAAACTTGGTGATCAAATCATGTTTATTAAATAATAAAACAAACCAAATTTAAAGAAACATTTCATTTAGAATACACAATTTTAAAAACGTAAAGAAAAATGTTTTTTGAATGAAAATTCGTACGATAAGCAACATTTTTTTAAAATTTTTTAAATTTGAATTAACATGTTTTGTCAAAATACCACAGATTTGTTCCCAAAGGAACTACCTAGTCAGTAGTATCAACGTCAGTACTAGATTTCCAATGAATCAGTACAGATTCACTAGTGACATTTCTTGCTGGGGAGTTAAAGAAAAACAGTTTAAAACATTGTCAAGTGTATTTGTATGGTTAAATATAATTGTGTTAGTAAATGTTGGTAAGTAAATTTGTTTTGCTCAAAGATGCAATTACAAAAGGCTACCTTTATATTTGTATAAATGTATTTTACAGTATTGTTTTCTCTTTTCAGTTTTGTTGCTTTTCATTGCTTCTGTTTTTTTCTCCGGCTCTTAACTTTAAGCTTTTGTGTATATTTTGCGTGTAAACACATCAACATGATTGCTTTAGGGAGGTGTTTGTTTTATTTTAACAAGAGTTATTTTCTTTTTGGCTTTATTTTTTTCAAATCTTCTTCACTTCCATGTCCTTCATTCCTTTTGCTGTTTTACTTTATAACCCAACCATAAGCACGAATTCAGATGTCTCTTAAACATAGTGATTGTAGTGTCACGTGGTAGATGAAAAATGTGTCACCGCTATTTGATATTTAATCAAACTGATAGATAGAATAACGACATCTTGTTTAAACAAGTTTTTAAATAACTGGAAAGAAGATAAACAAGTTTAAAGGATTTGATTGAATTAAAAAAATATTCGAATGTCGTTCACAAGCAGAAGTCATGTCTTTCTTTTTATTTGTTTGTTTCACAGAAAAAGTTTATGAAAGAACAATATTTTAATTAAACTGCTTTAGGATATAAATCAAAATTAATTAAATTGTAATCAAGGGCGAGATTTGTTGTACACCAATTAAAAACGTAATTAAAGAAAATGTCATTGAATGATGATCAGAGAATATTTTAATTTTTTAAATAAATGAATCTTTTTTCTCAATACGCTTTTGCAATATGAGAGGTTCTTTTGAGCAAATTGCTTAACACTGCGAATTTAAGCTATGGGGTTTTTGTTCTTATTGGAGCTAAATTATGTGTAAAAATCCGTATATTTAGGAGTATTATGAACACAAGAATTATATTCATTAGGGCTAGGCGAAATCATTTCAGTTATTTTTTTGCCCATATGAAGTTCATGCGTAACATTTTTTAATTGTTTTTTCGTTGATAACATGAAGCTTAATTGTTTAGATAAAATCACAAACACTAAACGGACGTTGTTTTGTCGACTTGAACTGCCAGTTTAACGATTTCGAACGCCAACGCTTGCATAGAAACCAGGGCTGTGGAGTCGGAGTCGGAGTTGAAGAGTCGGAGTTGATGTTTTTGTGCCGGAGTCGTAGTACCCACAAAAACTCGCGACTCCGACTCCAAAGTTTTTCGGCATAAAAAATATAAAAAAAATTTCCAAAATAAGAATTATCTTCTTAAAACATATTTAAAATTTAAATAAATGGTTTATGAATACTGCTCTTATGTGCTGTTTCCAAATGACAGGCGATGGACTGAGTGCTTTTCATATAAATTTTGCTACATAATCAATCGCCTGTCATTTGGAAAAAGCACATTAATGTTTGCGTACGGTAATTGCTTCTCAAAAACTCTAATTTTTAGAAGACCCTACGGTAATGAAAAAATAAAAGTTTACATCACTGAGTCTCATATACATTATCATCAAGATTATATTAGGAGTCGGAGTCGGAGTCGGAGTAGGAGTAGGAGTCGGAGTCGCAGTTAAAAAATTTCAGCATTTCGGAGTCGCAGTTAGTACTTTTTTCGGACGACTCCACAGCCCTGATAGAAACTATAATTTAAACTTAATTTGAAAATTTATTTTTGTTGTAAATTGAATTTTCTTTTATCGTTCGAAATCGATGAAGAGATAATATTAGATTTAATTGTGGTGTTGCGTGCAATAATTTTCTTGTATTATTGTTATTTGCTAAGGGTTTTAACGTACTTCTAAGTTAACTTCTAAGCTCCATGTGGGGCCTATGAAAAATTGTTGAGCGAAGTTTTAAAAATATCGTTATACGCTATAATTAAAGAGGATTTACAATATTTCGTTTTAATGTGCTAAATTCCCATTTCGTACTATTCATACACTGAGAATTTGTGTTGTAAGTGGGATTTTTATGGATATGTATTACATTATGGACTGATCCTAACAATATTTTGCAATTAAATTTATTGTCAAATGTAAAAAAATGTTTTGCTTTAAAATCAAGATAGAAGCGATATTTTGCTTTCGAATAAAACCAAATTATGAATTTTTCGCCTGAGTTAGCTTTAGAAGACATAACAGAAGGCAGAAAGGCAGCCATAAATTAAACAACTAAACATTTTTCAAAAATCCGGAATATACTTCATGAGGTGACAGATTAATATATCTTGTTGTTACACACAGAATGTCCACTGCAAGTAGTGATAAGGGTATGAATCCTTAAAAAGTAGTTCGATAAATTAAAAGCATTTACAACCAATTAGCTTCACAGAGCAAGGATTTAAAGAAGTTTGAAATACCTCTTTATTTAGAACCTGCACAGAAAGAAAAACACTCTGGATAAACAAGTTTTTTATGATTACTTTAAGTACGAGTCGTACTCAAAAATTCAAGTACGAATAACATTAAAACGTATACAAAACTATCCTAAATGGGATTACTTTCGAAAATCAATCCCGGAATTTCTTGAAATAAGTATAAAATTTTTAAATCAAGTAAAAAAAAGATTAAACTTTTCGTTGTGTTTTACCCTTCGTCTTACGCATGTCTTTTTTTCTATACACATTGAAAAAAGGTCTGGTAAGACTCATGTCTTCCACGAAGGGTAAAAAAGTAAATTTGAACTCTTGCTTCTCATTTAGTTTATATTTTTGGTTAAATTTGTAGATACGATTTCTAAAGTAAAAACCATATCGGGCATGATGTTGGTGTTTTATCATTCTGTAAGATGTTAAACGAGTAAGTAAATCAATCATAATAATTTTTTCTTTCTAATTTCGTTTTTGGTTTTTTTTCAAACATGAATTCGGGATAAAAAGAACTTTATAATACTTGAATCAAACGTATTTTGAGATTGATTCAAATCTTAGTTTTACTTAAATCAATCTAATTTTCAGATTATTTAAAGTACGAAATCGGGATTGAATTTGGATAAGTTAAGTATTTTGCGATTGAAGATCCGTACTTGAATCAATATTTCTCTACTTGATTCAAGAAAATCCGTTTTCACCGTACTATTAATACCGTTTCGGATTGATTTGAGTACGGATGGATTGGTGTTTCTTTTAAGTGTGTATATCGGTGAATAGAACAAATTATCCACCGACTCATCCCCGTTAAATGCCAAAACTAGTTAGAAAATGCGTGGCAAATAATATCAACACGTGCCGCATTTAGGTTAAAATTAGGAAAAACAGGTGTTTTTAAAAAAAAAATCTTAGTTTTCCATCCTTTAAAGCAACTTTTTTTTTTAGGAATATAACTCGAGTCTAATTAGATAGGAGATTTAATTCTTATTTATTTTGATTTTAATAATTTTTTTGCTAAAACTGATAGATTTAGTGTGATGCTGGGGGCGGATAGCACCTTTGACTCTTCCAGAGCTTTTAGAACTTCCTTCTTTTTGGCTTTTGAAAAATACCGCAATAGTTCAATCATTTTTACATCATCTTCTTCGCAAATAGACCGCAGTTCTTGGGTATACGCATCTTGAAAATGATATAATCCATTGCCTTTACATAAGCAAGCATTTCAAAGTTTTGTTGTTGGTTTCAACGTTGCTTGATAAGAGCATGGTTTTCCTCGTTTTTGTAAATTATTAAAAGATGTTCCTTCTGTTCCTAGCAAAGTAAAAACAAATTCTGTATTAAGCCGTTCTTCATTTCCTTCAAAAAACACAATTCTGTTCGCCTTCTGGTAACGAATTTTAAGCTCTGGGGTCTAATTATGGCAGTATACTTTTTCGATTCGAAGGCAATTTTATTTCTAATTCTTTTTGTCGGAACTGAACGAATCGAAATTATTTTTTCATTGTTGTAAAGTATTTATTTGAGTTTTCACAACACTGAAAAAATGATTTCGATGCGTTCAATATCAACTGAAAGATTTAAAAATAAAATTGTTTTCGAAATAAAAAAGCATTCTATCACGACTGGCAGAATTTGATCCCTGGTATTACCGCTTTTTGAAATTTTTTTATTATAAGTTCTATGCATGCTTCGGAAAACTGATAGTTTTTTGGTAAAAGCTCAGTAACACTTAACTAACTTACGACTTTCAATGCATGTGCGTATGAGCACTTAATATTATTTATTTTTTCATCCGTTGTTTTTTATGAAAACCCAAATCGTTACAGCTGATTTTATAGAGATTTTGCTTGACGGATCACGTAAATTATTTTTTTGTTTAATAAGTAACGCAAAACCGTCAAGTTATAAAGGCTTATTAAATTTAAATTTTTTTTTTTTAATTTCTAAGTTGCTCAACATTTTTGCATGCAATTTGGTTAAAGGCAGCAGCTTGTTTTGATATATGTTCGGCAAAATCGGCGGCAAACAGCCCCAACAGTTAAAATCCTTGCAAAAATTGCGTATGTAAGCCAAAAAACATTTTGTATTTAAAATGAATACATTTTAAATTTGCTAACAATATATAAAAAACGCATAACAAAAATAGAATCTGGACAAGGCACCCTTTCCAACAAGGTATAACAATCCTAAAAAAATATATACCCAGAAAAAACTTCGCTTACTTTTTCAAAATGAATAGCTTCTTTAACTCATTATTTAGTAGCTTTCTTCTATAACTACATCTATAACAACTTCTATAACTACTTTCTTCTGGAAAAAAATAATGACTTACTTTTAAATGCGTTAATTTTGGGACATCCCATATATAATTCATTGGTTCTTTCAGTAGAATTGTAAGTAGTGCTCTTATGTTTTTCTGATTACTTAACACATTATTTTGTAGGCGAAGTTTTTACTGCGATATAAGTTTACAAAAAAAGTTTTCTATGAAAATCTGACTTAATAAACGTTTTGTTTATTTAAATAAATACGGGTGCAATTTATTATTTTGTGCATTTGAAGTCTTGAAATTTAGTATTTTATATCATAGAATTATTTATTAACATTTTAACCACTTAATTTCTAATTGGAAAATGGCATTCATAAACATAATATAATTATATGACCTGAATGTAATAAATTATAAGAGAGCACTACAAGTAAGTGAGCTGACATACAATTATTTTTTCAGCGTCTTGTCTAATTAAATCATGCTTAGAAATTTACACCGATACAATGTATACAACAAATAACCAACGTAAAAATCATTTAAAAGTGAATGATTTTTGCTTTAACTTTTGTTGCTTCGTAAAAAGAAGTGGGTGTTCTCAGCGAACTGTCTAAAAGGCAGACAGTTGCAAAAATTAACTCTCCTAGAGGGATTATTGTGAATAATATAATAATAGACTTGTGTGCTATAGACATGATTGCGCGTGTAGACACGTGCATTATGAAAAACAATCTGGTGAAAAATCCAGATTTTACGCACATTAACTTCAATTAAACCAGCAAGTAAAGAGAACAGAATAATGTCGAAAAAGATTTTTGCAAATAAAAAAAATGATAATAATATTGGCATTTGATTACAAAACAAACGTATTTTTATGTTAAGGTTTATTGGTTCACTGTGAAAATATAATGGTTCATATATGCATTTTAATATAATTTTTTTTTTGGAACATTAACCGTTTATTATTAGTGTAATACAAAGTACTTAAGCATAAGGCTTTTCCCAGCTAGCATTTTGTATCATAATAAAATCATTTAGGAATCAGCTTCAATAGCAAAATACCCGTATAAGACATAATTATTCAATCATGAATAACCTGAAAGAATCAATTGTGATCCAATTTTCTGATTACTTGTTGATCAATTTAATGGTAGTTTTTTATAATAATTATTGAGTCGTTTTCGTCTCATTTTTTCAATCGTAAATTGTATACTTTTTGATCATATTTCATATCATTTGTTAATTGATTTGTTTTTTATTTTTGTTCCGAGAAATTCAGCACCATTATGGCTATTGATTATTCGAACCAGCTTTATTTAAAACCAAATAAAAGTTATCGGTTTTTCGCAAGAGGAAAAGAAACAATTTGCACTAGCATTTATGAGGGTATACTAATGGGTCAATTACAGATGATAACTGAATAAGTTGAATTGCCAGCAGCGAAATCAGGCAATGCTGCTGATGTGAAATTATAAATTAAAAATATGGTATATTTTAACATGAGCGGCTTTACCTTTGCTGCTAGCAACACAACTTCAGTCCAGTTGCCATCGTCATCGACACAAAAGTTTTCTCTCCTTTTGCAAAATACTGGGACAAATATCAGGTTTAGTTATTAAACTATTAAATTATATTTGTGTACTACACAGAAAAAATTATTAGCAGTTTTTTATCAAATAAAAATTTTTTCAAAAAGTATTTAAATTTAATTAATGTTTGAAATGAAACCATTTTTTTTTGTTGAAGGAAAATTTAAAATATTATTTTGAATAAATTTACATTTTAGTTGTATTGAAATAAATTTTTGATTAAATTATTTTTAAATAACAAACATTTTCACCGCTTAAAATAAAATAATTAAAACTTTTGGAATTGTTGTTGGAAATTGTCAAAATCAATCAACACGTTATTTGAACCGGCATAGTTTTTCGATTATTTGAAAAATAATGTATTCACAATATCAAATTTTTAAAATTTTTAGTAATCTATATAATCATTTTGGTAATGGGTGCAAAATCAGCAAATGTGTTGCTTGATTCTATGAATTTGGTGAATAGAGACAATTTTTAATTTTTTCTGTGTAAATTTGACGGTACAAAAAGTGGCTTCAATTAAACTTTCTTTATGCAAAATTACCATTTTTTTCTTTTCCAATTTTATAAACAATTTATTAACAAAGTTGTAACGATTGATTGCACAACGCGGCAATATAATTTTAATTTAAATGTAATGTCTTTATATGGCATACAAAAAGAAGCAAATAATTGCTATTGATAACACTTAAATGTTAATTAAACAGTTTTCAATGAAATTTCTTTAACAAAAGCTTTGAATAAAAAAAAAATAAAATGAGGATATTCACTAGAGTGAGTAATTCTTGATAGCAATTTGATGGCGAAAATTTCACAAAAACCATTTTAAATATTTATAACGGAAAAGATTCTTTCAGAATTTTTTTTTATAAATATTTCTCCAAAAATATTTAATTAAAGCGAATACCAATAATATTTTATTTTAATTTTACAAAGGTACTTTTACAGTTAATTCATTTTATTATCGTGTTTTTTCAAAAGTATGTGTCAACTGTTGTAACATTTGAGTGTATTTGTTAATAACATGTATAAAAACTTTAGCATGCCAATATAGATGCGAAAAAATACGGAGAGTGTTACAAAAAAAAAAAAAAAAAAAATAACAACGAAATGACTCCCTTTTATATCTATTATAAGTGCAAAAAAAGTAAAGTATAGAAAGTGGATTTGCAAAAAAATTCAACAATTTTTAACAATAAACTTGAAAAAAGTTTTTTTGAATCAGCAAAAAAACAATTTTGCATTGACTTTTTTATATTGTTTTGAGTCAATATAAAATGCATTTGTGTGTGTGAATGTTTAAATGTAAATGTGAAAAGTTTTTTCATCATTTTCTGTCAACATTGTGAGTGAAGGCAAGAACTTGGATAAAACACAATTTTGCGTTTAAATAAAATTGTTAACAAGAATAGTATGAAGAGGATAAAACACCTATAAACATTTATTACTATTGAACCAACACTATGGGACAAATAACTCAATAAATCTCAAACTTTTTATTTTATCTAAGATCGCATTGTGTGATTTTTATTACTGGGCATTGATACGACAAAAAATAAGTGAATGAACACTTCTATTACATCTCAATTTTCATGTTAGCTCTGATAACTATGATTACGAATTTTATAATTGTTTTAATCATTTATTTCCTATATTCATTAATTTTGATAGTTGTCTATAAAATAAGGATGTCCATCATTTCTGGTCCTCCAGTTTGTCCACAAAACTGGGATACAAGGGTATCTTAAAATTCTGCTAGAGAGTCATATGCGGCCATAAAAGGTCTTTATAATTCAGAGAAAACTTCTGCATGTTCGTTACTGAATGGCCCCATTGTTTCAGGGATCAAATTAAAAAACGAATAAAGAAAATAACATTTTCTTAAATTACATTTTGCTTTCCACTTTACAGTATAAGTTTAACAAAATTTGAATTTTTTTTTGGGAAAATAATATCCAGAAACCATTCCAAAGAAAGTCCTAATGACATTAATAGAAGACAAAAATGGCACTTTTGCATTTTTTATGATTTTTTATGATTTAGTGGCTAAACCATAATTTGGCGCGGGCTAAAATATTTTGAAAATCATCATAAGCAATGCCGATGTTAATTTTCAGGGGGTGCAACTTGAACTTTTTTTGTACAGGTTAGGTGAGTCGGTCTAACGTACATAGTATTTAGGTTAAAAGATTTATTTTTATAGGAACTGTCGAAATTCGGCCCGGGCGAACCTAGTAAGAATTATACGGCTGAGCGTTTCACGAGTTGTAAGACAATCCTTACATGAGTCTCATATGAACCTTGACATGCTTTATGAGTGGCTCGTTAAATAACACAGCTGAACAAACTTGAATATTTTGTGTGTTGATTGGAAGTTTGATGCAATCTTTTACGAATTTGAAGTAGCTGATTTCAAATTTAATCTCCGTTTGTCTTTATCAGCTCGCATTTTTAAGTAACAGGTACTTATCGAATTATTGACATTTTTTCAAAAATTAAAAGTTCAAAAAATCATAACTTCACTTTTCAAGAAGCGATGTTTAAGAATACTTCTTTTTTTTAAGATGTAATTGTTAAATCATATAATAATATTCATGGAAAATTCAAAAAAGTCTTATTACATTCACGTTAAGTCACATTACCTATGGAAAAAAATGAGACATAGATCATAAAAATCGATGAACGCGTTTTGCTTTTACTCACAATTTTTAAGTGAATCAAGAAACGTTCATAAATAGAAGAGCAACAAGCACACACTCATTAAAAAAGTTATTTTTGTATGGCTATCGCGGCTTTTATCAATTTATTTGTCTCAGAAAATTGCGAATAAATTCAAAAGTTGTGCACCGATTACAATGAAATGAAGCTCATTTCATTCGAAATATCTGAAGCTAACTGTTAAAACTGTGAGTTTTACCGAAAGTTTTTATGAATTTTTATACAATTTTTTTTTTAAATTATTTTAAACTTTAACGATATCTCTGAAACTACTGGGCAAATTTAAAAACAATGTAAATACGGCTTAAATATAATATTGTTAGCGAATTTTGATTTTTTTTTAGGTGAATATGGTGCACCGTTTTAAATTAAAAATTAAAACGGATTAAAACGATACAACTCATTCTGCGCCACCCTGTAAAAACGTTTTCCACTGTGTTGGGTAAGAATTTTACAGAGAAATCTACTCATGTGGTAGTTTATCCTGTGCAAGGAATTAAAAAACGCGCTCTTCGGCAATCAGGAATGCTCTTCATAAGATTCCCAAAATACTCTTCTACGATTTGAAATATAATAACTGCCTTAAACTGTTAACAGTAGCTATTTAAACATTTCTAGAGTGCTAAATCATTTTAAGTTATATTTTATAAATTTTTATAAATAATTAATTATCGCTTAATTTGCGAGTATCAACGTGCATTTTTTTAATACTCCTGAACAAATTCAAATTCTTCAACAGCGTTCTTGGAAATATATAATTTAAAACAAAATTCTGCAACACATTACGTATGACGAAATTTCTGCCTCTTGTGTGATACGAGAAATATTTTTGAAGATTTGACGACGAATATAAAACAAATGGAAAGGAAAGCGGCACTCAAGCTTGGTGACCAAAAATGGCGAAATTTACGGATATACAAATTTTTTTTGAATCAAAACACATTAAAATTCAATTACAAAACAGAAACAATTTATTTGAAGTTGTTTACGATGAAATTGCAAGTTAAGAACAATTTGTTAAATAAGAATAAAAGTAAATTAATAATAAAAAAATTAAATAAATTCGATGTCGTTATTGTTTATTTTATAGGAACCACTCGTGCCTATTAGTTTAAAATAATTTGAAGGTAATCCTACCCACGACAACATTTACCCAACCTTTTGAGTCCAGATCAACTTAAAAAATAAGTTAGAAAGTATCGTCGGTCAACCCAGACTATATGATACCCTACACTACATTAGAGTGTATGTACCAAATTTTATCAAATAATCTCCAAAATTGCGACCTGTACTTTGCGCACAAGGTATATGGACAGCCAGCCAGCCAGAAAGCTGGTCAAACGTCGTTAATTCCACCCAGAAGGTGATTCTGAGTAAAGGCTCAGTTAGCCGGGAGTAACAGTAACAGTAGCCTAACCGTAAAAAAGTAAGACCAATCTATTTCTTACAGATTGAGACTTAACATATTACTGCTAACTGTAATCGTTCTAATTGCTTTACATACAACAAAATGAATCAGCTGATTTTAAACGTTACTGTTACTCCCGGCTAACTGAGCCTTAAACCGGTATACGTTAAGGTGGGCTTAGGAACTTATAGGTGTTACAAACATTAGCGCAAACGCAAAGTACCCTCTCCACTATTGTGGTGTTGGTATAAATATTTTATTATTATGGTAAAAATATTAACCTAATTGATAAAATCAAATTAACGGTTGCTAAATGTTACCTATTTCTCAAATTACTTTAAACCATGTTTACTTGGCTAAATACCCTTTCTACTTTAGCATTAGGCCATAGAAGTGAGAGCAACTTTATAGTCAATTGTGAAATTTCCAAAAAAAATGTTTTTGCCGCCTGCATCTCTTTATTGAAATACTTGCAACCACAAAGAACCACCGATGTTTGTGTTGATCTATTTTGTAAATTGAATATTGGAATACTGTTCCTTTATTTTGAAATATGTTTCATCATCATAATTTATAGCGATTTTATATAACATTTATAAAAGTTGTTATTTAAATTAAAGGCGTTTTAATTGTGAAAAATTTTTATTTTACTTTTATATATTTTTATAATAAAATAAAAAATATTTGTTTAAAACAAAAAAAGGAAAAAAATTTCATAGGTTAACAAGTTGAAAAATGGTTAAAAAAAATGGCTAAGGGCTTAACTCATTTTTGAATGGCTAAACAGGGTGAAAAATGGCTAAATCTAGCCACTAAATGGTTAAATTGGCAACACTGTCTAGAACAATTATGCATTAAAAAACACCATTGAGCAGAAATTTTAAAATTATATTTACAGGGGCCCCTTAAAAAAAATTACTTTAAGAAATAGTAACAAAAAAATTTTGTGTTCTCAATGTTCTCCTCATACAGCTTTACTAAGCTTTACTTGCCTAAGCAACCAGTGGAATGCGCATAGAAACTAGCTTATCCCCCAACAATAAATTTCAGTGCTTTTAAAAAGAATTAAACTCGGGAATCAAGCAAGACAAACAATATCTTATTAACTAAAACTTTTGTATTCCCAAAAATTACTTAGATAATAAATTAAAATATTTCTGATGGACTCTATAAAAAAACCTACAATTTAACAAAAAATCAAAAGATGATTTTAAGTTATTTCTTTTTAGTATTTTACAAATTTAATATATATTTATATATTCCAATTATTAACTTTTTTTAACTATGTTATATACTTTTCTATGTAAACTAGTTGCATGGTCTGTAAGGAATTTTGTTTTCCATAGACTGAAATAAATATGTAAATAAATAAATAAATAAATTAAGTACCATTGTGCTTCATTTCAAAAAGTAATGTACCACCAGGGCTGTCAGTTATGGCGTTTTCTCGCCAAACATGGTGATTTTGAAACGTGTTCGATTTTCCATGTGGCGATTTTTTATATAACTGGCTATTTTTACCATTTTCATTATTTCAGCGATTTTTTTAACAATTTGTCATTTTTTGTTATCATTCCTAATTTAAAAATAAGTCTGGCAGCTTTTTTCACATGATTTTTGTTTTGTTATAATTTTAAGTGAATTTTATATTTAGTCACCATCAAGGCAAATTCAACACAGGTGATGTCGGAACTACAACTGTCCAAAATCAACAGAAACAACATAGGGCTTTTTGCATTGCATTGTTAGTGCTTATATCACGAAATGTCAACCATTCTTAGCAAAACACTGACAAACCAAAACAAAACAGCTCAAACTGTCAAAGTCAGATCCTGTTTCGACACCACCTGTAGTTAATTCGCCTTGGTCACTATTTAATTCCAATAGTTTGTATTAGAGATGCCAAATGGGACCAGGTTTTTTGAAACCCGGGATTAGGGATTTTTTATTCAAAAAAACGGGGTCCCGGGACGGATCGGGATTTCTTGTATAAAAGCCAATTTTTAAAATTCATATACATAATTATAATTTAATGTTTATGTAAAAGTATTAAAACAAATTAATTCATGAAGAATATTAAACTCATTACAAAATAAAACAGTTTAATGTATTCTATTAAAGTAATATGACAAAATTATGTATTAAAAATTATATTTTAAAAAGCTTCTATAACAAATTAATGGTGCCTGATAATCGATACCTTATTTTATTGAAAACATATGCTGCCGACGAAAACAATATTCGCATTAAACACTTCTGGGTAGCATCGTAAATACAAAGATGCATATATGCTGTATGACAATATTTAATTTATTGTATATCAAATATATACATGTGCAAGGATTAATCTAATAAAATAAACTTAAGCAAATGTGTCAAAAGACCTTTGGTAGAATCTCCTAAAGTTGTTAACACCGTTTTGCACAACTTGCATTGTGCGTGCGCAATTCTATTATCATTCACTTAGAAAAAAGAACACACCGAACTTTATCTTCAGATCTTATTTTCTGTGGTACAAAATGCATGTAACATTTATTCACTTGCGACTTCTTTTTGTAACCAGTTAAAAATTAGATTTATTGCCAGTATGATTGAATATTAAATTTTTTAACTTATTTTTAACAGGGTGACTCACGTTTATTTAAATATAGTTGTGTTTAAAAAAAAATACCACATGTTACTTAATCCAAAATCTCGGGATTTTTACATAAAAAATCCCGGGATTCGAGGCTTAAATTTTTCGAAAAATCCCGGGATTTCGGGATTGGCATCCCTAGTTTGTATGCAGGTCAGAACACCAGTACTGAAATGCAGGGAATATTTAATATACCATATAAAAAATTCCAACAGCTCTATAAAAATTAAATTTTTTGAACAGAAAATAATTTTAAAATAAATCGGCCACTTTCCTAACAATACAAAAAAATAATTAGTGGCTTTTAGTTGGTTTAAAATATTTGTGATAATGTAAACATGTTCTTAAACAATTTACAAAATGTAAAAAGGAACCAAAAATATCTTTGATTCTCTAACAGAGGAACTATGTACATTCAAAAATAGTTGGTATGTATTTATGTATGTCTACAAGAGCATAAAGTATTTAAAAAAAATTTACTTCTGCAATTTTCTAACATCAAAAGAAAAAAACCTGAATACGTCAATCAGCAATATTATAAAACATTATCCGAATTTTCGTCATCAACATCAAGTTTAACAGCGACGTTGATAGAAAACCAACAAAAAAATTTTGTATTAGCAGCACAACGTCATTCACTCACTACTCGAATTGCTTTATATGAAATTTCATCGAGGAAAAAAGCAATTTTAATGATATGTATGTCATGTTTGCTAAAAAAAAATATGAACATGCTTCTAACTAAAATTGTTAAAGGCATTTTTAATTGCAGAATCGTAATGCTAAACTTATACTAAAAATTCGAGAATTAAGCTGGTGATGTTCGGTAAGTCATGGACATTCTAAAAGCAATTTATTTTGCATTTTTATTTTGAAAAATTTGTTTTGCTTTATTAACTCTGAATTAAACAATTTAAATTTTAAGAACTCTTACAATTGGGGGACTCACAAGGTGTCATAAAGTCATAAGTCTTAAAATAATAACATGAACAAATATGACTGTTGTGAACAACCCGTCATAATTTAGTGTGCTATTTTGGATTTAAATCAGCTGATTTAAAACAAATATAAAAAATAAATATTTTCCTAACATCAAAATATTTTTTTAATTCTAATCCATGAATTAAAGAATATATAATGAAATTAAATCTTACCTGACTATTTTTTAGACGCAAATCACAAATAAATTTTATTTTGTTTTTTTACCAAACATCAGAGTCCTAAACCGATATAATTTGACGCCGCAAGTTTTTTGTTGCAAAATTGGTAGCCGCAGGTTAAATACGGATATAAGCCGGATAAAACTATACCATCGACGGCGACGGCTACAAAAACTAATGCGTCTCGTCCCAGCCACTCAGCGCAGGTCTCTTCTGATTTATTACGAAAGCACAATAAACATAGCAAGCAAAGTTCTATTAATTTAAGACATTTATTGTTTATAAAGCAACAACAACATTTTTAAACCATTGTTAAATGTTACAACATTATGAAAATATAACATGATAGCACACCTTGTGAATATCCCAAATATATTTGTCTGAGCACATGTTAATTAAAAAAACTAAATAAAATCAGATAACAATACAAGTAGAACCTTAGATAGAGTCGGATAAAAGTAAGAGACGATTTGGAAGTAGATAAATGTGGGAGTAGGAAGAGACTAGAGTAGTGATTAATTAGAGTTAGGATTGCGTTAGAGCAGAGTTGAGATAGAGTAGTGGTAGAGTAGAGTAGAAAAAGAATAGAGCTGGAGTAAAGTTAGAGTTGAGTTACAGTAGAGCTAGAGGAGAGTTAGAGTACAGTAAGAGTGGAGATATAATTAGAGTTACAGTTAGAGGTTAAGTAAGAGTAGAGTAGAGTACAGTTAGAATAGAGTTAGAGTAGAGTTAGAGTAGAGTTAACGTAAATCTAGAGTCGAGTAAGAATGGAGTTAAAGAAGAGTTAGAGTAGAGTTAAATTAGAGTTAAAGTAGAGTAAAAGTATAGTTATAGTATGTGAGGGCTATCTATTAAGATATGCACTGTTCGTTGGGTTTGTTGATACCTTACGGTGTTCTCTTTTCTACACAACAAATATCGCCTTCTAAAAAGGTACATGTATAAAATGTCTTGCCAGCCCTGTAATAATGCTATTTTATAGTTGATAATAACAAAACACAAGATATGAACAAGTGAAATGTCCTGTTTTTATGACGAAAATTGTTCTTCATCATTATAGCTAATTTTTTAACGAGTTTTTTTCATTATTTTCTAAGATTTTGTTTTTAAACCGATTGAACGATTACAAATAAATTTTTGGGTTTCTTTTAAATATTGCAATTTTCGAGAATTTTAGCCATGTTCGCGATAGACATGATTTTTCCTGTAAGTTTTATGATTTTTAAGAGCTTTTAGCTAATTTTTGCGAATTTCCGCTAATTTAGCAATTGTTAACGAATTTTTCTCATTCCTAATAGTCTAGGGACTTTAAATCAATTTTATGGGATCTTTGAAATATTAAAAACTTTCGGGAATTTTCGCTATTATTGCAAACTTTTTTATGTTGTTTTCGGATATTTTGATTTTTTTAACTGATTTAGCTATTTTAAATACATTTTTGCGTTTTTTTTTAATTTTTGCGAATTTTAGTCATGTTTGCAATGATAGCGATTTTTATCTGTAAGGGTTGTGATTCTTGTGATTCTTTACAGCTTTAACGAATTTTAAAACATATTAGACATTATGCCGCTGTTACAATATTTTTGCAAATGTCCGCTTATTAAGTACTTTTTACCGAATTTTTCCCATTCCTTACAGTTTTAAGGACTTTTTTTATCAATTTTATGGCTCGTTTGAACTAATAAAAACTTTCGCAATTTTTCGCTGTTTTTGCAAACTTTTTCGAATTTTTGCAATTTTCGCGTAGCTTTGTTGCTCTTTCAGGCAATCGCCGCCGTTATAAAAAAACCCATACATAATAAACATCATATATCATACTCTCGATTTATTCGGGGTGAAGAGTGCAATGCCTTATGCCATAAATATAGAATAAAACATGCTACCCTTTTAGAGAGCAAACAATTTTTTAACGACGGACACAAAATTCCATTTTTAAATAATATATCACATTTTTTTGTAGAAAAGAAAACACCATTATTTTCATTCATTTTTAACCAAACCCTGTAGTTTTTTCGTGACAATTGACCCCAAAAGTGGCAGTACTATACACTGTAGACTGGTTATCAAACTATCCACATTGATCCTATACTCTGAAGACTGGCTATAAAACTATCCACATTGATCCTATACTCTGAAGACTGGCTATAAAACTATCCACATTGATCCTATACTCTGAAGACTGGTTATAAAACTGTGAAAAATTTCATCACTGTCACTTTGTGCTGGCACTTAGCTGTCTTTTTGTGTCGCAGATGGTCGATAGTAAAAAATGTATGTCATTGAGCATCAGTGATGTTAACCGTACGGTAATTAGCCTTTTTTACGGTAATTGAAAGAAATGTAGATTTTTAAAATACATATATGTACAATACATACTTACATACGTATGAAGGATTTATAATTTTAGCTTCTGAGAGGTGATTTTCAATTTTAAAATAGATAATGTAATAACAAAAAGTTAAGAACATTATGCTTTTGAAAATGTTTTCGTAACACCAATAAAATATGAAAAATGTAATTACTCTTGTATATTATTATATTATTTATAAATCAGCAATTTTGAAATATGTGTCAGTTTGAGTTAAAACATTTTAAAATTAAATAAATATACAAACTGACAAGTTATAAACAGTAAAATTTTAGATTTCAAATTTGAGTAACCAAAACTGGTAAAAAAATTATTAAATAAAATAAAACTGAAACAGGAATTATGAGTAAAAGAAATATAAGAAGGCAAATAAAACATGAGAAAGAAGTGTTTGTTAAAAAATTTATGGATGCTGGGTTAAAAAAAAGAGTGAATTGTGTGTGGAAATAGAATCAGCTGGTTTATGTGTGGAAAGTGTTTTAGAAAGCAACACGGAAGAAAATATAATGCATTTTGAATATTGTAATACAAACAATTTGTTGCGGCTAACGATACGAAAAGCTTGAGTGGAAAATTAAGAAATTGGTTTAAAAAATACAGACCCAGTCGCGAGTGCGCACATAATTTATATAAAATTCTTCAGGAGGAAAATTTAAATGTAGAGAATTTTTATAAAACTAAAAATGCAATAGAACCCAATATTGTAGCTATAGCTGGGGGATATTATCTGCATGTTGGGGTTGCAACGCAGTTAAAAAAAATTTCAGATTATGTTGGACTTTCAGAAAAACTGAGTTTAGACGTTAACATTGACGGTTTGCCCCTATTTCGAGGTTCGAAAACACAACTTTGGCCTGTTTTGATTAGGCTTAACAATGTTTATAGTTGCCCTGTCTTTCCGGCAGGTATATACATATATGGGAAGAAGTAAGCCGAATAGTTGTAATGAATACTTAGGTAAATTTATAACTGAACTGGCACACCTTATTTCCTATGGTATCGAGATTGGAGGGAAACTGTTCTATTTGGAAATAAGAGCCATTATATGTGATGCTCCAGCGAGAGCTTTTGTCAGTGACACTCTTTCACACACATCAAAACATGGCTGCTCCAAATGCACTCAAGTTGCAAAAAAGATTGATGGAGTATTGACGTATTCAACAAAATCGGGAGCATTAATTACAGATGCAGATTTTGCGAATCGTAAATACTCCATTCATTCCGCAGAATTTTTAAGTAAAAAATCTCCCTTCGAGCATTTACATTTGTCTACGGTTACGCAAATTCCATTGGACCTTATGCACCTCATCGATTTAGGTGTGATGAGAAAATTCCTTTTGCGAACTGTAAATAGGAAATTGCGTTTAAAAGTGTCGAAGGAAAATATAGGCAAAATTTCACAAAAACTGTTGGAAATCAAAAAATGCGTTCCAAAAGAAAAACAGCGTTCTTCGAATTTAGAAACCGCTCAAGACCTCATTGATTTATTTGTTGAAAATTTTAAAATATTGTTTGGAGAAAATAGTTTATCTTATAATATACATAGCCTGCTCCATGTTAAGGATACTGTGATATTGGTAGATAACCCAACTTTAGGATCCCCATATTCTTTTGAAAATTATTTGCAAGTTTTAAAAAAAAAAGTGCGAAAACCAAGTAAAATCTTGCAACAAATTCATAATACATTAGTAGATGAATGCTTTTTAGTTCCGCCAGATAAAGCTGAACCCTTACTCAGCGAAAAAAAAAATGCACATTTCAGAATTTTTTCTTGAGTACAAATTATCCAGATTATTTGTGCTACATGAAAGATTTTACACCGATTGAAGTACAATCATTTTCCAAAGAACAAGGGGGCAATATATTAGGAAGGAAATTTAAAAATTTGCGTAATTTGTATACCGAGCTTTGCGAATCAATAACATTAGGAGTTTGTATAGCAGACGTAGTTCCATTTGATACTGCAGAAATGTTTTCGCTGGCAGAAGTTGAACAGGAATTCCGTACGAAAATAATATTGTTCTTACCAATGCTCCATTAATTTTTTAACTGCAAGCTCTTTTAAATTTCAATAGCCAGCAATTATTAGCAATGTCCGACTCAAATAGTTCTCCCATTCAGTTGAGAAGATATACCCCTAAATATAGTAAAAGTGAGTATTTTTTTGTTACTAAGTATATTTCAAAATGCTAAATTAACATTTTGTATTATTTCAGAAACTCCAACTTCTAAAGAAACTTGCGAATGTAAGAAAGAAATGAATGAGTTAAGAGGTAACATGTTTTTCTTACATTGACACCTTTTTCTTTTTATTAATATGTATATTTTTTCAAAAATTTATTTTCTTTATTTTATTTCTAATTTTTTCTTTGCAGATGCTATGGAATTAAAACTGGGACAAATGCAAGGTAAGTTACATTGAAATGTGCGTAGGCTTTCGTTCACGCATTTTTATCACGATATTTATCACAATTTCGTTAACAGATATATAAACGCGACCTTTTTTCTCCAACTTGTTTACATTACAGACCAAATGAAAATAATAGTTGAAGCCCTAGCTGAGCAAAAATTTTGCTTAAAAATATGTCAACGCCAATAATTTCCCCATTAAATCGGTAGAAGAGCTTGATTCTATAAATAGCAAAATATGTAACGAAAACAGACAACGTTATGTAAGTACACATAAGTAAAACAACAATTATAAGGGCCATTATCTCAAAATCTGAGCACGTTAATCGAAAATTGAGATAATTCCCCTATAATGGCTAATAAATCACTGATGGTTTAAAAATGTATTATATTTTAAACTACTTTTTATCCAGGTAAATGCAATAATATCATTGATTACACCACAAGGTGTAAAAAAAAACTTGAAATTTGTCCTTTCACCTGAATTAACAAATTTAATAAATATTGACGGAATTCACGGTAAACAGTCGCTAAGAAAAATGAAAACCTTTTTTGATGTCTTCATATGTAGGTAAATAACACATTTTATACTTTGTCCAGATAGATACATTTTAATTTCAGAAGCCATAATTCCAAACGCTTGCGACGGTGGCCCAGAACATCAACTGCGTGAAGCATTTAAATACAAAATTTAAATATTTTTGCCTTTATTTTATTTAATAAATGAATTTGTTTTGTTTTTTTTTACGAAATGTTTGTTTTTAAGTTATGTAAAAAAATTATAAAATTTAATAAAATGCCTTTTATTTCATAAAAAATAGGGAATGATTTGGGCATTTTTAAGGGAGTGGTTTGGCAGGTATAAGGAGAGAGTTAAGGGTTAGCCAAGAAGAACCGGCTTATGAACTGTCTTTTTGTGGCCTCTTGGTGACAATTCACCCCCTCGTAGGACATCCCCTTGTTAAACTGGCTAGTCATATGGCTAGCTTTCGGACTGGTTGTGTCATAAAGGGGCTAGTATTATAACCAGCTCGGAGACAGCCACATAAACTACAGGGAACATACAAAATAAATTGGAAAAAAATAAAAAATAAATTTTCTAAAATTAATTTAAAGAAATATAAGTAGCTATATATCGTGGGACAGTTAAGTTTGTAAGTATGGAATATAGTTTACATAATTTGAATATGGTTATTTACATTAAGGGTCATTTTTACACAGGTTTGGAAGGGATATATTTCCTCTGGAAGGTTCTGGCTTTGAGAACTAATTAAATTATTAATTTTGTCGAAGAAAAGGTTCCTTTTCCTTTGTTTTTAAAAAAAACTGATGCAATATTGGGGTTTTGGTCTCAATTTTTATAACATTTATAACAAATATCGTTAATCCTTAGCATCTTCTTGAATTAATTTATTAATTAAATCTAAAACTAAAATATATAATTCAATAACTATAACTTAAACTAACATCTAACTAGAAAATTCGGACATCATTTTATATAACTTAGACCTTAAATAGAACTAAAATTAACGTAAAATCCTCTAAAAATAATTACGGAATCTAATTTAATCAATTCATTTCAGGGTTTAAAATACTATCGCCATACTAGCAAAAGCAGCCAATTTTGCCTTTTTCTCAATTAAAAAAAAAAACTAAATTAAAAAGCCGACAAGTTCCACTGCTAATAAAGCCCACACTTTTCAAAAGCAGCAGCAAAATAAGCAGACAAAATAATGGGCTCTGGCTTTTTCCTGCTTTGCTTTTTTAACAATAGCAAAAATTTCTTATTAGATGGAACCCAAAAAGCAACGGCAATCACTTTTATGTTGTAGGAAAAAATAGGTAGGAAAAAGAATTAACCACACAAACAGCTTCTGTCTGAAAGCCGCCAAATCAAAAACCAATTTAGACTAGCAGCCACACAAAGGAGAAAAAAGCAGCGAAAAAAGCAAACTAATCTGTTAATGGCACATGATTTCGAAAAGCCACGCGATATATTCCATGCAAAACAATTGTTACATTTTATGTGAAAAACAACAACAATTTATTTACAAAATTTAAGTATGTACATTCATAGGTACATACTTATGCCGGTATTGTATGTATCATTTTTGTGCAAATATGTACATACTAGGCTTTTGCACTAAGTACATTTAAATTCAAATCCATTTGCCTTTTAAAAAAATCTCATAGTAAAGCTAAGTACAAAAGGAAATCAAAGCAAATAAATTAAAAACAAAAAAACACAGAGAAAAAAATTATTCTCTTTATACGCTCAGAGTTTTTGTATTTACTTATTCTTAAGCGTGGTACTGTGTTCAACATTTCACGTGAAATGCTGTCAAAACGCATATGAAAAAAACTTGTGCGGAATATCTATGAAATAATGTTGATAGAGTTGTACTCTGTTCATTTTGTGAAAAAGTTAGGAAATGTTTCTGGCAACATTTTTTTACAACTGCGAAATAATGTAAGCTGCACTTATTTCACGTGGAATTTTAAGCAAAAGCAAAAAAGTACCAACTGATTATTAAATAAGAAATAAAAAATTAAAATAACACAACCGGTAAAAGTTTTTTATCCATATTTATATTCTTTTTTATTAAATTTTTTAATAAAAAATAAATTTTTAGTTATATACATGTGCGGTTTGTTTACATACGCAAAACAATGTCTCATACTTTGCAGGACTAAAAACGTCAAATTGTACAAACTCGCATGAAAGGTAACATTGATACATGTCAAAATTTTCGTGTGAAATAATTAATGTTGCTCAACATTTTTCACAAATTTGAACTGAGTACCAGGCTTTACTCACTATAAACAAGTCAAAGTAAATATTTTTTTTGCTAATGTTCTGTAAGTATTTTGCAAGATTCTTATTTTACAATGTGGGTATTATAAGCAATAAATGCAAGCAATGGTTATTGCTCTTAAATTTGTCTTATTTGCAGATTATTACTAATGTTTAAAATAAAAACTATTACTTTGTTTAACCGCTATTTATATTTTGTTTTTTTTTATTTTTTGGTAATTTTTATGGTTTTAATACAGTATAGTTGAAACAATTGTATTGTTAAGAAGTTGAAATATAAGAAACTTTAATTTAAATTAAAAACAATAATGGAAAATGATCAAGTAAGTTAAATTATTAAAAATACATATGTGCCATATGTGATAAGTGTCTTAAAGTTTCAATAAAAAGTTTCTTTTTATTTTATAATTAATTAAACTTTTTATTTATTTTAATTTTTTATTTACAAAGAGTTTATTTAATTTTTTTAATGTTAGATAAATATTTGTGATATTAAAGAAAAACTGAAAAATGGTATTTTCAAAATCGTTTTGAATAGGGGGCATAGTAAGATATGGAACATTATAGGAAAGATTGAAAACGAAAATGGGGAAGAAGTAAAAAGAGTGGTTGGTTGTCGACTTTGTTTTGCCGCTCTTAAGTACGATGCAAGATCTACATCCAATCTTAATAAACACAAGTGTTATATTGAATCTCAGAAAAATTCAGAAAATATTAGTGTAAGTGGAGATACAAAAAAGGAAGCTGTAAAGTTTTGTACAGAGTGGGTTGTTCGAAACTGCAGGCCCTTTAGAATCGTGAACGATGAAGGTTTCAAAAAAGTCTGCCAATTTTGTATATCTGTTGGAGCAAAATATGGCAAAAATATAAATATGGATCATTTACTTCCCCATAACTCAACAATATCAAGAAATGTTAAAAAAATATACGAAAAATATTTTGTCCATGTAAAAGACTTGATATCAACCATGAAGTGCAATGGTTTCGCAATAACAGCGAACTTATGGACTGATAATTTTTTGCGCAAAACATATTTAGGAGTAACAATGCACTCAATACTACAGGGAAAGCTCATCAACATTGTCGTTGGTCTAAAATCAATGAATGGTGACAAATGTACAGGTATATTTAAATGTTTTAAGTCGTTGTATTAGATTGCCTATTTTAAAATTTTATAAGTGCAATTTTATTCACATATTTAAGATTTCAAGAATGTATATTCTTTGCATAGTTGTCTCTAATTTGAATTTTCGTAGCCGGGTGTTATTTGAACATTAAAAGCTGTTGTATTTAGAATTGTATTTGTTGATAAGTTGTAGTTGTTGATACTGTAATTGTTGTAGTTAGAGTTGCGATTTAGAAGTTCGTTAGTTAGTTTCACTGACAGAGGTAAAAATATGGTGGCTGCATTTCGCGATTACTGTCGCATTAATTGCATTAACCACTTGTTAAACAACGTTATTCAGAAATCTGTTGAAAGTGTTACGAGAGTAGCAGATCTGTACAAAGCTTGTAGCAAGCTGGTCAATTATTTTAAAAAGTCAGGACTTAATGCACAGCTGACAGTGTGCTTACAGAGCTTTTGTCCAACACGCTGGAATACAGTATATTATATGTTTGCATCTGTGGGTAAAAATTGGGAGGAAATCGTTTGTCTTTTGCAACAAAATAATCAGATAAATAGAATCGATAGAATTAACCACAGTTATATAAATGCGATCGCTTCTATCTTAGAACCATTCGAGAAGGCTTCTAAAATGTTAGAAGGCGACGAATACCCCACGCTTCACTACATACGTAAGTACGTATGAATGTACAGTACTTTTCGCTTATAGTCCATTCCGCTTAAAGGCCAAAAACGGATATAAGCCAAAACTGTCATATTCACATGCGGATTTTTTCGAATTTCATACAAATTATTTGTTCTAAGGTCCATTTCGCTTGTAGTCCATTTTCGTTTAAAAGCCACATTTTCTTAGCATGCGTATATAATTCTTCATGCAAAAATGTTCGCTTATAGTCCACTCTGTTTTTATATATTTTTAATCAACTGGCAACATGTTTTAATTTACCTTTCTGGCAATTACAGCATACGCTCGGAAATTCGATCCACTTTGTTTTTAGGGCGATTCGAGTTTCCGAATTACTCGAATTTCTGGACGGTTTTTTTTTTTACAAAAATTTAGATAAATTTGACCATAAAGATATACAAAACTATCCTTTTTTTTAATTTTAGTTTATTTAACATAAAAACTATAAAAAACTTAACGAAATATAAAAAATAACAATTCAGTTCATTTGACTTTATTTAGTATGTGTAATACAAACACCAAAAAAACTGAGTTTTAAACTCTAACAACATCAAGTTGATTCTGAGAGTTCGAATTTCTGAGCGTCTACTGTATTATAAATGCCAAATTTCGCAGTTTATATTTCATGACATGGTGTCTTCGTCTGACAATTTTTTGTTAAATAAACGTCCAACTTCATAGAAAAACATTAATAAAAATAAAAGAGTTTTTTTTTATATAGACTTTGACGTTTGGTATAACAAACAACTATCAGGTGGAGACCCCATGTAAAGATCCTATGAAATTGATATTTATGTTGTGTTTGATTTCGTCATCCAAAGAATTAAAATGAATCTCATACGCATTTGTTTTTATTGAAATCTTTTAAAGCATTTGAATTAATTAATTAAAAAGATTTTTGTTTTAACTATTTATTTAAATTAAATCAATATTTGGTTATGTTTAAAATAAACTTTTATTTTGTTTAAAAATATAGTGGTTTTATTGAAGAAAATAATTTTTATATAGTCCAAAATGTGGATTATACTAGGTTTCACTTATTATCCATAAAATGGCTTACAAAAAAAAAATCGGTTATAGTCCAAATTCGCTTATAGTCCACAAAAGTTGTGCAACTATAGTAGTGGACTATAAGCGAAAAGTACTGTATCACAAATGCTGATCTATATATATAAAAATGAAAAATGTTTGTATGTTTGTGTGTTTGTGTGTTTGTGTGTTTGTTTGTTGGCTTATAGACTCCGAAACTACTGAACCGATTTTCTTGAAATTTTTACAGTAACATCACGTGAGCCCTAAAAATAAAAAAAGGCTACTTATTTTTTCGATAGGGGCAGGGGAATTGGTACCCCCCATAGGATGCCAATATTTATTATCGCATATCTTAAGAGCCGCTGGCGGCATTTTGCTGAACTTTTTGTAGTAGGATCTTCTGAGCCCCGAAATTGAAATAAAATAGCAGCGGGGGAAGTGGTTCCCCCCATAGGACGCCAATGCTTAATACCGCATATCTTATGAACTGTTATCGTGAGAATGTTCAAACTTTGTGGAAGTCACTCTTATGGTATACTACACTTTTGAAAATTAAAATAAAGCGGGTAGGGGAGGGGGGGGGAAACCTCCCATAGGATGCATAAATTAAATATCGCTTAACTGAAGAACTATTAAAGGGGGAGTCTTCAAACGTGGTTAAAGCTACTACTATGGCAAACTATAAATTTCAGTATAAAAATGGGCGGGGTATACAGGGGAGGAGCAGTACCCCTCATAGATAGAAATATAAATAAGAGCCACTGCACGCATTTTGTTGAACTTTTGGTAGTAGGATCTTCTGAGCCCCGAAATTGAAATAAAGTAGCAGCGGGGGAAGTGGTTTTCCCCATAGGACGCCAATGTTTACCATCGCATATCTTAAGAACTGTAATAGTGAGAATGTTCAAACTTTCTAGAAGTCACTCTTATGTTATACTTCACTTTTGAAAATAAAAATATAGCGGGTAGGCGCAGGGGGGGAAATACCTCCCATAGGATGCATACATTAAATATCGCTCAACTGAAGAACTATTAAAGGGAGAGTCTTCAAACGTGGTTAAAGCCACTATTATAGTAAACTATAAATTTCAATATAAAAATGTGCGGGGTAGACAGGGGAGCAGCAGTACCCCTCATAGAAGACATATAAATAAGAGCAACTGCACGCATTTTGTTGAACTTTTGGTAGTAGGATCTTCTGAGCCCCAAAATTGAAATAAAATAGCAGTGGAGGAAGTGATGCCCATCATAGGACGCCAATGTTTAATATCGCATATCTTAAGAACTGTGATAGTGAGAATGTTCAAACTTTCTAGAAGTCACTCTTATGGTATACTACACTTTTGAAAATAAAAATAAAGCGGATAGGCGCAGGGGGGGAAATACCTCCCATAGGATGCATACATTAAATATCGCTCAACTGAAGAACTATTAAAGGGAGAGTCTTCAAACGTATTTAAAGCTACTATTATGGTAAATTATAAATTTCAATATAGAAATGGGCGGGGTAGCCCGAGGAGGAGCAGTACCCCTCATAGATAGAAATATTAATAAGAACCGCTGCAAGCAATTTTTTGAACTTTTGGTAGTAGGATTTTCTGAGCCCCAAAATTGAAATAAAATAGCAGCGGGGGAAGTGTTACCCACCATTGGACGCCAATGTTTAATATAGGATATCTTAAAAACTGTTATAGTAAGAAAGTTCAAACTTTGTAGAAGTCACTCTTATGGTATACTTCACTTTGAAAATAAAAATAAAGCGGGTAGGCGCAGCACAGTGGCCGATTCGTTTGATCTAGCGTAACGAAATCTAAATTTTTGACTTTTAAATTCAACCATAATTTGATCTCCGCCCGTTAGCTAAATGTTCATTTAGCAAATCGATAAATTCCGAATTGATAAATTTGCTATAATTGATCAACTGTGAGCTTTCGAACACAGCATATGTTTAAACAGCTGTTACAGAAATATTTTGACACGTTTTTACAAGTTAGCAGATTGTGATGAAAAATTGTGAAAAATAATTTTTGTGAAAATTTTAGGTGGATTTTTTATAAGTTAAAGGTATGTTATTAAAAAAAAAGTGTAAAGTTTCCTGTGCAATATATGTTATTGTAGAAAATTATGATAGATATAAACAAGTTTGTAAACTCCTTTATTGTGACCGAACTTGAATTTCTGTAGAGTAAAACTTAGATAGCTGGTATCGGCCGGTAAAGAGGCTGTTGTGTTATGATAATATGTTCCGTCTACTTTGTGAAATGTCCAATATCTGCTGCTTTGAGTCGCTTTTGCTCACAATGTTGTAATTTTTAGGAACCATGTCGGTATGCAAACGCACCCTTTTTTCAGTATGGCACGGTGAAAAAGATGCTTTAAAAAAATTTTCCACACTGGCGGAGTTTGTTTTTTCAAATGTTATTGATAAATCTAACTGCACTGAGGAGGAGTACAACTTAATTATTAAAAAACTGAAAAATTTTTGCAAAAGGCTGACTGCAAAGTGGAAAGAATGCCGTAGGGGTCGGGAACGGTTCGAGAATAATTACAATGTTTGGTTGGATGAAAAATTAGTTCTTGTATGTCAAAATAATAAAAATGGAGCAGGAAGAAAACAAAAGGAAATTGCAGAATGCCACGCAAAACGTCAGTGTACCAAAGTTTCGGAACTAGTCGAAGGCAATACTTGTAATGAGCTTATGATAGCGACTCGTGTCAGCTTATACAAAGCTGGAAAACGAAGTGAATCGCAAGTTGTTTCAATGGTAGCCACTGATTCCGATGCGTCTAAAAACATTAAAAGAAGTCTTGAATTAGATAAACAGCTCCCGATCAAGTATACGGCAGAGGAAGCTTTGGCTCTGTATATTGATGGAGGGTTTACCAAAAACTCATATAAACTTATGCAAGCTGGTGCAAAAGCTCGGAATTCTAATATCTACCCAACATACGATGTTTTGCTATCCGCCAAAAAGAAGTGTTATCCAAATGCAAAAATAGCCGAAGAATCTTGTGCTGAAGTTCCACTGCAAGAACTGCTAGATCACACAATTAAAAGAATTGTTCAAGCCCACCCAGAGGTATTTAGTCAAATATCTGTTAATGAAGACAAATATGAACATCCAACTGTGTTTTATAAATGGGGATGCGATGGGAGTTCAGGACACTCAACATATCGGCAAAGCTTTACCAATTCTGAGAAAATGATGGTAGATGAGCATTTATTTGCAGTTTGTATTGTGCCACTACAAGTAGAATTGGGTAGCTGCATACTCTGGAAAAATCCGCGGCCATCATCAACTCGATACTGTAGACCTCTTAAAATAATGTTTGCAAAAGAGTCCGCAGATTTAATTCGTGCCGAGATTGAAAAAATTAAAGCACAAATTTTGAAACTTGAACCCACACGTCTGAGCTGTTATCAAGTTAAACACAATTTGCAGCTCACAATGATCGACGGCAAAGTGTTTAGCGTTATTGCAGAGACTTCCTCGCAAACATGCGGTATTTGTAAGGCCTCGCCTAAAATGATGAATAACCTAGATCTCATTACGAGCTTGCCGAGAAGCGAAGATTTGTTTCAATTCGGACTATCGACCTTGCATGGGTGGATTCGCTGCTTCGAGTGTATCTTACATATAGGATATCGACTACCAATCAAAAAGTGGCAGGTTCGCGGCTTAGACAAGAGCATAGTCAACCAAAGAAAAGCAGAGATCCAAGGCAGATTTAAGGATGAAATGGCTTTATTGGTGGATATCCCAATGCAAGGTTCCGGCAACACAAACAGTGGCAATACAGCTCGAAAGTTTTTTGAAAACCACGAATTGTCTGCGCAAATAACCGGTGTAAATGGAAATCTAATTAAAAGACTTGGTGTGATTTTACGCACTTTGGCGTCAGGATATGCGGTAAATATTTGCAGTTTTCGTGAGTACGCCATACAAACCGCAAAGATATTTGTAAATGAATATCCATGGTTCTACATGCCTAGCTCAGTACATAAGATATTGATTCACGGAGCTGATATAATTGAATGTGTACCACTTCCTATTGGTATGATGTCGGAAGAAGCCTTGGAAGCCAGGAACAAAGATTTCAGAAATTTTCGGCTTAAGCATACACGTAAAACATCGCGAATAAATACAATGGAGGATCTTATGAACGCTTTATTAATTTCTTCAGATCCTTTAATAACGAGTTTATGCAGAAACCCATCCCGTTTGTCAAAAAAATACACTTTTTTAGATAGGGAGATGAAATATCTTCTTTTAGATGCTTCTGAAGTATCAGAAAAGTCCGCTTCAGACTGGAATACTGATTCGGAATAACTTTATTGAAATTATTAAAATTAAAAATAAAAAAAAATATATAAAAAAAATTTGAAATAAAATTATTAAAAAAAAAAAATTTTTTTAATTTTTTTTTTATAAATTTTAAAATTGGTTCCTTATTGGATTTCTATTCCAGCAAAATTTTTATTTTTAGGAAAACTTCATTACTTTTTCAATAATTAATTTCGTTACGCTAGATCAGACAAATCGGCCACTGTGCGCAGGGGGGAACTACCTTCCATAGGATGCATATATTAAATATCTCTCAACCGATAAAGTGGTTAAAGCAGTGTAGCGAAGCGCACCGGGTTAAGCTAGTCACTTATAAGTGCGGCTTTTTTCATTCTCTGTGTTTTTACCAGCCAGGGAAAAATTTGATTTTTTGAGCTTTTGCTTTCTATGTGGCTGGCCTTTCTTGTCGCTAGCTGGTAAAAAAGCAATTGTAAAAAAATAAAAATATTCAAAAAAGGATATTTGCTTTTTTGCACAAACGAAAAACAAATCATTGCCTATTGATAAAACAATTAATAATTTCAATGGCAGTGGAAAAAGCAAAAATTACAAGCTTCTTTTAAACACTGATTCATTTATATTAATTTTAAATAATTTTTGTTTATTTTTCTTTTTGTGTTGTTGAATTTAGTTTTAACTTTATTTAAATTGTAACTTTAATTTATTCAACATACTTACATATACATCTTAAAACCTACATATATATTTAACATAAAACAAAAAACATGAAAATTTAAAAATTCAAGATTATTAAAATCAAGTTCAGCATTTCATTAGGCCTGTTGACATCGTTGGATTTTGTTTGGTGAGTTTTCTTTAAATTTAAAGTATAAGTGAAAATTCATTAAATATTATAAATTGAAAATATTGCATTCGGTTATGCATTACCAAAACTATTTTTTTTTTAATTTTAAGTTAACAACTTTTGTAACAACCCTTATTGGAATTATTATTTTTTGTATTGATTAATTCAGTTTATAATATTTAAAGAATTTATAATTAAAATATTTAACATCCTATACAACATAAACTTACATTAACTTTGTTCTTATTAAATTGTTTCGTTTACAAAACAAAAACAAGTAAGAGTGCTATATTCGGCTGTGCCGAATCTTATATACCCTTCACCATTGTGCGAGTAGAATACAGAGTTACAAGACAAAAACTAATGTTGTTTTCTTTTCTACAAAAGAATGTACCTTTTTTTTTAAAAAAATGCATTTGGTGGCTGTTTCTTAAAAATTTTGCTCCCGAAAAGCATGAGTTTTTTAGAATAAAACAAGCCACCCTTTTCGGGAGCAAAATTGAATTTTTTTTTTTAAAAAAGGCACATTTTTTTGTAGAAAAGAAAACACCATAAATAATTTTTACCAATACATACATATTCACAATTCTAAAAACTTCATTATAAATTACATTTAAAAATCTAAAACTGGTAAATATTTTTTTTAAATCGTTTTTAGAACACAAAAATTAAAAACAAATTCGCTTTGAAAAATCAAGAATTGAACCAGAGGACTTACAGTTTCTAAACTCAAACGACTGAACCAAAAACGAACGATGTTTGAGTATGATTTAAACGAAATATGGCCCGTGTTTAGGTTTCACAACTCAAATCAGTTGTGTCACTCAACTTAGCAAAGCTGTAAACTATAATACAAAAATTACAATTCAACTTATTTGAGTTGTGAACCGTAATAGTGGCCTATATTCACCAAAATGGTTTGTACCATGTATGTGTGTTTGTTTGTTTTAGTATAGGCAGTGTTGTCTTACCGTAGATTTACCTTTTTTGGCAAGTTTTTATGTAGCAAAAATAATCAAAAATTCCCCGTTTCTCTTTGTTAAAATTATTTCGATAAATAGATGAAATAATAAAGAAGGGTGATAACGAAAATCATATTGGGCTTAGAAATGCAAAGGGGGACCCAGAATATATATATACTTTAAAGGGTGTAGGATCAATATTGTAGAAATTACAAACGGAATGACAAACTTATATATACCCTTTTACCTTCGGTGAAGGGTATGAAAAGAGTAATTTTGGGATTTCAGTATTTTGGTTATAACTCAGCCATTTTTTAACCGATTTGAAAGATTTATATACCGACGTATTACCATTTACTTGGGTTATAAAACTTGGACTCGGAAAAAATCTTTGGTTCCCGAAAATGAGTATTTAAAAAAAAAAAATTTATTTTGGCCATTACTTTTTCGTATCTGAACCGATTTTTCCGAATTTTTTATAAAATATGTTCTACTAAAAACTTCCGATATATTGGTATAAAAGTCATATCCATAGGACATATGGCAGCCCTAAAATGTAGGTTTTTATAAAAATTTTAATTTTTTTTGTACGGGAGGTACCACGCCCACTTCCCCAATCCCGCCCACATTTTGTAGGATGGTGTGTATTGACAACCTAAATGTATGTACCTAATTTGGAAACTTTGGCTCTTTCCGTTCCCCAGATATACAGCAAAAACTAAAAAAGTAAAACGGGATTTTTCCGTTTAAAATTTTTAAAGAACTGTGGTTTATAAAATTATTGGATTTAAAAAAATTTATTATTTGAGATATTCTGCTAATTTTATTTATAATGTTGCCCAATATTACAATTAGAAAAAAAAATTAAACTATAGGTATATTAGCAATAAAAGTAAGGTAATCGTGAAAATTAAACATTTTTAAAATAATCAATCGGCTTATAAAGCTCGATTCACCCATGCGTTCCGAACAAAATTTTTGTCCGAATTTTTCTAGCCTTTTCTCAACGAAAATTTTTCAATAAATGAAATTTCCTGAAAATTTCTAAACTAAATTTCAAAGCCATATATGTTAGTATGAAAATTGTCTCTCTTTATTTTAAATAAAATTACAGTTAAACAAACTAATATAGAACCATGTCCTCAATGGTTTATAGGTGATAGGCCCAAGCATGGACCACAACGTACAGCAAGATCGACTGAAAACATTACTGCTACTCAAGAAAGTGTTCAAAACAATCCACCAACCTCAATTCGACGCCGTGCTCAGGAGCTTGGTTTTAAAAGAACAACTTTGGCCACAATATTTCACAAGGATTTAAATTTGTTTCCATTTAAGATTCAGTTGATACAAGAGCTTCTTGCACAAGACAATTGACGCCGCTGTACATATGCCAATATGATGTTACAGCTCGCCCTTGACAACCACGATTTTCATGAAAAAATCATAATGAGTGACGAGGGACATTTTCATTTGAATGGATATGTGAATTACATTAAAAGTGGTGTGCAATTTGGTCAGGAGAAATCATTGGACCTTACTTCTTTGAAAAGGAAAACGGCGTAACAGTAACTTTGAATGGGGAGCAAATATCGTGATATGATTGAAAACTTTTTATTGCCACAACTTGATTAACATGTGGTAGTTACAAGACGGTGCCACATCGCATACAGCCAGGATTACAATAGTTACTGCGAGTAGTATACCTTCCCGGCGGATACCCTGTAAAAGAATTATTTTCCATAAAAATTCAGATATTTTAATTGTAACGAATTACTGCGTATGAGTTACATTGAATACAAATCGCCTATATAATCGCATTACTTATACGCAGTGAAGCAGTAATTGTGAAGCTTTAACAATAATTAGAATTGTGGTTATTTGTGTTGAACTATTTATGGTTTTTAATCCAAATTTTTTTTTTTATTCTAATTATTGTTAAAGCTAAAGCACGAACTCTATGTGTACATTTGTCCTTCAAGTTGTGCTGAAAAAAGTTCAACAAGAAAAAGAAAGACAAAATGAAAAAACAAAAAAAAATGTACTTTGAACTTCAAGAAGAATTCTTGACATAAGTACGAAAAAACAGAAGTTAGGAAAAACATGTAAAATCAGTTAAGGAGCATATAGACGACATGTTTTTGTCATCTGACATGTCAAATTTTCAAGTCACATGTAAAT
Source organism: Pollenia labialis (assembly GCA_949318255.1). NCBI lineage: Eukaryota > Metazoa > Arthropoda > Insecta > Diptera > Polleniidae > Pollenia > Pollenia labialis. Next base: position 92,645,470 of record OX439141.1, read on the forward strand.
GTGCATGTCTGTCAAAATCGCTGTTTTACATAAGCTTTATAATATTCGGTCACAAACGTACATGTAATTTGCTTCTGACATTGTCTCTGTTTATTTCGCATTGTTATTGCAGAAACCAAAGTAGTGCTCGGTTTTAAAACAGCTTGCTGCCGCCATGAAATTTTTTGTTCGCGCCGTAAAATAGTTTTGCCATCTTAACATTTTTTTCTTTTAATTCAAAGATACCAATTTAGGATTTTATTATAATACGGTTTTTATATATATATTCACATAAATTCTATTCAATGGCAAGATGATCAAACATATCTCGGTATTGTAAAAAATTAACTTCAGCCGGCTAATGATTCCGTCAATAGTGGACGCCGCTGCCGGTTTCTTCCCGGCATAGATTTCTGATGTCAGATGGTTTGTCAGAAGAAAATAGAGCACGCTCTAATTGAAATTTTGTCAGATGACTTTGCGTCTGACTTTTACAGAAGCAAAGTTAAAAAGGTAACACACGACATGTATGTATTTTGAAGTGGAAAATTTGACATGTCAGATGACAAATACATGTCGTGTACGGTCGCCTTTAATAAATGGATAATCATTCAAAAAAGCAAATTTCGATCTTCCAAAGGTTAAAATAGAATTTGGTTTAAGGATTGATATTTGACTATTGACGTCAGCAGTCGTCAATGGCTGCGAGTGTAAGACGGCAAATCCATCTGAGGAGATCGAGTGGTTGCGATCGAAACATGTCATGGTAACCAGCCACCTGGGTTCGAATCTCAGGTCAGTCAAGAATGAATGATTATCAATAACAATTTTAATTAATTTTCATGTTGTAAAATTCCTTTCTTCATAAAAATAATTTAATGAAAATTAAATTTGATGAACGTAAGCCTGATTAAAAATATTAAATGGAAAATTGTTTCCATTTCTAACCCCCAGTTTTAATTGAGTGTGAGATAATACCTTTTTCTGCATCTGCGTTAAGTACTTTTTTATGCAAGCAAGTATTGTAGTATTAACTTTTTTCTTGTATTTGCGTACAATTTGTGTTGTATTGTGATTTTAAGCTATATTGTAATGATTATTAAACGTTTGGTTTTTCGTTCGTTTTTCTTTTATTTAATAATTATTATTAAAGCTGAACAAAAGCTGATTATAATTATTGAAAATCAGTGTTGTAAACGCTTATTGCAATTCAAAGAAAATTTAGTGTTGAAAAATGCTACAAATGCGGTAAATATAATTGTTAGATCAAACTTTTCATTCAACACGCTTAATGCACATTAGTGTTGAGTGTGAAACGTAGCTTTTATTTTGTTCCATCATTGCAGCTTAGAAAAATGTAGCACTTTGTTAGGGTGCGTGTAACCTGATAAATATATTACACAATTATAATGCATTATTATTTTGACATAATACTGTGTGATTGATCTAAATTACAAAAATTCCCATATAACTACTTTATTTATTCCTAAAGTCAAGCTGCCAAACTAAAGCAACATTTATAAATACATATGTATATATCTAAGTATTTTCCAAATAGTCTTAAATTTCTCTTAAGTATTAGCAAAGTAATTTAAAATTATCAAAGATTTGTTTGTCTAATATAATTGCAATATTAACAATTCATCTTAAAGACACACAATGATAATGAAAATGCAAACTCTTTGTTTGATAAACTCTTTCTTAAACACATGTGCATGCATATTTATTATTTGCTGGCATTTTAAAATAACAACAAATTGTTTTATAGGTTTGATAAGCAAAAACAATTACAATAGCAAACATGCATATCTTCAGCAATGACAACAAATTCTAAAAACCAAACAATCACAAAAACATCAGAGTATAACAGCAATTGTAAACATAAGTAATAATAATCATCATCATCATTTTAAAATAATGATATGAATTACAAATTGCAAAAAAGAAAAAAAAAAGAAACAAAGACATTTGTCTTTAACTTGCCACAAACATGCATACAGTACAACAACACATGCTGGCATTCTCAGGCAGGTAAACTGTCACATACACATAATTTGGTTAATTTATGTACAAATACCCTGCAATGATTTGTTATCGCAAAAGTTAAAAAATAAAAAGAGTCCTCATGGCTCTAATTTAATGTCGAAAGGGTTGTTAACTGTGAAAGCGTGTTTAGGACGCGAATAAAAGTTTTTTAGATGACCCTAAGACGACTCGTTACAATGTCTCTTTTCTTTACGAAGTGTATTATATTGTTAGATACAAAAACTATTGAAAATTTGTCTTCTAAATAATGAGTTTTTTTTTATCTCTATTTTTTTATTTTGTTTTTATAAAATGTATACAATTTTTGTTCATCATCCTGAAGTGGAGCAGTAATGATGTCAAGTTGCTTGTACCTTCTAACAGCTTTCTATACGTTTGCAGGGTAATCACATAAATAACAAATATTAAAATTAAAAAATGTTTGTATGAGTTTATCCATTAAGAAAGTTGTGAGTAAAATTATAGATAACTAAATTTGTAATCTATCAAATGTTTAATTTGTATCATAAAGTAAAGATCAGAAGCTAGTAGAGAAGCATTGAGTTGAATAAGAGTCAGCTTTATGTGTAGCTAAAAATGAATTACTCTAGACATAATGAGTCCTTACCGAGTCAGCAAAAGTATAGTCGAAGTATATTCAGGGTAGGGCAGAGTCAGAATTGGCTTGGCGTAGATACACGTAGAGAAAATGGTTGAGCATGGTTACGTCAACTACACTATGTTGGTTGTAATCATATACTATTGTCGTACACAAAAATTTGCTATTTTTATTTAATAACAGCAATATCATAGTTACTGCCAACATTTTAATGTTTATCGCAATTATAAATTTGAGTATTGTTGACCGAAAAATTATAATATTTCTAAGGACTAAATAATGATAACTTCAAACGTATTATTATTCACAACCATTTCATGGTATTTAATAGTCATAACATGATAACTTTCTATAGGTGTACTCATAATATGTTTAAGATTCAAACAAAATATATTTACCCAAATAATATTTTGCTATCGCCATTTGTAAAAAAATTTTGTATTAGTTGTCTCGTTTGTTTTAAATATGCCAATCGATTTATTTGTTAGTATGGGGTTAAATAATTAAAAAAATACCCATTAAAATAAATAAAGTTTAAAGAAATTAAAAAAAAAGGATTGACATTAAAAAAAATTGAAGAGTGCCACAAAATAAAATATCGATGTAAAAAAAATTTTATTTTTTTTAACAAGGTTTCTTTTAAATGTGCTAAATTCCCATTTCATACTATTGAGAAACTGAAATTTATTGTTGAAGGAATAAGGTATTCCTAAGCGCATTTCACTGGTTGCTTAGGCCATATCGTCGGGAAACTTCATCCAACGATTTTAGAAAAGCTAAAGATATTATACAAATAAAACTATTAAGCGAATAAGAATTATAAACCTCAGTTTTGCTTGTAACAATATCAAAGCTTAAACAAAAACAACAACAATAAACAGTGAGTTTATTTTTTCTTACAGTCCCGACTACAATTGGTTGATTTTTTGTCAACTATAAATGTAGTTGGGTAAAGAAAAAACAAAAATAAAAACAAATTACTTTATTTTTTTTCCAGTTCAGAATTTCAGTACAGAACACAAAAACTTTTGGATATTTAAGTAACTAACTTTTAATATTTAATTTTTTTTTTAATTTAGGTTTATATGTTAGTGTGATTTTTTTTCATTTCGTGCAAAATTATTATTTTATTTGTTTTTTTTTTAACTTTTATTAAGTAAAAACTAATTTTCATTGATTCACCAATATAAATCCAACGATGACATCAGCGCTGCTGTCTCGAAGCTTTTAATGAAGTATAGCTGTTGAGGTAGGGTAGTTTAAGTTTATATAAATAAAAGAAAAATGTACATATGTATCTTTTGTAAGTAGTGTGTTAATAATTGTGTACGTAGTTCAGTATTATGTTGTATGAGTGTCAGTGTAGAGGAGTGTAGGGTGAGTGTTATATTACAATTTTACATTTTTCCCCGATAATTATTTAAAACATAATTATGTTAATAAGTTAAATTGATTTTACGTTATTAAGTTAAAATAAAGTTTAAAAAAACAGCAAATTTGATATATTTAAGTAATTTGTAAGCTTTTCCCAGCTTCTCCATTGCAGGGAAGAGTCGAGACACAGTATTTTTTGTTCAGTACCCTCTGATCTTTGATTCATAAAACGAGTAATTGAACTATTTATCATATTAACAATGGTAGCTTTTGCAGAATTAAAATATTGACGGTATTTTTTATGTGTTCAAAAATTGATCGTCCAAGAAAATAATATAACTTAACAATTTTCACATTGTCTTTTGGATTAAGTAAGATTTCTTATAACCTGTAAATAAAACATTTTTAAATTGTAAAAATTTGAAAGTTATAAGCATTGAAATTCAGCATCAGGTCGCCCGACAGGCTTGTTGGTAGTGAGCTAGCCCATCAGTGAGGGGGCTGTGGGTTCGATTCCTGCCAGAAGCTTTATGCTCTGTTACAGTGCAATACGGTGAAGGACTAAGCAACTATTGCTCGGTTAATTAATTTTATTGGGTTTAAACGTTTTTAACTATTTTTTTATCTTATGTGGTTTAACTAAAATAATTGTTAGAAACTGGGAATTATTTCCTTCTGAAGGTTACTTTATATTATATTCAACATTTTTTATTTTTCGAATTTATTCTATGTGCTAAATTTCAGTTATGTATTTTATAAAGCTTTTTTGTAATAGTCATATTCCTTCAATTTTTCAGAAATGACTTTATACACTATCAGACTATTATAATTCCCAGTTTCTATTTGTTAAAAAAAAGTTGAGTTAAATACATTAAATTTATAAAGTATCACTATCCAGTGTGACACAAAGAATGCTGACGAAGGCCGTAGCGGGCCAGAAAATGCATTACATTCTGCTGGTGTCCAATAATTGTAAATTTTTCTGTTCATACAATATACTTCATTGCTTTCCAACGGAAAGCTAAGGTAAAATGTAACAAGAAAATACAATATAATAGTCTGATAGTTTATAAAGTCATTTCTGAAAAATTGAAGGAATATGACTATTACAAAAAAGCTTTATAAAATACATAACTGAAATTTAGCTCATAGAATAAATTCGAAAAATAAAAAATGTTGAATATAAAATAATTGTTTGTATTTTTTTCAAGTTGTTAACAAAGGATGTGGCTTACGGTTGCCAATCGCAAATCGTGGAATCTGGGATTTAAAAAAATCAAATCCCGGGATTTAAATTTTTCGGGATATCGGAATTTTTTAGGATTCGGGGTTTTTGAAAATTAAAAGATAAATGCTTTTTATTGAAGCTTATTTTTAAAAACGTCTTTAATCCTGAAAGGTTACTCTTCATTTTGGTACATTAAGGTTACTCTTCGTCGAATCGACGAACTTTAAAAAAAAAAGTGCTAGCGGAACGATTTTTTAAGTAAAAACTGAACAAAAATATCTTTAGTTAAGCATTTTATTAAAAAATTAACTTAAATTAAACATAAAATATAAAATATAGTTGTTGATACTGTAATTGTTGTAGTTAGAGTTGCGATTTAGAAGTTCGTTAGTTAGTTTCACTGACAGAGGTAAAAATATGGTGGCTGCATTTCGCGATTACTGTCGCATTAATTGCATTAACCACTTGTTAAACAACGTTATTCAGAAATCTGTTGAAAGTGTTACGAGAGTAGCAGATCTGTACAAAGCTTGTAGCAAGCTGGTCAATTATTTTAAAAAGTCAGGACTTAATGCACAGCTGACAGTGTGCTTACAGAGCTTTTGTCCAACACGCTGGAATACAGTATATTATATGTTTGCATCTGTGGGTAAAAATTGGGAGGAAATCGTTTGTCTTTTGCAACAAAATAATCAGATAAATAGAATCGATAGAATTAACCACAGTTATATAAATGCGATCGCTTCTATCTTAGAACCATTCGAGAAGGCTTCTAAAATGTTAGAAGGCGACGAATACCCCACGCTTCACTACATACGTAAGTACGTATGAATGTACAGTACTTTTCGCTTATAGTCCATTCCGCTTAAAGGCCAAAAACGGATATAAGCCAAAACTGTCATATTCACATGCGGATTTTTTCGAATTTCATACAAATTATTTGTTCTAAGGTCCATTTCGCTTGTAGTCCATTTTCGTTTAAAAGCCACATTTTCTTAGCATGCGTATATAATTCTTCATGCAAAAATGTTCGCTTATAGTCCACTCTGTTTTTATATATTTTTAATCAACTGGCAACATGTTTTAATTTACCTTTCTGGCAATTACAGCATACGCTCGGAAATTCGATCCACTTTGTTTTTAGGGCGATTCGAGTTTCCGAATTACTCGAATTTCTGGACGGTTTTTTTTTTTACAAAAATTTAGATAAATTTGACCATAAAGATATACAAAACTATCCTTTTTTTTAATTTTAGTTTATTTAACATAAAAACTATAAAAAACTTAACGAAATATAAAAAATAACAATTCAGTTCATTTGACTTTATTTAGTATGTGTAATACAAACACCAAAAAAACTGAGTTTTAAACTCTAACAACATCAAGTTGATTCTGAGAGTTCGAATTTCTGAGCGTCTACTGTATTATAAATGCCAAATTTCGCAGTTTATATTTCATGACATGGTGTCTTCGTCTGACAATTTTTTGTTAAATAAACGTCCAACTTCATAGAAAAACATTAATAAAAATAAAAGAGTTTTTTTTTATATAGACTTTGACGTTTGGTATAACAAACAACTATCAGGTGGAGACCCCATGTAAAGATCCTATGAAATTGATATTTATGTTGTGTTTGATTTCGTCATCCAAAGAATTAAAATGAATCTCATACGCATTTGTTTTTATTGAAATCTTTTAAAGCATTTGAATTAATTAATTAAAAAGATTTTTGTTTTAACTATTTATTTAAATTAAATCAATATTTGGTTATGTTTAAAATAAACTTTTATTTTGTTTAAAAATATAGTGGTTTTATTGAAGAAAATAATTTTTATATAGTCCAAAATGTGGATTATACTAGGTTTCACTTATTATCCATAAAATGGCTTACAAAAAAAAAATCGGTTATAGTCCAAATTCGCTTATAGTCCACAAAAGTTGTGCAACTATAGTAGTGGACTATAAGCGAAAAGTACTGTATCACAAATGCTGATCTATATATATAAAAATGAAAAATGTTTGTATGTTTGTGTGTTTGTGTGTTTGTGTGTTTGTTTGTTGGCTTATAGACTCCGAAACTACTGAACCGATTTTCTTGAAATTTTTACAGTAACATCACGTGAGCCCTAAAAATAAAAAAAGGCTACTTATTTTTTCGATAGGGGCAGGGGAATTGGTACCCCCCATAGGATGCCAATATTTATTATCGCATATCTTAAGAGCCGCTGGCGGCATTTTGCTGAACTTTTTGTAGTAGGATCTTCTGAGCCCCGAAATTGAAATAAAATAGCAGCGGGGGAAGTGGTTCCCCCCATAGGACGCCAATGCTTAATACCGCATATCTTATGAACTGTTATCGTGAGAATGTTCAAACTTTGTGGAAGTCACTCTTATGGTATACTACACTTTTGAAAATTAAAATAAAGCGGGTAGGGGAGGGGGGGGGAAACCTCCCATAGGATGCATAAATTAAATATCGCTTAACTGAAGAACTATTAAAGGGGGAGTCTTCAAACGTGGTTAAAGCTACTACTATGGCAAACTATAAATTTCAGTATAAAAATGGGCGGGGTATACAGGGGAGGAGCAGTACCCCTCATAGATAGAAATATAAATAAGAGCCACTGCACGCATTTTGTTGAACTTTTGGTAGTAGGATCTTCTGAGCCCCGAAATTGAAATAAAGTAGCAGCGGGGGAAGTGGTTTTCCCCATAGGACGCCAATGTTTACCATCGCATATCTTAAGAACTGTAATAGTGAGAATGTTCAAACTTTCTAGAAGTCACTCTTATGTTATACTTCACTTTTGAAAATAAAAATATAGCGGGTAGGCGCAGGGGGGGAAATACCTCCCATAGGATGCATACATTAAATATCGCTCAACTGAAGAACTATTAAAGGGAGAGTCTTCAAACGTGGTTAAAGCCACTATTATAGTAAACTATAAATTTCAATATAAAAATGTGCGGGGTAGACAGGGGAGCAGCAGTACCCCTCATAGAAGACATATAAATAAGAGCAACTGCACGCATTTTGTTGAACTTTTGGTAGTAGGATCTTCTGAGCCCCAAAATTGAAATAAAATAGCAGTGGAGGAAGTGATGCCCATCATAGGACGCCAATGTTTAATATCGCATATCTTAAGAACTGTGATAGTGAGAATGTTCAAACTTTCTAGAAGTCACTCTTATGGTATACTACACTTTTGAAAATAAAAATAAAGCGGATAGGCGCAGGGGGGGAAATACCTCCCATAGGATGCATACATTAAATATCGCTCAACTGAAGAACTATTAAAGGGAGAGTCTTCAAACGTATTTAAAGCTACTATTATGGTAAATTATAAATTTCAATATAGAAATGGGCGGGGTAGCCCGAGGAGGAGCAGTACCCCTCATAGATAGAAATATTAATAAGAACCGCTGCAAGCAATTTTTTGAACTTTTGGTAGTAGGATTTTCTGAGCCCCAAAATTGAAATAAAATAGCAGCGGGGGAAGTGTTACCCACCATTGGACGCCAATGTTTAATATAGGATATCTTAAAAACTGTTATAGTAAGAAAGTTCAAACTTTGTAGAAGTCACTCTTATGGTATACTTCACTTTGAAAATAAAAATAAAGCGGGTAGGCGCAGCACAGTGGCCGATTCGTTTGATCTAGCGTAACGAAATCTAAATTTTTGACTTTTAAATTCAACCATAATTTGATCTCCGCCCGTTAGCTAAATGTTCATTTAGCAAATCGATAAATTCCGAATTGATAAATTTGCTATAATTGATCAACTGTGAGCTTTCGAACACAGCATATGTTTAAACAGCTGTTACAGAAATATTTTGACACGTTTTTACAAGTTAGCAGATTGTGATGAAAAATTGTGAAAAATAATTTTTGTGAAAATTTTAGGTGGATTTTTTATAAGTTAAAGGTATGTTATTAAAAAAAAAGTGTAAAGTTTCCTGTGCAATATATGTTATTGTAGAAAATTATGATAGATATAAACAAGTTTGTAAACTCCTTTATTGTGACCGAACTTGAATTTCTGTAGAGTAAAACTTAGATAGCTGGTATCGGCCGGTAAAGAGGCTGTTGTGTTATGATAATATGTTCCGTCTACTTTGTGAAATGTCCAATATCTGCTGCTTTGAGTCGCTTTTGCTCACAATGTTGTAATTTTTAGGAACCATGTCGGTATGCAAACGCACCCTTTTTTCAGTATGGCACGGTGAAAAAGATGCTTTAAAAAAATTTTCCACACTGGCGGAGTTTGTTTTTTCAAATGTTATTGATAAATCTAACTGCACTGAGGAGGAGTACAACTTAATTATTAAAAAACTGAAAAATTTTTGCAAAAGGCTGACTGCAAAGTGGAAAGAATGCCGTAGGGGTCGGGAACGGTTCGAGAATAATTACAATGTTTGGTTGGATGAAAAATTAGTTCTTGTATGTCAAAATAATAAAAATGGAGCAGGAAGAAAACAAAAGGAAATTGCAGAATGCCACGCAAAACGTCAGTGTACCAAAGTTTCGGAACTAGTCGAAGGCAATACTTGTAATGAGCTTATGATAGCGACTCGTGTCAGCTTATACAAAGCTGGAAAACGAAGTGAATCGCAAGTTGTTTCAATGGTAGCCACTGATTCCGATGCGTCTAAAAACATTAAAAGAAGTCTTGAATTAGATAAACAGCTCCCGATCAAGTATACGGCAGAGGAAGCTTTGGCTCTGTATATTGATGGAGGGTTTACCAAAAACTCATATAAACTTATGCAAGCTGGTGCAAAAGCTCGGAATTCTAATATCTACCCAACATACGATGTTTTGCTATCCGCCAAAAAGAAGTGTTATCCAAATGCAAAAATAGCCGAAGAATCTTGTGCTGAAGTTCCACTGCAAGAACTGCTAGATCACACAATTAAAAGAATTGTTCAAGCCCACCCAGAGGTATTTAGTCAAATATCTGTTAATGAAGACAAATATGAACATCCAACTGTGTTTTATAAATGGGGATGCGATGGGAGTTCAGGACACTCAACATATCGGCAAAGCTTTACCAATTCTGAGAAAATGATGGTAGATGAGCATTTATTTGCAGTTTGTATTGTGCCACTACAAGTAGAATTGGGTAGCTGCATACTCTGGAAAAATCCGCGGCCATCATCAACTCGATACTGTAGACCTCTTAAAATAATGTTTGCAAAAGAGTCCGCAGATTTAATTCGTGCCGAGATTGAAAAAATTAAAGCACAAATTTTGAAACTTGAACCCACACGTCTGAGCTGTTATCAAGTTAAACACAATTTGCAGCTCACAATGATCGACGGCAAAGTGTTTAGCGTTATTGCAGAGACTTCCTCGCAAACATGCGGTATTTGTAAGGCCTCGCCTAAAATGATGAATAACCTAGATCTCATTACGAGCTTGCCGAGAAGCGAAGATTTGTTTCAATTCGGACTATCGACCTTGCATGGGTGGATTCGCTGCTTCGAGTGTATCTTACATATAGGATATCGACTACCAATCAAAAAGTGGCAGGTTCGCGGCTTAGACAAGAGCATAGTCAACCAAAGAAAAGCAGAGATCCAAGGCAGATTTAAGGATGAAATGGCTTTATTGGTGGATATCCCAATGCAAGGTTCCGGCAACACAAACAGTGGCAATACAGCTCGAAAGTTTTTTGAAAACCACGAATTGTCTGCGCAAATAACCGGTGTAAATGGAAATCTAATTAAAAGACTTGGTGTGATTTTACGCACTTTGGCGTCAGGATATGCGGTAAATATTTGCAGTTTTCGTGAGTACGCCATACAAACCGCAAAGATATTTGTAAATGAATATCCATGGTTCTACATGCCTAGCTCAGTACATAAGATATTGATTCACGGAGCTGATATAATTGAATGTGTACCACTTCCTATTGGTATGATGTCGGAAGAAGCCTTGGAAGCCAGGAACAAAGATTTCAGAAATTTTCGGCTTAAGCATACACGTAAAACATCGCGAATAAATACAATGGAGGATCTTATGAACGCTTTATTAATTTCTTCAGATCCTTTAATAACGAGTTTATGCAGAAACCCATCCCGTTTGTCAAAAAAATACACTTTTTTAGATAGGGAGATGAAATATCTTCTTTTAGATGCTTCTGAAGTATCAGAAAAGTCCGCTTCAGACTGGAATACTGATTCGGAATAACTTTATTGAAATTATTAAAATTAAAAATAAAAAAAAATATATAAAAAAAATTTGAAATAAAATTATTAAAAAAAAAAAATTTTTTTAATTTTTTTTTTATAAATTTTAAAATTGGTTCCTTATTGGATTTCTATTCCAGCAAAATTTTTATTTTTAGGAAAACTTCATTACTTTTTCAATAATTAATTTCGTTACGCTAGATCAGACAAATCGGCCACTGTGCGCAGGGGGGAACTACCTTCCATAGGATGCATATATTAAATATCTCTCAACCGATAAAGTGGTTAAAGCAGTGTAGCGAAGCGCACCGGGTTAAGCTAGTCACTTATAAGTGCGGCTTTTTTCATTCTCTGTGTTTTTACCAGCCAGGGAAAAATTTGATTTTTTGAGCTTTTGCTTTCTATGTGGCTGGCCTTTCTTGTCGCTAGCTGGTAAAAAAGCAATTGTAAAAAAATAAAAATATTCAAAAAAGGATATTTGCTTTTTTGCACAAACGAAAAACAAATCATTGCCTATTGATAAAACAATTAATAATTTCAATGGCAGTGGAAAAAGCAAAAATTACAAGCTTCTTTTAAACACTGATTCATTTATATTAATTTTAAATAATTTTTGTTTATTTTTCTTTTTGTGTTGTTGAATTTAGTTTTAACTTTATTTAAATTGTAACTTTAATTTATTCAACATACTTACATATACATCTTAAAACCTACATATATATTTAACATAAAACAAAAAACATGAAAATTTAAAAATTCAAGATTATTAAAATCAAGTTCAGCATTTCATTAGGCCTGTTGACATCGTTGGATTTTGTTTGGTGAGTTTTCTTTAAATTTAAAGTATAAGTGAAAATTCATTAAATATTATAAATTGAAAATATTGCATTCGGTTATGCATTACCAAAACTATTTTTTTTTTAATTTTAAGTTAACAACTTTTGTAACAACCCTTATTGGAATTATTATTTTTTGTATTGATTAATTCAGTTTATAATATTTAAAGAATTTATAATTAAAATATTTAACATCCTATACAACATAAACTTACATTAACTTTGTTCTTATTAAATTGTTTCGTTTACAAAACAAAAACAAGTAAGAGTGCTATATTCGGCTGTGCCGAATCTTATATACCCTTCACCATTGTGCGAGTAGAATACAGAGTTACAAGACAAAAACTAATGTTGTTTTCTTTTCTACAAAAGAATGTACCTTTTTTTTTAAAAAAATGCATTTGGTGGCTGTTTCTTAAAAATTTTGCTCCCGAAAAGCATGAGTTTTTTAGAATAAAACAAGCCACCCTTTTCGGGAGCAAAATTGAATTTTTTTTTTTAAAAAAGGCACATTTTTTTGTAGAAAAGAAAACACCATAAATAATTTTTACCAATACATACATATTCACAATTCTAAAAACTTCATTATAAATTACATTTAAAAATCTAAAACTGGTAAATATTTTTTTTAAATCGTTTTTAGAACACAAAAATTAAAAACAAATTCGCTTTGAAAAATCAAGAATTGAACCAGAGGACTTACAGTTTCTAAACTCAAACGACTGAACCAAAAACGAACGATGTTTGAGTATGATTTAAACGAAATATGGCCCGTGTTTAGGTTTCACAACTCAAATCAGTTGTGTCACTCAACTTAGCAAAGCTGTAAACTATAATACAAAAATTACAATTCAACTTATTTGAGTTGTGAACCGTAATAGTGGCCTATATTCACCAAAATGGTTTGTACCATGTATGTGTGTTTGTTTGTTTTAGTATAGGCAGTGTTGTCTTACCGTAGATTTACCTTTTTTGGCAAGTTTTTATGTAGCAAAAATAATCAAAAATTCCCCGTTTCTCTTTGTTAAAATTATTTCGATAAATAGATGAAATAATAAAGAAGGGTGATAACGAAAATCATATTGGGCTTAGAAATGCAAAGGGGGACCCAGAATATATATATACTTTAAAGGGTGTAGGATCAATATTGTAGAAATTACAAACGGAATGACAAACTTATATATACCCTTTTACCTTCGGTGAAGGGTATGAAAAGAGTAATTTTGGGATTTCAGTATTTTGGTTATAACTCAGCCATTTTTTAACCGATTTGAAAGATTTATATACCGACGTATTACCATTTACTTGGGTTATAAAACTTGGACTCGGAAAAAATCTTTGGTTCCCGAAAATGAGTATTTAAAAAAAAAAAATTTATTTTGGCCATTACTTTTTCGTATCTGAACCGATTTTTCCGAATTTTTTATAAAATATGTTCTACTAAAAACTTCCGATATATTGGTATAAAAGTCATATCCATAGGACATATGGCAGCCCTAAAATGTAGGTTTTTATAAAAATTTTAATTTTTTTTGTACGGGAGGTACCACGCCCACTTCCCCAATCCCGCCCACATTTTGTAGGATGGTGTGTATTGACAACCTAAATGTATGTACCTAATTTGGAAACTTTGGCTCTTTCCGTTCCCCAGATATACAGCAAAAACTAAAAAAGTAAAACGGGATTTTTCCGTTTAAAATTTTTAAAGAACTGTGGTTTATAAAATTATTGGATTTAAAAAAATTTATTATTTGAGATATTCTGCTAATTTTATTTATAATGTTGCCCAATATTACAATTAGAAAAAAAAATTAAACTATAGGTATATTAGCAATAAAAGTAAGGTAATCGTGAAAATTAAACATTTTTAAAATAATCAATCGGCTTATAAAGCTCGATTCACCCATGCGTTCCGAACAAAATTTTTGTCCGAATTTTTCTAGCCTTTTCTCAACGAAAATTTTTCAATAAATGAAATTTCCTGAAAATTTCTAAACTAAATTTCAAAGCCATATATGTTAGTATGAAAATTGTCTCTCTTTATTTTAAATAAAATTACAGTTAAACAAACTAATATAGAACCATGTCCTCAATGGTTTATAGGTGATAGGCCCAAGCATGGACCACAACGTACAGCAAGATCGACTGAAAACATTACTGCTACTCAAGAAAGTGTTCAAAACAATCCACCAACCTCAATTCGACGCCGTGCTCAGGAGCTTGGTTTTAAAAGAACAACTTTGGCCACAATATTTCACAAGGATTTAAATTTGTTTCCATTTAAGATTCAGTTGATACAAGAGCTTCTTGCACAAGACAATTGACGCCGCTGTACATATGCCAATATGATGTTACAGCTCGCCCTTGACAACCACGATTTTCATGAAAAAATCATAATGAGTGACGAGGGACATTTTCATTTGAATGGATATGTGAATTACATTAAAAGTGGTGTGCAATTTGGTCAGGAGAAATCATTGGACCTTACTTCTTTGAAAAGGAAAACGGCGTAACAGTAACTTTGAATGGGGAGCAAATATCGTGATATGATTGAAAACTTTTTATTGCCACAACTTGATTAACATGTGGTAGTTACAAGACGGTGCCACATCGCATACAGCCAGGATTACAATAGTTACTGCGAGTAGTATACCTTCCCGGCGGATACCCTGTAAAAGAATTATTTTCCATAAAAATTCAGATATTTTAATTGTAACGAATTACTGCGTATGAGTTACATTGAATACAAATCGCCTATATAATCGCATTACTTATACGCAGTGAAGCAGTAATTGTGAAGCTTTAACAATAATTAGAATTGTGGTTATTTGTGTTGAACTATTTATGGTTTTTAATCCAAATTTTTTTTTTTATTCTAATTATTGTTAAAGCTAAAGCACGAACTCTATGTGTACATTTGTCCTTCAAGTTGTGCTGAAAAAAGTTCAACAAGAAAAAGAAAGACAAAATGAAAAAACAAAAAAAAATGTACTTTGAACTTCAAGAAGAATTCTTGACATAAGTACGAAAAAACAGAAGTTAGGAAAAACATGTAAAATCAGTTAATAAATGGATAATCATTCAAAAAAGCAAATTTCGATCTTCCAAAGGTTAAAATAGAATTTGGTTTAAGGATTGATATTTGACTATTGACGTCAGCAGTCGTCAATGGCTGCGAGTGTAAGACGGCAAATCCATCTGAGGAGATCGAGTGGTTGCGATCGAAACATGTCATGGTAACCAGCCACCTGGGTTCGAATCTCAGGTCAGTCAAGAATGAATGATTATCAATAACAATTTTAATTAATTTTCATGTTGTAAAATTCCTTTCTTCATAAAAATAATTTAATGAAAATTAAATTTGATGAACGTAAGCCTGATTAAAAATATTAAATGGAAAATTGTTTCCATTTCTAACCCCCAGTTTTAATTGAGTGTGAGATAATACCTTTTTCTGCATCTGCGTTAAGTACTTTTTTATGCAAGCAAGTATTGTAGTATTAACTTTTTTCTTGTATTTGCGTACAATTTGTGTTGTATTGTGATTTTAAGCTATATTGTAATGATTATTAAACGTTTGGTTTTTCGTTCGTTTTTCTTTTATTTAATAATTATTATTAAAGCTGAACAAAAGCTGATTATAATTATTGAAAATCAGTGTTGTAAACGCTTATTGCAATTCAAAGAAAATTTAGTGTTGAAAAATGCTACAAATGCGGTAAATATAATTGTTAGATCAAACTTTTCATTCAACACGCTTAATGCACATTAGTGTTGAGTGTGAAACGTAGCTTTTATTTTGTTCCATCATTGCAGCTTAGAAAAATGTAGCACTTTGTTAGGGTGCGTGTAACCTGATAAATATATTACACAATTATAATGCATTATTATTTTGACATAATACTGTGTGATTGATCTAAATTACAAAAATTCCCATATAACTACTTTATTTATTCCTAAAGTCAAGCTGCCAAACTAAAGCAACATTTATAAATACATATGTATATATCTAAGTATTTTCCAAATAGTCTTAAATTTCTCTTAAGTATTAGCAAAGTAATTTAAAATTATCAAAGATTTGTTTGTCTAATATAATTGCAATATTAACAATTCATCTTAAAGACACACAATGATAATGAAAATGCAAACTCTTTGTTTGATAAACTCTTTCTTAAACACATGTGCATGCATATTTATTATTTGCTGGCATTTTAAAATAACAACAAATTGTTTTATAGGTTTGATAAGCAAAAACAATTACAATAGCAAACATGCATATCTTCAGCAATGACAACAAATTCTAAAAACCAAACAATCACAAAAACATCAGAGTATAACAGCAATTGTAAACATAAGTAATAATAATCATCATCATCATTTTAAAATAATGATATGAATTACAAATTGCAAAAAAGAAAAAAAAAAGAAACAAAGACATTTGTCTTTAACTTGCCACAAACATGCATACAGTACAACAACACATGCTGGCATTCTCAGGCAGGTAAACTGTCACATACACATAATTTGGTTAATTTATGTACAAATACCCTGCAATGATTTGTTATCGCAAAAGTTAAAAAATAAAAAGAGTCCTCATGGCTCTAATTTAATGTCGAAAGGGTTGTTAACTGTGAAAGCGTGTTTAGGACGCGAATAAAAGTTTTTTAGATGACCCTAAGACGACTCGTTACAATGTCTCTTTTCTTTACGAAGTGTATTATATTGTTAGATACAAAAACTATTGAAAATTTGTCTTCTAAATAATGAGTTTTTTTTTATCTCTATTTTTTTATTTTGTTTTTATAAAATGTATACAATTTTTGTTCATCATCCTGAAGTGGAGCAGTAATGATGTCAAGTTGCTTGTACCTTCTAACAGCTTTCTATACGTTTGCAGGGTAATCACATAAATAACAAATATTAAAATTAAAAAATGTTTGTATGAGTTTATCCATTAAGAAAGTTGTGAGTAAAATTATAGATAACTAAATTTGTAATCTATCAAATGTTTAATTTGTATCATAAAGTAAAGATCAGAAGCTAGTAGAGAAGCATTGAGTTGAATAAGAGTCAGCTTTATGTGTAGCTAAAAATGAATTACTCTAGACATAATGAGTCCTTACCGAGTCAGCAAAAGTATAGTCGAAGTATATTCAGGGTAGGGCAGAGTCAGAATTGGCTTGGCGTAGATACACGTAGAGAAAATGGTTGAGCATGGTTACGTCAACTACACTATGTTGGTTGTAATCATATACTATTGTCGTACACAAAAATTTGCTATTTTTATTTAATAACAGCAATATCATAGTTACTGCCAACATTTTAATGTTTATCGCAATTATAAATTTGAGTATTGTTGACCGAAAAATTATAATATTTCTAAGGACTAAATAATGATAACTTCAAACGTATTATTATTCACAACCATTTCATGGTATTTAATAGTCATAACATGATAACTTTCTATAGGTGTACTCATAATATGTTTAAGATTCAAACAAAATATATTTACCCAAATAATATTTTGCTATCGCCATTTGTAAAAAAATTTTGTATTAGTTGTCTCGTTTGTTTTAAATATGCCAATCGATTTATTTGTTAGTATGGGGTTAAATAATTAAAAAAATACCCATTAAAATAAATAAAGTTTAAAGAAATTAAAAAAAAAGGATTGACATTAAAAAAAATTGAAGAGTGCCACAAAATAAAATATCGATGTAAAAAAAATTTTATTTTTTTTAACAAGGTTTCTTTTAAATGTGCTAAATTCCCATTTCATACTATTGAGAAACTGAAATTTATTGTTGAAGGAATAAGGTATTCCTAAGCGCATTTCACTGGTTGCTTAGGCCATATCGTCGGGAAACTTCATCCAACGATTTTAGAAAAGCTAAAGATATTATACAAATAAAACTATTAAGCGAATAAGAATTATAAACCTCAGTTTTGCTTGTAACAATATCAAAGCTTAAACAAAAACAACAACAATAAACAGTGAGTTTATTTTTTCTTACAGTCCCGACTACAATTGGTTGATTTTTTGTCAACTATAAATGTAGTTGGGTAAAGAAAAAACAAAAATAAAAACAAATTACTTTATTTTTTTTCCAGTTCAGAATTTCAGTACAGAACACAAAAACTTTTGGATATTTAAGTAACTAACTTTTAATATTTAATTTTTTTTTTAATTTAGGTTTATATGTTAGTGTGATTTTTTTTCATTTCGTGCAAAATTATTATTTTATTTGTTTTTTTTTTAACTTTTATTAAGTAAAAACTAATTTTCATTGATTCACCAATATAAATCCAACGATGACATCAGCGCTGCTGTCTCGAAGCTTTTAATGAAGTATAGCTGTTGAGGTAGGGTAGTTTAAGTTTATATAAATAAAAGAAAAATGTACATATGTATCTTTTGTAAGTAGTGTGTTAATAATTGTGTACGTAGTTCAGTATTATGTTGTATGAGTGTCAGTGTAGAGGAGTGTAGGGTGAGTGTTATATTACAATTTTACATTTTTCCCCGATAATTATTTAAAACATAATTATGTTAATAAGTTAAATTGATTTTACGTTATTAAGTTAAAATAAAGTTTAAAAAAACAGCAAATTTGATATATTTAAGTAATTTGTAAGCTTTTCCCAGCTTCTCCATTGCAGGGAAGAGTCGAGACACAGTATTTTTTGTTCAGTACCCTCTGATCTTTGATTCATAAAACGAGTAATTGAACTATTTATCATATTAACAATGGTAGCTTTTGCAGAATTAAAATATTGACGGTATTTTTTATGTGTTCAAAAATTGATCGTCCAAGAAAATAATATAACTTAACAATTTTCACATTGTCTTTTGGATTAAGTAAGATTTCTTATAACCTGTAAATAAAACATTTTTAAATTGTAAAAATTTGAAAGTTATAAGCATTGAAATTCAGCATCAGGTCGCCCGACAGGCTTGTTGGTAGTGAGCTAGCCCATCAGTGAGGGGGCTGTGGGTTCGATTCCTGCCAGAAGCTTTATGCTCTGTTACAGTGCAATACGGTGAAGGACTAAGCAACTATTGCTCGGTTAATTAATTTTATTGGGTTTAAACGTTTTTAACTATTTTTTTATCTTATGTGGTTTAACTAAAATAATTGTTAGAAACTGGGAATTATTTCCTTCTGAAGGTTACTTTATATTATATTCAACATTTTTTATTTTTCGAATTTATTCTATGTGCTAAATTTCAGTTATGTATTTTATAAAGCTTTTTTGTAATAGTCATATTCCTTCAATTTTTCAGAAATGACTTTATACACTATCAGACTATTATAATTCCCAGTTTCTATTTGTTAAAAAAAAGTTGAGTTAAATACATTAAATTTATAAAGTATCACTATCCAGTGTGACACAAAGAATGCTGACGAAGGCCGTAGCGGGCCAGAAAATGCATTACATTCTGCTGGTGTCCAATAATTGTAAATTTTTCTGTTCATACAATATACTTCATTGCTTTCCAACGGAAAGCTAAGGTAAAATGTAACAAGAAAATACAATATAATAGTCTGATAGTTTATAAAGTCATTTCTGAAAAATTGAAGGAATATGACTATTACAAAAAAGCTTTATAAAATACATAACTGAAATTTAGCTCATAGAATAAATTCGAAAAATAAAAAATGTTGAATATAAAATAATTGTTTGTATTTTTTTCAAGTTGTTAACAAAGGATGTGGCTTACGGTTGCCAATCGCAAATCGTGGAATCTGGGATTTAAAAAAATCAAATCCCGGGATTTAAATTTTTCGGGATATCGGAATTTTTTAGGATTCGGGGTTTTTGAAAATTAAAAGATAAATGCTTTTTATTGAAGCTTATTTTTAAAAACGTCTTTAATCCTGAAAGGTTACTCTTCATTTTGGTACATTAAGGTTACTCTTCGTCGAATCGACGAACTTTAAAAAAAAAAGTGCTAGCGGAACGATTTTTTAAGTAAAAACTGAACAAAAATATCTTTAGTTAAGCATTTTATTAAAAAATTAACTTAAATTAAACATAAAATATAAAAGTTTTTCATCTATCTCAAAATTTGATAAGAATTTTAGGATTTTTTTTTTGTGTATAACGTTGTTGAACAAAGGAACCTAATTTGAATAAACATAAAAAAGTTACATGAAAAAATGTAAAAGAGGTTAACAAGCAAAGGTTTTGTAATTAATTTATTATTTTTAAGTGTAAAGTCTATATTTCAGTCAATTACATCAGTTGTGTCAAACTAAATTGAAAAAAGTAGCTAGTAATTGATTTATTTTTAAGATTCTATTAACATTTGTATTAAATGAATTGAAGAGATTTATTGAAATTTAAATTCTAAATTAATTATCAAAATCAATTTATTTAGCTAACCATACGAATCTTATTTAAACAAAAGCACTTTTTATACCCACCCCCACCCACTAGTGGTAGAAATTATGTAGTATATAAAATACACTTCTTAATTTCGTGAAATGGCTCCATAAATTACCGTATTTCCTATGCCCACTCTCGGAAAACACTTTAATAATCCTGACCCTGTGAAGAGACATTTAAATTTTTAATTTGGTGCACCAGTGCAATGTTTTGTGCATGTCAAGAGAAATTTTTTTTTTAAATTAATTTTTTTTTAATTATTTTTTTAGAACTTCTCACGTTAAAATTTCTTTATAATTTTGGACACACTTAAAAAGAATAACAATCTTTAACTGTATTTTCAGTAGTGCTGGGAAACTATCGATATAATCGATAGTCTTAAAATAATAAAATATAAATATCGATATTATTAGTATTATTTAAAATACAGCTAAAAATACATCTAACAGCAGCTATACACACACAGTTTTTTGCCGCAAATGTTTACTTGCTATTATTAATTCGCGCTAAATTACAGTAATGAATTCAAACAACAAGAATGGCAAGTGGTATGGATTGCTAAGCTGTGCTTTTTCAAGGTCTTTTTACATGTTTATATAGGAACTGAAATGTCAAATATTTTTGGAATGTTGTAAAAAAAAAATCCAAATCCAAATGCAACTGCAACTGCAATTGCAATTGCGAACATATGACAAAACAATGAACGACCATTAGAGGATAAGTCCGCTAGATTGTTTACCTTTTTGGGTTGAGAATAAAAACCAATTTAGAAAATTATTTAAAGTTGCAATAGAATATCTTATAGTCGCAGCTACTTCGGTTCCTGTAGAAAGGAACTGGTACTGGAGTGCCCCGGTAGAGCTTGTCTAGCAGCGCCGGGGTTGCGGGTTCGATTCCCGCCTGATACTCTGGTTTCTTTCCTGCAGACAAGCGTAGAGCTTCGCGGAATAGGCAAATTAAAAAAAATAAATTAAAAATATATAAAAAAAACTTTTCAATTTTTAATAAACTGTCATCTAAAATATCGTACGTATATACATACGTCTCATACGTTCAATAAAGTGATAAAAACGACGAACTGTAGCCTGATAAAAATTAGTTAAAATTTTCCTGCACAAGTACAAACATTCAGTCGATAGTAATATCGATATATCGATAGTGAAATCTGAGCTTTCGATAAATATCGATAGTAGAAAATATCGATAGTATCCCAGCACTAATTTACAGAGTTGATCAAATAAATATTAAAGATCAATATTGTGTTCCCTATCCTCTCAAGGGGGAATGCTATGATGAATAATAGAAACAAATTAGTTAACCATTTCAGGATTGGCTAATTCGCTGAAATTCGAAAATCCCGGAATTTTTCGGGATCGGGATTGGCATCCCTGATGTGAATACATATTGGATTTCAGGTTTAAATGACTGATTAGTAAGGAGCAATAGCCTTAACAGTATGTACGTTTTCAAACCCGTTTATTTATAGACTTGCAGTAGTACTTGATTTAAATCACAATAAAGTCCGAGAAAATAATGTTTTAAGAGTAGACTAAGATCAACGTCTTAAGTAGGTGAAAAAAAGTCAGAGTAGGAGTTAAATTGTGTACGAATTTTAAACTAAATTTTTTTTATAACTTTTTCTATATTTTTATACATACCTGTAAGTCTAAATTACACATCATTTATTATTACTTTATAATTTAGACATGTTTTTTATAAATACACGATAATGTTATGCAGATTTCATATACACATACTTTTCTAAAAATATATGAACACAAATTAGAAACAATAGAAATATTTAAACTAACTTAAAATAACGTAAAACAGTAGAAGATGATTAAAAATAAAAATATTTTATATCTATCTTGGTTTTGTTAAATATTTACATATCATCCATTAAAACCAAAGAAATGGAAAAAGTTTTTTCGCATTTTATTGCTATTGTATGAAAATTATTAAAGGAATAATAAGAAAGCAGAGTCTTACAGAAAAAACATTTATGTTAAGCGGCCGATGCACTTGCAATATTATTGTATATGATATTCGCCATATTATTTCTATTTCGTCCTATATCATGCAATAATTCGCACAATGGTTCCATTTATTCAATAAAAAGGTAAACATAACCTATAGGAATAACAAAATGTGCAATAAAAATGAAAAGTCTTTTGATTCTTGCCAATATTTTGTGTCACCTTCGAATATCACATACACATTGGCGATATTATTATTCAATTATTTAAATCAGCGTTTTAAAACTGCAGTCAAAGTACAAAAACTGCCACTTCTTCAACTTCTTCATTTGCCATTGGCAAAAAAAAAACTGTTGCTTTTACTTTGAATACAATAAATATAAACAGTTGATGTCAACCCAACTCAAAACGCCAAAAGTTGTACTCAAATTTTCGTTTTTTGTTCGACAGTTTTTGGTTTCCACTGCAGTTTTTTAAACCCTGCTTAAAATTGGCCAATTTTATTGCAAGTGTATGAGCCGCTTTAGCAGCATTTTTGGAAATTTTTAATCACATTCAAGTCTTTTTTGATACTTTTGGCGGGAGAAAATGGGACCCCACCCGCGACTCTTCTTGAAGAGTCATATATGACTCGTTTTTTTATTAGCTTAGAGACATTTTCGAGTCTTTTTTAATAATTTTTATTATTGAATTGTAAATCAAACACTTTTAAATCATAAGCGCGAGTAATTTTTAAGCGCGCAAGTAATAAATCAGTTTTTAATAACCTAAAGTACTAAAAAGAGACTCATACCGAGATTTTTGAAAAAACGATCTTCCATATGGGCATTTCTATTTTGACATGTCGTGATATTTGTACCACAAAATGTAAAAAAATTATATGACGAAGTCAAATTTGTAAAAAGGGTTTTTAAATATACAAAGTAATGAAGTAGCTCTATATTCAGAAAAAAAATTACAGTAATCGACGCTAGGGATTTGCAGATATAAGCAAAAATCTGCCCTGGCGTGACGTTAAAAAAACGGAAGTGGGTTTGGACTTGCATTACAAAACTGAAAAAACTGCGAATTGAGCCAGATGTTTTGTACAAAACCTTTTTTTAGTATGCTTAGGACTAATACAGATTAATTTTTCAAGCTGTAACATTTATAACTTCTTGCTCGTTTTAAGGTAAATATGGGAATTTTCAGCTAAAAGTCTACTTTTTTTAATGTAACGCCAGATTGCAAATAAGGTTGTATTTTCGGACCATGTTGTTCAATCGTTATCCCTTTTGTTACTTAATTTAGAGCTTGTTACGCTCTACACCAAAATATAAAAAAAGTAAACGATACATATAAAATTTTTTGAGAAACAATTTAAAATACTTCTGGCGTTACGTGACAAAAAGTAGACTTTTCGCTGGAAATGCCCATATGCTAGCAGGGTTAAAGTATTTAATTATTCACATATGTGTGTGTGCGACGCATGTATAAATTTAAGAATTTGATGAAGTATGACATTTACTTATTGTAAATTTTGTAATATACAGATGTTTTTTATTTTGAATTATTTTGTCTACTCCCAGCAATTTAGAAAATCAATAAAGT
Organism: Pollenia labialis; assembly: GCA_949318255.1. Lineage (NCBI taxonomy): Eukaryota > Metazoa > Arthropoda > Insecta > Diptera > Polleniidae > Pollenia > Pollenia labialis. Next base: position 92,669,681 of record OX439141.1, read on the forward strand.
TTGTCATGTTAATAAAGTTAGGCAGACTGTTGCAAATCAAGATTTTTATTAGCCATTTTCCATAAGAAAATATTTTTGCTTCAGCTTAGTTTTAGCTGGGTTTCTATATTACACCAGGAACTAAAGGGCTATACATATTTATATACATATTATCTTTAGCTATCCAATTTAATCCTATCCAAATTCGTGTAACCAAGCTTAATGTCATGAACCACAACTACTTAAAAAACACAAAATGCCAAATCGAGATAAGATTTCCTAACAGAACTTTTAATGATTTTATGAGAACGTATTATGATTTAAAAACCATAGATACATTCCAGTGGCTAGTTGAGTAGATGTCTTCAACAAAATTGAAAATCTTAGAAATTATGGTATACAAATAAAATACATACAAAGTGATGTTACAAATGTTGAACAAAGTGTTTTTTTTTCTATACTTGTTTAAATAAACTTTGTAAAACAATAATCTTTTTCTCCTTTTCGTATTTGAATATTATGTTATTAAAAGAAAAAATATTTTTTCTGATTATTATATTGTGTCTGAATTCTTTAGTTAATAAAACTTTTAAATTTTATTTAAATAATTAATAAAATCACATCCGCTGTTATAATTAATAACCCGAAAGGATATTTATTAATAAGTAGTTTATCCAATAACAAATATTAAAAATTCGTGAATTCTATTTATGTTAATAACTTTTGTAACAAAAAATGTTCAAGGTAAAAAATAAAAACTATTATACAATAATAACAACCTTAGGTTTTTTAAATTAAAGAAAAAATTAAGTACAAGAACAAAAATGCTAATTTATCAATCTATTATACCCAGCCGTCTTGAGTACCTTGCAATTATTTATGCATATAAAAATAGTAATGAACTAAAATCATTAAAGTCAGTTCAAAATAAAGCTCTTAAATGTGTTTCTAATTTACCTCTTACACACATTACTTTTGTAAAAATATTTTACCAATACATGGTTTGTACGAAAAACAACTTTTATTTTACGTTTATTAATCTATAAACAACATTGGATATCGTTCAGTTAAACTTACTATTATTCAAAATCGTTTCAACACAAGAAATAGCTGGAAATCTTAAAATGACACGTTGCAGACTGGAGACAACCAAGCACAGAATAGAATATTCGGGTAGTCGAATGTACAATAATTTGCCAGAAAGTTTAAAAACGCGTAATCGGTTATCAATCTTTTAGAAAAATGTAAAGGAATATCTTCTAGAACGAATTTTTTTGTTCTTTTTATAAAAGATGTAAAAATGTGAAAAATTATTTATAAACTTTATAAAACTAATTGTTACACAATTTTAAGATACACTAATTTTTGTCAACTAGTGTCACCATGCCATCTTTGGCGCGAGACAATTGTTATTTGAATCATAGAATAATAAGTACCAGGTATGTTCATTAGGGAGAGTTTTCATTATTTACCCATGTAATGTCAAATTAATTTATTTGATTTTTGACGCTTGTTTTAATTTTTTTCCATATTTTCTCTTGTTTGACGTTATATGGGTTTTGAAATTGAGAACAAAAATTCTAATGATTATACCTTGTACTTATTCTACCATGATTTGAATTATATTTTAAATAAATAAAACTTACAAACTTAAAAATAAAAAATAGATTACACATACAACGAAACAAACTAATTAAATTTTTTAAAAACTAAATTACAATTAATACAAACAAAAACGCTCCCCAGCCACTAAAATTATAAGAATGACAAATTTATTGGCAAAATTAAAAGAAATAAATAATTTAAATAAAAGAATAAATAGCCCAGAAGTTCAAGGCGAAAATTATTATTAGAGTGAAAAAATTCGATGTTCATAGCAGTGTTGCCATAACTTGGAGAACAAAAATGGCTAAATTTACGGAAAAAATGGCTAATAATGGGCTAAAAAATAATTCATTTAAAGTTGTTTACGATGAAACTGTAGGTTAAGATCAATTTCTAAAATAAGAATAAATATTATTTAATATTTTGAAAGATATTTGAAAAATTATAACATCGATTCATTTTATGTCGTTATTGTTCATCTCATAGGAATAACTCGTGCGTATTAGTTTAAAATAATTTGAAGGTAAATCATAATCAAGACAACATTTACCCAACGTTTTGATTCCAGATCTACAATACAAAACAAGTAAGAAAATATAGTCGGTCAACCCCGTCTATATGAAACCCTCAACCTCATTAGAACCTGTGTACCAAATTTTATTAAATGATCTGCAAATTTGCGATCTGTACTTTACGCACAAGGTTTACATGGACAGCCAGCCAGCCGGGCAACCATCGTTAATTAGACTCAGAAAGTGGTTCAATTGGTATACGAAAAGATGGGCTTAGGATCAATATTTTAAGGTGTTACAAACATCAGCACAAACGCATAGTGCCCTTTCCACTATTGTGGTGTTGGTATAAATTTTTATTAATAAAGTCGAATTAACGGTTGCTTAATGTAACCTATTTCTCAAATTACTTTTAACGATGTTTACTTGGCGAAATACCCTCTCTACTTCAGCATTAGACCATGGAAGTGAGAGTAACTTTGAAGTAAATTCTGAAATTTCTATAAAAAAATTTGCTGCCGCATGCATCTCTTTATTGAAATACTTGAAACCAGAAAGAAACACCGATGTTTTTGTTGATCCATTTTATGAATTTAATGTTGGAATACTATTCCTTTATTTCGAAAGATGTTTCATCATCATCGTTTATAGCGATTTTAAACATTTGTAAAAGTTGTGATTTAAATTAAAGGCGTTTTAATTGTTAAAAATGTTTATTTTGCTTTTATAAATTTTTATAATAAAATAAAAATTATTCTTTTAAAAGAAAAACTGCAAGAAATATTTTATGGCTAAACAAGTTGCAAAATGGCTAATGGCTAAATGCATTTTTTAATGGCTTAACAGGGTGAAAAATGGCTAAATCTAGCCACTAAATGAACACTGGTTCATACTCTCACAATATTATTGCAGTAACGGTCTGTAGTTTATTTAAGAAGTATTCCGTTCAGTCATTTTTAAATAAATAAACATTTAAAATTCCAAGAAAATTTATTTTTAACTGATTCTAACAGTTATTTAAAAAACTAAGTGCATATTAATTCGAATTTTCAGTTGCAGTTAATATTGTCCGTTGATTAAGTTATTTTCTTCTTTATGTAAATTTAAATGAAAATGTAATTTAAAGTAACAAAAAGTTCATTTAATTTGTCTGTCAAAAATTATATAAAAACAAATGAATTTTCAGTAATTTTATATAAATTAACTTTTAAAATATTAACTGAATAATCCGTAAAAACAAAGTAATAGTCAGTTATTTTAAGCTATTTAAATACCAAAAATTAGTTTTTACTTTTATTTCAAAAACGATGTGATAGTTTTGTGTAACAAATTCCTCTTTTCTATTAGTTAAAATGATTTTGTTAAATACGTCAAATTTTTAAAGTAAAATAATTGCGAAACCATATCGGTCATGCTGCTGGTATCTTATGATTTTGTGTTCTTCTGTTAACAAACGAGGTCAGTACAACAAAAGTAAAACAAGGATGTGTAACAAGGTAAGTAAACAATAATGTTCTCTCTCTCTCTAATTAGAAAAACAAAGGGACAAAGGGTCTGGTGTTTTTTAAAAATTCGGCTCTTAAGTGGAGTAAACGAAAATTACTTAATTAAATAACACAACTTTGTTTTAACGGAATATTCAGTTAATTTATATAAAATAACTGAATTTTTTTTTGTTTTTACGGAAAATGGGGTTCCATTTTTTACAGTAAAAATCAAAAGAATTTTTCGTTTAACCCTTTCGCGGACAGTGACGTGTATAGCCGTCATAACAAAGGTTTCTGGTGGGACATGACGTTCATACACGTCATAAACATTTTTGCTGCTAAATCGTTTAATATTGAAGCTTTTCAACAAAAGATCAGCAACTTTGTTTGAGATATTGCTTTTGCATATAATGAATGTTTATATACAAAGTTTAATGCATGATATCATATTAGAAGTATAAAAAAAAACATATTATTGGATCAACCAACACATGACGGCTATACACGTCAAGTTTATGTGGAAATTACTTCAGTTGTAGAATACGCGTGTTTGTGGGAATATAAAAATTTTTTTCGCTTTTATTAAGTTTTATTTCTATTACTACCAAAGACTGAATTTTATGAATTAAATATTTTTATGTTTTAACGAAATATGTTGTTTTATTTTTCTAAAATAGATGCTAATTTAAAAATTAACATTGTCTTGTATAAACGTTACAGCTGAACTTCAAAGCTTTTTATGTTTTATACGTGCCTAGACGTATATTTTCGTCTGACGGCAATCGACGTCATGGTCTCTAACGTCATCGCTGAGGTACAAGGAGCATCATGACGGAAATAAACGTCAAAAATCTTATGTCATTTTTATCCTTTAGATAGATAATATTTTTAATTTTGAGCAGTTTGGTGTTTTCGGAATTTTGCTATCTATAAAAATAAAAATTCGGTTAACTTTACGTACAAAATATTGGAGTGTAGGGCAAGCAATTCCAGGTGCAAGCAGTTCTTACAACAAATGATCCTTAAAAGTTTAATGCATAATGATCTTTAAAGATACAACCAGAAAAAACATTGTTATTTCAGTATTTATTAACGAAATTATTTACGAACTAAAACTACTGCTAAGAACCATTTATGCTTTTCATTTAGATCAATTATATAACGGGAAACTTAAAATTTCAAAATTCTTAAATTTTTATAAAAAGTATAAATTTTTGTCAGATTTTATTAGTTACGGTTCTTTTTAATTTAACCAAAAGCATACTTATGTATTGTTGACTAAAGTATTTAAATTAGTTATTAAGTTTTCAACGAATTCGACCTTTACTTTGGTTTTAATGTCACTTTTAGTGTAGGCACTCCGCACTATCTGCGAATGTTCATTGGTTGGTTTATACACCGTGTATTATTTTTTTGTTTAAGACAAATTTTGTATAAAAAACAAATGTGTTTGCACGGGCTGCTTTTGTTTACATGTATGTTTGTACTCACTTACATAGGTCTTTTTTTTTATTATAATTCAGTCATTTGATGTGAAAGGTTGTTTTCGTTTGCTGTGCAAAGTTTATTTTATTCTAATTACATATAAAACAAATAATATAGAATTCCTTTACTCGTATGGGAAGAACAAAAATTACCGATGATGATAGGCAAAATACTTTGCAACAGCGAAGAATTTCCTTATGACAGCACTGATGAAAGCAGTGATTATAAAAGAGAAATTCCAAAAATATGCTTCACTAAAAATAAAAGTGTTTTACTCATTGATAAGAATATTGATTCTGAGCAAGAAACTGAACTTAGCTTCGACTTTAATGACTCAGTTCATGACTCGTTTATTGCTTTAATGAACGATGATAACAAGTCCACAAGCCCTGCTTTGTAACCTATTAAATCATCATGTTCTGCTAGAACCTTTACTAAAACAAGTACTCTAATTTCTAGTTTGAGAAATTTCATTCATTAAAGTAACTCATTATCAAGTTTGGAGTTATTTATTTCCTTAGAAAACTTTATAGTTGAAGAAACCCTACTTAGTGCTGGATTAGATGAAACGTTTTCCTTTAGCACTACAGAACTTCGAAAGTTTATAGGCATTACCTTTTACATGGCACATCTCAATTTGTCAAATACCAGGGATTATTGGTCAAGTAGTAATGACCGGACAGTGGACGTTATAAAAAGCCAAATGACTGTGAACCAATTTGAGAAAATAAGACAATATCTGCATTTCAATGATAAAGATAAAAGGCCATCACGCGACGATCCTACATGTGACAGTCTTTAACTAATTAGGCTTGTAACTAATTCTCTAAATTGTACATTTGGTTCAATTCCCAAAATGGCAAAATCATCTGTGATGCAAAATGAATTACTATATGAGACAATATCTGTCAAATAAACCTAAAAAGTGAGGATTCAAATTTTTTGTATAATGTATAATGTGGCACTAAGGGATATGCGTACAAGTTCAAACTATATACAGAAGCAAGCGAAATTCTGCGTTCAGAAGAACCAAATCTTCAAGCATCTGCAAACAATGCAGTAAGGTAAGTTCGTGAAGCTCCTACACGCAGAGAAAAAACATGATTGTGGTAAACATATTCTAAGAGCAACATATTATGATAAGATTAATGATTGTAGTCACCATATTATGATTATTATTGAAACCTATTATGACTAAATATACTCGTATATACATCATAATATTTTTTCCTTAATCATATTATTATTCTGTTAATCATACTTAGTCAAGAAGTAATTAAATTATTGTCAGGTTAGTCATAATAATTTAAGAAGCAATCATATTATTGTCATGTTAATCATAATAAGTTAAGAAGCAATCATATTATTATCATGTTAATGATAACAAGCTAAGAAATTATTCATATTATTGTCATGTTAATCATAATAAGCTAAGAAGTAATCATATTATTATCATGTTAATCATAATAAATTTAGAAGCAATCATATTATGATGCAGCACCTTTCATAACTGTCATAATAATAAAAAATAAATTAACATTTTCTTGCATCGATTTTTATTTTGTGGCTTTTTACAATTTTTCTTAATGTAAATCAAATAGCGGAGTTCAATATAAGGCTTGCAAAAGAGAAAATCCAAAATCTGTGGTTTTCATGGGCAACCGCGTTTGTCCATTTTTCTTATTTTTCTTTTCCGATTTTGAGATGTTGATGCCATATTGCCTAATTTTAATTGCTCTTTACATGTTTCTAAAAACTTTTGAAAAAAGATGCATTAATTCCGATTTTTTAACGTGGTGCACAATACCTATCCCATAGTTTAATCTAGAATGGTTTTTCGGCTCTCCTGAAAATTTTGTTTTAAGACATACCCAGTTGCCCAAGAAAACAACAGAAATATCAAAACACTTTTATAAAATATAACGAAATCTCTATGTGTTTTGTTGTTGGATTTTACAAAAAACTACGATAATTTCCATTTGCACTATTAAATCACTAAACTGAATGAACTCCGTTAATATTTTAATTTTTTTAAATTCTTTAAGCTTATTTTTTATGGGAATTTATCTTTAAATTGTTTAACCGCTCACATATAAAATTAACGACCCAACTGATACAAAATTATTTTACAAATGGCGCTAACATAATATTATTAGAGTAAAAATGGTTTGATTGCATCTTAAACATAATATGATAAATGTATAGAAAGTTATCATGTTATGGCTATTAAATATCATTATGTTGTTGTGAGTAATATAATATGTTTTAAAAGTTATCATAATTTAGTTGTTAGAAAAATAATTATTTTTCGTTCAACAATACTCAAATTTAAATTGCGATAAACGTTGATATGTTTACAGTTACTATAATATTGTTGATATTAAAGAAAAGTAACAATTATTTGTGTACGACAACAATATATTGTTATATTTAACATAGTGTTGTTCCCTAACCATGCCCAACCATATTTTTTCTCTGCGTGTATATATGTATATTATAATTACCCAGCTAGCATTTTGTAGCATAATCTGATCATTTAGGAATCAGCTTCAAGGGCAAAATACCCGTATATGAGCTCATTTATCAATCATAAATGATACTCTCGTTGTGAGAAAATGGTACCCTACCGATGAATCACCTGAAAGAATCATTTGTGATACAATATTCTGATTCCTTTTTGATCATATTAATGTTAGTTTTTCTAATCATTATTGAATCGTTTTTGTCTCATTTTTCAATCGTAAATTGCATAGTTTTTGATAATATTTGAAATCATTTTTTAATCACTTTCCTAATTGCTTAGGAATCCTTTTTTGATCACTTTGCAATCGTATTCTGTTTGCTTGCGAGCCTCTCGCAGCAAACATTTTCTATCATAATCGAATCATTTATAAATCAACTTTAGGAGCAAAATACCCGTATATGAGCTCATTTTTCAATCTGAAATGATACTCCCGTTGTGAGATTGTACCCAAGAGATTGTACCCAACCGCCGAATCATAATTATAATTTATGTTGAGTTTAATAAAGTTTTTTTTTAAGTTTTTTATTAAAACGATTTCCCTAAGTCGTTTTATAAACAATTATAATAAAGTAAAAACAGTTAACAATATAGTAAAATTAAAATTGGAATATAAATAATTAAAAAGTAAATAATAAAACCATGAATAATAACTACAATATTAATAGCAATTAAGAATAAAGTAAAATAAAAGTTGTATGAAGAAAAATTTTATAAATAATTAAAATTTTCTCTATGATTTTGACGAAACGAATGAAAAGAAATTAAAATTTTTAAAAATTTTAAATTCAAAAAATGTTTAATCATTTTTTAAACATATAAATGAATCATATATGAATCCTTTTTTAATCGTTCAAGTGATAAATCCGTTTTAAATTCAAAAAATTTATAAATCATTTTTTAAACATATAAATGAATCATATATGAATCCTTTTTCAAACGCTTAAGTGATAAATCAGATTTTAATCATCAAAACTGATCTGAAAAGAATCATTTGGGTGATTTTATCAAAAACTAATCAGCCAAATGCTAGCTGGGTACTAACATATATATTTTTTACTTATATCTATATAAACATATACAAACATATACATATGTTACAAAACTCATGAAAAATAAATTTTTGTCATTAAATTTGAAACCAGACGTTGTTTCTCTTATGTATTCTTCTCAAAGCGGGGAGTGCATAGTGTACCTTAAAAGATACAACTAGATTTTTCTTCATAAAATCAACAAAAATTATTTTTTTTTGTAAAATTTAAACGCAGTTATTATTTTTTAGTCGGATTAAATTTAATGTATAGTTTTCGCAAAAATCTAAGAACATATGCATTTAAGGGTTAAGGATTATACATCTGAGGATTCCTCGAAGAACGGGAAAAAGTAATTTGTTACACAAATGGCAAGGAAAATGGTTCTTAATTATAGCTTAATATATGGTTCAAAAAATGTATGAGCATAAGATTAAATATGATCAAAACGCCTAACATTGTTAATAACCTTGGCTTAACAACACTTTTTAACCTACTAGCGAACACACTAGAACAACCAGGTGTTGCTTTAAGGCAATACAAAACCTGCGACACAAGATGAGCATTGGCCAATCATCGTCTTACACAAAATGGTTGAAACATATTAGTTGAATAAACTCTTCGTACTGCACACACGCAAATACATGGTTGAATTATAGTTAAAAAACATATTATGGTCCCCGCTATGCCAACAAACAAAGTATAAGTGTCCTAAGACCGCACTTATCCAACCCTAGTATAACAATAGTTAACCCTGCGTCCAAAACAGGCCTAAACACCCTGCAATCGGTTCTATCCTTTCAGGACCGGTTAATGTTATCAAGCAAACTTTCCCGTATCACCTCATAGTAATAACATAGGCTTAACCCCCGTCCCTTACCACTAAGTCTAGACTCGAACCGTCTCTCGCGAGTTGGTCCAAATTATTTTAAATTTTAACCATATTATAGTCACATTAAACCATAATATGGTTACCTGCAAACATAAGCATTGTTGAAATCCAACCATAGTAGAATGATTAATTCCAACCATATTTTTTGTCATCGTGCACCAGACTTTTCCTGATATTAACCAACATGAGATCCAAACTAAAAGTAGAAAAGTGTTGTTAGTAGAGGGTGTTTCCACAGAAAATTACCCCTTATAGCTCAAACATTAAATTACTATTTTGATTTTTTTTCCGCTAAAATTATGCAAACTTAATGTATCTGTCATTTTCCGAAAGATTAACTTTTATTTTCTTTATTTTCTTTACTAACAAAAATATGCTTCTTTGAGTTACCCATAATAAATGAATTCAAACACAAAAAACTGTTAACTTTTTAAAATGTAACGCCCGTTACCTGATTTTTGGTAAATATTTTCTTTGGTTTGAAAATAAATCCATTCCTTAAACAAAACATTTTAAAGAATGTAATCAGATTTTTTAATTAACATATCCTGCGAAAATTTCTACAATACATGATGTTTGTTTCCGACATTTGAAAACAGCACATTTATAAAGTAACGACCGTTACTTTTTTGATGGTGAACAAAAAGTATTGATATTACATTTTTTATGAATTCTTTCTGTTGCCGTTGCTTGAACTTTCTTAACTCCAAAATGTAGCAATCTTTGTGGCATATTATGGTAGGTTGGAGTTTTATTTAAAAAATCTCCGAAAATCGGTAACGACTGCTACTTTGGAAACATCTAGAGGGAATGTAAAAATTTAGTTAGTCTACTGCAAAACACGCCTAAAAGAATCATTTACTTTTTGTTCAAAGTCAAAACAAATAGAAAAACGCCTATTAAATTATTATTAAACAGAAAAGTATTATAAGCAAACATGAATGTACCACAAGTTTAACAAATGGTATGTGTATATAAGTCATGTACATTTAAAATTAATAAAATAGGTCCGTAAACGGAGCCTTTGAAATCGCCAGCATGAAAATTACAAAATCTAGATTGTTATCCTTTAAGATCCACAAGTTGTGGCCCTCAAGGTCTGACGTTATTAATTTACTAACAGAATACAATTTTTAAATTGACTTTTAAGCTTTCTGAGCATCGTTGAATGGCATATAGTATTTAAAGCTCTATATAAATCAAGTGAAATCAATGAACTCAATTTACCTATATTTAGGTTTCCCTAATAGGATCAGTAAGACTAACCAACAAGGATGAGATACTACTACAAGCCTTACGTAAAACATGATGGGATTCAAACATTTTGATATTAACACATTCTTTTTTTTTTATTAAATTTGTTCCTTTAATTCTTATAATCTTTATCCCAGCAACATGATCCCAGCAACATACTGGGACTCAAAAATCTTGCTATTAAAACAGATTGATGTTTTATTCAATTTGTTCCTTTAATTCTTATAATCTTTATCCCAGCAACATGAAGGGTTATTTCATTCCCGACCTCTTCACGCGAATTTGAATCTAGCAGCAAAATTAAAGTAAATTTAAAGTAGATTAGGAGCAGAGTTTAAGTAAATTCATCTCGTTTTGTGCAATACGCTAAAGGTAAATAACCCAACATTTTTGCACTGTTTTTAATATGCTAAATTTTCTCTTCAATGTTTTACTTTTACCATTTGTGTTTCATAATTTAGATATTTTTGCAAACGTATTTTGTTACTAAAGTTTGCATGCAATAGACCAGTTAAAAATTTTACTTTGTTTTTTGTCGAAATTTTTACGCTAAATAATTTTTTATTAACCACAAAAGTTTTAGAGAATTTTTGTTTTTTAACATGTTTCTGTAAAAAAAAAACTTATTTATTCAAGCTTTACCTTTGTAAATGTTAGAGAATTTACATTAAAGTAACTTTTTGTGTTTTTATATTTTGCAACTTAGTGTGTGTGTTATGGTTTTGATTATAAAATAAACAAAAAAATTATTTATTTAAACTGCTGACCTTTTTTTACAATTATTTTATCAGCATCAGTTTTATTTAACATGGAATTGTTTTCCCTAAATTCTGGATTTTGGTATGTCGGTGGTTAAATAGATATGTTTTCCAAAATTGTATTTACGAAAATATTTGTTTATTATAAAAGGATTAATTAATTTTTTTCAACAATGGTTTTCAATATTTATTAAATATATTAAATAATTATATTTTAAGCCTAGTACTCTGTTTAAATTTGTGAAAAATATTGAGCAACATTGATTATTTCACAAGAAAATTTTGACATGCATCAATGTTACCTATCTTGCGAGTTTGTATCAATTGACGTTTTTATTCCTGCCAAGTATGCGACATTGTTTTGGGTATGTAAGCAAACCCAACTTGTATTTTACTAAAAATAATTTTTTTTCATAAAATAGAAAGTAAATGTGGATAAGAAACTGTTACCGGCTGTGTTGTTTTAATTTTTTATTTCTTATTTAAAAGTCTGTTCATACTTTTTTGCTTTTGCTTAAAATTCTACGTGAAATAAGTGCAGCTTACATTATTTCGCAGTTGTAAAAAAATGAAGCCAGAATTATTTCGGAACTTTTTCACAAAATGAACAGAGTATAACTCTATCCACATTTTTTCAAAGATATTCCGCACAATCTTTTTTCATATGAGTTTTGACCGCATTTCACGTGATATGTTGAACAGAGTTCCAGGCTTTATGGAAAAATGTATGGGGTATATTGATAATTTTGTGATTAACACGTAAGAATGAAATTTTTTCTTCGTGTCGAATCTTTGATAAACTTTTCCAGAAAATAAAATATGTTTTAATAAGATTTCTATATGAAGTGCTAAATTCTCAAATTTTCGTTTTGATAAATACACTGAAATTTATTGTTGAGGGAAAGCTAGTTTGTATGCGCATTTCAGCTTAGGCCAGATTATCAGGAAAGCTTTTTCCAAATATTTAAGAAAAGATAAAAATATTATCGTATCAAAATATATCCAAGCTTAAACAAAACACCAACAATAAAAACTGAGTACAACTATTCTTACATTTCCCTGCAATTGGTTGCTTTTTTCCGACTCGAATTGTAGATGTATTATTATTTAACCCTTATACGGTCTTCGGGTAAAATTTCACACATTTTATGTTTTAAAATATAATAATGTAATTATCTTAAACATTTTGCTGGATTTCAATGAGATTTTTTTCTAAATTTTTAAAATTATATTTTGCATTAATAACATAAAGTTTTATTTTGTTATATCCATACGTTGGCGCCCTATGCTCCAATGGGAGTTAGAGGAACACATATATATATCCATACGTTGTAAGATTATTTAAAGAATTACGAAAAAGTCCCTCGGGTAAAATTTTACCCATTTATAAAAACGTGTAAGCTACGTACATCCGATTAAATATTATGGATGATTTTAGTTTATTGTTAATTGTTTTCTTATTAAATATTATTTTGTCTAAAAAAAAATAAAAACACCTTCAATAAAGGAAAACAAACCCTGAATATTTTCATTAAAAAAGCAGTATGGGTGAATTTTCCCCCGAAGAACTTTCCTGCAAGTTCTTTTGAGGAACGTATGAGGGTTAAATAATTAATTTTGCATTCCCAAAAATAGCTTTGATAAAATTGTGTTGAATTGGATTTTATATTTTCTATATGTGATAGATTTAAAACCAAATCATCATAAAGTCTGAAATCACGCTCTTCTAGTCATATACACCTAATATGTGCCAATATTCATGGCAGTTTTATTTGACGTACTTTTAATTGGACCAATGTTGAGTTATTAACCGACCAACATCAACTTTGGTAGTATAATTTCAAGCTACAAAATTAAAATTGTATGACCTACACATCGCTACCAATTGGTTGGTCAAGTACAAATATATTTTTCTATGCGTGTATCTTTTAAACCCACTCCAAATATAAATATTGCAATACAATTTAATTTGAAATATACAATTTTCTATACACTTGATATGTCCGACAACAAATACACATTCTAAGGATGGTTTCTTTTTTCTGTATAGTGACCAAATAAGACCTAATTCCGATAGACACGTTAACGTAAATAAAATCCTAACAAATATTTAGTCTGTTTTTCAATAAAGGTGGGGCAACATAAATAAATCACATTTTACTATACATGTTCTTGATTACACTGTGCTCGAAATTGACAAATTTTTTTAGACGGGCTGTGCACTTAGCATTTTAATCTAATTTGGGTAGGTATGTTAGCCCGGGTTTTCAGATATACCGTTATTTTGAAAATGGAGGAGGTTACACATCATATGTTCGCGTTATTCAAAAACGCTTTAGCTTTTTAAAAAAATTAAATTTCCTTTAAGAAAAGTTAAATTTTTTTCGAAGGTGCGCAGTCGTTTTTGATACACAATTTTTTTTAGAAAATTAAATAATTAGTATTGTGGTAATTTTGTTGAACTATTTATGGTTTTTAATCCAAATTTTCAATATTTTCAATCAGGCTTAAGTTCATCAAATTTAATTTTCATTAAATTATTTTTATGAAGAAAGGAATTCTTGACTGACCTGAGATTCGAACCCAGGCGGCTGGTTACCCTGACATGTTTCGATCGCTACCACTCGATCTCCTCAGAGGGATATGTCGTCTTACACTCGCAGCCATCGACGACTGCTGACGTCAATACTCAAACATCAATCCTTAAACCAAATTGTGTTTTAACTCTTTGGTAGATCGAAATTTGCTTTTTTGAATGATTATCCATTTTAATTGATTTTACATGTTTTTTTCCTTTACCTCTGTTTTTTTTTCTTAATTCTTAATTTTCAAAATTTCGAAATTTTTGTTTTTCAAAAATTCCAAAAAAATTTTTGCAGACATAAACAAAACGAATCTGCAAACAAAACAAGCCATGGTTTAAATCTGTTGGCAACTTTTGATTTTATTAACTAAAGTCGAACAATTTTTATTAATTTAAGAATTTCATAAAACGCAATATTTGTATGGTCGCCCCTCTTAAAATCGGGATAAGGGGCAAGTCGGTCATACATTTTATCCCCCTAGGGGCGATTCCTTGGCCGTTATGGGGCTTTTTCTTCAATATATTTCCAATCTGTATTGACAATTTTGAATGGGTGCCCTCTTAAGTAATGGAGATAGCGGGATATTACGTTAGACATAAATGATTTAGATATAAAATAAGGTCATACATTTGACCCATCTAGGGGCATCATTTGCACTGCACTCGCCAAATTTAAGAATTTCAACCATACAAATATGGCGGCTTAATAATATTCTTAAATTTGGCCCCTGTAGTTTTACTTTTCTTAAAGGAAATTTTACTGCGGAATTTCGGTTTTTCTAGTTTTTTCAATAAGCTAAAGCGTTTTTGAGTTACGCGAACAAATTTTGTGCAACCTCCTACATTTTCGAAATAACGCAATATCTCGAAAACCAGAGCTAACCTAAAGAAACGGTTAGCACTTGGATTCAACGTACTCGAATTATGTTAAAATGCCGGCTTGTCTATTTTTTCAACAAGCACAGTGTTATTAAAAAGAGAACAAATCGTCTATCACCTACAAATAATTTCCTGCAAAAATGGGCTCGGCACGATTTCACCAGCAAAGTTTGGTTGATTGGGAAAAGGGTTACATAGATAAGTATTTTACGAAGTACCTGCACAAGTTTCCAACACGCACAGAAAACCCATGGTTAAAGTATGGTTTAAAAAATTATAAAAAATATTATGGTCCCGCAATGGCAACAGACAGCGTTTGGCTAGAGCAAACATTATTTAAGGGTTTCTTAACTACATTATACATGAATATAATTATCATCTTAGACATAAAGTTTAGCAAATAAATTGAAATTGTTAAAAATAAAGCTTAAGTTTAATCAATTTACTGGTCACACTTTTTTTTTTAGTTCTGAACATATCTTAAGTCATATCTATGTATTTTAATGGTTCCTTTCCTTCGTGAATTGTTTTGTTTTTATTCTAATTATTAATTAATGTATTCGATGTAAAAGCCGTTATCCGGTTATTTTTAAAATGCTTAACACCGAAACCGGTTTTTTTTTAATAGCAACTATTCGAAATATTCGAAAACCGGTTATTGAAAAAAGTCGTATAATCGATATCCCTCATAAATATACTTATAAAAAATGGGTGTTAAAATAACAGTCCACTAGAGTATGTATGAACATGCAAAACTTGTAAGACTACTCAGTTGTAATGCAAAACTGGGTTATATGGTCCACCCCTAGGACATCGTAATGTTAAATAGACCACCTTACCTAACCATATATTTGGAGTATTTTTAAAGTACTCCTACTCCTTTATGGACTACTCTATACATGTATGTATGGAGTAGTCTCGGTATCTGCAGGGTATACAGTAAAAAAAATATCTATCCCTAAAAGTATGCACTAAAATGTTCTATTATTTAAATTTGAATGTTGCTAATTAAATGAAAATCTGACTAAATATTAAAAGCATTTTTAAAATATTTATTATGTATTAAAAAACATTTTCATTAAATCAGAATTCATTAACTAAACATAAATGCGGTCATAAACTTTAAAGCCATTAAATCTCAGTGTTAAATAAAAAATACACAAAATTTTAAAAGGAAAAAAGGAAACAGAAAGATAAAAATTACCCCGACAAAAAAAGCATCGAAAGTAAAAAAGCCTCTGTAAATGCTTATTATTGACCTCAGCAGCATATGGCCTGTTGTTTTGGCAATAAGGGCACCTGGTTTAATAAACTTTTATATTAGAAGACTTACAGCAACATTAACGAAAAATCATAAAAAATAAAATAATTTGCGTATCCTGTTTCCCTCGGGCCAACGGAAGTACAAACAGTTTGAGTGTTTGTGGAAAATTATTGACCATTTTTAAGGGTTTTGTAGCTGGTAACTGTTGTATTATTATTATTTTTGTTCTTTGTTTGTTTATTTTTTTTTTTTTTTTGTTAACAATTTAACAAGTTTTATATTTTGAAAATTGTATGTCATCAACAAAAAATCTCATTAAATATATTTTACAATTGAATAGCTGTGTTTTGTGGGAGGATTAAAAAACAACAAAATATTTCCTTAAACCACATTACCACATTCATTGTCTTTTTATTATTATTATTTCTTTACGAGGTCTTTCAAATAACTTAAATGACTGGCTGAGTGTGCAAGTGATTCGTATCTATGTTATTAACGGCATTGTTATGTAAAACTAGATTCTTTATCACAGTGTTCAAACGTTTTTTTAGTAGGTACATAATAGTGATATTAAGTTTATTTAAAGTATTTTTTTAAGCTTTATGAATTTAATTATTGTATGTGGAAAATAACCGATTACGATACAAATACGAATTTTAATAAAAGTGCATCTCTGTTAACCAAACTTAAACTGCACCTTTACTTTGCAGCGCTTGGAACCCCCACAATTGTAATCTTTTCTACAAATATTCAACAAATGGATATGATGTATACAAATACTTTAAATGATTGGGAAGGTTTCCTAAATAGCAACAATTAGATGTAAGATGTTGATATATTTTTAAATGCATCTGCTACACCTAATGTTGACCTTTTTACACCAGTATATTGGTTTCGAAAAAAAGTACTGCGGTTTTTAAAAGCATTCACATTAGACCGACTCTCCTAACATGGGCAAAAAAAGATTTTAAGTTGTACCCCCCTGAAAATAAACTTTGACATATTTTATAATGATTCTCAAACATTTGGGATCTAGCGATAATCTCCGACGAGCCAAACCGCGGCAAAGGAGAGTCCACAAATGGTATTTTTCATGTAAAATAGCTTGGTAAATTTTTTTGCTCCACTGAGTTGCCAAATATAATAGATATTTAGGAGTTCTTTGATCCTGCATTAAAACATTTCAAAAATCTTACCAGTTTTTGTCAGTTTTTTGATGCTTTTTAATTCGATTTTAATGAAAATTAAAATAACTTAACAATTTTTTCCCGATTTTCATTTCCAATACGTCTATAGAAAGGTGCTGACTACCGCTTGGGGATTTAGTCAAAAATTAACCCTTAATTGTAATTGGCTTACTTTTAATAACATTCACTAACATAAACATCTCGCTATCTCCAGTCTGTGGTTCGATTTTTAAAATGATTCTAATATATCGATCTTATTTGGTATTTTGGGAATCTTCATAATGTATGTCAATGTTAGTTTTAGGGGGTACATCATAAATTTTTATTTTTGAGTCGGTATAATATACATCTTTATTTAAAATAAACAACTAGTCATCGTGTCTTCAAATTCAATTAATATTTATTTTGGAAAAATCATAATCATGATCATAATTCTCATTCGTACATACATAAATGGGGAGGACTTAAAGCATTCATTTTTTAAAAATAAATTAATAATATGTGAAACACAAAATTATAAGAAAATTGAACTTTATATTTATTTATTTTTAAGTAACATGTACTAATTGTATTTTTGCAAAGGGTGGTCCAACCATAATGCACAATGTTAATTGTGAGTCACATCTGACCGTTTTTTGCACAACTTAAGTTGACTTTTCTTTGTTTTTTCAGTGTTTGTACAATTCAACTAAGGAGAGGTTCACAATTGAGCAGATTGTTAAAGCCTTTTCCGAAAATGGGCGTTTAAATTAAATGCATTTCGTGCTCTTCGTGATGTTTTTGGTCAGCATAAGCGACCAGTTCGGCAGCGTCATTAGCATTCCGGAAGTCATCGTCCTATTTCGAAAATGAGGTCGGCTTAGCGGTTACCGTGGATAGTGTTTGAAATTGAGGATGTGGACCTTGACGATATATGGTTCCAATAGGATGGTGCCACTTGCCATACAATGGCTGTGATATCTCACTTCGTGCCAAAGTAAATTGGCCGCCACGATCACTTACTATGACTAGCATTATAATAATATGATAACTTCTTATCTTATTATGATTTACATGATTAGAATATATTTAAGGAAGAGATATTATGATGTAATATAACGAATATATGTATTTGATATATCAATAATAATCTTAATCATGAATCTTGTCATAATATGATGGTCTTAGATTATGTTTACCACAACCATGTTATTTCTTTGCATGTAATTACATAATAATACACTTTTTACATACGGCTACCCACACTTCAAGTGGGACAATAGAAAAAGCCTTGTGTTTAAATGTTTGGAACTCAAGAAAAATATTTACTGCCTGTTTTTATTTATTTATTTATTTTTATTAATTCAATAGTTTATAAGCCCCTAGGGCCAAATTAAACCAGAATATACCATATGGCATTATCATTTTATATAAGTATTAGCTAATATTTAATACTTATAATTAAAAATCCCCCCTTAAATGCTCAGTTATAAAGAACGACAGCAAATGCAGCAACCGTTTTCAATACAAAAATAAAAACGATTCATGAAACAGTTGACATCAACAAGCATAAATGGTAAAAATAATGGTATTCAAATATTCTCAAGAACAATTTTCTTAAATTTATAAATAGAATGCGAAAATTTTCTCTCAGGAAGAACCAAATTCCATAGGGTAATACCACGAACAGAAAGCGATCTTTTCATAATCAGGGTTGTGTACCTTGGTGGAAGTATATTGTTTGTTCCACTCTTAATAATCTTGTACAGTAAAATAAGCAGCCGTGTATTTACAAAACTCCTGCAATCACATCCAATAAAAGATATCACATACGATGACACACGTGTCCTATACCCGAGACTATAAACATAACGTACAATATGGTTAAAGCAATGTTCTAACCTAAGCATATTGTATTGAGTAGTTCCACTATAAACTTCAATACCGTATAAAATAATTGGCAAACACACTGCCAAGGCTACGCGTCCTTTTATAATCATTTTCAAAATAAAAGAGATCCTGGCGATTATGTGATTAATGTTTACATCAAACTGCAATTTATTATACAAATATAAGCCAAGTGAACGACGATATGATACAAATTCAATTTGGTCATCCCAAATCATGCTAAAAATTACTACATTTTGGCGGCGGCAGGGATATGGGAATGTTTTACCAGTTTCACTTATTTAAACACCAATACCCAATTTTCAGGATAGCATTTAAATCTATATTAAGTTAATTTTCATATAAATTTATATAAATAATTATAATAAGATTGATTTTTTGAGTTTTATTTAGAAAGTCTTATTTAATTAAAATAAAAGTGTGGCAGGACTACTCAATACAAAAACATATCATAAAAAAGTATACATAATTACTTACAAGGTTGTCTCAAAAAACTGCTGCCTGTTATTGCTTTGCCTGTTGTTGTTGTATTGTTGTGAAATTGAGGCCACCTAACTCAGCTATTACAATGGAAGCATAAGTTGAATTTAAATGTTTCAGCGTGGTGAATTAAGTTGCGTTTTAGAGCTTAGTGAAGAACAGAATTTTGTATTTAGATCGATTTAAAATATAAATGTGATATTATATCAAACCTAAAAATTGCCCGTAAGAACTACAAACAAAATTGAAGAAATCAAACAAGGGCATTGAAGGTTTAATACTGTGGTCTATATTTCATACAAAAAAATATTCATATTACTACGCGTTTCCACAATACTTAAACAATATCATTTGAAATAAGTATATAATCCTGGCTAAGAGGTTTTGGTTGTTACTTTTCAAAAATATGGTTGAAGTCTACTGACTCATAACGAAACTACCAACAACTTATTAACCATTAAATTGGGAGAATATCTCAACTATGTAATAAATTTATTAAATTCCTTTAATTTTTTTTTAAAACCACAGTACTCAAAAAACCAAAGTTTTTTGTCGGTTTCTTTCTTACCTTTGTGAATTGTTTTGTTTTATTTGAATTAACTTTTTGGTTAAAAAACTAATTTAATTTTTGTAAGTTTATTTATTCGAATTATAACCGGTTATTTTTTCAATTCATAACCGAACCCCGGTTTTTTTGAATAGCAACTATTCGAAAACCGGCTTTCGAAAAAAATCGAATAATCGATCTCCCTAGCTAATACACCAAAAATGTGCTTTGTGGTGTGTTTTTATTTATTTTTAAAAAACAAGCGTTTAAAATTTTGTATTAAAGTTTTTATTTTGTTGTAAAAATTTACCAATAGTTATCGTTATGAGATTGAAATGATGTTAAAAATAGTAAAAGATAAATTTGTTGACCAATAGCAAACCGTTCTTGCGTTATGCCTTCAAATGACATGCTAGTGGCTTAATTTTTTACACAATGGCATATCTCGCAAGGTAGAGCTTCTTCAGACAAACGGAGTCCGGGGGGCCTGATTCTGGCAGCCGAGATTGAGTACTTTCTCGATCCGAAAGCAATTTAATATCTAATTATTTCAGTCAATACTGAACAAATCGCAATTATTTTTTCAGTGTTGTAAAGCATTAATTTGAGTTTCACAATACTGAAAAAATAATTTCGATTCGTTTAGTATGGACTGAAATAAAATTGCTTTCGAATCAAGAAAGTACTCGATCACAACTGCCAGAATTAGGCCCCAGATTAAAGTTCAGCCTCTTTAGCAACCTAACAAAAAACATTCAGTTCTTGGACAACAAAAAGGTGTGTTGCTTTGTGTGATATGTACTAATTTATGTAAAACAGTTTGTTTGAAATTTGTTGTTTTTCTTGAAAAATTTAACCAACGACATTCCTTACATAATGTAAAATAAAATGGTGAACAGGCTTGTTAAAGATGCGGCTAAAGAATATCAGAAAAATGTTTCTAAAGGTATTGCTGCCAATTCATACACTCCTGACAGACGAATCGAGTTTAATTTACTTTAAAATAAATGAGCTATCGAAACAAAATTTAAAATTTAATTGTATTTGGATCTGGATGTGGATTTTTACACAGTTTATAAGAAACAAATCTTAAGAACGCGAATTTAACACCACCCGGCTGCGAAATCTTATTTGATAGATCGCTTGGTTGTTTTATTTTACTGAAAATGTATTGGCAATAGAATTTTCATATTTAAAAAACGCTTTCCGCTCTTGTTTAGGTAGCTCATTTAGTAAAAATTCTTGAATAAAGAAACAATTTGCTTTAACCATGCGATAGATACAAACATATATTTATAATAAGTAATTTTTGGTTTGGTCGAGTATCATGCAACATTTTCTTGGTTTAAGGAATATTTAGGGAATAATTCTTTCCTTGTAATTTTCTAGAATAGTTAGCAAAAATGGCTTTAACGATAAAAAAAACTAAATTTATCGATAATCTAAGCTTTTTGCTATTCAAATATGCTAAGAATGTATTTATTAAAACAAAATAATCTTTAGTGTGCAATTTAACCCTCCGACGCGCGGTAAGGTCCCGGTGGACTTTTTACATTTTTAAACAAGTGTCATTTAAAAACGGATGGGGAGAATGGCTAAATATTTCATGACTTCTTTTATTCGAGTATTATTAGTGTTTTAATACTAGTTCCAAGAGATTTCTTATTTGCAGAGTATATTATTTTTTATTGTAAAGACTTTTAATACGCCGTTGAGCAGTAAGGTCCGTAGGGACCTTGTTTGAATTTTCATATGAATGACTAAAAAATGTATTAAATTTTTTGAAACAAAAGTTTAAAATGCATATTTAAAATAATAACAAAATAATACCATCAAAATTAATTAAATTATTTATAAATTTTAGCAAAATTTAATGCATTTCCATATAAGGTCCCTACGGACCTTACCGCTCAACGACCGAATAAAAAGTTACCGCTCGTCGTAGGGTTAATTATTATAAATACATTTTCCAAGTTTTTTGTTTATTTTTGCTTATTTTCTTTTGCTATTTTGCTATAGTGGTAAAAAATGGCAACACCGATTATTAGGCTCATACTCGCTCGGTTTTTTAACTTAGTGTTGGTTAACCGTCCGTTTTCACATGCAAGCGCAAGTTCGAAAAATTAAATACACTCACACCTTTTGACTTACATTCACACAAATTTTGTACTTTTAGCCAATCGGCTGTTTCCTCGATTGAAAATACGTACACACTACTTGCAAGTTATTACTTGCATGGGGAAACGTGGAGTAACACCCTTCAAGTTTTAGCCGTCAAGTCTTGAGCTTTTAAAAGTGAAGGTAAAAGAGAATACCATTTATTTTCCTCTCACTCCTAAAAACTTAAGACGCACGGCGAATTAATACAAGCTGATCTTGTTTTGAAAACGTTGTCAGCACTGTAAAATATTTAAACGTTGTGTCAAAAATAATACAACAGTGTAGTAAACAATTGAAACAAATCAAGGCGAATTTATACAAGGTGGTCTTATTTTGAAAACGTTTACAACACTGTAAAGTATTTTAACGTTGTATCAAAAATAATACAACACAGTAGTAAACAATTTTAACAAATATTTTATTTTCTTTTTAATATTAAATTATTTGTTTTGAAATGTAATAATTAAAAAAATTTTTAATTTCATAATTTTAAGCGAAAATTATAAAATTTGGTAAAATTTCCCCAGAACCACATGAACTGTATATCATTTTGACACAAGGTTAGTAAACAGCTGTTGCTTACGTAGCAAGATAAGGTCACCTGGTGTAAATTCGCCTTGAAACAAATGTTTAATTTTGTTTTTAATTTTAAATTGCGTGTTTTCAAATTTAATAATTTAAAAAAACTAAAATTTTATAATTTTAAGCGAAAATAATAGAATTTAGTTAAGATTCCCCTGAACCACCAGGACGGTATACCATTTTGACACATGGTAAGTTATTAGCTGTTGCTTACGTAGCAAGATAATTTCACCTGGTGTAAATTAGCCTTGACCTGACGATTAAAACCTAAAAAGAGTGCGAACCAACTAGCAAATGAAATGATATGAAGGCGATGTGAAATTATAGATATATTCTCACGACATTAAATAAATCGATTAGAAAATGAATCTAAATTGATCGGTACACTACAAATTGTAATACTTGCACCCAAGTTGCTTTACCCAAAAATTAATAAAATAGAGAACACAAGTTAGAAATGTACAAGACAACCTTACTGACGCCTTAAATTGGCTATAATATAAGATCTAATGCCAAAATACTTGTAACAGCATTCTGTGACAAATGCTCTATAACGACATCAAAGGCCTATGTATCAATTCAATTATTCTTACTTCTGTCAAACCCTATACATATCTAAAGGGTATTAGAAAATCAGACTTAACCCATTATACTTTCTTGTTTATCTATTACCTGAAAATTAAGCCAATTTCCAACTAAGATTTTATCTGATTATTTCATGCTTTAATATTCTTGGCTAAGCTGGCCTTCCTTTTAAATTAAACTCTCTCTTTGGTTAACCTTCTTCCATTAAAAGACACTTTTCATTTGCATAACAAAATTTTATCGTTGACTGCTGCTACTGGTGCGGCTCTTTGACTGCACAGGAGTTAAATTCATGTCTGACGTTTCTATTTACTTACCATTCATTCACACGTTGTGGTTTGTGTGGATGAGTATGTCCTTTATTACTGTTTTTATCTATTGCTGGCTGTCATAGTAAGATGCTGAGAACGATGACTAGTAGAACAGCAGAAAACAATAACAAAAACGATGATGACTGTGGTTTGTGTGTTGCAGGATCGTTTCCATTATCTAGATTTGCTTGTGAGTGCTGTATACAAACAAAGTATTTCTTTTTAGACTTTTCCCATTTGTGATTTTTTTCTTATTTGTTTGGTGACAATCCTATTATAGTGCGTGTTTATTTTTTTTTTGATTTTAATTTATTCGTTTTTGGTTTGTTTTAAAAATTTAAAGAGAATTTTTTAAGGATATAACTTTGTTTTCTTTAAATAAAACAAAACAAGTGAGAAGGTTTTATTCGATCATGCCGAAACTGGGATACCCCTAACATTAGCCTTGCAAAAAAAGCATATAAGCTACCCTACAGCATTAAGTGGTCCTTATATGGGACGTACTAGACCTACCAGTATATTTTTTAATTTTCCATTAAAATATTCAAGCGTTTTGTACCAAAGCTTATTAAAATACTGCGGTTTAGAAGTTCAAATGTGATTTATGGAACTTGGCCCATTTAAGATAATTATATGGTAAGTTCTGGATGATCTGTCACAAACTTTTTTTATATTTAAAGTTATTTATTCAGATATTAAATAATAACAAAAAAGGTATTGAGGCTAGTTGGTAAAGTAACTAGAAATTGTACAGTTTATATAGTTTAAAAAAAAAATATTTTTATAGAGAAATATACATTTAGAGCGCTGAACGCAAGTCCCCAATCCGTTTTTCATCCATCAGCTTAAGTTTTGGTAATAAAGCGTTATCAAACAAACCCAGCGGGAGAACTCTGCTTCAACATTTTTTGGTTCATTTAATATTCTTATCTTACAGCTCAAGAATGCTTCATTGAAAGCTTCGGAGCCTTGGTATAAAAGTTACGATACAACTTCCACACTGTCTTCTATGAGAAGGGAGTAGAGAAGGAGTAACATTTTTTGTATTAGTTTTTTTGCACAAGCAAAAGCATAATAATTATTTTTTTAGATCCCGTTACCATTCTAATGCACCTGCTAATGTTTTATGGCCAGCAAAAATGTCATTAAATTTTGTGATATACGGTCCATAATTTACCTTTGATTCCATAATAAGTATCCTTCTGAAATTCACTGTAAACGCTAAAACTAATTTCGCCGCTGTATTGAAATTTATGTTTTTGAATACCAGTTATCAATCTGCAGAATTTGGGTTCATAACTTACCATGGCCCTAATATCAATTACCCTCCTGAAAATCATTTAAGTTCAGCTCAAGCTAGTTAAAATTTCTATAAATAGCAATAACACTTTCTGATGGTCGGTCAATAATTTAATATAGGTCTAAACCGCAACCAATTTTAATGCTGACGTCTGTTTTTATAAAGAATAACTAATAATAAATAGATATCATATAGATATCACTCCTGAAATATTCGAACTGTTGGTAGATGGTATCAGAGATTCGGCACAGCCAATATAGAACTCCAACTTGTTTTTCCTAAAAAGCAGATGAGTGCAGATGGTTGTGGTAAACATACATAGGTTATTTAGCCAACAAAAACTAAAAATGCGTTTTTTACTGTAGCGCTCCTTAAATTTGTGATGCATTTTTGTTGATCAATCTTATCCCGTTGGTCCATTATCGTGTGTAAATTTTAATTGCAGAATGTTATTTTTTTGGCAGCTAATTGTAGTTAAAAGGTACCGATTTGGTCGATTAAAAGAATAAACCCAATGTGCGTCTAAGATTCTCCTCTTAATTTTTTTTATTGTGAGAGTTTTTAATGCCTTACAAACAAACGAACCACGGATGTAGAATATACATAACTCTTTTTTGCTGATATTTTCAATGTGTTGCAAACGGAACGACAAGATTATTAAATCGCTGTCTCTTCGGTGGTGGATATACAAATTTAAAAACAAAGACGTTGTTTTTCTTTCTGTTATTTATATTGTTAAATAAGAGGCAGGATTTGTTGTTGTATACCGACTTTACAATTCCATAGCTGTAAAAGATTGCAAACGATTAGTTTGCAATCACATTGTTTCTTGTTAATGTTTGCTAATTATACCCTTCACCGAAGGTAAAAAGGGTTAAGTAAAAAGGTTTTTTTGATTGTATTAAAAATAGAAAATGTTTTGTATGATATAAATTTGTAATCATGAAATCAATAAGATAAAAAAATTCAATAAATTTTTGGATATCACCCAGTTAAAACTACGCATACAAAATAATGTGTTGAGTAATCAGAAAAACATTAAAGCCATACTTACATTTCTACTGATGGAAGTCCCAAAATGAACACATTCAAAGGTATGCCATTATTTTTTTACCTAATACATCCAGAAAAAAGTACTAATAGAAGTTGTTGTAGAAGTACTTATAGAAGAAAGCTACTATATAATAAGTGAAGGAAGCTATTCATTTTGAAAAAAGTAGACAAAGTTTTTACAACATGGCCTACAATATAATGTGTTAAGTAATCAGGAAAAAGTAAAAGTAATTCTTCCAATTCTACTTAAAGAACCAATGAATTTTACAAGAGATGTCCCAAGATGAACGCATTTTAATGTAAGTCATTATTTTTGTTCTTACATAATTCTGAAAAATAAGTAGTAATTATAATAGTCATATATAAGAACGCTACTAAATAATGAGTGAAAGAAGCTATCATTTTAAAAAAAGTAGGCGAAATTTTTACTGGGAAGTTTCATTCACAATGGAAGCGAGCAGCAAGCTAGTTTTTTTTCTATCTTATATCTTCCCAAAGTATTTCATATATTTTTTTGCATATTTCTAAATTTGCTACGGTTTTAGGCGTATTTCCATAATATCCCAGAGTGGGAAACATATGAGGAATATAGTAAATAACACTGGTTTACTAATGTTTAACTTTTTGCCATAACTAAAAAATGAGACGTTTTCTAAGATAAATCGGGGCTGCTGAACACGAATATGGCATTTATTTATTTTTCTCAAGAAGCGTTTTCGAGATATATGCGAAAACCCAGTTTTTTGAAGTTCATAAGGGTCTTTTTTTATAAATCTTGAGAACTGATTCTTTTAGTTACGTAGATTTTACGCTGTTACAAAGATATCTGTTTCCTTTTTCTACCAATATCCATACATACTTACAGGACAAAATTCACTAAGTAACATGACTTAAGATTGGGAAAAAATTTATTTTTCTTCGTTTTTTCAAAATTCAACATTTTCAACCCATATTTTAAAGAAAATTTCATTCCAAACATACTCGTAACAAAATGGTTATCATGGGACAAAAAAAAAAGAAGTTGCAATAGAATTAGCAAAAACATCCAAATATAAATTTTCAATAAAAAAATTTTTGTTTCTTGGTTGTGTTGATTAGAGTAGGATTAAGTGTCAAGAGACAATTTAATTTGCTTGCATACTTCTATTTTTAGTCAAAAATTTTATATTTTTCCTCTTTGACTTATTCTTTTATGTTGCGATGACGTTTTACGAATTTACTGTATATGGCCATCATGGTCTGATCCCAATGGCGCTGATAATTGTTTTCCGTTACTGCAAGACCACTGTGAAATCTTTCAGCTTGTTCATCACAATGAAACAAGTCTAAAAAGTGTTATTGAAGACACATTTTTAACGATGCGATAATTTAGACTTCAAATAATACTGATTTTTTTTATTTATTTGATAGCTATACACACTCAAAAAAAAAATCAATTCATCCGTACTCAAATTAATCCGAAGAGGTATTAATAGTACGGTGAGTACGGATTTTCTCTTGAATCAAGTACATAAAGATTTATTTAAGTACGGATTTTCAATTGCAAAATACTTAAATTATCCAAACTCAATCCCGATTTCGTACTTGAAATAATCCGAAAATGAGATTGATTTAAGTAAAACTAAGATTGAATCAATCTCAAAATGCGCTTGATTCAAGTATTATGAAGTTGATTTTTTCCCGAGTTAGAAAGAAAAATTATTGTGACTGATTTACTTACCCGTTTGTCACCTTACAGAATGATTAAACACCAACATCAAGCGCGATAACCAAAAATATAAAATAAATGAGAAGCAAGAGTTTAAGTTTACTTTTTAACCCTTCGTGGTACACATGAGTCTGGCCAGACGTTTTTTCAATGTGCGTAGGAAATCAAAACACGCATAAGCTGGATGAAAAGTATTATCTTTTTTTACTTGATTTAAGAGTGCAAGTCTAGATGTCGATGTGTACACAACATGGTTTTAAGTTTTTGTGTTTATAAAAATTCACTGAAAAGAAATCCCTGATGATGATCTTCAAAGAAGATCGAAATATTGGAAGCAAATAAAAAGGAATTTTTAGTTACAAAAAAACATTGGCCTCCAGCTTACCTCATTTTGCTTTATTTAAATTTCAAAAGGTCGAATAAGAACAACTTTGATTGATTTAAGAATTTTTTGGTCTTTCAAGAAATTTAAGTACATTTAAGTGTTATTCGTTCTTGAATTTTTGAGCACGACTCGAACTAAAAGTAATCATAAAAACTTGATTTATAACGAGTGTTTTTCTTTCTGTACTCCTAAATACATATGTGATAAAAGTATTCCATCATATATGGAATAAGGTGACTATCGTTATGGCTTCTGTTGTTTCATAAAAACCCACTTTCTGGAAACAATTCCATAAGTATATCTTGGAGCGATTGCGATAGTAAAAAAATGCTTGTCTCTGTATCCAAAAATATTCTTTCTTTCACACGTGATGCGAGTAATTTCGAGTTTTCTTTTGACAAGTTTAAGTCACGATGTAAAGCATTTAGTGCGCATGTTTTAATATTTGTATCACCTGTATGATTAATGACCAATTTTCAGGAGTGATATTAAAACACATTTGTGTTTATAATCGTTTTAAATACAAAGTTCTTCACTAAATACTAAAACGAAACTTAATTCACCGATGTGGTACACTTAATTACAACTTAAGTTTCCATTGTAATATTTTAGCAAGGTGGCTTCAATATCACAACAATACAACAACAGGCAAATCGATAACATTCAGCTGTTTTTTGAGACCACCTTGCCACTTTTTTATGATAATTTTTTTTGTATTTAGTAGTGCTACCATACTTTTATCTTAATTAAATAAGACTTTTCAAATTAAACTCAAAAAGTCAATCTGTATTTAAATACGATTTAAGTGTGTATGAAAATTAACTTAATATAGATTTAAATACTATACTGAAAATTTTCCATAAAACTCAGATTTAAATCTTCTTCTTCATTATCTGATGTTTCTTTTAATGCTAGAGGTTTTCGCTTTGGGAATGGAGATCAATTGATTTATTGCCGGATTAACACGTAGCTTTTTTTCCCGCTTTGCACTTTGGTCATGCAGATAAAGCAATCAGTCGTATGATCAATTGGGTCCCTCTATTCAACTTACTCACCGAATGGCAAATACTCACCCATTCACTTACAGTAATCGATAAAGTAAATTAAGGTTCATCCTACCTGGTAGGCTAAAGTAAAGTTGTAATAATGGAACACTTTTTATACGGCCGATAAAATCATACCTTTAGCTATCGGTAAGTTGTTGAAACGCGCCTAATAGTTATCAAGTGAATATTTGCATATTTTAATGCACAATGTTATTTAGAAATTTCAAAAGTTACTTAAGGAACAAAAGCAGGACAGTGGCTGGCTTCATAAGCTCGGTGTTGCAATGCAACACTGAAAGGCATAAAATTCATAGACAACTTTCAAACAGGGCTGCCAGACTTGGGGATTTATCCCCAAAGTTGGGGATTTCATGCGACCAAAAAGGACAAAGTAAGCCATTTGGGGATTTTTTCGGGGATTTAAAAAACAAATTCGGGGATTTTTTGGGGACTTTATACATTTTAAATATAATTTTCGCTTCTTTTTCTTTGTGTCGTACATAAAATATGCAAAAAGTTGCATAACTTTAACCTAACTCTTATCAATAACTAAAACAGTGTAAAGGGTCTTAATTAAGGTTACCATTTTTTTAAGTGTGTATAAGGTGCTTAAAAACTTAAACATTTTTTGAGTGAGCGTTTTAAAAAGGAAGAATTAAAAAAAGGAATCCTAAACCGTTGACAACACATACAATTCTTGATTTTTTAAAGACAATTTTCAAGCAAACGTGTCTTTCCCAAAAATAAGTAAATCGTTACATAAAACGCAAAAGGCTCTAATTAACGAAAAATTAAAATTCCACGTTATCATTGATTCTGATGTATTGCATCAACGCAAATGTCCGCATACAAATTTTGTAACCTTTTGACTAAAATTTGCGATTTTATTATCAAAAAACATAAGGCCATATCTAAAAGAGATACTACGGTAAACGCTTACATGCCTAACTGACAGTTTGCATAATATGCAACATTGTCAATTGTCCAAACAACTGAACGGTTTTACAAGAAAAGAAAAAGAAAATTATATTTTAAACAGTTTAAAGCGATTTATTATTATATAATTTTGAATAGTTTTTGCTTCTGCTGTGAAATTTTCAAAATTTTAGATAGGGCCTTTTGCGTATTGGGTGAAGAAATATAAAAGACAATGTAATAAAGTTTGGTGAAAAGAATGCTGGGCTTTTGGTTAGTACTTAATATGCTTCGAAGTATTAAATAAACGACGGAAATACTTATTTTTATTGTTGATTTTATGAATGGCTAAAACCGACTGAACAAGATCCAAATTCTTATAAATTGTAATTCCTCACTGGAATTGCATAAAAAGGATTTAAACAAAACATGCCGAAACCAGTCGCTACAAACAAAATAAAATGATTTTCTTACTTACAATTTTTAATTGAGGATTTTTGGGGATTTCCTATTAAAATTTGTATTACGATTTAAAAAAAAATTTAAAATATTTAATTAACAAGATTTAAAATTTGGTCAGAAAAAAAACAAAAGAAAATATAAACTTTTTAAGTTTTTGATTTTTAGTTTGGGGACTTTTTTTGAATTTTTTGGGGACAAGAAAAAAAAGGACCTGGCAGCCCTGCTTTCAAAAGCAATCCCTTGAGTTCATTATTGACTGGTAACCGTCTTCACTGCACAACGGTTGCATAATTTGTGCATTGTTTTTATTTGTGATGCTTTGTCAGTTTTCAATGATGCTTTGCAACATTGCATTTATGAAGTCATCCGGTATCTTGAAATAGACCGATAAGTGAAAGCACATTACATAAAACCATAATAAGATACATAAATATAATTGAATTATTGATACAAAAAAAATTATTGTTTATGAAAAATCTAGCTCGAATGTTTGTACTAAATATGCCGTTATTTCTTAATTGTTTGTCGGACGGTAAACATTTTACGCTTACTTCGTTTGGAACAAAATATTTTTTAAGATACATGTATACATGTAAGATACAAATCCTGTAGCTCCGACCGACCCAGTATAGATATGGGCTGCAAGAGAAAATACATATCTATGAAAACTTTTAATCTTGTATAAGTCTCGAAAACGCTTCTTGAGAAAAATAAATGAATGCAATATTTGTGTTCAGCAGCCCCAATTTAGCTTAGAATATATATAATTTTTTTAATTTTAATTAAAAATATGAACACAAAACTTTGCCGTTTCAAACAATGTGTAAATTGATTAAGTTGAATAAAGCTCGGGTTTTGACAAATTCCAACAAAAATTCTACAAGTTTGAAATATTTTATTTTAAACGAAAAATGAATTAAGATTTTTTGTTATTTAATTAATATTTTAATTAAAAATTTATTTCAAAACAACTAAGGAACATGTTATTTAATCAAAATTGTATATTTAATTTTCTTTTAACAAAAAAAAAAATAATTCAATTATCACAGAGTTTATAATTGCAGAATTTGTCACTTAATGAATATTAAGTGGTGGAATATCCACAGTGAAGAAGAAGATAATTATATTTTAAGCAATTTTTTTTAATGATTAAAAACTACTGATAATTTTTTGTTCGTTGACTGCCATAAAATTTGATAGCAATCGATTTGATATACTTTTATTGGACTTTTATTGCAATCAAATCCAGTAATTGCATTCAAAATTAAATCAGAAAATAAATTATTTTTCTCTTCAAGCGATGCTCCTATTTCTAGAAAAAAAACTGACTCTAATAACTTTGAATTTTTAGCAATATTAATTTTTGTTTTCAACCACCAAATTTCAAGTGTAAGTTATTTCGTTAGACTTTCGCTATATTTGCGATTACAGAGGAATTTATTGAAATCGCGTTAATTTTAATAGAAACTGTATTGCAATTGAATTGGCTGCATTTTAATTGATTGCAATTTAATTAATTGCATTCAATTATTTAAAAAAAATAAATCAAAATTATTGCAATCAAAAAATATTGCAATTTTGACAAGATGTAATTTTAAAAATCATTTTGAATGCAATGCCAATTGATTGCAGTTTTTTACAGCTCTGCTACTACTAATGGACATTGTTCTTGCTTTTATTTGGCTTTTAAACAACTGATATGAATTTCCTTGTCTGTTTTTGTTGGCTTTGTTTATTTGGAGGGTGATTTCTTAACTTGAATTTGTTTTTAGGCATAAATACAATACAAATACTGTGAAGTTAAAACATAATACTTACTTACTGTATTTCAGCTAAAAGAAGTGAAAAACAAGGTGTGGTTTTTGTTATAAATAAAAAAATTTCTAAAAAAAAAACATTTTTATGACTGAAGAACAAAAATTTAATCTAATGGATTTAATGGAACATACCCAAAGTAATGCTTAAACATTTGGTGTTAGTTGTAGTAATGGAAATATAGTTATATTTTTTATAAATTTACTATAGAAATTTTACAAGGAAAAATGAGGTGGTTTTTATAGTAATAAAATAACAATACAAGTATCACGTAAAAAGTCTTAAAAATGGAAGTCTTCATAGGAAAAAGTTAACAAAAAAGTTAATAGTTTTTGTTAGAACTACTTTAATTTCAGAATCTGTAATTTTTTTTAATAAAATTTAAATAATTTCATATAAGATTAAAACTATTTATAATGTTTTTGCAAAAAGGGTGTTTAATCATTGGAAGTAAATTTTTTAAGTCCAGTATACAGGTTTCTTAAAACTAAATTCGGTACATTGTAAAATAGTGTTTGTTTTTATATGAATAGATAAAAAGTACAACATATTTGTAAAATTTTATGAGTTTTTTGTGCAACATTGGAACAATATAAAGTTACTTAAAGTAGATACCTTTCCCGCATCTTTCTATATAAGTTAGCGCGTTCTGAGTTAATCAAAAGAAACTAGATTAATACAGGGCATGGTCTGGACTACAAAATGAGCCAAGCATTCTAAACAATATATTTTCTTAACAGTTTTTAACTGATAGAATATTAGGTTTTATATCCGGTGACATTTTTAAAAAATTGTTTATCCAAGTTTGCTCAAACGACTCAACTTTGTTTAGGTAACATTTCCAGTAATCATCTGGATCAATTTTCAAGAATTGTTTTGTTATATTCAAATTAACTTTTTATTACAAAAACTAATTTGATTTTTGTATTTTTATGTATTCAATTAACCGTTTATTTTTAAAATGCTTAACCGAAAACCAGTTTTTTTAAATAGTAGCTATTCGGAATATTTTTCATCATACTTTTTAGCCTCAAACATACCCGAAGTCTTCGGAATTCCCATTTAAACCAATATACTTTATTTATAAAATTTTCATCTGGGTTAAAAAAAAAACTCGTATTGTCTTCAAAATTTAAATCCGTTTTAGGAAAAGTATTTTTTCATTTATTTCATTTGTTTTTATACCCTCCACCACCACTAGAGGTAAATGGGTGGTACACTGTGTTTTTCATTCCGTGTGAAACTTTTTTAATATTCACCTTAGCTCACATAAAATGTATATATTCTGGCTCTTTGAGTAATTCGAAGTCGATTTAGCTATAAGCGTATGTCTGTCAGTCTGACCGTCTGTCCATCTGTTGAAATCACGTTCCCTTTCGAACGACCAAAAACAAAAAAAAAAAAACGGGTCAAACTTTTTAAAGTTCTCCTTAGCTGTTTAGTATTGAAATTCAGCTCAAAAGGTTTTGTAGGAAAACAGTTATAAACCCAAATATGGAACAAAACTCCCTTAACAATTTATATTTTTTTTACAAAAACTTACATAAATAGGGTGCCAGAATGCACCGATTCTTATTAAATTTTGCACAAATTCGTTTTGTATAACTGAAAATCATAATATTGAATATCGGTGCATAATTTACCATATGCCTCATATAAATCTCAATCTCGGAAAACACCTAAACCGTCATGCTATTAGAGTTACATTTTGTCCGTCGTAGCTTCAGAAGTTAAGAAAAAATTTCGCTAAATTTATTGAAAATCTGTCTAAAATTTACCATATGCCCCATATGAAGCTCACTCTGGGTAATTATTTAAATTCGACTTAAACCGCAACTAATAAAATAATTATTTATCTGATCCATGGCTAGAAAATCTATGGGTTTAGGTCGCCTGTAAAGTCAATCCTGGGAAATCGTTGAACCACGACTAAACCGTAAAATTTGGAAAAATTAAGCATTATATGGCTAAACATAACATCTTGTAATTTTGCAATAACACTGTGTCACAAATTTTCAACAAAGTTGTGACCAAATGCATCTGACACATACGGGCATGTTCTACAAATCGAAATGAATTGGAATTAAAATCAATTATTTACAAAATGACTGTAGTTTTTCTTGTTTTTAAGAACTATTCTTGTAAATATAATTGGTAATAGTTAAAAGTATGTAGTATATAAAAAGTAATATTTTTATGAACTTTCTTTTAAAATTTGGTTGGGCTTAAAATCCACTTCATTTCGATTTACAGAACTTACCCGATAATCTTTATGAATTTGAATATGAAGTCTGAATTATAAAAAGTAGAACAGATAACGAGTTATTGCGATAATGTCCCTTAGATAAAAGTATTTTCGAAAATATTCAATGGATTTTTTATTTCTTTTTTATTGAAAGGATAATAGAATTACGAAAACAACCACGGGTCGTTTGTAAAAAGTTCAAATTTACAAAAATGTTAATGAAGAATGCTTCTGATAATTAACAACGTTCGTTTTTAAAATTCTGAGTAGTTACTTCCTTAGGAGTTTTGAGTTGATTCAAGTTTGAAACGTGGGTTAATTCGGTAAATTTGCTGTAGCACTGTAATTTTTCCGCCAATCTTGTTTCGCATAAAAATGTTCGTATTGAAATAAACTAGTGTCTTCGTGTAATAAAGCATTACATTTTCTATTTGTTTAGGTAAACAAAAATAAAATTGAATGAAGTTTGAATTTTGCCTACTGCAGCTTTGTCATATTTTGCCAATTTTTACAAGCCACCCATGGTTATCTACGTAATTTGAATGTCTGCATCCCAACGGCTTTCAAGTTCCGTCCAACAGCAAGCTTCAATAATATCGTCAGATTTTTTTAGAGAATCGTGATATACACAAAAGTATGGATTAAAAAAATTTCTATAAAAACCGAACTTGTATAACTCTTACCAAGTTTTAGAAATCTTTTATACATTTGTATGGGAATATGACCTCTTAAGGATAGCACAATTTGAACACAATTGTGTCGTACGTAATAGGACCGTAGTACGTACGCCGTTAATTTATAAAACTCACAATTCCGTCGTAAACGTTTTTTTTGTTTTCTATTAAAAATAATCTTTAAAAATTCCAAATTTATTAAAATTTTTGTTATTCAACTCTATTAAATTTTAGATTACGTTAGTCATTTTGAAGCTAGTAATCTTCAGGTACGAAAAGCAACCAGTGAATGCGCATAGAAATAGATTATCCCTTCAACAAAAAATTTCAGTGTTTTTATCCAGAATAAAAATCGGAAATTAAGCACGACAAACAAAATCTTTTAGATTAAAAATTATATATAATAACACCTGTTTGCAAGCGCTATCTTTCGTTTAATGTTAAGGCTGAATCTATATTCCCTATTTACAGCGGATTGAAGGTAGGTAAATTCTAATTCTTTGAATTTAAACATGCCTGCTTGACATTCATCGCCATATTTTGTTTGTGTTAAGTTTTCTGCATTTGCAATCAAAATCTTTGTTTTGTCCTCGCTTATATTGAGACCACTTTTAGCTGAATCCTTCTCATTCTTCTCATAAACCACAGTAACATATCGAATGTTTCTTTCAATAATGTCAATAACAACTGTGTAAGCGAGAAGCATATGAATTTTGTCTTCAGCGTTGCCCTTTTATTCCAAATTTGTATTGACTTAAAGATTTTTTCTGGCCTCTTGTTGTACTAAATGGTTCGAATATGACAGTTCCAATTCTTACTTCAATCAACGATTCACTAATTTTGCATTTTGAATTTTGTTTATTTAAGAAGTAATCCGATCAGTTATTTTACAATAACTAAACATTTAAAATCCCAAGCAAATTTATTTTTAACTGATTCTACCAGTTATTCAACAACCTAAGTACATACAAATACGGATTTTCATTTGCAGTTAATATTGTCCGTTGATTCAGTTTTCGTCTTCTTTATGAAAAAATTAAATAAAAATGTAATTAAAAATAACGTTAATTCATTTGTTTTTACGGAACATGGGGTTGAATTTTTGAAAATCAAAATAAAAGAACTTTTCGTCAGAAAAACAAATGAAAAATAAGTAGACCTGGTTTTAATTTCAGCTTAAGTACACAATATTGTGAGTGCTAAAAAGACTTGCACCATAATTTTATTAATTTTGTTTTTATTATTTATTGATATTGTGTTTTGTTTGTGTTTCTGCTTCTGTATTTCATAAAATGATTTGTTTACGTCGATACTTTATATGTGTAGTCTACATTAGTTTATGCAGAGCTACCAAGAACTTCAAAAATTTACTTACAACCGTCCTATTTTCATATAAAATACATACATTAAGCGTATTTAAGGGCGTTAAGACTAGATTGTTCACTCACATAAATTACAAAAAAAAGAAAGCTAGACGGCTGCAAAAATACAAAATTTTTTTAAGTGTTTAGTTCTCAAGTAGTTTCAAATATCCAGATTAACAATTTCAAAGAGAAAATTTGGGTTGGAAGTGCCGAAGGTACTCGGCTGCCTTGCTGCGCATATTAAACATTTAAACTTTCGGTGGAGGGTATTAAAGATTCCGCAAAACCAAATGTATCATTCTTACTGGTAAAATAAACACTTTCTTCATTTTTCACTTTAAAATAATTCCAAGATAAATTAATAAAACCAAAACGTATTATTTTTAATCTGACAAAAACCTGTTCTGAATTTAAAAGTAGGATGTTACTAACTGGACAATGTTTGGTTTTTTACTTTTTAAATTGTTTGCTCTCGATAAGACGGTGTATAGTATTTCATATTTTTTCGTGTTTGATTTGAAAATGTTCTGTTATAAATTTGGCAATAGATGTTGTCATAGCTATTGACAACGCATCCTTGTCGTCTTAAAACAATCTGTGAAAACTTTTGAAACTATTTATTTCCCTGTGCTCTAGGGATTTATCGTCAAAAATTATATTTAAAAATAAAAAAAAATTATAATATAATTTTTTTTACCTATAAAAACTTTTGTATGTTTTACATTTCTCTCTGTACTCTGCATGCAAATAAATCCTCTTATTTTATCTTTGTCCCTTATAATTTATGATAACAATTAATATTCTGGAAGTACTGAGGAGACAAAATTTATATATTTTATATTTTTGGCAGTGAGAACAGTCTTCAATTACAAAAAAATAAAAAAAAAAATAATAAGTAAGAGAATGGACCAGCAAAAAGCTGGTAAACAATAAATTGTTCTCAGAATTAAAATATAATTTACAATGTTCTTAATTACATTAAAAAAGAGTGGCTAAATTAAATACGAAATTATGGCTTATAAGCAATTACAACTTTTTAAAATTTATTGATTGGAATAAGAATGGAAATAAAAAATATCTTAAAGGACATGAACCTCTATGGGTGACAAATAAACACAAAATAAAAAAACTACCAAAACATTTTTTTTTTTAATAAAACAGATTTGTTTTAGTTTTATTTAAAATTTAAGGTTTTGCTCTACTTAATTGCTTTAACCAAAAACAATTTTAATAAAGTGCTTTGTAATTTTGGAAATTTTGTTTAAAGTTTCAAAACAAGACCAAAAAGTTTGTTCAACTTTTGGGCACTCAAAATGTGTTGTTTGAATGATTTGAAGCACATCAAAGTCAATATTGATCTGTGGCACAAGCAGCAAAATCATTATTCTTTTACCAGCATCAACATCATCGTTATACCCAACTGTTGTTTGCTGTCTAACGAGATGAGAAATTCTCATATTGGTTTTATTAGCTTTAACAAACATACATTTTTCCATCATCCCTGTATTCTTTTGTACTATCAAACACTAACTAAATGCAGTTGAGCTTTAAAATATAGTACTTGCTCAAGAATACTTTTTTAATTTAAAAATTTTCAGTAGAAGCAAGACAATTTTTAAGGCATATGAAAACGAAATTTTCAACTAACCGTTTCATTACCAGAAAGTAAACGTAGATATAAATAAATAGAAGTTTCCAAAAAGTGAAAAAATTAAAACTTTGAGTTAATACGGTATTGTTGAACACGTGCAATATGATTTTTCAAAAACATATTTATTATAGTTTTAGGTTTGTAAGCTTTTCGCTATATCAAGATACAACTTTTTGATTTTGCCAAAAGGCAACATGGGTTTGTTTGCCTTGTCTTATTTTCTCTTTCCAATCTATTTGTACGACAACATCTGGTCAGTGTCAGTGAAATTGTATAGAAAATATAATATGTGGCAAACTATGATGCATTCATAACTATACGTTTTTAATAGAACAAACTAATAAACTCAAATAACTTTGCATCGTATAGTTTAAGTTTTAATTTTAAATTGAAAGGGATAACTGAAAGTAGATAAAATTTAATACTTTATTTAATATTAAAAGAGTTTTGCTAAGAAAAGCACGAAAAATCAATTTTTATCAAGTCAGCTATTGCCTAGAAATTATATGTATCAGGAATGTAAAAAGTTTTATTTTTATTATAAAACAGAATAAAACGTTATTTAAGATGACGTATATTTTAGTGAATATAAATGTTTTTTAAAAAGCTGGAGGATAGATATATTATGTTTCAATTAAAAGCAAATTTTTTGTGTTTCTTTTCAAAATATGTAAAAAGATTTTTAATTATACTTATGTGCCATGAAACAAGGAAGAAAGTATATTCGGTTAAGCAGAAACATTTGATACCATACACCACTGTATATGGAGACACAAGTTCGAAAGTGTACCCTATTTCGGGTCCGTGTGTAATTGGGTCAATGAACAAAATTCAGTTATGAGGTTGAGACTCATGCACGCAGAGACAAAACATAATTAATGACTGGACACTACGACCATTTCGGTTCATATTTTCCTAATATGTTAACCCTAATAAGTTTATTATAGTCCTTATACTATAACTTAACAAAATATTTTTTGTCCTTAACATTTTTAAAATCACTAAAATAAATTTTTATTGTTACTCTGATCTAGCTAAACATATAAAATGATGTGAAATGTTTGCTACTTAAATATTTATATTTTCAACTATACAACTGAAATCGTAATATAAGTTGCACAAAAAAGGTATGTTTAGTACCATAATTTTTGTTTTCTTTAAAGCACATTCTCTAATTGAGCAAACATTTATTGCCAAAACAAACAATGTTAATTATTAAAAAAATAAAATTTTCTTCACGTCATTAACGACTGCGATCAGTTAATCGGACAACCTGGATTATTACAAAATAACTAAAACTTTTTTCAGGGAGAAAAAGGTCATGCTGCCCTGCAAAACTTTTAAGTTTATTAAAACAGGTAAGTTATTTAAACAAGGGTGGTTAAATTTTAAGGGCCGATGTTGACTTTGAATAAAACACAAGTTATTAAAGAAATTACTTTTAATTCTTTTTATTATGATAATATTGGTATAGTTAAAGTATGTATGGAAAAAATATTGGACAAATGGCCGCCGTGACCTCCATCCGATGGTCCAAATTTTTGATGACGCTGAGGCATAATTGAGGTTCTATGACGTTAATGTGCCGAAATATCTTATCCTTTAGCTCTTGCTGGATTATCGACGTACACTTTTCTTTCAATTAACCCCAAAGAAAGTAGTCCAACGGTGTCAAATCAGATAATCTTGGCGGCCAATTGGCATCGCCACCACGTGAGATAACACGGCCATTGAATTTGTCGCGCAAAACAGCCATTGTTTCGTTAGCTGTGTGGCAAGTGGCACCGTCCTGTTAAAATCACATGACGTCCACATCCATATCTTCCAATTCGGGCCATAAAAAGTTAGTTATAATCTCACGATAGCGAACACCATTATAGAAGTTGGTAAACCGTCCTCATTTTGGATAAAATACGGCCCGATGATGCCGCCAACCCATTAATCGCACCAAACAGTCACTATTTATGGCTACATTGGTTTCTCGACAACCAATCATTCGCCCAAATGGGGCAATTCTGATTATTGACGAATTCACTGAGGTGAAATTGTGCCTCATCACTGAATCACAAAGTGCACGATATGCATTTTGTTATAATGCGTTACTCGATTGTGTATGTTTCCATGGTTCAAATTGAGTTAGTCTGAAATTGAGAAATGTCAAATGAAATGCAGAAAATCTTGACGTTGAGGTGTGCTTCACATTCAACATCGGCCCTTCTATTTAACCATGATATGTACATTAGGGTGGTTTTTTACATCTAGCATTATGCAGTTTAGCTCAATCGGACTTTGCTTTCCCGTGCCTAAAGAGCCCCAAAGTTTTAGAAATTGACTGTTTTTCACGAAATAGCGCTATGTTTTTGCGTTAGCTGATGATATACATATGTATATGTATATGATGTATGTATATGATATATGTATTAATTTTAAGATTTTTAGGTATGATTTTTACTATGAATTCTGACATTTGTAAATATACATAAATACAACTTTGATAACTTTTTGTTTTTCTTTGTATTATATATTTTTGAAGAAAGTGTGTTAGAATTTAATGTAGTCATTAAAATTACCTTTCATTTGATAGTAAATTTATTGTAATAAATTATGGCATTCATCCATCAGCCTGTTTTCGTGAAAAACAGTAATTTTCTAAAACTTTTACAATTGTATTTTAACACTAAATGGAACATTTCTAGACGTGAGCACTTTCAAATTTCGAAAAAAAAATGTTGCCATATTCACTAAAACCACCCTAATGTACATACATACATATTAGGGTATTCATTTAATCGGTTTTTTACTTTAATCGGTTTATCGCTCGATTTATTAATCGAGGTTTTGGCTTAATCGGTTAATTTTTTTATTGATCGGCTAACCGATTAATAAAGTTTTTTTTAATAAAGTGATTTCAATAAATAAAAATGAAATATTATTTATTATTTGGAGTTTATTAGTAAAAAAAAAAAATAACATAACAAAAATAACAATTCTTGAACTAAAACGAGCAAACAAAAAAATATTCATAACATTTATTACATATTTTTAAATTAATACATATTGGTGGTTATTCCAAAATACGCGTCGAAGAAGTGAACATTTGCATGAAAACAAAAACAAAACGAAACCAAACTGACGAAAATTGTTTTTGTTATCTATACAATTCTAAAATAAAATTAACGCGAGAGTTATAACGCGTTTCTTTCTCTTTTAAAAACTGTAAATTTTGTGTGATAAACAAAAACAATTTTTGTTAATTTGGTGATGTTTTGTTTTTGTTATCATGTAAATGTTCACTTCTTCGACGCGTATTTTGGAATAACCACGATTATGTATTTAATAAAATTTATTAGTAATTTAAATATGTAGATTAAGGAGATCTTATAGAATTATCTTTTAGAAAATAATATGGTAAAAATGTTTACGATTTAATCGACTCTTTTCTTTAGTTTTAATAAATTTTGACCTGGGAAAAATTCTTTCACTTATCGTATATGTTGAAGAAAGCAACCCATAATACAGAATATCTAATTTCTCAGTAATTTTGTTGGATTTTTCTATAAACATACATAAATAATCCATTATTCCATTAGTCCTGTTTTAATTATTAAAATTTTTAACACTTCTTCATCATCTAACTCATCCTGGCAAAGCTTGGCACCGAATATTCTACATAATAAGTTCCGACTTTCAGACTTTTTTAATTTCTGTTTTTGAACTGTATCTGTTAAAGAAAATATATTATACAAAAAAATATTTCTAAACACAACCTTTTTGGTGCACTTTGCTAACATGTTTGGTGAATTTTGGTGCAGATAACGTTTTAAAATTGTACATGGTTGCATAGTCGAATTCATTTAAAAAAGCTGACGTTTTCGAACTCATCGATAATAAACAATTAAACATTTTGTAGCATCGGTTAATCGACTGAAATTAACATAAGGATTTATGTGAGCGATAGGGTACCCGGGTAACTTTTAAAATTTTAATTGCATTTTTTGTTTTGTTTCAAGTTTCTTAAGAACGTGAAACCTCTTGAGAACTCTTATTATTTTGTTTTAAACATATTTGGATAAACTTTTGCTTAGTTTCTTAATTTGAGAGGGTGCTGTTGATTAATTTACATTTTGCACCCTTAACGAGATGACAGGATACCCGGGTACTTTAATGAAAATATACAAAATAACATTTATTTATAAGTATTGTTTGATGTTTTTGACATCAGCTTATTGAAATTTAAATTGAAATGAGTTCAAAAGCATTTTGGTTGAATATTTTCTAATCTTTGACATGAATGAAAATAAACAGTTTAAAATAAAAAGACAGTGTTAGTAATTTTGTATATTTCGTTTAATTGTTTGTTCAAACCAAATACTTGGAGAAACCACGAGAAATAAACCTCACAAATCAAAAAAACAAAAAAAAAATAAAGCAAAAAATTAAAAATAGTTCTCTGAGTTCCTTGGAAACAGGATTCAGACAGATTACGGTTGGTTGATTGTTCGTTATAAATCGGAATACAACAACTTACGCTTTCCGAGTTTTTCTATTTTTTCTTAAGTTTTGCAAATAGAGCAACTGCCGAAAGCTCTGGTATTACTCGCAAAATTAAAGTCATACAACATACTACAACGTTTTTCCAATCTGCTCTAGAAGATATACCTGTTGGTCAATAATACTGCGAATAATAAAAATTGGGAATTAAGCACGAATAACAAAATCATTTAAATTATGTTATGAATTTTGTGGTATGCGGTCCA
Source organism: Pollenia labialis (assembly GCA_949318255.1). Classification (NCBI taxonomy): domain Eukaryota; kingdom Metazoa; phylum Arthropoda; class Insecta; order Diptera; family Polleniidae; genus Pollenia; species Pollenia labialis. Next base: position 92,713,046 of record OX439141.1, read on the forward strand.
TAATTTACCTTTGATTCCATATTTAGCAGCCTTCTGAAATTCACTGTAAACGCTTAAACTTATTCCAACGCTGGTTTTGGAAATATATTGAAATTTATCTTTTTAATACCAGAAATCACTCTGCAGAATTTAAGGATGATTGGTTCATAACTGACCATGGATGGCTCCAAAATAAAAACCCCTCCTGAAAATCATTTAAGTTCGGCTTTAGCTGTTACGAATCATCATATTTTACTCAAGCTTGTAAAAATTGCTACAAAAAAAGCATAAAACTCTCTGATTGACGGTCAATAATTTAAAATATGTATAAACCGCAACCAATTTTAATGCTGATTGTCTGTTTTTATAAGGATAAATTAAAATTTAATAGATATCACTTCTGAAATAATTGAACTGTCGGTGGAGGGTTTCAAAGATTCGGCACAGCGGAATATAGCACTCTAACTTGTTTTTACTAATAGTTCTTTTTTTTTAATATACACTTACGAACTTGCTTCGCAATAAGGCAATGCCGTAGCACTGCAAATGTTTTTTTTTTGTACAGAATTCGTTTACTAACCATACTTCTTCTCCGTCTGTATTTATTATATTTTATATAAATTTCTATGTCACTATATTCAACCGTCAAAAAATAGCAGATTTATTTTCAAAAAATTGATTTCTCCCGCATGTATAGTGCAATTAGTTTAAAAAACAATTATTAAGTTTAAACAAATAATGAAATGCTACATTTCCGTACCGTACATACCAAAGTTCAAATATTTACAAATTTTAATAAAATTACCTTCACCACAAAAAACAAACTAACAGTACATTTTTTTTAATTTAGTTGAGATACGTTTGACCAGTAAATACACTAAAGAGCAAAAGTGAAAACAAAAATAAAAAAAAAACAATTACAAAATTTACAAAAAAAAAAAATATAAATCAAACTTTTGTTTCATACAAAAGAAACGCATTATTTATTATTTATAAAAGAGGGAAAAATACAACTGTAGCATTAAGTCTAACTTAAATTTTATTATAATGTATGCAATGCATCTTGGTATATTTCTGAAAAGAATTTTACAGGGCCTCGATCAGCCAAAAATCGGGTGTGTTTCAAAACTTCCCAGAAGTATTTTCACAATTGGCTAAAAACTTTTTTGAGATCCGGGTTTTTTCTGGCCAAATGTTTTCGGAGAATTCGTTTTTTAAATTTATTTCGTTATTTCGGGATTTATTTCCAATTTCAAAAAAGTCTATGTAACCTATGCCTTTAGAATGTTTTAAAACGTTTCTGCACGTAGAGAAAAACAATGGTTGGGCACGGTTACGGCAACTACACTTTGTTTATTGTAACAATATATTGCTGTCGTACACAAAAAATTTTTATTTCTATTTAATATCAGCAATATTATAGTTACTGTAAACATTTCAATATACCGTTATGTCCAAAATGAAGGCACTTACGGTTGACCATAGTCAGTTAAAAAACTCGGCAACAATATTATCTTTAAGCCGTGCTTACATTATTTTTAAAATTGGCCTGTAGTTTCAGAAATATCGTAGAATTTTTAAAAAATCAATTTACACAATTTACTGAGGAAACTAAATATCGATTTCAATACAAAAATAACGTTTTTTCCTTTTTGCATTGAAATCGATATTTAGTTTTCTCAGTAAATTCTGAATAAAATCCAAAGTTATACAATTTAAAACGCTTATTGAGAAAAATAAATGAATGCCATATTCCTGATGAACAGCCCCAATTTATCTTAGAAAATATCTTATTTTTAAGGTTAATTTTTTTGTGGCATAGTGTATTTTACCATCGGTCCAACATAAATTCTTCTTCTGAATATCATTTAAGTTTGGCTGTTATGAATCATGATATGCCAATCGGGATTGGTTTTCACAAATCCTGGGATTTTTCGGGATAGATATATATTAAACAAAAAACTTCTTTAAAAGAGGTTTACAAGCAAACGTTTTATAATAAATTTTTTATTTCAAAGTTAAATATTACGTTATATTTATTACTAACATTTGTAAAAATTTAAAATTGTGATTTTTTCCTTAATTAATGATTAACTTAATCAAAAATATGATAAAAAAAACAACGTACGATTTCTAACAATGTTTAAATTAATTCAATTAAAAAATAGTTACCATAAAATCTTTATTTTGTTCAATTACCTGAGTTGATTCAAACTAAATAAAAAATAATTAATATTGTAATTGAATAGAGCAAACTTGTAATTGATTTATTTGTAAGATTTTATTCAAATTTTTATTAAGTAAATTAGAATGAATAATTGAAATTTGAATTCGAAATTAATTATAAAAATTAATTTATTTAGTTAACCATAAAAATCTTATTCAAACAAAAACACATTTGTATACCCACTACCAAGTGGTAGGAATTGTGTAGTGTATAAAATACACTTCTTAATTTCGTTAGTCGTTCCTTAAGTTGCTGTAGTTCCTATGCCTACTCTCGTAAAACACTTTAATAATCTTGACCCTGTGGAGAGTAAAGTTTCAATATCGAATTTGGAGTACCAGTTAAAATTTCTTTATAATTGTTGGACAGACTTAAAAAAAAACAAACTTTAACTTTTTTGTTTCGTTTTCAATTACAGTACAAACGGAGTTAATCAAATAAATATTAAAGATCAATATTTTTTTAAGTGGGAATGTTATGATGAATTTGTTTTTATAAAAACGGTAAAACAAAATAATTTTGTTAATAATTTCAGGATTAACTCAATCTCAAAAATCCGGGGAAAAACAAAATTCGGGATTTCGGGATTGGCCTCCCTAGGCACGATAAGCCATGGAAGCGGAAATATAATGGCGTGGACCAGTTTTTCTAAGAGTGGAGTTAGGATTTTGTTGACTAGCGATTAGATAACATTTATGTGCGATAAGTTATTCGCTCTTTGAGATTGGAACATCTTTATCTCATATTAAACCGTTATGATTCAAGGTCAATTAAACAGCTTCCAAGCATATCCAAGAACCCATTGAAAAAACATTACAAAAAACAGAAATATGATATTTATGTGTTCATTTTTGCTCGATAGTGTTTATATAAAATGTTTATATGTATAAAAGTTTACAAATTATATGGTTTCAAATTAACTACGATTTATAAAATGCATTTTGTTAGTGGCTACAAAAGTTGAATGGGTTTTTATTGTAGTTTGTTTTTTTTTTTTTTTTTTAAGTTACTATAATAACCATTTTACCACAAACTAATAACAATTATTGGTTTCTATGCAACAAAAAAAATTAAAACTATTGCGAAACTTAAAATGTGTATGCCTAAAAAAAGCCAAATATAAAAATATGCATATATTTCAAATAAATACGCTTTAACAGAGTTATGAAGCTTTAAAGAAACAAACTAATTGTTCGACAAAATAATTCTCTAACCTCAAAATATATTATATATTTAAGTGACATGTACCAATAACAAAAACCTTCGGTGTTCTTCGTTCGATTATAACTAAATTTATAACATTATAATTTATTGTAGTCTTTATTTTATATTTCCCTGTTCATTCATTTGGAGCCGTTTTCTTGTTGTTTCAACCCGTGCTACTGCCAACATAGTTAAATTATAAATGTATAATCTCTATAGCGATTTGTAATGATGTTTATATAAAAATGTCTGGTCGATTGGCTTAGGAACTACAGTCAAATTATTTCATTTAAAATTATAAGGCAACAATTTTATGAATAAGTGGGAACAAATATGAATAAATAATCAAATAAACAACAACGAAATTCTACAAAATGCCAAAACAACAGTCTGGATGTTGGATGGTAGAATGGTGGCAACTATGCGAAGTACAAATTTGAATTTATAGCAATTTATTCAAATCGCTAAAAATCATGCGATGCACGTTCGCCCATTTAATTGTTCTCAGAAAAATAAATGAATACAAAATAATAAAAAAAATAATTAATAATTTATTGTGTTCATATGTTTACTTGTGATATGAATATAATCAGGGTAAACTTGTTAGGCTAATTGTGGAAACAATAAGTTTTTTCATATTTGGTAAGTATTTTGTGGAAATGTTTTAACAATATTTTTTTTTTTTTTTTGCAAAAATATGGTTTTGTTCCTTTTACAACAAGTTAGGAATCATGAGAAAATTAAAACCTGGCCCATAATGACGACCGCTATCGTCCGCTGCAATTACTAACAACAAACAGCTGATTTGCTAACCACCAACAATATTCAGCACGCCAAGTCGATCGACAATACAAGCACCCGAAAACGTAACAGTTTTTATATAAATCTGCAGCCCACTTTTAAATTTTATGCGACCACAATGTCAAAAAAAAATCACTTGTGGCGACAGAGGCATTTTGTTAAAATATTAAACGAAATTTTTATTTATACATCAATACTAACCCCGCATTCATAAACGATTATTAAATTTAACAAACGTTTATTAAGTGAAATTTTCATAGAAAATTTGTTCTGTAATCCTTTATTAAATTTTAAATATTTTTCTTTATGTTTTTATTTTTATCAATTTATTTTTTTAACTATAAAATTATACAATTTTATTATCAAAATAATTTTTGGGAATACATAACTTTTAATTAATGAGATTTTGGGTTTCGTGCTAATTTCTTAGTTTTATTTGCATATTAATGCCTTTTTTCCTAAAATTTTAGAAGAATGAAAATAAAGAATTAAGCACGACAAACAAAATCATATTAATTAAAAATTATGTATTCCTAAAAGTGCCCGTTCATAAAAAACTGAACCGGAAAATTGCTTTATTTGAACTTTCTTTTGAAAACAACAAAGCAATTTGTTTTTTTTTTATTATGTGTTTTCTTAACCCGCTTACAACTAATTTTAATGTTGAAAGAATTCCAAGCAATTGTGGTGGGGAATGTAAGAAAAGATATACTCAATGTTGATTGTTGGTGGTTTGTTTAAGCTTTTATATCGTTGCAAATAAAATTGGAAGAGTGTTTGTAATTCTCATTAATTTTACATTTTTTTTCGATATCTTATATCTTTACCTTTGCTAAAATTTTTGGGTACAGCTTTCCTGATGATCTGGCCTAACCCGGCGTTTACACATGCAAGTAATTACTTGCGAGTAGTGTATACGTATTATTAACGAAAAATCGAGGAGAAACAGCCGATTGGCTGAAAGCACAAAATTCTTGTGAATGTTAGTGAAAGAGTGTGCGTGTATTGAGTTTTTCGAACTTGTATTTGCATGTGGAAACGGGGGTAAGCAATGCTCATAGAAACTAGCTTTTCCGATAACAATAAATTTCAGTGTATTTACCAAGAATGAAAATTGGTAATTAGGCACGTCAAACGAAATCTACATAATTATACAGTTTTTTAAATATGTTCGCATAATTCTTGGTTTGCTGCTTTGTTTGTTTTTCGTTTACTCCTTTATTTGTAGCACAGACATAAATTCGTATGGCTTAATAAAAATGTTTGGCGATTTGTATTTTCAAAGATTTGATTAAAAAAAAAATTTAAATATACAAATTTTATCGAAAATTTTTATTCATTTCATTGTTCAAATATATATTTCTTATCATATTTTATTTTTCTGTTCTTCGAGCAACTTTGCTTGCTTGTTTTAAACTTTAATGTGCATATAAAAACTTGTCCTGATAAGTTTTGTTGTTGTTAGGATTGTTAGGATTGTATAGCAATGAAATCGAAAAATTTTGAGAAAGACAAATTATCAAAATGCTTCCATATAAACATTCAATATGAATATAGTTTTAAGTACGCATGTATTTGATATTTGCCAGCAACAATATTGAGAGTGTTTTAATAAAGTAGAAGTTAGAGCATACAAAAAATATTACAATGTATTTTCGGTTCATAAAAGATCTTTTTATATAGATTAAGCAAACTATAAATTGCGTGTCTAATAATGAATTAGAAAAATGTTAAGGGGATTTTTAAATATTGTCTCAATTTTTAATTCCTCAGAATATTAGTTGATCATACCAGTTTATTCAAGAAATATATGTAAGTTAACACAAATTACATAAAAAACTCCAAAATAAAATAAATTCATTCACACGGTTCACAAAGCTTATGTTGCAGGTGCTGATATTCGACACCCTTCATGCAACTATGCTTTGTTCACATCATTTAATGTTCACATGCTGATACAGAGGTTTCAACGTTCACATTCTTCAACGTTCACATGCTGACACAGCGTTTACAAAATACACGAGCGAGCCAACTAAGGTGACGTGTGCAAAACCTGTGCAATTCAGTTAGGGTAGCTTAAGTTAGTTTTAATAAATAAAAATTAATTGTATTCTTACTTTTAACAAATAAAGAAAAAAACCGGCAATAAAATAATTTTTTTTAAAAACTTTATTAACGTAAAGTTTACTTTGTATGCCTTATTTAAAAATTAAAAATGTTCATGTAGCACAAATTTATTTTAAGAAATTTGAATTGATCCCTTACCTCCAACCAAGATTAGTCATTTTGTGCACAAAAACAAGACGGTCGCCGAATAAATGTTAAAAGCAACCCTAAAAAAAAAAATTAATATTGGCGTTTGCAGATATGACAATAATATCATTGATGTAAGACATCGTTGTGTGGCCAATTGTTTGACCAACGCTGTTTGAACAAGTACAAAACATCGACAACAGCAGCCTACACGAGCAAAATTTATTCTGCTCATGAAATTGTTTGTCACTCGAATTAAGCTATGTCTTGTGATGATAGGGTATGCACTGGGCTTAAATTTAAAACTGGATTACAAAATAATATTACATATATATCTTAACCTAATATACAAAGCAACGTATCATCAAAAAATTTAATATTGACTTTTTGATTGATTTTTGTTCGTGGCGACTTTATTGAAGAAATTCAAACGCCAAGTACACCTTGTTGTTATTAATATTGTAAAGTTTTTTGTGTCTCCTGTAGACTTATAAACAGTGTTGCTACGTTATTTTGTATTTGTGACGATATCTTCTTTTTGTTTATTCAAACATATAAAAACACAAAATAATTGACAGAGATGTGCGCGTTCGTGCTTGTGCAAGTCTTCATCAAGAATCTGGGAATTTATTTCTCATGGTGAATTACATTATTATTATATACATTTCATATTTTATACTTTAATAGTCTTATTCCTTCAACATTTTCCAGGAATATTTTCTATGCACTATAAGCGGCTTATGGGCTGGCGGCATCATCGGGCCGTATTTTTTTCCGGTCTGGCAGTTACTGTAAATGGTGTTCGCTATCGTGAGATGATCACGATCTTTTTATGGCCCGAATTGGAAGATATGGATGTGGACGATATGTGGTTCCAACAAGACGGTGCCACTTGCCGAAGTCGCGGCGGCCTTTTGGCCGACATTTTGTTCCATACATAAATGAACCATACCGTTATTATCATAATAAAAAGAAATGACAATAATTTCCTAAATAATTTGTGTTTTATTTAAAATCAGCATCGGCCCTTAAAATTTAACCACCCTTTAGATTTATTACAGATTCATGGTGAAAGTAATTTTGACTCCATAAGGTTGGGTTTTAATAGACCCAGGGTTACAGAAAGTTTTAACTTCTTATAATACATCATTATTTATCTGAAATGGATTATAATTAATACGCATATTCTTGGTCTTATTGTGTTTCGCCTTAGTTGTGCGGCTATGCCAGTATGGCTGTGAGACGTAGCAGACATATTTCATCGACATATTTAAGGCGCTACAGGCTTTTGTGCAGCCCTCATATGAATCCTCGGTTACCCATAATAGCTTTATGTATTTCGCTGCTTATTATTTTTAAAACAGAATCATCACACTCAATCTTACGCCATCATGTAGAATTTGGCAGGTTTTCCAATCGGATGAGTTTGTACTCGACAGCATTTTAGATTATATTATTGCTTAAGGTGTATAAAATGCCTTCTAAAAATGAATTAAAATAATGTATAGAGGAGACATTAACTCTACTGTCTGCTCTACGATTATCTTTAGTAAACTTGTGCGTTAAAATAAAGTACATGTTTTATTGTAGAATTATGTGTTAAAGTTCCAATTCCAGCTGAGTAATAAAATTTGTTAAATATTTTTAAAGAAAACATATTTTAAGATTTTCATTCTCACAGGAACAACTAATTTAAAATAACTTTTTATCTTAGATATTTCTTAGAAGGATATATCTTAGGTGAATCACACGGAACATATCCCCTTATTTCAAAAAATGGTTTAATAAAAAAACAAGGTTTTATATTCATGAGCTACAAGTATTTATTTTAAAATGATAACTACCCAAAATAAATATAAGACCCCCAATCTATACAATATGTATAAATTTGTTAACGCATGAGATATTTATTAATATTTATTATACCTCAGAGGGCAATTAATCAATAAAAGTTCAATTATATATGCCGAAGCCTGAGCAGAAAAAAAAAGAAAAACATTAACCAGAATTCGTTTTCTGCAATATTTTGATGTTGGGCGGTTTTCATTTTATAAGATTTAAAGATACTCTCTATTTTGTTGTTGTTAGCTTTAACCCTTGAGTTAAACATATTGATATTTTAAATCTCTAATCTTGGGGAATGTATTCTTTTGTATTTATTTGTTTTTTTTTTTTTTTTTTTTTGTTTTGTCCTAAATTCAGTTATTTATTCCATGCTCAAATTGTTTGCAACAAATAGAACATTTGTAGCATGTGTTACCAAAATTGTGGCAAGCAACTTTCAGTGTTTACTAACTTATTGAGATACAAAGTAAAACAAGCGATTTTATAGAAATACTCTCAACAGTTACAATTGTTTTTTTTTAGTCCTTATTTCTTTTACTGATTCGCTCACTTAATAATCTTTCTAAGTCTTTGTTGTCATTTGTATTTTAGCCATGTTTAGTAAAATTTTTTTACAAAACTTTTTTTATAGTTTTATGTCTAAAAGTTTCCATTGGCAACAATAGCAACAATTTTTAGAAATTTTTATTATTTTTGAATTTTACATATCCTTGTCGAATTGCATGAAGTTTATTATTGGGAGGGCTTAAAAGTATATTCGGTTTGATAAGCTCTTTTAATTGAACAAAAAAGCTCTAATTTTTAACTTCTTGCAAATAGTAAAATCTATAAATACTTTTCTACCCCAAACCAATTGTTTTAGATATTGTTAGTTTTAGAAAACAGAATTCCTATGGGATTCATTTGAAATATAGATTAGTAATATGTTTTCTCAATGTGGTTTTTATACTTGTTTCGTGTTTTCCTTCTTTTTTTCGTTGTTCCCTTTTTTACACAAAAGTGTGTAGCAATCGTCCACAGATAGAAGTTATATTTACATATGGCATTGATACAGAAGGGACTTCAAATGTATACATTCATGTTTTCAAAATCTTTTTGTTTTTTAGTTTTCAATATAGCTTTGCTAACATTTGCACAATTTTAACATTTAGTTCAGTAGTTTAAAATTTTTTTTTGCCAAACAATTTTGGTTTTAGCATTTTCCAAATGAAGTCATATAAGAAAATTGTTATAAAAAATGCCGGAGAAGAAATTGACAGATAAACACCACATGTACAAAAAAAATATATATTAAAAAAAAAATTGAAAAAATCATTTGAACTGAAAACTACTTAAGTACATATGTATATGCATAACTGCAGAACAAATAGCTGGTGATTTCAAGCAAAGATTAAATGTTCAGCCAATATTCTCTTAAGGTCATCACTGCACACTTTTGGGGTTGTAATATAAGCTTTCTATTTGTTTAGAAATTGAACTCTGTGGTGAATTTTGCAATAATATTGAAGTTACTGCAATCATCCGATCGAACCAAGACTGAAAGTTAGCAACCCCTGTGAAGAGAAGTGCATTTTTAAAGCAGTGTTGACAAATTTTATTTTTGTTAAATTTTCTATCTTTTATATATTTTTAAACAAAACTGTTCCTTACAAATTTTTCTTCTAAATCAAGCTTTAATGTCCATAAAACTAAAATTGTAAGAAAATTAATCCACGCGCAGTGTGTTTGTAACTGATTTGCTATGTAAAGAGACTTTAAATCCTCTTAACTACGCTAGAGCGTTAAAGGACGTTGGATGTACATACATATGTTTATACCAGAAATAGCAAAGTATTTTATAAATGACGTAAAATTTCGAGACCTCAAATTATTAGTACTGAAGAGGACATTAATAAATTGTTAATACCTGCCAAATCTGGAAAACCTTGGAAACGTAGATCCATGTTGCCTGATGCTAATGCTGATAATTCGGTAACAAGTGATGTTGATGGTGAGAAAGCAGCATATCTTTCACCCTAAATTAAGTTTTATATTATGGTCTTCTTCCCTTTATTTATGATTAAAAATCAATATTATAAAAAAAATTCACAATTTAATGATTATATTTATGAATTAGAAGTACAGTTTTTCTATTCCAGGACTTTTTTATTTCCCGGGAAAGCAGGATTTATTTTTTAATTTTACGGGATTCCGGGAAATCCCACTCAATTCGAATCGATGCAAAATATTTTTAAATTTAATTTATTTGAACAAATAACATTTTCTGAGATTACTTGAATTAGTTAATAAATGCATTCAACTTTTTTACAAAAAGGAAAAAGTGCCAAAAATCTTCTGCCTGTATTCATAAAAAAATTTTAAATTTAATAATGGTTTAAAGAACAAATTTACTATGCAAATTATCATTTATAAACATTTTTTGAATTAAATAATCGTTTATGAATACGGGGGTTTCCCCGTATTTATATTTCAACTATCAATATTTTAATCAGGCTAAAGTTCATAAAATTTAATTACAATTTCAATTTCTGAGGAAGTTATGCAAATTTACTTTTCGGTTATCTTTTTACAATGTGCAATAACATTTGGAATAATAAAAACTCCCGATCTGTGACAGTAGGAGTATTTAGGAATAAAAACTTAAAAAACTGATGATTATATTAAATTCGGAGTAAATTTGCAAAAGCCACCTTAATGTCCAATTTTCAGGATTGTATTTAAATCTATATTAAGTAAATTTTCATAAAAACTTAAATAGTATTTAAATACAGATTGGTTTTTTGAGTTTTATTTAAAAAGTCTTATTTAATTAAGATAAAAGTATGGTAGCACTACTAAATACAAAAAAAAAATATAAACAAGTGTATTTATTTACAAGGAGGTCTAAAAAACAGCTGACTGTTAATGCTTTGCCTGTTGTTGTTGTATTGTTGTGATACTGAGGCGACCTTACTTAAATATTACAATGGAAACTTAAGTTGAAATTAATTGTACCACATCGGTGACTTAAGTTCCACTTAAGTTTTTAGTGAAGAAGAGGATTTTGTTTTTAAAACGATTTTTTTTTAATTTCAATCCTGAAAATCAACCATTAAAGTTCTAAATTGTTCTAATATAAAACTAAGCAAATAGACTTATTGCCACAGAATAAATTCAAATTTATATAATACCAAAAAAGTTAAATTATGCCAACAAATTATTACAAAATTTTTCTGTTAAAATAGGATTTAAGCATTTCGTTACTTAAATATAGAAAAGCCCTAACTAATGTTTTCCTTACTTTACAGGAGAAGTAAACAACTTAATAAAGAGTATAGTCTTGCAGTCACGATTTTTTTAAAACGCAGTTTTTTGTTCAATTCTCTAAGCAATTTAATAAAAAACTGGTTTTATAACTGGGTCTATAAACAAATGAAATATTCTGTACATTGCCCTACTTATCGGATATGAATTAAAACCTCTTCAAAAACAATAGTTTTTTGTTATGTAAAATTTGAAAAAAATTTATTTGGTGTATTTCATAGAAGAGCAGATGATAACGATACGATGCAGTTGTGCAGACTTAAGTGATTTATACAAAAGAGAACAAAAATTTAATTAAAGCCTACACTCAAAAAATTATGTAGTTAAATTCAAACAAAAATTCATTTGAAACAACTTAAAATTCATTTAAAAAACGGATCATTTACATTTCATTTAAAACAAATGATTTTTACATTAATTTTTAATTTTTTTATTTATTAAACAGCATATTCCGTAAAATTGAATAGTTTTTACTTTTAAAAAATATATGTTAACCGAAAAAAATCAAACTACATAACAAAATAAATACGGAAAAACCTTATTTTTTGGTAGTTTGTTTTTTGAATAACAAACACAAATGTTGAAAAATTAAATTATTCGTAAAATAACTATATTTTTGTTCAATTTTAACAGTACGGAAAACGAATTTAATAACCCACAATCAGTTACTGTAATAATTTTAAAGGTGTATCAAAAACCCAAATTGCGTTTTTTTTTTGACTTAAGACTTTTTTTCCTAACGGTTAAGATCTATTTCATGACACAACTTATTTACAATTATACATATTAGCAGTAAATTTGCCATAGTTAAATAAGAAAAAATCCCGGGAATTTCCGCTTAAATTTCCCGGTATTTAGTTTTGTGCCGGGAAATCTTGTATGAAAAACACTAATTAGACGGCTCTTTTTTATTTATTATTTCGGTAAATATAAGAAGGGTTTCAAAATTTCCTAAATTTAAATCTGAGTAACAAAATAATCTTTCCCGTCAATAATTGTTGTAGTGAAAATTATGTGGACTGCATTTCCGTTCCTTTACATAATTGCTATGCCAGTTGGACACCTCTAAGAATTATATAATTTTATCGTTCTCAAAAATGTAGCATAACAGATTTCTTAGATTGCATGGAAAGAACTATGAATACAAATATACAAAATTTAATGATTATTAAATTAGATTATTACCACTGTGATAATAAAAAAGTTAAGTGTTATTTAAGAAACAACTTAACGGGTGGTAATTTTACGAGTAGTCAAATTTTTAACTTTTCAGCTACTTCAAGCAATTATGAAAAAATTAAGATTCGAACTTGCTCCCTGAATAAACAGAAATCTATAAAAATTTATACTTTTAAAACGCAAAATTCTTTAAAGGTGGAGAAAGCTTAAAGATAATTCATATGATAATATACTAATAAGAAGAAGTAAAGTTATACGAAAGAAATTAATGGCGATTGCATAAAAACCTGGCAGTTTATAAATAAAAATTTTGGAAAAGTATCAAATTATTATATGTGACCTTCTCCGAAAAAAGGGACATAGTGTGTAAAAAACGGGTTTGGACTTAAGACTAAAAGGGTGTAGAATAAGATGAAATGCGTTTTTCTCAAAACGTAATTTTCACACTCTAGGTCCCTTTTCGGGGAGAGGGTCACATGTAGTTATACATCTGTAATACACTGACACTATAAAAATACATATACATATTTTTGAAGTTGATTAGCAACTTTAAAATAAAATTTAATATTATATTTGTTGTTATTAACGATTTTGTTTGCTTCTTATGGTACCCTTTTATTTTTTGAACTTTTAACAATTTTATCAACATAGTTCCTTATTTTTTTTAAATACATAAAAACATAATAAGGCTTTTCATGATATCGCTTAAAATTCTCGCAATCTGTGCAATTTTACGCTCTCGCAAATGAACTGTCAGAAATTGGATGAACTTCGTAAATTTGCCCAACAACAGATCTTTAAGTGCGGGAGTTCGATTTTGAACGTGATGTGTAATAGACGTGGTGCGGAGATCAGTGCATTTACTGTGTATAATACAAAAAAATACATTGTTACGTATATTTTTCTTGATATTGTTTTTGCAAATAACAGAACAAAAAACAAAAACTAAATAAGTGAAGAATAAAAAAACTGTAATGAGCGAGCCTAGTGCTCTAAACTCACACAAAAAAAAAACAATGATAATCTGATATCTAAAGACAACGTAAATTTAAACAACAATAATGTTAACAGTGGTAACGACAGAAAAAGAAAAAATCAAAAAATGAATAACAACAACGCTGCAAAACATTTTAAAGCAAGTAATTACTACTCTGTGCTTGATCTCGAAAAAGACGATCAATGCGATCAAGAATTGTTACAAAAATATGAGAAACATGTTAATGATAAAAAAAAATAAAACCAATCCTCAAGACTCTCATTCAGCAAGTCAAAACAGTAATACATCAAATGTAATAACTGAGAATACAGTGGTTAATCTAGAAAAATGCATAAGCCAAAAAATACCTCCAATAAATATTATCGATATCGATACAAAGCAACTAATAGAATTTATCAAAAACGGTTTAAAGATTACTGAATTTAAAATAAAAGAATATAGAAATAAAAAATCTTTATTTATGAACTCAATTCAAAACTTTCAAAGAGTAAAATCATATTTAGAAAAAACCAAAACAAAATTTTTTACTTTTACACCCAAAGAGCTAAAAATAAAAACGTATTTACGTAGATACAGATGAAATATTATTCGAATTATTGAAATTTGATAGTGATGAACTAAAATTTATTAAAGTGAGTCCTTTTTCAACAAAAGCATCTATTGAAAGAGGAATAAAACTTCCAATGTATTTAGTACAAGTTTCCCCTGAAACCAAAGTCAACAAATTGAAAAATATTAAAACACTACTTCACCGAATGATAAAATGGGAGCAAGTCAAGCGACCCGAAATACCACAATGCCGCAATTGCCAAGGTTTTTTCCATAGTGGACCACGAAAGAGGCAAATGTTCTATAGAGAAAGTTCCAGCCGAAGAAAAAGACAAACTATTCTGTGTTCTGTGCAACAAGTATGGACATCCTGCATCGTATAAAGGATGCGAAAAATACAAACTGCTCAAACAAAAAATTAATGCTAAGAAAAAAGACTTACTAACAAAAAATATATACAATAGAAATATGTTCACTAATACAGCATCTTCATTTGCAAACGTAGTCAAGGGTAATAGTGGACCAAATCCGGACACAACGGAAGTAGACATAACAATAAACAATACATTTATGCAGGAAATAAAACATTTTATGGCAAATATAAGTAATCAAATTGCAAACTTCCAAAAACAACTTAATTTTCAAGTATCAAGAATTGATACATTATTTTCAATGCTTGAAGGGTAAATAATGGATTCAAACAATCAATCGAATACAATTTCAAAAAAACTTAAAATAATACACATACATGTTAATTCTTTAATAAGGATTAGTAAGCATAAGTACAAACATAAAATCCAATTTGAAAACTATATTGTAATCAGAAGCGACAGAAAAGGCGCAACTCAAGCGGGAGGAACAGCCATATTGATCAATAACAACTTAAAACATTCGCATTACACAAACAGTGTAACCAACTCTTTCAAAATCTTAGAAACATGCATAATTCGAGTCTATTTGGCTACAAATAAAATACTCTATATTATCACCGCATATTACCCTTCGGGTAATAATGATACTCACTTTAAAAGGGAGCTTACTGATCTTTTTGTATCGCTAGACTTGCAAAATGATAATAATTATTATATATTAGCTGGGGATCTCAATTGTAAGCATACATTGTGGGGCAACCCTAATAACAACCAAAAGGGTAATTTATTAAATGAATGGCTATTAACCAATGAAATTCGTTTTAGATATAGGCTATACGCTACAGATTTCCCATCTTACCCCCGTACAGGTTCCTATTTGGACATTTGTCTAGCGGACTGTAGACTACATATAGGTACTGAAAATAACACATTAAATTCACTTAAAACGTTGGACTACGACAGCGACCATACTGCGGTACTAATGATTACTACGACGAACAATAAACAGGAAAACTTTGTATTCTTAAGAGATTATCCTAAATTTAATTATAATTATAAAATAACAGACTGGAGAAAATTTCAAAACAAAATAACACAAATACTTAATAGGGAAACTCAAATCCCTAATAACCGGAATTTAACTAACATGGAAATAGACCTTCACGTAGATAGACTAAATTACATTATAACTTCAGCGATTCGTGAAATAGTTCCAAAATATAAAATAGAAAATTCGTTTACGATGATAACTAACCCAACTGTGAGGATGTTATATCGAGAAAAAAGTAGAGTTTTGACTATTATAAAAAGGCATAATAGATTGGAACAATCATTAACGACAGAGGACCTTATTTTGGCAAAAACTAGGTTGAAACTGATAAAAACCCTTATAAACGAAAATTTAGTTCTGATTTTTAACAAACGTATCAGGAATAAACTGACAAAAATAGACCCAAAAGATTCAATAAACATGTTTACCCAAATTAAGAAAAACTTTAGAAAACTTACACCCTTAAATCTTCAGGAATTAAAAATTCCGGAAAATTCTGAACCCTTGCTTAACAAAGCAGGAATAAACCCGCAATGTTTAAGGAAAGATGACTTAAATAACTACATTATTAATGAGAAAATCCAAATGTTGGATATAATAGGAGCGTATTTCGAGTCAATTCACGAAAATAAGGAAACTAATCCGAATAACGTTATACACCAACAAGTCAATCAATCCTTTAATACTTTTTTAGAACTTAAAAAGAACTACGAGAGAGATAAAAAAACGTTAATTAACTTCGGTGATACATTTCTATCTGATAATTTGGATGAGGAGCAAACTCAAGATTTTTTTATAACTAAGAATCACTTGTTAAATATTTTTAAAAGTTTAAGGAATAAATTATCGACAGGTATTGACAACATACCAAATATTGTACTGAAAAATATTCCTCAAATAATGATTTATGATTACTGCAAATTATTCAACAATAGGCTTAATAACTCTTATTTCCCAAGTACCTGGAAAATGGCTAAAATAGTTATCCTTACAAAGAAAGGTAAAGAACCGAATAGTCCCAAAAATTTACGCCCAATTAGCTTATTGCCTAATATTAGCAAAATATATGAAATTTGTATTAGTGACACTATAAACAAATTTTACAAGAAGAAGGGAATTAATAGTGAGAAACAATTCGGGTTTAAATTTAAACATTCCACGGTAAACGCTATACAAAAACATACCTCCGATATAAATTGGAATTGGCACAGAAATTACTGTACAGGAGCGTGTCTCATTGATATGGATAAGGCTTTCGATAGCATATGGATCGCGGGTCTAATATTCAAACTAATGCAATACAATTTTCCAACTTACCAAATTATATTAATATATAATATGATATGTGATAAAAATTTCGCCATTTATTATCAGAATGTGAAAAGTCACAAATCTTTTAAGGTTATCAATGGTTTACAGCAAGGAACAGTAAATTCTCCAATTTTATTTAATTTATATATTTTAAACCTATTAAAGCATATAGAAAACATAATTGCTTTTGCAGATGATATAGTTATTTATCATTCTGCAGACCAAATAGAAAAAATTAATTCGAACCTTCAAATAGCTTATAATTTTGTCGAACGCTATGCAACCAATTGGAAAATGAAAATTAATGCACAAAAATGTGAAACTATTCTTTTTAGGCCCCCTGTCAAAAAATGTTGTTACAACATTAGAAAGAACTGGAAACAGTTTGAAATTAAATCACTTCTTTATGATTGTACAATTCCCAACAAGGACGTGGTCAAATATTTAGGTGTACATATGGACAAATTTTTATACTTTAATCAACATGTCAAAGAAACGCTTTCAAAAGCAAGAAAAGCCTTCATAATTGATAGACCCCTATTTTATTCAAAGTATATAAAAACAAGGGTTAAGATAATAATGTATCAATCCCTGATAAGACCAATTTTAACATACGCATGTCCAATTTGGTTCAACATATCTCCCTCAAGTATGGAAAAGTTAAGAATTTTTAAAAAGGAAATGCTTAAGAGCTTGAACTTCGCTACATAGAAATCCACAAAGTGGTTATGTTAAATACATTTCAAATAAGAGACTGTATAATAATGCAAATATTATACGTGTAGATAACTTCATTATCAATTTAATTAGAAATTATATCTTAAGGTGCTCACAGTGTTTAGAAAATAACCTTATAATGGCTCCTTTTTATACAAACGAAGAATATATAGCAGAATCCTTAGTTAAAGGATTTGTTCCCCCTGAAGCCTTTCTTTACCTTGATAGCAAAAGCATTATCCAAGCAGAAAATGGCACGCCAGTCTTTTACCACAATCATAGACATGCTAATACTAAAGCGGTTAACTGCAATTTAGAACAAATGGATGTACGATTTAGTACAAGTATATCTAGCAAAGATTTGCACTTAGTGCAAAAGAATACAAGGTCCAAAAAATTTTGGTGGTTATTTGAATAATAAAATATTCTCTTTTTTTCTCTCTTCTATTTTCTCATTTTTATCATTTGACAGAACGTTTGCAAAATGTTTGTTTTGCTTTTTCTTTTTTTTTTCTTTTTATAAAAGCAATGTTTTTTTTTAAATATTTTCATTACAAGTGTAAATACCTATAATATACATATTATCCTTGTTAATAAAAAATTAATTCACATTTGTAAAAACCAAATTATAATAATATTAAAAATACTAGAGCGCTCGATTAGAGACATTGTATATACGTATATAAAATATTATTGTTAACTAGTGTTTATTTTAGTTTTAATATCTTTTTTGCCGGCTAATAAACAAATTAAAAAAAAAAAAAAAAAAGATCTTTAAGTGCTTCTTACGTCGTATTCAATGAAAAATTCAAGTGTTTATAAATCACAAACAATAAATTATAGCAATAATTTGAGCAAATTAGTCTTTTGGATTTCTTTGTGCATTTTTAAAAACAAATTTTACATTATCACAAATTTCAACTTTAAAGTTTATACCAGTATTTTTTAATATTATTTTTTAATTCATTTTTGTATTGACGTTTCTAACAAACTGCCATTAATTGTTAAAAATTCACAAAAATTAAAAGGGTTCTTCATGAAACGAAGTTTTCCCATTTGCACAAATGGCAATTTTAACCGATAACATGAAAACCTTTAACATTCTTATTAATAATAGAAGAGTTACGCGTTTGGTAAAAGCAAATGCAACATATCGTTGATCTCTGTTAAATCCAATAACAAAACTCACAGAGTTTCCATACGATTTTATTAAAAAGATGATTTACATCAAACACTGAACTCCACTAATACTTAATATAGATTCTTTTTTCAGCTTCTGGTAATACTGGTTCGGTAGTAGTTCGGAAAGTAAAATTATGTAACTTTATAAGTACCGAATAACATACCTAATAACTAAAGTCCGGTCGGGACGAATCTTGAATACCATCCCGTATAAGTTAATTAAAACTAAAATTAATAAGATTTTGCTTGTCGTGCTTATATAATTTTCCTTCAACTTTTCAGAATAAAGAATAAATACGAAAAATAAAAAATGTTGAATATTATATTAAGTAGGGGACCGAATCAGCTTATTTTTTCTATAGAATTTTTTATTTAACCGTTCGATGTTCTATAACAGTGAAGGGCACTTTTGCAAATCCAATATACGCGTCCATAGGAATGAAAATTCTGCTTGTGTGACGTCGGCACATATACACTACAAACTTCTTCGTGTGGTCTGTGACAATGTACGTTCGGCTTTGCTTTGTTGTCATTTCTTGTTGATGATCGTAATTTTTGTTTTATTGTTAATTTAAGTTCTGACATACTTTTATTTCTGCAATTAGCTCCTTTTTGAATAATATACTTAATCTATCTAAATATATAAAGATGGAAGCTAATTCGAGCTACGGTCTATGAGCTTGTCCGAATGGCCATTTGAGAAAGGGTGTCTCGGATATTCTACGTAAACTGAAGGCGTGAATATGTAAGTAAGCTATTGACTTCTTTACAAAGCCAGTCTGACATTAATGTAATCACAAATAATAAATCGAATCCCCCGTTGACGACTATTGACATGAAGAAAAGGATGCGACTAGGACCACGGAAAGTGAGCACTATGTTGGAGCGTACTAAGCTTGCACAGGTTGAGGAACAATTTGCCAACTACAATATGCTGATACCTGGACTGAGTGAAATACGATCGACAAATAGCGGGTAACACAAAACATCAAATGGTTCTACATCATCTGATCAACCGAAATCTTGTGAGGTTGGGTTTCTTCTCTCAAAATAAGCAAAGAACGCGCTCATTGAATGGCAGCCACACAATTAAAGAAGAATAATCGTAGCAAGGTTCAGATCTCTAGCAAGACCTTGGGCCCGAAGAAAAAGAAGTTTTTAACAGCAAGCTGTCGAGGATGGGAAGCAGCATCAATCATGGTGACATTAAATTTTAACAGCAGTAGAGAAACTGTAATTGGCAAGCATAGTTATGGTCGTATAACTGAAAATGGCGAGATGCTGGTAGAACTGTGCGACAGCTTCAACCTAGTTCTTGGTGGTAGTTCTCAAAATATGCTTGATTCAAGAATTATAAAAAGCATACAAAGATAATTTCTTCTTTATTTCGATCTAAAAAATTAATACGGCAAAGCACAAGGTATAAAAATAGTTGAAGAGAGTGACATTGAACTTATGCTACAAAGTTCTTGTATTAAATTTGACTCTTCGATGCATCGAATAAAAAACATCGATGTTCATTCAATGTTGATGAGTATAAAAATCATCGAATTGTTTCGATGTTTATCGTCCAGCGATAAGCTATAGTATAAAATTGTTTGCGTCTTTTTATTAAAAACTGCCCTAAAACTTTTTTATATCTGCATGATCAAGTCTTAAAACCTAATAGTCACAACGAAAAATGTAACACAACTATCGAACTTGTGCCATCGTATAAATACTTAGGCGTTTATGTCGATAGTAACTTTAAATGGAAGTCTCAAGTTGAAAACGTTAAGAAAAAGCTAAGGAAATCAGCATACTTTTTGTATCATCTAAGCAACTGTGCAACATACAGTGTACTTCGACAAGTTTATTTTGCTCTTGCTGAGTCTTATATAAGGCATGGAATTGCTGCATGGGGAAATGCTACACATTGTAAAAACCTACAAAAAACACAAAACCGAATTTTAAAACTACTTTGGAACAATCATCGAACCTACACAAACACCCGCAGCATAACAAACAACAATCAACAAGCAAATACATACATCACCAGAATACGTCACTCAAACAACGTTAATACCAACAACAACACAACAAACACTAGCATTAACAACAACAATCTATTAGTAAACACAAACAACACAAGAACACAAGATAGGAACAACACTTACAGCACAATTAGCAGCAGCATCAATAACAACCAACTAATTAACACAAATATCACAACAACACGTCATTTGATCACTGGAAACATTGCAAAAGATCTGAAAGTTCTAAATGTTAAAAGTTTATATTATGCTACTCTGGCAAATGAATTCTTCAACAACAAAGACTATCTGCATGAAATAGATCATGCATATAACACAAGACGTCGGGCGCAAAAACGATATAAGGTTGAGAGATTCCATAACGAATATGGAAGGAATACCCTTAGAGTCACTCTACCTTCAATACTCAATAAACTTCCAACAAATATATTAAATACTAAAAATAAACACCAAAGGAAAAAACTCATCAAAAACTTCTTTATAAGTTCGCAATGAATACATAGAAAATTTCATAATTTGTGAATTCTTTATAAAACTACATACTTATGTACATAATTATCTAATATATATTTTATTCAACTAGTTTTATTTTTTTTTCCTGCTGACAAGCCAATGGCTTAGCGGGGTTAGAATTAAAAACGTTGTAAAATTATATTATATGATCAATAAATATAGTTCTGAAATCTAGAATTACTGAAAAAAAAAAAAAAAAAAAAAAAAAAAAAAAAAATTTTTTTTAAAATTTGTCTTCCCCTGTAAAGAAACAAAAAACCGATTTAATCTTTTTTTAAACTAAGCCATCAATACATTTAAATTCAAAACTTTGTTAAGAAACTTTATCGCAAAATATTAATATTTTGGCCATTGAATTTTCCTGACAGCATTTTAAAAATATGAAAAACTTTTTTGTTGTCCGTGACAAATTAAGAGCAATAAACACTAATTTTCTCTTCACTTGAAGCCACTTGGAACTGCTGACGTTGCAAGATAAATTCTAGAAACCAATTAACTGCCATTTACAGAACTTTTTTCAAGCATAGTCAGTCGGAAGTACGTTTATATAAAAACAAACAAATCGCATAATATTTAAAACCAGATCAGCTTTCTATAGCCATGATGTATGATGATTACTACTCAACGAGCAAAATAATCATGAACGTCGTCATTACCAATGACAGCTTCAAAAAGAACTGAATTTTAAATGCAGTAAATCCTTGCTATGTAAATTTTAGAGCGTGTAGTTGTGTTTGAGGGTAGAGTCGAGGGTAGTTTAAAAGTTATTGATTAGACCCCTTTTAAAAAAAAATATTTTAGATTTTCAAAAGGGCTTACAAAACGAATTTGCTAGGAAAATTATTTTAATAAAAATGAGGCTTATCAACTACAACTGTTTAAACTACCCGTTTTAAGAAATTTCCAAAATATTTATTCGATTTCTGCATCTGGGTTCAATTTAATTTTTGAAACCGTCCTCGTTTATTAATATGATTATAAAATTATTCATTCATAACGCGAAAATCCCTAAAAAGGAAAAAAAATAATGTCACTAGACATTGTGTATGTGTTGATGAGGGTGGTGGAATAGAACCAGCTAGTAGGGATGGAATAAAAATATTTACAGATAACATTAAGGAAAAAAAGAATATATATGAATATACATATATATATGTTTATATATATTAAAGAATGTAACAGCGCAAAATTTGTTCAGCAAATTTTTATTTTATGATTTACCATCATATATTTGCTGCATTTTATACTACAAACTGCTGCAGCATTTTAGTTTTTGTCTGTCTATGGCTGTGTGTGTTTTGCACTTCTACTGGCCCTTATTTTGTATTCGTTTGCATTTATAGAGCTAAACATTTCCAAACCATTCACATACTTTCATTGCAGTTTAAAATAGTCATCGTCATAGTTTATATTACACAGAGATTATATTGGTTGGTTTTCCAGCGCTTTTTCAAAGCATTTTTGGAAATGTGTAGCCAGAAGTGATGTTGACGATGGTGGTGTTTTTTTAGCCAGTTGAAGCGTTTATTCATGATTTCTCTTTTTGTGTGTTCGAATTCAAAAAATAAGTAGTGGTGTCTTTATGCACATTTTACTTCCACTACATTACAAACGTTTTATTTTCAAATATTTTGTCATGGCGACATTTTTGCTTTTGGCAAATGAATGCGAATTAAATGAACCAATCTTCTTCTAAAAAACAAAAACTACAAACTAAAACAAAAAAAAAAACAAAGGATTATTGTAATGAAATAAATTGTACAAATCTACATATACACAGGCATAATAAAATAAAGTCTAATTTTGTGTTATCAATAGAAGGAAAAATAAAGAAAAAGAAATTTGTAGATCTTAAATTCTTGTAATTTTTATGAAACACAGAACGACAACTGACTAGAAAATCACTAGAATATGACTACACTATGACTTGACTATGACTAAACTATGACTAGACTATGACTAGACTATGACAAGACTATGACTAGACTATGACTAGACTATGACTAGACTATGACTAGACTATGACTAGACTATGACTAGACTATGACTAGACTATGACTAGACTATGACTAGACTATGACTAGACTATGACTAGACTATGACTAGACTATGACTAGACTATGACTAGACTATGACTAGACTATGACTAGACTATGACTAGACTATGACTAGACTATGACTAGACTATGACTAGACTATGACTAGACTATGACTAGACTATGACTAGACTATGACTAGACTATGACTAGACTATGACTAGACTATGACTAGACTATGACTAGACTATGACTAGACTATGACTAGACTATGACTAGACTATGACTAGACTATGACTAGACTATGACTAGACTATGACTAGACTATGACTAGACTATGACTAGACTATGACTAGAAAATGACTAGACTATGACTAGACTATGACTAGACTATGACTAGACTATGACTAGACTATGACTAGACTATGACTAGACTATGACTAGACTATGACTAGACTATGACTAGACTATGACTAGACTATGACTAGACTATGACTTTTTTTGTTAGTGAAGTTGATGAGACAAATTCTGGTTTCGTATATGTAACCGTTGGAAAAATGAGAATATATAGCTGCTACTTTTCACCAAACATTGAATATAGCGAGTTTGCGGAAGCTCTTAATACACTTGAGGTTTCCATTAGATCCTCAAAGTATAAAGTCATCATAGGTGGTGATTTTAACAGCAAATCCCCTGAATGGTACTCTAACACCCTAGATAACAGGGGTTCTGCAGTGAGTGAGATGATTGCAAGCACTGGACTGACAGTTTTTAACAAGGGAGATAAGCTAACCTTTAGAAGAGGTGCAGGTGGGAGCATTATAGATATAACCTTTGGGACACCTATTTTTTGTAATGAAAATATGCACTGGATGGTGCTAGAGGATATCTCTTTAAGTGATCATCAGTATATCACGTTCAATATATACGAAGGAACAAATAATGATCCGAATGTGGTAGACCTTCCAAGATGGAATGCTAAAAAATGTGATGGGGGAAAACTATCTCAATACATTAAAAGCGCTAAAGAGAGAAGTATGCGAAACCAGTTCGATCTTGTTGATGTAGAAAATGCAGCTGAGAAACTGGTTAAAATACTCACTAGAGCCTGCAACGTATCAATGCCTAAAGTACGAAAATATACCCACAAATGTCCCGTTTATTGGTGGAACGATGAGATTCGTGAGCTAAGAGTGAAATGTCTCGCCGCACGACGAGTGTCTACACGTAATCCCAATAACGAAGCCCTGGCTTTAGAATTCAAGGTATCACGCAAAGCCTTGAGGAAAGCCATAAAACACAGTAAGAAAAAATCTTGGACTGAACTATGCAAGGAAATAGACTCTGATCCATGGGGAAAGCCGTTCAAAATAGCTATGAAGAAACTTGGTCGAAATAAACCCATACCTGGGATTAAAGAACCAAAATGGGCAACGGAAATAGTGAAAACATTATTTCCTTTCGACGCAGACGGGCTTATAAGTGTACCAAAGCTTCCGGTTGATAATTTCGTGCCCTTAGACGCAGAAGATATCAAATATGCTGGAAAAAAATTAAGTGTGGGCAGGAGTCCTGGACCAGATGGCATACCCAATGAAGTCATAAGGATGATGTGTGAGATATGGCCTGAATACCTAGCTTCAGTATTTAACTCATGCCTTGAAACTGGAATCTTCCCTACTAAATGGAAGCTACAAAAATTGGTTCTGTTGCGAAAGATAAACAAACCATTAAATGAGCCTAGCTCGTATAGGCCACTGTGCATGTTGGACTCCCTGGGAAAACTCCTGGAATGTCTTATCTTAAAACGGCTGGAGGAACAAATTGCTGATCTTGGAGGTCTATCTCCTATGCAACATGGTTTTCGCAAGGGGAAAAGTACTGTTGATGCGATAATTGAAGTTTGCAATAAAGGAATGCAAGCGATGACAACAGGAGAATACTGTGCAATAATAACGCTGGATGTGAAAAACGCTTTTAACACAGCAAAATGGGGCGTGGTATTAGAAGCACTCAGGAAGAAGGGAATTGATAACTCCCTTTACAACATAGTTGCAGGTTATCTGGATAGGAGATTTCTTTTATACGAGACGGAAAGTGGTATAAAAGAATACCAAATAACAGCCGGTGTACCTCAGGGATCGGTTCTAGGACCTTTCCTCTGGAATGTGATGTATGATGGCTTACTGAACTTGAAGCTGCCGGAAGGAGTGACTCTAATAGGTTACGCAGATGATATAGCTCTTGTTATAAACCAGCGCACTACAGAACTGATTGAGATAGTGGCTAACGATTGCTTATGCCGTTGCAGCAGATGGTTGCGGAAAAATGGACTGCAGCTAGCTGTACCTAAAACAGAGGCAATTCTGGTGACAAATCGAAGAGTTTATAAAACACCGAAAATTCGGCTTCAATCAAGTGATGTACTATTTAAGCATAATTTATGCTATCTGGGCGTACAATTGGATGACAATCTCGGTTTCAGCCAACATGTGGTGAACATACGTGATAAGGCTATGCGAACGGCAACTTCATTGGGGAGGATAATGCCAAACTGTGGCGGCCCAAAGCCGCATATTAGAAAACTGATAAACAGCGTAGTACACTCTCAACTTCTGTACGCCGCTCCAGCTTTCTCGAGTGCGTTAAAACGGAAATACAACATACGCGAACTACAGAGACCACAGAGAACCAGCGCCCTTCGTATCACATCTGCGTATCGCACGGTGTCTACCAGTGCGGCCTTGGTACTAGCGGGGCTTCTTCCCATAGACCTATTAATACTGGAAAGAGAGGAAATATATATGCAAATTAAATGTATAAATCAGGCAAATCATAGTCCATTGGAGCGAGCCAAAAGAATCTCAGAAATAAAAAAAGATGCCAGGGATAATGCAATAAGAAAATGGCAAGAACGATGGAATCAAGAAGAGACAGGAAGATGGACGCACAAACTAATCCCACATATTAAAACATGGGTTGAGAGGCAACATGGAGACATGGGTTATTTTCTAACACAGGTGATGACGAATCACGGCTGTTTTAACAAATACCTGCATAGATTTAAATTAAAGGAGATAAGCAGTTGTGAGGCATGCGGATCACCGGACGAAGATGCAAGGCATATAGTTTTTGAATGTGAAAGGTGGGTGGCACAGAGAAGAACTTTAAATGGAAAGTTAGGCGTAATCTTGACACCTGAGAACGTGGTGGGCATAATGCTGCATTCCGCAAGCTCATGGAAATTGTGTGAAGACTTCATTAATAGGATAATGAAGGAAAGGTGTTCAGCGGTTCCGAACCTTCATTAGGAGGGTAAAGTTGGAAGGATGTAGGAATAATGCTGTTTTTAACTGCCCGCCCCGATGTAATGCTGACGTAGTCCCGGGGTGGTGTTGGTGGAGTTATCGTGGGGCCACTAGATGATAGCGCGCTATCACTACGTCCAACAAAAAAAAAAAAAAAACTAGACTATGACTAGACTATGACTAGACTATGACTAGACTATGACTAGACTATGACTAGACTATGACTAGACTATGACTAGACTATGACTAGACTATGACTAGACTATGACTAGACTATGACTAGACTATGACTAGACTATGACTAGACTATGACTAGACTATGACTAGACTATGACTAGACTATGACTAGACTATGACTAGACTATGACTAGACTATGACTAGACTATGACTAGACTATGACTAGACTATGACTAGACTATGACTAGACTATGACTAGACTATGACTAGACTATGACTAGACAATGACTAGACTATGACTAGACTATGACTAGACTATGACTAGACTATGACTAGACTATGACTAGACTATGACTAGACTATGACTAGACTATGACTAGACTATGACTAGACTATGACTAGACTATGACTAGACTATGACTAGACTATGACTAGACTATGACTAGACTATGACTAGACTATGACTAGACTATGACTAGACTATGACTAGACTATGACTAGACTATGACTAGACTATGACTAGACTATGACTAGACTATGACTAGACTATGACTAGACTATGGCTAGTTTATGACTACACTATAACTAGACTATTTTGTAAAGAAACTTTGGGCGCCTGAAGTAGAAACAATGCAGAAACAAGAACAATGACATAAAAGACACAACCGATTAAATCAACAACATTTAAATGAATAAAAGTTGATACAACTGCTAAACATTATTTAACTTTTTTTTTGTTGATGCTGTTGTAGCAAACTTTGCACATTTGTTATCAGCACTTGAAAATTACTTTTAAAAAAGGCCTTCAAACCACAAAACAGGAACAAAACTAAAACAAAAAGAAATCTGACTAAAAAAATATTTTTTTGGCTTACTCTTAGAGCAAGTTGACACCCAAGTAAAATGTGCGAAATAGGGGAACAAGGAAAACAATTCGGAAATCGAGTGTAAAATCAATAGGGAAACGTCATCAACTTAAACGCAATACACCAACCAACTGTAACTGTGTAAGCAACAGCATGGAGTTCATTATTCTTTTTTTTTCAATCTTAAACTCTGTTTTTACTCATAAAGCGCCTTCATTGAAACAGTTTACGGCCGGAATGTGCAATATGCCACTCTATGAAATTTGTTGTCGTCTATGGTTATCCGTTAATAATGACGATGATAACGATGATTATGATAAGCTCAATAATGATAACAACGCTAGCAATGATGCTAATATTGAGGTTGAAGAACTAAGAGAACAATTTCGGTTTTTTGGCAAGGTTAAAGATTGGTATTTCCAATAAGTTTCTCTAACTGCCACATACCAGGCATTATTCTGCAAAGCACATTCACACTCAAATGTGAGACTCTGTCAATGGCCCAAAGTCGTTCCAAGAAAAAAGTAAAGTTATGACAAAAAAACGTAACTGTCATTTTTAGCAGACACTTTGCAAAAGTGTTGTAGGAGTTTATGAGTTGAACAATTTTTGTAAAGTAAATTTGGCATATGAAACTTTAAAAAATTTGCAAAAAAAAAAACACTTAAACTGCCAAGATATTATTTAATTTTTTAATCAATTAGTTGGCAGAAGATTATTGTTTTGTAAGGTAAAAATTATATTGTCTGTTTTTTTTAAAAATTTTTTTAAAGCGGTAAAGTTTTACAAGATAAAGTTTTACAACGTTAACAGGCGGTATGGGTAGAATTGTACCTGCATTTTTGATTTAAACATTTCTTTAAAAGCTAATTATAGCATTTCATACTAAACCTTCGTCTTACTCATGAGTCTGGCCAGACCTTTTTCGATTTTAAATGTTATTTTAGTATATTTAAAACACAGGTAGGGACTTGAAATTTCAGGTACCCTTCTAAAATATTGTTTACTATAAAAATTTGAAAAATATAACCTGGAAAGGATATATAAGGAAACTTATTCGAATATTTTACTGCACACATCACATTCGTAACACATGTGGTCTGGCCAGACCCATATATATTTTGTAAAGAAGATGCCGTATTTTTAACTTTCTTTCTTGCTGTTTTTAATTATTTTTTTGTTAAATTATCTATTATTTATTTATTTTTATTAAACACACAAACTATTAGCGTCATCTAGTTCTCAATTTAACCCTCCCTATTTCACATGTTTTTTAATTTCACAGTGCCCCGGTAGGCTAGCTGGTAGTAAGCTAGTCTATCCGCGCCGGGGTTGCGGGTTCGATTCCCGCCAGAGACTCAGGTTTCTCTCCTGCAGACAAGCGAAGAGCTTCGCGGGATTAGCTTAGGAAATTAAAAAAAAAAAAAAAAAAAACATTCGTAACGCAGTAGTCTAGCCAGACCCAACAAACTTTTGAATAAATAAAACCAATTTTTTTTTAACTAAATGTCATATTATACACATTTAAAATTTAAATAAAATATGAAAATATGTATTTTACTGAGCTACCTAAACAAGATCGGCAAGCGTTTTTTTAAGCATGCAAATTCTATTGGCAATACATTTTCAATAAAATAAAATGATCAAGCGATTTATCAAATAAGATTTCCCAGCCGGGTGGTGTTAAATTTGTGATCTAAAGGTATGTTTCGTATAAACTGTGTAAAAATTAAAAGTTTTGACATAAAACAGACGCTTGCCGCTCTTATTTAGGTAGCTCAGTAAATTATAAATGTGTATAATATAACATTTAGTTAAAAAAAATTGGTTTTATTTATTCAAAAGTTTTTGGGTCTGGCTAGACTCATGCGTTACGAATGTGAAAATAAAAATATGTGTAAGACGGAGGGTTAAATATATAATTGCTAAAATTTGAATTTTAATTTAAAGCAATCGATCAACAGATTAGCAATCGATAAACTGTCAGTTTGAAAATATACAAAATAGAATACTGCTGGGAAAATATCGATTGCACTATCGATAATATTGAAAGTTAAAACATATCAACAATTTTGACTGCCATTTTACTTTAACTATCGATAGCGATAATATAAAACAAATCACAAAAAGTGAATAATAAAATTTTGGAAATAACCTCTTCAGTAGTAGCAAATATGTTTGCCTAATTTAGGGATTACGACAATTTTATTTTTACTTTTATGCTTTGTAATGTGCTTGTAAGTGTGCAAAAGGCTAAAATAAAAGAGAATTTAAATATGTATCTATCAAACGTGGCTTAATTTTATCTTCCAATCCCTGCTGCATTGGTATCATCTAAGGGAAGCTTAAATAATATACGAAGTCACCTCAAATCAAATAAGGTTGGCATGCTTGTTTTTATAAAAAAATATTTCTTTATCGATTTTAATTGTGATTGTCTTAAATTATATTAATATGAATAACGTAAAACATAATGTTTCTTTTATTAATTATCGGGTCTGTTCTTAAAATCACGTAATTTCAAAATTATTTTAGGGAATACAAAATTTATTATTAATGACGTGTATGACGTGCTAAATTCCCAATTTTTATTTTTGATAAATACACTCAAATTTATTGTTGAGGGAAAGCTAGCTTCTATACGAGCAACTTCAAAAATTTACGACACCTAGACATTTTTTTTAATTTTTTTTTTTTTTTGTCTGACATCAATGTTGATTTGCGTGTGTATAAACCGATATTTGAGCATGTGAAATCCGTTCGCGTTAATCATTTTTATTACACGGCGCAAATTTTACTGCGGTTTTAAGTTAAAAATTAAAAAAAATATAAAAATTACAGTTTTTGTTATAATTGAAAAAGGATAACGCGTGTGGATAATGCCCCTTAAGGGCTTTGTAAAAGCTTGAATACTTTTTAAAATACACTGGAAAAAAAATATATAAAAAAATTTTTTTTGATCGTGTATGCATATAAAAATTTATTTAAAATTGTTAAACATTTTACAAAATTACGGCTAGTTTTTTTTTTACGAATTTCAGGACTTTTAAAATGTATAATCTGAAACCAAATCAAATATTTCATACAAGGATGCTTTTTGAGGTTAGACACATTTTGTTTCCTCCATAAAATTTTAAATCCTTAAAATTTTTTGGTGCGTTTTCAATTTTAGTATCAAGCTCAGTAAAGTCTTCTATTCGATGTACGTTTGAGCGGAATTGATACAGCGGTTCAGTTGTTACAAAGCGAAATGTGTTTGGAAAAAACTGCACGCGCCAGGGTTGAAAAAAATTATTTTTTTTTGCACTTTATCAGTTTAGTCCGTCGCGAAGAATCTATTTAGATACCTTAACATGTTCCCATGACATGTTTTTATATAAAAAAAAGCTTAAAAATTAATTGTTTTTTTGCAAAAATTTTCAAAAGTTCATAAAATTTTTGCGTTTAAAAATTTTAAAGTGCGTTTTCGCCTCGGAGGTGCCCTTTACGAAGTTACTCACATCACGCAATACACTAGCCAACTTAAAGGGCAATTCAGATTGTCAGACGCAAAAAAGATACATTTTTAAAAAATTTACGCTTATTTCTTTTAAGTTTGTGATGTCCGTGATACGTTATTGGTGCGCTGACACCAACTTGATACACCTCAAACTTTATGAATAAAAAAAATCCTGCAAGTTTCAAGTCGTTTTTAATTTTTCGAATTTTAGATGACCACCAATTCTTAAGGTGAGGACTTTTCAACGTAAAACTTTGCACGTCATATCCTTAAAGTATAGTCATCTAAACCCTGTACAACGTTTTTTTCAATTCATAAAACTTAACGAAATAAGAGCCATAGTATGTCGGTTTCAGCAGGTGCTCAAAAAATTTGAAGTAGCCCATACGCATTTCACTGGTTGCTTATGTCGTTTTTCCAAAAAAATTTTTGAAAATCCAAAGATATTTTACAAACAAAACTTTAAAGCGAATAGAAATTATAAACACTCAAATTCTTATGCTATTTCCATACGACGATATAAATCACTTGTTTCGGCTTCTGAAACTAGACTGCCATGAATGCTGTTCATACGAATCATTCTTGTATCATTTTTTTTTGTGTTGTTAGTGTGATTTAATTTAAAATAGATAAAAAAGTAAGTTAATATTAAAAATATATTATTTAATACTTTTATTAATATTATTATTTTAAATTAATCACTTTATTTGATTTCACATTAATTATTGTTTTGTTTTTTTATTTCTTTCGATTTCTCATATAAGAGCTTGTTTAGATAAACTAACGATAATTGTTATAAAAATTGGAGATGATAGTACATTATTACTGTTTCGCAGCATGATTCAAAATGAAACGATTTGTTTCGCTCTCAAAACTTTGAATGGCAACATATGTTGTTTCAATCATGTTTGGGTACGCGAAACAGGATTGGGAGGGCGAAACACGAATATTGCTGTCAGTGTGAACATGGTATTACTTGTAAAAATATCAAAGCATAAACAAAACACCAACAATAAGCAGTGAGTTTATCTTTTCTTACATTCCCCTACAATTAGTTGGCTTTTTCGACTCGAATTGTAGTTGTAAGTGGGTAAAAAAAAAACAATTTGCTTCACTTTATTGTTTCCGTAAGTTATTTTTGGGAATACAAAATTTATTATTAATAAGATTTCTTTATGATGCGCTAAATTCCCAATTTTTATTTTTGATAAATACACTGAAATTTATTGTTGATGAAAAGGTATTTTCAAATCACGTGCTTTTAAAATCGCAAGTTTGTGGTCTTCTGAAAGTCATACTATTTTTGTGTTTCGCGGTGTGCTGCGGCAATTGAAAATCACACCAAAATATCACACGACTTTTTTCGCTCATTTGCTTTAAATTAAATCGATAGCGATATCAATAGTTGGTGATTGACATCCGATTCCCACCCTGTTAAACAATTCATCATTTTACGTGGCCCATGTAGATAATCCTCTTAAATAGGCTGTAACTCTATTCAATATCCTAAAAATATATGAAAAACCCGTTTTTTTAAATATAGAAATAGACAAACATTTTAGAAATTAATTTAGATTATAAAAATAAGTTTTGCTCTAAGGGGTCTACATATCGACATTTCTGTTATATAAAAATATGTTTTCTGGATTTGCAGTAGAAACTCTCCCAATAATAAAAGCCCAGTAAAAAAGTGCTCCAAAAGGAGCAGGTTTTATATATGAATTCAAAACCTCAAATCATTTCAAACCTGCTGATGGTATGCCTGAATTTTGTATGGGGTGTTCCCGGTTTGGAGGACTCTTTTTTAAGGGCTAACTATATTAACATATCCATTAGTGGTTTGCTTTTTCTTTTTTAAATACCTTTTTTCACACATTTTCCTAAACCATGATATATTTTAAATTTTTTCGCTTTAAAACCTTCTTCATTTTCAGCATTAAAGTAGCAGCTTTTTTGTATATTTTATTCTTTATCATTTACTGCAGTATAAGAGCTCTCTTATTGAAGCGCTCGATTATGCGCTTTTTATCTAAAGTCCTTCAAAAACCCCAAATTTCTTTTACTGGGAGAATATGTTTAAAAAAAATATTTAGCTTCTTATCTTCACAGTTAACAAAAATTTGACGTGCTGCACTTAACCATTTCTTATTATCCTTAATTACTATTGGTGAACTTATTATAACTACACCACAATAGTGGAGAGGGTATTATGCATTGGTGCTGATGTGTGTAACACCTTAAAATATTGGTTCTAGACCCACCTTGAAGTATACCGATCCACTCAGAATCATTTTCTGAGTCGATATAACAATGTCCGTCCGGCTGGCTGGCTGTCTATGTGCAAGTACAGGTCGCAATTTTGAAGATAATTTGATACATACATTAATGACACAAGGACCAAGCCTATTGAAAATGGGGCGAATCGGTCCATAATTTTATATTTACCCAATACAAGCTGCTTTCCGGGATAGGGTTTCTGGTCTTTGAGCACACTATCAAATCAATTTTAATAAAATTTAAACTTGGATAGATTCATGTTTATATGGACACATAAGCTATGCATATGTTTTAAAATAGGACCACAAGGGGAGATAGAGAGCAATTTCTTCATCTGCGAAACTTTCTAACAGATTATAAAAGATTTAGCCATACACTCTCTTAAATTAATTTTTAAGTACTGTGGTGTAGGGTATGATATGGTCGGCTTCGACCGAATATGCTTTCTTACTTGTTTTATATTCTTTTAAGGCCGCATGAAATAATACACCGGAAAACACGGATTGTTAATAAGTTTTGCACAAAAAATTAGAATTTTTTTTTTTTTTTTTAATTTCCTAAGCTAATCCCGCGAAGCTCTTCGCTTGTCTGCAGGAGAGATACCAGAGTCTCTGGCGGGAATCGAACCCGCAACCCCGGCGCTGATAGACCAGCTCACTACCAGCTAGTCTACCGGGGCACTCAATGGCTAATAATCACACCAATAAAATTCTAAAGCGGTTTTTAGAAATAAAATTTTGTTAATAAAATAAAATGTTTAAAAAGAAAGTTAAAGGTAGACAATTTAAATGGTTTGATTTTTTCCATCGAATACTTGTGAAGTGAAAATATAGTTTTATATACAGAACCGTTGTTTTTGCGCTAAACTTAAAATAAAAAGAACCTCAAATCATGTCTAATAGTTTAAAATAGGACTTGTTTGTGTATGTGTATAGAAAAAGCTTAAGCAGGTTGTAAGTAGTAAACTAATTTTTCTATTTAATTAATTTTTTGTTAAAGATCTACTAAAAGTTTCCATTTTATTGTTATCTTGTAACTTGAATCCAGTAATGTTTGTTAAAGTTTAAATCATAATTGAGAAAATTATTTCTCTTTTGTATTGTAAATAAATTTTTTTAACTAGCACCATTGACAAGCTAACATAAAAACCTAATTAGTGAAACATTAAAAATATTCTATACTTAAATTTTATTTACTCGCAAATACATATGTAGATGGTAGTTATAAACGAATCAAATCAATTTTCTATAACACACACACACACACCTACAGCAAAAAGTTTATTGCAAAAATAAAACACACATGTTAAATAAAATTGTAGCACATGAACAGTCAATACACAAAAAAAGAAAAAAATAATTTTGTTACAAAAAAAAAACACATTTTTGATCATAAAGTTGCATGTAATTAACACAGATCACCCACAGAAGAACAACAAAACAAAACAAGTATAGTAAATATTAAATAAGTAAGAAAATGCAAGTTCAAGCCCGACCATTGATGCCCTACACTATAGTAATAATAGATAACATACCACCCATATTTGGAACACATGGGTAAACAAAAAAAATTTTATAAAGCAAAAAATCTATTAGAGTGATATAAGCCAAATATTATGTAAATATCATCTGTCTGAGATTTATTTGTCTTAAAATGATTTTAGGGACGGGGTGTAGTATTTTTATTTATTTATTTATTAATTTTCTTAAGTCTATGAAAAAATCCTTACAGACTATTACAAATTGTAAATTTAAGTAAATATAAAAATACAAGCTTCAGCAAATACATGTATTCACAAGGATTAGTTTAACGAATTTAAAAATGATATTATACCACTCTTTATGATATTAATATTTTAGTTAAAGTCAATATATTTACCATTACAGACTCTACGAAATGGATTAAACTGAGCAAAGTATGTAGCAAAATATTTAATACTCAGGAGGCTATAATATCTTGATAGATTAACAGGTACGTTCGTATTGAGAATTGATGATTACGTTTATTAGCTTAAGTAGAAAAAGAGCATTCAACATTTTCCGGCGACTTCTTAAAGTTGCTAACATAGGATGGTAACCTTATGTGAAGGTCCCAACCCAATCAGTGAAGTCAGAATAATAAAAACTGGATTTGAACTGACTCGATTTTGTTAGAGTATACCGAGTACTGTGGATCCCATATCACCCATCCATATTAAAGAATCGGTCGAACCAAAGTAGTAAACAGTTGCTTATTAACACAAGGACCTGAAAACTCCTTAGACCACCTTTTAATAAATCCGAGGACCCCTGTAGCTTTGTTAGTTGTAAATATTACGTGATTTCTACACTTATAAAATTATAACAGTAACTGATTGTGGGTTATTAAATTTGTTTTCCGTTCTGTTAAAATTTAATAAATTTTACGAATAATTTTATTTTTCAACATTTGTGTTTGTTATTCAAAAAACAAACTAACAAAAAATAATGTTTTTCCGTATTTATTTTGTTATGTAGTTTAATGTTTTTTGGTTAAAATATATTTTTTAAAATAAAAACTATTCAATTTTACGGAATATGCTGTTTAATAAATAAAAAAATTAAAAATGAATGTAAAAATCATTTGTTTTAAATGAAATGTAAATGATCCATTTTTTAAATGAATTTTAAGTTGTTTCAAATGAATTTTCGTTTGAATTTAACTACATGATTTTTTGAGTGTAAAATCCAACTTTCTGTCAAAATCTATTCCTAAATCATTTATGGAATCAGCCAATTCAAGTAAAGAAGCATTCATAGTATAAAGGCCATTATTTGATGACGTTCTTGAGAAAATATTTAAATTTGTTTACATTTTGTTCCATTAAGTTATCAGTACACCAACATGATTTATGAAAAAAAATTAGGTAGTGCAATTCGTATGGTAGTATTTAACATCTTTAAAATTTAAGAGAAATAAAATGTTGATATTATCAGTATTTTTTAAACTATTTTCTATAGAACAGGGTAGGGGCAACTTCTTCGACACTGTCTAACCTATTAAAATAGACCTATAAGCTATGCATGTATGAAAAATAGACTTTAAAAAAAAATTAAATATTGCCCCAACTTTAGGGTAATGCTTCATTATGAAAAACCACCTCAAAATGTTCAACGAATTTAAGTTTTTGATATTTTGATTAGGCTTAAATTCGTTAAATTTAATATTGATTAAATTATTTTTAGTAAAGGAAGGAGTTTACAACATAAAATGCGGGGTTTTTTTAAGATTTCATATGGTTTATTTTTGTATTTTTCCATTTTGTTTATGTTTTAATTGAATGTTTGTTTTGATTGAATTTTTTTATATAAGAGAAACAGTGAAAAGTAACAATGGAATTACATATAATATGTTTGTACACTTTCAGCTAAATACGCTCGATACATCGATATTTTAAATTAAAAAATATCGATACAATTAAAAAGTATCGATACGATATATATCGATATATTTTTTTCAATTTGCCCATCCGTAATTGCACATGTAGTAACAGTTTTTTTTTTCTTTTGCTTGCTTTCAATGTTGCTTTGTTATTAAATAACACACAAAAGACAATTGGGGTATTCACAAAATGTGCTATCATGTTGTATTGTCATAACGTTCTAACATTTTACAATGGTTTAAAAATATTGTTGTTGCTTTGTAAACAAAAAGTGTCTTAAATTAATAAAACTTTGCTTGCTATGTTTATTGTGCTGTCGTATTTAATCAGAAGAGACCTGCGCTGAGTGGCTGGGCCGAGCCGCATTAGTTTTTGTAGCCGTCGCCGTTCATGGTATAGTTTTATCCGACTTATATCCGAATTTACCCTGCGGCTAGCAATTTTTGCAACAAAACACTTGCGGCGTCAAATTATATCTGCTTTGGACTCTGATGTTTGGTAAACAAACAAAATAAAATTTATTTGTGATTTGCGTCTAAAAAATGGAAAATAGTCAGGTAAGATATAATTTCATTTATTAATTCATGGATTAGATTAAAAAAATATTTTGATGTTAGGTAAATATTTATTTTTTTATTTGTTTTAAATCAGCTGATTTAAATTCAAAATAGCACACTAAATTATGAGGGGTTCTTCACAACAGTCGTATTTTTTCATGTTATTATTTTAAGACGTTTGACTTTATGACACCTTGTGAATCCCCCAAATGAGTACTTTGACAATAAAATGTGGTACATGAGTAAAATGCAGTAAAGTTTAGTAAAAAATAGTAAAAACGTTGGAGTTCTCTAACGCATCTAATATCAAAAACTATTAAAATAACTTCTTCCCTCATTTTGTTGTTGTTGAAAGTTTAATATTAGCTT
Organism: Pollenia labialis; assembly: GCA_949318255.1. NCBI lineage: Eukaryota > Metazoa > Arthropoda > Insecta > Diptera > Polleniidae > Pollenia > Pollenia labialis. The sequence goes on from OX439141.1 coordinate 92,751,050, forward strand.
TTTAGCTTTTTTTAATGGTACTATATGCCCATATCTGTCCACAAAATTCTAATTCATGGGAGTCAAATTGTATCAGCAGCAATATTGCCACTTGGCATGTTATCGAAGGAAGCTCAGGAAGCTCGTAATAAAGATTACAGAAGTTATCGCGTCTTCAGATCCATATATAAGTTCATACCGTATACAGTTCATGAAGGATATTTAGAATTTTCTGATAAAGTTCAAATTTGTTATGTTAACCCTTATGTGAATGGCAAGAAAAAACACCTTTAACAGTATTGCAAGGTACCCGGGTACCTATATGGAGTTAGTATTGGAAACTATAATTTTATGTCAAAATATTTGTGAATAATCAAAGAAAATAACTCTGAAACTTAAAAAAGTTGTTAATTTTTAGCAAATTTTAAATTTCTGTATACGCAGTGGACTATGCAAAGTATTAATGCCAAGGTATGCAAGTTTGAAATTTAATGTAAATATTTTTTTATGCACATCAAAGATAGCAAATGTGAAGCAAAAACTTGTAAATATTACCCCGGTGATTTCCCTAATTGCAAGGATGTAGTAGTTGAATATGTTTATGTGTATTGTTTTAGTCTATTTTAGATTTTGACCGAGTACAGGTGACATTTAATGTATTAAGGTACCCGGGTACCCGGGTACCTTGGCATATCGTGGAGGCTACAAGATGAAAACTGGTTCACCACTCCTTTTCAAAATAATTTTAAATTTTAAATTTAGTTATATATTTTGTATAAAGGACAATCGTTATTTTTCATATAACAATAAAATATACACACAGACGAAAGGGCTACCGATGGGGTCACCTGCATCTCCGATTGTTGCAGATATTGTGATGGAAAAACTTCTGGATACGGTGATATCGAATTTGGCTGAAAAGCCGAAAATACTGACGAAATACGTGGATGATTTATTTATTATACTTAGGGACAGTGCAATAGACGAGGTTTTGACGAAGTTTAATGGTTTTCATCAGAATATTAAATTCACAGTGGAGAAGGAAATTAACTCAAGATTACCATATCTGGATATTTTGATAATAAGAGGGAATAACGGTTTAAAAAAGGACTGGTACCAGAAACCAACAGCTTCTGGTCGAATAGTGAATTTCTTTTCTAAACACCCGAAAAGAATCATAATTAACACGGCGAAGAACCTTATTAACAGAATCTTGAACTTGAGCGACATTGAATTTCACAAAAATAACTTAAGAAAAATAAGAGATATATTATCTGACAACAATTTTCCGATCAAACTTACAAATAAGCTTATATTTGACTACCAAAAGAGCAAAGAAAAATGTATTAGAACATCTGAGACGCCATTTATATACAAAACCTTAACATATGTTCCAGGGATATCGGAGAGATTTTAAAACTTGAAGTTATTTAAGGATCAAAATATAAAAATTGCACACAAAACCGAAAATAATCTGACGCAAATATATAGCAAAACCAAAGACAAAATACCTAAAATGGAAAAATCCAATGTTATATACAGGATACCTTATACTGGACGAGAAAACGAAAACTGTGAATAAATTAAAAACAAGAATATCCGCACATAAATCTGACCAAAAATTAAAACTTAGTAATTTTAAGCAAAAAACGGCGTTGACAAACCACTGTGTACAAAACAAACACAATCCAGATTTTGATAATGTGCAAATATTACAAACAGAGAACAATTATAAACGCCGTTACATGCTCATTATTAATTTACCACCAGACAAGAGGATGAATTTTAAAGTTGATACTCTTAATTGTGCTCTTAGCTACAGACACTTGATAACCAAAGCAAAGGGAAGAACATAATAAAAATTTGTTTGACATAATCAGTGTAGTTTTTGATGCTGAAACGTGAAGAGCTATTACTCCTTTATTCTGGTCAATGTAAATTTTAATGTGAGTGATTATGTTTGTGTCGATCAACATTACATTGTTTTTATGTTAATTGTATTCTTATTGTATTTATGTATTGTTGTTTTATTGTTAAATTTTAGTACTCATTCCCTGATGATGATATTCAAAGAATATCGAAATATCGGAAATAAATAAAGAAAAATATTACATACAACAGATCTCGAGCTTAAGCATTTTAACTTAATATTGAATTTTAAAGGTCGAATAAAAATACAACTTAAGAAAAATTTAGTTATATCTTAAAAGTATTTCAATAGCTTTTAAGTAATCTTCATACGCAGTAAGATATGAGTTAGGAGGAATGTATAAGCACACAATATATAAAGATTGCTTATGTATATTTAAATAAACACATAGAAGTTCTATATGTAAAAATTCCTGGAGAATAATTTCGTCAGATGAGAATTCGTTTTTAATGGCCATTTACACGCCCCTCCTGACTTTTTTGTGTTGCTATTGTAATGCACACAACTTGCTCTATCTTTTCTAAAAATCTGATATTTAGAACAAGAAATTTCTCAGTTATTAATTTAAATGCTACGCCAGGCTTCAGAAAATACTATTATTTGATGATTAAAGCTAAAGCTGTTGCAGTTTATTAAAGATAATTTCTAGTTTATGCCTCTGACATTTTGATATACAATCGATATTAGTTTTTTGAATTTACACCAGCTACATTAGGCAGGCGAGCATTCTTTTCTTCATTATAATTAAATTCACGGATTAATGCATTTTTAGGCCAAAATTCTGGGTTAACAATGTACTGGAAAAGATTATCAGGTGCAATTGAATGACGCCCTGGTTTTCGAGTTTATATTGAAAACACGAATTTCATTTCGAAAGTATATAAAATTTTATTTCCTCAGCTTTTGTATCCAATGCAAAACGGGTGGCGAATATAGTCTTTTTTGGCGGTATTGTTCTTAATTCTCTTTGATGACTTATAGAAGACATATTTTGATGATGCATAATAGCAGAATTCAATGAGAATGTAGAAGGAACTGAAGACGTTAAAATATTATGATGATTTATAATAGAAGAAGTTGAAGAAGGTGGAACTGGAGACGAAGCATCGAAATGAATTAAACGGCCAGAGTTTACTGGATCAGTTAAAGGATTTAGCAAATTTGATTTTTCAGGCATTGAATTGTTAGATTGTTTAGAGAGTAAAACTGGATCACTATTGGGGACATTTATTAAAGTTTTAGGAATAGCAATAAGTGTCTCAAAACTTGAAGATTGTATATCACCATCAATTATAATACCATTTTCGTTAGAACTTGGAATTTTCTTATTGGAATTAGTTGACGATTAGAATTATCTTTATCCAAAAATCTTGGGACTTTACGGCGAGTTGGAGGTGGGACTGAAAGCGTTCTAAGAACTTAAAATCATTAAAAAGCTTTCCATAGGCGTTAATTTGCTCTGTTGAATGATTAAGGTTATTCTGAATTTGTGAAAAATTATTTTTTGTACTTTGAAAACCTCTATAAAATTCAGCTCTAAATTTTTGACAGGAATTACAACGCCAATGTAGATTTCTATTTTTTGTAACTGCCTCACCAACTAGACCGGAAAGACAACAACATTTATAATGACATAACACAGGGCACAACTAACAGTCTAAGTTGCATCCTTTTTTTATGCGTGCCATTATTGGCTGGTAGAAAAATTAGTTTATTTTTATTTGTATTTATGTATAATAAAAGAGGTACTGTTGTTTTGTTGTTATAAAAACAGAGCAAGTGCTTGTCTGTTTGGTTTATTATTGATCTGTTTCTGTTGTCGCAAAATAAAAATATTTTTAAACGATTGTTATTATTGTTGATTTTGTTTAATTTTATTTTCGGTTTCTGTTTTGTAATGAATTTAGTAAAAGGTAAATTGAAAGAGCCACTGTTGTTGTTTTTTTGTAATGTTTTTTATTGATCTGTTGCTGTTGTTATTGATTTAAAGCGTTTTTTGTTATTGGTTTTTTTTTTTATTTTCTGTTTATGTTTTGTTATTATCGAACACGATTTAAAATTTGAGTATGGGTTAGATACAAAGTTATTTACATAAATTATTTAAAAATTGAAATACGGTTTTTACATGTAACTAATTGAAAATTCACTATTATTTTAAGGTTTATTTATAATAAAAAAAAAACTATTAGCTAAAGGTTTCCAAAAATATATTTGTTTTAGAATATTTGAATTTTTTAGGCGGAGCACAATTAAATACACGTCTTAACACAGAGGGAGAGAGAGAGAGTTGTGACTTATTGTCAGTTCTGGGCCTGCAAGAGTGACTGTCGCCAAATTTTATAATAATAAACAAACATTTTTATGGGAGCTAAAGTCAAATATGGCCCAATTCAAATTAAATGTGGTGGGGAGATTCAGGTTACAAATACACAAATACTCTATCCAAAAATAAATTTTATGAGCCCTCCATGTCCAATTCATATAATTTTCAATAGGATTCGTCATAATCACAGTACAGATATATGGATCAAATTTCATTAAATTACCTTTAAAACGGCCCTATGCTTCTAACAGAAGTAAAAGCACAAAATATATACATAAATATTTGACATATGTATACATTTAAAATTTCCCACTGAAATTTTTGCACAAGATTTATGTTTACAGAGAACCTGCTAGCCCTACGGACATAATTAGATCGATTCAAAAAGTTATTCAGAGACAAACAATTAACTAAGGGGTGGATTCGAATGTTTACGGACAGGTCTAAAAAACTTTATGGTGTCGGTTCTGGCATATACTCCGAGCAGCTGAACTGGAGTATTCCTATAAGGCTGCCGGACCACTGCAGTGTCATCCAGGCCGAGATAATGGCCATCCACACAGCCATGAGACGCATCCGGTACGGTGAAATATCTGGAAGGGATAATCACATTATTACCGATAGCAAGGCTGCGATAAAATCCCTGGAGAATGTGTTCATCAAATCGAGATTTGTCGGAGAATGCCGGATGTGTTTGGAGGAGATAGCGAGACATTCGTTGGTCATCCTTGATTGGGTCTCCGTACACGGGGACATTCAGGGAAACTGCATGGTGGATTCGTTGGCGCCACCTTTAATCGTTCAAAATATGATTAAGGTGTTTCACTCCTATTCATAAAAAAGCAATTATAGCGCACCTAATTGCCAGTCAGTGGTGGCACGAAGAAACTACCTGTGGGGAAACCAGGAAAATGTGGCCCATCATAGATGAAAAAAGTACACGGCGAGCATTACAGCTGTCCAGACATAACCTATGAAACCTACTTAAGGTTATAACTGGTTACTATGCCCAGAGGCTAGGGCTCCGTTATGTAGAAGTTGTGGCAACCAGGAGTAGGAACAGTCAACGGAACATCTTCTCTGAAATTTTCCGGCATACGAAGATTTAAGATTTGAAATGTTTAGTCGAAGAGCCCTTGGGGACAAAACATGTCTCTCTGATATTGATTTAAACAGGATTCAATCCTTTATTAATCGACCGGGTGGCTGCGTGGGAAGACTAGCAGCCAGATTACATAGAACCCATGGGAGACGGTGTGACATGTTAGCACAACGAAAATTAATTAATGGACCCACGTGAGCTGTGTTTAATCACGGCTGAAAATGGAACCTAACCTAACCAAAGGGGTGGATTAAGTACCAATATTTCTATGGGTTTCACATATCAGCACAATTACATAACATCCTTCCCAGTTTTGATGGTACAGTGTATAAAACAGTAAATATTAATAATAACAACAACATCTGAACAACAGCTGAGCATGATAACAATACTTTATAGTCTGTTAATTATTTTTGTTTTAAATCGCATCCACACACATGTTTATCTAATATTCATTTGTGTGTTTATAGACAATCAGAAAATGAAATCTTAATGGGCAAAATCTTAACCATTTTTTTTATCAAATTGTCATATGTAATTATGAAAACTATTTTGGTCACAACTAGCGAGAAATAAAATATTAAAAAGCTTTTATTAGTTTTTGAAAGTAGTTCTGGAAAAATTAATATTTCAATAACATTTACAATGCAGGTCTTAATTTAAGTACTTATAGTAAATGGCAAATGAAATATTTATTCATCTTACTGGCCTTAAAAAATATTTAAATAACAAAGTGCCACTATTTCACATGTGGATTTTCTCGAAGTACTTACAAAATCTATTTTGGTCTTGCTAGTTTTAGTTGTTGTTCGGATTTTATAGCTTCATCATTTTTCCGAAGAACATGCAATTTATCTCACGGCTCTATTTTACAAACCAACTAAAATTTATCTGTATCAATACCTGCAATCTTCATATCAGGCGCAGATTAACCTCACCGTAATAAAAAATCATCCGAACATTTTTCCAACTTAATTTCATATAAAAATCGTACTCACTCTCGCTTGGTGTCAAAGTTAAACTGTTCAATTCAAACGTTTGCTCGGCATTGATGTAATTTGCTTTCTGTGTAAAAATTATGTTTTATTTGACACATTAAGCGGAAAATCCCGGTAATTCCCGTGAAATTGAAAAATAAATCCCTCTTTCCCAGGAAATGAAAAAGTCCGGGAAAAGAAAAACTCAAGTCCCAACCTTTGCCCTCCCAGTGATAATCATAATAAATTTTTTTTTTTTTTAATTTATTTTTTTTTTATTTATTTAAGTTAATTATTCATTTACATTAATGACCTTGCAAAGCCGCTAGGGCTTATCTGCAGGTACAAATATCAATGCTAAATTTACTATTACATATAGAGCAATCAAACAAAATTTTCTTTTACTACTTTCTTAAGCAGGATCCATAAATTAAGGAGTGCCTCACATTATTTGAATTTGTTGCTGTTTTAGCTGATAATGTGCTTTATATGATAACTTTGTTTAATTACACTGTGCAACAAAAAAAACCCAGCATCAATAATTGCAACGCGAAAAGAAACTAGACTATTGGTAGAGCAAATCTGCCAAAGGGTTTTGAAAAGTTAGCTCAGGTTGCTGAAATATCGGCCCCTAAGTTTTTTGAAAAGGCGTTTGGTGTAAGTCAAATAAAATATACTAAATGTATTTCTGAGCTAAAATACTATTTCAGATGTCTTCAGTAGAGACAAAAGTATACTAAAACGGCACTTTAGAGGGTAAAAATGTGCAATAAATATTTTTTTCAACAAATTTCACCAAATTTCAAGATCAAAAAATCTTACAATATGTGTTTTCGAAAAATTAAAAAAATTTCAATTTTCAAATTTCAATCGAAAATCAGTCTTACATACATTGCACGAACTTTTGGTCTTAGATGACCCCTAGTAAAATTTGTTTCATAAAATATTCGTAATACATTTAACCCTCTTAAGTGCCTTTTAGTATACTTGTGTGTGGAAGTTAAAAAAAGGATAAAAATTGCCCCTTAAAATGAGCGTGAGAGCACCTTACATTATTTGTTATAGGCGACAATTGTATTTTCCACGCGTTTGGTAAAAATGTTTAATTTTTAATAAATGTTGGTCGCCATCAACGATATGTGTGATTGACGATTTCAACGCTTGCAATTTCACACCGGCTTTGTGTGGAATATTATGACATTTATTTTTTTTTATAGTTTTCGACATGAGTTACTGATACATTTTTTTCACTTTTCGAGAAACGCTGGAATATTTTGTTTCACATCTTTTCTCACCAAAGTAATAAAACATGGGTACAGTTCCTAATTAAAGCTTTAACGATCACGAGCATTTTGTTTGCATCACTGCAGTGTACTGCGTTCTTAACTTTCTTCTTTAACATTTGCAAAATTCAATTTGATGAAAAAATTCCAACCATGCTTTTGAAGCTACTTTTCTGCTACACGCAAAGAAAAACATGGTTGTGGTAAACATATTCTAAGAGCATTATATTATGATGAGATTCATAAATGTAGTCACTATATTACGATTATTATTTAATCATATTATGACTTAATTTATTCGTAATAAAGAGTGGTTAAATTTTAAGGGCCGCTGTTGATTTTGAAAAAATAAAACTTAAATTACACAGTACAACAGCCAATCTGGGGGGTGAGAAATTCCAAGTCTGGGTGATGGTACTAGGTCAGTATAGTAAAACCCTCAAAGGATGTGTCAGTTTTTTTTTATGACATTTTAATTTTTTTCCTTATCTTGATGTTTTTTGTTTAACATAACTCGATAACCACTTGTCCGATTTTGCTTAAACAAACTCAAAAAAATTTAGAATTACAATTTCTTTAATCCGTTCATATAACGCTTTTCTTTATAATCAACAGTTTTGCCGGTAAAAATAAATTTGTGGAGAAAAAAAAATATTATAATTATTTCGCCCTCGAAAGTATGCTAATAATTAGTGTAATTTATTTTCTTAAAAGTACATGAGAGCGTATACATATGAGGGGCTTAGAGCACAAGGGGGCTAAGTGCCTTTTTCTAAAATTGAGTTTACATATGGAATTATAGGTATATTTCGGAGAAGTTGTTCAGAGCACAAGAAGTGAATGTAGGATTCTCATCCGGACGCTAGATATAGTGAACAATTCAAGCATTTGACATTAAAATACCTGCTTCCTTTGGAGCACAAGCGAAACAACCGCTTCAGTCTCATTATTTAAAATAAATCACTTGAACCCCTTGTGCTTTAAGCCCCTCATATGTGTTTGTTTTTCTAATACCCTGTCGGACTTTGAGTTAACTTAAAACTAACTTATTGTCAACCAGAAATGAGTCACAGGTGACTAAAAAGCTGGCTCATTTCCCTTGTTAAACTCTATTCAGTTTTTGCACGTAGTGTCATCAGAGCGAGTCAGTACTCACTCACTCTGCATAAGTTTCAGCTAACCACAAGCTAGCTCATTATGAGTTAGCTTGTAGTGCATAAAGTAAGAGTGCACTATGAGTTAAGTATAAATTGACTAACTTATAGTTGGGTTTAACTAGGCAGCTTGTAGTTCATCAGAACAAGTCAACACTCACTCCACCCTTCATATTTATATTCCCTGTCGGACTTTTATGAGCTAACTCAAAATAAGGCTGACTTTTAACTAACTCATTTTTAACTAACTTTCGAAATAACTCAAATCTGATACAGAAATAAACAAAAATTAAAAAACATACAGGTGAAAATTTATTTTGTTGAAATATTTTTTGTTTTCATTAAACAGAGAAAAATTTGTCAAGTTATTTCATAAAATGAAAAAAATTTAAATTGAATTGTAATTTGACTTAGAATACACATTCGAATAATATGAAAATTTATATGTATAATAAATGTACTCACCATGAGAAATAAATTCCCAGATTCTATTATGTTAAATACATAAAATTTATTATAAATATTAATAAAAATATATACATACATAATTAGTTAATAATAATATAAATATGAAGGGTGGAGTGAGTGTTGACTTGTTCTGATGAACTACAAGCTGCCTAGTTAAACCCAACTATAAGTTAGTCAATTTATACTTAACTCATAGTGCACTCTTACTTTATGCACTACAAGCTAACTCATAATGAGCTAGCTTGTGGTTAGCTTGTGGTTAGCTGAAACTTATGCAGAGTGAGTGAGTACTGACTCGCTCTGATGACACTACGTGTAAAAACTGAATAGAGTTTAACAAGGGAAATGAGCCAGCTTTTTAGTCACCTGTGACTCATTTCTGGTTGACAATAAGTTAGTTTTAAGTTAACTCAAAGTCCGACAGGGTTATTATTAACTAATTATGTATGTATATATTTTTATTAATATTTATAATAAATTTTATGTATTTAACATAATAGAATCTGGGAATTTATTTCTCATGGTGAGTACATTTATTATACATATAAATTTTCATATTATTCGAATGTGTATTCTAAGTCAAATTACAATTCAATTTAAATTTTTTTCATTTTATGAAATAACTTGACAAATTTTTCTCTGTTTAATGAAAACAAAAAATATTTCAACAAAATAAAGTTTCACCTGTATGTTTTTTAATTTTTGTTTATTTATGTATCAGATTTGAGTTATTTCGAAAGTTAGTTAAAAATGAGTTAGTTAAAAGTCAGCCTTATTTTGAGTTAGCTCATAAAAGTCCGACAGGGTATTAATCATACGTTAAAAATTACGACCATTTAGGATTTTTTTAGTTTTTATAAAAAAATAAAATTTTAAATTTAGAATTAAATATAAATTAAATGGAACATATACATAAAGGCCCATCTATCAGGTCTGCTTTCTTGTACAAAAACAAAAAACGATTCTTTTTAGTTGTCAAAAATTTACCTCCACATATACAAAGCAAAAGGAAAAAACGTGTATGTGTGGCATACCATAAACGTAAACAAACGTATACATGCACATGTAAGCAACATGTAAACAACTTTTGACAACTAAAAATAACATAAACAATGATAATCAGGCGCATTTATGCAAAAAAACCAAATTTGAAAATTATGTCGCTTACGTTATTTTCGCAGAAACCGCTCGATATATATCGGTAGCTAAAATGCAAACGGCCCTCAATAAACAAAAATATAAAATCGCATAAACGCAAATGTTTACAAAAACTTTTCGACGGCAATTCTGCTAATTGACGAATCAACTGAGGTGAAAATGTGCCTTATTACTGAAGATAATTTTCTTCGAAGTGCACGATATGTATGCATTTTGATTAAAACGCCCATTTTCATAATAAGCCTGAATAATTTTACCGCGTTGCCGATTGTGTATCTTTCTATGGTTTAAATTGAGAAATGTCAAATGAATTGCAAAAAAAAAATTTGACGTTTAGTGTGGTTCACGTTCAAAATCGGCCCTTTACCACCCTTTATTATATTATATATATTATGTCCTGTGGTTCCTAGTAGGAACAAAGGGCCGCTACCACCCTTTATTACATCATAATATTTTTCCCATAATCATTTTCTTATCCTCTTAATCATAAAACGTTAAGAAGTTATCATATTATTTTCATCACAATCATAATAAGTTTAGAAATCAAAGTGTTTTTTAATAAGAAAAATGGTAAATTTAAACACCGTTGGCGTGGAAATTAGCCAAATGAAAATTTTGTGCATATTGTATCCACCTGGGTTTAGCCAGCCACTGCCCTACTGTATATGTACTGGAGTAAATAAAATCAAATGTATCAAAAAGCATACGAAATACATAATTATTCTTTCTTTACCTTTTTATATGACGAATTTTTTGATTGGACAACAAAATGTTCCTGTTATAGCCAAAAAACTCCATACGTATAAAAGTAGTCCCAGCCAGGCCCAGGGGTTCGTTAGTGTGAGTTTTTTCTATAGCCACAAAAAACTAGGTACAAAATACAAGAAGTCCCAAAAAACTAGGTACAAAATACAAGAAGTCCCTGCCAGGCCCTGGGGTTCGTTTGTATAAAATCATTTTAGTAATTGCTGAAGGGTTAAACATATTATGGTAACGTATAGAAAGTTATTATGTTATGACTATTAAATATCATGATGTGGTTGCGAGTAATATAATATGTTTTGAAAGCTATCATTATTAATTTTTTGGAAAAATTATTATTTTTCAGGCAACAATACTCAAATTTATAATTGCGATAAACGTTGAAATGTTTACAGTGACTATAATAATGCTGATATTGAATAAAAATAACAGTTGTTTGCGTACGACAACCATGACCAACAATATTTTTTCTCTGCGTATATGATTTAGTGTGCGATCTATTCATATTTGTGCTTAATATTATCTAAATATTTTCTAAGAAAAGGTTTCGTAAAAGCGTTAGAATTCGTGCTTGATTTAAAAATGTTTACACTTCACTTCTTGTTTAACTACATTAATAAATTTTGAATCTTTAAACTTGTTCCTCTTTATTGCACTTCTTTTAGTTTAGATGTGTAGAATTTTTTACACTTTTATAATTTTGTGGAACTTTAAAACTTAAACAATATAAAAATCAATTAAATGCAGACATGAACTTTGACGTTGGAATATTTGTTTGCTCAAAATTAAAGCAGTCGATAGTGAAACTTTTCTAATAATCTTATATCTTTCTTTTCTTTCTTTTCATACTTGTTCCGCTTAAATAAATCTTAAAAGAAAAAGCCGAATAGAGAAAAGCACACAAATTTATACTGAAAATATTTGCTTTACAAATATTCCCAGTATGTACATGTAATGCCAATAAATCGTTGGGCAAATATTTTTCTCGTTTTTAGTTTTTTTTTTTTATATATTTTTTAAGATTTCTATTTCAATTTAAGTATATTTTTTATATAAGTGGCTTAAATGTAAGCAGAGTTTCGATCATGGGCGCACATTTGTCTTCAAATCTTTTTAAATTGTATAATCATTCCGGAGGGAAGAACGTTTTATTTATATTTAATTTTAATTTTATTGAAATTTAAACGAAGTAGTTATGTTATTTTTGTAAACGATTTTACACAATCTGTCTTTATGTACACATTTCTAGCAAAAGAGTTGTTAAATAGGGGACTCCAAAGAATAATAAAGTTGAAATAAAATAATAAGAGTTAAATCAAAAATATCTAAGCTTTTGGAACGTGTTATAATTTTACAGAGATATGTTCCACCAACCTCTAAAAGAGTTTGAATAGTGTTATAATTTATATTTTAAAACTATAACAATTTAAGTGTTACAATTAGGCAATTCACAAAGTGTTCTATTGTGTTATATTGGCTTGATTTACTATATTTTTATGAATTTCACGTTTATAAAGTTAAAGCATATTCAACCAATATCACAAAAGAGAATAATTTCTGAATTACTTTAGGGTGTATGTTTCCGTCTGAATTAAAGGCGGCAGGGTTACCATCCCTGTATATTTTGAATGAGGGCATTTACCAATTAGTGGCAGCTTTATCTACAAGAAATTTAATTTTCCTTAACTCTTAAACATTTTAAAATCTGTTTTAATAACTCCCTATACTTTCAATCAAATCAGATTGCTTCATAGTTGCCTGTTTTTATAAAAGCTTACCAGTTTAATCAACTAAAATGTTGCTTTTAAAGTTGTTTTCAAATAAAAACTAAACTAGCACTTTACCAATCAACTGTAAATGGAAGGAACTTTTGCACAAATAATAACAACACAATTTGTTTGTTTAGAATTTGCTAAACGTTTAATAAAGAAAAATTCCTTTGACTATATTTTCGGTTTCAATGCAGTTTTTTTTAGCTCAACTTACCTTTGGAAAAATAGTACAGGGTGGCCAGAAATGACGTAGGAGTACCGTTAAACATTTTTTAATTCTTAAATTTAGAAACATTTGTGAAGTTGGTTTTTGCAAAATGTGTATGGTATAATTAAGTTAACATTTATTACCACGGCAAAAATTAAAATTCAGAAACAGAATTAGAAAAAGTGTAGCAGCTGGAACTTAAACAAACCTTGGAACAACTTTATATATTCGGAACATTACAATTTATAATATGGAAAAGTTAATAATGGTTAGAAGATCGAACTCAAAAGTGAATCCCATTTGATACAAAAATTTTTGATCAGCTACTATCTACAAAAAATACATCGCTTCGGCAAGTCATGGTTGGTTGGAAAAATTTAAGCAAGGACATTCCTTACATAATCTAAAATAAAAAGGTGAATTAGCTTGTTAAAGATGCGAGTAAAGAATACCCGGAAAAATTTGCTTAAATTATTGCTTCCAATTCACAGACTCCTGATCAAGTGTATTTTTTTTTTAGCGATAAAACAACACTCAGGGGATGCCCCCTATATATGCAGTGCATTGTGTTGATCAGGAAAATAAGGTTTGGGAAGGAGGAAAGAGGGAATAGTGTTTGTGGACATTTGACTTGAATCTTAATAAATTATTAGTACCGGGGAAGACCTCTGCGGGAAGTTTATTCCACATACGGATAGTTCGACTGAAAAACGAATTTTCTCTATAATGCGTTGTGCGAAACACAGGACAATCGACTACAAATGGATGTGATCCACTGGATGAGCGAGTATTACGAAGAAATACTCGGGCGGGTGGAATAAGTTCACTTATCTCAGTGGAACACCTCCAATGGTAATATCGATAGAAAAGTGTCACACAACCCACATTCCGACGATGCTCCAATGAGTCAATAGAGTTGGATACCCTACTGTCATTGATGAGCTTCACCGCCCTCCTTTGTACACGGTCCAGAAGGTTCAAAATAGACTTTGAAGCCACTGCCCATATATGGGAGTTGTATTCCATCTTCGGTCGGATATAGGTGGTATAGATAGTAAGGAGATCGGATGAAGTGAAGTAAGTCTTGCACCGTTTAAAAAAAGCTTAACACTTGAATGCTTCCATATCCGTATCCGATTCCTCAATATGAATGCCACCCATTAATACAGATGACATAGTTGGTCCCACGGCCCGTCTCTGAGTCAACATACAACATTGGGTCTTGCGTGCATTAAATTCGACCCTATTCGCTTGACCCCACTCAGAGATTGTAGCTAGGTCCTGATTAAGAGTGTCATTCATATATTGCCTTTTGCCCCCAATCTCAACAAGGCTTGGCCTATGATCGAAGGAATATGAATGACAAATGTTGCTGTCATCTGCAAAACAGTAGATAGGATTTGAAGTATGATTAAGAAGGTCATTAAGAAATAGCGTAGGAGAAAGGACAGAACCTTGCGGTACCCCTGAATTGAGCTGAAACTCGTTTGATGCAATCCCATCTATAACAACACGACACCAAAAGCAATAAGCTTTGACACAAGCGCACCATGCCACACTAGAGCAACCTCTTTGCATTCACCAAAGCGGTGAATGGACCGACTCCAACGTTCTGAAAGAATCGCTAACAGGTCTCCTGTAGATCGGCTACCACGAAAACCATACTGTCTGTCACTGAGAAGTGAATTTGTCTCCAGATATTTCACAAGATGGTAATTAACCATGCTCTCCATCACCTTTGAGAGCGAAGAGCAGATGAAACGAATTAAATGTACTTTAAAATAACTGAACTTTCTAACAAAATTTCAAATTTAATCGTTTTTTGGTATTTTTTTTTTTTGATTAAAGTTTTCAATAAACTGGGTGGGTGATGCCCATTTTCTGCTTCGCACATCCGTGCCCCTTAAACGTATTTTCCATAACTTTTCGCACATTTTCTAGTGGAATTATTTTTGTTCGATATTTAGTAATTCCTGCCTGTCCAACAGTTCTGAATATAAGCTTTCGTATAGAATTTGATACAAAAAGTAGTTTTAAGAATGGGTGTTTTTAATGGAAAATTTCTATGCGAACATCAACGTTCGAAATCGTTGAACAGACAGTTTTTTCCCCAAGTGTTCTTCTTTACAAAATGCTGAGTAAAGCACAAAGAAAATAAAATAATTAAAAAAATTCCAAGGAATTCGAAGCCTTTTAGTAATTTTGGGCCACTCTGTAGTGCGCTGCAGGAAGACTAACAGACTTACGAGTCGTGTTTTATAAGAATTTAGAATTAATCGTATTCTTGAACACCCTTTAAATACAAAAGGGATGTTTTTTGAGAAGGATTCAGCCAAAAGTGGTCTTGGTATAATCAAAGACAAAACAAAGAGATTGATTGTAACTGCAAGAAAATCAACGTAAACAAAATATGGCGTTGAAGCATGAGCCGGCAGTTATAATTTCGAAGTGGTAGTATTTAGAGTCATTGGATCTGCTGTTAATAAGCAAAATAACATCAGCCTTGAAATAAAAAGAAGGTACAGTGCTTTCAGGTGTTAAAATGGACCAAGCAAGTATTTCAAAAGTAAAGCCATCTCCAGGAACACGAAAACCGATCGTGATACCCGTGCCGAAACATGGATACTTACACACATCGATTAAGATTCGATTTTGAGACAAAAAATATTCGTAAACTTTATGGGCCCATATACGTTGACGAAGAGTAAAGGCGATTAATGAGAATTTAGCTGTATAAGATTTAAACCATTGTTACCAAAGTGAGATGCAAAAATAAACAACGATTACGCTGGCTGGAAAGCTGGGATACTCCAGAGCGAAAGTCATTCGAGAATCTAAAAATACCTGTTGTATCATACTGGAGACAACTTACAAAAAATCGAAGCGTATAGAGAATTTTTTTTCAACAGGTGGAGACCAATAACTGGTTTTAGTCCCATCTCAGTAAATAATTAAGTATCTGTTTCTAAGATATTTAGTGCAAAACTGCTTGTTTTTTGCATATCCTCTATATAGGCAGCCGGTTAACTTGCCACACAATATAAGATGTTTTTATTGTAGCGCACATTGGGGTTAATTCGTAAATAGGATTTTGTTGTAAAAAGAGAAAAAAGGATCTAAGAAAAATGTAATTATTTCTTATTTATTGTTTTGCGTATAATTTTATGATTTCATAATCTATAAATAATCTTGCTGTTTTCTGGTAACTAAACTGAACCCAAAGGGACCTTCTCACCTGCCCCCTTTTGCAAATATGATCCACACTATAAAGGTGTGTTGCAGCAACGGAAATTGTAGCACTTGGCAACCAATACAAACTAAACAATTTTATTCAACAAGGTAAAAACAAATACAAAAACAATTTTCTTCCAGCTACTGGTGCTTCTGTTATTTTAAGTCGCTTCTTTTCAATTCAGTTTTTTTTGCTAAGCAATAACTGTGCGTGCTTTTAAATCAGGAAATAACTTTGTCGCCTAATGGTATGCAATGCAAGTACGTCTGCATTCTGTGTATTTTTCCAGTTGTAATTGTCATTGTTGTTGTTGTTGTTGTTATTGCTGCTGTTTTCAGTGCAATTCGTTGTCATTGAATGTTAAAACAGGTCAAATCTATCTATCCATGCTTTAGGTTTTAAAAAACATGAATGCAAAACGACAAAAAAAAAGAATTTACTGGACAAAAATATTAAAAAAATTTAAGTAGAAACCAAAAACATTTGCAAAAGTCCATTTAATAAAAACACTAAAGATGACAACAACAGCAACAAAACCTTATTGTTGTTTGTGTACGTTTTTAGTTTGTACACCACTAGCAGTTAATGATAAAAGCACAAGATTTTATTTTTCCTTTATTATTATTTTCTATTTTTCTAACAGGTACATAAATGATTGAATTTGAAAGGTTTTAAATGTTGGGTAAGTAAAAAAGGTATATCTTTATGAAGTGTTTCGAAGATTTTTTTTTTTTTGGGATGCTTTAAAATCTTTTCCTGAAACTCGTGGGAATTTTTTGTAAGAATAATGTGAAAAAAGATATTGACTATCGCTATTGGAGACATATTTTTTTATATTGAGTGGTTTGCATTGTTTGTGGTAAACATTATTATCAAGTTTTTTGCCCAACTTGATTTGACATTTCTTTGTTTCAGTGTTTGACAAATTTAACCATGGAAAGGTACACAATTGAGCATACGCAATTGGTTGAACAGAAGAAGTGAGTGCTAACTTTACAAAGAAAATCATCTTCAGCGACAAGGCAAACTTTCACCTCAGTGGATTCGTTAACAAGCAGAATTGCCACATTTGGGCAAATGAGACTCCACTATTGACTGTTAGGAGCGGTTTACGGGCTAGGCTGGTGGCGTCGTCGGCCCGGCCTTCTTCGAAAATAAGGTCGTCGAAGCAGTTATCGTGAATGTGCTGGCTATCGTGAGATGACAACGGACTTCTGTGGCCAGAAATTAAGTATATGAACCTTGAAGATATGTGGTTCCAGCAGGCTGTTGCCACTTGCCGCACAACCAACGAAACAATGGCTCTTTGAAGCGAGAAATTCAATGGACGTATTATCAAGTCGTGGCGACGTTTATTGGCCGTCGCGATCATGCGATTTGACGGCGTTGGATTTCTTGCTTTGGGGATGTACGTCAATAAGCCAAGAACAATTCAAGGGCTAAAGAATCAGATAAATCGGCACACAAACGACATTAAACCTCAATTCTGTCTGAGAGCCATTGAAAATATGGATATTGGATAGAGGTATGCCACCGATGCAGTGGCGAGCATTTGGCCGATATTTTGTTTCACATATAAGGTAATTCTCTGAAAACTTTTTGCTTTATTTACAATTAACACCGTGCGTTTCGGTAAGACCTCTCGTTAGATACATATTTACGTTAGAGAGAGGCTTACTTTTTCTTTGGTATCAAAATCTTAATCTTTAAGAATGCTTTCCCTTGAAGTCGATAATATAAATATTAAAAGAATGAAGAGAATGGAAGCTAAGAGACACTTGCACACGAGCATGCATCTTTAAAAATTTTGTTGTAATAATGACCATGACCAAAAATAAAGGTTAATTTCGGCTTAACCTTAGAAACGATCTTGGAACGAAGTCATTTCTGTATCGAATCATTAGTGAGATAAAAAGCACAAGCAATCGAATTAAGGTCAGACACTCAGACGAATCAACGCTGAAGCTTTGCATCCAACACATCAAGATTCTGTATTTAGTATGAACGAAAGGATCCCATTTAGTTATGAGCTGCTACAGACGTTTACCGGATATTTGCATCGAAAACAACGGACTGCTTTAAACGCCTGAAATGTGCGAGCTGACTAGAAGTCGAAATATTTTAATGTGATAATTCGCACCTACATGTTGCAGGATCAGATACAAATATAAATAAAATAGTTAAATTCGTTTTCCGTACTGTTAAAATTGAATAAAAATATAGTTATTTCACGAATAATTTTATTTTCCAACATTTATGTTTGTTATTCAAAAACCAAACTACCAAAAAATAATGTATTTCCGTATTTATTTTCTTATGTAGTTTGATTTTTTATCTGTTAAAATATATTTTTGAAAAGTAAAAATTATTCAATTTTACGGAATATGCTGTTTAATAAATAAAAAATTGAAAAATGAATGTAAACATCATTTTTTTTAAATGAATTTTAAGTTGTTAAAAATTAATTTTCGTTTGAATTTAACTACATTATTTTTTGAGTGTATTTGTTTCGATAGCTGCAGACCTCCCTGACTGAAATGCGCTTGACTTCAGAACAGGGCATTTAAAATTAGCTTGAAAAGCATTTATTTTAGAACAGAATCCATATGTATCCAAAAGGATATGCTTATAACAAAATAATATTGTTTTAGTGTTCAACAATTGGCACTCAAAGTTGATAAAATCTCTAAGTTTTAAGTTATATACGTATTATAAAAAACAACAACACTAAAAAGAAAAATCAATCTATCCGATCTCCAATCAATTCGAAGCGGTATTAATAGTACGGTGAGTATGGATTTTCTTAAATCAAGTACAGAAATGTTGATTCAAGTACGGATTTTCAATCCCGAATTCGTTCTTGAAATAATCCGAAATGGGATTGACTTAAGTAAAACTAGGATTGATCAGAATGCGCTTGATTCAAGTATTTACTATAAAGTTGAAATAATTATGATTAATGTACTTACCCCTTTTTACACCTAACAGAATGATAAAACACCAACATCATGCCCGATATGGTTTTTACTTTACAAATCTTATGTACATATTTAATTAAGAAGCAAGAGTTAAATTTTACTTTTTAAACATGAAAATAATATCGCAATAAGCAATTTCGCTATAATCAGGCTCTAACCAATTGGTTGGCAAGTTTGAATTTCAAGTTTCAAAGGTTGATATATACTTTTGTAACACTTTATATTAAAAGAATTCTCCAGTAAAATGGGAATTTGAAATCAAGTGAATATTAGTAAAATATTTTTTCAATTTGAATAGCATTTAAAAATACGTTCAAACTCAAGTTTATTTATAGTTAAATTTTAAGCTCTTGAAATTTAATATTTGAGTGGTTATTGGGATATGCTTTTCTTTTTAGTTCTGTTTATTTAGTTGTATCTGCACACAACAAGCAAATCGTTTTTTCCAACTGGAGTCGTGTTGTTGTAATTGTACAATAAACTTTGAAAAATACTAGCGTATGCACGCATAAAATAATGCAATTCTGAGAGGTGAGCCTAATACATTATATTAAATTAAAACCCTCACATTTTACTTGATTCAAGAAGTTTATACTTAAAAGAGGAAATTAAGGATTGTTCTAAGTACGTTTTAGTGTTGTTCGTACTTGAATTTTTGTGTACGAGTCGTACTTAAAGTAAGTATAAAAAACTTTATTTATCCCGAGGGTTTTTCTTTCTGTGTAAAAGAAAAAAATCACTTTAAGAAAACATTTTGGTATCACGAGATTAGGAGTTACGATAACACACAATACAAATATAATATAATACACACATATGTACACATACGTAATCATACATACACTTTTTAACAGTTAAAATTCTTTATAAATAAAAGTGCACGCAACGCAGTTTAAAAAAACCCAAAATAATTTGCAGACAAAATTCTTAATGATTCAAAGTGCACCCGACACAGTTTAAAACAACCCAAAACAATTTACTTTTCCTAATAATTAAAATTACAAAATATACAGTTTTACTTACACATGCCACACCAACCGGAAAACAAAATTCTGACTAATTTTGTTTTCTCTAATTTTGTTTTCTCAACAGTTTAAGTTATAAGTATAAGAATTTACAAAATAAAAATCAGTATTAATGAAGTATTACTTAGTGATAATTCAGTGCTCAATAAAATGTTATAAGACCAAAACCAACTTGTGTTTTTTTTTCGATAACAAGAACCCGAACTTAATTATTAAGCAGACTGTATTGGCAGGGCTGTGGAGTCGTCAAAAAATAGTTCTAACTCCGACTCCAACCTTTAAAATTTGTAAAGTCCGACTCCAATTCCGACTTGAACATGTATATAAGACTGGTTATTACTTGACTTTTAACTCTTTTTTTTTAATGCAGTCCCTTTTTTTATGGTTGAATATAACAAGAAATTTATTCTGTAAAAATTTCAAATCGATATTTCAAAATTTTGCATTTTTTAAACTTTTTTATGCCGAATAGTTTTGGACCGGAATCGCGATTTTTGTGGGTACTTCGTGTCCGAAATCGGAACGAAAACATCAACTCCGACTGTACAGCCCTGTCTATGAGTTGCCATAACATTTTTCCTCTACAAATATTTTGCAATCACTTGAATGTTTTTTTTTTTTTCTTTTCATTTGTAATTCTTTATCAAATGGCAATTTTCCAAAGTGCTTAAAAAGCGATTAAAAAAATTGATCTTGATGTTTTCTGGCTAAAATCACAACTTTGTTTGCTACAAAATACTGAAAGGAAACAAAAATGCACTCACAGTCACACACGCAGAAACATTTAAACACACATACATGAATGAATAAAAATTAAATAAAATTTAACCGAGTGTATTATCTGTGATCGTAAAGTGCAAAACTGTTAAGTGGAAAATTTTTACAATTTAAACAATTAATAAGTCTAAAAACACACGCACATTAATTTATTTTGTTATCACATAGTTTTGATCACAATATTAATTACAGCTGTTTTTTTTTTGTAAAATATTAAATTTTTTCTTTAATTTTGTTTTAAAACGTATTATGGAACTATTAAATATATAATTTATAGATTTTGGTTTTTATAAATATTTTATTTTAACCACTTTTTAGTTTTTTTATTAGTGCCTAAGCAATAATTATTATTTACGGATATTTAAACACAAATATCACACATTTACACACGAATGCATATAGTAACATACTAAAACTATACGTAGCTGCGTTTTTTTTTAGCAGATGCATTCATAAACATAAATTTAACAAATAAGCATATTTTATTAATAATTACCATTAACATGTTTTATTTGTTTAAGTTTGTTAGTGTATGTATTTGCGACACAAACACCTCGTTCTAATTGTATTGACCAACAATTTTATGAATATAACAAGAAAATAAAAATAAATGTTTTTAAAATTATTATCAAATGCACGCTCATGGCAGCCACTCGCACACACTTGTAAATAAATAAATTTTAATACACATTAGCAGATTATGTTTATGAAAGCATTATACAATAATTAGGAATTTTATTTTATTTAATAAAATGACAACTTGAGTAGCGCAATTGCTAATAAAATCAATTAGCTGGTTAAATAAAAATGTTTGCAAAAAATTGTTAAATATTTTTTTCTTTTATAATAATAACTATCAAAATATTTAAAATTTGGTATTATCTCTACTTAAAAGAATTCTATTTATTTAAGAAGAGCCAAAACAAAATCACGAAGTAATTTATACTAAATTGATTTTGCAATAAAAATTGTAATACAGAAGACTATTTATGATTTTTATGTGCTAAAAATTAAAAACACAAAAAATATAGCTGTGTAAGCAAACCCTCATTATTCAGTGTCACATATCAAATTTCATTCAGCCTGCCTAAATTATGTATAAACAAGTATAATTATTTGTAAACAGAACGCTAATGACACGCTAGAAACTACAAATTGGCTTAAATGAAAAAATGTTTTTATTTTTTTATTTTAAAAATCATCGGTTGACTTAAACCGGTACAAAGGACGGCAAGAACTTTCAGAATCCTCTCTAGAGTGTTTTGGTTGCGCCTAGTAATAAATTTAAGTATTTGTTAAGCCCTAATGACACCTACTTTTTTCGACTTTTTAAGATATTGAAGAACAGAGCAAATATACTGTAATATAAAATGTTATCAATAGCAAAGAGGTCAACTATATACACACAAATTCAAAAATGTCAAAATGTTTATACATGTTATCGATAAAAAAGTGCAATCTGTCAAAAAAAAAATAAAAACATTTGTGTCTTAAAATTGACATTTCAAGCTTAAAATTACTCTGTGGTGCCAATATATTACTTTTATACTTGAATATAAATATTTTATTTAATTTTTAAGCTTAACAAATAGGCAACATTGAAAAAAACACTAATAGTAAACAAACCTACACAAATAATAAATAATTCACAATATACATATAAAAAAAAATCAATGTTGGCTGTGAAAATTAAAAAAAATATTTGTTAATGTTTTGTGTATTTGTCTCTCTCTAACCATGCATTTCACTCTTTCAATCTCAGATTAAAAAAGAAGAAGATAAGTAGGTGTCATTAGGGCTTTAATGGTTTTCCACCTAGTCACATCGAGTCATTTATGGTCCTTCACCAGACAAGAAAACTAATCTTAATCCTGTTTATTAATTAATGGCCCTGTAATCTAAAATTAATCTTGGCCAATGATTCAACAATTTCTTGAATTCAGTTCTAACTAGAGTTTGCTAATAACCGTAAAAATTTGAAACCGCCGTTTCGGTTTTAAAATAATTAAGACCGGTCAGTTTCGGTTCGGTTTTCGGTTATAAATTTTTTTTCTTTCAAAAGAGGTACTTTTATTAACCCTTAATTTTATATCTGGGCCTGGCCAGAAATTTTTTTGACTTTTCTCCAGTTATTTTATATAATTATTAAGTATATTAAAACGAAACTTCATGTATTCCCCAATCAAAGTTTTTTTTACAAGAAAAAAAGTGCAAACATCGTGGGCTTCGCAATTGGCCAAAAAAGCATACGCAACACATAAGAATTCTTTTTTTACTGTTTTGTTCGAAGAATTATTCTATTTCCCGACAAAATGTTCCTGCTACAGCAACAAAAGCTCCATACAAAATATGTACTTGTGGTCGCAGCCATGCCCAGGTGGTAGTTTGTGCAACACAAATTAGGTGTATACTTAAGAGTTAAAAAGGTAGCATTTGGTCTTCTTAGTACTTGTTTTGAATTTTAGGAATTTTGAAATAACTTGACATTGTTGCAGGCTATTATGAATAAAGTTTTTTTATATGAAGTTTGAGTATTATGTATAGTTTGCAATTTCTTTAAGCATAAATATATTGTGAAAGTAAAAGCTAAACCTGAGGTTTTTTCATCGGGTTTCCGTTTCGGTTTTAAGGTATTTAAAACCGCGGTTTCGGTTAAAACTGAACATCAATCTCTAGTTCTAACGCACTTTCTTCTACATTGTTCACCCACCGTTGTATTTATGGGTCTAAATTGCCCAAAAATTGTTATTGCTTATTATTTTCTAAACTAGTCCATGAGTTTTTAGAAATTTGTGTACAATTTTTATTGAATAGTATATATCTTTAGCTAAACTGCAAAAAGGCGTATTTAACCAAAAATAGTTAAAATCGAGTTTTTGACTAATGCCATTAAAGCAAATATCTTGGCAAAAAAAAACTTCTGCGATCAAAAATTACGTTTTTATTAACAAAAAAACAAAGAGACGCAACAACGAGCGTGTTTATTTGATAAATGAAAAAAGACGTAATTATAAATTTTTTTCTTACAAAAAATTTTGAAATGGTTTTCTCTCAAAATTGTTTGAAGGACGACTTATCAATACAATTTTTTCTGAAATGTTTATAGTTTTCATTTTACAAAGATTTTTGCTTCTCCTGTAAAATTATATTAGTGTGTCCCAAAATTTTTTTTTATGTAATGGGTGCTCAAGCATAATTTAAAACCGTTTAGGGTGAAGTATTTTTGGATTTGTTCAGATTTTTCGGAAGAGGTGTAGAGGTCGCTCAAGTCGAGTCTTTTGTCAAAAATCGATTTTCTTCATTTTAAAGGAAATAATTTTAAAGAAACATATCCAAGCTTTTTTTTTGTGTACAGAAACTGTTTATAAAGTTTTGCAATGCATTTGCTCATGTAGCAATCCTACCACAATTTTTCAAAATTTACATTTTGTTAATAACGCTTTATAACTTTTAGGCCCGTTTTTTTAACTTGGCGGCCGTATTAATAATGTCCCATTATTACAACTTTACTTTAACCTACCAGCTAGGATGAACTTTAATTAACTTTATCGCTCACTTAGGGTAATAGTAAAGTTTTAATAATGGAACGCTTTTTACAAGGCCGATTGAAGTGTACTTTAAGCTATGGGTAAGTTGTGAAAAATTACCTTAAAGTTTTTCTGAAATTAATATATAAAAGAATATTTAAATAATATTTAAGATGAACACAAACGTGATTTCCAAACAATTTTTTCGTAATTAATTTTCTGAAGCACCAAAATAGGAAATGAATTCCGTTTCCGAACAGACTCTGTCACATGGCATTATGATTCACATTTATCAATGGGACCAGGGTACACATGTCAGTATATTAAATAAATTTTTTCACGTTTAATTAAACTTGAAAGCAAACATTGTTCGTGTTGTGTGTGACAGCAATGTTCTAGAAAGTAGCCAAGATTAGACGTCCAGTGGCCGTATTCTGTAATTCGCTAAAGCTAAATCTCTATCGCTAAAAATCTAAAAAGTAGAATTAGCGATTTTTTGCTCCGAATGCAATACTGTAACGTGCATTGCTAAATTTGGCATTGCCATACAAATTTCATTCGCCGAAATTTTAGCTTTTAATTTCATCGCTAAAATTTTAAAATTTTGTATTCTCTAAGGCATTTTAGCGATCGAGATGTAGATTTAGTTAAGCGAATTCCAGAATACGGCTGCTGAATGCTGTAATTCAAGAATAGCCGCTGGTCTATTATGCCTGAAATAATTTTCAAACGCTTATGCCTGACATTGATTTCTTGAATAAAATAATTTCTTTGATAAAAATTTAAATATATATTTTTTTATATGCAATTTCAAGTTTTGTTGGACTTAAAACACCCCCTTTACTGAAATGCATTTTTAAGTGTTTAGCCCATTAGAGGTCAAACAAAACCTGTCTATAATTTTTTAAGTTCAACTTTATTTATTGTTTAAATTTTTGTTAACTGAGTTTTTGGGGTGTACTCAATCAACTAAGTACACTGACCTCTTATGTATGAAAAGTGTCCGAAGATTTTTGTTTAATGCAAAACATTTTTTAGTACTTCTTATGCTGCCAACGAGCTCTTATATGGCAAAAAGATGCACCGCAGCTGGTTTTGTGGTGTCAATTTGTGGTGGGATGGTAGTCAAAATTTTTAACCATTGACTCGCCTTTAGGAATATTGTGGTCCCCATCCCGCTAAGCATTTCATTCAAAGGAAGTTTGATTCGACTTCAAAAAATTGAGGCTATAAGTTCAAAGATTTTTCAACTATTTCTTCACGTACACTTTTTAATATTTCACTAACTTCAGAGTTATGCTGAGATGTTGAGCTCTGAGATGGAAAGCATTTCCGCCAACTTGGATTTATTTGCTTTGCGAAGTCCTGCCGAGTTTTCGGTGGTGCCTACGATTCATCATCACTATCGTCACTGAACGACGTCAATGATGTAAAAATTTAAGAAAACTTCAATAGTAACGGGTTTGTCTTTGCTAGGCTTGACACCGTTTTATTTTCCTAAACACTTCTTTCTTCATCACAAGATATTATATCAACAGCTTCTTAAAGGCTTTTGAATCACTTTTGGGCCGTAAATTGTTCTCCACTCATAGTTAAAATCTAACAAACAAAAAAACCCCATTTTTTAACATGCATTTTGTCAGAGTACTCAAACGAGTG
The DNA here is from genome assembly GCA_949318255.1 of Pollenia labialis. NCBI lineage: Eukaryota > Metazoa > Arthropoda > Insecta > Diptera > Polleniidae > Pollenia > Pollenia labialis. Next base: position 92,777,364 of record OX439141.1, read on the forward strand.
TTCTACTTTTAATATTTTTTAAGTATGTTTTTTCCCCTGGGAGTTATTCTGATACGATTTTAATTAAAATAATTTAAAATTACCAAACAAAAATTCAAGATTGTTTTCAATATTATCAAAATAGTGTTTATACCTGCACACTGATTTCGAGCCGCAAAACAGACTTATACTTTTGTACTGAAAATTAAAAAACAGCTAAAAAAGAATTTGGGCGTTTTAAGCTACTGTTGGTTTTATTGTTGTGAACATTAATACTGACACAATGATTAAAAATTCTTTGTTTTTGCTTTGAAACTTGCAAAATGACGGCTGTACTCAATGATGCGTATACTTAATATTTAATTTTAAACTAATAAGAAGTATACGTTAATAGAACATTTATTTTTTGTTTTAAAATCTATAAAATAACTTACAGTTTTACTGTTTCAAAATAAATTATTATGCTGAGCCAATTTTAATTTATTATAACTTTGTTGTAAATAAAACTGTTATAGAAACATAATTTAATATTTTCTTGCGTTTACTTTTTTTAACTTTCCTTGGTGGTTTATTTAAAAAAAACTAACTGTTTTAAATAATCATTTTAAAGGGGATGGTTGAGGGTAAAATCATTTTCTTTAATTTTTTCTAAACTTATTAACAGTCTGTTGAGCATTAGATAGACAAGAAAAATTTGTATTTGTTTTTGTTTCTTTTCTGGATTTTTTTTGCATTTTGTTATATTTAAATTGGATAATTTACTTACGGTTTATCAGTGTAAATAACAGACATAAATTTAAAGAAATCTTGCCTAAATTTTCAACACATAATAAAAAGTTGTACATGTTGGTGCAGAAAAATGCACGTTTCCAAATTTAAATTGAAAAAAAACAAGTCAGAGTGCTATATTCGGCATGCATGTAAATTTTGTTTCTTCATTATATTGTTTTGATATAAATTTAAGCCTAATTTTTATAAATTAAAAAGAAGTAAAATATTAATAACTTATGTTACAGTGCACGCTTTGTATTCCTGACCACGTATTATCCCAACGGTCTAGTTATTGCGACAGCCGTTAATTTAAATTAATTAAGGTCATCTGGTCGGGGCCTGACCGACGATATATTTTCACTTTTAAAACGTTGTTTTTAAAGTTTTGCTTATATACTGCTTTCCTTTATTTTTTTGGCATATTTAAACGAATGTTTATGTGTAATTTATAAACGTTGCCTCTTCATTTTATTTTTATTTTGTTTTTACAGAGTAATTTGTTTAATGTCTAACCAAATGCGTTAAATTAAATAGAAATAACAATGGTATTCTTAAAGTTAGTACCGAATATATAACGATAAATCTGTGTTAGAATTAGAAATTATTATAATATTTTTTACTACCTGAATTTGGTTTATTAAAGAATTTTTTATTTTTTCTCCCTGCTACGTGTCTCCAGGCACTGTATCATATTTTGACGTAATACCACAAAAGTTACCAGGTTAAATCTGTTGAAAGTCAATAATCAGCCGCTTGCATATTAGTTATTAAAGTTTATCTTGGGAGTCAAAAATTAATTAACTTATTTTTGTTTAAATGTGCTTAACTCCCAGTTCATACTATTAAACAACTGAAATTTATTGTTGATGGGATAAGATAAAATTATATTTTAAACAAAATTTGAAAATCATAAAATTGAGGGCATAAGTCATCGAATCGTTATTAAGAAATTTTTGGACCCCAAAATTGTAAAATCTGGCAACCGTGGTTACCACTTAAATGCTTAAGGAAAACAAAGAATTAAACACATATGCCACATTTTAAACAGAATCTGAAAATATTCATATTTTACGTTTTAAATTCCTCCTTACACTTTGCAACATATGTTTCCAACGAAAAATTAAAACTTTGCCTCGTTTATCTTCATAGATACGTTTTCTTTTAGTAACAACAGCAAGAACAAAATCCACCATAACCACCAAACAACACCCCCACTCCATCACACTGGTATGAACAACAACTAGTCTGCATGTATTTACTCTACAGATTTCTCTTTTCCACCAAGAACATTGAGAAGAAAGTGTGCGGTTAATTATTCCAGGAAATTGCTGTGGTTGAAGATAATTTAAAACTGTCTTATTGCCTTTAATAGAGAGATGAAGATGTCGACAACATCGGTGATTTTCAAGACGTTGGCAACAATAAATAATGATAAAACAAAATATGGCGAAAGGAGCATTTTGCTTAAAGTGCTGATTATTTAAAGGAACAATTAATGAGGGGCATTTAAGAATTTATTTCGTGTACGCGAAGAAAAAATATGGTTGGGCATAATTGTACACAAAGAATTTTAATTTTTATTAAATATGAGCAATATTTAGTTACTGTTGTCTGTTTTTTTGCAACTAGCACAGTGCACTTATTGCTCAAAACTTCATTATTAAAAATTGATTTTGAGATTATTTTTTAAAGGTTGCGAAAGAAAAAAATCATATCTTAAAGAAGAAAAAAAAACAACTCCTTCAAAGTTTCAGGATTTTTAAAGAACAGTTTAAGGTACAAATAAAAAAATAAGTTTTTTTTATATATGGTTTGTAGCCCCAAGTATTCTCTTTAAAATTACATTAAAATCTTCTTCGTATATAAAGTATTTTTCGAGATTGCGAGAATTTGGCGAAATCGTGACATTTTTTGTTCATTAATGTTCCTTAAGCCTGGTACTCTGTTCGGTATTTCGTGCGAAATGTTTTCAAACTCAATATAGAAAAAATTTCTGTGAAATACAAACGAAAAAATGTTGAAAGAGTTGTACTCTGATTATATTACGAAAAACATGCGAAATGTTTCTAGTAACATTTTTATTTTCCGTGCGAAACAAGTGCAGATCATATTATTTCGCACGGAATTTTAAGCAGCAGCTAATCATTTTTTATAATATTTTATTATGTATTTGTGAGTTGGGGTTTATAACAAGCGTCTCAAAAAGAAAAATGTAGAAAAGTGCAAAAATTAATAATAAAATTAATTTTTTTTGTTTTTTACTATTGAAAATTATTAAAATAAAATTGTTTTACTTTTTTTTAATGACAATTATCAAAACACATGGTTTTTATCATAAATGGGGGTAGTGCACTAGTTTAAAATGATTGCAATAATTTTGTTGATGTTGAGTGATCTCACTACACATAAGTGATTGCAATGAAAGCAATCATCAGTTAATTGCAGTTTTTTTTCTTTACATATTTGACTAAAAATTTTGCACACAATTTAAAATACAAAACTTGTGTTTTAATGAATAAATCCAAGAATTATTCCATTATTGACAGAATTTCATTTAGTTTAGTTTCCTTTGCTTATGCATATCATCGGAAAAATCAAAAACCATACACGTACAAAATTAAATCTATTTAAATTTTAGTGATATTAAGCGGCCCATACACTTGCAATATTTTTGTTTATGATATTCGTTATATTATTTCCATTTTGTTCTATATTATGCAATAAGTCGAACAATGTTTTCATTCATTCAATAAAAAGGTGAACATAACCTATAGGAATAACATAAACAGCATTGTACAATGTTGCCAACACATTTCACATTCTTTTCGTTGTTCAATAAAAATCAAGTCTTTGATTGTTGCCAATATATTGTAACATCACCGAATATGACGTACACATTAGCGATATTATTATACAATACGTAAAATTGAACAATTTTATTGCAAGTGTATTAGCCGCTTTATGTTTTCGTACAGCTTTTACAGCAAGTTAAAATTCTGAACTACAAATTTCAGCGATAGGGAAAAAATTTTCAATACCAATTAATTTTTTTAGTGCTAGTAAAAAAAAAAATACCAATCATCACTAAAGCTGGTAAAAAATTGCAAAAACTAATTTTTTGCAGTTTTTTTAAGTAAGAGTGCAATGTTGATTTAAATCAAAATTTAGTGCGCTACCCCCAACTATGGTTTTTGTTTACCTTCAAAAATAATGTTGTAAACTTGTAACTAATAAAAACTTTCAGTTTTTAAAAACCGCGAGATAGATAATATTGATACATGACAAAATTTTCATGTGAAATAATCAATGTTGCTCAACATTTTTCGCAAGTTCGAACAGAGTACTACGCTTTATAGGATAGATGGAACCTTCTCACCAAATTACATAAAAATAGAAAGGGTCGTGTCCCACTCTTGGCCGCTTTGACATGGAATTACCCATATATAAATGCTTTATTTTTTTTTTAACAAAATAGAGACTTAATTTATATAATAAATTTGTTTCTTTCTTTTTTTCAATTAAATTTGGATGCTTTTATAAAAACAGTATTCTCTGCAACGCTGTTGTTTATTTCGATTACCACAATTAATTCGATTCTTTTCCTGTATGTTAAAAAAAATCGAGTCGAGAGTTTCAAACAAAGTACATTTAAAACCGCCCTTGAACCAATACTCACATTTAACAACACGAAAAATTAAAATTACAAAAGCAAACAACAAGTCAATGTTTATACCTAGCAGAGCTGTAAACGGCTGCAATAGATTTAACCCTGCGGTCAGGTTGAAAAAAAACATACGAATTTTAGGTCAGGGACCATTTTGGTCTAATTTTGTTATAAAACATAAAATTAATTTGCCCAGACTTTTTAAAAAATTTATTTTACTCTTTGGCATTTTGCCATAACATCTTGAATCAAATTTAAAAAGTTGAAAAAAAATGTTTTAAATCATACGAATTTTTATTCAAAAAACCATTTTCGTTTACGTTTTTAAAATGTTGAATTATAAACGAAATTTTTCTTTAATTTGGTTTATTTTATTATTTAGGAAAAATGATTTTTTCACCGAGTTTTTTTTTAAGATCTTTTGTCAAAATTCCACAGATAAAAATAAGTTGTCCTTTGTTCGTCATTTTATAACTCGAGAACCGCTCAAACCGATTTTCAAACGAGTTCATGCGTTGGAAAGGTCTAATTTCACTGATGGTTTATAAAAAAAACTCCCGATAGGTGGCGCTGTTGCCGTGATATTTAATTTTTTATTGATGGTAGATAGCGCTGGGGTCAAGTTATTAACAAAATTCCCCAGTATTTAATTTTTTATTTTTATTAAGAAAATCCTGAGCACCGACGGGACCAAACAGCTAGTAATTTACGAACGAAATTATAACTTTGTAATTTTTAAAATTTATTTGTTGTGCATTGAATGTATTTTTTATTTCGGGGATTAACCATTTTTGTGTGTTCAACCAGTGTGAGTGTTCCTCCAGTTTGTGATAAGCTTTTTAACTCTTTACTTTCACAAGGAGAAAAAATGAAAAATCGATTTGCATGGCAGTGTTATTTCTAAAATTCAAAGTGAAAGAGACAAAGATATTTCCATTTCTTCCATATTAGATGAAAATGTTGAAAGTGAAGATGGCATTGATGTGAATTTGAAATAGAATCTGGTAAAGAACTCATGGTATCGATGCATTATACATTGCGAAAAATAAAATGCAATGAAGTGCAAATACTTCAGCCACGTCATACTGGAGCTTCAGCTGAGAATATTATATATGTACCACCAGATACACGTTATGCAGAGCCCAGATGCCATTTTGTCTACTTTTCTGCTATTTTCCCCTCCGAGATTAGAAAATATTGTAATTGAAAATACGAATAAAAATAGTTAAACTAAATATGAAAGCACATGGAAAGATTAAGAAAAACCTTGTGAGCATATGTACATAAATTGGTGATATAATTTTTGCAGGGATTTATAGGTATATACAATATATTTGATCTTGTGTATACGTAAAGAGCTAACCATAATAATTGTGTATTGCAGAGGCAAAAGCGAAAATTCACATGGTGTGTTTGATGCAAGTTTTGGTCGTGAAATATTTTGGTCCATTAAAAGCAAATATTTTTTTCACATGACAACAAGTGCTCTCCGTTCTGATGACGTTATCAACAGAAGACAGCAAAAAAATAGGGACAAGTTTGCTCCTATTCATTAATTATGGGGCAATTGGGAAGATCTTCCTCTAATGTTCTATAATTGTCTCGAAAATTATTTAAATGATCTGATCAAAGGACTAGCTACTACAGCAATAAAAGAATACCAAGTTGATGGCCAAATGTTGTCTGTTTAAATAAATCGGTTATATCCGCATTGAATACATTTATTTTATATACAGAAATTTATTCTTAGTGGTTTGCAAATGACTTAAATGGCACTAGACCTAAGATTTTACGTCAGCTAGCTAAGTGCCATTCATAAGAAAAAATACATATTGAAAAAGGTAGTCAAACCTAAATATCTATTTGCAGCAAAGCTATTGACTCAACAGCAAGCTTCATCGTGAAAGTGTGTACGATATACAAGCAGTGAAAAAAATATTTCCTCCTAGGAAACGGGGAAATTGCAATTGCTTTGAAAACAAATGTAATGCCAAATACACATTATCCAATAGATTTGTATGCAAATCGAGTCGGAAAATAATTTACTCATCTTGCTGAGAAAATAACAATAGGCCATAATTATTTTTACTTACTTGTACTCATGTTTAAAATTAAATAAATTGCAATGGCCAAAATGGCCCATAACTAAAGAGTTGCATTTTTTAATTTTTCACTATTTGATTTTATTCGTGACTTAGCTCTCTAAACACTAAATTAAATTAAATTAAAAAAAAACATGAGCTGACGTTTTAAGTTGATTAAGTTGATATAAAGATAAAAATAAATGTTGACCAAAACGGTCATGATTGCAAACTTTTTTATTATACCCTCCACCACAATTAGTTGTGTAGAGGGTATACTTTGGTATTCCGTGTGAAACTTTTTTATTATTCATCTCAGACCCCACAGTGTATATTT